>OZ018376.1:155458466-156803189 GCA_963969555.1 Polydrusus pterygomalis | reverse complement strand
GAACAAACCCGAACAAACCCGAACAAACCCGAACAAACCCGAACAAACCCGAACAAACCCGAACAAACCCGAACAAACCCGAACAAACCCGAACAAACCCGAACAAACCCGAACAAACCCGAACAAACCCGAACAAACCCGAACAAACCCGAACAAACCCGAACAAACCCGAACAAACCCGAACAAACCCGAACAAACCCGAACAAACCCGAACAAACCCGAACAAACCCGAACAAACCCGAACAAACCCGAACAAACCCGAACAAACCCGAACAAACCCGAACAAACCCGAACAAACCCGAACAAACCCGAACAAACCCGAACAAACCCGAACAAACCCGAACAAACCCGAACAAACCCGAACAAACCCGAACAAACCCGAACAAACCCGAACAAACCCGAACAAACCCGAACAAACCCGAACAAACCCGAACAAACCCGAACAAACCCGAACAAACCCGAACAAACCCGAACAAACCCGAACAAACCCGAACAAACCCGAACAAACCCGAACAAACCCGAACAAACCCGAACAAACCCGAACAAACCCGAACAAACCCGAACAAACCCGAACAAACCCGAACAAACCCGAACAAACCCGAACAAACCCGAACAAACCCGAACAAACCCGAACAAACCCGAACAAACCCGAACAAACCCGAACAAACCCGAACAAACCCGAACAAACCCGAACAAACCCGAACAAACCCGAACAAACCCGAACAAACCCGAACAAACCCGAACAAACCCGAACAAACCCGAACAAACCCGAACAAACCCGAACAAACCCGAACAAACCCGAACAAACCCGAACAAACCCGAACAAACCCGAACAAACCCGAACAAACCCGAACAAACCCGAACAAACCCGAACAAACCCGAACAAACCCGAACAAACCCGAACAAACCCGAACAAACCCGAACAAACCCGAACAAACCCGAACAAACCCGAACAAACCCGAACAAACCCGAACAAACCCGAACAAACCCGAACAAACCCGAACAAACCCGAACAAACCCGAACAAACCCGAACAAACCCGAACAAACCCGAACAAACCCGAACAAACCCGAACAAACCCGAACAAACCCGAACAAACCCGAACAAACCCGAACAAACCCGAACAAACCCGAACAAACCCGAACAAACCCGAACAAACCCGAACAAACCCGAACAAACCCGAACAAACCCGAACAAACCCGAACAAACCCGAACAAACCCGAACAAACCCGAACAAACCCGAACAAACCCGAACAAACCCGAACAAACCCGAACAAACCCGAACAAACCCGAACAAACCCGAACAAACCCGAACAAACCCGAACAAACCCGAACAAACCCGAACAAACCCGAACAAACCCGAACAAACCCGAACAAACCCGAACAAACCCGAACAAACCCGAACAAACCCGAACAAACCCGAACAAACCCGAACAAACCCGAACAAACCCGAACAAACCCGAACAAACCCGAACAAACCCGAACAAACCCGAACAAACCCGAACAAACCCGAACAAACCCGAACAAACCCGAACAAACCCGAACAAACCCGAACAAACCCGAACAAACAAACCCGAACAAACCCGAACAAACCCGAACAAACCCGAACAAACCCGAACAAACCCGGTTCCCATGTCAATTCGGTTTCCATGTCAACTCGGTTTCCATGTCAATTCGGTTTCCATGTCAACTCGGGTTCCGTGTCAACTCGGTTTCCATGTCAACTCGGGTTCCGTGTCAACTCGGTTTCCATGTCAACTCGGTTTCCATGTCAATTCGGTTTCCATGTCAACTCGGGTTCCGTGTCAACTCGGTTTCCATGTCAACTCGGGTTCCGTGTCAACTCGGTTTCCATGTCAATTCGGTTTCCATGTCAACTCGGGTTCCGTGTCAACTCGGTTTCCATGTCAACTCGGGTTCCGTGTCAACTCGGTTTCCATGTCAACTCGGGTTCCGTGTCAACTCGGTTCTGTGTCAACTCGGGTTCTGTGTTAACTCGGTTTTCATGTCAACTTGGTTCTGTGTCAACTCGGGTTCTGTGTCAACTCGGTTTCCATGTCAACTCGGTTCTGTGTCAACTCGGTTCTGTGTCAACTCGGTTTTCATGTCAACTCGGGTTCTGTGTCAACTCGGGTTCTGTGTCAACTCGGTTTCCATGTCAACTCGGTTCTGTGTCAACTCGGTTCTGTGTAAACTCGGTTTTCATGTCAACTCCAATAAATGCCTCTACAGAAAAATTGCGACATTTTTCATTTTTTGTTACCTATATTTTTTCAAAATTCTCGTTCAAAACATTTTCCAAAACAGTTGACAGTAAATTTAGGTCCACGGAATAAGCAATTACGGTAAACCTTACTTCACCCTACGTAAATATATATAATTTAAAAAATGCCAGAACATACCTGAGACGCAGACGAGTGTCTATACAACGCACACTGCTTGCGGCATGCTCTTTCATATCGCTGTGCTAGAACAATACTAGGACAACTTAGAAAACACCATTACGAGATAATTGACTTTTAAGTTTAAATCGTGGATATAATCTTTATTACTTTAGGTAAAAACGCTATTTTATGTATTTAGTTGTTTTATTTATATAGAAGGCTATCGCAAATATTATTTTTGTTCTTAAGTATCAATTCTTTTTTAAAATAATTGTTTTGTAAGATGTCTTTGTATTGCTCCACGAAAGGAAACATTTTTACAAGTTGTCTTTTTTTTTGCCTAACATATCTTAGTATTGCCTTATCTAATAATTTTTAGTTAAACTAAACTAAATACAAGAGAATAAACCAAACTACATAGATAATATTATTTTTAAAAACAAAATAACAAAAAATTAAACCGAAAAAACCTAAAAGAAATACAACACAAAACGTTTACAACAGGAGGTAAATGTTTAACCCTTTGCGGGCACGTCAAGGGTTAAATAAAAACAAACATAAATATTACCTACAAGCTTTAATGGAAAAAGTTACTCACTATCGTCGTCCTCTACTTTTTGTCCCTTTTTAAACGCTTTTAAATTTCTAAAAAAATTATGATGTTCTGTTGGAACATGCTTAAGCAAACTTAATAGGTCCTCTTTTTTTTTAAATGCAATTTTGGGCCTATTAATATACGCTGTAGTAGGTCTGTTATCTTCATTATTCTTTGGAGTAACCTTGATTATTTTAAAAGTGTCGGTATTAAAGGTGTCTTTATAATAAATCATATTGGGCTTGTCTTTGGTTACACGCAATACTTTTATATTACTCCAAAATACTTTCTCACCATCCGCATTTTTAATAAAATTTCCAAAGTTATTGCTAAAACTTTTCCAGTCTAATACATCGTTATATTTTATGTTATTAACTATGTAAGGATTTCCTGTTTTTTTTGCTAATTTAATGACCATTTCTACTTGCTGTGGAGTATACAATGGCCCACTTAACAGAGCTCTCTTTTTTGAAGATTTGACGCATCCTGTATATTCACCCTGTATAATATTTTCCGCATCTTGTTCTTTTGGCGAAACACCACATCTAGCCGCTTGTTGCAGAATTTTTCGCGTTCTATTCGAAACCGATTTCATTATTGCGCAAAATAACTCACGTGGTGACTCTTTGGCAGTCGCCAACAAACTGATGCCGATCGACATTCGACAAGTTTCAACCAATATTCGTGCAATACAGAGACATCTTTAATATTTATTTGGTACTAAATAAAAACTTAGTGCAATACAAAGATAACTTAAAAAAATAAGTTATTATTGAAATAATACTTCTATTTGCAGTGCAATACTAAGATATGTTTGACAGTGCAATACTAGGATAAGTTAAAAAACAGGGATATCTTTAAAAAAAATCCTTAAACCTGGGAAAAGAGTAGGACAACTTAAAATATCCTACTATTACACCACCAAAAAGTTAAAATAATGACTTGTATACACAACGCAAGAAAAGGACTTTTTAACATATCTTACTATTTACCCAGAACCTAATTAAAATTTATATATTGCAATAGTAAGTTACAAGTTATACTGTGCATAGAAAAATTAATGTTGTATATCTTAGTATAGCTCCCGAAAGAGCATTTTTTTTACATTCGAATGCCCGGATAACCTAAAATCGCCATTTTTTAAGTTGTCCTAGTATTGTTCTAGCACAGCGATATAACGTTCATTCGGGTCAGGGTCAGTTCGGATTGAATATAGCAGTTGAATTCGAGCGTAGCACACCCGAGTCTGACGCCTGACGGCGACGCGTGAGACGGTGACGCGTGACGGCTCACTTTAATTCAGTGCCCACAAAAAGTGCTAAACGCGCCTAAAGAAGTTTAAAATGCCCTAAAGATCGTCGGGAAATAATTCGAGTATGAAAAGAACAAAAAAAAATTTTTTTTTTATTCTATTTTATTTTTGATATTTTTTTAAAAAAAGTTTAAAATGCACTAAACGAAAAAAACATTTATTTTAAAATGCACCAAAGAACGTCGAAAAATAATTCGAGTATGAAAAGAACGAAAAAAACAATTATTTTTTATTAAATTTTATTTTTGATATTTTTTTAAAAAAAAGTTTAAAATCCACTAAACGAAAAAAACATTTATTTTGATCGCAGACGTCCGGAAATATTTTATTTTTGATATTAAAAAAAAAAGTTTAAAATGCACTAAAGATCGTCGGGAAATAATTCGAGTATGAAAAGAACAAAAAAACATTTTTTTTAATTCTATTTTATTTTTGATATTTTTAAAAAAAAAGTTTAAAATGCACTAAACGAAAAAAAAATTTTTTTTAAATTGCACTAAAGATCGTCGGGAAATAATTCGAGTATGAAAAGAACAAAAAAAAACATTTTTTTTTATTCTATTTTATTTTTGATATTTAAAAAAAAAGCTTAAAATGCACTAAACGAAAAAAACATTTCTTTTAAAATGCACTAAAGACCGTCGGGAAATAATTCGGGTATGAAAAGAACGAAAAAAACATTTATTTTTTATTATATTTTATTTTTGATATTTTAAAAAGAAAAGTTTAAAATGCTCTAAACGAAAAAAACATTTATTTTGATCGCAGTCGTCCGGAAATATTTTATTTTTGATATTTAAAAAAAAAGTTTAAAATGCACTAAAGGAAATAATTCGAGTATGAAAGGAACAAAAAAAATATTTTTTTTTTATTCTATTTTATTTTTGATATTTTTTTAAAAAAAGTTTAAAATGCACTAAAGATCGTCGGGAAATAATTCGAGTATGAAAAGAACAAAAAAAAAATTTTTTTTTATTCTATTTTATTTTTGATATTTAAAAAAAAGTTTAAAATGCACTAAACGAAAAAAACATTTATTTTGATCGCAGTCGTCCGGAAATATTTTATTTTTGATATTTAAAAAAAAAAGTTTAAAATGCTCTAAAGATCGTCGGGAAATAATTCGAGTATGAAAAGAACAAAAAAAATATTTTTTTTAATTCTATTTTATTTTTGATATTTAAAAAAAAAATTTTAATGCACTAAACGAAAAAAAAATTATTTTAAATTGCACTAAAGACCGTCGGGAAATAATTCGAGTATGAAAAGAACGAGAAAACCCTTTATTTTGATCGCAGACGTCAGTAAATATTTTATTTTTTATATTTATTAAAAAAAAGTTTAAAATCCACTAAACGGAAAAAAAATTATTTTTTATTAAATTTTATTTTTGATATTTTTTAAAAAAAGTTTAAAATCCACTAAACGAAAAAAAAAATATTTTTTATTAAATTTTATTTTTGATATTTTTTAAAAAAAGTTTAAAATGCACTAAACGAAAAAAAAAATTTTAACAAATTAACTATGTTGGTGGTGTGAAAATTCAATTTTTATATCAATTTTCCGTGATAACTTGGAAGGAAGCAATTGTCCTAGATGAAAAAGTGTAAATAGATTTTTTTTCCGTGACCCGAGTACACCCGAGGAAACCCGAGGAAACCCGAGGAAACCCGTGGAAACCCGTGGAAACCCGAGGAAACCCGAGAAAACCCGAGGAAACCCGAAGAAACCCGATGAAACACGAGGAAACCCGAGTAAACCCGAGGAAACCCGAAGAAACCCGAGGAAACCCGAAGAAACCCGAGGAAACCCGAGGAAACCCGAGTAAACCCGAGGAAACCCGAAGAAACCCGAGGAAACCCGAGTAAACCCGAGTAAACCCGAGGAAACCCGAGGAAACCCGAGGAAACCCGAGTTGACCCGAGTTGACCCGAGTAATCCAGAGTTGACCCGATTCATCTAGGAAAATTTTACAGAAAAGTAATATTGAAAATTCAATATTCATCTGTTATAAAATAAAATATAATTTTGTTTCAAAAAGTTAGCTAAATATTGTATGATATATTTATCATCATACAATTTATACAAGAGTAAAAAACTTTTTTGTTTAAAAAAAATAGTGCCGTAGTGTGGGACGCCATCCGCATATTTTGAAAATATCACAAAATGTGCGGAGGGCGCCATTATGGCATCACCTAAAATCAATCGCAATTACAATTATTATTACTAATAACAGACGTCGACGCCATATTGCGTTGTCCGCAGCGAAAGGGTTAAACCCTAAAATTTAGTTACAAAAATATACAATAATGTGGGTTGATGCTCTTTTCTCTGGCTCTTAATAGTTTTCTCCATCCTGCAACATTAACGCTTAATTTATATTTTATGTATAAACATTTTAAAGTTAACTTATTTCTGCGCATCTATATAAAAGCAATATTTATTATATGACTATTTTACTCACATGTCGTATTGTACAAATTTTTTTATTTTTATTTTGTTTCTCTTTGCTTATTAAAATAATATACAATGTAAGGGGTTCGTCTTCGTTTGCTAGAAGAAGTAATAATCCGTAGTTGTCCGAGTTAAGCATACTTTCTAGTGTATATATAAGTATATATATATTTTTTTTTTTTATTAGTTTACCGGCCGGTTTTTGTAAAAATAATCTAATTTCCTAATCATGTATGTCTTATTTATTTAAAATATTCTCTTGTAGAAATTTACATTTAATCGTTAAAAAACTCATCATGTTATGTTCGTTTAAATATAATTTTTGAATGAATTATTCACTTTATTAATAAATTTATATCGTTTGGTAATCATTAATAAAATTGAGTAGGTAATAGCAATTTTTTTTTTTGTGTTTAAATCTAATATTAATTATTACTAAACAATAAAAGGTTACATACACTATTGGTTGTGAGCTTTCTTTTATAAATTTACTACAAAATAAAGCAATTTCTGGTAAACCAGATGACACAAATCGGGTTACAAAGTCATAAATTGGGATTTAGAGTATTTTTTTTTTTGGAAATTCAGCTATGCACTGATCGCGTTAAGAAAAACGCTTTATTTCCTAGACATTGGCTATTTAGTTTATAAAGTGTGTTATTTGCAACTAAATTTATATGTTCTTTAAAATAATTGACAAGGAAATACTGCATGTTTAAGCATTTGAGGCTTTTAGGTTATAAGCTAATTGAAATAAATTTTCAAACAAAAACAATATAATAATAAATTAAAATTATTTCTTTTTTTTTTTTTTTCCTAAATAAAATTAAGTCCTTAAATTACTTTTAGTTTTTGTTTTATAGTATATTAGTCCTATTCATTATTTTTATTTAAACTATAATAATTAATTAATAATATCTTATTAAATACTTTTTATTACATTTTTCTTCAAATTCGTTAGCAAGTATTTTTTTGCTGGTTGGATAGGCAATAATGTAAAAAATAAAGTCTTAACTGCTCACACAATTTTATTTATCAGTTAAGAGAAAACTTAAAATTTCGGTTTAAATTTGATGTATTGTCTTTTAAAAGAGATGTTAAAATTGTTTGTAAAATAATTTTTGTTTGGACTATTATATTAACATACTACTGTATTCTTGACAAAACTATTTGATTTATATATAACATAAATATATAAAGAAATAATTGAATGGCAATATGTATTCTATCTCTACAAAGATATTTTTAGGAAATTAAAGAAATAATTATTTTTATCCTTATTTTGCTTTTAGTTGAAATGTAATATTTGAGGGACGATTTTCCATTGACATTTCCATGAGATTGCATATTAGTTTTGAATTTTCTTTTTGTACTTAGTTTTTTTTATAAAAAAAACATACAGTATCAATGTAGATGGATTTAAAATAATATTATTTTTAATTAACTTTTCGTAAAATATTACAAAATAAAAAATTTAGATAAGTACATTGTCTTATTATAGAGAAAATGTTGCTTTCCGTTGTTATTTTAATTAAATAATTTTGAAAAAAACGTTAAAAAGCAGATTTCATATTTTGTAGTTTTAACAAACAATTAGGTATTACAAAAAAAAGCATTTTATTCTTACACTGACTAAAGGTATATAAATTAACTGTTTTAATTATAAACAATAAATACGACTATTCAGCAGGAACTTGGGTCATCGCCTGCGAGTGTCCGATGCCACGGAAATAAATTTGTTAATACTGCTATTTATGAATGTGAATGTAAAATAATTTCTAAATTTGCAATAAAGAATATGTTTTGATTTTTTTTTTCTTAATCTAACAATATTTTAAATCTACGTAAAAAGGTTTGCTGAAATTTTAAATAAATTTACCAATTGATCTGTCTTTGTAAAGAAAAATGGGATATTCTAAGTTCGTTGTTAAATCTACAAATATTTTATTTTTGTCAATATACGGTGCGTTATTTATAACTAAGCCTAACTTTCTAAACAGAGTTGTATTCATTGCAAAACGTCCGTTAACCAATTGATTTTTATTAAGCAGTGATTCATTTGGGAATTTTAACATAACTTTTGATATTTTTTTGATATTTTATTATTTGTTATTTTGTAGTCTTTTGTGATTTTGGCACTACTTATCTCATTAAAGTTATTTGATAAATTATTATCTTTGACTTTTTTAAATATTGGTTTAGGCTTATTAAAATTATTAATTTCAGGGGTACAAGAGTTCATTCGGTTCCTATCATCGGGTAGTTTTTCATTACGAGTCATTGAAAATTGGGAGTTTATATTAATATAGTTTAATTCTCTTAATTTTTGGTTCAATATTGGGTCATTTTGGGAAAGCATATCCGTTTGATTCTTACAATTTAATTGAGTACTTTCGGTTACTTTTTCATCAATAAAGTTTAGTTTTAAAACAATCTGGTTTAAGTCCTTTCTCGTAAGGCCAGGTTTAAATAATATAGAGAATTGGGTATAAAATGCAGGATGCAGTCCATTTTCAAAATATTCTATAATTAACTCATCTGACATATTTGTGTCGACTAATTTGCATAAATGCACCAAATCATAATAATAACTTTTAATACTTTCGAAGTCCTGTTGTTTTCTGTCCCTTAATTTGTCCTTTAGTTTTTTAATTTCATATTCGCCCCCAAATTCATTTAGAAAATCTTTTGCAATTTTACCCCATGTTATATTTTGATTTTCTTTTAAATAATTATCATACCAGATATATGCTGCCCCATCTAAATATCTAATGAAATATACAATTTTGTGACTATCATTCCATCCATTTTTTGATGCGGATATATTAAAATTATTCAGAAATAATACACAATTCGACGTTTTTGGATCAAAAGATTCCGGTTTTATAAAATCGGGAGTAATCGAAGGTATATTGAACGACTTTGTTAAATTTTCTAGATTCATTATTGTTATAAAATTTTAAGGATTATTGAGCTAAAAAAATATAATATTCTTTCAAAATTTAAAATATCCAAAAATAATTCATTCATGCGTTTGTATGAGTAAATAAACCGTCATTGAAAAATACAGAAAATAGAATGGACAATAAAATTTAAAAAACAAAAATGCAAAATGCTCTAATTAGAAAAATGTAAGAATATTTTGTCTCAAGAATAGAAACACGGCGCCTCCACCAAGTGTCACAACTGGGATTTGTGACTGAGACTTTTTAGGTAGTCTCGGGGATCCTACTTTAATTGATTGAAACTTTGCCAACAGTAAAATAAGAAAAGTTATTTTTTGAAAACAAAATAAATATTTATTATAAACAAACAACGAAATTACATAATTTAGAATTTGGAATTACATTAGAGAATTTTGCATTTTACTCTTCAGAAAACATTGTTACGTAATAAAATAATACTTACATTATACTGGGGGTCAGCATTTGGAGGGTCACTTATAAAGTTCACATTACTGCGGCTGGGACTCGACTCCCCGACCGTTGACACGCGGCTCTATTGCCTTGTATAGCTTTTGAATAGTCAGCAATTACGTACTGTAAGTTCAGCCGTTATACAGGGCGATAAACAATTTAATGAAGAAAATGTTGGAAACGGAATTTAATTGCTTGGATAAAATTAATTCAAATTTTGGTTCGTGACAATATTTTTTAAAAAAAAGTTAGATGAAGGGAAGGAATTTTGCCACAGGATAATTTTTCTCCCTTGACTTTCACTACTACTAGTAGCTGAATACGTAGTCAGCTGCAATGGAACAACAGATACAACAAATGTGTAGGAATCATCCACATCCTCCTGCGTGGTCGAAAACAGCTGCTTATATTGGCTTTGTCCCGAAGCTCCATCACAGCCCCACTTAAATACCATATCTAAAGTTGGAAGTGTATCTATCCCTACACGTATTTGTTGTAACACCTCAAGCTGTACCGATACTAAGCGGTGTATAGTATGATTGAGTAATGACTGCAATTCTACCTCTCCAGAGTATTCCGTGATGTTAACTTTATCTGGGTATAACATTGTATTTTGGCCTCAAGGAGCATGTGATAGCTCGGGAAAATATCGGCATGGTGAGCTTTGCTTATCTGACGCATTGAGATATACTGGTCTTTCGTTAGTTTTTTATCCACAAAAAAGGCTAATGCTTCATCATTTGTCATTTTTATTGACATTTTGCTACTTGGAGACTGGTAGGCTTTTTTTATTTTTGTAGCTCTTTTTGGCGAAAAACTTGCTACTTGATTTACTAGCTGTGCTGCATCGCGTCTACCGGTAGATCTTAAGCTCATTTCAGCTGTAAGAACAATCTCATTATTAGTATGCGATTCCAGCAATGGCTTTAATTTTCTTTTTCGAGATCTACCGCTACTTTCACCGAATAACTTTTTGGGGCGACCAATGTTTTTTCTATTTTGATCACTCTTTTCGTCTATAAAGGTAATTCTAGCACTTAACCATTGACTATTTTTATTTAAAAACTGTGGCAATATAGGTATAATGACAGTCAGTCCAACGCACTTTAAGTTTTTTACAAAATTCGGCCATTTTTGTTTGCACTTTTACACGAATATGTCCATCGGGGTCTTCGAAACCACTTTCAGTCCTTACATACTCACATACTCTAGACAATCGCCTCGATAAATTTGGTTCACTTCGCCAAACATCAAAAAGTTATCTTTTTGAAAATCCGTCCACCATTTCTAAAAATAATAAAAAAAAAAAAGTTGGTTACATATGGTTGCTAAACAATTAAATTTACAAACTTAAATAATTAAGTTACGAATGGCGAAGCCATAACGACCATTTTAAATAATACAACCAATTCAATAACTTTAAATTTCTCAGAACCGATATCAGTAGAAAAATTCGACGAAAAGCTTATTCAAGAAATAAATTTTAACAACTTCGATGATTCACCTAAGCAGAGAATAGATTTTTCTAAATTCCGTACAGACCACCTAAATTACGAGGAAAAACGCGAAATTTTAAAGTTAATAAACGAATATGCCGATATTTTCTACGATGAAAATACACCCCTGACCTTTACCAATAAAATAAAACATCAGATTCGCACTACGGACGAAGTACCTATATACACAAAATCGTACCGATACCCATATGTTCATAAACGCGAAGTTGAATCCCAAATTAGTAAAATGTTAGACCAAAAAATAATCAGGCCAAGTCACTCACCGTGGAGTTCACCTATTTGGGTAGTCCCAAAAAAGGCTGATGCCTCCGGTAAACAGAAATGGCGCGTTGTCGTCGATTATAGGAAATTGAACATAAAATCGATAGACGACCGGTATAACCTTCCTAACATAAGTGACATATTAGATAAGCTCGGTAAATGCCAATACTTTACTACGTTAGATTTGGCTAGTGGTTTCCACCAAATCGAAATGGAAGAAAAAGATATCGAAAAAACGGCTTTTAGCACCGAATTTGGGCACTTCGAGTATCTGCGCATGCCCTTCGGATTAAAGGGGGCTCCGGCGACGTTTCAACGGGTAATCGATAATATATTGCGAGGGTTGCAAAACGAAAAATGTGCAGTGTACCTGGACGATATAATTATTTTTTCCACATCCTTGCAGGAACATATCGAACGTTTAAAATTAGTTTTCCAACGCCTTAGAGATTCAAACTTCAAAATTCAGCTTGACAAATCAGAATTCTTGAGAAAAGAAGTAGCATATCTAGGACATATAGTCACCCCTGATGGAGTTAAGCCCAACCCTGACAAGATCAAAGCAATTAAAAATTATCCAATACCATCAACTACTAAACAAATAAAAGGCTTTCTCGGTTTATTAGGTTACTATAGACGTTTCATCAATAACTTTGCTAAAATCACAAAACCTTTAACAAAATGCTTAAAAAAGGGCGCGAAAATAGAACATAATCAAGAATTTATAACCTGCTTCGAAACGTGTAAAAACCTGCTTATAAACGATCCAATCCTTCAGTACCCAGATTTTACAAAAACATTTAATTTGACTTGTGACGCAAGCAACGTCGCGATCGGATCAGTACTATCTCAAGGACCTATTGGACAAGATCGACCAATAGCGTATGCTTCAAAAACCTGGAACGATTCCGAGCAGAATTATTCAACTATCGAAAAGGAACTGTTGGCAATAGTTTGGGCCACCAAATATTTCCGACCGTACTTATTCGGACGAAAATTTAATATCATAACCGATCATAAGCCCCTCCAATGGCTTTTTTCATTGAAAGATCCCAATTCAAAAATGTTGCGCTGGCGAATAAGATTAGAAGAGTATTTCGCGTATCGAGATACATACAAAAGAAATAAATTCGGATTATATCGACATAGAAAACTTAATCTCAGACAATAACGATAATCAAAACCAAAATATTGACATTGATCAATTAGATCAGATTGACCAACTTCTCGGACAAACGTCAAATAATCAAGACAAAGACAACAACGATAATGTATCGCTTATTGTACAAACAGATGACGAACAAAACATTGAGGACGCCAATGTCGACCATGACCTACCTGACGACGAAAATGCAACAGTGCATTCTAACGCGGAGCAAAACCCTATAGTTGGAATCCCCATAACTGATGACCCAGTTAATTACGGCAACAACCAGATATTCGTCACCTCTGTCTTACATTCTCCCGCGAAAACTAAGATAACAATTTTATTCGAAAAGAAAAAACGCCTTACAGTACAATTATCCGAGAACAATTTTGAACACGACGTTATCAATTTTATTAAAGATTATATTTCTCCCGACATACAATACCATGTTTATTTCCTAGACGCAAAACTATACGAACCGTTCTCAACAACCTTGCAGACATATTTTAAATGGCCATCTATAAAATTTAAACGCTGTATGAAAAAATTAATTGACGTTACACACAAAGACGATATAGTAGAAGTAATAAAAAACTACCATGAAAGTAAAACCAACCACCGCGGCATAGACGAAACTTATCTTAAAATTAAAGAAAAATATTATTGGCCGAACACAAAAAATTCTATACAGACATATATTAACGAGTGCGAGATCTGTCAACAAAGCAAATATGAACGTAACCCTGTAAAAATAAAAATGAACATCACGCCCACTGCTTCCAAGCCTTTTGAAATCGTTCACATTGACACATTCACTTTTGAACAGTCAAAATTCTTGACACTTGTCGACAGTTTTTCAAAATATGCTCAAGCGTACCCCATAAATTCGGCAAGCGGTACAGAAATTGCGGATAATTTAATTAGATACTTTTCGCACCACCGTATTCCATGCCAAATAATTTGCGATAACGGAACGGAATTCAAAAACTCTCTAATAACCGAACTTTTAGGCCTGCATAAAATCAAAATTCATTTCATTTCACCAAACCACCCTCAGTCAAACGGTGTAATCGAACGCTTTCACTCTACAATAACAGAGCACGTACGACTTTTAAATACACAAGGCTTTTCCAAAACACCAATGAATATGAAAATGTTATACGCTATTCTAGCCTATAATAATTCTTTACACTCTGTTACCAAAATGAAGCCTATAGATGTTATAAACGATCACATTTCATCAAACGACCCATTTAATTTAGAAATAGACAAAATATTACTTAATGACTATGTCAACGAACACAAAGAAAAGGCAAAACTTATTTATTCAAAATTAAACTCTGACTTAATACAAAATAAAGAACAAATTATAGAAAAACGGAACGAAAACCGAGATAACCCCGAAATTTTCCAACCAGATGATCAAGTATTTATTAGAAAACACACGCGGCAGAAAAACGCAAATAAATTTCAAAAATCTTCTAAATTAACAAATACTAATCCCCAAAGAAAAACAGTTTCCACCGAGAACCAACCAAAAATACATATGGACAATCTAAGACGACCGCTTAGAAAGACCTACTCTTTTGATAATTAAAATTAAATTTCCTTTTCAGATTTTCTGGAACCCTCGGATTCCAAGAAACAATTTCCATTCGGAAATTAGACAACAACCCTGGACTTATCCCTCTTAAATTAGGAACTACGAAAGTAGAACATTATTCACACAAGCTTATACATTTCTATGACTTAAACCCGATATTGATAGAAATCAATAAATTAAATAATCAATCAAATACCCTATTTAATCTAATTCACAAGAACGAAGACTACTTCTATGACACTTCTAATTACAGGAAGATATTAAGTTTCATTAGAGATAAAGTAGACATAAAAATACGCGAAATATTACCGAAACCTTTTCGATCAAAACGTGGTCTTATAAACGGCTTAGGTTCAATCTTCAAATCAATTTCAGGAAACTTAGATTATGCGGACGGAGAAAAATATGATAAATTAATTCAAGAGTTGCAAAATAACCAAATGAATTTAGCTAATAATATTAAAAGGCAAAATACTCTATCAGTTGCCCTAATTGATAAATTCAATAATACCATTCAACAAATTAGACATAATGAAAAATTACTGGAATCACGCATATACCAAATTTCTTTAATTATAAAGAATCAAACACACCGTGAGAACGCTATGTTTATCAAGGATCTCATGAACCAGATTATCAACATGTATGAAATTCTAAACTCTGTACTGCAAGACATTGAAAATTCTATTTCTTTCTCACAGCTGCGAATTATGCATCCTAGCATAATTAAAACTGCTGATTTATTAAGCGAATTAAAAACTCTTAAACAATACTTAAATAAGGAACAATTTCCAGTCGAATTAACTTTAGAAAATATACCCCTGTTTTCAAAATTTATAAAAGTTAATAGTTTTATTTTAAACAATAAAATACATTACATTTTACATGTTCCAATTACGTATCCTGAGACCTTTAATTATTTTCATTTATTTTCGACACCTATATTTTTTGAGAGTCAGTTTAAGGCGATAATACCGCGAAACAAATTCTTGGTAAAAAATGAATTGCACTATGCATTTGCAAGCAACCCCTGCGATGAAATAGCCCCACAACGATTCATCTGCCTTAAAATGGACATCAAGGACATCAAAGAAGACAACCCTTGTGAAGTTCAGCTTCTTGACGTCAAAAACACCTCCGCCTGCGAAAAAACACTAATTAAGGTATCGAAATCGATCATCAAACGGTTAAGCGACTCTAGCCAATGGATTGCGATGTTGCCACAACAAGAAACTCTTCAACTAAAATGCGAGAAACAAGAAGAAATACAAAAACCAATGGCCGGCACATATCTAATTAACCTGCCCATTGGATGCCGTATGTCCACCCAAAATGAAATAATCATTAATGAAAAACAATCCACGAATTTAAACCAGCCCATATTATTTCCTGACCTGGATACAAATTTGGCCCAACAAGCTATCAGTAATGCGACACTTCGATTGGAAGAAATCGAACTCGATGATCTGAAATCAATAAGAAGCCATATAATCGAAAACCAGCCTAAGCTAGTCTACGATACTATCTCTAATACCCCAAGTATTTGGACCTTGGCGATCTATGTACTTTTAATTTTGGGAATCATATACCTTGCCTATAAAAAGATATACCCCAAATTATCCACCCTTAAAAGAACCGCCCAGAAGGAAAAAGAAGCTATCGACTTCGCCGACGTCCAACTTCCTCGCTAGCCCTTAAAGTTGGATTTTAGGGGGGAGGAATTATATCACCCTTAACCATAGGATAATATTGCATTTCCCAAGAAAATGCTGAGGTGCTGAATAAGCATCAACAGACTTTACCGAAGCCAAGATCTTCATGGGAATTAATATTCAGTCGGGTTTTTATTGTCACGCTAACAATACATATACTATATTTTGTAAAATTAATTTCTAAGTTGAAAATAAATATTTTAAAAAAATACAAATCTCGTGTTCGAAGATTTAATTCGTTATTTTTTTTAAATTTTTGTACTGTATAACTAATTTCCACACCACCCTTGAGGTATAGTTAGTTCTTGGCGCGTTTTTTTTTAGAGTGGTTTCCCTCGTAAGCCTAATTCACAGTAAACATTATAGATACTAAGTACTAGATTAGTCCTCAAAAAGAAAATGCTGAACATGAAGGCAAAATAGGGGTTAGTGTGTCACAATAGGGGGTAGTTTGTCACAATAGGGGGTAGTTTGTTACATTAGGGAGTAATATCTCACAATAAGGGATAATTTGTCATAATAGGGGGTAGTTTGTCGCATATCGGGTTTTAATAATTATTATAGAAGACGTGTTTACATTCTCCTAATATTTATTAAAAGTATTACGTTTCCATCTCTTCGGCCCTGGTATGCCGCTTAAAAATAACCAAGAATACGTTTCTGTTGTTATAAAACATGTATTACTCGCTGCAAACGTACACCTAGTTTCACGACCAACTTCCAGGTGAAATATTGAAAATATGGTGGATTGATCATATAAAACGCACTATATACTGCCAAGTGTAACCGAATACCGAATATTAATTCTTGGAAGATCAGAACGGAGTGCAGCGAGCAGTGTTGCCAAAATGTTCTAAGATAAATCGTAAGACTCGGATACTTAAAATCCTGAGATTCGTAATATTTGAAAAAATTCTTTAAAAGGGGTCAAACTACCTAGGTAGTTTAAAGAAAAGAATGAAAGCTTATAAACAACAAATATATAATTACTTTCTGTATTTAAAAACCAAACACATTTCTAAAAACTTAAAAAGTAAAAAAAAAACTTGCGTTATTATGTAGTATTAAAAAATGTAGTAAGTAGTTAATCAAAATCCGAATTGCTGGAATCATCTTTTTTATGCAAATATGACTCCAGTAGCGGCAGTAATAGTAGCGAAAGTAGTAACGTAAAAAATCATACGAGGATTTTTATGTAAATGCAATAAATTTGTGACGTTTGTTATGAATTATTTTTAGTTACTTATGTTTGACATACGATAAAAAATCGTGAGAAACGCGACGTGATTCATGAAATCGTGAGATAATTCCCAAAACCGTGTAATCTCACGATTAATCGTGAGTTTTGGCAACACTGGCAGCGAGTCAATGATGTTTTTAATATTGATAATGTGCAATGTTGCCAGGTATATCGTTTTTGCGGTTGATCCACTATTTTGATGGATGAACTACCGTTTTATCGCTATGCTAACCATTTCTTCCGCTTAACATTACACTCGATTTAGTTTACGCTTTTAAAATAAGCATGCTAATCTTCTCTCTCTCTCTTCTCCATTCTGTGATTAGGTTTGACATTTTGGACGCGTACTCTTCTTTTCAATATTTCTGGTAGCTGTGCTGTAATATTATAGAATAATATGTCTAATTATCATCCGTTTAAAGTGAAGATTATTGGCCATTGTTTGAAAATATGTATACTTTTTTAACTAATAAAATAATTTATTAATTGTTTTCAATATAATATATTTAGCGTAATATTTTTAAATCTATCGCTTTTTTATGTCAGACTGCTTTCCTTATTTTTGACCTGGCAACACTTTTAATATATTAATTTACCCCGATTCAGTATTGCCAGAACAGCAGTCTTTTCTGCATTTAGCAAAATTTTTGAAATCGTATTTTTTGCAAAGTTGCAAAATAATTTCGTAATTCGTTGGCCAGTCTGGCAACACTGCTCCGATGTTTGCGCTGGCCAGCAAATTGTCTCCTCTTGCCTAGACGTTCTTGCGCGATCGTCTGCCGTGCTATTTTTATGCTGGCCTTGGTTAAGACCTTGTTTTTCGAACTTGTGATTTTTCCACCCTGACAAATTTTGTAGCTGCGCGAATAGACTTTTCCATGTGTGTAGCAAATTTTAATTTTTTTTTTAGAAGTTTTAATACTATTGAAAAAATAGGAATATTTTACAGATAACAGCATTTTAAGTATTATAATACCTATGGGGTGCAGAGTGCATCTGCAAAACTATCGAAATGGCCTTTGATGCACAAAGACCATTTCGACAGTTTTTTTGTGACAACTAATTTGCTGTGTAGCGGTAGATTTGTATTTTCGTGCCAATTTCTGCATATACCTATCTGTTTAATAAACGTTTTTTTTTTTAATTAAACGGTGATTGCACAAAGCCATCTCCCCCCCTCTCCTTGTATAAACGGCTTGAGATATATTGTTTAAATTCGGTAGGCGTAAATAATAGGCAAAATACTTACTTTTAAGGAGAATTGTTTTGTTATTCAAGGTGGCGGAAACATGGAACATATTTTTAACTGGAAAAGGAGGTCGGGTGATACTTCATTTTAAAGGTATTTCACGTCCAATTTAACCTTACAATTTTTATTGTGTTCCAAAATGTTCGGCTTTAACATGGCGAATCGGAAATTATGCAAGGAAACATAAATATATTCGGCGATCTCCGCCATGTTGAATAACAAAACAACATTAATTGGCAGTAACACTCCATGCTTAAAATGGAGTTGCAAATATGGGAATGAAAGAAAAACAAAAATAAAATTGTGGAGAAGACTTATTTTTCCTTCGCTCCCAAAGCAACAATATTTCAAAAAATTTAAGTAGCTTACTAAATAAATCTTTTTACTACTACTACTACTACTACTACTTATAATTTACACTTATAAAATTATTGATTTGTTTTTTAAGATGATGAGATCTTCCAAAAATATGGTTGTTTTCTCATATTTTTCGGAATCGTAATTTTGAAACGGCACATTTTAGAACATTAAAAATTACAAGGTTATCTACCTATATCAGGCATAAAAGACCTTTAACTGAAGTATTACTCGATCCCCTTCCCATTTAAAAACGTTTTCCAAGATGGCGAATGTCCGCCATTTTGAATAAAAAAACAACAAAATTTTCCTCAAAAGTAAATTTTTTACCTATCATTTACGCATACCGACTTTAAATATATCTGAAACCATTCCCAAATTATCAAAGGGGGGGGGGGGGGGTGGACCTTATGCAAGAACTGTATGTGAGATAATAGACTCTGCACCCCGCTTGGTATGAGATGTTTGTTATTATTTTCATGTTTGTTGACATAATAAATCGAAATAAAATATTATCAAAATTTGATATTGAGCTGCAAAAAAATTTCGTATTTCTTTCTTCTAACTTTTCCGGTCACAGTCTATTGACATTGACAGCACCTGTTAAATTTTGTTAACGGAAGCTTTTGCTAATATTCTAAAGTAACTCATTCACCGTATTTGATTCCATAGTTTATTGTATCAATATCGCTTTTCATTAAAATTTGACCACAGCACCTGTCAAACTCTTACGTTGTATTTTTTGCGCATGTTTCCCAAAATCACCTGGGCACAGTCTATTCTTCCATATAGTTTGTTTTATCAACATCACTTACGCGCTAAATTTTTGACAGTAAAATTTACTTCTCTCAAAAACTCCCAGTCATCACCTCATGCGTCTATATTTTTATCAATAACGCTTATCCTTACAATTTGACATTGATAGCACCTAGCAAATTTAACCAATCGATTTTCTGGATATTATTTTAATTGGTTTAAATATTTTTAATCGCAATTTAGTCGATTATCTGTTGGCCCCTCCATGAAAAAGTTTGTTCGGACGCCCATGCAATAGTGCGCCACCCCCTGTATATTACTAAAAGGACAAGCAATAAAAAAACAATTTTTCGCGGGACGTAACCCATCACTCCTCCAATCAAAATAAATAAATAAATTTTAATTAATTCCATACTCTAACAGTTCAGCCCCCCCCCCCCCCCTTCCTCTTTCTACCCGTATTCTCGTATCTTCGAGTCTATTTTTAAGTCATTGCAAAGCATTAAATCGAACTTACTTGTTCGATAGTAATAAAAGGCGTTTCTTTCTTTGTCTTATGCACGGTAATGAGGCTAAAAGACGAAGTGTCCGGACGTAAAAATATATAAGCCGTTGCGGCTAGAAATTGCAGCGATTTTAATTCACCTGGAAGTTGGTCGTGAAACTAGGTGTACCTATTAGGTACACCTAGTTTCACGACCAACTTCCAGGTGAAATATTGAAAATATGGTGGATTGATCATATAAAACGCACTATATACTGCCGAGTGTAACCAAATACCGAATATTAATTCTTGGAAGATCAGAACGGAATGCAGCGAGCAGTGTTGCCAAAATGTTCTAAGATAAATCGTAAGACTCGGATACTTAAAATCCTGAGATTCGTAATATTTTAAAAAATTCTTTAAAAGGGGTCAAACTACCTAGGTAGTTTAAAGAAAAGAATGAAAGCTTATAAACAACAAATATATATTTACTTTCTGTATTTAAAAACCAAACACATTTCTAAAAACTTAAAAAGTAAAAAAAAACTTGCATTATTATGTAGTATTAAAAAATGTAGTAGGTAGTTAATCAAAATCCGAATTGCTGGAATCATCTTTTTTATGCAAATATGACTCCAGTAGCGGCAGTAATAGTAGCGAAAGTCGTAACGTAGAAAATCATACGAGGATTTTTATGTAAATGCAATAAATTTGTGACGTTTGTTAAGAATTATTTTTAGTTACTTATGTTTGACATACGATAAAAAATCGTGAGAAACGCGACGTGATTCATGAAATCGTGAGATAATTCCCAAAACCGTGTAATCTCACGATTAATCGTGAGTTTTGGCAACACTGGCAGCGAGTCAATGATGTTTTTAATATTAATAATGTGCAATGTTGCCAGGTATATCGTTTTTGCGGTTGATCCACTATTTTGATGGATGAACTGCCGTTTTATCGCTATGCTAACCATTTCTTCCGCTTAACATTACACTCGATTTAGTTTACGCTTTTAAAATAAGCATGCTAATCTTCTCTCTCTCACTTCTCCATTCTGTGATTAGGTTTGACATTTTGGACGCGTACTCTTCTTTTCAATATTTCTGGTAGCTGTGCTGTAATATTATATAATAATATGTCTAATTATCATCCGTTTAAAGTGAAGATTATTGGCCATTGTTTGAAAATATGTATACTTTTTTAACTAATAAAATAATTTATTAATTGTTTTCAATATAATATATTTAGCGTAATATTTTTAAATCTATCGCTTTTTTATGTCAGACTGCTTTCCTTATTTTTGACCTGGCAACACTTATAATATATTAATTTACCCCGATTCAGTATTGCCAGAACAGCAGTATTTTCTGCATTTAGCAAAATTTTTGAAATCGTATTTTTTGCAAAGTTGCAAAATAATTTCGTAATTTGCAGACTTTTAAAGAATTTTTAATAAATAAGGAATTACTATGTATTTACCAAATAGATTTAAAAAATATAATATTCAATGAAAATATAAAAAAAATAACAAACCAAAAATAAAGTTAAAAAGAGTGTTTTTTTACAAAAATGTTGATATATACCTATTGGAGGTCGAAGTAGGGGCAACAGATAAATACAAAAATTTCTGATACTACGACTGTGGTGAAGAATTCAGCAGATTTTTTGACATACTCGGCAGAATAATTCGTTGGCCAGTCTGGCAACACTGCTCCGATGTTTGCGCTGGCCAGCAAATTGTCTCGTCTTGCCTAGACGTTCTTGCGCGATCGTCTGCCGTGCTATTTTTATGCTGGCCTTGGTTAAGACCTTGTTTTTCCAACTTGTGATTTTTCCACCCTGGCAAATTTTGTAGCTGCGCGAATAGACTTTTCCATGTTTGTAGCAAATTTTAATTTTTTTTTTAGAAGTTTTAATACTATTGAAAAAATAGGAATATTTTACAGATAACAGCATTTTAAGTATTATAATACCTATGGGGTGCAGAGTGCATCTGCAAAACTATCGAAATGGCCTTTGATGCACAAAGACCATTTCGACAGTTTTTTTGTGACAACTAATTTTCTGTGTAGCGGTAGATTTGTATTTTCGTGCCAATTTCTGCATATATCTGTTTAATAAACGTTTTTTTTAAAATTAAACGGTGATTGCACAAAGCCATCTCCCCCCCTCTCCTTGTATAAACGGCTTGAGATATATTGTTTAAATTCGGTAGGCGTAAATAATAGGCAAAATACTTACTTTTAAGGAGAATTGTTTTGTTATTCAAGGTGGCGGAAACATGGAACATATTTTTAACTGGAAAAGGAGGTCGGGTGATACTTCATTTTAAAGGTATTTCACGTCCAATTTAACCTTACAATTTTTATTGTGTTCCAAAATGTTCCGCTTTAACATGGCGAATCGGAAATTATGCAAGAAAACATAAATATATTCGGCGATCTCCGCCATGTTGAATAACAAAACAACATTAATTGGAAGTAACAGTCCATGCTTAAAATGGAGTTGCAAATATGGGAATGAAAGAAAAACAAAAATAAAATTGTGGAGAAGACTTATTTTTCCTTCGCTCCCAAAGCAACAATATTTCAAAAAATTTAAGTAGCTTACTTATAATTTACACTTATAAAATTATTGATTTGTTTTTCAAGATGATGAGATCCATCAAAAATATGGTTGTTTTCTCATATTTTTCGGAATCGTCATTTTGAAACGGCACATTTTAGAACATTAAAAATTACAAGGTTATCTACCTATATCAGGCATAAAAGACCTTTAACTGAAGTATTACTCGATCCCCTTCCCATTTAAAAACGTTTTCCAAGATGGCGAATGTCCGCCATTTTGAATAAAAAAACAACAAAATTTTCCTCAAAAGTAAATTTTTTACCTATCATTTACGCATACCGACTTTAAATATATCTGAAACCATTCCCAAATTATCAAAAGGGGGGGAGGGGGGAGTGGACCTTATGCAAGAACTGTATGTGAGAAAATAGACTCTGCACCCCGCTTGGTATGAGATGTTTGTTATTATTTTCATGTTTGTTGACATAATACATCGAAATAAAATATTATCAAAATTTGATATTGAGCTGCAAAAAAATTTCGTATTTCTTTCTTCTAACTTTTCCGGTCACAGTCTATTGACGTTGACAGCACCTGTTAAATTTTGTTAACAGAAGCTTTTGCTAATATTCTAAAGTAACTCATTCACCGTATTTGATTCCATAGTTTATTGTATCAATATCGTTTTTCAATAAAATTTGACCACAGCACCTGTCAAACTCTTACGTTGTATTTTTTGCGCATGTTTCCCAAAATCACCTGGGCACAGTCTATTCTTCCATATAGTTTGTTTTATCAACATCACTTACGCGCTAAATTTTTGACAGTAAAATTTACTTCTCTCAAAAACTCCCAGTCATCACCTCATGCGTCTATATTTTTATCAATAACGCTTATCCTTACAATTTGACATTGATAGCACCTAGCAAATTTTACCAATCGATTTTCTGGATATTATTTTAATTGGTTTAAATATTTTTAATCGCAATTTAGTCGATTATCTGTTGGCCCCTCCATGAAAAAGTTTTTTCGGACGCCCATGCAATAGTGCGCCACCCCCTGTATATTACTAAAAGGACAAGCAATAAAAAACAATTTTTCGCGGGACGTCACCCATCACTCCTCCAATCAAAATAAATAAATAAATTTTAACTAATTCCATACTCTAACAGTTCAGCCCCCCCCCCCCCCCCCCCCCCTTCCTCTTTCTACCCGTATTCTCGTATCTTCGAGTCTATTTTTAAGTCATTGCAAAGCATTAAATCAAACTTACTTGTTCGATAGTAATAAAAGGCGTTTCTTTCTTTGTCTTATGCACGGTAATGAGGCTAAAAGACGAAGTGTCCGGACGTAAAAATATATAAGCCGTTGCGGCTAGAAATTGCAGCGATTTTAATTCACCTGGAAGTTGGTCGTGAAACTAGGTGTACGTTTGCAGCGAGGTTGGCAGGTTATAATTTGTACCTACTTTATTTGGTTAATTAAAGGTATTAAGTTTTCGTTTTTTGTTTTTAGACTCAACTTTGTTGGTTGCAAGTTGACTGTTTTTCATTTTTACAAAATCATGAAGTAAACCGTTGGAAAAAATGGAATGCAGAACTTTAAGAATATTCTCATACTCATTACCACATACACAGTGTGAAAAAAAATCTTGTAAAGTTTCATCGTGTTTTATACTCGTGATAGTTAAATCGCACAAAATAATCTTTTGATTATTAGTTTTCAAAAAGTCATATTCAGTTGTCGGTTCATTAATAATTTTTTCAAAAATTGCACACATGTGAAACATGACAGACTTTACTATTTCTGTAGGAATGCTCAATCCCCCTCTTTGCAAATTATTGAAGTATTCATTCTCAGTGAAAGTTCCTTTACTTTCGACAACCAATGAAAGGCAGATATTACAATTATATTTTTTTGAAATCTTATGTGCCGCGTAGCCACAAATATAAATTTGAGCTGATTCGTCAATTTTACTCTCAGTTAAATAATCTGAGTCCAAAATAAATAAAAATTTGTCGGTATCCGTTATATACAGGGGAACGCATTTAACTTTAGTTTTGGTCTGCAGGGAATTTTTTTTAAAGTTCCATCAGGTTGGAGGTGGTCATCATCACGGATAATTTCACATTCTGAAAAGTGTTTACAGCAAACGACGGCTCTATCTGACGGCTTAAAATTTGCTCTCGGAATCGCACTTATCCATTTTTGTTTTAAATTATCATCTTTGGGAAATTGTAAAACCGAAATGAGCTTCCCTCCTTGCTCTTGTTTAATAACGCTATTATAATTGGATTTTCACCCAGGAATACAACAACAACTAGGCATATTTAAAAGCTATAGTACCTATTTCATAAAACGTTATATTATAAGTAAATAACTTACCAGAAATCCCTCCAAACGACAAGACTACGTAGGTATTATACCTCGATATTATAAAATAAATTTTAATACAAACCTCGATATACCTAGTAGGTACAAAACGAAAAACGAAACAGTAGGTACCTAAACACCTACATACACACAGCACTGTTTAATACATTTTATTTCACTTTGATTATTTAAACTAAAAAATAATGCACTGCACCTACACAATAAACGCCATTGTTGCTACCGTATGAATTCGCCCGGTGACCGGCAACTACTATTAATCACATTATTTGGTTTAAATTAACTTAATTTAAGATTATAACACTTTTAAGACTTAGGTAATATCACTATACAAACTATACACTATTCGTTTTATAAAAATAGAATTTAAATTCGCGTTTTTCAAACGGATTTAGATACGAATTGCACGTGCAAAAAACGTATTACCATAAGAAAACATACTGAAGGTCGCGTTTCCAGACGGCAAAATGAACTGTTTCGCGGCGACGCCAAATTTCCTTTTTCACCGCTAGGTTAAAGAACACTGTGGCAGTTCCGAACCCAATGGGTATAAAAAAACCAAGACTATTTGAATAGCATGTAATTATGTGTATAAAAATAAAATAATCTATATATATGTCGTAGGCTGATAGTGAAATCCGTCATTTCATGAAAAGCCTAGTCACTTCATGAAGCGTCGGCAGATTGTGTAAAAACATGAAATTACACGATCTGCCGCATCACTTCATGAAGAGACCTTGACGTTTCGGCGTATTATGTATAACACAATCTGCCTAATTTTAAATATCGTCACTTCATGTAGTACCTAACGATGGCATGTCAGTCGGCAGATTGTGTAATTCCGTCTAAAAGGTATATTGGCAACTGGTTTGTTCGTTGTTCCCCAGAGCATTTTTTTTAATTAAATTTTTTTAACTAATATTATTTTATAAAAATAAAAAAAATGCTCTGACAAACCCGAACAAACCAGTAGTTGCCAATATACCTTTTAGACGGAATTACACAATATGCCTTGTTTTTGTGGCATTTCATGAAGTGACAATATTTAAAATTAGGCAGATTGTGTTATACATAATACGCTGAAACGTCAAGGTCTCTTCATGAAGTGACGCGGCAGATCGTGTAATTTCATGTTTTTACACAATCTGCCGACGCTTCATGAAGTGACTAGGCTTTTCATGAAATGACGGATTTCACTATCAGCCTACGACATATATAAAAATGAATGTTTGTCTGTGTGTGTGTATGTCCCGTATGCGTTCCTATACCATTTATCCGATTACGATAAAAATTTGGTGAGTTGTTGTGTGCAGGCCGAGGAACATTATAGGATAAAAAAAAAGTGGCATTTTGACATTGACAGCTCTCAATATTTGACAGAAGTGATTTCAACTTCTTTTAATTGAAATATTTCATTTGGCAATATTGTAGCTACCATCCCAGACAAGAAAAAAATTTAAAAAAATTTGACACTTACCTGTCAAAATTTGACAGATCAAGTATAAATTGTTTTTTTTTCATATTTTTAATATCGGATTCTTGCAGCTACGATCTTTGACAAAAAAGAAATGTAAAAAAATTTGACATATTAGACCTGTCAAAATATGACAGCAGTGATTTAAAGTCTTACTATTTAAATTTTTAACCTCGCAATCTTGCAGCTATGAAAGGAAAAAATGAAAAAAATTTTACACTTACCTGTCAAAATTTGACAGGTCAAATATATTTTTTTTCCTTACTTTTGATATCGCATTCTTGCAACTCCGATAGTCGACAAGAAAAAAATTTTAAAAAATTTGACACCAACCTGTCAAAATTTGACAGCTCAAGTATAAATTGTTTTTTTTTAATTCTTGATATCGGATTCTTGCGGCTATGATCTAGAAAAAAAAAATTAAAAAAGATTTGACACCTACCTGTCAAAATTTGACAGTTCAAGTAAAACTTTTTTTCTTACTTTTGATATCGCATTCTTGCAGCTACGATACTCGACAATAAAAAAAATGGAAAAAAAATTTTACACATACCTGTCAAAATTTGACAGCTCAGGTATAAAATTTCGTTATTTAGGTACAGAAAATTTCTTTAATTTCGTTTTCTTAAGCTTGGTCTGAGTAAGCGACAATCATGGATACCAGAAAAACGAAATGGATTTTTGAAAAAATTACACAATGTTTTAAGGCAATCTTTGGTTGTGAAAAAATTATACATATTTGATAAGACGATCTTGGGTTATGAAAAAACTATACTAATGTGAAAAACTACAGATACCCGAACAGTGCCGTGCCCGAAGGGTTCGGCACAATATTATTGTCTGAAATACATCATGGATTGCGGATAAATTGACACATACCCAAACAGTGTCGTGCCCAAAGGATTCGGTATAATAGTATTGTCACAAGTGTACAACGATCTTAGGTTGTAGAAAAAATGACACACCCGAACAGTGTCGTGTATATATATAAAAATGAATGTTTGTCTGTCTGGCTGTATGTCCCGTATACGTTCCTATACCATTCATCCGATTGCGATGAAACCTTGGTGAGTTGTTGTGTGCAGGCCGAGGAAGGTTTCAGCATTAAAAAAGTGGCATTGTAACAACGCATGCCGGGTACTAATATATAGAATAATTCGGGTTTGTATCTATAAATCTGTAAAGTATTACTTGACGTGATGGTGAACTCGCCTTATTATGGCATCTCAGAGAAAGCGACCATACCAAGACGTATACCAGGGCGTATACCGACCGGGGCGAATGCCGGGCATTGCAACGCATGCCGGGTACACGCTAGTATTTAATAAATACTAGTTTTTCTCCCTTTGTTAGGTTTTTTTTTAAATTTCCTTTTTAACCAATAAGCAAGCCTGCTGTATTGGCCTGCACGGAGACTATACTTTATAGGTAGAATATTCCTGCTTTTAATGTTAGTTTAGTAATATAAAAAAAAAACAATACAATTTGTATAGTATAGAGTATATTAGATAGAAAAATAAATATTGTCGTGAGCCGTAGCAATAACTACTTAAATGCTCTTAATCTGGTAAATTCTTAAAATATAATTTCCTTCTCGATCCCATAGCATCATCATTAAACTAACTGTTTGATTTTTACTTCAAGCGTTGGTGGCGCAGTGGTTATGACGCTTGCTTTCAATTCTATGCATAGTGGGTTCAAATACACGTTAAGAAAACTTTTTTCTTGTTTTTAAAAAATTAGATAATAAATATTTGGTGTGTATCATGTGGTGATTACATGCTCAGGAGGGGGCCCCATTTTGGCTGTATTTTAGGTGGCCCTATTTTTAAGTTTACAGGGCCGGACCGATCGACCTCCGTCTCATGCTACGCTATACCTACTTATAGGACCTGGCCTCATACCAACGATGAACTTGTCCTTTACTCGGTACATTCATTTGTTACCAAAATCACACTGCGATGCTGTATTTTTAATTTTTAGGTACCAGTCATTAACAGACTCCTGCCCCTGCCTCAATAAATCAAAAATGATACTTCTTCAGTAATCTGTAAACTGACATAAAATGTGTACCCAGCAATTGCATTAAGGTGTCAAAATCCTTGCTTTTAGGTTTATCTGGATTGCATAAATCTCTTAAAAATTTGTAAACCTCCTCACTTAACAAGGTCAGCAAAACTGCTACTTTTCTCGATCCCACTGCCAAATGTGCACCAAGGTATTGCTCAAGACGCTCCTCAAATACTTCAAAATCATCTCCTTGTTTAAAAATTGCCAGCGAAGAAACGTTGCCCGTATGTAATAATTGGCGGCTGGTTCTCCATGTTTCGAATTTCGTGACGGTAACTTTTTAAAGAATCAGAACTATTGCGTGAATCACGCTCTTTCCGAAAAAAATACACGGCTACGTCCGATAAACACTTAACTCGCATTATCCTCGTCGCCAAATAATTGTGATGTAGCGTAATAAAAACAAGATGGTTGAAGATAACAACTTTAATAATAAAAATTAACTGACTTCCATTTTTACAAATAGTTAAGAGAGAGTGAGAACATTCTTCTTTTTTTACGTTAATTTATATTCCTAAACTACTTATAGACGACTAACAAAACTTACGATATTTAAGTTGCCTATGTTACGACACTACAGAAAATAACATTATTGTAAATAATATCTGTTTCTCAGCTGAATGATGAATGTACATTTACTCAGTGGCGGCTTATGCCATTTTAGTGAAGTAGGGTCAGGTAAACCCTTAGCGCCGCAGGCAAAAAATTTTTGGGTGCCACGCCCTTTTTTGTTAATAATTCTTGCTTTTGAAGTAGGAAAAATAAGCAAAAAGGCACCTAATTTAATTTATGAATTTACAATCATATCTTGAATTTTAAAAAAATACTGTAGGTAGAGTGTACTATATAGACCGAAAGAACCACAAACCGAACGCAGTTTATAATTTGGTTTAATATGTATCTGTTTTTATCAATTTGTTCGTTTTTCTTCATTATTTCATTGTGATATGCAGAATTTAATTGAGTTTTAATGTTAATTTTACCAAGCATACTGAAATTAAATATATTGTTTAAATGTACCTTCGATTTTTCATGTGTCTTCATTTTTTCCCAGATATGGACCAAATCATCTGTACCTTTTTGGGACCAAGTTTGCTCCCCCATTAAATAAAACACACATAAAACAAAATAGTCTATTAGATTTATCACAACCGCACACCCAAGTATTTTTTTCATAAATATTTCTATTACAACAGCCGGCCGAACGAAAATTATTTAGTTTACAAACAACCTTACACGACATGACGCGGACAAACAACTGTTTGAATTTGAAACGTCTAACGTCAAACGGTTAAACGGGGTCAAAGAGCCTGGCTACACGGAGATGTTTTCCTGCTCGCATTCAAGGTCATTTTCCTATGTTTTTTATTGGTGTGTTATGGCAATTACGACATAACTTCGGGCCTCCCGTGTGCCTCGTTGCTTTGGCGCTAAAGCTACGTTACCGTTTTACGCATAATCGCTTCCTCAATAGATGGAAATTTGCACCCGACTGTGTTCCATTTTTAAATTATTTTGCTAATTGCTTTAAAAAGGAGAATATTAATTTTAATAGGTTTTGGTATTTGTAAAGGGCAGGACGCTGGACAGGACGGCAGGTAGTGCCATGGCACTGTGGCTCTACCCCACGAGCCGCCACTGCATTTACTCTTGCCGGGGCAGTTAATAGGCATAATTGCAGGTATTGGTCCGATAAAAACCCTCATCTCCACAGGGAAGAGCATACTCAAAGACCTCAAAAATTAAATGTATGGGCGGGTATTCTTGGCAACCATATTATTGGTCCCATTTTCATCAATGAAAACTTGAATGGGCAAATTTACCTTAATTTATTACATAATACAATAAATCCTATTTTTAAGGGTAGCACAGGAAGATGAAAATCTTATAGGACAGGAAGTGGTTTTTCAACAGGATGGGGCCCCTCCGCATTATTATGTACGGGTAAGAGAGTACTTAGAGCAGACATTTCCAGGAAGATGGATCGATCGGAGGGGGCCCATTGAGTGGCCAGCTAGGTCTTCAGATCTAACGCCACTGAACTTCTTCTTATGGGGACATCTTAAAACCAACGTTTATGCAACTAAGCCCAACGATTTAGAAGAACTAAGGGAACGAATTGTCCAAGAATGCCGGCTGATAACTCTAGAAACGTTACAGGCAGTTCGTGAAAAATTTGAATCACACCTTTATCATTGCATGGAAGTTGGCGGTGGTCATTTTCAACATCTGTGTAAATAATTACGTGAGTATTGTATTACATTTAATCATTAGTAGGAAAAAAAACATTACACAATTAGATAATTGTGGAACCTATCTGACCGAATTTTACGAATGAGATATATTTTGAAAGAGAATTAAATGCCCTTTTAAAAGAGGTATCACTCGCCCCCTTGTTCCATTTGAAATAGTAAGAGTTCCCTTCCTAGAGGGCTCAAACTGCAGTGTTTAAAACGGCCCCAAAAAACCTCCCCCTTGACAAATGTAATGAGGAGTACGAGCGTTTTTTTTTAAATCAACGTGGAACTAGATATTTAGCCTGTTTCGTTTTAAATGGGGAACCCCAGGGTTCAACGGAAGAACGTAAAAAGCGTAAACGTGTTTTGTGCAGTGTTTTTTAAAAGCTGTTGAATATTGAGTGGTATGATGGAGAGCGACAGTAATAATAAAGTATGTACCGTTAGGATAAATTTGTTTGGTTTTTGCAATTATTCTGGAAAGCCAACAATAATGCTTTTTTAAAATGAATCATTTTAGCTTCAGGAAGTAATTTACTGTGTAATTTTGATTTCTTCTTGCGTTGTCTTTATGAAGATATTTAATGTAAGTCTTTCTGGTTTGATAAAATGTTTAATGGACCTACGATTTTAGCATTGTTCTCTTTTATTTTTAATATTAGTTTAGTGGCCAAACTTTATCTGCTTAAAAAAAAGCACATATTTATATCTATTTGAACACGGCGAAATTGGTGATTTTTCTAGAAATTATGAATTTTGGGGTGAAGATTATATCTTTGAATCATAAAAATGATTGTCGTTGGCAACGCTTAGTTTTAGAGATATTCCTTAATTTCTTAAGATTTAAGTCATCACTGCATAATTTTCCTTCTTTATTGCAATTACGTATGTTTCCAATTAGCTCCTAGAATTATTACAAAGTATAGAAAAATATTGAGTTAAAAGTTTTTTAACCTAAATATGTGAATATTTCTATTAGGTTCCATTAGATAAAGACCTTTTGCACCGTTCAAACAGTCTATTGTCGTACTGTTCGGCACTTCGGCAGACCCACCATATCATCAGGTATCAGATGGCTATATAGGGCGACTATTTTTATTAAGCCTGATTTAGGTTGCAATTTTTTCTACAGAAAATATACCTACCTAATAATAATAATATATTTATTAATACCGTTGTTTTTGATAATATATAAGATTCATTAGTGTTGTTAAATGTTCTTTAGATACGTAGCAAAAGTAACATATAAAAGCATGATAAGGCCGTTAAAATTTCTACTTTTTTATAACTTAGAACTAAAGTATACTATATTATTTTTAGGTTCTCTTACTAACTAGTGATTAAACATATTTTTCTGCTTTTAAGGCTTTTAGGAAAGTTGAAATATTTCACAATTTGAATACACCTTCTGCAATATAAAAAACATTTTAAAACCAGCAATATTGAATTACAAATAATTATAATAATAATAATAATAATAATAATAATAATAATACATTTATTATTCCAAAAATAAACAGCTTAATTACAAATACATGTATAGGAACTATTTACAATTCATGGAATAATCTGAATTTAAACCTGAGAAATTCATATCTAACATAACTAATAATACCATTAAAATATTTCAGGTGCTGTATCAATTACAGTTCCTTCCCTAACATAAATTGATATTGAAAATGCTATTAAATCATGGCTGAAACATGCCAGACGACGATTGAAGCGACAGAGAAACAGAAAGTAGACCAAAGGTGAAGTACCTGGAGATAAAATTAAGGTAGTTTGTAACAGAGCTGTTTATATAAATATCCAATAAAAATATTTCAGTTTTTCAAATACAATTTCTGGTTTAATTTACAAATTCTGAAAAGCTAAAAAAATACGTCATTCCATGACGTAAAATTCACGTAATACTTAAGTCATGAAATGACGTAAAAAATACGTTGCAGAGTGACGTTAACACGTTATTTAAGTGGTGATTTTTGGTGATCGAGTGACCACTTTTTAACGTCATTTTCACGTAATCTTGTTAGCTGGAAGTCCTGCCCATTACTTTTTATGTGAGTTTATTTGTGTCATTTGTGCAGTTTTTTAAATTTTTGTATCTCAAATAGATTTGTAATAAGGCTCTGGCACTTCTTTATTATTGTCTTAATTGCGTTTTCCATTATTTTTTTTTGGATGGCTTAAAAGTTACATTGTGTTACATGTGTTGCCGACCCAGATGACGCTTTAAACTCTGTTTAAGTTTACTTTGAAAGTTACATTTATTGCACTTCAACTTCCTCTGGACTTTTATGTCGAAGCATATGATGGCTTAAATTACGTTTATGTTTAGTTTGAAAGTTACATTTATAGCATTTGAACATTTCAACTTCCTCTGGACTTTTATGCAGAATCATATGACGCTTTAAATTTCGTTTAACTATAGTTTGAAAGTTACATTTATTGCATTTCAACATTTCAAGTTCCTCTGGACTTTTATGCTGAAGCAGATGAGTCTTTAAACACGGTTTACGTTTAGTTTGAAACTTACATTTAGTGCATTTGAACATTTCAACTTCCTCTGGACTTTTATGCCGAAGCAGATGACGCTTTAAATACCGTTTATGTTTAGTTTGAAAGTTACATTTATTGCATTTGGACATTTGAACTTCTTCTGAACTTTTATGCATAAGCATATGAGGCTTTAAATATTCTTTAAGTTTAGTTTGAAAGTTGCATTTATTGCATTTGAACATTTCAAGTTTCTCTGAACTTTTATGCCGAAGCATATGACGCTTTAAATACTCTTTATTTGTAGTTTGAAAATTGCATTTATTGCATTTGAACATTTCAAGTTCCTCTGGACTTTTATGCCGAAGCAGATGAGTCTTTAAACACGGTTTACGTTTAGTTTGAAAGTTACATTTAGTGCATTTGAACATTTCAACTTCCTCTGGACTTTTATGCCGAAGCAGATGACGCTTTAAATACAGTTTATGTTTAGTTTGAAAGTTACATTTATTGCATTTGGACATTTCAACTTCTTCTGAGCTTTTATGTCGAAGAGTATGATGTCTTAAATTACGTTCATGTTTAGTTTGAAAGTTACATTTATAGCATTTGAACATTTCAACTTCCTCTGGACTTTTATGCAGAAGCATATGACGCTTTAAATTTCGTTTAACTATAGTTTGAAAGTTACATTTAGTGCATTTCAACATTTCAAGTTCCTCTGGACTTTTATGCCGGAGCAGATGAGTCTTTAAACACGGTTTACGTTTCGTTTGAAAGTTACATTTAGTGCATTTGAACATTTCAACTTCCTCTGCACTTTTATGCCGAAGCAGATGACGCTTTAAATACCGTTTATGTTTAGTTTGAAAGTTACATTTATTGCATTTGAACATTTCAATTTCCTCTGGACTTTTATGCCGAAGCAGATGCCGCTGTAATTGCTGTTTTTGTTTAGTTTGAAAGTTACAGTTATTGCAATTCAACATTTCAACTCCCTCTGGACTTTTATAATATTTATTTTTAGATTGAAAGTTACATTTATTGCATGTGAATATTTCAACTTCCTCTGGGTTCCCATGTCGCAGAAGGTTCCGAATTATTTTAAAAGAACAGTTTTCGCATTTAAACTTTCTCTCCTGATTTTGTCGTAGCAGGTGGAACTTTTTAAGTGAGATTTCATCATTCGTCTCGGGCGTACACTTCTCAAATTTACCCTGGTCATCTTGACAAACGCAATCTGGCCAATGACTGCAAAAAAACAGAAATAATATAAAATGTAGGTATTATTAAAATTTACACTTAAGAGGCTGTACTGAAGTTTCCGAAATCGCCAATAGATGGTTATTTAAATTTTTTGCATAATCAAGTAGGCTGATATTTTAGTTGTCGAAACAAAAATAAACAAAATGCTCTCTCAACAAGTTTGATTTTTACAAACGTATGCACGCAAGAACGTTGTCATTTCTCAATTACGGAGAGAAAAAAGAAATTCTAGTTGTGGTTACATTTTGTTTTTTGGGAAGTAAAACTACGACAACTCAAGTCTACATTCAATCCTGGTTTTCGGCGATTCATCAGCATCATTTTCCAGCGCAAGTTTCTGGATTTCGCTGGTGGCGTAGTGGTTATGACGCTTGCCTTCTATACCATAATATATTATAGTGGGTTTAAATGAACGTTAAGTAAACTTTTTTCTTGTTTTAAAAAATTAAATAAAAAATATATGGTCTGTATATTTGGAAGGGGCCTCATGTGGTACACACATGCTCAGGAGGGGGCCCCGTTTTAGCTGCATGTTAGATGGACCCATTTTTTAAGTTTACAGGGCAGGACCGATGAACCTTCGTCTCATGCGACATTATACCTACTAAAGTGGCACACACAAGTGATAAACCTCGTTCAGGGCATCCAAAATCTGGCACTGTCCCGGAAATTATCGACAAGATACACGATATTCGCCGACCGCCGAATAAAATTCTAAAGGTTGTTGAGGCTTTATTTAACGATTTGGTGATGAGAAAACTTTTAGCGAGAGGGGTGCCAGCAACGACGATTTACCAAAGGAAGATATCGCATTCACTTTATCACCAAAAAAAAAATGAAGCAAATAGAAATTACGAATAATGTATTCAAGATCTTCCTTTTATCAAATAAAAATTTCCACGATCTCTTGACAATCTACAAAACGTGGCAACGCCGAGTAACGCTCGACTTTTCAAGGACGATCAAAACTTTATTACGCCTCGCCTTGTAGTTAGAGCAGGCAACCAAAAATACAAAAACTATATCGAGGGAATGTTCGGTTATTGTGAAAATAGTGATATAGTACAAAACTTTGTAAATCCGGTTTCAGTGCTGATTTTTTTTTGTATGTTTTGACTTTCGTTGAAATTTAAACAGTTTTGCGTGTTGTGTGAATAGTTTAACAAAACAAGATTACCAGATCTGTGAAGTAACTGAGTTTTCATTTTACAAGTTTTCATAGAGGTGTCATACGATATAATGTCCTCTATAAACAGTGAGATGTCGGTTCGGCGCAAAGTACGTTTGTGAATAAAATGATTTGTTTATCCTTGTTTATTGTGTAACATGTTTTATGTTTAAGACCAACAACTTCGTTTTTAAGAGTGTCTTCTTTTTACAATAAAGCATATTTTGACTTTGACTCAATGTTTGCTTAATCTTCGATAGGTGCCGCACTCCAGAACAAGTCAGCAGATCCTGTTGAGTTGTTTAGACGAAAAACCGGTTTAATATTTCAGAAAAATTGTAACGATGTCGATGGAGGAAACTTGAGTATTTTTATACCCCAGAAACAATGTGCGTGTTGAGCGTGGAGAATCTATTCCAAAAAGGCAAAATCTGTTCAGTCGGCTGGAGAAGTGATGACATCGGTTTAACGGGATGCAAAAGGAATTTTACTTATTGATTACCTAGGAAAAAACAATCCGTAGCTGTGGAATATATTAGCGAAATTAGAAGTATCATTCAATAAAAAGGGGTTGCAAAGAAGATAATGTTGTTTCATCGGAACAACGCACCAGTCCATTAAATCTTGATAACATTTCTTATCCTTCATCCCATTTACCAAATTTTAGCTGGAAAGAACTTTAGAATCAATGAAGGTTATTCACGCTACAAATGTTTGTTTCCAAGTCTCGAATATTTATATTCTCGTAAAGGTGGAGATGGCGTGGAGGCGTGGTGTGTCGATTAGTAAACATAATTTATTAATAAACAAGTCTTGTTTTCGGTTTCATTCCGAAAATATTTCAATCTACCTTCGTATTCTTGCATTGCCAAAGACGTTTTTCTTTTAAGTATCATATGTAATTAAGGTAAAGAACAGGGGGAGCGGATTACCTTTTGGTTTTCACTCCCAGCTGACCTTCGGCGTTTTTCATTTCGGATATACTTTTTTTTTCTTTTTGTGTTCTCGCTTGCTTTATCATTATTTTTTTTTGCTATGTATTATCTCGAAATGAAAATAAAGACCTTATTTATTTATTTATTTATTTATTTAAAAACAAAATTGTTAAAATTTGAAGAAGTAGTCCATGCTTAAAGTGGAGTTAAAAGTATGGGAAAGAAAGAAAAAACAAAAAGTCTTCCTCCACAAAATTTAATAGAATAATTCTTAAGGGTCTCTACATGTTTCGAACGTAGAAAGTTCATCATCAGGAGACAGAAAATGTAATTAAAAAGTGCTGATGGTTTTAGCAGAAGAGAAAATGGTAAAGGACCTTAATGGAGCTTTCATGGGATCGAAAAAATATTTTTGATGTGTAAAAGAGCCATAAAATGGAGAAATTAATGAAATTTAAACCATATTCAGTATGTGAGAAGTCAGTATAAGTGGTCTAAGATAGATAAAAACTGAGGAAGAAGAAGGATCTTTCTAAAAAGAAAGTATAAAAATTATTTAATTTTAGTAAACATTTTAAAGTTTTTGTCAAAAAGACTTAGGTGGAGAAAATTTGTAGTGGTTATCACACAGGTGATGAAAACCACATAAAAGAGACTGGTGGGGTACTGAGGCACCAGTCTCTTTTATGTGGTTTTCATCACCTGTGTGATAACCACTACAAATTTTCTCCACCTAAGTCTTTTTGACAAAAACTTTAAAATGTTTACTAAAATTAAATAATTTTTATACTTTCTTTTTAGAAAGATCCTTCTTCTTCCTCAGTTTTTATCTATCTTAGACCACTTATACTGACTTCTCACATACTGAATATGGTTTAAATTTCATTAATTTCTCCATTTTATGGCTCTTTTACACATCAAAAATATTTTTTCGATCCCATGAAAGCTCCATTAAGGTCCTTTACCATTTTCTCTTCTGCTAAAACCATCAGCACTTTTTAATTACATTTTCTGTCTCCTGATGATGAACGTTTCTACGTTCGAAACATGTAGAGACCCTTAAGAATTATTCTATTAAATTTTGTGGAGGAAGACTTTTTGTTGTTTCTTTCTTTCCCAAAATTGTTAAAGTTTGAAGTCCGATTCGACCCCTCTTATTACCTCCACCCTTCAACGATTTTGACCAGTGCTACACAAAATTGGTTCTCTTACTTTAATAGTACCCAAAATAAAACTTGCTAAGCAAAGATGTTTACTTTGCTTTGTTGTTTAAAAGCAGCAAAAGGAAAATAAATACCCCATAGCAAAGAATACAAGAAATCCAAAGAGAAAACGTAACAACAAAAATTCCGCCGCACCGGTTCTGGAGTGTGTTTACATGTTGTCACTAAAGAAGGAACCCTAATAACAAGAGGGTTGTGCGCATGCTCATCGCTGTTAAACGCCGAGAGATCTGACCGGCAAGCTGTGCGAACAAACGAATTTTTTCACCCATAAAACTTAACTTCTATTTGCGCACAAAATAAGCTGTACGGATCTAAAGTTACATGTCGATGAAAGAAACAATGTAACTTTAATTGACGTAGAGGACCCAGACGAGGACTTATCTTGGGTGTTAGGAGGAGTACGAGGATACACTATGAGCGCGTGCGAAGCTTTGGGGAAACTGAGGCATCAAGTCATTGGCTCGGCGATTCTCCGAACAGAGGAAGCTACAGGCTCGCCTGACACGGGAGGACAGTCTCATCTTTATACTGGAGTCGAAAGGTTTTGCGAGGGCGAAGGTGATAAAGGTAGTTGGAGGAAGATTAACGGGTAGGCAAAAAATATTGCCTTGGTCCATTTGCTAGTTTGCCGGGCCACCACACAACTAATACTTCCAAGTACCGAACAAAGGGTAACTATGACTTAATTACAAATTAAACTGAATGTGTAAAACGGATTATAGAAAAATAAACGGTTCAGGATGGCTAAATAAACAGCAGAAACGGTTTTTGTTTTCAGCCCATCCCCACTATTTATACACAAGAAAAATAAGAGTTACAAATCATTTTGGATACATTTCATGATTTGGAGACCCCAATATCCAGATCTAACAAGATATCAAAAATTAATCTTTGCCTGACACTTTCCCCCTCATATATATGTTTAATAGTTCATCCTGCATTAAATTTACCCGGTATTTAACTATAAAAAATAATCGAGAGAATGCAGAAGGCCGTAACTAAATAGTATTTTTCCAAAAAAATATTTTAAATCCTAAAATGATATATTTTTTTTTAGTATTGACCACCCTGTATATTTCTGACTTATAATATGTCCAAATTCATAGAAGGCCGCTTTTCAGATGTCCATCATAGTAGGTACCCACCTGGTTTTACTTTCTTCCAAATCTTCTTTAATGTCCAGCTCTTCGTTTTTAATCTTCCAGTCTTTGAAAGCCATTTCATGCATTGTCTGCAAGTCATTCTCTGTCGAGTTGCTTTCCATTTTGACCAAGGCCTTGTTCTCTGTAGAATCATGTTCCTTATTATACCTGTAATCAAAAATATTTAATTGGGCCCAATTTATTTAATATCAGCGCTTTGCTTAAAGAACTTATTTACAAAATGTTATCAAAGAAAGAAAATAATATTCTCAAGAATTAGGTAGAATATTCTTGAAAATAATTTCTACGCAAAAATTCAATCCATGTAAATTAAGTTTAGTATACATGGGCATGAGCACTGCGAAATTATCATTTAATGAATGGGAATAGGTGGACAGGTGTTCGGGGTTTGTCTTATTAAAAGATTGAGGCTGGTATGCAGGGTCGTTGATGTTCCCTCCAACCCTTACTGTAACCTTTCTAGGCCGATTACAATACAATGCTGATGTATTTTAATGCTAAATACCTTAAGACTAAAAATTTCAAATAAAAAATTGGTTTACACTTGGACTAACATAGCCATAGTGTATTTTAAATTTCTAGAAGCAATACTGTAACCCTAGCGACACACATGCGTATACGAGTGTTCGGCAATTCTGCGAGTATTTTACACTTTTAGAACCAAATATTTGCATTTAGTAATTGGGCCCTTCAATGTGTAATAATTCACCGACTCTTAGACGGAAAACATTCGTGTTTGGCTCAATCTACTCGTTAACGAACACGAATTCTTCATCCACATATCCGGTTAACTGTCCGTATATCAAATATTTGCGAACGAATAACGCAAGCGTGGCGCCGTGATGGTAAGGAAAATAGGCGTACCTAATGAGTTGCGAAGAAAATCCAATAAAACTGGTAACATGGTAAATGGAAGAAACAAAATCGAAGTCCCTAGATATACAAGGAATTCCTAGATTCTCACTTAAAAAAGTTGCAATACCATTAGTCATATTGTTGACATCGTTATTGATATGTAGCCCACAAATTATCAGATTGTTTTGCTTATGCTTCTACTTTGTCAACACGAACCTGCAAATCCCTTAAAGAATCACTATTTTTGTTTACCATTAGATCCATATTTGTTAAAGACGCGACCAAAGCTGACAGATTATCGTCAATAAGTCTGGTCAGTTTTTCGTCAATTTTTGTTTTAAGTTGGGTAAGGATTAAGGAAGCTGGAACAAACCCTGCTAATAAGCTTCTCGGTTTCATCTGAGGCTGCCTTAGTTTAACTGAACAAGTCATTTTGAAAACCTCTGGTTTTCAGAAAATGCACAGAGAAAGACTAATTAAGTTTTTACTGTAAAACAAAGCACTTATATTTATGGATAACTATAGTAATAATAATATGCGCATCGGGCAAACACACGCTATGGATAGGAAATACACAATTTATTCCTAAGAAATACCACTTATTTTAAAGACTTTTCAGGAGCTCACCAAAGTCCGCTTCCAGTTAACTAGGCGCACGTGACCTCCTGAATCAAATCAGTTGAATCAGAGGTTCAAAAATGTTTCAAAATATAAAAACCAATATGGCGGCATATGGACAGCTGATTTTCCATAAAATTGAATATTAACAATTTTTTCGAAACTTTTTGAAACTATCAGTCATAATAAAAATGACATAATAACAGTGACGGGTCTCGTTCCAAAATTAATTTCCCAGGGGTGCGTTCGTGTTATTGCACACGGTTGACAAAATAGTTTTATATTTCAAAAATTTAATAACTAAATTGATGGGAAATTAGATAAACAATATACCTTCAGTAAAACCTCTGACTAGCGACCACGCTTGGGAATCAAATGTTGGCAGCGTTGTCACATTTATTTTGGCGAATCTACTTTTATTTTTGCTTGAATCTACTAAAATCTAAACCGGAAGTATTATATTTCCTACATCCGGTTTAACCGGAAATTGAAACTTTTGGAAAGATATTAAAAATCGAAGTTAGGGACATGTAAGCCGTTTTGCTCTCAGACGTACAGTTAAAAAGCTAGAAGCTGTCAAAATTCAAAAATGTCATTTTTCAAAAGTCAATATCTCGGAAACCATTAAGCATAGACTAATATTGCTTTTATTAAAAAATAATTATATTTTTATGTAGAATTTAAAAATTTAATAATATATAGGGTGTTCCATTTAAAATATCGAAGTGGCTATTATTTTTGTGTGGAAGCGGCAACACTGTATTGTTAAAAATATTTTAGATAGGTAGAGCGTGTCCGTTTATGTAAACGACCAAATTTTCAGAACGATTCCTTTACTGGTTCGTCAGAAACGTCTAACGTTCCATCCACCGTGAATCACCCTGTATATGTTAGGTTTTTTAATAGTTTTTGCTTTCATTAATGGTTCAGATTTTAATAAATCAGGTGATGGATTCTCATTTTCCTGAACTAACCACTGAAAGACGTCTTTTTTTTCCATGATGAATTTGGCTGTTTATTTATTATACGAGAATGATAAGATGCATTGTCTAGCACAATTAGGGATGGTTCATCCAAATTTGGTATCAGTTTTTCTCTAGCCCACTTTTCAAAAAGCTCACAATTCATATTACCATGGTAGTTGGCGCTCTTTGATTTAGATGAAAAAATTAAACTCGCTTCCTTTATAAACCCAGTAGATGAGCCAGCATGTAATACTATGTAACGGTTTCCCGAACCACAACCTTTTTTTCGTTTTACTGATTTCACTGAGTCGTCTTGCCATGATTTAGACCCACTTCCATTTGAAAATACCCAAGTTTCATCTAAAAAAACGTTTTTCTAAACTTTGATTCATAATTTTCAACATATTTTTTCAGAAACTTTACTCGTTCGCTTGCAATTCTTGGTAGTTCGCACAAATATCTTCTGTTGCAGTCCTTTCTATAACGAAATCCTAAGCATTTAATGACCTGAGACCTATTTCCAAAACACCTCGTTCCTTCAAAGCATCTTTCCAGAGCTGAAAGCGTTATATCGACTTGTGATGCATATAAGTCGTATATAACGTTCCTTACATCCATTTTTTACCTTCCTGTAAAATTTCAATCTTCGTTTTCCTTGATCATCGTTGCGTTTTCTTCATTGGTATATTTCTACTACTTTCATGAACAATCCTCTGTATTAATCTTAAACTTAGTTTTAGTGCTTCCGATACTTTCTCTTTAATAGACTTGGGATTTAATAACTCGCCGGTTTCAGTAGGTAGCCTTTTCTTCTTTATTTTTAATTAAAATATAAAAAATGGCATTATAAAAGTCATATTTATTTTGCTCCAGGAACATAATATGGTTAACGGATTGACCTGCTTTTTCCAGGCACCCTGTATGTTACAAAAACGGTGTGGCTATATGTCCGCCGGCGGTATCCGATATATGAATCAATAATTCCGCCGGCCTGCGGATAGTTACTGTTCTAATAAATTGTCCGCCGATAAACATACTAAGTATTTTTAAGAAGCGCGGCAGAACAGTGATATTTTCCAAAGACTTCCGCCGCTTGACGGAGTATTTCTGTATTACACTGAAATTCCGCCGAAACATAACCTATAATTTTTATTGTACATTGTAAACACTACATGTTCTGTCCTATAATCTAAAAGATGGAAAAACATATAAAACTTGGTGAAGTCTTCGAGACCTACGAAGAATTTATTGAAGCACTAAATGGGTACTTTACCTGTCGCAATAAGAAAGAGGGATAGGCCTAAAGGTCGCAACAATACTGTTATTGGTTTGTCAAAAAAGGCAAAGAAGGATACCCGGGTACATTTAATGCCACCGAAAATATGATTAAAAGTTTACATAAATGATAAGTAATAATATGAATCTTCTATGTTAAATAAACATTGTTTGGTAATTATACCTAAGCATTATTATGTATCCCTACCCAAGCAGTGACATAGCCGGAATATCATTTTGGAAGGATCGAATTGAATAATATTTAAATTTGCTTTTTCTATTTAAAATGAATGTCATTAATAATTTACCTAATAAACGTTAACACATTTATAAACTACACATACGAAGACAAAATTGAATTAAAGCAAGACTCACGTCCATTACCAGATATTTTTATAGAGCGCGTATTTATGGGGGTCATAATTGCTAATGGTGGTAGTTTACTGGCAGTTACTTCCTTTGATATTTTGAAAATCCTTTTTTTTTAGAATTACCTTAAATCGGCTATGAACTTTTACGCAATAAACACAAAAATAATTTTTTTGGGTATTTTTCCTACTTGAAAACAATCGCAAATTAAAAAAGGGCATGGCACCCAAAATTTTTTTCTAAATTATCGAAAATATTTTCGGCAGATCTTAGCTACTAGGTACTAAAATCCGCCTACAGGCGGAAAATGGGTTCTCGACCATTGCGATCCGCCGTGCCTAACCGATGCTTTAATATTTTCGACGGACAATCTATTAGAACAGTAACTAATCCGCCGGCCGGCGGAATTATTGATTCATATTTTATATCAGATACCGCCGGCGGACATTTAGCCACACCGTTACAAAAAATCAACAACTGAATCAATAAAAATAAAGATAGATACTAACCCAGGTATAGGTACACACCTAGATTTAGCGAAATATTTAATACTGATATGTATGGAATACCTAAGTACCTAATGTACCTACTGTATTTTGCCTCATTATAGGAGAATGGGATTGGAAAGAAAAAATACGTCATAATTGGTGGTTTTATTTTATATAAAAAAAACACCAGTACTCATTGAAGAGTTGTTATTTTATAGCCCATTAAAATATTTCTTATAACTTATAAATTAAACTGTATATAATTAACAAGCAAACAGTGACAATTCACAAGAATACATTAGACAGTTATATCACTATATTAACTGTAAACAAATTGAGCGGTTCTTGAATAAACATTTAAAAAAAAATCTTCGGAAAATTCCTCCGACATGGACTGAAAAAGTTTCAGAATCAACTGCAATTTTTGTGTATTTGAACTTTTCATTTGCAAATCATTAAACAAAATACAGTTTTGATAACACTTTTTAATGGTATTAATTTTAGTCAACTTAAGCGAAACTGTAATAACAGTTTTGTCACTACACAGAATTTTTTTCACTTTAATATATGGACAAAAAACATTTTAACATCAAGGTATTCTTTAAAAAAAAAACTGATAATTTTGGGCTATCATTATCATGTGACTCATCTATAAAGAAAAAACCAATATTTTGTTTTCCTTTTCCCATCCCACTTGTCCAAAGGTCCTGCGTTTTTGCCAAGTTTGAAAAACTAATAAAGAGTCATTGTAACTTGCTGTTTCTATATTGTCCGCAACTACATTTTCTACATCTCGGAACATCATTTGCTGCCGTTTAAACTCTGGAGAAATTCGCATAGAAATGTCTTTTGGCAAGTTTTCTTCATAATTTATTTTATTCACATTCCCCGACAGTTACACTATTAGACTAATTTATTTAAATTTTAGCGATTAATAGACAGATAGCACAACAAAGGATTTAAGCTTTTCTCGGTCCCGGGCAACACGTTACCTTGGATTTGTAGCACCTAGGAATATAGAAGGAGGGATATATACTTTTGTAAGAATATAATATTATTTTAACCCTTTTGTTTATATATTTTCTATAATTTGATTTTGTTATATTGTAAGAATTTATTGATAATAATGGTGTTTGGTGTGATATTAGCTAGGGCCGTTCGTAGGTTTAGGGGAGTTGGAACATTGCATTTTCTGAATTCTTCATACATGTTGATGTTTGGAATTTCATTTATAGGACATTCGAGGAATATATTAATGGTCCAAACTCTCGATTTGGCCACATTCACAGCCGGAGGTTTCTTTAATTTTTATTTTATATAAATCGTGTTCCGTTTTTATTCTATAACTATCGTTGAAATGTATCTTCTGTCAATATACACAGACACACCAATGCCTCCTGAAAGTTACCTATTTATAAGAAGAGCTAACAAAAAAAGGGCTAAATGTGAAATATTCGATATATTATAATATTCTCTTCGGAAAACATGGCCGACCTGTCAAAGTCATATGGTCTGTAATGATCAATTAGCTGAAACATAAACTCTGTCGAATAACCAGGGATCTGAAAGATGCCTAGGAAGAGGTGAATTATTTTTTATAGCTTACGTTTAGTTTTATTATACAAAAATGCTATTTATAACACAGGCTTGGACCACAATGTTAATAATGTTTTTTCTATCACGCCCTCCGTACTTCACTGTTAATTAACTAACATCAGAACTTTTTAACTTATTTCCTTTGTTAATACTGCAAAGGTGTTGTAAGACGTACATATTTTTAAGACTAATTCTCGTTCTTAACTTTAAACTGTAATCTTTTCGGTATTACGAATGATTGCAGCTTCTTGGGAGGAGAATAAAAAACGGCAATTTGGTTTATAACAATTTTATTATTTAAACTTAAAAAATTAACTAACGGTATGAATGAAACTTAATGGAAGTTCTTTTATAACTAATAAAAATTACTAAAAACCCACGTGTGACCAATAAAGTCCGCATCATATGAGATTTTTGAAGTGAAAACTTCTTTAGGCGCGTTTAGCACTTTTTGTGGGCACTGAATTAAACTGAGCCGTCACGCGTCAGACTCTCTGGTGTGCTACGCTCGAATTCAACTGCTATATTTAATCCGAACTGACCCTGACGAACGTTATATGAAAGAGCATGCCGCCATCGGTCGCATTCAGTATCGACGTATCGGCGTATCGACGTGGAAACAGTCAGTGTGCGTTGTCTAGACACTCGTGTATTTGATATTGTTAATTTAACCTTGTTGAAGTTTTCACTTCTGTCGTGTGGTCTTAAGCACACACAATTTTTTTTATTAATAGCTTTATTCAAAATTTGACTTTGGCATCAAGTTCTGCTTCGATCAAGATGAAAATTAAGCAAAAAAATAGTAGTCACGTGATTCGCATTATCTGCCAAATTTTAATTTTTTTCAAAAAATAATTCAAAAGTGTGGTTATTTCTAAAAATATTGAAAAAAGTTATTAGGAAAGGTCTTTTTAAATGCAGTTTCTAGCTCACGTGCAAAATTTCAGCTGCATAAGATAATTTTGATTTTTTACCCATATTTTGTAAATTGCACAACTTTTGCAAAATAAGACTCTACGCAACCTACATAAAACTTTTTAGTTTTTACAATGCTTTATTTCAGATACATTTTCTTTTAAGTAGCGCCATATTAAATGTGTGGTTTTCCACAAAATCTGGCTATTAAAATTTGGTCGCATGTGATGCAACTGTTGGTTTTTGAGCTCAATACAGAGTTGGCAACATTGGATGTTAGAGGGTTGGTAACATTGCTTAGAAAATAAAGTTAGTTCTTCATACTGTCATTAAGAGTACGGACGTTGTTTGATTTTCCCACACTTTCCTTTATAAAAAACTCCAGAAAAACTGCACACTCTAACAGGTTATTGGCCCAGGGAAGCTGGAAGAAAGTTTTTTGTGGTGTGATACGGTTTCGCAGTTCGCGAAGTATCCTATTTAAAAAGTGAAGCGTGTTGGCGTTACAACGGTACAATGGCGGCAGTGAATTATCTCAACAGTGTTCCAAAGTTAATGGGGCGCGAAAATTATGCCGATTGGGCATTCGCGGTGGAAAACGTATTTATCTTGGAAGGACTAACGAAGTGTATCGATGGTTCCGAGACAGATACGATCCTTGTAAGCAAGGCAAAAGCCAAGCTGGTTTTGACCTTGGACCCGTCACTGTTTATCCATGTTAAGGATTCGACTACAGCAAAAGAAGTTTGGGATAAGTTGAAGAAACTTTACGAAGACTCCGGATTTGCACGTAAAATTAGTTTGTTGAGAAAATTGATATCCTTAAGGCTCGAAAATTGTGAATCAATGGAGCATTATATCAACCAAATTATCGACACTTCTCAAAAATTGGAAAGAAGTGGTTTTAAATTAAGTCAAGAGTTAATAGGCAGTCTTATGCTTGCTGGTTTAACTGATAAATTTGAACCGATGGTAATTGCCATTGAACACGCCGGTATTGACGTCACAGCAGATTCAATCAAATCGAAATTGCTTGACATGCACCTTGTAGAGAATACAGATGCCAAGACAGGTGGTGCATTAGCGGCTAAGTTCAGCAGGGTTGGTGCGCATGGCAAAGAAAGGTCAACAAATAATTTTGACAGTGACAGCAATAAAAAATTTGTAAACAAAAACAAATATGAAGTAACATGTTTTAAGTGCAATAAGAAAGGCCATTTCAGGGACAAGTGTCCGCAAAATACAGAAAGGCAAGGAAATCAGAGTTCACAAAAGGCATTTAATGCAGTATTCCTAACCGGAAATTTTAGTAGTAATGATTGGTATATAGATTCCGGGTGTAGTGTTCATCTGACATCTAGGAAGGAATGGTTGGAGAATGTAAACAATAATTTTCCATTGAAGGAGATCACAGTGGCAAACGACAATAAATTGTCCGTAGAATTGGCAGGTGACATCCAAATTGAAACTCTGGTTGGAAATAGGAAGAATAAAATAAAGGTATCCGATGTTCTTTATGTACCAGGGCTAATGACTAATTTATTGTCTGTCAGCCAGCTGATTATGAATGGGAATCAGGTGATTTTCAATGAAAATGGTTGTAATATTTACAATCACAAAGAACAGCTAGTTGCAACAGCAAGTTTGCAAAACAATGTGTACAAATTAAATTTTGTGAAACCTGAGGTTGATCTAGTGGCTGGTTTGGCATTTTCTGGGGATATTTGGCACAGAAGGTTTGGACATTTGAACTTCAAGGACTTAAATAAAATGAAAGATGGACTTGTAGATGGTTTCAGGTGTACAGGATCTTTACTGAAAAGTGATTTTGACCTATGCGAAGTATGCTGCGAGGGCAAACAGTCCAGGCTGCCTTTTAATAACAAAGGAAAGAGAGCAGATGCTGTTTTGGAGGTTATCCATGGGGATTTGTGTGGTCCAATGGAAGTGACTTCTCTCGGGGGTTCGAAATACTTCATGGTACTTGAAGATGACTATTCAAGGATGGTCTTTGTCTATTTTTTGGAGAGTAAAAATCAAGCTTTTGAATAATTCAAGGAATTCAAAGCGTACACAGAGAACCAACAAGGCAAGAAAATTAAAATTTTTCGTAGTGACCAGGGAACAGAGTTTGACAGTAATCAGTTCAAGGAATTCTACAAGAAAAATGGAATTTTGCATCAACAAACAAATGCTTATACGCCTCAACAAAATGGTATGAGCGAACGCATGAATAGAACCATTATAGAGAAGGCTCGTTGTTTGTTGTATGACGCAAAAATGGAGAAGGTTTTTTGGGCAGAAGCAGTAGGTACTGCTGTTTATTTAAGAAATCGTTCTTGTGTTTCAAGCCTAGAAAAAACTCCATTTGAAATATGGCACCGTAGAAAACCAGATGTTAGCGGAATACGAATTTTCGGCAGCAAAGCTATGACATTAGTTCCAAAAGAGAAGAGGCTGAAATGGGACAAAAAATCTAAGAAAATGATTCTTGTTGGTTTTAGCGATCACATCAAGGGTTACCGACTATATGATCCTATAAAGAAAAATATTATAGTCAGTAGAGATGTGATGATAGAGGAAGCAATAGATAAGCCTAACCTACCTGTTTGTGAAATACAAGAGAGATCAGTTTCAGTGGGAGGTGATACTTTAATTGACGATTCCTGTGAAACAGATGATGTTTCTAGTAATTCTTCTCAGAATGGTGAACAGAGTAATAATGAATCCTCAGATGAATACATACCTGACGTCGTGGTGGATGCGCCTGAAAATGTAAGAAGATCTGAACGAGTACCTAAGCCTAAGAAATCAGATGACTATGTTTCTTACCTGTGTACAGACGACAATCTGGATCCAATGACTGTCGAGGAGGCTATGTCTAAAGGTGATGGGGACAAGTGGCTAGCAGCTATGCAGGAGGAACTGCAATCTTTTGTAGACAATAAAGCTTGGGAGGTGGTGAATGACTCTCAAGGTAAAACGGTGGTAAAAAATAAGTGGGTCTTTAAGCGAAAAATCGATAGTGCGGGTAATGTGCGGTATCGTGCGCGGCTTGTAGCGAAGGGTTTTACACAGAAAGCCGGTATTGACTTTGATGAAACTTTTTCACCGGTTGTACGTTTCTCTACACTGAGATTATTATTTGCTTTGTCTCAAAAATTGTCATTGAATATTTCTCATTTAGATGTAACAACTGCATTCCTCAATGGTGATCTGAAGGAAGGTGTTTATGCAAATACCAGAAGGGTTAAATTTTTCTGACAGTAAAAATAAAGTTTTAAAGCTCAGAAAAGCAATTTATGGGCTAAAACAGTCCTCCAGATCATGGTATGAGAAAGTAGACAGTTTGTTACAGAAATTTGGTTATAAAAAATCTGAATATGAACCTTGTTTGTATACTAACATGAAAGATAACCTTAAAACTATAATCTGTATCTATGTTGATGATTTTTTTATTTTTAGTAACGATGATAAGGAAACAGATTGTTTAAAAGTGAGGTTAGGAGAGATGTTTAAAATTAAGGACTTAGGGGAGGTAGAAAATTGTTTAGGCATGAATGTAAAATTTAATAGGGAAAACAATACTATTTCACTTGATCAGAGTAATTATATTGACCAGCTTTTACAGAGATTCAAGATGTTGGATTGTAAGGCTGTAAATACTCCTATGGAAGCAGGTTTAAGCTTAGATAGAGGTGAGGATCTAGAATGTGAGAAAAAGTTTCCTTATCAACAACTTTTAGGAGGTCTGATGTATTTGTCTGTTCTAACAAGGCCCGATATTTCTTATGCGGTAAGTTATTTAAGTCAATTTAATAATTGTCATACAGAAACTCATTGGAAACATTGTAAAAGAATCTTGAGATACCTGAAGGGTACAAAGAATTACGGAATGTGTTTTGGTAGAACTGACAAATCTCTTGAATGTTTTGTTGATACTGACTGGGGTAGTAATACGTTTGATAGGAAATCGTATACAGGCTTCTGCTTTACTTTTGTTGGTGGTCCAATTTCATGGGAGAGTAGAAAGCAGAGGACTGTAGCGCTTTCTAGTACCGAAGCAGAATATGTGGCAACATCTGAAGCTTCAAAAGAAGCTATATATTTGAGAAACCTATTTTTTGAGCTGACTGGTGTGAGTCAAAGTATAGTTTTGTTTAATGATAATATGGGAGCACAGAAATTAGCTTTGAATCCTGTGTTCCACAAAAGAAGTAAACACATTGATGTGAAGCATCATTTTTTGAGAGATACAGTTGCAGAAGGATGGGTTCAACTCAAATATTTGGAAACTGCAAAAATGCCCGCTGATGTTTTGACCAAGAGTCTGAGTAGTGTGAAACATCTTAAATTTATTGATGATCTTGGTATTATGTGTATCACTGACTGTTAATCATTTCTTGTAATTTTTTGAAGAATTATGGTTATAGTATTGAGCTAGTGGGAGTGTTGGTTTTTGAGCTCAATACAGAGTTGGCAACATTGGATGTTAGAGGGTTGGTAACATTGCTTAGAAAATAAAGTTAGTTCTTCATACTGTCATTAAGAGTACGGACGTTGTTTGATTTTCCCACACTCTCCTTTATAAAAAACTCCAGAAAAACTGCACACTCTAACAGCAACGTTCATTTGTTTTTGACCCTGTATAAGGTAACTCCATAAAAAAAGTATTTTTGAAAACGTAGTTTGTGTCTGAAAGTAATACACCTTAATATTGAGTTGAGTTGCGTTGAGTCTTATTTTGCAAAACTGGTGCAATTTACAAAATATGGGTAAAAAATCAAAATTATCTTATGTAGCTGAAATTTTGCATGTGGGCTAGAAACTGCATTAAAAAAAATGTTCAATAACTTTTTTCGATATTTTCAGAAATAACCCCACTTTTGAATTAAATTTGGGAAAAAATTAAAATTTGACAGATAATGCGAAGCACGCGTGACTACTATTTTTGGCTTAATTTTTATCTCGATTGAAGCAGAACTTGATGCCAAAGTCGAATTAAGCTAATAATAAAAAAATCCCATATGATGCGGACTTCACTGGTCACACTGTATATAGCTCTGTTGACACATGACAAAAATGATGGGTCTTATATTTACTTTAAATCAAAACGTTTGTGTATTGTATAATTTGGAATGGAATGGGTTAATTTCGGTAGAATTAAAATTAAAACACTAGTTTGGGTTTCGCATAGATTTTAAACAATAATTATCTAACCAGGCCATATTGACTGTGCCACAAAGAGATTGGCAGCCACTCTGATTGTGAAAAAGCATTTTTTATTTATGTCACAAATCAAATTTGCTTAGAAAATTGTGCAACGCGATAAAATACGTGATACAGATGCTTATCTCCAAGAGGGATAATTTAATACAAGCGCCATTTTAAAATGTACTGTTAGTTCAAAGACAAATTATTATTAATAATCTATTAAGGTCAATATTGTGGTCTCTAACAACATTCTATTTTTAGTATATTTAATGCACATAAATCGTCCATCTACCTTTTGAATAATTAGAAGAACGACGGTTTAAATAAGCATTTTATTACAGTTTAATATTCATACATATTCTAACAACTTAAGATAAAATCACAACATAATTTTATTTGGTAGGTAATTGTGAAATTCTTGCAAACTTACTCACGATTAAATAATTAGGTAAAGACGTCGCCGGCGGTGTATAGAAAACAATTCGCCAAACTATATGGTTATTTAAATCTATCGCAATGATTCATCTCTGTCACTTTCAAATTGTTCACACTGTAGTTTATCTCTCTGGTTAGGTTCAGCATTATCTTTAGTATTTACATTTTTTCATTTTTCATCGTTTATTTTTATCCAGGTATGTATGTTCTTATCTCCTGGCCACCTATTTTTGTTAAACGCTATCTCTATTACAATATATTTATTTCTTATAAGAACACAAATCCTTAATAAAAATTGTAAACATTAAAAATAAATTGCGTTTTCCACCTTTTTTGGATGACATAAAAGTACACGTGTTGCAGACCCAGATGACACTGTTTATGTTTAGTTTGAAAGTTAAATTTATTATATTTCAACATTTCAACTTCCTCGGGAATTTTATGCCGAAGCATATGATTTTTTAGTTTTAGTTTGAAAACTACATTCATTACATTTGAACATTTCAACTTCCTAAGGTCTTTTATGCCAAAGCATATGACGCTTTAAATACTGTTTATGTTTAGTTTGAAAGTTACATTTATTATATTTCAACATTTCCACTTCCTCTGGACTTTTATGCCTAGGTATATGAGACTTTAAACTATGTTTATGTTTAGTTTAAAAGTTACATTTATTGCATTTCAACCTCCTCGGGACTTTTATGCAATAGCGTATGACGCTTTAACTGCTGTTTATATTTAGCTTCAAAGTTACATATTATATTGCATTTCAACCTCCTCTGGACTTTTATGCCATAGCGTATGACGCTTTAAATGCTGTTTATATTTAGCTTCAAAGTTACATATTGTAACGTGTTATTCTCCCCTTAGAAACAATTAGTTACGATTATACCGTTTACTGACAGAATGGCGAATGCGCTAGGAAAAAATACGTAGCATCTGTTTGCAAAGAAGCAATCTCTTTTTATTTTTGCTGAACCATAAGAATTAAAACTACACTAGAGGGTAAAGGAACCCATAAGTAAATGCTTTAATGACTACTAAATGAAATACAGTACAGTTAGATTAGACTACAATGAAAAGCTATTATGGGGTACGTTGATGTATAATGGGTCCATCGATGAGAGTTTGGTTATATCACTGGAATCATACTCGAAGTATGGTATAGTTTACGCCTTAGTGGTGGTTGTCTCTAGTACTCCAACCTAGAAAAGAAGAAAAGTAGGAAGTTAGATACTTAATCGAGTAAAAGTTATTTAGAAACGATACCAACTTTTGTATTCTCAATATGAAGTAAATATTTTTTTTTATATCTACAAGCCACTTCTTTTGTGAACTCTTATCACTTCTCTAAATCACGTCATTTTTTGGGATTTTGACGTCTTCGACGTCATGTTACCAAAAAATGACGTGATAATGTCGTCATTATTTTTACGTCAATTAGACGACATAAGATATACGTCAATATAACGTCGTTTTTTGGACATTTTCTATCAAACAGCTGTCGTAATGTGCGCGCACGCCATGCCATCGTTCTCACGTTCTCTCTTCGACTCGGCATCGGCCGTTCCGTTTCTTTCTCCTCTCTCCGCCATTTTGCGGAATTTTATCCTTTTGTGTTTGTTGTTTGTTCGTATTGTAAATGTAACCTTGTAAATTTTGGTCTAAAAAAAAATCATTGTTCGGAAGAATAGTAGGTAAAGAATAAAGTAAAGATAGCCATATAGCATCGGTTTGGTCTAGTGCTTGGTCTGAGGTTCTTTCAGTTGTGTGTGTATGTGTGTGTTTTTCACGGCGGCGTGTTAAAGGGGTAAGTAAAACAGTATAATAATAATAATAATTTCTAATTATAATGCTGTAAGTTCTCCTTCCGTTGCAAACATTTACAGTGCCACTAACTGCCAAATAAATTTAGCTATGCAGCGATTTAAATTAATAAATAATAAAATATTTTTGATAGCAGTTCCCATTTTAAATTGAGAAGGACGAACTGAGTACCCTAGATTTTATTAAAGCAATACGTTGCAATGAAAAAAAAAAGTGAAAACATAACATTTAGGCTTCTCCGTTAGTTATTTTTTGTGTTTTTTTCTGTGGTATTTCTCTAAACTTTTCTGTACCTAATCCTAACCTATAACTTGTTTTTTGTTTTAGAAAAAGATGGCATATATGTCATTGTAGAATGGGAAAATGGTGCACTTTCAGTGGTGTCTAAAATGTGGTGAACACCATTAAAAAGAGAAGCCTTTTGGCCTTCTTACAAAGATTAAAGGATTTTCAATAAATTCCTTGAAGAGAAAGAAGTCCACATTGATGAGTCTTGGAAATTGTATAAAATCAAGCGATGCATGTTTGAGGCAGGTAGGGACTTTCAAGAAATGGGTCGAGGTTAAGTAAAATGTATTTTTAACTAAGCCCACTAAGTTTTGTCATAATAAAATTGATTAAGCTATTTTACATTTAAGTTAGTACATAATATACCCAGTGGCGTAGCGTGGTTGAAGGGGCGGAGGGGGCGAAAGCTTCAAAGGTAAGGTCGTAGATATTTTTTTTATGGGGAGGGGTAAAAAAAAAAATAGCGCCGCAGGCGAAATTTTTTTGGGTGCCACGCCCTTAAAATTTAAAATACACAAGATCCTCAAGAAAATTACAAAAAAATTGATCAAGTAAAAAAAAAGTGCTTCGTTTTCATGGCTCATTATGGGCCCTTGTTCAAAGGGCGCCTCACTGCTAATGTATAATTTCGTTTATTTAGTAAATTTTGGCCTGAGAAATAAAGTTTTTGTTTCGTCATGTCTAAAATGGCCACATGAAAACAGAATATGAACACGGCAAGGGAAAATTTTGTTAAAACTCTATAAAATATTTTAGGCATACTTATTACATAATAATATGAGCATATATTCATTCTCATTGGCGACAATAACACGCATAAAATTTAGTCTCTAGTAAATTAAAGATTTCAAGCAATTTTCAATTTTTAAAGCAAAATAACTGAAAGAATACAAATTATTGGTCGTGGCAAAATATTTTTATTATAAAGTAAATCAAATAGTGAAAATAAAATAGAATCTCAAAATAGGTAACAGAGTAAGAGGTTTATTTTATCTCCTTCTTTACTCTAAAAGTTATAAACTAATAATAACGCTAATTAAACCCCATAAAAATACTTTAAAAACAAAGAGAAAGAGAGCTTCACAATACCATATTTGCCAATATTATTCTTCTGATAATGGTCATCTTATAATATAAACAGAAACAAAGAACTAAAAAATAATTATAATAATAATAGTAATAAATAATGAGGATTTTGTTATACATATAATTATCATTTATATTCATAAACATAGTAAATTTCCTCTTGCTGCTATAGGTCAACAATATTATCAATTATCATGTGAAGTGAAATTGAACTGGGAACTACTGGGAGAGTGGGAAGGGGGCGCCGTTTGGGAAAGGCTCAAAGGGCGGGGGGGGCGGTCGCCCCCCCTGGCCCCCTGCACGCTACGCCACTGAATATACCTTGTTGTAAAATGGATTTGTCGTGAAAATAATTTAAAAGTCATTTAGGTAAAGTCTTCCACTTAGAGGTCCTGTACTGTGCATACATAAACCATATACACAATTAAATAAAAACAAATTAACAATTTAAGTCAAAACAAATAATTTCTGATAATTTTATACTTATATAAAACATGTTTTTAGACGATATAGATAAAGCTATAAAAAATGCAAAGATGCAGAGGATACCTCCAACTTGGATACCGACAAACCAACACTACCTATTATAAAAAGGAAACCAAAACCAAAGCGAATATTAAGTAGTTCCGATGAGGATGTACCTACAACTAAGAAGAAAATACTTATTGAACGTCCACCCAATTTAAGTAAGTACAATAGAATTAACCCATGGTTTTCTGCATGGTAAGAATTTTAATAACTAGGTATATATAAATAAATTATATAATAAATAATATTGCTTGGTAATTTGTCTTTTTTCTGTTTTATTTTTAGACGGGTCACCAACTCAATATGTCCCTCCTGCAAGGACCCCTATATATATAGGCATATAAAACTATGTTTCAGAAATATAACTGTTTTAAATTAAATATTGAATCTTTCCTCTTTCTTAGTTAAATTAAGTTTAGGTGTACAGAAAGAAAAAAAAACAACATATTACTAAAAAAATTGTATAAGTAGTGTCTCTACCATATAATATACAGGGTAGTGTAACCATGATTGGTTGGAGTATTAGGTAAAATTTATATTTTTACATATTTTAATTACACATATTTATTGCTGTTAAAATGAAGAAAAAATATTTTTAACCTAGGTCCCTCTGCAGTTTTTTAACTATAATCTAATCATAATCAGTAATCAAGTGCAGTGAAAACGTATAAAAAAAGTTTTAAATGTTTTGTGCCTAATCCTCTACCCTATCTTGGTTACCTAACTACTAACGAAGCCCCTACAGGTTAAGAGCAAACACTAGTGACGCCTTCGCCATTTAGTTTTTTGGTCAATATTTCGTTACTTCGTTGTTTTATCCAAAAATCGGCTAAATATCCCCCTTTGGGTACCCCTCCCTTGAGTACCTACAGTTCAAGGTTAAGAAAAATTAATTGATTAACTAATAAAGGCAAAAAACGAAATTTTGTCGAATTTGAGCATATTTCTTTTTCTGCTTTTATTAATTTATAAATTCACACTTTTATTGGGTACGTATAACTGTAGGTAATTGTACCCCAAAGAGTTGTATTTGGACGATTTTTTGATGAAACAAAGAAGTAACGAAATGGCGAAGGCGTCACTAAGGTTTGCTATTAAAGGGCTGGCAAATTAACGCTTTGATGACGTGATATGTCGGCACTAATCACGTCGTTATAACGACACTAATGACGTCGTTATAACGTCACTAAATGACTTCCTAGTCACGTCATCGGTCCGTGACATAATCACGACATCCTACCGTCATTATTACGTCATTTTTAAAGTACAGTTGACGTTTAAGATGACGAAAAAATTACGTCAAATTTACGTTACGTCTGCTGTCTGGGTATTTACTGGATTTATTTAAATTGTTCAAACACGTGTTTGCTTGAATCCATGCGGTTTCTACAGTGTTGCCGCATTGATTTTGAGAAATTCCCACTTAGTATTATCGACGACACCTCTATTACGACATGAATATTTTGGCTTGGACGTTATTTGGAATATGTATTATTGTAGGATATTGGTCGTAATTATAAGGACAGGATTGGAAAGTAGATGTCCGGTGAATGTATGTATTCTAAATTGCACTCGATAGAATGACTAGTTTGTTTGGTTACCTAACCTTGTGATGATTTCGTAGTAGGTCATTTGATGAGTGTAGCAGGCCATGATAAATGACGATGCATTTGGCAACACCTCGATTTGTGACAAGGGCAGAAAGATAGATATCTGTGTATTGAAGTGAGATGGGTGGATACAGATATTTTAGAATTTTGGCTCGTTTTTCCCTCGATTTTTGTCTTGATTTGGTCGTTGGTAGAAACCAAGCCCAGCGGACTCCTTCATAGAATTCTGGAATTTTGGGCGTTTGTTACTACTAGTGTAGTATAGTGTAGTACCGTTTAGTACGGGATAAGTTCGCCCTAATTCTACTGGAAATTTTGGCAGTTTTAGGATAGTTTTTGGAGGCCGATTTCCATTCACACGTGTGGATTATAATTCTTGAAGAGAACGCATTCTGTGCCCCGTTTAAGAACCTAAGGTAAGAAGTCTAGAATAGGATATTGATTGGCTAGATTTTCTTTTGTGTTGTGTTAGTGCTCTGAGAAGGTATTTTGGGAATTGTTCTTAATGCCCTTTCTCCTTTTCAGGGGCGTTTGGGTTGATTTGTTACGAACGTTGGATACGATTCCATTACGATTTGGTGATCTGACGATTTGGTTGATTTGGGTACGATTTTGGAGGTTGCACTCGATTGTAGCAGTGGCAGCAAGTATAGATATCGTCGATCTTCCGTGACAGATTCAGGTTTCCGACCATTATACCATTGACAGTCCGGTTACTATGCCATTGGGTCTGGACGTTTGACGCATGGTAACCTTAGAACTTCAGCCGTCTGACAGCTGGTTGGACATACGATTTTGACATTTGAAGGACTTGTAGCCAGACACGCAAGTTATAACTTTGTATATTTGTACATAATATTCAAATTTCTCGTTGTGTCGATAAACCGTATACGTATGCTATTTACTACAGTAGATTCTGATATCGAAATATACACGTGATAGTAGAGCTATTATAGACCAGAATTTATGACGATGCATGCAGTGCATTTGTCTGTACATTCGATTTTTGTCTGTACTTTCGATTGAAACTTATCCGTGTTTAGTAAACCGTGTTGGCTGAACCGTGTTGGATAATGATATCTAATATCCACGTAATAGTAGTTGTATTATAGTGTAGGGGTTTTATGATGATGCATGAAGTGCATTTGTCCCTAATTTTGATTGAAATCTATTCGTGTTGAGTAATCCATGTTTAATAATCCACGGGTTGAATAAAGAACTTTTGTTAGTATACGTGTAGTACGGTTAATGTTTATTTTGTGTATATTTTCGCATAGTATTTTAGTATCTAATTTTTATTTAGTAAATAATTTTCATTTGGCAACCGTGTACGATATTAAGTAATGACTGCAAGTCAGGTAAACTTATTCTAAATTATTTTGATAATAAATCGATGGGACATTCTTGTTGCCCATGCAAATGTTAATATTTTTTAATAACTAATATTTGCTTATTTAGTGTACACAAGGGTAATATATTAAGGTAATTGATGATTTTTGTCTTCCAGGGCGCTGTAAACAGAGTATGATCATACCTTGTGGCCTTATATTTGATATTATGGTTAAACCTAACGACCTATATAATTCTTGTGTTTTATAATATTTTGCGTACACCGTAGTCTGAATAGACACTTTTTATATGCAGTTACTATTTAATTCGATATATCTTTTAATTAGCAAATTAACATCTAATGCTATTGACAGGTGCCTATTGTATATAATCACTTGTACATAATAATTTACAATTTATTAGCAAGATATCTTTGTCGGTGTTCCTTTTATATATTTTCGAGAACTGCTAATAAAGGAACAATCATTTTTGATTTTATATCGTCGTTGTTACTTTTTTTGTATTTTGATTTTTGGATATAGGGTGAAGCTTACTTCATAGATTGCAGCAGTGGGTAAGACAATTCGTAATTTTTGTCGGGCTCATAATATTACAACTTCACGACTGGCCAAGATGTAAAACAATTAAATTACGTGGCGCCTCCGAGTAAATAATAAACCCCTCCCGTCTCCACTGTCTAAAAGCTGGCGGCCATCTTGTAACCTGGTGCACATGCGCTGTACATTTTTTAGTAAGCTGTTGTTTAATTAAAAGTTTTATTTCTTTTTTTTATTTGTAACTAATGATGATTTATAATTAGGATTTTTCTTATAATGGAAAATACGGTTACGTCATAGTCTGGCGTTGCGACTGAATTTGGCGCTATAATATATTGCATTTGAACATTTCAACTTCCTCGGGACTTTTATGCCTAAGCATATGAGACTTTAAACTCTGTTTATGTTTAGTTTAAAAGTTACATTTATTGCATTTCAACCTCCTCTGGACTTTTATGCAATAGCGTATGACGCTTTAACTGCTGTTTATATTTAGCTTCAAAGTTACATATATTGCATTTGAACATTTCAACTTCCTCGGGACTTTTATGCCGAAGCATATGACTTTTTAAATTCCATTTAGTTTTAGTTTGAAAGTTACATTCGTTGCATTTAAACATTTCAACTTTCTGTGGACTTTTATGCGAAAGCAGATGAAAATTTAAATAATATTTATTTTTAGTTTGAAAATTACATATATTGCATTTGACCATTTCAACTTCCTGTGGACTTTTATGCCCAAGCATATGACGCTTTAAATACTGTTTATGTTTAGTTTGAAAGTTACATTTATTGCATTTGAACATTTCAATTTTCTCTGGACCTTTATGCCTAAGCATATGAGACTTTAAACTCTGTTTATGTTTAGTTTGAAAGTTACATTTATTGCATTTGAACATTTCAACTTCCTGTGGACTTTTATGCCCAAGCATATGGCGCTTTAAATACTGTTTATGTTTAGTTTGAAAGTTACATTTATTGCATTTGAACATTTCAACTTCCTCTGGACCTTTATGCCTAAGCATATTATGAGATTTTAAACTCTTTTTATGTTTAGTTTGAAAGTTACATTTATTGCATTTAAACATTTTAACTTCCTGTGGACTTTTATGCCCAAGCATATGACGCTTTGAACACTGTTTATGTTTAGTTAGAAAGTTACATTTATTGCATTTGAACATTTCAACTTCCTCTGGACCTTTATGCCTAAGCATATGAGACTTTAAACTCTGTTTACGTTTAGTTTGAAAGTTACATTCATTGCACTTAAACATTTTAACTTCCTGTGGACTTTTATGCAAAAGCAGATGACCCTTTAAACTCTGTATATGTTTAGTTTGAAAGTTACATTTATTGCATTTGAACATTTTAACTTCCTCTGAACTTTTATGCCGAAGCATATGATTTTTTAAATTCCATTTAGATTTAGTTTGAAAGTTACATTCATTGCACTTAAACATTTCAACTTCCTGTGGACTTTTATGCCAAAGCAGATGACGCTTTAAACTCCGTATATGTTTAGTTTGAAAGTTACATTTATTACATTTGATCATTTTAACTTCCTCTGAACTTTTATGCCGAAGCATATGAATTTTTAAATTCCCTTTAGATTTAGTTTGAAAGTTACATTCATTGCAGTTAAACATTTTAACATCCTCTAGACTTTTATGACAAAGCAGATGAGTATTTAAATAATACTTAGTTTTAGCTTGATGGTTATATTTCTTGCGATTGGACAATTTAACTTCTTCTGGGTTCCCATGTCGCAAAAGGTGTATGTTTAATTGGCTTTTCCAAATTGTTTTAAAAGAACAATGATCGCATTTAAACTTTATCTTCGGATTATGACGTAGCAGGTGAATCTTTTTAAGTAATAGTTCATCGTCCAATTGATCACTCGTCTCGGGCGTGCACTTCTCGAATTTGCACTGGTCATCGTGACAAACGCAATCTGCCGAATGACTGCAAAGAGAAAACAGAAATAATAGAATATGTTATTAATATTATTCACACTTAAGAGGCTATAATGAACCCGCCGAAATCGCCAATAGATAACCGTAGTTATTTAATTTTTTGCATCATTAAATAGGCTGATGTTTCAGCTGTCTAAACAAAAAAAAACGAAAAGCTCTCACAATAGGTTTATTTTTCACAAGCGTGGGCATGCAAGAACATTGTCATTTATCAATTATCGAGTGAAAGGAAATTCTAGTTGTGGTTACATTTTGTTATTTGGGAAGTAAAACTGTGACAGAAGTCAAGTCTACATTCGATCTTGGTTCTCAGCGATTCATTTTCCAGCGTAAGGTTTTTGATTTCGGAATTTAAAAGTGGCACACACAAGTGATGAACTTCGTTCAGAGCGTTTAAAATCTGCCGCTGCCCCGAAAATGATCAACAAGAGCCAAGATACACGATGTTGGCCGACCGCCGAATAAAAGTTCTAAAGATTGTTGAGGATTCATTTAAGTATTTAGTATCAGACGATATCCTCTATAAAAAGGGAGATGTTAACTGGGCATAAAATACATTTGTGATAAAATTATTTGTTTATCCTTGTTTATTGTGTAATATGTTTTATGTTTAAGACCCACAGCTTTGTTTTTAAGAATGTCATCTTTTTACAATAAAGCATATCTTGACTTTGACTTTATCTTTGCTTGATCGTAGTTATGTGCCCCATTAGTTTACTCCAGAACAAGTCAGCTGATTCTGTTGAGCTATTTAGAAGAAAATCCCGGTTTAATATTTCAGAAAATTTGTAAGGATGGATAAAACTTGTGTATTCTTATACTCCGGAAACGAAGGAATAATGTGCGTGTCGAGCATCGAGAAACTATTCCAAAGAAGGCAAAATCTGTTCAGTCGGCTGGAGAACTGATGGCATCCGTTTAACGGAATGCAAAGGGAATTTTAGTTATCAATTACTTGGAAACGGAAAATCTGTAGCTGGGATATACTGCACTGTTAGTAAATCTAGAAGTATAATTCAATAAAAAATGGTTTGCAGAGAAGAAAATGTTGTTTCATCGGGACATTAAATTTTGTTATATTTTCTTATTAATCCCATTTACCAGATTTTAGCTGGAAAGAACTTAAGAACCAATGAAGGTAATTCACGCTACAAATGCTTGGATTCAAGTCTCGAATATTTATATTTTCCTAAAGGTACCCACAAGTTGGAGATGCGGTGGGGCGTGTGTCGATTTCACTTGTTTTCGTTTTCATTTAAAAAAAACATTTCAATCCGCCCTCGTATTATTGCATTGCCGTAACTTGGCGGGGATAACAAAATCGGCAAATACTTTGCACGGCCTTTTTCTTATTAAAGCAGACAAATCCAGTTTGGACTGGCTCCCGAAGAGAATATGGCGGACCCTCTTTAATTTATTAATGGGGTTTTTAACGGGGCACTGTCGGCTGAATAAACCATAGACCTTTAGATTAGATTAGATCAGCAAAAAATAAATACGAACGTGAAAAATTTTAACCCCGCGCACGTAAATTAAAGCCTAGCATAATGTATAGCGAGCCAAAGATTGCATGAGACGAAAGTGACATTTGGAAACATTACCGTTTAGGAACAATTCTCTTGCTGAGGTGGATCAAAACTATTTGTAATCATGTAGTGGCTGTTATTTTTTATTAAAAGACTATGTATTCTATTTTACCTCAACTTTATGACATTGAAAAACATTATCTACTCACATGCCTGAGATATATTTTTTAGCATTGTATAGTTCTTACTTATAATATGTTAAAATTCATAGAAGGCCCCTTTTCAGATGGCCATAGTAGGTACCCACCTGGTTTTACTTTCTTCTGAATCGTCTTTTATGTCCAGCTCTTCGTTTTTAATCTTCCAGTCTTTGAAAGCAATTCCATACATTCTTTCCACTTTATTCTCTGTCGAGTTGGTTTCAATTTTAACCGGGGCCTTGTTCTCTGTAGAATCATGTTCAAGTATCAGGAACACCATCAGGAGTAGCGACAGAACCAAACAACGAAAACAAGCCACCCACATTACCACAGGACGTCATCCCACCGAGCAAAACAGCGACCAAAGACGAGCCACAGTCCACAGGCCACCTGCAGCCACAGAGTAACACAGAACCCAAGAAAAACTATGGACTCAGAGGCATTAGACAAACGTATCAGCACCATCACACAAGGGGTAGAACAGACCATCAGCACCATCGAATCTCAGTCAGCACAACTGGAGGAAGCCCAAAATATCACCACAGCAGCCAAGCAACTTATACACGGGGGAATTATAAAATATTTATTATATTGTCACGAGGGCACCGGGTTCCTTGATTAAAAGGCGGTCATCATACTTAGTTAACTCTTTATTACACAACAATTTAGCAAAGGAAACAATTAAGTACATAAATTAACCCAGTCTTACCTTTATTAATTAGGCTTCTCCATTCGGTGTCGGGAGAATGTGTCACCGCGATCTTTGCTGTGGATCTCGGCGTTAGTCAGTTTGCCCCCTATACATTTGGCAATTCTGGCCACCGCTTAACCATGGCCGAACCATTTCCCCCGAACAATGCGCTCTTTACCACTTTAAACTTTTACTTTGAAATTTTACCTCATTATTTTCTCTTGTTTTTCCCCCCTCCCTTTCCAGGAAAAAAAATTTTTCTTTACTTCCAAACAAATATTACATATAAGACGCGACACGACAGTTGTTACGTATCATGTTGATCAGACATGCGCTCTAGCCAAAACCCAACTGCTTCAGAGCCTCGTGCAGCTGCTCACGATCCCTAATATTTTTCTACCTTTCGAAACATCACACATTTAATTTTTATTCTTTTTACCTTGACAACCTTATATTTCTTTAACTATTGGGGGAAAACAACAAAAAAAACCTTCATTTACTACTGCATTTTCATAGTGGTATACTAAAAGAACTTAAAATTACTATAATGCATTGTTCTAATTAATTATAAAAATTATATGGTTGGTAATACCTATGGGGCTAATCTGCTGAAGTGCACTGTTTCTTGTTTTGTTCTTGCTCCTTCTCCTCTTTGTATTACATAATTGACGGGTGATACTTTTCTTACTATTACAAATGGTCCATGGTATTTACATTGTAACTTGTCACTTTTTCCCTTTTTTCTTATATACACCCTCAATTTGACTTTATTTCCTGTTTCATACGTCACTTCCTTGTGTTTATCGTCATATCTGGTTTTGTCCTTTATCTGTTTCTGTGCAATATTTCTTTTTGCTTGCTCCCTGTGAGCTGCTATAGCTGGATTTGGTAGTACCAAAGTTGTGGATTTTAAAAACATTGCGTCAGGAATGAGGTTAGGGTTTCTTCCAAAAACTAAATAAAACGCGAAAACTGCGTAGTGTCTTGTTTACTAGTATTATATGCAAACGTAACTAGCGGTAAGTACTTGTCCCAGTCGTCCTGCGCTGTTGATACTTATAACCTGAGCATGTCTGCTAGCGTTCGATTGAAACGTTCTGTCAAACCATTTGTTTGCGGATGATACGAGGTTGTATATATGTTTTCTGCTCCCATGTTCTGTACCATTTGTCTCACCATTTCTGATCTGAAGACCTGACCTCTGTCGCTCAATATTTTTCTTGGCACACCGTGTATACTTATTACATAGTCCACTAAAAATGCTGCTATTTCTTCTGCTTTTGCACTCGGCATGGCTTTCGTTATCGCAAATCGTGTTACATAATCTGTACAAACTACTATATTATTGTTTTTCTCTTTTGTTTTTGTAAGTGGTCCTAGTATGTCGATTCCTATCATTTCAAAGGGTTGCAAATCGTCGATTTTTATTGGCTGCAGGTCACCTGGTGGTTTTTCATTATTTGGACCTTTCCTAATTTGACAGTCTGGACATCCCCTAATGAATTTTTTGATGTCTATATGCATTTTGTTCCAATAATATCGTTTGTTCACTCTGTCGTACGTTCTTGCGAATCCCAGATGTCCTGATAAAGGCTCACAATGTAGTTGGTTCATAAGTTGAGCCTTTAAGTCCCTGTGGAATAACTAATTTGTCCGGTTCGTCTGGTACCACTGATTTTTTGTACAACACTCCGTCTATGGTCTTGAAGTTCTTAGCACGGCGTTGTAGATGTGAATTACCATAATTTGGGTTTTGGACAGCCTGTAACAAGTTTGAAACCACTGGATCCTCTTCTTGAAATTCTGTAATGTCCACTAACGGTAGCAAAAAAGTAGGTATTTCAGTGGCGCTATCTTCGTCTGTGCTTGTAGCTTGAAAACATGAATTTTTTCATAATCAAATTCTTGCAGTTTGCAACTCCATCTAGCTAGTCTTCCTGTAACATTTTTTATACTCTGCAAATACCATAGTGGTTGATGATCTGAAAATTTTTTTATGTGTTGACCCCAAATGTAGCTTCTAAGATACGTCAAACTCCATACTATAGCGAGACCTTCTTTTTCTCCTACACCATAGTATCTTTCTGCTTTAGTCAGCGTTCTGGAAATGTAACAAATTGGGTGCATTTCATCTTGTACTTTTTGCAGAAGTATCGCTGAAATTCCAAAGTATGATGCATCGACGTGAAGTTCTTTTTCGGCTTCCGGCAGGTAGTGTGTCAAAACTGGTGGTTGTTGTATATGAATGACATACGTATGTACGTATGCGTATTACTTTATAGGTACTAGGTTCTTAATGTTGGTCTGAATAAATACAGTTCTACCTGAAAGGTTGTTTTAATAACACCTATACTTAACATGGCGCAGTACGGAAAAAAACGTCGCAGATAAAAAATCCAACCGAATTCCGAATTTAATACAATAATTTAAGTGCGTGGTAAAATTATTGTGGTTTGCGGTCAAATAAAAATTAAATGGAAGATTATAGGGGTATTAGTCCTATGATTATGACCGGGAATTTGGCGGAAAATTGGAAGGTCTGGCGAAAACGTTTTGAGAATTATTTAGTCGCTTCTGAATTAAAGAAAAAGGACGAAACGGTACAAATAGCACAACTGCTGCATTACATCGGTGATGAAGGATTTCTTATTTACAACACTTTTTCGTTTGAACAAGACGAAGATAAAAAATTAAAGAATGTGTTAAAAAAGTTTGAGGAGCATTTTTTGCCAAAGAAGAACTTGGCATACGAACGTTTTAAGTTTTTTACACGTAAACAGTTAACTGGTGAAACTATTGAGCAGTTCGTAACTGATTTAAAAAACAAAGCCTTAAGCTGTGACTTCGGTACCTTAAAGGACGACTTAATTAAGAATTTACTTACCTTTTAGATCTGTCTCATTGCGTGAAAAACTCTTGCAAGCTGATGACAGCATGTCGTTGGATGACGCCGTAAAGTTGTGCGTGACCGTGGAAAACTCACGAGTGCAATCGCTGCAAATAAATCGCATATTCCAAGAAAACTTCTCACAACCAAACAAGACTGCTGCCAATTCTTTTTCAATCTGAGCCCAATTCACTTGACTGGTAGAAAGAGCTCTTGACGCATATGCACACGGTAAACTGTTTTGCAACAAAACAGCACCTAGATCGTCTTTGGACGAATCCACAGATATCACAGTAGGTTTTTTACACCAAAATATTGCAAAATGGGTTCTGATGTAAGCATCCGTTAACATCGGGTTGTCTCCGTCAGAATTACTTATGTCTCGAAAATTACGTGATTTGTCTAATTTAGGTCGACAGACATATAAGTTCATAAATAGATAAAAATAGGTAAATTAGGTAAATTAGACACCTAGTGAGTTACGACATTACTTTACATTTCGACACGAAATTGTGCACTTTAATGGTTTGTTATATTATAAAGGTGATAAACTTATAGTGCCTCTGGACAAAAGGCGAGAAATAATTAACAAAATTCATTATTCCCATTTAGGCATAGTTAAATGTAAAAATAGAGCTGCGGAATCTTTTTATTGGCCTGGTATGTCTACTCATATAGAGGATGTTGTATCCAATTGCAAGGTTTGCCTAACTTTTCAAAATAATAATCGCAGAGAACCTTTACTTAATCATGAAATTCCTGACAAGCCTTGGTCCAAGATTGGCTGCGATATATTATATATGGGTAGAAAAACGTTTTTATTGGTGATTGATTATTATTCAAAATGGATAGAACTGATAACATTAGAAATTAATGCTCACTCACAAACTGTTATTTGTAGCCTTAAGGAGGTTTTTGCGAAGTTGGGTATACCTAAGGTAATAGTAAGTGACGGAGGTCCTCAATTTAGTTCTATATGTTTTAAAAAATTTTCGACTGAGTGGGATTTTAAACATATTATTACTAGTCCTCGTAATCCACAATCAAATGGTCAAGTTGAACGTGCAAAACAAACAATAAAAAAATTATTGAACAAAGCTTTTCTTGACAAAACAGACATTAATTTACTTTTACTTAATTATCGCAACACACCTGTAGACCACATCGGGTTGTCTTCGTCAGAATTACTTATGTCTCGAAAATTACGTGATTTGTTGCCTATTACAAACGAAAAACTTAAGCCTCATTTTGTTGATCACAATAAATATTTTAAACGTGTAAAATTTAAACAAAATCAGCAAAAACAGTATTTTGACAGCGGCAAAAAATCATTAGGTTCTATAAAAAACGAGCAGCAAGTTAGGTATCAAAAAGAAAAAAATTCAACCTGGTCATTTGGCAAAATTGTTGATAAGGTAAGACCCAGAACATATAGAGTGGAAACAAAAAATGGTGATATACTTACTAGAAATCGTAAATACATTGAACCTATTTCGGAAAATTTAAATAATAATGCAATTTTACATTCAAATAATAATTTTTCAGAAAATTAGGTTGATCCAGATATTGTTTCCATCTCCAGTGATAGTGACTCGGGGGATTATTTTAGTGACAATAATGAAAGTACTAATGCTAATTTTAATGGTACCACGGATCAAAATTTATCAAATGTTCCTGGTATGTCGAGCAAAGTTGGAGTTATTAAAAAAACCAGAGCGATTACAATATAATTAGCTACAAATTAATTTTAAGTATAGATATAGGTAATTTGGTGAAGGGTTATCGTTGGGGTAAAAAAAAAATAATAATAATAATAATAATAATAATAGGTAGGATTATGTGGTCTATTATTTTTATTAAATTATTAAAGAGGGACATGTTGTATATGAATGACATACGTATGCCTAGTTTCACGACCAACTTCCAGGTGAATTAAAATCGCTGCAATTTCTAGCAGCAACGCCTTATATATTTTTACGTCGGGAAACTTCGTCTTTTAGCCTCTTTACCGTGTATAAGACAAAGAAAGAAACGCCTTTTATCACCATATTGAACAAGTTAGTTAAATTTAATGCTTTGCAATGACTTAGATAGACTCGAGGATACGAGAATACGGATAGAAGGAGGGAGGAGGGGGGAGGGTTTAACTGTTAGAGCATGAAATTAATTAAAATTAATTAATTAATTTTGATTTTAGGAGTGATGGGTGACGTCAAGCGTAAATTTTTTTTTTATTGCTTGTCCTTTTAGTAATATACAGGGGGTGGCGCACTATTGCATAGGCGTCCGAACAAACTTTTTCATGGGGGGGCCAAAAGATAATCGATTACATTGCGATTAAAAATATTTAAACCAATTAAAATAATATCCAGAAAACCGATTGGTAAAATTTGTTAGGTGCTATATCAATGTCAAATTGTAAGGATAAGCGTTATTGATAAAAATATAGGTAGACGCATCAGATGATGACTGGAGTTTTTAAGAGAAGTACCCAAAAATTTTACGGTTAAAAATTTAGCGTGTAAGTAATGTTGATGAAACAAACTATATTGAAGCATAGACTGCGACCAGGTGATTTTGGGAAACATGCGCAAAAAAATACAATTTAAAAGTTTGGCTGGTGCTGTGGAGCTATGGTCAAATTTTAATGATAAGCGATATTGTCACAATGAACTATGGAATCAAATACGGTGAATGAGTTACTTTAGAATATATTAGCAAAAACCGCTGTTAACAAAATTTGACAGATGCTGTCAATGTTAATAGACTGTGACCGGAAAAGTTAGAAGAAAGAAATAAATTTTTGTGCAGCTCAATATCAAATTTTGATAATATTTTATTTTGATTTATTATGTCAAACATGATAATAATAACAATCATCTCATATACCACGTGGGGTACAGAGTCTATTTTCACACATACCATGCTTGCATTAAGTCCCCCCCCCCCCCCCGTTCCCCACCTTTTGTAATTTGGCAATATGGCAATGGATATTGAGATATATTCAAAGTCGGTATGCGTAAATGATAGGTAAAATATTTACTTTTGAGGAAAATTTTGTTGCTTTGTTATTCAAAATGGCGGACATTCGCCAACTTAGAAAACATTTTTAAATGGGAAGGGGCTCGAGTAATACATCATTTTAAAGGTCTTTTTTATGCTTGATATAGGTAACCTTGTAATTTTTATAATGTTCTAAAATGTGCCGTTTCAAAATTACGATTCCGAAAAATATGAGAAAACAACCGTATTTTTGGAGGATCTAGGTATCATCTTGAAAAACAAAACAATAATTTTATAAGTGTAAATTATAAGTAAGCTACTTAATTTTTTTTTAAATATTGTTGTTTTGGGAACGAAGAAAAAACAAGAAGTCTTCTCCACAATTTTATTTTTTCTTTCATTCCCATACTTGCAAGTCCACTTTAAGCATGGACTGTTACTTCCAATTTTGTTTTGTCATTCAACATGGCGGAGATCGCCAAATATATGTTTTCTTGCATAATTACCGATTCGCCATGTTAAAGCGGAACATTTTTGAACTGTAAGGTTAAATTGGGTGTGAAAATACCTTTAAAATGAAGTATCACCCGACCTCCCTTTCCAGTTAAAAATATGTTCCCATTTTTCCGCCACCTTGAATAACAAAACAATTCTCCTCAAAAGTAAGTATTTTACTTATTATTTGTGCCTACCGAATTTAAACAATATATCTCCAGCCGTTTAAGCAAGGAGGGGGGTGTGCACCAAAGGCCATTTCGATAGTTTTGCAGATGCACTCTGCACCCCGCTTGATATTATAATGCTTAAAATGCTGTTATCTGTAAAATATTGCTTTTTTTCTATAGTATTAAAAACTTCTGAAAAAAAATTAAGATTTGCTACAAACATGGAAAGGTCTATTCGCGCAGCTACAAAATTCGTTTAGGGTGGAAAAATCACAAGTGGAAAAAACAAGGTCTTAACCAAGGCCAGCATAAAAATAGCATGGCAGACGATTGCGCAAGAACGTCTAGGCAAGACGAGACAATTTGTCGGCCAGCGCAAACATCGGGGCAGTGTTGCCAGACTGGCCAACAAATTATTCTGCGGAGTGTGTCAAAAAATCTGCTGAATTCTGCACCAAGGTCGTGGTGTCAGAAATATTTGTATTTATCTGTTGCCACTACTTCGACCTCCAATATTAACATTTTCGTGAAAAAACACTCTTTTTAACTTTATTTTTTGGTTTGCTATTTTTTTTATATTTTCATTGAATATTGTATTTTTTAAATCTATTTGGTAAATACCTAATTCCTTACCTATTTATTAAAAATTCTTTAAAAATATGCAAATTACGAAATTATTCTGCAACTTTGCAAAAAATACGCTTTCAAAAATTTTGCTAAATGCAGAAAAGACTGCTGTTCTGGCAATACTGAATCGGGGTAAATTAATATATTATCAGTGTTGCCGGGTCAAAAATAGGGAAAGCAGTCTGACATAAAAAAGCGATAGATTTAAAAATATTACGCTAAATATATTCCTATATTGAAAAAAAATAATAAATTATTTTATTAGTTAAAAAAGTATACATATTTTCAACCATTGGCCAATAATCTTCACTTTAAACGGATGATAATAAGATATAATAGATAGCAAAGCTACCAGAAAAATTGAAAATCAGAGTACGCGTCGTCTCGAACTGGGGGATTTACCGAAACCAAAATGTCAAACTTAATCAGAGAATGGAGAAGAAAGAGAGAAGATTAGCATTCTTATTTTAAAAGCGTAAACTAAATCGAGTGTAATGTTAAGCGGAAGAAATTGTTAGCATAGCGATAGAATGGTAGTTCATCCATCAAAATAGTGGATCAACCGCAAAAACGATATACGTGGCAACATTGCACATTATCAATAATAAAAACATCGTTGACTCGCTGCCAGTGTTGCCAAAACTCACGATTAATCGTGAGATTACACCATTTTGGGAATTATCTTACGATTTCACGAATCACGTCGCGTTTCTCACGATTTTTTATAGTATGCAAAACATAAGTAACTAAAATAATTTTTATTCATGACAAATGTCACAAATTTATTGCATTCACATAAAAATTCTCGTATGATTTTCTGCGTTACGACTTTCGCTACTAATTACTGTCGCTACTAGTCATATTTCAGTGGCGTAGCCAGCCTTGCGGGGCGCGAGGGGCGAACATATATGGGGGCGCTTTATGATTTTTTAGAACCATTATTATTATTATTATTATTAAAAATATGGTGTTTGTTTTTCAAAATACGTATAATAGAAATACCAAATTATTTTCAATTTCAATAAATGTTACAGGGTGTAATGAAAGTATATTTTTATTTTGCATACGGGCACCAAGCGGCAATGGGCGCCATGCAAGGGGGGCGGGGGGGCAGGCGCCCCCCCTGGCCCCCACCTGGCTACGCCACTGTCATATTTGCATAGAAAAGATGATTGATTCTAGCAATTCGGATTCTGACTAACTACCTACTACATTTTTTTAATACTACATAGGTAATAACGCAAGTTTTTTTTAGTTTTTAAGTTTTTAGAAATGTGTTTGGTTTTTAAACATAGAAAATAAATATATACTTGTTGTTTATAAGCTTTCATTCTTTTCTTTAAACTACTTTGACCCCTTTTAAAGAATTTTTAAAAATATTACGAATCTCGCGATTTTAAGTATCCAATTCATACGATTTATCTTAGAACATTTTGGCAACACTGCTCGCTGCATTCCGTTCTGATCTTTCAAGAATTAATATTCGGTATTCGGTTACACCCGGCAGTATATAGTGCGTTTGATATGAACAATCCACCATATTTTCAATATTTCACCTGGAAGTTGGTCGTGAAACTAGGTGTACGTATGCGTATTACTTTATAGGTACTAGGTTCTTAATGTTGGTCTGAATAAATACAGTTCTACCTGAGAGGTTGTTTTAATAACACCTATACTTAACAGTGGTGAAATTAACTTTTGCTTGATTGTCTGGAACGCATTTTCTTGCTCTGATTTCCATAAAAACGGTGTTCCTTTCTTTAGCATATTATACAACGGTCTGGCAATCACACTGAATTTTTCTACAAATTTTCTGTAATAATTTGCAAGGCCAAGGAAACTTTGAAGTGATTTTTTGTTTATAGGTATAAATTTTTCCACTGCTTCCAATTTAGAAGAATCTGGCAAAATACGTTGATCACCGATAGTGTGACCTAGCACTGTTATTTGTTTATAAGCAAATTGACACTTAGATGGTTTTAGTTTAAGGCCTGTAGCTTTCAGTTTTTGCATCTGCCAATTGTTGAAAAGAACCTGGTGCTGTCGATAGTCCGAAACTTAGTCGATTGAACTCAAATAATCAGCCTGTTGTGACAAAGGCTGTTTTATGCTTATCTATTTCTTCAATTTCCACTTGCCAGTACCCAGAAAACATGTCCAATGTTGAAAAGTATTGTGCTTCTCCCAAATATGTCAAAATGTCATCTATGACTGGTAACGGGTACACTTTTTTTTACAGTTTTTGCGTTTAATTTTTTGTAGTTTACGCAAAATCTCATGGCTCCATCTTTTTTAGGTACTAGTACTACTGGGCTGGAATAAGGACTTGAAGATTTTCTTATAATTTCATTGGTCAGCATTTCTTCTACTTGGTCATTAATTATTTTTCTCTCCTTGTGGGACACCCTGTATGGCCTGGAAACTACTGGAACGTCGTATGTTGTGTCTATACGATGTTTCACCAAGTGTGTTCTTCCAAGGTCCTTCATACTCCAAGCAAAAATGTCTTCGAAGTCATGTACCAAACTGCTTACAGTTTGAAAGTCATTTTCACTTCAATTTTTATTTACATTGTACGTTTTATCAGAGTTATCGTTTTCTAAAGTCATTAAAGTTTCAAATTGTTCAAAGTCACTATCATTAATTAAATGTCTGCTTTCATCATCATTCATCATTTCTAAACAATTTGCATCTCTTGAATTTTTTCAATCCGATGCACGGTTTTCGCTTAAAAAAAATAAAAACCTTTTCTCTGCATGATCATAACAATATCGTTAATATGACAATATCACCATGCACAGAAATAGATTTTATTTTTTAGATCAAGTTTGCTTAGAAATGAATAAGGATCTCAAAAATTATTATTGTAGTAGGATGTGCCTGTAAGAGTTATTAATTCTGTTGTCAGGGCGATTGTCATTATTTTGTTTGACAGTTTATCAATATTTAAATTCGGTTTTTCGTGTCTTATTAATTTGGCGTTTAAAATATTCGAGTATTGTTATTTTGAAAGATAATGGTCGGGTTTACTAATAAGGAGTTGGCAGATATGCATTACATGTATGGTTTGGCTGATGGCAGTTCGCCGGAAGCTAGGCGATTGTATCACGAGCGGTTCCCTAATAGAGTCATACCAGATAGGCGAACATTTGCAAATGTACATAGAAGGTTGACTGAAACAGGTACTTTGATGGCAAATAATCAATTAAAAGGATCCCATCGGACTGTAAGAACTCCAGAAATTGAAGAAGCAATTTTAAATTCTATTGATGAAAATCCTGAAATAAGTACTAGAAAAATTGGACATAATCTGAATATCTCGCACGTCCTGGTTTAAGAAATTTTGCACGATTTTTTATTGTACCCGTATCATATTCAGCGGGTCCAAGCGTTACTTCCCCGAAACTTTCCCTTGCGTGTTAATTTTTGTCAGTGGTTTTTGTTTACAGATGAAGCTAACTTTTCCAGAAACGCAATAAGAAATTTTCACAATAACCATATTTGGGCCGACGAAAACCCCCACGCAGTTGTAGAATGTAACCAGCAAGAACACTTTTCGGTAAATGTCTGGGGTGGAATTGTTGGAAATTATTTAATTGGGCCTTTTTTCCTGCCAAAAAGGCTAAATGGCCATAATTATCGCCGGTTTCTAGAGGAGGATTTACCCATATTGCTAGAAGAAGTACCAATTTTAATAAGAAACAGAATATGGTTCATGCATGATGGTGCGCCCGCTCACTTTAGTGTTGTAGCAAGAGAATATTTAAATCAAACATTTAATAACCGATGGGTTGGTCTTGGCGGACCTCAACCATGGCCGCCTAGGTCCCCAGATTAAATAGTTTGGACTTTTTCTTATAGGGGCATCTTAAAAGTCTGGTTTACCGCACCCCAGTTAACACTTTAGAAGAGCTGAAAGATCTTATAAGAGCTTCCTTCGATTTAATAAGAAATACTGAAGATATACTTCAAAAAGTGCGCGACAATATGAGGAAAAGAGCTGAAGCGTGTATCCTTCAAGGTGGAGGGCATTTTCAACAACTTATCTAGTTTCTATGTATGTTCTTTTTTTCACAAAGGTTGTTGTTGATTTATTAACACACGATCCTTATTCATTTCTAAGCAAACTTGATCTAAGAAATAAAATCTATTTCTGTGCATGGTGATATTGTCATATTAACGATATTGTTATGATCATGCAGAGAAAAGGTTTTTATTTTTTTTAAGCGAAAACCGTGCATAGGATTGAAAAATTCAAGAGATCAAATTTGTTTAGAAATGATTGGGGATTTTAGGAATAAATTTATTTTTACGAGAAATCAGTAGCGTTACATTAATGTCTGCCAAAATAGGCAGGTGAAATTCCGTACGAACGCCACTGGTGGAAATAAAAAAAATTGTTGTACGGTAAATAATGCATCTTGATACATAGTACATGTCTGCCAAATTTCATTAAAATATCTAAAGTGGTATTACAGATATTATTAAAAAACTATTTATTTTTGAAAACTTTACCACCCTGTATATCAAAAATAAAGACGTTTAGGACATAAGTTCATATAAGGTTTTCTTTTTAAAATGAACACAAAAATCTCCCCCTTAATTATTGACATTCAATTACAAAACACCCTGTATTATGCTTTCTTTCATGCACAATTTTCTGCACAGTCCTTAAACTAATTCCCAGTGCTTTTGCTACGGTTTACTGCATATTGGTTGGCGATTTTCACTTTTTCTTTCATTCTCGAAATAGTTTAATAAATTAAGCACCATTTTTTTTCTTGGGGATACAAAAAACCAGAAAATTGCTTTTGATCGTTCATATTGACACATTAAATTAATTGTCAAAGTCACAAAACTGACATCTTTAAATCAAGACGGAGGTGGCAGGTACAAACTTTTGTGAATCACTGAAAATAAAATACATATTCTTTTCTTTCATGTCAAAATTGCATAAGTCGGTCATATTTGTCTTACGGATTTTATTTGGATAGTATGATTAAACCGAGGATTAAACGCAATAAAAGAAAAGAAAAATTGAAAGTATGTCTTTGTTAAATCGACCCGCACGATAAGACCGAATCCTACTATAATAATAAATCACTACACATATATATATACCTCCTTATAGTCCATTTTTATTGGGTTTAAATTAATTCACTTCTTTATTTTTATTCCACGTGTTTGTACAACAAATAAACAATCACAAAAGACATAACCAAACTTTCCGGTCAGGTGTTTTCAACAAGTATGGGGTCTGAATCGCAGTATAAATTGGCCGAGACACGCGCCTTTATTTAGAGACATTAAATACTGCGTTCCAGCACGTTAAAACAAACTCATGCTCTGAATCGCAATACACATTGTCAATTAAAATCACGCGTAACGTAAAACCATGGTATAGCGATCGAGAGTACAACTGCTCTGAATAATAGTACAATATGCCTTTACGCGACCCGGGTTGATATTCTAATATTTTTAGTGAGGTCAAGCGATTCGGCGATGGCGCAGGTGATTAAGGTAGTTTTGGGGGGGGGGGGGGAGAATAAGGGGTAAGCAGAAAAGATCGCCTTGGTCCACTTGCTGAACCATCACACAACTATTACTTCCAAGTAACGAATAAAGGGCGTGACTTAAATACAAATTAAACTAAATAAGTATAAAATGGATTATACGAAAATAAACGGTTCAGGATGGTTAAATAAACAGCAGAAATGTTGGCCTCGGGAAAAAGCAGTTTTTCAGCCCATCCCCACTACCTATTTATACTTAAGAAAAATAAGAGTTACAAATCATTTTGGATGCTTTTCATGATCTATTGACCTCACATCATCCAGATCCGACAAGATACCAAAAATCAATCTCTGCCTGACACTTATTTTTTTAGTAGTTCACACAGCATCGATTTGACTGACAGTATTTAATTATAAAGAACAGTGTATTAACTAAATAGTATTTTTCCCAAAAGAACATTTTAAATCCAACAAAGATATATTTTTTAGCATTGACCACCCTGTATAGTTCTTACTTACAATATGTCTAAATTCATAGAAGGCCGCTTTTCAAATGGCCATAGTAGGTACCCACCTAGTTTTACTTTCTTCCAAATCGTCTTTTATGTCCAGCTCTTCGTTTTTAATCTTCCAGTCTTTGAAAGCAGTTTCATGCATTCTCTCCACTTCATTCCCTGTCGAGTTGGTTTCAATTTTGACCGGGGCCTTGTTCTCTGTAGAATCATGTTCCTTATTATACCTGTAATAAAAAATATTTAATTGGGCCCGACCTATTTAATATCAGTGCTTTGCTTAAAAAGCTTATTGACAAACTTAGCTCATCAAAGAAAGAAGAAAATGTTCTCAGGAATTAGGTAGAATATTCCTGAAAATAATATCCACGTAAAAATTCGAAAAACATATTATACCGTTAAATCAGCCAACAATAATCACGAAAGTGTCATGTATGTAAAATGTGTGTTGTAGTGTTATTAATATTTAGCATACATGGGAATGTGTTCTCCGAAATTATCATTTAACCATTTAACGAATAGGAAGGTAAACAGGTCCGGGCTTTAAAATTTGAAATGTACGTCTTATTACAAGATTGAGGCTGGTATGGAGAGTCGTTAATGTTCCCTCCAACCCTTACTTTTTTAGGCCGGTTACAGTATGATTCTAAACACCTTGAGACTAAACATGGATCCCGGATCCTTCTGGAATTTTATACAAGACAAAACCAAACGCAGTGGTGTACCAAGAGAAATGATGCACGATAATAATTTGCATAACAATTCTGATGACATTACGAACGCCTTTAGAAGTCACTTTATGTCTGTATTTGAAGTACCTGATGTGCCTAGCAATTATAACTTTTCTCAGAAAAAACAGTAATTTTAGTTTATCTTTCATAACTGAAACCGATGTTTTAAATAGCATAAAAAAATTAAAACCAAAAAGTCTACAGGCGATGACAATATACCAGCATACGTCTATAAAGGCTTAGCTGAGCTACAGGTACGTCCAATAACCAGTGGCGGTTTCTCCTACAAGGCAGGTGAGGCAGTGCCTCACCAATAATTTTGCAAATTAAATAAACTACAAATTTATATTATTTTACTATTTGCATAAATAATAAATATATATGTATATCCATTAGAATTAATGCCGTCAATCTTAACGCGCTTCGCTAGAAATATCATCTATCATCCATCTCATTTCTGCATGCGGTTGTATATGGTAGAAGCCAGTCTCGAGCTTCCTTGTCTTTCGTGATCCGTTGCGTGTTTTGTTCTTATATCATCCATCTCATTTCTGCATGCGGTCGTATATGGTTAGAGGCCCGGCCGCGGCCTCCCGCTTCCTTGTCTAGCGTATTATTGAAAATATCTAATGTGATGTATGATACTGTAATAGTCCAGTCGAATCTAGCTTTAAATAGCGCATAAAAACATTCTTTTGAGGCCAGCCTCAACTCTCTACGTAAAATTAATGCGAACGCGAGGGTACTAATCTAATCTATTAGATGACGGTATTTGGAGAAATGCTATTATTAGATTAACAGGTTGTCCGTTGAAAGTTTACGAGCTTAGAGAGAGTGCATAGTGCATAGTGAATTTGACTTTTACACCTGCATTGTATTTTATTATAGTTTTCGGTAAATAGTTTTGTGGTTTTCCGTACTGATTTTTGTTTTGCTTTTTTTTCAACAGTGGGCAGTGATTTTTCTAAAATATTAATATTACATTGCTTTTATTACTTATTAGTTTATTTGTTTTGTGCTTATTAGCGAAAAATGGATTCAGCGGGACCTAGCACAGCGTCACAACTTCCTCAGGTAAATGTAAACATTCGCAATCCTACTTGTGATCTTGTTAATTTTTTAGTAAATGAGCAGAATTTTTCAAGTAATTTCTATAAGGATAAATTGTACAGTTGTGTTCATAAATCTATACTGCCGTCCTAAGACTAGTTGTCCTATGTGCTAATTATGCCTTTTGAGTTTTAGTGCTTATGCATATATTTTTGATGTTTGTATTATATCACAATGGTAGATGCTGGCCCACCCGGCATCGCCCGGTGAGATACCATTGCATCGGCTTAGGCGGCGTGAAGTTGCTCTTGAGTTATTCTTTGAGTCAACGTTTCGTCGCTGTGCCGATGTTCCCGGTTTCCAGGGTGGGAAGAAAAAGCATGATGGAAGCTCCAGGACCAAAATACTCCGGAGGTAAACTCGCCCCCCGATCGGATCTCCGGGTGGGGGCTGATCCTGTGGCCTCATCAAGCGATATTAACCGAACATCCACTGTCTCCGACAATATATTGGGTTCCCCTAACAACACTCAACGGAGAAATAGTGTGGCACCTACAGTTGCTGACACACCCAAAAACAGCAGCTTCAAAATTGATTTCTGCAATATCAGAGGGCTTAATACCAACATCAATTCAGTCCACCAGCACTTACAAACATCCAAGCCCCATGTGCTCGCACTGACCGAGACAAAGGTCAGATCGTCAACGAACACCGTCAGCTATTTATATCCTGGATACGATTTTCATTTCCGATTTAGACGCAACTTTGGGTCTGTCTCTTTATCCGAGATGATCTTTGCTGCCAACGAGAGGACACACTTGAACCAGCAGAGTTTGATGTAATGTGGTTTAAAATATCAACGCAGAAAATCACCAAGTTTATCTGCTGCCTTTACCGTCCTCCAAGTGACACCCATTACAGAGCACTCTTCTCGTCACTAGCAAACACAATTGACTTCTTGCAAACCAACCATCCTAATGCCGAAGTCGCTATCTTTGGTGACTTTAACGTCCACAATATCAACTGGCTCAAATACTCAAATACCAACGATGAACAGGGTCGTGAGGCGGAATCTTTTGCGATTAGTTCTGGTCTAACTCAACTCGTGGAAGAACCAACGCGAATTCCAGACCGAGATGGAGATTTTGCTAGTCTTTTAGATCTCTTTTTGACATCCAACCCTGACCTATACATAGTCACCGTTCATCCTCCATTAGGATCTTCCGATCACAAACTTATTTCAACTCTAAGCGAGCTGCCAATTTGTTCTGAACAACCTCCTAAACCTCGTAAAATTTGGCACTACACATCAGCTAGTTGGGAAGACCTAAGGGACTATTTTCGCACTTTTCCTTGGCTGGAAGTATGCTTCTCTTCAGATGATCCATCCGCTTGTGCTCAAGAGGTCTCCGATGTCATTCTTACTGGCATGGAAGCCTTTATTCCTTTCTCCAAGAAGCGCCCTTCAAATGGCAAGCCCTGGTTTAGCAAGAACTGCGAGCGTGCTGTCAGAGCTAAAAATCTAGCTTACCGACAATGGCGTAAAAATCCTACCGATGTGAATCGCACCATCTTTGTTACCGCTCGAAACCAGTGCAAGCAAACGATAGATCAAAACAAAGAGGCTCACAACATGAGGATCAAAAATAAACTTCTCGCCAGTCCTAACGGATCTAGGTCCTTTTGGTCAGTCGCTAAGGCCGTTAGTCAAAATTTTACCAAATCAAATATTCCACCGCTAACACGTTCTGACGGCACAATAGCAACCACGGCTGAAGATAAAGCGAACTTACTCGCAGAACTCTTTGCTTCACACTCCACGGTAGACTTTCAGGGAAAAACACCCCCGAACATTCCAGCAGTTCGATCGGAAATGACTGATATCGTATTCCGTCAGCGTCCTGTCAAACGAATTCTGAAGGGGCTCGATGCCAAAAAAGCTTCTGGTCCAGATGAAATTCCTATTATAGTGCTCAAGAAATGCGCCGATGAACTCACACCAGTATTTTGTAGACTTTTTAACTTATCCTACAAAAAAGGAATATTTCCATCTTGCTGGAAAAAGGCGCGAGTCCAGCCTATACCAAAGAAAGGCAAGAAAACCCTGCCACACAACTATCGACCAGTCGCATTGCTTTCAGTTATATCAAAGGTGATGGAGAAAGCTATTAACCAACAACTTATAAAATACCTGGAAGGCCTTAAAATTATCAGCGACCATCAGTATGGTTTTCGTAAGTCCAGATCAACAGGAGACCTGCTAGCCTATGTCACTCATCTTTGGAGCAACGCAATCGAACATCATGGGGAGTCCCGGGCTATTGCACTGGACATCTCTAAAGCCTTTGACCGTGTCTGGCACGAGGGGCTCCTAAGCAAACTGCGTTCTTATGGTATGCCCGGTCGATTTTGTTCATGGTTGTCTAGCTTCCTCAAGGACCGCTCTCTGCAAGTGGCGATTGACGGGTTTCTCTCAGACACCTTCACCATCAATGCTGGTGTTCCTCAAGGGTCCATATTATCTCCCACTCTCTTCTTACTGTACATTAACGACCTTCTAGCGAAAACAGAAAATCCATTATATTGCTTTGCTGACGACAGCACACTTATCTCATCTTTTACTTTGAAACCTCAAACATCGGCTACTGACGCACATCTTCGCAGACAACATGAGGTATCACGCCTCAATAAAGACCTGGAAGAAATTTTGTCTTGGGGTGACAGTAACCAAGTCGAATTTAACGCTCAAAAAACCCAGGCTGCAGTTTTCTCTAAGAAGGTCAACATTGCAGAACCCGATATCGTTATGGCAGGACACGCAATTCCACTGACTTCGTCTATTAATTTGCTGGGTGTCAACCTGGGAGGAAATATGTCTTGGCATAATCACGTAGTGGCAATCGCCAGGGCAGCTTCTCAGAAGCTCGGTATACTTTTCCGTACCAAAAAGTTGTATACACCTCAACAACTTTTGACACTTTATAAAGCCCAGATTCGACCATCACTGGAATACTGCTCTCATATCTGGAGTTCTGCACCGAAGCATACCCTTCGGTTGTTGGATTCCATCCAAAGGAGAGCCGTTCGTCTAATCGGCGACCACGAGCTGACTAAGAACCTCGACAGCTTAGAACATCGAAGACAGGTTGGTGATTTGACTCTCTTCTACAGATATTTTCATGGCAAGTGTTCGACAGATATTGCCCGCTCGATTCCACCTAGAGTAATGCATAGCAGAAACACACGACGAACCACTGCCGCCCATCCCTATGTGGTTCAACTTAGTACACCCCGAACATCATTGTTTCAGAACTCTTTCATTTGGAGGACGTCATCTTTGTGGAACGGCCTTTCTGAGACCGTGTTTCCAACCGAATATAACCTCCAACGATTCAAGAAAAACGTGAATCGCTTTCTTCGCACACGCACCGCTCCCAGAGTGTTACGGAATCGTCAGTTTTGATAGTCAGACGCCAGATGGCGTAGGTGATAATAATTTGTCGCCGACATTTTACAATATTTCTTTTTATGAAGGCTAATTTTATTTAGTCTTCAGTCTCAGGCAGGCCTTCATCGGCCGCTAACTTCAAACAAACAGAAACGGGGTTTCAAGCGGTTTAAGTTTAGTATTGTCTTCGGCTCCTCAGGCTGATTGCAAAGTAGTAATTTTCGCGGGGCGGATTTTTTGCTTTGGATACCTGAGTCTTTGATGTTAGAAAATAGAAACAAGAGTTTTATTTTATTGAACGAGATTTACGAACAGAGTACGCCGGCGGAAATTTTCTGCCGCTGCTCGCTAAGAAAAAATAAGTTTTAATTCGCAACAGGTTTTGCTGGCGGCCGCTGAATCGGCTGGCTGCCGCAAAGTATACAAGGTAACAAGAAAATTACGAAGGAAAAAGAAAAGTCGACGGCAGCAATTGGAAGATTCTGAAAGGAAAGTTTTACTGGAAAATCTACTGGAAGTGGAAAATCTAAGTGAACCGCTGGCCGATTTTTTCAAGATTTTTAGGACTTAGAAAATTTTTTGGAAAAAATTTATTAATTTTCTAAAACGGAACCGGACGTTCCACCAACCGAATTTCCTGTATAAAAAGTGTGCAGAGACACGCTAGCTACCGCCTCCCGAAAGAATGGTGTCAATCGGAGGTTGGTGAAGAAAGTTGAGATTTTGAAGTGGAAAATTTTGGAAAAATTTTCACTGGACAAAAAAGTTTCTACTAACCGAATAATTCATTTAGCCGAGTTCCGGAACCTTGAGAGACGTTCCCTAAGGAAGTTAGAGCCATTTTAAGAAGTTAAGCGACTTAGAATAATTTCGCTTAATTTGGACTTAGAAAAAATTTTGAAAAAAAATTAAAATATTTTTTAATTTTTTACTGGACGTTTCACCAACGGAATTTCCTGTATAAAAGTGTTCAGGGGTGTATTACCTACATTCTGACGAAAGAAAATCTTCAATCGGTGGTTGGTGAAGAAAGTTGGCTTTTTGAAAGTGGAAAAATTTCGAAGTCAAAATTTTTCGAGGAAATTAATCTGGAATTAAGTGAGGCTTATTCCAGAGGTATAAAACGGATTCTGGAAGAGTCCTGGCGCCCATTTTAAATATTGAGATTAAGAAGAAGAAATGTTTTTACGAACAGAGAGATCGCCTGTACGCCGTAGTACTGGCAGCATGAATACAGAAGCGTATACACCTGACGTGTCAATGCGTTTAGAACCCGATTCTTTCGTCGATGACGCCGACGTCGAGATTTTACCGGGTGTTCCACCCACCAGTTCCACCAACGATATCGTCACCGGAGATATGAGTCAAATGCCGGAGAGTAAAAATGTAAATGAGCTAGCCCGAAATACTAAAGGCGATATCACCTCCCGAAATAATAGAGAAATAGGAGGTAGTTTGGCACCCAGAGTAAAAATGGGTGAAGGAACCCTGGTGCCAGTGGACATGGCGCCCAACCAAAGTGGCATTTTAGATAATGAAGAATCTAGTAACCGGCCCAACCAAAGTGGCGTTTTAGATTTTGAAAAGTCTATCAACCAGAGAGTGATGGAGAACTCAGCCCAGGGTAGCACATCGGCGAGCTACTATCCTAAAGATAACGAAAATGTAACCAGAGGACCAGCGTATAACACGAGGTCGAAAGTAAAGCCTATTCAGGAAAAGAGAACAGCTGTGTTCGAGTTAAGAGCACCGTTTCACAGTCCACAGGATTTTCATGCGCAGAAGCCACCGCTGAGAATGTCTGTAGAAAAGAACTATGCCGCACAAATAAAGCGACACGTAATAATAGAAAATAGCTCAGATAGCGATGATGACAGCGATGACGAGGATGAAGTTACTAGGCAAGTGATACAACCTAGTAAGAGATACGATCATGATGAGATCATGAATCAAGAGAGACAGTTTATGGAGAGACGCAATCGTGATGAGAGACGCGTTCTTGATGAAACTATGGATCAAGAACAATTGGTTAAGAGACGCAATCATGATGAAATCATGAAACAAGAGAGACAACCAGTTGAAAGACAGGATCGCGACTCGTTGGCAGACGCAGTGCGCCAGATGGGCACAGTGTTGGGACAAGCGATGATTGAAGCAAGAAGACCAGTGCACACACCAGTAGCACCTACATATTCGGGCCTAGATACTGAAGATCCAATGCTATTTATAAAACATATGGAGTTATATTGTAAACAAATGAGACTACCTGAATACCAATGGAGCGAGACGGCGCACCGGCATTTGAAAGCAGCCGCTGCACGTAGGATGGCAATGTATGCCAACGATCAGATAACATGGCAACAGTACAAAGAAGCGATTTTGAGAGCTTACGATAATGAAGATGTAAGAGATCGCTTACAAATGGAGCTGTATGGAGCAGAACAAACGAACTCTGAATCAGCTGAAAATTTTTTAGTCAGGAAGTGGCAGATATGCCAGCGCATGTTGCCAAGTATGCCAGAACAAAACAGAGTACATCTGCTAATGAACAGATTACAAGGAAGATTGCGAGGCAATCTAAGAGCATGGAATTGCAAGTCAGTCGAGGAATTAATTTCCGCTGCAGCGCAATTGGAACGTGATTGGCAAGGCACGGAGCAGCCAAGACAACAGTTGATTGATAATCAAAACAATCAAAACCAGGCAGGACCAAGTAATAGGCAGCCAAATCAACGAAATAATAATAATCCGTTTAACCAGGTGTCGAGACAGAACAATGCACCGCGAAATCAGAATAATAATAATGCTGGAGGAAATCGCACAGGGCAATGTTTTGAATGCAGAAAACCAGGACATTGGGCCAAGGATTGTCCGGAAAAAAGATACAGGCCGAGTACTTCAAAAGCACCACCTGCAGATAATTGGGACACAGCGAATCAGGCACGCGAGTTAGTACAGACGCCGCCACAAAAACGCTACCAATTATGTTACTTCGATGGAACACCATGTGACATAGATGGCGCTGATGAGTTAGCCAGTGCCATTGTTGGTGAAATGTATGAACAAGTGTATGGCTATGCATACCAAACGACGAATCAGCTTTCTGAAGCATGGAAGACACGCGACATTTTAGAAGAGGTGTCCGATAATAGTGTCACTGAAGACGACAGCAAAGAAATCATAGAAGTACCACAAGCTTCCTTATGGTACCAAGATTATGACGAAATAGTAGCCGAAGAAGAGCGCTTAGCTGAGTTAGACGAAGCGCAAGATCGAGCAAATTTGGCAGCACGACAACTTGAAGCAAATCAAGTGGAGCAAAGCACAGAACGTGTTGAGATACATTGTACTAACACAATCACTATTAGTATGATTAAAGAAGAAGAATCTGAAGAAGAGATAAGAGACAGCTACAGTCAGCTAGATCAGCTGCTAGCCGAAGAAATAAAACGTATGGAAGAGATATCAGACTTGGATATCAAGGAAGAGACAGAAATAAAAGAAGAAACCAAATCAGACAAACAAAGTACACCAGAGCCCGCACTAAACTTCGACAGATATCGAGGCTGGGTAGTAGAGGCAGTACAAGAAGAAATGGAGGAAGGCAATCCTTTGGCGGAGTATGGAGGAACTGTGACCGAAATTTACATCCGGCCACCGTCAATGGAACCTATCAGAAACAAGGATGGCGTGCCGCGCAGACAACTACCAAATCGTTTGCCAGCGGACGTAACAATTTTTGAAATGGAAATGGTAACTACACCAGTATGTAGTATAGTACGGGAGCAAGCGGTTCAAACAGAAGAACAGCGGCCCAAGAAGCAAGAGACAGCACAAGCTAAGGCACCTCCGCCTTTAGAAGTGACAGAGGAAACGATGAAGATGATGGTACCAGACTATCAGCCTGGTCAACCGACGACACCGATGTTAAAGTTAGTAACATCACCGAGAAGAGACGTGGCTGCGACCAAGTCACGATCGGAACCGAACCTGGAGATTTTTGTTAAACAAAAACAACAATCTAATGATGGATCTATGTGTTCAGACCGAACACATCAGCAAGTAGAAGCGTATCCGCCTACGACGGGCGCTATGACGAGCAACGTGACAACCATGTGTCTAGACCGGACACATCAGCAAGATTATGGACCTCAGCCAAGTCGACGAGGCCATGATGCGTATAGTACTATGAGACAGAGACGATCCACCAGCCTTAGTGGATTGGTCATTCCTGAAGAAAAAGAAATAGAACCAGGAGGCACCAGCGGGACTCCGTGGTGTCTATTCCAGACACGACCTCCCGCCGCAGCATACCTACAGTTTTCGCCACAGTCAATGAGGACTCGAAACATGGACGAATTCGTAGAAGATTTATACCCAGAAGACGGTGTAGATAGACTAGAGTAGGGGGAGAAGTACATTGTAAATAGCTAATTAGTTACTTAGTTAGGTTAGTAATGTAATACTTGTTAGGTAGTTTGTAAGTTTGTGTTGCTTGGAGCAAAAAATTTGTGAAATGAAATATTTAAGGTAAAATATTTATTGAAATATTTTAAGGTTAGGAACTTAGTTCGGAAAATAAGGTAAGAAGGTTGCGCTTATTTTCTGGCTGCCGCTGTAACTAGGCTGGCGGCCGAAAAAATACCAAGGATAGGAAAACTGATTTAGGAAGTTCAACTGAACTTAGGAATTTTTCTGGGAAAAATTTTGATAGGGCGAAATGTTAGACGTTGTCGTCGCTATGTTACGTGTCAGGGACATGTCGTTATATCAGGCATAGGGCAGGATGTAGGGACAAAGGGCGCCAAAGATATTACGGGATAATTGATGGGACTTTGTAGCATCGCTGTAGCTAGGGCCAATGGATGGTTAATTTTGTGATTTTGTGGGCAAAAGTGCCAAAGTAAAGGGAAATTTCTGAATCAGGGTATTCAGTAAAAAAGTAAAATCAATCTAAGTGGGGTGGCAGAAGCCAGAAGAAATAAGCGTAGTTCAAATTAGATTGGAGGTTTTAAAGGGAAGCGAACTAAGAGGTGGTATCACCTGTAGATTTACTATTTTGTTTTGTTAGTAAAGATGAATAAGTTAGATGTGGTGCCCGTAGACGTATCACTATTTAAGTAAGGATTAGTAAGTTCAGTAGGAGCTTAGTTTAGTACGAAAATCAGGATTATTTTCGTAGGAGTTTAGGTTTATTTAGAGAAATGACCTTTTAATTATAGTGTTCATAATTGTTGTAAAGGTATAGGTGCCTGCGGACAAAAAGTAAAGGTGTCCGTAGACGTTAAGATTAGGAGGATTTAGAAAGGTGCCTGTGGACATAGTCAAGTAAAGGTGTCCGTAGACGTTAAGATTAGGAGAATATTTTTCTTTTAGAAAAATAGTTAGGATTGTTTAGTTAGGGATAAAGATTATTTTAAGAATAACCTTTTAAGTTTTGATGTTTGTAAGCTTTGTAAAGTTGTTTTGAGTATTTGTTGTTGAATAAACTTAGATAAGAAGATGGTATCCAAACTAGGCGGGATAAGGGTCACTGACGATTCCGATTTTTGGTTATCGATTTTCGACTCCTGTAAAATTTTATTTTTCTGGAGTCTCAATCTAAGTGGGGTGGTGTTACGGAATCGTCAGTTTTGATAGTCAGACGCCAGATGGCGTAGGTGATAATAATTTGTCGCCGACATTTTACAATATTTCTTTTTATGAAGGCTAATTTTATTTAGTCTTCAGTCTCAGGCAGGCCTTCATCGGCCGCTAACTTCAAACAAACAGAAACGGGGTTTCAAGCGGTTTAAGTTTAGTATTGTCTTCGGCTCCTCAGGCTGATTGCAAAGTAGTAATTTTCGCGGGGCGGATTTTTTGCTTTGGATACCTGAGTCTTTGATGTTAGAAAATAGAAACAAGAGTTTTATTTTATTGAACGAGATTTACGAACAGAGTACGCCGGCGGAAATTTTCTGCCGCTGCTCGCTAAGAAAAAATAAGTTTTAATTCGCAACAGGTTTTGCTGGCGGCCGCTGAATCGGCTGGCTGCCGCAAAGTATACAAGGTAACAAGAAAATTACGAAGGAAAAAGAAAAGTCGACGGCAGCAATTGGAAGATTCTGAAAGGAAAGTTTTACTGGAAAATCTACTGGAAGTGGAAAATCTAAGTGAACCGCTGGCCGATTTTTTCAAGATTTTTAGGACTTAGAAAATTTTTTGGAAAAAATTTATTAATTTTCTAAAACGGAACCGGACGTTCCACCAACCGAATTTCCTGTATAAAAAGTGTGCAGAGACACGCTAGCTACCGCCTCCCGAAAGAATGGTGTCAATCGGAGGTTGGTGAAGAAAGTTGAGATTTTGAAGTGGAAAATTTTGGAAAAATTTTCACTGGACAAAAAAGTTTCTACTAACCGAATAATTCATTTAGCCGAGTTCCGGAACCTTGAGAGACGTTCCCTAAGGAAGTTAGAGCCATTTTAAGAAGTTAAGCGACTTAGAATAATTTCGCTTAATTTGGACTTAGAAAAAATTTTGAAAAAAAATTAAAATATTTTTTAATTTTTTACTGGACGTTTCACCAACGGAATTTCCTGTATAAAAGTGTTCAGGGGTGTATTACCTACATTCTGACGAAAGAAAATCTTCAATCGGTGGTTGGTGAAGAAAGTTGGCTTTTTGAAAGTGGAAAAATTTCGAAGTCAAAATTTTTCGAGGAAATTAATCTGGAATTAAGTGAGGCTTATTCCAGAGGTATAAAACGGATTCTGGAAGAGTCCTGGCGCCCATTTTAAATATTGAGATTAAGAAGAAGAAATGTTTTTACGAACAGAGAGATCGCCTGTACGCCGTAGTACTGGCAGCATGAATACAGAAGCGTATACACCTGACGTGTCAATGCGTTTAGAACCCGATTCTTTCGTCGATGACGCCGACGTCGAGATTTTACCGGGTGTTCCACCCACCAGTTCCACCAACGATATCGTCACCGGAGATATGAGTCAAATGCCGGAGAGTAAAAATGTAAATGAGCTAGCCCGAAATACTAAAGGCGATATCACCTCCCGAAATAATAGAGAAATAGGAGGTAGTTTGGCACCCAGAGTAAAAATGGGTGAAGGAACCCTGGTGCCAGTGGACAAGAGCGCCTTAAAGGATTTTCCTATAGTGCTTGTGCTCAATCATAAAAAAAAAAAAAAAAAAAAAAAAAAAAAATTATTTCTTGAAAAAAGGGCAAAATATAAATGAGAACAAACTCGATTATATTTTTACCTGTTGATTAAATTTGGAGGCGCACTTTGATTGTAATGGTAGATAGGACAAAATGACCAAGTAAAATACAACTGAACAGTGCTTATTTATTGTCCTAAGTGGAGTACTATTATTATAATAAACATATAAGTAAGTATAAAAAAATACAAGAAATATGAAATAACACTACCAGTATTATTAGTATCTAAACATAATATGTTACTAGTATCGATACTGGTAATACATTGTCATTGACTGGTAAGCTCTCCCAAAAGTTCATTCTATTTTCGGATATATGGGATTTTAAAACTGTAACTAAATTACGCTTTCTTTTAAAAGTAATACCGCGGCATTGTGTTTTCACTACAGGATCAGTAAACAGTAACTTTACAGCGCTATGTAAAATTTGAATAACAAATGTCTCAAAACTATCCTCATTAGAATAAACTTCTCCATTTCCTTAATGGGATGTTACAAGAATTTCATGCTCTTCTTCAGGTAACTCAGAATGAATTAAATTCAGAGTAATCACATTTATTAATTTGTTTAGTACTGCACGAGTTTCGTAAGGTTTCTGGTTCAGGTTTAGCTATATCATAGTTTAAATTCAAATTTAAGAAAACCTTATCTAAAATATAATATGTCAATACAACATTAAGGACATAGGCTTCTGTCGTATCAATTGGATCTACATGACACTGTGTATCTAAATAAGTTGGCGAAACACACACTCGTGGACTTTTTGGCAATGTCAGATATTTCGATGTCTCGATCTTTTCGTAGAACTCTGCTTTGTAATCATAATCACTGTCTTCCTCTTTTTTTTTGTCTCTTTGGTCGTTTCTTAATCTTCAAAGAGTCAATATTAACTCTAAATTCCTTATTCAAGGCTAGTGAACGTAATAATTTACTGCGGCTGCTCGCCATGCTAACAATTTTAGCTAGAAATGACACACTGTAAGTAACTAGTTATTTAAATGAATACAATTAAACTTAATCTTCATACGAAGTCAGTTGAGACAAAATAAATATTGGGGGTACGATCAATTTACTGCATCACACACTGAAACTACAATACAAATATAACAAAATTTGTATTGATTGCTCCCTATACAGATGTTCAAAGATAGTCCACGTGGTTTTGACAAGTCTGTCATCAAATTTTTTTTAGTTTTTTTATCTGTCTCAACTGAGATCGTATACACTTTACCCTCATAAGACTCTTATTAAACCGTAAAATCAAACGTAATGCACACTTATGATCACTTTTTTAGAGGTTATATTATTCTGGCGAGAAGAAAACATTTGTGACATAACCTCAATATTTATCTTCTTTATAATTTATGCTTAACAGAATTGTCCTAAGTGTAGTAAATAGGACAAATTTAATTAGTATCACCCTAAATTTAAATCAAAGTTTACATATTGCGAAGCCTATTTGTCCTAAGTACAAAAATATTTTCAGATGGGACAATCCAGGGGACAATCTGTCTAAGTATATTTCACAAGGGACAATTTAATTTAGGAAAGCATGGTATATTTTCACATAGGACAAAAGTTTTAGTGTTATATTGGGTTTATTAATGTAGATAGGACTTTGTAAGTACGTAGAAAGCTAGAAAACATACATAGCTTTCCAAACATACCAATAACAAAAAATTGAAAATTTAGCAGTTAGGACAACTACTCTTAGGACGGCAGTATAATACACATGTTTTTGTATAGTGTAAATCGGCCTTCAAATTCTCATCGGATGTCTCGTTGACAATGACATGGCATGACGGTATTGTCAACATAAATCCCATATTTTTGTCAACTTTATTGAAAATTTTGTGACAAAAAATATGCCACAGCTGATCACCGTTCAAAGGGCTCGAATTATTGCCTACATACAAGATGGCATGCCTGTGAGGGACATCGCGCAAGTAATGCATGTAAACAAAAATATTGTTCAGAAAATAAAACATCGATGGGAGACACAGGGAACATTAGATAAGAAAAACCTACGGGAAGACCAAGGGCTACCACACGCTCTTGTGCAGTTTTTAGAAGAAAATCCATTCCCAGTAGCGGTAAAAGCCATGGCGGAAACAAATTTTCCTGCGTCGAGATCCACAGCCTCTCGAAGAATAAAAGAATCGCCATTGAAAAATTATGTTGCTGTCAAGAAAGTAATTTTAAATCGGGTACATAAGTACGATGGCTCTGAAGGACCATAGGCGTGTTAAAAAGTATTTAAAATGTCCACTTAAAAAGTAGAAATTTTCACTTACTATCTGGAAATTTCCACTTATTATCCGGAAATTTCCACTTATCAATAGCATCGATAATAAGCTTTCGGTATATCGACATTTGTCATGCAATATTGCCATCTCTAATGACAATAAAGAACAGCGTAAAGAAGTTTTAGGTAGTATTTCATAGATGGCAGCACACTCAAGCTATAGAGATGGATTACAGTGGCGAGATCTTTTACGTTTTAACCGGCAAGGTTGCGAAAAAAAAGTTGCAAAAAGTGAGTTCTAAAAAAAGGTCGTCGTTACCATGTGTCCGTTTGTTCTCCTGCTTGTACAAAAAAGTTAAAAAAAAAGTTATGTTATAAAATGAAACTAGCAACTAATAGAAGCTCTTTATGATAAATAATCCGTTTCAAAAGTTTTACTTACCTACACGTATTATATGCAATGTCATTTTGAGAGGTACTCTTTAAGACATGTGTGATATAAGGCACTTTCTAGTCAATTTCCCTTTCTTTTTGTTGGCTTTCATTAATGGTCGTAGGAAAAAGAAATTGGTTAGAAACGCTCTAGACGCTCAAGAAACCTAAACATTTCTTGAAATACAGACGATAACACTAGCTATTACCTAATTGCTCTAATATAATATAATTTTAAAGTTAATTCTTAGCAGATATATTTATATCCAATACTGCATTATAAATAACAGAATCACAAGTATCTTCAAATTTGCTAATTTCGTAGTAGAAGAATGTCTATATCTATTTTTATAACTTTTCAGATAATAAATGGACTATACTAGAGGTACCAAGTGGAAATTTCCAGATAATAAGTGGAAATTTCCAAATAATAAGTGGAAATTTCCACTTAATAAGAGGAATTTTCCAGATAGTAAGTGGAAGTTTCCACTTTTTAAGTGGACATTTTAAATACTTTTTAACACGCCTATGGTCCTTCAGAGCCATCGTACATAAGTAAGCAAGAATTATCTTTACACTAAATAACATATTGCGGGAAGACTGGAACAGGGTTATTTTCACTGATGAGAAAGTATTCCATCAGTCGTCATTCAACGGCCATATTAGAGTTTATAGACCTTGCAGAACTAGATTTGACGAGCAATATATCCATAATTCCGAAAGATCTGGAAGATTTTCAGTAAATGTGTGGGCCTGGCTCAGCTATCAAGGTCTGGGAGTTTGTTGGGTAATAGATGAAAGGTTTACAGCGCTGTTACAGGAATATTTTGGAAAATGTTATGTTGCAAAGTGTTTCAGAACATTTTCCCAACCAACTGCCCAGTTCACACTGCAATAATAGTGAATGAATGGTTTCAGCAGAACAACATAGAAACTCCTTTGTGGCCATCCAAAAGTCCTGACATCAATATAATGGAGAATGTGTGGGGTATATTGACAAGAAAAATATACGATGTAAATGTTAGACCCAACAACAGAAACGAGCTGGTAAATTTCTTACAAGAAACATGGGACGAACTAAGAAATCTTTATTCCTCTATTACCAGAAGATTACACAACATTTTAGAACAAAATGGGGAAATGACCAAATACTAAGTAAATTAATTATTTGCATTATAGTAAAGTAGGTAGTACAATAAGTGTGTATTTCATTTTCAGTTTCTTTATAATGTTAATAAATATTGTTTCAATAAACTGTGTTATAATTTAGCTCACTTAGTTTCTTATGGTTAAAAACAGTTTTGCAGGAACTGGATTTCATTTTAAAAATCAACCTACTGCCTTGACAGTATATAGGTACATATTGTACCACTTTTTTTTTAATGTGGTGCACCATAGGCAGGTTTACATAGTACAAAATGTGTCCTACTTTTTTATGAACAGAACTGTACATAGTAAAAGAAGTAAAGCGACCTGTTCCAGATTTGAGTAAACGTCTTGTTACTATCGGTGGGGTGGGGAAATCAAATCGGAGCTTTTAAAACACTTGGTACGAAAAGTACGACTGGCTTACTGCTAGTGTAACGTTAAACATATTTCATATGAACAAATTGTTCGATAACATAGCCCTAGCTTTACAAACTATATTCCAATTTTTTAAATTTAATATTATATTTTTTTTACAAAAGGTACCTATTACACAACTGACGAAGTAGACTGACCACTAGACTAACTTTAAAATATAACCTTGCTAAAAAAAAATTTTCAACTGTGCCTCACCACTTTCAAATACCACGAGCCGCCCCTGCCAATAACACATATATTTAATTTGGCTATTAAACAAAATCATTTTCCAGACAAACTGAAAACGTCAGTAGTCACTCCTGTGTATAAGTCTGGTCAGATGAATGACGTCGACAATTATCGGCCTATAAGTCCATTTTCTATTCTTTTGTTGATGTGTAATCTCGTTTGTTGTGTTTTGTGTGTTTGTTTTTCGTCAAGTTCGATGAATATTGTATATACCTAATATATCATAAACGCGCTCAAGTAGATTTAAATTTGAAAAATAACTGTTTATTTTTATATGTTGACATCTGTCAAATTTTCAAGCGCAATCACGTTCAATTTACACTCCGTCCGAGGAGTGACAGCAAATCTCGGACCGATCGATGACGTCACAGAGCGCTCTCGGAGTTGTAAACCGAAAACGCTATTAGATTAACATAACCATTTTTACTTTTTTCTTTTAAATATGAATATATTTATGAGAATGGTACTGAAGTGTTTATTGCAGATATTCCTAGTTAAATGTACAGGGTTATCCAACCAAGACTAGACAAGGCGATTTTTTGACTTTTCCTGTACTTTTATAAAAAAAACTGAAATAGCCATCTTAAGTCATTTTCTCCCGCGAATTCGAATATCTTCAGCAAAAAACAATTAAACATCAAACAAAAGTACTAGAGGTCACTTTGATATTTTTTTAAATGGAACACCCTGTATATTTTTACATTTTTCAATTCCACATAAAATTATAATTATTTTTTATTAAATGCACTATTAGTCTATACTTCATAGTTTCCGAGATATTGACTCCCGAAAAGTGACATTTTTGAACTTTGACAGCTTATAACTTTCTAACAGTACGTCTTAGAGCAAAACGGCTTACATGTCCCTATTTTTAAATTTTATTATCTTCCCAAAAAAATCAACTTCCGGTTAAACCGGATGTAACTCGAAAGAAGGAAATATAGTTGTTCCGGTTTACCTGGAAGTTGATTTTTTTGGGAAGATAATAAAAATTGAAGATAGGGACATGTAAGCCGTTTTGCTCTAAGACGTACTGTTAGAAAGTTATAAGCTGTCAAAGTTCAAAAATGTCACTTTTCGAGAGTCAATATCTCGGAAACTATGAAGTATAGACTCATAGTGCATTTAATAAAAAATAATTATAATTTTATGTGGAATTTAAAAATGTAAAAATATACAGGGAGTTCCATTTAAAAAAATATCAAAGTGACCCCTAGTACTTTTGTTTGATGTTTAATTGTTTTTTGCTGAAGATATTCGAATTCGCGGGAGAAAATGACTTAAGATGGCTATTTCAGTTTTTTTATAAGAGTACAGGAAAAGTCAAAAAATCGCCTTGTCTAGTCTTGGTTGGATAACCCTGTACCTACGTGATAAAGGGATGATTTAAGTTTTGCGGATTTATAAATAAATAAACAAGTTATTAGAACAAAACGATCTGACATGAAAAATCTCCTCACGAGTAGAGAAGGTTGGTGGAATTATTTGTTTTTTCTGTATATAATTTTTACAATATAGTTTATCCCGTTTTTGAAGTTATTCATTCCTTCAATTGTGAATTGTTTTATGGACTGCCATGACTTCTGTAGAACAAAACAACAGTTTCATCAACATATGATATCACTAAATCACTTTCTATATTTGTGCTAGTTAAAGAATTGACGTAAGCTATAAAAATAATAGTATTAAGCACGGTGCCCTGTGGCACACCAACTTTAACGTTTAGTGGGTCACTTATAGACTCCTTCACCCTGACAACCTGCCGTCTGTCCCTTAGATAACTCACAAATACAACCAGCACCCTGCCCCTCACCCATAGGAGTGAAGAACCGCTAGAAGGGAGTCATGAGGAACCGTATCGAATGCCTTTTCAAGATCCAGGAAAACAGCCAGACACTTTTGGCCACCAGCTCACAAATTGCATCCGCAGTACTCAAACTCAAACCACCCCTAAACTTATTATTACTAATACAACCTACATAAAATACCTATGGTACTATAAAAACAATAATTTCTTCGGTTAAACTGTTAAAAATTATTATTTTGGCAATAACTCTGAAACGAATAAAGATATCGAACCGCGGTCTTCACATTTTTTCTTGCAAGTTTAATCTTCTTTCCGATTATGATGTCATAGTTATACCCTCGGTTATAGGTACCATATGATTTCAATTTTCGGAATAAAACCAAAAAAAAAAAATGTTATTATTACAAATTGCGCCCTCTAGCAGTTTTATTAGAAACTATCGCGTACCGCAGGGCCGACAATTAAAAGTACTTACCTTTCTCTTCCAAACCAGCTTAAATTTAGTAAAATCGGATAAGTCGTTTAGAAGTTACAGCGATTTAAATGATTACACTTTCAATAGCTTCCCCCACTCTTATCAAGGTCGATACGCCAATGAGCCTTATGCAAATAATGCAAAATTGTCTAAGCTTTCTAATGATGTAACCAGAGATATACCTTAATATGGGAATTTTCGGATACATTTAGAATTTAACAAATAAATTTTCAATTGAGCCCCCTTACGGCGAAATGCGGAACTTCAAAATAATTTCCAGAAACTGTCGTGATATCACGATTTTGCCAAATTTTTTATAATCATTTTAAGCCCAGAATCATCGAAATCCGTCCAGAAACAAAAAAGATATTCAAAGTCAAAAAGTGTAAAAAGCGTCGAAAACAAGCCAAAGCGTTCAGTTCTCCGGCAACGTTCTTAGATATACTCAATTCAAAAAATTTAATCGCTCCCGGTTTTTCCGGATTTTCTCAGCAACAAAAGAAGTCATCATATTCATATTAGTACCAAAAGAAGCGGATTTCAAAAACATTTTCAACTTATTTGACAATTTTCAGATCTTCAGTCAACATTTAAACAAAGAAAATATTAAAGAAAAACGATTTCGCCATGTTAAATTTGCATATACCCAGGATTGGTGGAAATCGGAAAATTAAGACACGCCCACAATTTTTATCATAAATACTTGGCGCAAAGCATAATTCATCAGAGCTAAACAAATCTTCAGTGGGTTAGGTGCGCCACGGAGCTCGAATATCTGTAATCGCTGTTACAGAGCAAACTTTTTCATTGTCGACAACAAGCATACCGTTCGGCAATGATTAAGGAAGAAGAAGTTGTACAATAACAAAAGCAATTTAAGCATCGCGAATTAGAGTAGGGAAACAGTGTTAAATTAATCTATGTGACACAAGGTATTGAAGACGGTAACTTTCTGCTTACGAAGTGCCGTAGTAAGTTCGCTTGTTTTATGAATCAAGCATAAAAAATTCTATGATAAAGAAATTCGACGAAGTCACATAGTCGCTAGTTAGAAAAATCCCGAAAACAAGAAGATCAAAAACATTAAACTACCATAAAAACTTTAACTTGCCCAAAAAAAAAGACATTTTACCACTAAACCTATAGTGAACCTTTTAAAGTGAAGTAAAACAAAGACATTTTCAGAAAGACATTTTCTTAAAAGGAACCTCGTATATTCTTTTAAGTATCAGATTTAAGTTCAGGGAAAAAAACCCTTTATTTTAATACCAATGTTGTATTGTAACAACGTTTCGATTTTTATTCTTATTTTCTGGAGCCATCATCAGGCGCCAAAATTTTACCAGTTGTAAATAACATGTAAATATTATTATCTTTTTAAAAGTAAAAAGGATTTGTTTCCTAAGGTCAAATGTAATACGTTTGTCAACAGACAACGTTTCGATTTAAAAATAATATTCTCTGGATTTATCTTCAGGGATGTTAAGCAAAGATTTTTATTAAAAATACCTTTTGTCAAAAGACAACGTTTCGATTTAATTCTGGATTTATCTTCAGGAATAAATCTATAAAATACGTTTAGTCAACAAGGCAATGTTTCTAATTTTAAAAGTACAAGTCCTGGATATATCTTCAGGCGCATCCTAAAATACGAATTGTCTATGAGACAACGTTTCTTTTTCTGAGATGAGTTTATGAAACCATCTTCATTTCCGCTTTCTGAAAGCTTGTAAATAAATAAAATACTATTTGTCTTTGAGACAACGTTTCATTTCAAGTGATGAGTTTATGAAACCATCATCAGTTATTTTCATTCTTTTATTTCTTTTCGCGTATGGGAAAAAATATTAAGATTTTCATATGAGTTTGGAAAGTTAGTTTTATAAAGTTTTTGTAAAAAATCTTTTAATAAGATTAAAAGGTTAATTATTTTGTACAGGGTTTGTATCCCTTAGTTGTAATACGTTTTGTCTGCAGGACAACGTTTCGATTTAAAAGATGAGTTTATGAAACCATCTTCAGTTTCATTTTCAAAGACATTGCGCTACCCCAAAACACGTTTTGTCAAATAGACAACGTTTCGATTTAAACAAGTGATTTCTGGATTTACCTTCAGAAATAAAACATAGACATTGCGGTAAACTTTAATATTTTTGGATAGAGTAGAAATTTAATAAGTACTCAAAAGGTACAAGGCGGAGTTTTGAATTCTCTTGGCGAGGTGCGGATGAAAACTCATCTGCTCAAGTAATAAGAGCGCTGACTTTGCCTTTAAGTGGTCTACTAGAACTAAAGATATTCCCTTCATTATTACTACGCCTACCAATTAAAGAAACTATAAGTTTTCTTTGATTTCTATCGCTTTCCATCATTGGATAGCTTATTTGGATTATTACTTTCGACATTTCAGTTTTTGACGATTCGCTATAAAATCGATCCCTTCATAAAAAAGTTTAAATCTAGAACCGTCACTGGTCTGCGATTTACTTTATACTGCGTCTCTTCCGAACTCTCTTGTTCATTTTTAACAATCATTATTTTGATTGTTGTTAACTATAAGTTAACAAGTTTTGCATTACTACCTCTACATTTTAGTTTTTGACGATTCGCTATAAAATCGATCCCTTCACAAAAAAGCTTAAATCTTGTTATCCTAATAGATCTGCGATTTGCTTTATACTATTTCTCTTCTCGAACTCTCTTGTTCACAGTAACCAATACCAATTTTGACAATTACCTATGTGAATATACTAATGAAGTGGGTATATTTATAATTCAACACTTTTCATAATATTAAAATTAAACTTGCGTTATTTTTGTAAAGGGTAAAATTCCCTTAATTTTAAGTTGCGTGTTGTCAAGTGACAACGTTTTGATTAAGACGCTTATTTTCTAAAACCATCATCAGGTATAAAATAATATTTTAACAGTTCTTTTTAGAAGACACTTCATATTTCAATTTACATTAATACTATCATTTTGCTTTGTTGTTTATCAATCATAAATTGATAAATTATAACTTTTACAAAAATTTAAATTTTCTTAATTTTCAAAAACAAAAGTAAGGACTTATGGTCCATGATTTCTAACAAGAACTTGTTTTGCGTTTGCGTCTCATTAGCGTATAATACAAAGTAAGGTTAGAAAAATTCGACTATAAACAAATATTTGCAAATACATTTTTATTAAAAATAATTTTAAATTCATTCAAGTAAAAAGAGATTTTAATTAATCCACATCCCCCAGACATTTCAGCCTGAAAATGGCACTCCCAAATTCAAATTCTGCCCCGTTAGATTTTCAAAATCTAGAGCTTCACTCTAGTACCCAATCGCATGAGGCGGGACAGGAGTCTCGGGTGGTGGTGGGTTCCTCACAAAAACCCCCTAGTGTTGTTAACGAATGGATAGATTTAATGACTAATGATAATAGTGATAATGATAGTAATGATAGTACAGTAACGTTAAACTCGAACGCAAGTTTAACAACATTTATAGACTTAACTCAATCTTTGATTGATGGCGATCCTGATAACCATTTAAACAAATATAATGAAACACACAGCGTAATTTTCCAACCTCATTTACCCGTTAAACCATTATCTGAAAATTCAGATATACTTAAGTAATACTAATTCATTAATAATTACTGAGTATGAAGTTAACCGTCGGAACTCTGAAACGCGTCAGATTGACGATTCGTTACAACAGGCTACCAACATTTCAGATTTAAACAATGTAAATTCATTAATTAACCCTTTACCTTTTGTTACAGATAATCTACCAGAAACCAGCACAGGTCAAACGTATATCTGCGGTCCTGATGCGCAACCTTTATTTGATAATACAAATTCTTTTCTCAACTCTTATCAATATAAACAGAGAAATACAGCTTTCAGTACTGGAGTAGAATCCACTCAATTAAACTCAAATCGTTTACCTTTAAATTATATTCCAGTACATATTCCACCAAACAACATAAGATCTTACATTCAATCAGATCTCATAGGTACGTCAGTTAGGACGATATGAGGAAATTATTAATAATAATAACAATAATAACAATAATTCTCATTTAAATTCACACTCAAATCATGTATTAGGACGACAAAACACCCTGTATGTCAAAATTTTAAATAAATCAAAATTTGACAGGCCTTATAATACGACACCAGACTCCAAAACGCTTCTGTCATTGAGGAAACATCTCTGTCTTCAACCATTAAAAAAGTACACTATTGTTTACGAAGAACTTATTATTATTATTATTATGCGGAGCCAAAAATCCAGTATCTATCAGCTTACCTGCTACCTAGTTAGCGATTCTAGTGTTATAATAGTTGTAAGTACCTAATGGTAATAATATGAAAAACTATGGATCGAACAAAAAAATAAACAATTCATATCAATTATAATTGTTAGAAGTGGGATCTGTTTACCTACAGGGTTAACAAAAAATTATCTTGTCTTGACCAGTTTTTAAATGGTTCCTCTTTATCCCCTTATAGGTAAAAAATCCTTAAACTTACCTATTTAAATCTGAATTGGAAAGCCGATGTAAATTATCAATAATAAAATCCCCATCTTGTTCAATTACTTTTAGATTTTCCAAACATACAACTAATGTACGATTTTCTTTATTATGAAAGTAAGGAATGTGCACTAAATTATCCTTAACATTTCCCTTCAGCTCAGTTTCTTTATTAGTTGATTTGAGTAATAATTTATGGTCCTGATTAATACATTTATTGGATACATATTTAGGAACTTCAAATTGAACATTTTCAATTTCATAATCATCTATCTCTGGCTCCTCTTTTATCAATAAATTAGAAGCATTTTCAAATTCTGATGTTGCAGGACTTGACACTTTTTTATATTCTTTTAATAAAGGGAAAAAGCTTGAATTAGAGACTCGATCTGTATGTTTCTCAATAGCAGAGTGTTCTGAATTCGTTTTTGTGGTCTTTGCTTCTTCCAGTAAATTCTGGAGCATTAAAGCAGCCATGTTCTTCGACAAGAATTTAGGAATTTCCTGGTCAAAACTGGATTCCATATTAATTTATTGATTATTATTAGCTTTGTTTGCGGCACAAAACAATTATAATGTTCGCGGTAAGTATTCTGAACTCTGGACGGATCCAGAACAAGTAGTCCTAAATTGATTCAGGATTTTCTTAGTAACTTGATACTTATTAACCGGTTCGGAATTTGTTTTTAACGCGTATGATTTCGGAAGATCAAGAATTACCAAATTTAAAACAAAACAGTCAAAACACCAAGCACCAAACGGCAAAACATTTCTATTTAAATAACATTAAACTTATGAAGTAACCTAACCTAAATCCTAATCAAACAAAAACCAGATCTTCTTCACTTTTTTTTGGCGTTGGCTGCGGTAACTGCGGTAAGCCACTGCTCTCGCAAAAACAAGGCCTTAAAGCGGACACGTAGGAGTCATCACAGGTGAACCGATATGCCGACAAAGTGTCGCCGAATCCCCCCTTTTCTGCATACATTTTAATTTCCCCTTGATTTGTGAATATTTGATTATTTTTTATTCTATCAAAATGATTTAAATGTCTGTCCCCAAGATTGGATTCTTCTCCAGCGGATTTGGAATCCCCACCCAGTATGTTCAAATTGGATGTGGCCGCCTGCGGCAGCCAAACATCTATAGAGGCCGGCGGCTCATCGCTTGAAGCGTCGTGACGCCCGGCTTGGTCAGAATTTTGAAGGTCATTTAAAAAACTGAATTCAGGGAATGGCCCTAAATACAGGTTACTACCTTCGCTTGACATTAATTGTTTGTTTTATATTTATGCACGTAGTGTTTTCTAATAGGCTTTTCCGTAGAAAAAATCAGGGATGCCAGACCGCTTGTTTACGGTCATTTAAAAAATAAAATTTGTTTCAAAAACAATTTTTTTGTTAGACGTGGTCCCACCAACCTTTTACCCCGTCAACTGAAAGTGTTGACAGTCCACTCAGGCGCAAAGATAAAAAGGGGCGTTTTGAGAGATTCAAAAATTTAAGGGACGTTTACTTTTTGTGCGCAAAAGACCGGACCAGAATTTTCAGGGCAAAGCCTATTTGTTGGTCCGGCTCAGCGTTTAAAGTTTCGATCGGCACGGGCGCGTCCGGGTTTGTCAGAATGTAATATTTATACAGGGTTCAGGGTTTGTCTTTTTTGTAAGTCAACCTGGCGCAATATTCTTAAAATAACCTAACAAGTTTTAACAAAAATCTTATTTTTTGGCCCTAGCTTAATACTTATGTTCTTACTAGAGACTTTAAATTTCCTGTTTTTTTGCAACACGAGTTTTCTAGGGGGTTTCTAAGATATTTAAAAACTTAAGATATTTAAACAGTATCGATAAAAACACGCGGACGAACAATAACGTTATCTTAAATACGCGATTAAAATCTAAGTTTTTTGGCGCATTTTTTTAAGGTTAGGTTGTTTGTTTTTTACAGACAGAAGAACTTTATACTAGTCCAGCCGACAAAACCTGCAGTGCCAGGACTTTGATGCCTTATCTAGCTTTCGAACAAAGCGGCTATTCTGCTATTGCACCCTTACCCAGGTAGCAGGATGACGTCTTTAAGACGTCGAATATTGGTCATCAGCGACGTCATAAATTACGTAAATGAAACGTTTAAAAGACGTGCGTAAGTCACAGACCAATGACGTCTTTTTTGACGTAAAAAATACGTCATCTTAAGACGTCTTTTTAGGTGTAGAAAACGTCAATAAACGTCATAATTTACGAAAAACGAAAAACTTCCTAAAATAATACATAATAGGGGTAAAAAAATACATATAAATATTTTATGTAAAAAATCCTTTTAATGATAATAAATTAACTATTACAACTTTCATGAGTACGCAGAATTGGAAAAATGCTAGGGAATCCTTTAATGGCGGCCAAAATACTTCTTTTTTTGGGGCGTCACCCAGTATGAGGGCACAACGGCTACTCCCCCGCCGTCAATAGCCTCGAACTCGATAACCATACATTTATATTCGTTTATAACACAAAATATATAGAAACCATGATAGAAACTAAATCAAAATCACCATAAACTTTTTACTTTCACTTTTGCCGAACTGTCGACTGCCTGACTGCTAGCGCCAAAACAGAATACCAATGCGTTCTGTCAGACTGCCAATGTCATAAAACGAAGCGCGGGTAATTTAAATTTGATATTCGCAGACTTTTAATGACAAAATATTCGCTTTTGCAAATTTTACATACATGAATGGTTAATTTGAAATGGTAATATTTTAAAAGTTTTATGATACGTACGTGCCTTTAACTATAAGAAAAAGCTATTCTCAGGCGTTTTACTTATTTAAAGGTCTGTACGTCCCACTATATTTTCAAAAAACTTGGTCACTTAGATACTTTTTAATGATACGTATAATTCAATAAAATGACTAAAAATGGACGTTTTTATTACGTAAAATTATGACGTATAATACACGTGTTAAAAACTACGTTATTTTGACGTCATCTTGCGACCAAAAGACGTCAAGTGACTAAAAATCACCAATATTCGACGTCATAAAGACGTCATCCTGCTACCTGGGTACCAGACCTTTTCCTTCGATGATGGTCGTTATACGGGCGTGTAAGTGCAATAGCTAGCCTAAAAACACGCCCGAAAGTTTAGTAGTAGTTTAGTATCAATACTTCCGATACTGTCCAAGGTTTTTGAATCGGCTTTAAAAAACCAAATAAATAGTCACTTTGAAAACAACAATCTCTTTTTCCAAAAACAATTCGGCTTTAGAAACAAAAAATCAACAACTCTTGCAATAAACTGCCTAGTCAACTATATTCAGAATAGTTTTGAGAAGGGGCTAGATATATTTGCCTCCTGTCTAGACCTGACCAAGGCATTTGACTGTGTTGGGCACGACATCCTTCTATAAAAACTCTCATATTACAACTTTTGCAATGGTACAGCAAACCTCCTGAAATCTTATTTGTCCAATCGCTCTCAATATGTATACTACAAACAAAGAACCTCCAGCTTTAGGAAGATAGGATGTGGAGTCCCACAGGGGTCAGTACTAGGCCCTGTGCTATTTCTCATTTTTATAAACGACCTCCCCAATTTTCAGGATCTTGTTGAACTTATACTATTTGCCGATGACACTACATGGTTAAACAGCTATCACCCCTCCCAATTTTAGTCATTACAAACATAGTAGGTAATATAAAGGAATGGTTTCTGGCTAATAAACTCTGCCTTAACATAGCTAAAACGCAAAACATGAACTTCTCTCTACGCCAAGGTGGCGATCATTTACTGGTCGACACCAATGTTGAGGTCGTCTTTCTGGGTGTGACACTAGCTGGATATGGGGCTCACATGGGAGGCACATATAATCAAACTATCTAAGGATCTATCCAAATCTATTTATTTAATAAGAAGCTTAGCTCGCTGCGTCTCTACTGAGACATTAATGTGTGCCTACCATGCGAGCTTTAGCTCCAGGGCCTCCTATGCTCTATTGGGCTGGGGACACTCTACTCATTCCAGTAAGATTTTCGCACTACAAAGGAAATGTATTAGAGTAAAATCTAATATTGGATACCGTAATGACTGCAGACAGCAGTTTATTCAACTGAAAGTGCTTACCCTGCCTTGCCTATATATCCTTCAGTGTCCCATGTTCGTGAAGCAAAATATTCACCTTTACCATAATAACTCGTTCTTCCACAACCATAACACGAGAAATAATCAGGACGTGCGACATGACTACCACAGACTTTCGACATAACTTTTTTTAACGCGCTTCCCCAAAATGTCAGGGACATGGGTGAGACTGCATTTAAGAATGCTGTTAAAAGATACCTATTGAGGCATGCCTTTTACTCATACGAGGAGTACCTCTCCAGCAGCTTTAATTTTGACCTTCCCACTTAAACTCATAATTTTATTCACAGTGCCTTTATCTGGGATCTGCATCGTCGCTCCTACGGTTTTAATATGTAAATTGTGTGTATGTATGTTTTATTTTTGAAGTGAAAACTTCTTTAGGCGCGTTTAGCACTTTTTGTGGGCACTGAATTAAAGTGAGCCGTCACGCGTCACCGTCTCACGCGACGCCGTCAGGCGTCAGACTCGGCTGTGCTACGCTCGAATTCAACTGCTATATTCAATCCGAACTGACCCTGACCCGAATGAACGTTATATGAAAGAGCATGCCGCAATATAGACACTCGGCTGCGTCTCAGGTATGTTCTGGCATTTTTTAAATTATATATTTACGTAGGGTGAAGTAAGGTTTACCGTAATTGCTTATTCCGTGGACCTAATTTATTATGATTTCTGACTTTTGTTGAAGATGTAAAAATTCAAGGGTTGTTCAATTTTAGGAAATATCTTTTTTCGTATGCAGTAAAATTATCCCGTATTCCAAGTTTATGTTATTTTTATTGCGAACCTAACCTAAAAGAAACAAAATTGAAAAATTGTATTTGATATTGTTAATTTCACCTTGTTGAAGTTTTCACTTCTGTCGTGTGCTTAAGACCACACAATTTTTTTTTAAATGTAAATGCTTATATGTACTTTTTACCTACAGTATCCGTCCAATAATTATATTTATTTTTTATTGTTTGACATGTAAAAGTACTATTGTATGCTATTACGAATAAAGATGAATTGAATTGAATTGACAGCCCTTTAAGTATGATCGTGAAGGATACCCCAATCGTAAAAGCAAACCCTCGTTACTTCTTCAATAAAGAAAGAAAAGCTAACAAGTATATATGGATGATGCTTATCAGTTTTCAATATTCAAAGAAAAGCAACGGACGAATCGCGAGGGCCCCCAGGCTACGCACTGGGGGGTTGTAGCTGTATGTGGTCCATTTAAATCGTCGAAACCTGAAATGTCAAAATCTCCCACGTTGCGAAAATCAAATTTTCATTAACAGTTAGTAGAAAGGCAATCAAATTGCCATCAGTGAGCGATATAGAACTTTTCCGTCGATTTCTGTCTTATTCTCCGGGAAATGTCTTCTTAAAATGACGTAACTTGGTTTTTTAGAATAGAATATTAAACCTATATTGGGGTCAGCACCCCAACTATGACCACAGAACGTTTTTAATATATTTATAGCATTTTCCGCTCTTTTTAGTGTATAGTTTATGTGTTCTTTCCAGTTTAATTTTTGGTCTAGAATTATTCCTAGGAATTTTGTGGAGGTTTTGAGAGGAAATCTATAGCTTCCTAAATTAATGTAATCTAATGGGAGTCTTAACCGTTTTCTAGTAAAGTTAACCACTACTGATTTATTTTCGGAAATTTCCAGTCCATGTTCTCTTGTCCATGTGTGTACTTTTGACATAGCTGTGTTAAGGTGGTTCTGACAATTTTGAATCGATTTTCCTATAGAAAAAATGCATATGTCGTCAGCAAACAGCAGTACTCTTATATTTTGGTCAAAAATAGATTCAAAGTCTGCAACATAGAGTAAGTACAGTATAGGGCTTAAGATACTTCCTTGTGGGAGTCCTTGGCTTGTAACTCGTGGGCCAAAAGACTTGTCTTGAATCTTAATATACGTGTTCCTTTCCTGGTATAATTTAATTATGTTGTACACCATATTTGATGGGATGTCCATTCTCTCCATTTTTCTTGCTAGGATATCTAAGTTAACATTGTCGTATGCACCCTTTATATCAATAAATGCCGCTGTTATTGAGTACTGTTTGGTAAAAGCCAGTTGAATTTCCGTGACAAAATCTGCTATACTTTCTTGCGTGGAACATCCCTTCCTAAATCCATATTGGTTTTTTGGAATCTTATTATTTTTTTCCAGCCAGTGTTCCAGTCTATTTTTAATTAGTCTTTTATACGTTTTTAGAACACAAGAGGCTAAGGATATTGGTCTGTAAGACTCGGCCATGTTAGCTGGTTTTCCTGGTTTTAAGATTTTTCTTCAGTCGGTTTTCTAACGAACGTGGAACTGTCTCAAAAGCCAGCTTCCAACTGCCGTTCACAGAACTCCAATAAAGCTGCCGTTTTTTGAGACGCCACTAAAAACAACAGTTGGCCTTGGCCGCTTTCGGTCTTCGTCGGGATATTATAAGCCCCGGACATGCGCATTAGGTAAACGCCATTGTTCAGAGCACAGAAAAATAAAGGGTTTGTGTTCAGAGAACCTACCTCTTCTCGTGTTGTGAGTGGCCGCGTAGGCTACCGGCCTAACACACAGGTGTGTTAAGGGTAGACGATATTTTCAGAAGATGTTGATAGTTTAAAAGAAATTAAAATTTATGATTTAAAATGTTTAGAAATAATTTTCAGATATACTTAGTTAGAATTAATTATGCTAACTACTTATAGGTGTTTTACTTTTTATTCAAAGCGATATTTAATTTCCAAAGTGGGATATTTTGTTCCGTACAGCTTTGTGGACTATACCACAGAATATATATAGCTTGCGTAGCTATATATTCTGTGCTACTAGTGAGACAATTTTTAAACCGACGCGACGTTTCTATGACCGTTGGATCGGTAGGGGAGGCCCAGTGTCTTGGCCAGCAAGGTCTCCTGACCTTACTAAGCTAGATTTTTTTCTTGTGGGGATATGTAAAGGAAATATAATAATATATAAGACGGCTCCTACCACAAGAGAAAATAATGCATCATCGAATTCGAGAGGTATTCCAAACCATTAGGTACATACCTACTTCATATAACTTAAGAAACGGTAAAAAGAATTCGTTCATGTAATTTGAACTTTGGAGGACACATTAAACAAAATTTATAACCAGACAGTTTTTTAAATTATCTCTAATATTTCATTATAATTTTATTTTTAATATAAATTTGTAGACGTTAATCTCAATTAATAGATGTTATGTTAACACTCAAAAAATAACAGAAGATACCTATTATTTTGAATACCTACCTATGTATTTTTTCGTTTTATGGTTTTTCTAAAGAGAACTCTTAAAAATATGTACCTGTTTATGTTCATTTTTATACAGGGTGGCGCACCGAAAACTTTCCACCCAGGTTTATTTTCTTGTTAATAAATAAATCAAAATTCGCTCGAACACGGGAACCTTAGTTCTCAGGGGGACATATTTTTTTGCTATTTTTATCCCCCCTGCAGGAACCCCCACGACGGGGTGGCTTCCACCCTTAAAATCTTAAATGGAAAGGGGGGTCGAGTGACACCTTATTTTAACGGGAATTGAATTGCCTTTCAAACGCGACCTTGCTCGTTTAAATCGAGTAAATAGTTACTGAGAAATAGGGCTAAAAAAAAATTAAAAGTAATAAAATTTGTTACCGCTTGTATCAATCAAGTAAATGTTGAAAATGTCCACCTACAACCTCCATGCAATTGTAAAGGCACTGTCCAAAATGTTCGCGAACATTATGGAGCATATGGGGTGACTTTCACCCTTAAAATCTTAAATGAAAAGGAACGTCGAGCTATAGCTTATTTCAAAAGGAATTTAATTGGCTCAAAACCACTGGCTACGGCCCTGAATTTGGTTGAGTACCTTTCGAGAAATTAAATGGTAAAAAAATGTGTGCTTAAGTGTAAACAAATTAAATGGTATAAAGTACGCAAAAAAAGGATACAACCTTAACAAAAGGGATTTGGAATTTTACTTGTTCAATCGAAAAAACTCAGTTAGTTTTTGGCATCGATCAAATTCATAGTAAGAATTAAAATTCATTTTGCCTTACATATCAGTGTGTTCAATAATTGATTAAAATGACATATACTCTTCAAGAAAGGGTTGAAATTATTTCACTTTTCTTTAGAAGTGACGATTGTGCTCGAGCTGCCTTATAATGCATTGCATCTAAATGCACACTTGTCTCATACTTACGTGCTACAATTGGTGGCAAAATTCCGTGAAACAGGATCAGTGATGAACAAAAAAAGGATTGTTGAAAATCCTGTAAGAAATGAAGCTGTAGAAGTTGTAGTTTTGGGTCATATTGCCATCGATCCCACACTTAGCACGAGGAAAGTGTCAGATGTATCGGGTGTTTCGCGTAGAACGGTTCAGCGTACTTTAAAAACGCATAAGTTTCATCCCTATAAAATAAAATTGGTTCATGAACTTATTGAAGATGATGACGATCGCCGTTTGCAATTTTGCGAATTAATTAGTGAAATGATCATTCGCAATCCACAATTTATTTTCAACATTTGTTTCTCCGATGAATGCACTTTTTTTCTTCACGGTACTGTCAATCGACAAAATTGCAGATATTGGTCGGGTTCCAACCCTAGAATTTTTAGAGAAGTGCATACTCAACATCCCGAAAAATTAAATTTGTGGGCTGGAATTTTTGGGGACCGTATTTTATACCTGGAAATTTAACAGGTGAAATTTACCTGAACCTGTTAGAAACCACTATTAACCCTGCTTTAACGAATGCCATAGAAGAAAATGACCGTTATCGGCCCGAAAATATTTACTTTCAGCAAGACGGAGCACCCCCGCATTATGCGTTCGATGTTCGACAGTTTCTGGATGAAAATTTTACTGGAAAATGGGTTGGAAGAAGAGGTCCTATTGAATGGCCTGCAAGATCGCCTGATTTGACTCCACTGGACTTTTTTTTGTGGGGACATTTAAAGTCTAAAATTTATGCAACCAAACCGAATTCTTGGGAAGACTTGCGACAACGAATAGTGTACGAGTGCCGACAAATAACTCCCGCAATGCTCCATAATGTTCGCGAACATTTTGAACAGTGCCTTTACAATTGCATGGAGGTTGGAGGTGGACATTTTCAACATTTACTTGATTGATACAAGCGGTAACAAATTTTATTACTTTTAATTTTTTTTTCTTTTTAGCCCTATTTCTCAGTAACTATTCACTCGATTTAAACGAGCAAGGTCGCGTTTGAAAGGCAATTCATTTCCCTTTAAAATAAGGTGTCACTCGACCCACCTTTCCATTTAAGATTTTAAGGGTGGAAGCCACCCCGTCGTGGGGGTTCCAGCAGGGGGGATGAAAATAGCAAAAAAATATGTCCCCCTGAGAACTAAGGTTCCCGTATTCAAGCGAATTTTGATTTATTTATTAACAAGAAAATAAACCTGGATGGAAAGTTTTCGGTGCGCCACCCTGTATTTCGTCCATGGCATTCTTGATTAAAATAATAAAATCATTCATTTTCGTGTTGCTCACCATAAATTTTAAAATATTTTAAAAAGTAGAAGGTTTAGGTGCGTGACATATTTACCAAAAAATAAAGGCATTAAAAAAATACACCTTATCTGTAAAAAAAATACAGGGTGTTTAATTTAAAAAAATTAAAATATTGCATATTTAAATTGGCGAATTTGCCGAGACTGTACGAACACCCTATATAATAAATAGAAAAACTAGTGATAAGGTTACATATTATGTACTTTAGGGTACGTATGGTAAGATTTTTATTTAATTCCATTGATTCCATCGACAACTATGATTGTTTTAATAACTACCATAATTTTCTTTAAATACGAGAAAATAATTAATTACTTGGCAACGTCGCAACCAAATTTAAAAAAGTAAATATGACTATAGAGCTTTTTTCTAGCGGAATCAGAAATTGAAAAAATAAATATGGTGTTTTATTTAAAAAAAAATTTTTTTACGTAAGTAGTTCCACTGTTTTGAGCCATCCTGTATATCATAAAATATTTTGACGTTATGCTACATTGTAAATCCTATAACTTTTATATAACACTTTTTTATAAATCTCTTATAGTTTAGGCGCTATCGAAGGCGAGCACCTTGTTGACACACCCTGTACGTGTACATATATTATAAAAAATCAACAACTGAATCAATAAAATTAAAGTTAGGTCCACAGCCCTTTTACTTCAGAGGGTTGTGGTTAGGTACTAACCTAGGTATAGGTACGCGCCTAGATTTTACGGAAATACTCAATCCAGATGCATGGAAGTGAACAGCACAGTATTCAGCTCTGTCACGGATCTAGTATCTAGTGGCAAACTGGGCAGATAGGTTAGATCTTCTAGTGACTGTTTGAAGGTTGGAGACAAAGAAGTTTCTTAAATGATAAAAGAGTTTTGTACTTCCATTGTCTTTCGGATCGGATACAATTTCTTCTGTGTTAGGGTCTTTCAGGACGATGCTGGTCACATTGGAGTGCATGGAGCTTTCTTTTAACATAAAATTGTTTATCAGACTGTTCAAGTATTTTCTTCATATCTTCTGCGAGTGTTCCTCATTTGGGATTGGGATTTTAAGTGATTGTTTTGTGCTTGGTAGTTTGCGTACTTAAGTTCTGTGCGATTCTTGATATACAGGGTGGCGCATCAAAAACGAAACAGAGACATTTACTGGCAGCTCAGTTATTTTTTGGAAAAACGCTGAGACCCGTCGATTTTGTTTTTGAGCGGGACGCAAAAAATCACGTTAACACGTGCAGCCCCCTGGACGGGGGTGGCACCACCCCTAAGATCTTAGATAAAAAGAGGGTCGAGTGATACCTTATTTTAAAGGTCTTTCAATTCCCTTTATAATGATGTAAAATTCATGTACCCCTACTTCAGTTCAGTAGTTTTGGAGATTTATTGATTTAAAGCTTAAATAAAACTTTAATACAATGACATCATCATTAGTCATCATCAATACATTTGGCAGCCAAGTAGTTTTAAAATGAAGAATGTACTGACCCGTCAGCCGAATAAATGTTGGAAATGACCTGCCGCACATTTTCCAATATTTGAGGAGTAATTTGAAGGCACTCATTTACAATTCTTTGTTGCAAATCTTCTAACGATGTTGGCTGAGTAGCATAGCTTTTGCTTTTTAAGTGACCCCACAGAAAGAAATCCAAAGGTTATAAATCTGGCGATCTTGGGGGCCATTCTTCTACCAATCCATCGACCTGGAAACGTCTGATCTAAATATTGTCAAACACGTAATACGTAATGTGGTGGGGCACCATCCTGTTGAAACATCAACCTAGTTGCAATGTACCGCCGATCATTCTGATTTTCAATTATGGCTGTTAATACAGGATCTATGGCATCTTGCAGTAATTCCAAATACATTTCACCCGTCAAATTTCCAGATAAGAAAAAAGGACCAACTAAATGATCGCCAAAAATACCAGCCCAAACATTTAATTTTTGTGGCTGCTGTGTGTGTACTTCATGATAAATTCTGGGATTAGAATCGGACAAATATCGGCAGTTATGACGATTTACTACGCCATTTAAGAAAGAGGAACATTCGTCGGAAAAGCAAGTGTTGAATAGAAAATATATATCGTTTATAATTCGTTCACTCATAATATATTCACAAAATTGTAATCGCCGATAAAAATCGTCTTTATTAAGTTCTTGTACAAGGTGAATTTTATACGGATGAAAATTATGGGCCTTTTGAGAATCCGTTGGATACTACGTCGACTAACACCACACACAGTATCCAATTCGCGGGTAGGTACCTACTTAACGTAGGATATACATAAACTTGCCCTAAAACCCCCACTTTCTATCGCTTCGTTCTTTATGGGATTTTCAATGTTGCGTTTTTTATTGGCGACTGATCCAGTTTCCCGAAATTTAGTTACAAGTTCTAGAACATATTTTCGATGGACGTTACTGTTCTCATGTCGCTCATATTAAATATTTGTGCTGTTCTATTAGCGCACTGATTATTTCCGAAAAATTTTCGATAATTTCAACCCTTTCTGCCGTGGAATATACCATGGTTAATTTATATATAAAGCGTTAAAAGGTATTTTAACAACAAAGTTTGGTCGAATCAATCGCAAACTATGTATTAAATTCCTATTTAAAATAGGTACGAGACCTTCCCTTCTTATCTTTCTTCAAGAAACCATTTTTTTAACAGAAAAAACGCTCCAATCCCTATTTTCTAGTTTGCTCAGATAGATAGATAGCTAAAGGACCTATGTATACTTAAATTGATAATTTTTTAATTTTCTCAAATGTCTATTTCACTTATTTTTTTCAATTTTCTCAAATTTCTTCAGTTTTTTTCAATTTCCTCAATTTTTTTTTTATCAATGTTCTCAAATTTTTAATTTTCCGTTTTTTCAAATTTTTATAATTTTGTCAAATTTTTTCTCAATTTTTCTTAATTTTTTCAATTTTTTTACTTTTTTAAATTTTTTCAATTTTCAAAACTTTAAATTATTTTCATTTTCTCAAATTTTTAATTTTGTCAATGTTTTCATTTAAAATTTTTTTTTTCATTTTCTCAATTTTCTAAAAAATTTTAATTTGTCATTTTTGTCAAATTGTTTTAATTTGCTCAATTCTCTAAAAAAAACTAATTTTTTTCTATTTTTTTAATTTTTTCAATTTTCTCAAATTTTTTAAATTTTCTCAAACTTTTTAATTTTCTACTGGTAACGAAAATCCGTTTGACAAACCTTTGGGAGATCGGCTGTTTAAAAACCCGCCACGCTGTTTGGTAGCCTTTTCTAATATGCGCAGATCGAGAATAATAGGTAGTAACAAGACAATCATAAAATATTTTATAATAATTTTTTTTTTATATAATAGTTACAAAAAGTTTATATCACCAGCTTCTTTTACCATTCTATGAAACAACCCATCTTTGTTCTGTAAAAGAACAGTGGGGTCGTCAAATTCGACAATTTTTCCATTTTCCACCACCAAAATTTTATCGGCAGTGTGAAAGGAATGCAGTCTGTGAGCAATAGTTATTACCGTACAATTTATAAAATTGTTTTGAATAATTTTTTGCAATAATTGGTCAGTCTCCAAATCCATATTAGCTGTTGCCTCATCTAATACGATAATTTTGTTATTGCATACCAAAGCCCTTGCAAGACACAATAGTTGCCTTTGACCAGAGCTGTAGTTTTGACCATGGTCCGTTATTTTTTGTTCTAAACTTGAAATTAGATATTTCATTTGTACTTTTTCTATTGCAGACCATATCTCAGTATCTGAATATTGTTTCAAGGGATCTATGTTTGTTCTAATAGTACCAGAGAATAATATCGGGTCTTGAGGAATCACTCCTATTTTCGATCTAAAAAATTCAAGGGGTAAAGTTTTAATGTCGACATTGTCAATAACAATTTTGCCTGAATAGTCGTAGAGTCTGAACAATGTCGATATAATGGAACTTTTTCCTGCTCCGGTTCTACCCACAATCCCAATTTTACTTCCATTGGAAATTTCAAAACTTATATTTTTTAAAACATTCTCTCCCGTCGTCCTATATGTTAAACACACATTTTGGTATTGAATGTGTCCCCTTTGAGGCCACCCAGGACTTTCTTGTCCAGTTTTATTTTCAATTTTTTCTTCCGCGTATTCCAGGACTCTTTCAACGGATGTCATGGTGTTTTCCATTTCAGCAGCTTGCCTTATGGCCCATTGTAGAAGACCTGTCAGGGTCATAGCTTGGGAGACCGCAAGACCAACATCACCAGATAGGACACCTAAAAAATACTGTATTAATAAAGAGTCAGTCATGTCTTGTTTCGTGTTTTTTAGTTAAGACATTTTTCAAGGCAGTAATTTTCTTAAAAAGAATGATTACCATCAGAAAAGATAGCAAACTTCAAAACTATCGTTGATATAAATATAATGCACACCATATCCATCATAAATGCAAATATCCTCACAGTACTTTGATTCATGTAATAAGCTGAAGTAAAAAGATCTTGATGTCGGTCAAATTCGTACTTAAGGATTTTTTCTTGTTCGCATGCTCGAACTATAGTTAAGCCTTCTAATGACGCGTTAATGTAACCAATCATTGGACTTCTCGCTAAAAACAAATTTAATAGTAAGTTAATTATATATATTATATAAAATTATTCATTAGTGGTTGGCTCTCGAATGTCGTATAGGTATCTGAATGATTCATAAGTTTTTTTATCATTCAAGTAATGAAAGTTGCTATTAATTAGTCCCGCAACGTCAAAAGCAGTATAAGAATAATCAATTAAAATACATTTTTTTATTTTCAGAAAAATGGTTCGCAAGTATAAAAAAACAGCCAGAGTCGAGTGGTCCAAATATGTCAAAAATGGTACCATAATAATTATTCTTGTGCCGGCGTAGATGAGGGTGACCCCTTAGATATCACCCAGACATGTGATTATTATAAATAAACTCCATTAACCCATCATGTCCCGTACCCGGTGCAAGATGGGATACTTGTTTGTTTTGAAATAAGTTTAGTTTTTAGTTTTTTGGGGTAAGTAAGTTGAGCCAAACATTTTTATACTAGAAGAGTTATGGATGTTATCCGAAAAATTGTTTCAATATACTTAATTTTTTGACAGATTGGTTTTATTTTTATTGTATAGGTACATGCTTAGTGTCCCTTTCTTGCCGCTGGCAATTAGGATTAAATTTGGGATACATACCGCCGCCGACATTTTGAATGTTTATTAAAATAGAGTATTAGGATTATTATGGTACATGTTCACAGTAAAAAATAATGATTCAATTCAAAATACACATGTTTAAAAGCTTACAGTACACCTAATTATAATATATTTAAAACGAATCGTGACTTTTGGAACGGTCACAAAGTCCCAATACCATTATAAACATATATATGTATACTTACTGGCGGCTTCCAATCGTTTTATACTTCTTCCGGTGGGAATATAATACCGTTGAATGAAAAATAATACGACAAACAGTAGAGCTGCGGGAATCAGGAATAACTTATTTACAGAAGCAATCAGTATTATTGTTCCTAATACCGTGAAAATGGACTGAAATTAAAGAAGACAGGTTGTAAATAACAAATGAAGCATTTGTAATCTAACACTAAAAATCTTCAAACAAACTGCAAGGTACCAGCTGTTAATGGGCTCATTTTTTCTTTCCCCGATACCATCAAAAAGATTAAGGGTCCACCATCGCTTTTACACGCAACATACATTTATACCATTTACTCGAAGTCATCCAAACCTATCGAACTTAATTCAAGATATATACATTATTTGTTTGTAAAAATAGAAAGTAATTTTTGCACATTTAACCTTTATAGGTATCTGTAATATATTTTGCTATAGGTTTGGCAACCTAGCTCTCAAGCAGGGTCCCTGGTAGAAGGGACATTTATAAAACACCAGTATATTTTTGGAGTTGCCTGAAAACTCAATAAACGTCGTTTCCGGAAAAGTGCCTTTTATTCTTCCTTCCACTTGCGGACATAACAGTATCTACTATTGACAATCACCAAGATAAATATTACAAAAAGAGTTGCACGAATTTAACAGTTAAATTAAAATAAACAGGTTTAAATTTGGTATCACCATAAAGCTACAGGTTCAAACGTTGTTTGTCTTGTAACATACTTTTAATATATTATGCCTTTCTTTGTGGGAAAATAATTTTTAAAGTTGGCCCATTTATACTAACACAAATTATAGAATATTTTGAAAACGAAAGGGTAATCGGAAAATCCGCTATAGGAGAAACAGAGTTTAAGGCTTATTGTACACTTACACGGCGACCGCCCTAACGGCACCGTTTACGCGATTTACCGCGTTCGTGTTATCCTTGCACACATTCACGGTTTTCGTCAGTTTGATTCTATTTTGATTCGAGTATGGATCATTGTCGCGCTGTGGCGATTTTAAAGTCTTACAGGCGTATCAAAAAACGAAGAAAGGCATGAGACAGAATTTTGTGGGTTAAGGCGCGACTTTGTTGAGAAAGGAATTTATTTGCAACAAAGACTCATGCGAGCTGGACATATTCGCGATATCACGCCGTGAAGCAAAATATTCGGTAAACACCGATATACACTGAAATCAGAAGTCTTCACCGCGAGCGAGGCGATCGAATTCCGAGAATTTGTTATTTTCATCGATTTATTTCTAAATAAATAAAGATACATTTGACTTGATTTTATTTGGAAAACGAATTTTATTTTATAGAAAATAGGTAGGTAGGTACTTCTAAAATTAGACAAAATAATATACCGAATCGTATGGATAGTATGATTTTTATATTTTTTTGTTTTATTTTATTTTATTAATGATATCAAAGAAAATTTATAAGTTTCATAGGTATCTAAAAAATAAAATTTGGGATAGCAAAAAGTTTTGTGAATAAAGGTCTGTTATGATTCTAATTACATATATTAGGTATTATGAATTCCCTAGAAACCCCTACCTATTATAATGATTTAAAAGGAGGTAATAAACGTATTGAAATCTTGGCCCATCCTGAAGCTAATGGTGCCAACCTAAAATTGTATTTAGGGAATAACTTCATACATAACAAAATGTAGAAACTGTCATTGACTCTCGTGCGTTATTTTTTTCTGTCGCGTTCCGTAATATTAAATTTTTTTAGAGCATTTTATTTTTGAGGAACCGTTGTGCTGCCTGCCCCTCAAAAGAGAACAAGGTAAGTAATCGTTTTATATTTGGCGACCTTTTTTTTAAACACAGAAAGAAGGTACCGTATCGTCACACTTACGAATATGGAATAAAGCATTTCAGTATCAGTGTCGATTCAATACAAAGTCGCGGTATTTTGTTCCGGTATTTTTCTGGAGTTATTGCAAAAGTAATGCGACAGTAGGCGGGAACCGATAGATATTCCCGTCTATATAAACGCATCATAATGAAAGTGTCAGTGTCAGCGAACATTTGACCATGCGGCAAAGAGTCTTGTACTTACTATTTAGCTGCTAAATTGTACTTTTCGTCTAGAGAAGTAATAAAAATGTTCCTATGTTAAAAACCTAAACCGCAAAAGATCACATCTGCTACAAAAACTGGGACAGAGCATCAACAGCTATGGAATCCGAAATCATTGTAAAAGGATTTTTACAAAGTAAAAAATTACGTAAAAGTACACATTGTGCAAACACAGTAAAAGCCATTCTTTATAGCAATTTCACAGGCGACAGTGCTACAAATTGGGGCAAAGAGTATGATAGGATTTCTATAAAAAAAAAATTCTGGCCTCTCGGTAGGTTTACCATTACGTTGAAAGATTTTCCCAGCACTTTGCTTGTTCTTCCATCATCTCCTAGCTCCGTTAGGACTGTTATTTGCACCTATTATAATTCTAAACTCCTTATTGTACTCTCCTGATGATGAATGCTTATGCGCTCGAAACATGTAGAGAATTACCCTGTATTAAACCTTGAAACTTATGTTTTTTAATATACCAATGAAGAAAGACTTAAAGTATCATATTTATTTTCCTTTAATAATTATTTTGTTTCATATACAGAGATGACCGGTTTTGGCAAGGAAAAATGGAAGAGCAGTTAAAATTTTTTTTTTCAGTTGCCTTCTTCCCGAAATAATAAATCCACAATACTCAAACAAGAGAAAAATTAAAGACAATTTTCATTTATTTCTGCTGCCTAATAGACTGTCATTGTTAAATCATATTTTTAATAAAAATTTACTATAATATTTATATATGTGCCTTATTTAGGGTATTCAACCTAATAATACCACCTGACGACCAGACTGCTACATTTCAGAAGAGGGCAGCCAAAAAACCGTAAAACTTCTCCTATTAAAACCTGGCTGTAAAAAATATAGACACTGTCCCCCTCCCTGTGAACGGCCATGCCTACCAACGCAATGTCTTTTTATACTCTACATGACATACTGTCCAATTTATTAGTGGTGGGCAGAGTCGGATATTCTCATGAATCGGATAGTTTAAAATTACGTACTTTTAGGAATCGATTACTTTATTGAGTTGTGATTATCAGCTCGCAAGGGGCCAGAACTTCTAAAAAGATGGTCGTCAATGCCGTATAGGCATCTTCCATTTCTTAAAAAAAAAAATCCACAGATCTTGCATCTTACGCAAGTATCATAGGCATATTGAAAATACCTACCACATACAGTATATTTACTTTTGACTTTTTTTTTGCTTTTTCGAAATATTCTCCCCCGACTTTCTGTGTAATACGCCAAGACCGCCGCGCTATTTCGCTTTGTTTCAGCGACATTCACTGTTTAGTTTTTTTGCAATTTTGTTAATTCTTTACCCCCAACTTCCTTTGTAATATTTCAAGACCGCCGCGCTATTGTTCTTAGTTCCAGAGATATGCATTTTTGAATTTTTTGCTGCTTTTTTGCAATCTTCGCCCCCGACTTTATTTGTAATACGTCAAGACCGCCGCGCTATTTCGCTTTGTTTCAGAGATATTCACTTTTTAGTTTTTTCCACTTTTTTTAATTTCTTTACCCCCCCCCACTTCCTTTGTAATATTTCAAGACCGCCGCGCTAATATTCTTAGTTCCAGAAATATTTATTTTTCAGTTTTTTCTGCTTTTTTGAAAAGTTCACCCCTGACTTTCTGTGTAATACGCCAACACCGCCGCGCTATATCGCTTTGTTTCAGAGACATTCACGGTTTAGTTTTTTTCCACTTTTTTTAATTCTTTACCCCCAACTTCCTTTGTAATATATTAAGACCACCGAGCTATTTTTCTTAGATCCGGGGATAACCACTTTTGACCACCGGTCTAAGTGACCCTTATGTCTAACTGACCTGTCAGTGTGACCTTTCATTACCGCTAATCACAATAAATTATTTATTTCAGGAATTAACCTAGATTTGTCTTTCCAAGGCCGCCGCCTTGACAGAAACCGCGCCGAACCCATAACGTGTGTCTTGTCACTGCTGCAGCAGCGTCGGCCGCCGTTTCGGCAGAAACCGCTACAAAAACGCCGTGTGTGTCATCGCCCTAACAGTTCGTTTTCTTTTTACGCTTCCGTACCAACTAAGAAAGTTCATAAATAGCTTAATTTTATTGCACCTGTTAACCTTTACCAAGGCACATGAAACTTTATTTTTAGATATAAAAATTAATATAGGGTTTACCGGGACATATAACCAGTTTCAATGGCTTTGTCCCGATGTCTGTTGCGATCAGCTATTTAACTTTATATATTTGTTTTACTATCAATAGACTTCACTCACTTCGAGGAAGAACGCAACATAAAAAATTTAAAATCCGATAGTCCATTTTTGATTTCAATACACAAACAAATCGGCTGCATTTCGTTTAATTTTTATCCTTTACCAAACATTAAAAACAAAATATTAAAAGTTAAAACATCATTTGTTAAAAAAATGGCGAACGCGCTTTGTAACTTTTGGTCCTGTGTCACATTATAAACCGCTCCGGTCTAAGCCGAAAGATGTATGCTTACCCAAAATTAATAGGTACGCCTTTAGTGGAGGCGAAACGAATCACCTCCTCCCTTTACTACCTCTCTAAAATTAACGCTCCTATATTCTGTTATTGGTAGACAATACAAAAGAAAATTACAATTAGCACGAAATCATCTCCAAATTATTTAACCTATGTAGCATTTTTCTCAGTGTATTATGATTTTATCTAGTATCACGTCGGCAGGAAATAAATAAAGCTTTAGATAGGCAACTTCTAACACATTTTAACAAAATTTACCTGAAACACGTTTCGCGCGCTGCAGGATAACGGGCTTATTACGAGATATTTATGTCTCAATTTTTGGAATAGTAAACATAAGATATGGAAGCTCTAAGGTATAGAGCGATTTTTTTGAAAAAAAAATTATTCGCGACGGTATTAACCCTGGAAAATGCCTAAAAATACGTACTTTCAGTGAGCATTTTTTCATATATTTTCTAATTTTTTTGCAAAAAGGGCTCTATACCTTAGAAATAGAAACATTCCTTTACCAAAATATGATTCGTCCCGACAGTCATTTCAAATAGGCTTTCCACAATCCTGCAGTAGCGAAACAGTGTTAATCATCCTATAATTTTGCGCATTGTAGAGCCTTCTTCTTACTTTAGGAGGTATTGGTTAATCCCATCAATATGGGAAGGAAACCAGTCGGTGTATGTACTATTTGGTCAGATGAGGGAAGACGAAAAAAACTTTTTTAACTATTTTAGGATGTCCATATCCAGCTTTGATGATCTACACGAACGATTAAAAAATTCGCTTTAACGTCAAGACCTATATGAGAGAGTGCATACAGCTTATGAAAATGTTGGCTTACAATCAAAATCAGGATTGACCTCCAAACATATTTAATTCCAGGCACTTCTTGTGCAGTTTCTGTCCTTATATGTATGTACCGGGTGGTCAAATAAGCGAGGACGTCGGCTTTATCTCGGAAACCATTAATCGTACAACTTTCGGAAAGATTTTTTTATTAGTACAGTTGTCAAGAGAAATTGCTGGAAATTACTTTTAAGTTCCTCATTTCGCCGCAAGGGGGCACAATTAAAAATTGTTTTTTTTTTAATTCTAAATTTCTCCGAAAATTCCCATATTAGGGTATAACTCTGATTACATCATTGGCAAGCTTAGACAATTCTGCATCATTTTGGTTTAAGGCTCATTGGCGTACCGACCTTAATAAGAGTGGGAGAAGCTATTGAAAGTGTAAACATTAAAATCGCTGTAACTTCTAAACGACTTATCCGATTTTACTAAATTTAAGCTTGTTTGGAAGGGAAAAATAAGTATCTTTAATTGTCGTATCCAACAGTACACGATAGTTTTTTCGATTTTATCCCGAAAATTCAAATCATACGGTATAACTATGACATCATAATCGAAACGTAGATTAAATTTGCTAGAAAAGATATGAAGACCGTAGTTCGATATCTTTGTTCGTTTCAGACTTATTGTCAAAACAATAATTTTTAATCCAAATTGCGCCCTCTAGCAATTTTATTAGAAACTATCTTGTACCATTGGATACGACAATTGAAGGTACTTACCTTTTTCTTCCAAACAAGCTTAAATTTAAGCCATATTTGTGCGAGTAAGACGCGATAAGCCGCTTCAAGCGGGGTCATTTATTTGAGCGAATAAGTGATGACGTCAGGCTTAAAGACGCTTTAAGCAATACTTGGCGGTGTCTGGAGACCGCCAGAAAGATAAGCCATATTTGAGCGAACTGGCGTCTTCAAGTTGGATTTCTAAGCGTCTTTTAGCGTGACGTCATCAAATTTTTGATTCGCACAAAACCGCTTGCCGCTGAAATGTCACATGTCACTGAATTTTGACTTTTTTCCTTTTTAACCTTAAAAAATATTTTTATAATTTTTGGTACAGTTTTACGATTTGATGTTGGTGTAAACGTGTTTAAAATGGAAAATATATCTGCAGCAGAACTATTCTCCTTTATAGAGAAAGATGCATTTTCTGTATTTGCGTGTTTATTTATTTTTAAAGGGTTTCCTATGGTCCTCAATTTGTTAATTTCATTTATGGTAAAGGAACAACATATTCGATCCATTTATGAGGATGATTGGATATACAGGTATTTAAACCAAGACTTTTTAAATTGACTGTGACCATACCCGACATTTTCTCGGACATTGTAACAGTTTAAAAATATATAAAACGAAAAACCTAGACTGCCAGTACCGCCAATATATATATGCCAATTGTCACCTAACCTTAAAACCCCAACAAACATCAACAAAAGTTCGTTATTTACCCCCACCACACGCTCATTATCTTTCTGGCGGTCTTCAGACACCGCCAAGTATCGCTTAAAGCGTCTTTAAGCGTGACGTCATCACTTATTCGCTCAAATGACCCCGCTTGAAGCGGCTTATCGCGTCTTACTCGCACAAATATGGCTTTAATAAGCGTGTGGTGGGGGGTAAATAACGAACTTTTGTTAATGTTTGTTGGGGTTTAAAGGTTAGGTGACAATTGGCGGTACTGGTAATCTACGTTTTTCGTTTTATATATTTTTAAACTGTTACAATGTCCGAGGAAATGTCGGGTATGGTCACAATCAATTTAAAAAAAGTCTTGGTTTAAATACCTGTAAATGAAATTAACGACTTTAGAACTATAGGAAACCCTTTAAAAATAAATAAACACGCATATACAGTGTCACCATCAAAGTCCGCACCATATGGAACTTTTTTTTATTAATAAGGTTAGTTTAAATTAAATATTAGCAATCGTTTTTGCTTCAAATTAGACTAAAAATTATATATTCAATTGTCACTATCTGTCATTCGGTATCTGTCAAAAATGACATTTTTGTCAAAAATGCTGAAAAATGGCATTGTTTTACCGAATTTTAAAAAATGTTATTAGAAAAAGTTGTTTCAAGTACAATTTTAGGTCTGAATACAAAGTTTCAGATGTCTAGCGCAAAGTTGAATTTTTTGCCATTTTTTCAAATAACTTTTTTTTTTATATAATGTAAGTTGGCTTAATGGATTTTAACCTATTTGTTTATACCATACTTAATATTTTATTCAGTTTGTATGCTTATTTTTTCACTAGAATACCATTTTTTTTTCAAAAAATAAAATTAGAGAAAACAAATTTACATGGGTGGTGCAAAGTTATCATATTAAAAATGTTAACAGATAGACGTCATAATATGTTCTATTTTTTTGATAGTCATACACCTAAAAAGTTTAAAAAACTTATAATTAAATTTCCAGATATCAGATTAGTTCCCAAATTTCAAATGACAAATTATATTTAGTATAAAATTACATTTTTATGAAATATTAAATAATATAATTTGTCATTTGAAATTTGTGAACTAATCTGATATCTAAAAATTTAATTATAAGTTTTTTAAACTTTTTAGGTGTATGTACTATCAAAAAAATAGAACATATGACGTCTATCTGTTAAAATTTTTAAATTATGATAACTTTGCACCACCCGTGTAAATTTTTTTTGCCTCTAATTTTATATTTCGAAAAAAAATGGTATTTTAGTGAAAAAATAAGCATACAAACTAAATAAAATATTAAGTATGGTATAAACAAATAGTTTAAAATCCATTAAGCCAATTTACATTATATAAAAAAAAAGTTACTTTAAAAAAATGGCAAAAAATTCAACTTTGCGAGAGACATCTGAAACTTTGTATTTAGGCCTAAAATTGTACTAGAAACAACTTTTTCTAATAACATTTTTTGAAATTCGGTAAAACAATGCCATTTTTCAGCATTTTTTAACAAAAATGTCATTTTTGACAGATGGTGACAATTGAATATATAATATGTAGTCTAATTTGAAGCAAAAACGATTGCCGATATTTAATTTTAACTAACCTCATTAATAAAAAAAAGTTCCATAGGGTGCGGACTTTAATGGTGACACTGTATGCAGAAAATTCATCTTTCTCTATAAAGGAGAATAGTTCTGCTGCACCTGCAGATATATTTTCCATTTTAAACACGTTTACACCAACATCAAATCGTAAAACTGGACGAAAAATTATAAAAATATTTTTTAAGGTTAAAAAAGAAAAAACGTCAAAACTCAGAGACATGTGACATTTTAGCGGTAAGCGGTTTTGTGCGAATCAAAAATTTGATGACGTCACGCTTAAAGACGCTTAAAAATCCAACTTAAAGACGCCAGGTCGCTCAAATATGGCTTTAGTAAAATCGGTTAAGTCGTTTAGAAGTTACAGCGATTTTAATGTTTTCACTTTCACTTGATAAGAGTGGGAGAAGCTATTGACAGGGTGAACATTAAAATCGCTGTAACTTCTAAACGACTTATCGGTTTTTACTAAATTTAAGCTTGTTTGGAAGTACCTTCAATTGTCGTATCTAATGGTACACGATAGTTTCTAATAAAATTGCTAGAGGGCGCAATTTGCATTAAACATTATTGTTTTGGCAATAACTCTGAAACGAACAAAGATATCGAACTGCGGTTTTCACATCTTTTCTGGCAAATTTCATCTACGTTTCGATTGTTATGTCATAGTTATACCGTATGATTTGAATTTTCGGGATAAAATCGAAAAAACTGTTATTATTACAAATTGCACCCTCTAGCAATTTTATTAAACACTATCGTGTACTGTTGAATACGACAATTGAAGATACTTATTTTTCCCTTCCAAACAAGCTTAAATTTAGTAAAATCGGATAAGTCGTTTAGAAGTTACAGCGATTTTAATGTTTACACTTTCAATAGCTTCTCCCACTCCTATTAAGGTCGGTACGCCAATGAGCCTTAAACCAAAATGATGCAGAATTGTCTAAGCTTTTCAATTATGTAATCAGAGTTATACCTTAATAGGGAAATTTTCGGAGAAATTTAGAATTTAAAAAAACAATTTTGAATTGTGCCCCCTTGCGGCGAAATGAGGAACTTAAAAGTAATTTCCAGCAATTTTTCTTGACCACTTTACTCATAAAAAAATCTTTCCGAAAGTTGTACGATTAATGGTTTCCGAGATAAAGCCGACGTCCTCGCTTATTTGACCACCCGGTACATAGGTACCGGGTGTTTCCGGAGGTACGTTCGCCCCTATAACTTTTTTGTTGTTTCAATTACAGATTTAAAATTTTGTGTGTTTATATGTGATATTCTTTTGCTTTTGATGACATAGCGGATGCCATTTTATCACTTCCGGTTTAACCGGAAATGATCTCAACCTTAGATTTTTAATGGAACACCCTGTATATTTTTGGCTATATCGATTCAGAACAGCATTCCAAATTCAACGACACTCCATACGTCACTTTTTGATACTTTAAATTATTTTTAATTTTATTTTTATTTTTTCGTCTAGATTGCTATGAACTCTCTAAAATTGTTTACTTCTAAACCAAAATCTTGATAAAAATGCAATTTTCAAGTTTTATTGTGTTTTAAATTTTTTACATACTTTTTAACTTTCTAAAAAGGCTTTTTCCAAGAGAACTCAATTTTTCCAAATGGAAACATATTGGCTCACTCGGGCAAAAAGATAGAGCACTTTTTTTCCAACAATTTTATATCACACATCCTAATGTGAAGTTAAAAGAGCAGCGATAATTTATAAAAAATAACATTTTATGAGAAAAAATAAAACACGAAGCGCAAACGGCTTTGCATTTATCTAGGTACCCATGACGCCATAATGCTCATAAACAAATGAACATAATTACAAATTAAACGTAATCGTTGAAACAATAAAAACAGTCTTGCAAACATTCGCCATAAATTAGTACCATATCGATTTTTTCGTTTCTGTTAGGTTTCCATTTTAATATTTTATTACAAAATTAGAACTAATACACACTGGCCGAAAAATCAAACGATAAAATAGCAAGCTACTGTTGTCATGTCAAACTTATCTCAATGATGGCGGATTTTAGATTTGTTCATATGTTCATTTGTTTATGAGCATTATGGCGTCATGGGTACCTAGATAAATGCAAAGCCGTTTGCGCTTCGTGTTTTATTTTTTCTCATAAAATGTTATTTTTTATAAATTATCGCTGCTCTTTTAACTTGACATTAGGATGTGTGATATAAAATTGTTGGAAAAAAAGTGCTCTATCTTTTTGCCCGAGTGAGCCAATATGTTTCCATTTGGAAAAATTGAGTTCTCTTGGAAAAAGCATTTTTAAAAGGTTAAAAAGTATGTAAAAAATTTAAAACACAATAAAACTTGAAAATTGCATTTTTATCAAGATTTTGGTTTAGAAGTAAACAATTTTAGAGAGTTTATAGCAATCTAGACGAAAAAATAAAAATAAAATTAAAAATAATTTAAAGTAGCAAAAAGTGACGTATGGAGTGTCGTTAAATTTGGAATGGTGTTCTGAATCGATATAGCCAAAAATATACAGGGTGTTCCATTTAAAAATCTAAGGTTGAGATCATTTCCGGTTAAACCGGAAGTGATAAAATGGCATCCGCTATGTCATCAAAAGCAAAAGAATATCACATATAATCACACAAAATTTTAAATCTGTAATTTAAACAACAAAAAAGTTATAGGGGCGAGCGTACCTCCTGAAACACCCGGTATATAGAACTTGTTTTATCCCAAATACCCGGCCTTGCTTCCACCAAAGATATAAGCCATAAGCATCCATATCTACATCTACTGCCATTGCGAAAAATATGATTATGATAAAATATACTAAATAGAATAATGTTCCCGTCAATGAACCAAGAAAATGTCATAAGCGCGGTACATGTGCAAGCATCAAATAAATCCTAAACTCTACTCTCAGTCTCTCCGTCAACACGGTAACGGTCGCCGTGAATTGTAGTGGGGGCTCACGGTGACATCGCGGTGGAACGGAACCGTATACGGTGCGTGTGAAAGGTATTATGCTGCCTAATCTCTTAACCGTGTAATAAATGGTGTCGTTAGGACGGTTGCCGTGTAAGTGTGCAACGGGCCTTAGGATAAGCCTTTCAATATTTTTAAATTGAAATAAATCGAATGTGCGGTTTCGGAGAAATTCGGTGACAGCGGGGGCAAAAATTGGGTTTATTTACATGCGGTGATGCACTTTAAGAAACGAAACTGTTCCTATTTAAAGAAGTATTATAAAGTTGGATGACGGCTCCTTTGCAGTTTTATTCATTTAAAAATCACTTTGTACTTCTCTTTAAGACAATGGCGGCTGGTGAAAATTGAAACAGGCCAAAACACAGGCCTATATAGGCCTATTTAAAGAAGTATTATAAAGTTGGATGACGGCTCCTTTGCAGTTTTATTCATTTAAAAATCACTTTGTACTTCTCTTTAAGACAATGGCGGCTGGTGAAAATTGAAACAGGCCAAAACACAGGCCTATATAGGCCTATTTAAAGAAGTATTATAAAGTTGGATGACGGCTCCTTTGCAGTTTTATTCATTTAAAAATCACTTTGTACTTCTCTTTAAGACAATGGCGGCTGGTGAAAATTGAAACAGGCCAAAACACAGGCCTATATAGGCCTGTGGGCCATAAATACTAAATATATCAGTAGCGTAATCACACAACACATAAATAAAGTGTATTTCCTGATATTCCAAAGAAAAACATAAATACAATAAACATTCCTATTAAATTTGAAAGCAGTGAATTTTGCACACTTTGCTCCAAGAAGAGCGGTCGCGAATTATAAAACGATTTTATTATATATATATTTTTTTAAATGCAGTTTCTAGCCTACATGCAAAATTTTAGCTGCATAAGATAATTTTGATTTTTTACCCATATTTTGTAAATTGCACCACTTTTGCAGAATAAGACTCAACGCAACCTGCATAAAACTTCTTAGTTTTGACAATGCTTTATTTCAGATACATTTTCTTTAAAGTAGCTCCATATTAAATGTGTGTTTTTCTACAACAGTGCTGTACTGAGGGCGAAGCGACTGAGGCACTTGCCTCGGGCGCAATCACCGAGGGGGCGCCAAAAATTGACAAAATAATCTGAGATTTAGCGATTTTTAAATTTCGCGGACTTTTTTCCGCCCAACTTAATATAGAATAATTGTATTCAATTTTACAAGCGCCCTCTTCCCATTTAAGTGAAAACCATAGAATATTATAACATTTGGAAACGTAAAATAAAATCAACTTTGGTATCATGTACTTTACTTCAATTGCTCCGTAATTACAATCTAAAAGAACCATACCCAAATATTAGAATTGCATTCAGGATTTTTTTGACTACTCCAGTGACAATAGCCACCTGTGAAAGCAGCTTTAGCAAGCTGAAACTTATCAAAAATTATTTGAGATCAACCATGCGACAAGAAAGATTGACTAACTTGGCAATTATTTCGATAGAATATGAGATTGCTCAGAGCATTGATTTTGACGATATAATTGATGAATTCGCTGCAATGAAATCTCGAAAAATTTTGTCGTGAATCAAGAAAATTGAATATTATATTTTGTATAATGCAATTCTACTTTTCTTGTGTGCATGCAATTATCCTTATATGGTCATTGTAAATTGCAGCAAAATAAACGTAAAAGCTTGACTTCAAAATAGCGTTAAAAATGTTCGATTTATTTAAAATTTTGTTGAGGGGAGAAGGGGCGAAAAATTTGTAATTCGCCTCGGGCGCCAAAATAGCTGGTTACGGCCCCGTTCTACAAAATCAAAATTGGGCTATTAAAATTTGGTCGCATGTGATGCAAAGTTTATTTGTTTTTGACCCTGTATAAGGTAACTTCATAAAATAAGTATTTTTGAAAACGTAGTTTGTGTCTGAAAGTAATACACCTTAATATTAAGACAAAAAAGAGCACAATGTCATCAGTTAAGTGTTCATTAAGTGAAAAATAAATTTTAGTGGTAGGTAAAAATTAAAATTATCTTATGCTGCTGAAATTTTGCATGTGGGTTAGAAACTGCATTTAAAAAAACTTTTTTTAATAACTTTTTTCAATATTTTCGGAAATAACCCCACTTTTAAATTATTTTTTGGAAAAAATTAAAATTTGACAGATAATGCGAATACGTGGCTACTATTTTTTTGTTTAATTTTCATTTCGATCGAAGCAGAACTTGATGCCAAAGTCAAATTTCGAATAAAGCTATTAATAAAAAAAAATTCCATATGATGCGGACTTTACTGGTCCTGGTAGCGGTAGCAAAGACGAAGAACTAACCGATTGGTACTAGCCGACTAGGGAAAATAGAACACGTGGAAATCCGCCAATCGTAACCTGATTTGGGATATGGCCAAGGCACAAAATCACTATGAGCCAGTAAGAGAGGGAGATATATGTATCTCTCTCTCTTTTATGCGACAGCCTGGCGAGGCGCTAGGAGTGGCACTTTGTATGAAAAATAGCGGTAGCGATCAGGCTCAAGAGAGCAAATTTTTGCAAATCCGTCCTCTGTAACTGTTTAGGTTGTTTCGTAGTGGGCCGATATAGCACGAACTTGCATAGCGAAAGTGAGAACTCAAGATGTGTCTCTTTGCAAGCGACATAATTTTATCACTTTTTACCTTTAGCTAAATAATACCGTTTTGTCTCTTTTATGTGAGTAATATAAACATAAACTTAACACCTAAGCTAAAACTATTTGATTTTTCTATTATTTGCCAGTATTCAAAGTTTTGATTAGAAGAAAAATCAAAATTATAAATAATAAGAAGAGAAGGAAAATCGTAATCTTTATGGGATCAGGGCAGTAAAAACCAATTTAGCGCAAAGGGGGATTTTCTAATTGCTTATTCCGAATTAGTTACTCGCAGTTTTACGGAAAGGGAAAAGTACTCGTCTCTCTTAACGTCTTTTTGAACCCGATTTTCGCATATACGTTGATTATTATCAAAACTGTTTATGAAAAACCTTTGTGCAGAGAACATTATCCTACAAGTAAAAAACCATTATTTTGGATGATTTTATTAAATTTTATATAGTTTTGCATCAAAACAGGGTTACAAGAAAATGCCTTATTATATCCGTAAATTCTGATGTTTTGTGAAAAAAATTGCAGACAAATATTTTTAAATGCTGTTTTGCTATAAAAAATTTACCTTTTATTTTGTCTTTCAAAATTATAAACCAGCGATATGGGATGGTAATTATTATTCGAGTGCCATTCGATGCGATAGCCCTGCACACATAGCAGATTTAAAAAAAAAGTAAAGTGCTGCTCCACGCCCATAATAATAACTTTGGTATTTTTATTTTTGTATGAATTTTTTAATATATATTATTGTTTTTAAATTAAAGCAAAGGACAACTCACCCTTAAGTTTTCATAAATAATAAAAGGAATGTTTTCATCAATAGTATGGAAGTCTTTTGATACCCTGTTTACAATGTTTCCAATAAAATGATTGTCGAAGAATACCATATAGGCATTTAATATCCCTTCAATCAAAACTTGGTGCAATTTTCGTCCAGCTCGTGTGCAGAAGTAGAAATTGGAAAAGGACCGTAATAATGTAAGTGCAGTGCCAAGAATTATCATTATTGTGTAAAGATTGAAAATGCTGTCTCTTTTTTGCAAAACATTATCGTACTCTTCTGTATCACTTGTACTATTTTCAGCTAGTTTAGATAGTTTAGGCTCAATGTTTACCCTAAAATATTAAAAAAATTAGGTAGTTACGTAGCGAAACCTGCTGTAAAACTGTAAAAATAAATATTAAAAATTTGTACTATTATATTAAATTGTAAAGCGACTGACTGGATTCATAATCGCCCAGCCTTAATGCTACAATAATAACATATCGAGGAGGTATTTTTCTTTCAACATAGACACACCCACAAAAAAGAGATTTTTCAAAAATCTCTTAGGGGGTGAAAATAGGGATTGAAACTTTTATAGGAATTTCTTTATCTCAGAAACTAAAATTGGCGGAGGTCTAAAAGTTGGTAGGTATATCGTCGGTTCGGAAGAATACTGTCGCAAGTCAAAAATCGTTAATTTTCAGGAGAAGCATTTTAAAATATTAATTTTCTTAATAACACGATAGAATAATACTTGGTAATTTATGTACAGAAACTAGTTTGTGGTTGCAAAAGTACTTAACAAGTGCCACCCTTAGACCTAAAATATTTATATTTTGGCTTACCCGTACAGGTGGTATTACCTTTAATTAACTTTTGTGCCGGCATTCCTCAAAACAAATCAAAATGAGACAATATTGCACAAAACAATGGACATAAAATAATCTTACTCGATGAAGAATACTGTCCTAAGTTAAAATGTGACAGTCTTGTACCAAAAAATTACCATTAGTTGAACCTATTTTGTAAAAAATACTGTACAATATCAAGATGTAACGGTTATGCCCAAAATAAAAATCATAAAATATGTACCTTCTCAAATTGTGACACTGTTCTACAAAAAACGAGAAACGATTTATACAACCGCTTAAGCACAATTGATCTTCTGCCGGTCTACCACAAAAACATATACCATACTTTAAGAAAATCAAACCGTCACATCGCGTCATCTAACGGTTACTAGATGAATTTAAGATGTGACGCTTTTTCTAAGATAACTATATATAAATTTAAAGTTAGTTCGTAGAAAAATATAAAATATGAAAATTTTTGACTTGTGACAGTTTTCTTCCAAACCGACGAATAAGATCTTTTAATAACATAATAGTATATTATGTGCTTCGTCATTTTTTTAAAATTCACTTGAGGGGTTGAAAACATTGGGGTAGCCTATTTTGAGGGGGTACCTATAAAAACAATCTATAATTTTAAGCTATATTGCTAAAAATTAGTACTATATGTTAAAATAATCAACAAGTAATGAAATACGTATTTCTTATTTTTTTGAAGGTCGCGTCGACCCCTAAAGGGATGAAAAGGGGTTATTAAAATTTATATTGGAAAAATATTTTAAGACAGACTTTCTTAAATCTCAGCATAAATACTTATTATAATATACCTACAATTATTAATAAAACACATATTTCTTATTTTCTTGAAAATCTGTCCCTAAAGAGGTGAAAATGCAGCGAGCAACACCCAGATAGAACAACTAACATAAGCCTGGCAGAACTGGGAATAATGTTTATTATAATTTAGATACTCTAAACCGTCATGTTCTGACAAAATCCTGACAAATATTATTTTCGCAATCATAGCAGTTAGTAGAGAAAGATGGGGCTTTTACCATCAATTTCCTCCCTGGTTTCTACGCATGCGCCGGAGAGCTCAGAAGTGTGGCATCTATTTTTCAGAAACAGCTAAAAAATAGATGCCACACTTTTTCCATACCGGCGCATGCGCAGGAGTCAGTCATCTTCCTCAAGTTATAAAACTTTTCACCTTGCAAGAAAAGTACAATCAACATTTATTACCACGGTACAGATGGCTTGGCCTTTACACCGTAGTAAACAATGTTTACCGAAATTACGCGCAAATCCAACATACATTGTTTACTACGCTGCAGATATTTACATTATCTGTATCGTAGTAAATAATGTAGGCCAAGTAACGGCGTACAGCTCATCCGTCACTTACTGCAGCATAATACGATATTGTTCAATATTTTTCGCCAAAAAGATAAATGCAAACAAACCAAACGCCAAATCACATTAACGGTTAACTTTTGGCGTACACGTACACTCTGTTTTATGTGCAATCAGAGCGCACAAATCAGTATTATTTGGTTTTTGTTTGTTCGTTTATATAAATAAATATTTTGTAGGCTTATGACTTTAAATAAAATCTTTTAATAGTTCAGAGACCATCAGGCACAGCACAGTTAGCACTCTCGTCGGACATTTTCCCTCATCACAAAAACCTAATCAATAGGCTTGTTTCTGCAATTGATGCACACTACTATTCAGTAGTTATTTAGAAAGATTTTTTTGGGCCAGTGATATCACATAGTAAGCTACTAAAAAACCACAGCCAATAGCATCCATACTTTCACATCTAGGTTCTGCTGAGAAAAAAACCTAACATCCTTCCTAACACTCTATCATGGAAAATAGTGTGATAATCAAATTTCTTACCCGTGAAAATATAGGAAACGATAAATACATATTACATAATTTTACAATGTGCATACGGCAGTTATATTTGAACTATTTCTATAATAGCAATTTTATATGTTATGCTGTAGTAAGCAACGGATGAGCTGTACTACTGGCCTACATTATTTACTACGATACAGATAGTGTAAATATCTGCAGCTTAGTAAACAATGTATGGGGGATTTGCGCGTTATTTCGGTGACATTGTTGATTGCGATCCAGAGGCTAAGCCATCTGTACCGTGGTAAAGAATGTAATTAGGCTACCCGGTACTTGCCTCGCTAATAATATGTTGTATTGCTTACCATACACTCAGCAATTTATCTGAATACGATAAAGCTATCTGGCATAAAAGAAAAAGAAGTATGATAAATATTAGGACTGCGATTCCCCCAGTATATTTATAGTAGGTAACGTAATTTTTCCATAATACTTTTCCTTGTTTATTTTCTTCATGATAAAGATTTCTTTGGGGTTCCTTGGTCATGATGCTTTCTTTATGTTTTAACAGTTGATCGACTTCCGTGGCACTATCTGCATCATCGGGTCTTTCTTCCTCAGACGATTCTCCGTAAAAGGCATCTAAAGTATAGAATATGTTTTTATAAACAAATACTAAACCGACCTGCGACCTTAAATATTCTCCAAAAAATTAATAAAATATTATTTTAGGATATTAGAATCTATACACAAGACATACATTATTATATTATAACTTTCTCAGCTAATGTCTGATTCGCAATTTGGATTTAGAGAGGGAATGGGTTCTGATTCTGCTTTATATGAAGTCACTAATTATATTATAAATTGTTTTAATAATAACTATAAACCTCTGGCCATTTTCCTGGACCTATCTAAAGGCTTTTGATACGGTTGATCATCGCATACTACTGCACAAATTTGAATTAATTGGAATAAGGGCTAAAGTTCTTCAGCTGTTTAATTCTTATTTAATTAATTGAACACAAAAAGTTAAACTAAATTTAATAGTTATATAAATTAAAAAGTTATTAAAAATGGTAAAAAAATTATAATTTTACACTTTCCACAGATTTTTATTTTCACTCGACATGTTTCGCAACACAGTTGCTTCTTCAAAGGAGTACTTGAAACATTTTTATTTAACACAATTAATAATGGATTTTCACCAAGTAAAAGCCGAATCCATTCTATTCTTCTAAAGGTGTTGAGTTTGGGGTTCCGCAAGGTACAGTGCTTGGCCCGATTCTATTCTCTACAGTGAGGACGTAAAGTCTGGAATAAATTCATTATTTAGGGAACGTTGAATGTCTTTAAAAATCGCTCGGACACGTCGATTTTGTTTTTTTAATACGCATTTTTTTCAATATTTTTTATTATACAGGGTGTCTCTGTATATGTATATTAACAGTCTAGCAAATGCAATGCCTAATATAAAAACTTTTTGTTGTGCTGACGATACAGTTCTTCTGATCAAGGGGTTAACATGGCACAATGTATTTAAAAGAGGAGAGAGGGCTGCTACCTATGTAAAGGTTTGGATAGACTATAATCTTTTAACTCTTAATGTAAACAAAACAAATTGTATGTGTTTTTCAATGAATAAGATTGGGTTACCTACTAAAAATGAAATTGTAGTTCACTCAAATGTTTGTGACTTCTCTGAGAAATGTTCATGTAGTGGTATAATTAGATCTGTGGAATGTACAAAATATTTGGGTGTTTATTTTGACCAGTTTTTAAAATGGTCTGCTCATACAGAATATGTAAAAAATAAATTAAAAAAGCTCGTTTATAAATTCTATGAATTCCGTGACATCCTAACCAGTGGTTATAATTAATATCTATAAATCTTTGGTTGAATCTTGTCTCAGTTATGGAATAATCTGTTGGGACTCTGCTCATAAAAATGTCTTAAGCAATATTACTTTTGCCCAAAAATATATTTTAAAAATAGTTTTGTTTAAGTCCAGATGTTTTTCCTCTGAACTTTTATTCCAACAGGCTAATGTCTTCTCAATTATTCAATTATATATAAAAAAATTTGCTTAGATTTTCTCTTACTAGAAATATTTTTCATAATTACATTGGTCATGACATCTTGAGTATAGCGATTATAAATCGTATTTTAACTGTTCCTACATTTTAATGCTGCACAACGATTCATTTCTTATGTGGCTCCTAAAATTTTGGACTTGTTACCAGAGCATTTTAAAGAAAAAAATTTCAACACATAAAAAAGGATCTTAATACCTACATGGATTATAAAATAACATTGAAATAATTAAAAATGTTATTAGGTTTTTATAAATTATTCTAAAAATGTGTTTACCATTAAGTATACGATTATTATAGACTTTAAATAAATATTAAGCCTAAGTTAACTGTGTAAGTGAAAGAGTGCATACACAGACTTTAAGTCCATAGTGTACCAACACATAGTACTTAAAATTTCTTGTTACCTAATGGTTGGTACCATGTATTGTAATTATTTTAATGTACCTAATCTAAATAAATACATCTAAATCTAAATATTAAAGCAGATGTAACTATGTTTGTCAGGGAAAGATCATCTACTGCAGATTCAAATTAAACTTTACGTTTTCTTTCTTTCATCGGATCTTACAGTCTCTGATACAAATAATGAACGCCATGATATGGCGAAAGTCGCCTGAGGATGGATCTGATGAAATGAAAGGAAAAACTCTTGTTCTAATTAATTTATTTGTAATAATTAAAAAAAAAAATAAAAAATAATTATGTTGTGTTGTGAACATAGCTCATAAAAGTAGTAACTAAGTATCGACTCATTTCATAGCCATGAGGAGAAAAAGGACAGAGAATATTGTCGCGTGGCTTTATTTATTATAAAAGTGATAAAAGTAGGCATTTCTTACCTTCATCGATATAATATGTTATTCTTTTATCCAGTGCTTCCTTTTGTTGTTCCAAATTTAGTGTTTTTCCATTTTCCATATAAAGAACACTGCCTGAAGGCATGTATTTAATGTTATTTATATTATTATTATTTAGTATTACTAATTTATCTTTTAGAAAACTTCTGATGCATTCTTTAAATACATGTTTATTGACCTAAAAATTAATAAATCAAAAATAACTATATTCCTGTTTAGATTTACATCTAATAAAGAGAAATCAAAAGAAACAAAAATGGAAATTATGCTAAGAAACCCTTCAACAACAACTTTTGAATTTGTTGTGTTGTAATTATTATTATTTGTATATTTATCTATTTCCTTATTTAAACCGTTCTTACAAAATTACAAAATATCTCAGAACATATACCTAAATTGATGGAAATATTGTAAATGTTTATAAGCGTAGCTAGGGGAGGGCAATTCTGAGCACCGCCCATCCTAGAAAACTAATTGCCCCACTTATAAAAAAGCATGAACAAAAATCTATAAGTCATTAAAGGTAGTAAATCTTCTTTAGTTAGTAAAATAACCTAAACATTATTTATATTATTCAGTAATACGAGTAAGGTTAAAAAAAAGTACCGTTTATCCTCACTGTAATAAATAAATATGCTAAGGGAAGGAATTTATTTAATAGTGATTATTTCTGAAATTATATAATAACATTGACATTAACACATTTTTTATAAACCTTTAAATCCGACTGGTAAGTTTTAGCTTTCAAAAATCGTTACAAAAATGTAAATAGCTATGCAAGAAGGTATATAAGAAAAATAAAAAGAACATAATGAAATAATTTATAGAATTTCCATACATTATTTTCCTAAATCTTTATTGGTATCCGAGTTGAGCAAGTCGTGCCAGAAAATTTGTTTCCTTGGAGGCATATATTATGGTAAAAGCTCTTTTAGAATGGTTTCTTTCTTTTGTGTATTTACTTCTCTATTAGATGTTACTTTGTTTGGTAAGTTCATTTTAAACTTAGGTTGCAAAACCGATGCATCCTTAAAATCAGTCTCTTCTAATTCTTCTTTGTACTAATACATTTTCCTTGAACCCCTTCCTAAATTGTACAGACTTAATATCGGTCAGCTTTGGACAAGATTTTAAGCTGTTTTATTTTTTTTTTCGTTGAATGCATCCATTTTACCTAAAATCTTCTACCCTTAGCGTTATCATAACATTTAATTTATTTATTTAAAGTTTTTATTAACTGTTATAAATCTAAGAAATAAATGATTTCTTTGGATTTTTTCCATTTTTTTCCAATCTACCCATGAATTGCATTTGCTTTCATAAAACTGTATCCCGGGTCGAAGTATTTGAAAATGATTGTTTCTGGACCGCAATCCTCGTTAACACAATAAGACAATGTTTGAAGGTGGTAGACAATGAAGTAAAATAAAAAAAAATTACCTTGTCGGACTTCCATTGTCTTTAGCTTGTTACTTAACAAAACGTTTCAGTTAGTTAGCATCTCTAACCATTTTCAAGTGTAAACTAAACTAGATTAGAGATTTACAGATTACAGCTTGAAATACTATCGCTATTTCTTTCAGAAAACTATTATTTTGTTTGAAAAGGAAAGAAAAACACAAAGTCTTCCTCCACAAAATTTAATGGAAATGATTCCAAGATTAAGGGTATCTACATGTTTTGAACGCAGAAACGTTCATCTTCAGGAGACAGAAAGTTTTTTAAATTTATCCTGATAGTGTTAGCAAAAGAGAAATTGAAATTTAGAACCTGAATGGAGCTCTTATGGATTTAAAACTGAAGTATAGAAGAAACATGAAATAAAAGATTTGATAATGGTAAAACCATAGAGTGTTTAAAACATTATGAAGGGGTGTAAACCAACAAAATAAATTGGGGAAGAAGAAAGCCTATCTAAGGTGTCGAAGCTTATTTAAAAACATTTAAAGGAACTTATGGATATAGTACATTATTGTGAAGGTACAATCGTTAAGTTTTCACATAAAATTTGTTGTAGTGAAAATAATTTTTGGGGTCCTGAGGACTATTTTGTTATTCAGTATAATATATTTTTGACAAATTCTCACCTATTTGGTGCAGGTAAACAACTAAAAAAAATAATTAGAAAGAAAATGCCGGGCAAATGTATTTGTCAATTTTTCAACTATTTTTACGCTTATTAAAGCTTTTAAAATTGCGGTATAAAAAGCTATACCTAAATATTGTTGCAAATTTGTGAATACTATTTTTCATCACTTTCACTTAAATGTTTTTCACCAAGTCTCTTATAACTCCCTAATTTTCTTTTCTCTATTCATTTTCCACCCAAGACAGTGCCTTTGCACGAGTCCTTGACTCTTCAGTATGCTAAAGTTTTGTCGGTCTTCTGACTATTCAATTTTTTTTTACTTCTCGTATGAACCAATGAAAGCTCCATTACGGCTTAGTCTCACCTGTTATTTTCTCTATTGCTAACCACATCAGCATTGTACATTTTACTTCGTTTTCCTGATGATGAGTATTTCTACACTCGAAACGTGTCAAATTGAACTATGTATTATGAATTATCCTAGGTTCGCCTAGCTATTCTAATTAAATATTGTGGAGAAAGACTTTGTGCTTTTCTTTTTTTTATACTTTTAACTCCACTTTGAGTATGGACTACTCCTTCAAAATACTATTGTATTTAAACTGCTTGATTCATCCGCGATATTATTTTTGTACAGATTTATAAAATAGATTATGATAATATACTTACATGGGCATCTAACGCAGACAAACAATCGTCCAATAAATATATATCACTCTTTTTATAAACCGCTCTGGCTAAGCATATTCTGGCTTGCTGACCTTTACTTAAATTGATCCCTTTATCTCCTACCACAGTGCTGTCATAGTCTTCGAACTGGTTCAGATCGTGAGTTAATGCACAGGCGTGCAGCACTTCATCGTAACGCTGCGCATTATACGGTTGCCCAAATAATATATTTTGACGAATTGTGGAAGGAAATAACCATGGTTCTTCTGGAGCGTAAGAAGTCGAACCTCGAATTATAATTTGACCACTTGTAACAGGATATTCGTTGAGAATTGTTTTCAGCAGAGAAGTCTTGCCACTACCAATATTGCCTGCAACTATGATAGAAAAATATTAAACTACATTTTAATTTTTTTATTTGTCAGAATAATTATACTTTATATAGGTACCCAATCATCAGTGATACTAGTGGGAGGCACAGGATGCTATATACCACTGGCAACTTGCAGTACTGACCGATATACAGTACCCGATTATGCGAACTCTGCATTATCCGAAACGAACCATGAACCGGATTATCCGAAATGATTCTTGCTATTCCTCCGCATTATCCGAAATTTCTAAGAAATGTTTTGTTGGTTTTGTTGTTGCGGCCAAAAATTGACAGACTTTAAAATTAAAACAAGTATCTACCAATTACCTATTTCTTAAATTTATGAATATGAATTCATACTAATGTACATACATAAGTATTAGAATTATTATTTATGATGTACATCTATAAAAGTACATAGATATACTTAGTTATTTTTCCTACAGTTAATGATTTTCCTCAATCTCCGCATCATCCGAAATTTCGATTATCCACATCATTTCGGATAATCGGAAGTCTACTGTATAAGTAACTTTGCTTCGCTCGCTTAATTCAATTGTTATAAATTCGTTACCGAAACAAAGCAGCGGGTATCATAAATACTAGGAGGGTTAATTTTCGAAAAATCTCTTCTTAGTGGATGTCTACCGTATAAGAAGAAAACATCCCCAAAATTTCATCATTCTAGGATTAGGGATTTAGGCTGGGTGATTTATAGATCTGATAGTGAGGACCGGTTTTACCACTAGGCGCTAGCCTAGGGCCTAATATGTAGGGCAGGGGGCCTTACAAAATGCCAAAATATTAAATTGGACCAGCAGAGCTTTCCATCTGGCAACAGAGCAAGAAACGCTGAATCAGCGCGGCGGACGTTATGGACATGGCATTATGGTGTAAATAGTGTAACTGAACCACTGTTGTTGAATCTGCAAATCTAATATAATATAATAGAATAATAGGTAATCAGTTATCTTTAATTCAACTAATTGGAGTTTGACCAGGCGTAAAGGTAAGTTGAGTAGAGTTTGTTTTAGTATTTATTAAATGGCGAAAATCTACTAAACTCTTTAAAACAGTTTGTTACAGATATTCGGGGGAATTTCCCAGAAATTGAAAATGAAGCTAAGACTATGACTAACGAATGCCTATTTAGTGATGAAAAAACCGTGTAAAAACGCGAAAACTGCAAACTGATGAGTCATCATCAAATGAAGTAAATCTGAAAGGTCGCCAAAAATTCATTACACAAACGGATTATGTTATTTGTGATAGGTTAATCAGTAAATTGGATAAAAGGGGTAAAATTTATAGCGAAATTTTAGAAAGAAAGAAGATCGCAATATTTGTATAAATAAACTAAAAGAGATTATTTATAAAAATGATATTAATGCAGACTATCTCAAAGATGAAATTAGACATTTTTTAAATTATGCCAAAGAAGAAAATATTTCTGACCCTTTAAGTATGTATAAACTTAATAATAACGGTTTAAGATCAACATTTTCTAACGTAGAAACACTTTTAAATTTCTTACACTGCCTGTCAGCAACGCATCCGGAGAGCGTTCGTTTTCAGTCCTAAAGAGAATTACAAATTATTTAAGGACCAGCATGGTACAGGATAAGACTTCTGGCCTCTCGATAATTTTTATTGAATCAGAAGTAGTCAACACACTAGATAACAACGAAATTATTGACTTATTTTCGAAACAAAAGGCTAGGAAAAAGTTCTTTTAATTTTAGTTTTTGCAAGTTTCTAAGTATAATTAATAGAAAGGTAAGTAAATAGTAAATAGGAATTTGTTATAATTTGCATAACGCAGGTGTTTTGCGTTTTAATATTTATTAGAGTGAAATAAAATGTATTCAAAAATAAAAAAAATCTTTTTGTTTTTTCCCTTGTTTGTGACTGAAATTTGATTAAATAGTATATTAAAGTACACGTTTCATAAGAAGCGGTTTTAGAGCACGCGTCTATTTTAAAGAAACGAGCCACAAAGTGGCGAGTTTTTTTATTGACACGTGCGCTAAAACGCCTTATGAAACATGTGCTTTATACATTTTTTTCTATTTCACCTTTTATAATCAAGAAAAATACATTTTAAAAAGAAAATAAATCCTTCAAATTTTGTAAATTTTTATGTACAAATTTTATGTTGGTAATACTAGTTTTTATCATAGTAGCCTCTGGACAACAAAAATTATTTTGCAAACTGTCATTTTTAGATTTATTGACCCATTTTCACCACGAGATTCTAAAGTTATTTTAGCGATATGAGATTTGAAATTGGACGGAATACATTGTGTGATCCTTGTACATTCGGTACATATACGGAGCGTTCGGAAATTCGGGCGATTTTAGTACTTTTTTTCGAATTTCAAAAGACGTGATTTTACGTCACGGCATTGCAATTTAGTATAGGGAAGATGGAAAATTCAAATAAACTTGAAGTTAAAATCGACATTGGAAGGTTAGTAGATTGAATTTTGGATAGGATTTGGCAGAAAATGATAGCTTGAAGCATCTACAAAAGATTGAATTATAGATTTATGCAACCAACATACATGACTGTTATCCACACAGAATAAAAAAGTAGGTTATCAAGCTATTTTTCCTCTGCGAAAAATGGGGTTTCTCGTAAATCACAAAGGCCGTGCAAGTCAATGAAATAAAACATTTAAATGTTACCAACATCAAATAAAGAAAAAACGCGTATCGTACTGAGCTTATTATGAACGTGAAATAGAAAAAATATATTACGAAACACCCTGGCAACTCAATAGTCTATAGTTTATTTAGTAATATTTAAAATAGATGCCTTACAGAGGGCCTCAAAATTGCCTGGCGCCTAGGGCCTCATGTTAGGTAAAACCGGCCCTGCTGATAGTATACAATACATCATAATTGGCACTTGGGGGGGTAAAGGGATATAAGTCGAAAATTTTCAAAATTGAGATGTCGCCCACAATACTTATAAATTCATTATCTACCCCTGGGAAAAGAGATATAAGTAATTTAGGCCTTAAATATGTGCCATTTTTGATTGTGGAAAAGGATATAACTATAGAAAATATATATTTTTTTGTGAAAAGGGGATTAAGATTTGTTAAAGCCTACGAACGAATTGAATTTTAACAAGAGAGGTAAAAGAGGTATATGTAAGTTTTTTAGAATTTTTCATGTGTAAATGGGTATAAGTAATATTTTTTTTCATAATAGTTATTTTATTTTAATTACTGCTATATACAATGTATTAAGGATCAAAAAATGTCTATTTTAATAAAAAAATTGAGTTTAAAAAAAACCCGTTAACCAAACGCGAGTATTAAAACTTTAAACTCAATTTCCCAAAATTGTCGATTTAGGACATATACCCCTTTACCCCCCCCCCCCCCCCCAAGTGCCAATTATACAGTGTCACAATTAAAATCCGCACTATATGGAACTTTCTTTTATTAATAAGGCTTGTTTAATGTAAATAACGGCAACCGTTTTTGTTTCAAATTAGAGTAAAAATTATGTATTTTACTGCAAGCATCCTGTCATTCGGTACATGTAAAAAATTACATTTTTTAATAAAATGCTGAAAAATGGCATTTTTTACCGAATTACCTACTAAAAAAGTATTTCCCAGTGTAATTTTAGATTTCCATAATATGTAGAGTTTCAGATATGTAGGACAAAGTTAAATTTTTTGCTATATTTTCGAATTAACAAGTTTTTTTTCATAATGTACCTAGGTTAATGTTCTGGATATTAGACTATATGTTCATACCATACTCTATATTTTATTTAGTTTTCATGCCTATATTTTTACTGCCTTTTTTTTTAGAAATATAAGATTAGAGTCAAAATAATTTGACACGGTAGTTATATCCACGTGAAAAATACGAACTAAATAATGATTGCCAATCCCTTATCTTTTGATGACTATATCATAATTTCAAAATAAAATTATTTTTAAAAAATAGTTTTTTCTAATTTTAAAACAAACTCGGGTGGTGAAAAATTATATAATATAATTTAACAATTTTATCCGATAGACGTCACATCTATTTTCCATTGTTCAAATTAACGACAAATACATCTGAAAAGATTCATAATAGAATCTCTAGAGACAAGAGAAAACAAAAATTCTCTTGAATGGCGAATGCAAGAAATGCGAAAAGTTAGAATATTATCGAAAATAGTAGTTTTCATTGTTATTACCAATGTTGCCCATTCAAGAAAGAATTGGAAACGTCTTAATTTGTAAATAATGTATGTCTCACCGGCAAGTATCTGATGTTTTTAATAAGAGGCATTTGCACTAATTTGCAGTGCAACAAGTGGGTACAATGAAGAAGCTCAACTTATAATAATGTTTGTTTAAGTTTTATTGATCATTTTTGTTTTTATAGTCTAATTTTATTATAAATTCGAAATTGTATTTTCATTATGGGGTATTATAAAGAAATTGTGATAAGGAAAAATTACATTAAAATTGTAAACAAATCATTTTTCTAGAGATTTTATTATGTCCTCTCAACTTTTTAGATGTATTTGTCATTTGAAAAATGAAACATGTATCATCTATCGAATAAAATTGTTATATTATGATTACTTTGCTCCATCCGTGTCAAAATTTTTGCCTCTAATTTTATATTTCTGAAAAAAAAGGTAGTAAAAAAATAAATATGAAAACTTAATAAAATATATGGTATGGTATGAACGAATAGTCTAATATCCATATAGTAAATTTACATTATGAAAAACACTTGTCAATTTAAAAATATAGTGTAAAAAAAATCAACTTTATTTTGGACATCTGAAACTTTGTACAGTGTTATCAATTTAGTTTGTCCCACTTTTAAGAGCCTGTAACTTTTTTATATTTTGAGTTAGCGAGCTCATTCAAGAAACAAGATGTACCATTTTTAGCCAAGTTTTTATGAGTGTTGTCAAAAATGACAGTAGGTGTCACATTTCACATTTAAAAGCAAAAATGTAATTTTTTTAAATGGGACGCCCTGTATATTAGAGGCGCATTAGATGGTCCCTTTTCTTCCAATTTCAAAAATATAACACACATATGCATTCTTTTCTTCATTCCATCAAACATTGACAAAAATATGAAAAAATATATTAATGTTAAAAAGCATCAAGATAGCTATGCAACTGTTTTGGTTGTTAGCTTATATGATCAATGAAACACGACACATTGAAACTTATATTTTTTTTTAAATCGTTTCTACTGGACCATACGATATAGGCATCTCTCGTAGTATATCGGGTATAGATTTGTAGGGAAATGCCCGAAAATAGGCTAATACATTTATTTTATTTCCATTTCTTCCGTAATAATTGTTTTCCGCCTAATTATTCGTTTTTTCTTTATACCTCCAGTCTCGAAAAATGTCTTCTTCAGCCGATAAAATATTTTTTTGAAAGAAACCCGTCTATTGGAAAACTGAAGTCTATACCTCCTAAGTGCTAAGGTTGCACTGCCCGTTTGACGAAAAATATCAAACATAAAACACTTTTCCTCCACTGAATAATAATATCTCATTTTAATTTTTACATACAAAATAACTTTTCTACAATATTCAAAACGATTAATAATGCTGAGAATGACAGACTAAAATATAAATAAAGATAAAATCCATAGCAACCAAAACAGTTGCATAGCTATCTTGATGCTTTTTAACAATAATATATTTTTCCATATTTTTGTCAATGTTTGATGGAATGAAGAAAATAATGCATATGTGTGGTATATTTTTGAACTAGAAAGAAAAGGGACAATCTAATGCGCCTTTAATATATGTAAATTAAATTTTTTGCTTTTAAATGTGACATGGTACACCTACTGTCATTTTTGTCAACACTCATAAAAACTTGGCTAAAAATGGTACATTTTGTTTTTTGAATGAGCTCGCTAACTGAAAATACAAAAAAGTTACAGGCTCTTAAAAGTGAGACAAACTAAATTGATAACACTGTACATTGTGTACATATCCCTAGAATTACACTAGAACTAGAGACAATTGTTTTTAACAGTTGAATACATAATTTATAGTCTAATTTAAAACAAAAATTATTGTCGTTAATCAATTTGAAGAAATCTTAATAATAAAAAAAGTTCCATTCGGTGCGGACTTTAATGGTGACATTGTATGTAATGATATTTAATGTAATTTTCAACCGCTAATCATATTTTAAGTTACCTGTTATTTAATTCGGTTAGAAAAAACGAACTATAAACAATATTTACCTATTAGAAGTCCTTTTTCTAAATCCATTGAAACCGATCGAAGAATGACTTCATCTTGTATCTTTACTGAGACTTTATTAAGATACACTTTAGGGTTTATAACAGATGTTTTGGTGTAGTTTCTATGTTTAAACTCGGGAGCACTTAAAAATTGCTGAAATCTATAACAAAATATATTTTCTAAATAAATATTTACAAGTTAGTTATCATTAAACCTTTTTATACTATAAAATGGTTTACCCAAATCCCTATATCTCTATAGAAGCTAAAAATTTAAAACATACCAGCACCTCGAACAAACCCGCTAGGCAGCGATAAGCTAGCAGAATGTCGATTTAAGGACTGAGAACTAATGAAAGAAAAAGCTTCTGTTGACCTGTCTGATTTAATATAACCCCATAAAGCGAAGTTCATAGGGGTAAATGATAGTATCTATGGGGTGCACCATCTTGCTGGAAGTGTAGAGATTCTTTGTTCAAATTTAGATTGCTTTGTAAGTAGGTATCTTTGCTTTTCAAGTTTATGAACATATTTTTTTACTTACATTTTTTTACTTTTACTCTTTACCTTATTTATTTTTAAAATAATAATAATTTGTAATCCAGATTTTCTACCCTATTATATTATTATTAATTTATTATACCGATACCGATGGGTGCCTGCATTTCTAAAGCACGTCACCACTGAAAGCAATATTCCTCAATCAGTGGCGTATCCACAATTTTATTTGGGATGGGGGGGGGGGGGGTACATAACTGGTAACTTTTACTTTCCTGGTCTCGCGATTTTTTTGAAAGATGTCGAAGTATTAGGGTTTGTTCGAGAAACGAAGAGGTTAAACGTACTGGTATTAAGAATAATTATTTTATACTATTTAACGCATTTTTGATGTCGCTTTTTAAAAATTTATTTAAAAATTGCGCATAAAAGTGTTTGAAATGCATACCGTTTTAAGGCTGCACAGAGTTCTGCAGTGTTGCTAATGCCCATCGGAATAGAAGTTGTGATGCATGACCGCAGTGCGAAAAAGCACTGTTGAATAAAGTAAACTGTTTCAGCTGTCACTGCATGACCAGTCATGGTATAAGTTATTATAAGCAGGTAAAAAGCTACTTTCATGGTAAGTCCTCCCAATGTGAGAATAGTAGCTTTAAGATAATATATTATTTTCAGTTTGTCAGTTTCCTTGCTAAAAATAAACAGAAATGTAATGCATTTCACAACTATTTGCATTTTTTGGCTTAATTACTAGCACCTTTTCCTTGACAGCGACAATAAGGCCACACAGGATGCTCCCAATAATAGTATATTGTTTTATTAGGAGTAGTAAAAGCGACACTTTTATGACAAGTCTGTACTGACTGCAGGTTTTTACAGATGAGAATAAGAAGTTGCTTTTACTTCGAATAAAACATACTATATTTTTTTCAAACGTGGTTTAAATATGAAAACATAAAGATTCAAAAGTTATTGCCGCTTTTTACTTCCGTTGCCAGTGGCAACCGCCTTCTTGCAAAAAACTTGTGTGTCAAAAAATTAGTAGAAAAATTCAGGTTGATTGATGTTTGAAGAAAAATAATTTATTTCCTAAACGATTAGCGCACATCTTGTTTTAGAGAATGCAAAATATTAAATAAAATAAAGGCCTTTTGTCTGCTTGATTTTCTACATTTTTTTATTATACAGGGTGATTCATTAAGGGTGACTACCGGCCATATCTCGGAAACTACTAAGCATAGAAACTTGAGAAAAAAAAATTATGATTAAAGCGGTCATGAGAAAATTCTGGAAATTATTTTTAAGTTCCTAATTTCGCCGCAAGAGGGCACAATTAAATTTTTTTTTTAATTTTAAATTTCGCCGAAAATTGCCAGATTAAGGTATAACTCTGATTACATCATCGAAAAGCTTAGACAATTATGCATCATTTTGGTTTAAGGCTCGTTGGCGTACCGACCTTAATAAGAGTGGGGGAAGCTATTGAATGTGTAAACATTAAAATCGCTGTAACTTCTAAACGACTTATCCGATTTTACTAAATTTAAGCTTGTTTGAAAGGGAAAGGCAAGTGTCTTCAATTGCCGTATCCAACAGTACGCGATAGTGTTTAATTGAATTGCTAGAGGGCGCAATTTGTAATAATAACAGTTTTTTCGATTTTATCCCGAAAATTCAAATCATACGGTATGACTATGACATCATAATCAGAAAGTAGATGAAATTTGCAAGAAAAAATGTAAAGACCGCAGTTCGATATCCTTGTTCGTTTTAGAGTTATCGCCAAAATAATAATTATTAATACAAATAGCGCCCTCTAGCAATTTTATTAGAAACTATCGTGTACCATTGGATACAACAATTGAAGGTACTTACCTTTCTCTTCCAAACAAGCTTAAATTTAGTAAAATCGGATACGTCGTTTAGAATTTACAGCGATTTTAATGATTGCACTTTCACTTGATAAGAGTGGGAGAAGCTATTGAAAGTGTAAACATTAAAATCGCTGTAACTTCTAAACGACTCATCCGATTTTACTAAATTTAAGCTTGTTTCGAAGTACCTTCAGTTGTTGTATCCAATGGTATGCGATAGTTTCAAATAAAATTGCTAGAGGGCGCTATTTGTATTAATAAGAAAGTGACGTGAAATTCTTCCATTTGCTTTTTTGTGGTTATCATGGGCGGTCTGATATTTATATGGAAATAGCAAGATGGCCGACAATGAAAGTGGTCTCGAAAATCCGTCCGCGGAAATAGTTGAAAATAATAGTGGAAAAAGTGAAAAAATCTGTGTTCACTGTAAAAAGCAAACAAAGAACTTCATAAAGTGCGGTATATGTACGAAATTCTACCACTCGGCCTGCCTTATCCAAGCAGCGACCCAAAAATCGGCGAAGTGTCGTCATGTACCAGAATATGCCCTCAGTGAGTCCTGGAACCATGAAAAGGATCTTTATGGGATAATAATCAAACTACTGGAGGAAAAAAACGCTATCCTAGAAGATCACAACCTTTTGCTACAAGCAGAAAACAAAAGATTAATGAATCTACATGAAAAACCAAATGGTAAGGTTAGAAAGCCAGAAAACCTCCCGCCAAAAAATCAGGTGACGCATGTCCTGAACTCTACCAACAAAAACGAAGCTGCCAGAGCAGACCAACTGGACCTGTACCTGGGGCCAAATGAACTTGCCGGAAAAGAAGAAGATATACAGTCAAAATCGGTCGGCAACACTGCGCACATCCACCAACCTAAAAATTCCTACTCTGTGGAAACGAAACCAGTCAACAATAATGTCACTTCTGACAGCAGTAATAATGGCGCTTCATCGGACAAACCTAAACATAACGTCCCCCAAGAAAATCAAGATAATGTCAACGACCCAACACCATGGAGAATCGTTTCTCCCCGAAAACGTTCCAACAGGGGTAACAGGCACGACCCCTTAAAAGGACCTAGCCTAAACTCAGCTGGCGGGCCTAGTCAAGTTGACTCTCAAAGTGGTTCCTACAAGAGGAATAGGCAAAATGCCAGACCGGCCCCAAAAAAAGGCGAAAATACTGATGACCTATTAAAAGTCGCAACAAGCACAGCCAAAGCATGGATTTTTGTCTCAGGTCTAGCTCCAACGACAAGTGCGGCAGATATAACTGCATTTCTTAAAAAGTATGAATTGGATGAAGACTGTTTCTGTGAAAAGATGGTCACTAAAAAAGACCACATCTACAGTTCATTCAAGGTTGGCGTTCCTCAACATAATAATGAGGCTGTCATGTCAGTCAATTTGTGGCCTGTCGGCACTACCATCAACCATTTTCTCCGGATCCAACGCCCGGTGTCTTCAAGGACTGGACATCTGAGGACCTCCGCGGTTTAACGCAAACTACTCCTTTGACGCTACATAATATATCATCCTCAAAGAGAAACTCCAAAACCAACAATTCTTTAAGGATTGTTCACTACAATGCTCAATCTTTGCGTACCTCTTTTTTAGATTTTGAAGTGCTTCTCAATGATGTTTCTGCAGATTGCTTATGCTTAAATGAGCACTGGCTGGTGCCGGAGGAGCTCAATACCATTTCTATTAAGAACTACCGGATGGTCTCTGGTTTTTGCAGGACGGTAAGGTCTCATGGGGGTGTGGGCATTTACCTCAGGGATGACCTGTATTGTGATCTCTTAAATCTCGAAAATCTCTCTGTTGAACAACATTGCGAAATTACAGGCATCTTGCTAAAAAACTCAAATGTGCAACTCATCACGGTGTACCGTGCACCGGATGGGGACCTGAATATATTCCTTGACATAATGACGGGGGCTCTTGAAAGGGTCGATTTAAACAAATCTCTTATCTTAACAGGGGACTTCAATGTTTATTTCAACGAAAAAGACATCAGAGCCCTAACACTGTGCAATTTCTTTAGATCTTTTAATCTTAAAAAAACAGTAAAATTTCATACACGCGAGGATAGGTGTCTTGACAATATATTTACTAATGCCAATGTAACTACAAAACCTGTGGATCTCACTCATACCTCAGACCACATGGGTATCCTCCTTGAAACTGAGTATTCATTCCTTAACTCCCAATCCAGAATATGTTACAGGCCAATTACCGAGGATGGCCTCTCTACTCTACATCACAATATGCTAAACTGTGACTTCAATTTTGTTAATGATAACACATTGGATATTAACCAAAAATTCGGAATGCTCATTGACATGCTAACAAATTTCATAAATACTTCTTTCCCAGAAAAATCTAAACTAATTAGTAAAAATATTCCCAATACAAAAGTAAACTGGTTCAATGATAACTTAAAGGAAATGCGTGACAGACTCCAATTTTTAATAACCTTAAACAAAAGAGACCCCGTGGCCATGCCTAGGAGTACCATAGTTGAATATAGAAAAACCTATAGAAATTCTATTAAACTTGCAAAGATTGCAGCAAATGACGAATTCATAAAAAATTCTGGTAACCCCCAACAAGCTATGTGGAAACTTATTAACAATAAAAAAAACAATAATATCGTCGATTCTAATATTAAACTAAGCGCAAATGACTTCAATAACCATTTTTGTTCAACCGCTGAGAGTGTGATCGGTAAGCTGGAAACTTCCCAACAGTCTTTTGAGGCTTACCTGAGATCCATGCGATTGGATAACATTCCGCCCTTTAATTTTCAACCTGTGAGTTCCAATGATGTTATCACGGCTATATCCGAGATAAAAAACAGTAATAGTAAAGATCCCGATGGGATCAATACAGCAATCATCAAAAAAATAAAAAATATCCTAGTTCATCCTCTTACAATGTTAATAAATCAATCTATAGCCTGTAATACATTTCCTAAAGTTTTCAAAACCGCAAAGGTAGTACCCCTCTTCAAGAATAAAGGCTCTACTGATGACTGTAACAACTATCGCCCAATATCTTTGCTGCCTGTCTTGTCAAAGGTTTATGAGCGTGTTTTGAAGGATCAAATCAATAAGCACTTTGAATCCAACGGTCTGTTTGCCATAAACCAGTTTGGATTCCGAAAAAATAAGACCACAACTTTAGCCATTGACCACTTTTCAAGTGCCATTTTGGAGGGGTTCGAAAAATATCTTGATACTCTTGCCTCCTTTTTGGACCTCACTAAGGCATTCGACTGTGTTACACATAGCATTCTCCTGAGAAAGTTATCCTTCTATAATTTTCAGGATGGTGCTGTTCGGTTGCTTGACTCATACCTTTCGGACCGTGAGCAATATGTTCATTTTAACAGATGTGATTCAGGAAAGCAACCCCTAAAGTTCGGGGTACCTCAGGGGTCAGTCTTAGGCCCCATTTTATTTCTCATCTATATAAACGATCTGGCATACTCTCAGGGTCGGGGAGTCGACACTGTTTTATTTGCTGACGACACAACCTTTTACCTGAGCTATCACCCCTCAGAAATTGCAAATCTCGATTACCACACTACAGAAAAAAATCTATCTCAATGGTTTTTGGCCAATCGTCTCTCTTTAAATAACTCCAAATCTCAAAGTGTTAATTTTACTCTCAGAACCAACACTGAAGTCGAGCACCCTTTGCTGCCTCGCTGTACATCAGAGGCCAAGTTTCTAGGAGTGCACCTGGATGCGGGATTAACCTGGGAGAAACATCTTGTTGATCTCTCAAAAAAACTATCCCGTCAACTTTTTCTGTTCAGGAATCTTGCGCGGGTGACTTCCAGGGGTACTCTTTTAACAGCGTATCACAGCAATTTTCATTCACATCTAACTTATGCTATTCTCTCCTGGGGCCACTCATGTCATAGCGATAAGGTGTTTGGTCAGCAGAGGAAGTGCATACGTATCATTTCAGGGCTTGGTTTCAGGGAGGAATGCCGGGTTTCCTTTAGGGATCTAAAAATTTTAACTTTGCCCTGTGTGTACATTATGCAGTGTTTGTTGCACATTAAACAAAATCTCAATCAATATAGCTCACATGAGGATATTCACAACTACCCCACAAGAAATAACAACAAACTTGTTCCGGACTTTTGCCGGCTTGTAAGATCCAGAAACGGTTCGAGGTATTTGGCAGTAAAGTTTTACAATTGCTTGCCAGCACATATAAAAACTCTCAATCTATATCAGTATAAAAGACGCATCAAAAACTACCTTACACTGAATGCTTTTTTCTCATTTGAGGAGTACTTTAATTCAAATTTTAATCTGTAATGTATTATGTCTCAATTATATTTTAATTAATTTTATTTTATGTAATACTTGTATCGTCAATTGACTATATTTTAAAACCTAGGCTAAGATAGTATATTACTAATCCTAAAGAAAAAAAAAACCAAACAAGGAAAAAACTTCTATTATTTTTATTTGACATGACCTGTAAAAGTGCTCATTGCATGTTATTACCAATAAATATCTATCTATCTATCTATCTATATAATAATTATTATTTTGGCGATAACTCTTTAACGAACAAGGATATCGAACTGCGGCCTTCACATCTTTTCTTGCAAATTTCATCTAATTTCCGATTATGATGTCATAGCTATACCGTATGATTTGAATTTTCGGGATAAAATCGAAAAAACTGTTATTATTACAAATTGCGCCCTCTAGAAATTTTATTAAGCACTATCGTGTACTGTTGGATGCGGCAGTTGAAGATACTTACCTTTCCCTTCCAAACAAGCTTAAATTTAGTAAAATCGGATAAGTCGTTTAGAAGTTACAGCGATTTTAATATTTACACATTCAATAGCTTCCCCCACTCTTATCAAGGTCGGTACGTCAACGAGCCTTAAACCAAACGATGTAGAATTGTCTAAGCTTTTCGATGATATAATCAGAGTTATACCTTAATATGGGAATTTTGGAGAAATTTAGAATTAAAAAAAAATAATTTAATTGAGCCCTCTTGCGGCGAAATTAGGAAATTAAAAATAATTTCCCGAATTTTCTCATGACCGCTTTAATCATAATTTTTTTTTTCTCAAGTTTCTATGCTTGGTAGTTTCCGAGATATGGCCGGTAGTCACCCTTAATGAATCACCCTGTACTGTATTTTTTGGTTTTATTTTATTTTCCGTATTTTGTTGAAATGCTTCGTCTTGTACCTACTTACACTCTTGCAGCAGTTATGAGGTTTTCAAAGTATTTTTCCCATGTATACATTTTAATAATTTTAATTGCATTTAGAGCTTCTTTAACTAACTGGATTCTTTCTTCGGCCTTTTTAGCAGCCTTTAATCTTGTAAGAGAGAATTTTCGTCCACAATAAGCTAAAAATATATTTCTTATAAAATTGTATTAAAAAGTGTAAGGGGGTAGCGGTGAGATGAGGAACCAAAATCGAAAATTTTCAAAAAACTTTAGTAATAAATCGTTTTCAATTAAGGTCAAATGAAATACCGTATACGTGTTACTTTTCTATACGGGGTGATCCACGAAAGGTGGGGAGTGGGTGTCTCCTCTTTAAAACCCTACATGCTACGACTTTGGGGTAAAAAAAAAATTATGAAATAGATATGACCAAAATAAAAAAATTAAAATTATTTTTAAGTTCCCAATTCTGCAAAATATTTTCTTCCCAATTCTAAAAATAATTTCTTACATTGTATAGGAATAATTAAAATAAAAAATCCTATCCCAACGAAAACCGAATATCCAATTCTTCTATACAAAACTATCGTAATTATGATGGTTTGAACAACTCCAATCCACATGTCATTTAGAAAGGTCAAAGCGCCATCTATACAATACACATCTTTAGTGATTAAGGTTACAACCTGAAACAAAGAACAAGAATAGGTACGTCACTTGGAAGAAAAAACATTCTATCACTAGCCAATCGAAACTAAGTGGCTTTTAATGGCTGCTGTGCGTAAAAAGCACTGCGCCACCGGACCCGTTAATTACTACGAAATGTCATTTTTATGGTCACGTATATGTATGTACCAATTAAAAAGCAGTATTGGCCCATAGCCTTAATTTTTGCCGTTCTATTGCGTGTTTTTACTCCTTGTTTTCAAGTTATTATTTTGTCACTATTGTGATATTAATTTGACAGAAGTGGGTATAGTAGAACTTACTTCCCAAGAGATGAGTGTGAGTGATTTACTTACAACCGTGGAAAAGTAAGTACTTAGGCCTAGGACGTAATATAAAGTACATATTAGTTATTTATTGACTTGTAAGTAATATATAAATACAATGTTTAAGAATTGTATGTGATAGATAGATTCGCATTTAATCTATTTTGAAAAAATGAATAGACTAATTTTGAATTTAATTTGTTCACCGCCGCGCCTACAAGTAAAAGTATAAAAATATTTGAGGTTTTGAATTAAAAAACAAAATAAGATACTTACCTAAAGTTGTCAATCAAATTATTCTTACCTTTCCCATAGAAGTATCCGAAAATGCAACTGGACTTAATTTTAAGGCCTTTCTATAAATAAGGGAACACAATGCAGTTCGAACGCGAACTGCATACTCCATGATTAATTGTTGATAATTATGGTTATAAATACAATTTGCAACATTTAAGCCTATTACCAAGAAGGCGTAGCCGTAAAGTTCTGATGTAGAAATGTTTGTCTGGTCTTTCTCGAAATAGGCTATAAATTTAGACAATGCCCTTGGTAGAAGTAATCTAAAATTTAAAAGACTTGTTATTATTTTTGAACCATGCATTCTGCGATCTTACCAACCAGTAACAGATAGAGTAAGGAACTTACATCGAGCCGGTCCTCATGAATAGCTGTATTAGCCCCAGTAACAAGTAAAACCACCCAAAACATTTTACCAAACATCCAAATATAGAAGGATATTTCTTGTCTTCCACTTGTATCTTCTCAAAACCTATTAATAGCTTATCTTCATTTTTCGTAGTTTCTTGGTGTTTTGTTTTCAGAGGTGTTTTAGCTTCTCTGCAACCTTTAGTCCAGTATGATTCGAGTAGATCTCCGAGAATTTCCGACCTAAATTTTGTTAGAACTTGGTACACATCAGCTTCTTGCAAATCGCGTTTCCGCCCTTTTTTCAAGATTGGCTTTGTAAAACTACAAGAAATACAACACTGTTATTAATTATTACACCCAACACCCAACCCAATAAATATTAAACTAGTTTTGGGCCGTTGTCGTTGAAGAAATATTAACAGATTGACATAAAAGAGATATATATATATATGAGAGAAAATCCGTTTTATTTTTCCTATAGTATACTTAACCTGTTTATTTTTCCCAATGTGAAAAAAGTAAGTGCCCGGGTAAATTTAAAAAAATAAAACTTCTTCTTTGACAACAAGGACTAACGACTATATTAATGAATATACCATATTTGCCTATAAACATGGCGTAACTTAAAAGATAAACCTTTTACTGAATAAGATTTTTCCTAGCAATTTTAGATTAATAATAATTAATAGTAAGTGTGATTAAGCAACATTTTTAATTTCATTGAGCTTACAAAGGATTTGACTGTATGAGTCCTAAGCCATATTCCAATCTAGAGCGTACATGTGAGTAATAGGTAGAGGATTTTGATAGACTGAATATTATTAAAGTTCTTACAAATACGAATGAGAGGCTCTAGCATTTTTAAAGAATATTCGCGGACATTCATTACATGTTCTTTAAAGGGGAATTTAGAATTAAATTTAATAGGTCCCCAAGGAAATCAAAATGGTCGAGCGCTATTGATTGGATACTATATTGACAAAGGATTTTATGTTTTTAAAGGTGAAGATCCATATACACCACTGGTCAAGGTCATTTTGCCAAAACAATAGCAATCAAAATAAAGAAAGGATAATCCTGAAAATCTTAAGGTCATCGCGGTAAGTCATTAATAAAAAGCTAAAACAGTAATGAAGCCAGGTTACTACCCTATGGTGCACCACTTGTAGCGATGAATTCAAATGAGACAGGTACCCAGGTGTTTTATATACAAATTTAGTTCAAAAGCAATGCGTTGTTTAGTCTGCCAAAGGCCTTCGAATAGTCGGTGTACACAGTATCTACCTGGAGTCTAGAGTTCAAAGTATCACTTACATAGTTGCTAAGGCAAGCGAGATTGGTAATCGTATTTTTGTCAGAGAAAAAACCATGTTGGAGAGGTGATATTAGTGAGCTTACTTCTGTTTGTTGTACACCGTCACACACAAATTGAATAGAATGTACTATATGGATGAGGTAAGATAAATCTGCAATTCTTGACAAGAAGACTGGCAATTTTATCAGTTCCCTTCCTTGGTTTGAGTCTACCCAAGGCTTTTAATATTTCAGTTTCGGAGCGAGAGTTTAAAGTGATATTAGTATGCGTAGTTGGCATAATTTTATGTAACGGCCAAAGATTTGACGCTTTGAACATTCTTGAAGAAGGTTGCAAATTTGTCAACGATTTCTTGGTCATTGTTGTGTTTTTGCCATCGTATTCGAAGATGTTGGGTATACTTGGTTCACCTCGTCTAGACTGAGCAAAAAGCCAAAGTTGGGCTGGGTCTAAGGCAATATTATTCTCACACTTATTATTGCAGTGTAAAGTTTGAGCTGTTGGTTTGGACAAGAAGAGTCTTCCAGATATTGTGTTTTGATTCATGCAAGCTGCTTCTTTGAATTTTCGTTTTCTCCAGTGCTGTTCCGTGTCCACAACCTTGGCCTCTGACCACTGTATATTATGTTGGTTGGTCCATACATGTTCCGCTATACATGATCTCGAAGTTTCACCTCTTTGAGTATGTTTGAGATGTTCTTTAACTCGTACGGGAAGAGGTCTTTTTGTTTCTCCAATGTACGATTCGCCACACTCCCAATCCTACATTCATGAAATTTTATGGATGTCTTCTCTTTATAACGTAGGCATCCACTAAGAAGGAATTTTTCGAAAATCAACCCCCACAACGGGAGTTTTGGGAGATTTTTATAGGAACTTCTGTATCTCAGCAACTAAAACTAATGGTCTAAAAATTGGTAGGTATATAAGTTCCTTTTGTAAAATAAGAATATACGTATTTCGTCATTTTTTCAAAATTCACTTAGGGATTGAAAAAAAGACGTATGTTTTGTCCCTAGGAGATAGTAATGGTAATAGAGGGGGAGCAACGTAACCGCTGGAGAAAAAGATATAAATAAACAAATTAGGCAAATTCTTTGCTTGGAACAATTCTGACCTAAAACCTGGTCTGAGGAACAAATAAACAATAATAAACATGTCTATAGACATCTATGACAATTTTGTCCCTGGGGTGGAATTGTTTATAATAAAAAAGTATTTTTTATCAGATTTTCTTGAAACTCAGAAAGCATAAATAATCTAAAACACAAGTAATGACGATTTTTTGAAGGTCGCGTCGGCCCCTAAAGGGATGAAAAGGGTGGTATAAAAGTTTCTATATAAAAAAATATTACCAATTTGTCGGATTTTTTTAAAACTTAACATAAATACACAACACAAAAAAAATTAAACACGTATTTTGTTAAAAGTCGGCTTTGAAAGGTATGAAAAGGTGTTATAAAAGTTTAGGTTGGAAAAATTATTTATTGATGGCGTATTTCAACATTTCAATAAATTCTAACCACATAAGACGTTTATAAACGCAAAGTCCATGGAAAGGTTCTGTGCGCTTTATTGATGATCTACAAGGTAACATGTGATTGTATTATAATTTTTTATAATGACGTGGAATCTATATTTTTGATATTATTTTCATGAGCAAAAATACGATATAAATGACATTCTTATTAAAAGAAATAATGTTTGAAAGCACCAAAGGAATTATTTTTAAACATAATATGGGTACTATTGGGTACCAATAATTAAAGGTTCTATTGGGTAGGTTGTATATTATTATTATTTATACAGACTGTCCGCGAATAGGGTTTACAATAGCACAAAATGGATGAAAAATTTCATTTTTCGGTAAAAAGTTATGCTTCTAAAAAAACGAAAAGAAAATTTTGATTTTTTATACAGGGTTCGAAAACTTCAAAAACATGATTTTTCTCCAAGAGTAAACTACCTTTGTTTTCATTTTTGACCAAAATGCCAATTAGAAAACTTATTTAGAATAACGTTTGTAATTTAAATCCGAGATTTAAAATAAATCTTTGATTTTTTGGTTTTTCTTTCATTTTTAGTGGCAATTTTTTTTTATATCAGCATTAGCGGTCGAAATACATACATTTTCATTGACAGAGAGGTATCAATAAGTTATATTAAATATGCATTTTTAATTTCATAAATGAAATTACCCCGGAAATAACACAAAAAAATCTTAAAATAACAACAACTAATAATTTTATAATTTGCTATTTAAACACTCCCCCTCCATATTCAACCCATTTTTCCAGCTGTAAACGAATGTGGTCAAAACTGCTTTGAATTTCTTCAATGAAAATTGTTTGAACAGCTTCAACAATTCGCTTTTCTAGAAGCTGTACCATTGCGATAAAAAAAAGTAGTACAACAAAATATAATTTAATCTGCTGGTCTATTATAAAATATTTTCTTTCAAACTGATAACTCAGTGTCACCAGAATTCTTGTGTCAGTGTCATGTCAGTGTCACCTTTATTACAATACTGTCACCAGAATTCTTCATGGTAACGCCTAAAAAGTTAGGTGGCATAATTATATTGTTTTCATAGTGACGACGATATCTACTTCTCGATATCCTTATAGACCAAGAGTTCTGTCTGGGACTACTAATTCTTGTACTACTTTTTTTTTATCGCAATGGTACGTCGTTCTCAATTGGACGGGAGTACACTAATTGTTTAAGGTGCCACCAAAGATAGGCATCTGAAATAGTTAAATCGGTACTTCTTGGGGGCCACAGAACCGGACCATTCCGACCAATTCATCTGTGGCCCAATGTATTATTAAGCCATTCCCTCACTTCAATTGCGAAATGCGCAGGGCATCCATCTTGTTGAAAGTACATTTCGTTCCTAAATTGGAGAGTCAATTTTTCTAGGTTATCAGAAAGGAATGTTTCCAACATTTTAAGGTAACTCCTACGGTTACACGTGTTTTCGAAAAAGTATGGGCCAATAATGCCATAATAAGAAATCGCACACCAGACATTTACTTTTTTGTAATATTGTCTTCTTGCAGGAATTCTACAACGCTATTTTCGCTCTAGTATCTGATATACGCAGAAGACACTTTCCCGTTTGTGGAAAATGTCGATTTATCGGAGAACATGATAAATTTATGAAAATTCCTGTTTTCACTTACAATTTTGTTTCCTACCCAAAGTCCAATTTTTAAGACGTAAACGTTAGGGTATCTTTGATTAAATTTCTCTATCACAAAGTTGTAAGAACTTTCGCCCGCACCGTAACATTCAACTAAAAAAACCCTTTGTTCTAAGATCAACATTTTTAAAACACATCAAATTCTATTTGACAACTTCAAATTGGCTCCATACCTATGTAATGCAAAGTAATAAAAAGGTAAAAAAATTCCTTGTTTTTACAAAAGATAGTAGGAATACATTTAAAATTTTAAAATAAGATACACACCACCCATTATGAAAATAGAGTCTAATAAAATTTTATATTAATATTTTTATTCAGCCGCAAAATTTGCATTTTTCTCTATACAAATAATTAAAAAACTAAAAATATCGAAAATGTATTTTAAATCTCGGATTTAAATTACAAACGTTATTCTAAATAAGTTTCCTAATAATTGGCATTTTGATCAAAAATGAAAAGTAAAGGTAGTTTGAAGTGTTTTTGAAGTTTTTGCGAACCCTGTATAAAAAAATCAAAATTTTCTCTTCGTGAATTGCATTTTTTTTACAAGCAAAACTTTTTATCAAGAATGACCTTTTCCCGAAAAATGAAATTTTTCATCCATTTGTGCTATTGTAAACCCTATCCGCAGTCTGTATATTATGATACCCGTTGCTTCAGCGGAGGCTGGTTAATGAAGGGCTTTGGGGCGCCGCCCTCCCTGCAATTATTTCAAACAGAATCCAAAAATACTTTACTTAAAAAACCAATAACGCAATGTTTGTAAGCAATCAATTAAAATAATTCAAACCAAACGTAGCCCTATTCAAACGGGCAGGCTATACTCATAGACAAGCGAGTTGCGCGCTCTCAAGGTTGTACTAAGCGCGGGCGGCGGCGGGCGACCGGTTATCCGTCCCGATTCAAGGCGCCTTCTCGATGGGTTGTCATGACGATGGAGGCCTGACGTCACCTACACATCGCATAACGAGCAGCCACGGAGAGCTCCAAATTTCCGCGCCCACTGTTCGCGAATCGCGATGCGACATGTCGTCTGTCGATGCCGCTGACTCGCTGACGTTTTGTTTATTTGTTTTGAGTTATTTATTAGTTGTTATAAAGTTGAAAAATTTCGTCTAATATGAAGGTCAGTGATTTACAGAAGGTTGTGTTTAGTTCTCTGAGCTTAAGTAAAAAACTTGATTTAAAAAATGCAGGGCGGCCACTACCAATATTAAACATTGTACAAGTGCAATCAAAATGTAAAAGTAAGGCACAGTTTACGCGTAAGTTTGACAAAGAAATATATAATAAAATATTCTGGATATGTGGTTGTAAGGACAAAAATTATTTTTTTTGTTTCGTGTGTCTTCTTTTTGGCGGGGATGATAATTGGACTAAAAATGGGGTGCAGGACTTAAAACATCTTTCAGAGAAAATAAAAATCATGAAAATAGTGCAAAACATCGTTATAATGTGGTAAGTTTTCAGTTTTGAGATGTTAGGACAAACTAATATTTTAACTTGTTTAAGTAGTGCTTATGCTGATGAAATTAAAATTCACGAGAAAGTTAGAAAAAACAGACACGTACTTTCGAAAATAATAGACATTTTAATTTTTTTTAATTTAAAGCCAGCGCCCCCCTGACTCACTAGTCACGAGCCGCGACTGCGTTGCTTTATGCGAATTTATAATCACCGATTTACGCAAGCGAAGCCACGGGTACTCGCTACTCGCTAGTATTAACTGACTTTTTACCGAAAAATAGTGTTAGCCTGCATACCTACGAAATGGTGCAATCAAAAATTGTTAGTAGGTAAATAGATAAAGCTTATTACATTACTTTCAAGATTAAGATTTTTTATAGGCGTCTAAACCTCTGATAAGATATTTCTAATATTAAGTTATGACGTGACATGAACAAACTTTTGCGATAATAATTCATTTTATTACGAAATTAGATTAATTATCAGTATCAAATTGCTCAACCAATAATAATAACTTTCTTAATTTGGTATTCCTGTTTACTTGATTCACTAATAAATCAACTATTTTTATTATCATGATGCCTACTAGTAATAATTACTAAGCATTTCATGTAATATTATTTGCTCATTTTATAAGAAATGGTTCGGAGTTAGTGGCTCGGGATCGTCTGGATCAACTGATATGTGAGGCAGTGGTCTTGAATTTAAAATATTTTCTATTTCAGCAAAGGCTGTCCTTAGAACATATTCTTGTGGGTATCTTGTTTTTAAAATTTCATAAACATTTGTTTTTATGGATCGAATTAACCTTTCCCATATTATGTTGCTTTCGGAGGTAATAGCATAAGTGCATTTAAATTACCAATAATTTTTTATAAAAGTGTGCTTTTCAAAAACTGCATAAGTGTTAGTTTCTAAAGAGCCCGACACCGAAGGTGGAGGCCTGTTTTAAGAAAATATGAAAATGAACGAATGCAATTTTTAAATTAAAACAGCCTCCATGCAAAATTATGTGATTATTTTGACGCGCAAATGTTAGTTCGTGGAATATTTCCCAAATAAAAATAAAAACACAAAAACCGAAACCCAATAATGTACTTAAAAATTAAATATCGCAAGAATTACAATTAGTAGTAGTAGTAGTAGTTGCGGGGAGGCTTAGCGCCAAGAAAGTAGGCCAGTGCGCCAGGCCTTTTTGCCAACCCCATTTTACGTCTGGGTAATGTCAGCCAGACGGGACCTACAGTTTTACGTGGGTTCCGAACCACAGTTTTACGGTCCTGTTGTAACACCTCTTGTCCACCACAGACCTCGACGGGGGAAGCCTATTACGTCTCCGTATCCCTCGGGATCCAGTATCACTCCACGGGACACACCGTACACCGTCCGTATTACCAAATCCTCTGATTCGGGGCGTCCCCCAATCCGTCTGGATCGGTAACAGGCATGCGTCCCTTTTGTGGGTCACTAGATCCGTTACTTGGTTCAGGAGTAGCTCACTTCTCGACAACATGCCGAAGGGACACCCGAATGATACCGGAGAAGCCCGAGAGCTCCACAGCTGTCTCGTATCGAGGTCGCCTTTACTAGGCGACACTAATTATCGCGGAAACCTCGGCAGCATTCGGCCCCTTTCGGAAATCCAAAGAGTTTCGATGACGCGGTGGTGGCGTGAATTTGAATTTCACACACACTTTCTATTTACAGCTGTTTGCCGCCTTTTTCTAGTCTGTCATTTTTAACTGCCGTGTTACGACGCAATTTTGTGACTTTTGTAAATTGTTTTGCCCGATTGTGTGAAAAATATTTTACTTATATATACCTATAGTTAATTACTAAAAAATATTTGTTTTAATAATAATAATTTAATTAATTAATAATATAAACTATATAATTTTGAATCATTATATAAGTATGGAAACCCAAACTTCCCAGAACAAAACGTGCCCAATCTGCAATTTGGAGTTTTCTTGTGTTTCATCAAAAAATAGACATGTAAAAAATATTCATAACAACCAAGACCAACAACAAGATGCTAAGAAATCACATATTATTTGCCCGTTGTGTACTGAAAATGAGTTAGTATGTGGAAGTTATATTAAACTAGAAAAACATTTGGAGGTAAACCATAAAATAAAATTACAAATGCAATCACATAATTTTGCTAGCAGAGGAAGTTATGAACAATGGTCTACAGAACAGAAAATTGAGACAACCTATGCAGCAGCCAGGACAAAAAGCTATAATGATTATGTGGAAAAATCCTACACTTGCAATCGTAGTAATTCTTTGGGTATAACATGTAGAATCCACCCTTTATTATCTCTTTAATTTACAAAATATATCTATTATTCTTAGGATATGGTAGCAAATGCTCCAAACGAATGGAGAAGGCTGCTGGATCAATAAAAATATATGGAGTATGGCCATCTCATATAAATATAAAGATCTGGCAAACAGGTAAATTAATTATTCCCTATAGCATACTAAGTATAGAAAAAACAACTAGGTTTATATAACCCTAAAACATATTATGGCTGTTAACAATAAAAGAGGCTGCATTATTTAAAAAAAACTATAATACAATTTTTTAAATTGTAGGGGAGACTACAGTAAAGTTCTGGAAAACACATGTAGGCCATGAAGAGGAGATTAGAAGTCAGCACTTGTCAAAACTCGAAAAAACTGACATAGTCACAAAATTATGTAGCGGTGTAACTGTAGACAGAATTATCTCCGATGCCAGAAAAGTAACATCTGAGAAATTTCAAAGAATAAATATACTGAATAGGAATGATGTGTCATATTTAATGAAGAAACATAATGTAATGAAGAAGAAACATGAAAATAGTATGATTGCTGTTGCTATAAAAGTGGAAGAATGGAATGCCAATGAAAAAAAACTATTGTTTCTTTTTCAAGCAACAAGGTATATTGTACTATTTTATTTATTACAAATAAATTTAATGAAAATAAGATCTTGCATTAATTCATATAAAAAATTTAATAGTTTTATAAAAGAAATATACCGAATTTAGATACAAACTTTTTAAATAATAATAAACAATATAGTAATATAGATTCCTACTTTTTTGTTTCTTAGGTGAAAGTCATCCAGTATTGCGTGTAGAAGACTTTTGCCTAGAATTTATGAATGAGACAATGGAATGTAAATTAAAGGATTACTGCAGAATAATATGTATGGATGGAACACACTGCACAAACCAGAAAGGAATAGATTTAACTATCATGCTTGTAAAAGATGACAGAAATAGGGGATTTCCAGTGGTTTTTTTTTTAAGTAATAGATTAGATCAAGTAGTTCAAGAGGTTTTTTTGCAAGCACTGCTAGACAAAGTTAAAGAAGCTATACAGCCCGAGTATTTTATGACAGATGATGATGTAAAATACCACAATGCATGGGTAAAAGTAATGGGAACTACACCAAGAAGACTTTTGTGTAGCTGGCATATCATTAAGAATTGGCTCATTCAAGGAAGATCTAAAGTAAGAAAATCAATAGACAAACATATGCTTTTTTTGTAACATACTTACAAGTAGGTACCTACTTAAATTATTTCTAACTGTATTTTTTTTATAGATTAGGAATGACGAAATCAAAAAAACAATGAAGGCTAATTTAAAGAGAATACTTAATGAAACCAAGGTAGAAAAGTTTGGAGAACTGACTGACAAGTACTTTGAGAGACTGCAAAATGCTGACGAACATGTGTTTTTGAATTACCTCAAGAAGTATATTTTTTATTGTACATTGTACATATAGTAGAATTGGAATAACGATTTTTTAACCATTAAAATTTTTAACATATACATGAATATACAGATGAAAATTAAATTTTAGATATTATTACCAAAGTGAAGAGAGGATAGCAATGTGGGCACATTGTTACAGAATAAATGCAGGTATAAATACAAATATGGCACTGGAAAGTTTAAATAATTTACTCAAAACAAATCAGCTGAAGAGAAAAACAAATATTACTATTGACAGACTTTTGGAAGAAATAGAAAATTTGGTTGACGGAAAAATGTGGGAAAGAATTCTGAAGGTTTGCTTGCTTTATTTTAACTTTATTTAAATAACTAATATTTTATGATGTACATTTTTTGTTGGTATAGATGGAAAGACCACATTCAAATACTTATCAGGACAGACTCGTGATAAAAGCACATAAACTTGCAGAAACAATGAAAACAAACAAAATAGAGGTACTAGAGGTAGAATTTGGCGAATTTCAGGTAAAGTCTTCTAAAAGTGAGATATTTTACAAAATACATTATAATGAATTATGTGAGACAGAATGCAGAACTTCTTATTGTAAAATATGTAAGACCTGTATTCATCGTTATAGATGTGATTGTCCAGAGTATGCCATAAAAACTACCATGTGTAAACACATACATTTGGTATGTTTGTATGAGCATAGGACGGGAAGCGATTCTGTTTTAGGCGATGTTGCTGAGTTACTTTCTGAGGAAAAGTCATCAAACATTAAAGAGGGACATAATGAAGAAATAAAAAACTTTATTAATGAGAAAAGGTCTGAGTCAGAGAGTCAAAGTTTAACTACAATTATTGATGAAAACACAAAGAGGGAGGCAGAAATTAAAACTTTGACAAATTTTTTAAGATCCTTAAATGATGAGCGTTACAAAACGTAATGAAATCATTTTTGCCTAGTATGTATGTATGTTCTAAAAATTAAGCTGTCTTTTTTTATAAGGTGTAGGAGACAATTTAGTTTAATAATGGAGCAAGAAAGCAGATCAGTTGTGCATAAAAGGAAAATGGAAAAGCAAAACTTCTTTCCAACAAAGAGAAATAAAAAATAGTATTGGTTAAGGGTTTTTATATTTATTTTGTATGGCAGAGGTAATGGTGACAGAACTTGTTTTTGTATTTTATAATTTTTATAAAATAGCTTTTTATTGTAGTTCTGTAGTATGGTTTTGGTTTCATTTAGATATACCTATGTAATTTCTAGTTTGTACTATAAAAATTAAAATATATAAATATGTACATAGATACCTTTAGGGATGTAGGATAAATTGTTTAAAAAAAATCACTCGTAAGTTTCTTGCAGTTTCTTCTTACGGGATGTAATCGAAACTGCAGATTTGTTAAAACTAACTACTTATAAATTACTTTAAATATTATGTATGTTGTATGTTTTTATTTACCTTAATATAGTGTTGCCTTAAAATGGTATTATTAAGAGCAAATTTTTTCAAAAGTTTTGTTTATTGTGTTCATGACAAACTAAATTCTGTGTAGAGAAACAGTAAATGATCTGAAATTAGGAACAATAAATGAAGATTTATATATTTATTTAATTCAATAGAACATTAAATATACCTACCTATATAGGTACTGTTCTGAAAATGACATCATATTGTTAACATTATTGTATAGTATAGAATATTTATTACCCTTAACAAATTCAAAAAATAAATAGTATTTTAACAATAATAATAATCATCTAACAATAAATCACTTATTTAGTAGTCTGCGACCAAAGAAAGTCAATCCCAAGCCCAAGACAATCCAAAATTCAATCACCAAAACAATGACAATGATTTGAGGTTATATTGTTTCTGTTTGGCATTTTTCATTTGAACATTTGAAGCCAAACCTTCAACTTACCGATCAAATTTCCCGCCATCAGCCATCTCTCGTCGAAGCTCTCGAAAATGACCGAATGCTTCCGAGGTTTCCGCGATAATTAGTGTCGCCTGCCTTTACTGCAGTGTTTATTTTGCCATTGATAATGCAACGTGTGTTGTACAATGCAACACTACGAAGTACGGTGGCCTGGTCAAGCAAACTAAATAAGTCCGCCAAAACTGCCTGGGATCGAACCAGGTACCTTCGGCATGCGATGCGAGAACGCTATTGCTGCGCTAGGTTGCCACCTAAGAATTACAATTAAATACACAGTAAATAAAAGTAATATTTCTTTTTTGGTTTGACATATCGCATAAAAAATGATTGTTGAGTATGGTCGCTATAAAAATTCATACTTACATTGTTAAATATGGTTAATATGGAAAAAACTCATACATAGATTGATAGATAATTTTTACTTCTGTGACTTATTTCAAAACCCATTAGCTGATAATACAAAGAAGTATATTTTCTTTTCACATGTTTGCAGGAAAGTTACCTACGAATGTAATTTTTTCTGTTTACCTACTCGGTAAGCATTAAATTTATCAATGGAATTCGAAAATTAATTGGATGTCAATGTTTAATGGAATCAAACAAAATTAGACCTATCGGGCACTTATCGGTACCTGCAGTGAGTGCCGTACAATTATCGATAACTAGTGGTGTCTCACAAAACGAGAATTCTCGCATTTTTTAAAAAACTTTCGTTTCGCAAATCGAGACGAGATTTTTTCCAAATTTCGCAAACGAAAAGTTACGAGAGTCTCGTAATTTTTCGTTCTCGCAGTATCGAATTCAAACGAAAACGAACGAGTACGGTGCCCTACGCGGTTCGCACCATTGCATTGCCTTTAGATTTAAATTATGTTTTTAAGGTTGCATATGTAGACAAAAATAGAATTGTAGAATAATAAAGGTAAGATAAATCCTTTTGAGTATTCAAGGCACAAAACGGAAACGCTGGTTGCTTGCACGTAGCGGAACAGAATGCACGCAAGTGAAAAAATAGGTCAGTTACCGGCATCAAACTTCTAAAAACACGTCTCTGTTTTTTATCTATCTTTTTTTGCTAAACAATGTGTGTAATAATTTTTAAATATAGTATAATTATAGTTTAATGTTGTTTTAACTGAGTAATTATTAAACTTTATATATATTATAACATAAATTGCTGAAATTGGCCACCGCCATGCTCCAAGCATAAATTCACACGTCTCTTCATATTTTCGAAAGTGTTAACCATTGAGAGTAATTCCTGCGTCTTTCAAAATCTGCGGCTAGTATTTCTTTGAATACTTGCACCTAATAAGGAAATAAATTTAGCTGCTTCTTAAGAATAGTCCTGCATGTTCCATAAGATCTTCCCACTTCTTGGGACAGGCGCCTTATACAATTTGTTGGCGTATTTTGCATTATTTCACGAACGTTTGCAACAAGTTGTTCTGTTCTTACAGGATGGTCTTCCAGCTCGTTTTTTGTGTTGTATAGAACCTGTTTCCCTAAACACAGCCACGGTTCTTTTCAGGCAATGATAAAAATCCCCAGCAATAAAAGCAAAGTTAGGAAAATGTTCGTGAAAATCGTCCATGCACAAACCCGGATTGTATTGCCACTTACCATTTACTCCAACCCCGTTTCGAAAATACGCTAAACCATGAATGTTTTGTGCTGTTCCGTAAAGCCCATTGTGTGAATTGTTCAAGAACTTGGAAAAATTAGCGATGAATCAAATTACTTGTAACGACTGTCAAAAAGGACGGAATAACTGATTGATTATTAATTCAGGTAGTTACTGACACCCAACAGGTATTAAGCTCTACGGCTAAGCATTACGTCCTTAGGTGCAAGGCCTTCTTTGATGCAAATAATTTTTGCTCGCACGGTATATTTTCATTTATTTATTAATTTGAAAATTTAAATTAGGAATGAGCTTAAAACTGTTAACTATGAGTTTAAAAAAAATCAATCTTTTTCTTTCCTCGTGAAAGAATTTATTGTAATCGCAAGAAAATTACTTTCAGGGATCTTTATATAATCATAATTTTCCCCTCGGTTCACGGTTAATCCTCATAAAACTCATAAAACAAGCGAAAACAACCCAGATTAATAAAATTTTGTAAATCCTGCTGCCGTACTTAAAAAACATTAATTACTATTTTAATTTTCGCTTTTTTTTTAACTAAACAATAATAATAGCTACCTAGTTGAGAATAATATTTTGTGAAGAGCTTATATTTTGTGCATTAATAAAATCCAGACGAAATGTTTTAAGTCAGAAGCATAGATTGGCCAATGTTCAATATTTCTTTGGAAAAAGTATTATTTTGTTTTACATTATCGTTTTGCTTTTGACAAATCCGAGCTGAACACAGGGTAATTAATTAAATACATATGTATTACCTTCTTAATAAAATAGGTCCTACAATCTAGGAGAGAACGTTTTTACAACCTTTTCAAAGCATTATATAATTTTTAATCATTATTCAGTACCGGTTCGATAATAATAGAAAAGGAGTGGAAAACCTACAATTATTTATTTCTTTAGATATTGTTTAAAAATAATAAAATTAAATCGACAGTAACTTACCAAAAAAATATGATCGAAAATATTGACGCTTTGTCCCTCGGATTGATTTGCTTAGTAATCGTTTCTCCCTGATCCATTTTTCTCACTACTTTTCGGGTTCATTAAACACTGAATTATTTTTTGCACTGATATACGCACCGCTCGGGTTTTCAGATAATTCCTGGGCAAATCTTATCATTTAAATTGATAAGTTTCCAACCTATTTGAAGGTAAAGAGTGAATTAATATTAGAAAGTATTTGCTCACGCTCCTCTTAAACACAAAAACAAAATTGTAAATTGCCTTTAGTTTTCTCCTCGTATCTAGACCTTATAGTGTCATTTCTGCAAATAAAAGAAAACGACATTTTTATTACTTACAGTAAAGTATGACTATAATATAATATGTTTATTACGAGTTAGGGTTAGTGACGTAGGTATTCGCAATTTCGTTTTTTGATTAATATTTTGATACTTTTTCGTTTTATCCAAAAATTGGTCAAAGACAATAATTTATCAGCTTGAGGTTGTAACTAGGGCTGGGCAAAAATTCGATATATCGATATTTTTATCGATATATCAAATAACGATATTTCAAAAATAAAATATCGATATATTAATATTTATCGATATTATCGATATTATCGATATTTATGATAATATTTCAATATCGTCTAGCCCTACTTATAACACATTTAAGGACCAATATTTAATTCAATCATTTCTTCATGTTTTCATAATTAGAGTATCCCCTTGAAATGAAGGTACGGAGGCGGCACATAAGAAAATATTGATATATTTATAATATAATATTTTTAAGGTTTTTCGATAATATATATTATCGATATATCGATATTATCGATATATCGACTATACCGATATTTTTTTAAATATCGATAATCGATATTGGAATTTTAATATCGCCCAGCCCTAGTTGTAACCCCTTGTTTATCCCTAATTTTATTATTTTTCTATTCATAAAATTATTAATAGTTTATTACTTTTAGCGACAGACTGCTCTCTGCAGACCAAGTACAATGTTAATTTCGTCTTAAAAATTTTAAGTAACACTAATTACTTTTAACTGTCTATATTATTCTGAACGCCTTAATTGCACTTTCTTTTTAATTTGGTTATCGTTGTCGAGGTCTAGACTAAAAATAATTTACATTGATCACAACAAAAATTTGGTAACCTTTTAAAATATTAATATTGTATTTTGTCGTATATATTACATCCGGTTTTACCAGATATACCGGATGACAACGAAATTACTTCCCAGCTTATCACATCCTTATAAAATAAAACAGTATTATGAAATTTTGGTCGGTTATATGGTTGCACTATGTGCATATTTTTAGAATACAAACGTCTTACTGTCACTTTCGGTTAAACCGGAATTGCCCACAACTTTTTTATTTTAAATAGAACACCCTGTATATTTTTTACAGTATACGAAGAATTCTATGCATAAAACATGTATCAAAATCCTATACCTATCTAAAAGAGTTTCCTAGAAAAAGGCGTTGGAAATTGTCAAATTAGCCACACATTTTATTGTTTTTACAGAAAACAAATGAATAAGTAAAATATTTATTATTATTTTACTCCTTTTTAGGTATTCCGTATGAATGAGTCACAACTATTTCCCTTCCGGTTTAACTGGAAGAGCTGCAAAATTTAAATACAAATTTCTCCAATAATTTTAATGGCACTCCCCCTTTTAAATCTAATTTTCAAAATTATCTTACTTTTCCAAATGTTTTTTTATGCTTTCCTATGTCTAAATTTGATAGTTTTAAAGATAAAAGAAATTAAAAATTTAGTTACAGTTTCCAACAAGCAACAATAATAATTAATGGTAACTTATTCATAGTTTCATCTAAGGTAGCTATGAATCCAGCAGATCTGTTTAATAATTTTGACTGTAGGATACGATACGGTGCTATCGCCATTTTATTTTTTAATTTGGTCTTTTACTTTTTCATTATTAGTGAGTTTGTCTAAAAAAATTTAAAAATATGCCCATTTTTACGCGTGAACATTAAATTGACATTCTGTTAATCTACGGAGAGGCTAAAAAAACGAAGAGATGCATATATATGTGCAGATATTTCCCAAACGTGAGCACCCAAGCGATATGTATTTTTCATGTCTAGAAAATCATTTGAAACCAATGAACGAAAATCAAATCGAAAATGGTTTTATTATTAGTGAGGAGGCAGAACCAAATACACTGGCTTGTGTTGAAGCTGACTGTAAACCCTTCAAATACTAAAATCCATCACCATCTTTATGAAGGCGATTACATTCGAAGATTGGAATTTTGCAACTGGTATTTTGAAGAGGGGTAGCAACAGCCACTTTTAAAATTATAAATTTTATTTTCTGACTTGAATCCCGTTTTACCAACTTGGGGATGTTCAACAGAAATAATACCAGGTATTGGGCAACTAAAAACAATCATCTAGTTAGGGAAGGGGCTTTTCTGGAAAATTAACCTATTAGGGAATTCACTAAATAATTTTATCAACAAGACGGCGCTCCGGCACACAATGCTAGAATAGTGACAGTTTATTTAAATGCAACTTTTGGAAATTCTTGGATGGGTACTATTGGTCCAGTAAGGTAGCCAGCAAATTACGTTGTTCCGATTAGACCAGACGTGAACACAACTTTTGACGTTTTGGAAAATTTGCTCTTAGAGGGTAGAAATGGAGGGATAAGTTTCCCCCAATGCAACAGTTAGAGAAAAAGAAACAAGTAAAAAGGTTTAGACACACTTTTTGCTTGGAACAAAATATAAACATTGGTTTAGTGGTTGGCGAAAATTTTACCCCCATGGGGTGGACAAAGGGGTACCAAAGTGTAGATTTAAAATAATACTTTTGGTCTGAATATCTCAAAACTCAGCATAAATGTTAACACATTAAACACAAGAAATGAAAATAAGAATGAAAGATGTATTTCTTATTTTTTTTAACGGCGCGTCGGCCCCTAAAAGGAAGAAAAGGGGTTATAAAAATTTATATCGGAAAATATAATTTTTGACGTTTTTTGATTAATGAAACACTTATTTTTTATTTTTTTGAACATCTCTTCCTGAAGGGGTATGAAGGTTTCTATTAAAAAAAAATGATCTATTATTTATCGGATTTTTTTGAAATTTGAAACTTTGAAATAAATACTATAGGTACAATACAAATAGTGAAACACGAATTTGTTCTTTTTTAAAAGTCGGCCTTTAAAGGGGTGAAAAGGGGGTATAAAAGTTATATTTTTAGTCTTACCTATTTCTTATTTTTTAAAGGGAGGAAAAGAGGGTACAAAAATTTATATTCGAAAAATATTTTTTAACTGAAAAATGAAATTAGTCCAATTTTATTTCATTTAACTAAATTATCTCTAAAAACAGGTCTTTTTTCAGAAAAAGTGGAAATTGCTAAGGTAACTCCAGTATTTAAAACTGATAAAAGATATAAATGCAGCAATTATCGCCCAATATCTGTTTTACAAATCTTTTCAAAACTATTAGAAAAAATAATAACTTATGCGACTTTCTAGAAAGCCAAAATTTACTATTTGCTAACCAGTAGGAGGTATCATAGTCAAACTAAAGTCGACAGCAGTAAAAAATGCTGTATACTATCCTTAGATCTGTGTAAGGCTTTTGACACCGTAAACCATGATATTTTATTAAGAAAATTATACAGTATTGGGATAAGGGGAAATACATACAAACTACTTCAAAGTTATTTAAGCTCTCGTAAACAATTTGTTCAGATTGGGGAAAGAAAAAGTTCGGAAAAAGAAATAATATGTGGAGTTTCACAAGGATAAATATTAGGTCCGTTATTATTCTTAATTTACTTTAATTTCGTTTACTGAACTTAAAAGGCAATATAAAGACATTTGCAGATGATACAACAATTATTTATTTAGCTGAAACTCTTGCAGAAATATATTTTGATATTATTAATGATTTAAAAATATTACTTCTTCCTTGGCTTCAACCAAATAAACTTAATTTAAATTTTACAAAATCTTATTTTATGTTTATAACTAAAAATAAAATAAATTCCATCATTAACCCCTTAACATTAATAATGAAAATATTCAATATTCAAAAACGACAAAATTTTTAGGATTAGTTTTAGACGAAAATTTCAGTTGGAAATGCCATATCCAGTATAATATTATAAACTCGATATCTTCTTTGGTATCTGTTTTGTACATAGCTAGATATTTCATTCCTTTGAAATACTTAAAAATATATATATTTTTCATCAATACATTCAAAATTACAATACTTCTTAGCTATGGGGATCTGCTTGTTTATCAAACTTAAAACCATTACAAAAATTGCAAAATAAAGTTATTAAATGTATATCTACACAAATTACCACACATTTAGAACCAACTGTTAATCTATATAGACCGAAAGGGCATTTACACGTTCAAAACATTTATAAATTTGTATTCTAATTCACTCTATTATTTTAAAAGAAAAAAGAATCAAACATAACACTTCAGGAGAATAAGACATTACATGACATGATCATAGCATCAGACAGAAATTATCAAACTATAGGTACCAGTAAAAAGTAATTTCGGAAAAAAGTCCCTTTTATGACGGAATAATAAAATATAACAATCTTCCAAAAAATATCAGAAAAATTAAAAAATTGGCAAATTTTAAAAAACAATCAGAGATACATATTTACTAAATTAAATTATTTATACTATTTTTTTTATTGATATTTTTTTATTGGTTATTATTTTCTATATTATGTTGTTACTTTCCATGTAATGAACTGTAAAAGTTAGTTTGGAATACAGACATTTTGAAAGATAAATGACTTTCTTAGCGTATTACAATATTTCAATAAATTCTACCCCGCAAGTGTTTATAAACGCATAGTCCATGGTGAGGCTCTGTGAGCGTTATTGACGATATGTCTTGTATTAAAATTGATATATTTTTGTATTATTTTCATGAACAAAGCTAAAAGAGAAATAACTTTTTTTTGAAAGAAAAAGAAATAATGTAAAAATTATTTAAAAAAATAATAACAGTAACTATTAATGGTTCTATTAGGTAGTACGTATGGTACCCGCTGCTTTGTTTCATTAGTGAAATTGTAACAATTATAGGAATCATAAAATATACTTATATATTATATTATATAATGTAAAAATGTAGTATTTAATGACATGTTATAAAATTTGAATAATAAAGATATTTTAAAATTGAAAAATTGAAAAACAATTATATTGCGCGAGCGAAGCTGTAGGTACCCGCTAGTTAGGTATATTTTAATAAAAATAGGTACGGTTCAGAAATTACTGGAAAGAGGATAAAAACATTTTTATGGAACTTATTGACGCTTTGCCTACTAATTTAAAAAAATCCTATTTTAGGTAGGTATATTTAAAATTATTATCTTTAAAAATGTAAATTAAATTAATTTAATTATAAAAGATCTATAGCATTCTCATCCCACGTGAATAATAGATATAAAATTATAGTAAATGGTACCCGAAATGATTTTATTCTTCGGTCTTCTTCCCTTATATTAAACTTACAAGTATAATAACTAGCGGATGCACCCACAGCTTCACTCGCGCAATTAAATTGTAATAAATTCGCTATCGAAACAATAAAGCAGCGGGTACCATACATACTACCCAATAGAACCTGTAATTGGTACCCATTTTATTTTCATAAAGGAATTTCTTCGCTGCTTTCTTACAGTATTTCTTTGTCTTTCAATAAAAATGTCATTTATCTCCTGGTTTGGTTCATATGATATGGGACTAATAATTCAATAAAAAATAATATTTGTAGTTGTTTGAATACAAATATAGAGAAAATTTTATTTCACATTATTAAGGGACGGACCCTAAAAAGTATTTCTATAAAAAATATCAGTTATTTTTGGATTATAGAGAAGGTCAATTATTTACAAAAAATTAAACAACCTTGTTTATAACGAATCACAAAAAAAAGTTTTAGGAACGTCCTATGTGATGTTGTTATTGCGAATTGTAATTTATTTAAAACATTCATACTTTATTTTAATATAATAAACTAGCTCTTTAAGATAACACTCGAATAAGGCACCTACTTGTTTTAATTTTCGTGTAATGATGAATTTTTTAAAATCATAATTTACATGCCTAAGGTTAAGAACAATTAATATCAAGGGAGTGTGACAATCTTACCTTGGGAATATATTTTTTAAAAACCTTTCTAAACAGTATGAGCTGGTTGTTAAATACTTTTTTGAATTATTTTATAGCATTTTAATAAAAATCAAGTTGTGCAAATTTCATCAACGCTGTAAGATAAACAAAATTAATTAGGTACTACCACAAACATTACTATCACATGCCGCACACCACCAAACTAAACATGCATATTATAACCGACAACATATAAATAAAAAGTTAACGCTAATTTTGCGTAAAGTACACACATATTAATATGTATAAATAGTTCCTCTTTTTTATGTTAGTGTTTATTTTTAGAATTAATGGGATGTACCGAGTTTTTTAATGATTTGTTTGTTTTAAGATGTTACTAATATTATTGAGTACTTACCAATGTGTTACGATGCATAATATGTGTGAATTAATCTAATGGTTAAAGTCAGTGTTATAAATTTAATTTTCATCATTTCACAATTTTGAAAATGTATTTACCTATAATATACTTATTTGCAATAATATATAAGTGGCGGCTTCTGTATAAGAGCACATGAGCACGAGCCCCCCTAGATAAACCGCAATTCCCATGCCCATGACTAAAAATAAAATTAGGTATTTACATTCCCATCATATCGATTTATTAATTTCCTCTCTCTCTCTCTCTGTTATGATGGGTTTAATATTATACAGTGTGTATCAGCCAAATGAAATAAATTCCATAATAAATACATGGGGGCGTGTTTTGATAGCAAATTTATATTAATTGAATTATTGCGCGAACAGCTAGTATACAGTGTATCAGCGAAATGGAATAAATTCGATAATAAATACATGGGGGCGTGTCCGAAAAAACGCTCGGACACGTCGATTGGCATTTCTAGTTGCGCATTTTTTTCATTAAAAACTTTTTATACAGGGTGTGTCATGTAACAGTGGCCAACACCAACTTTCTTATTTTGAATACAATATACATATGTATATTATTCAATTTTTGAATTTACTGAAAAAATTTTAGACATAAAATATTTCATGTACAATATCCTATATCTATTTTCAACTGTTTTAGAAATATTAAGTATTTTCAAGTTTATTGCATTTCAGGTTTCCTTGTACTGATATGAAATTAAAAAAAAAAAGGTAGGTATAAATAATTTTGTTTACTTTTGTTTACAACTCCTGACTTTAGCAAATTGTTGTCTGTCTGCATGATAGTAGTTGTCAGTGTTATAGTCGTTTGAATTTCGTTAACTGCACAAAAATGGAAGTTGCTCGCTTATTTCATGAAAAATTTCCAAATTTGCCGCCTATAACTCAAGGAAAAATTAGTTAAATAGAAAAGCAATTTCGCCAGCTCGGACATGTAAAGCAGATAAAAAGTATCTGCCAATACAATAAGTGATGATACCAAATTAGATATTATTATGCTTCAGTTTGAGGAAAACCCACATACTTCTAGTCGAAATACAGCCCCAATGTTCGATGTTAGCCATTTATTGATTATTCGAACATTAGAAGAAATTAAAATGTATCCCTATAAAATGATACCTATCTACTCATGAGCTCATGGAAGACGATTTTGATAGGAGAACGTATTTTTGTAAACAAATGATGGCAATTAATTTGTGTTGAGCTACATGCTTGGTGAAACTGTTGTTCCATTGCACAGGAGGAAAAAATAATAACTTCTTGTTATGTTTCACAAATTTAATCAGTTTCCTGACACGTGTTTCGGTCCTTATGGGTCATTTTCAAAGGAGTACAAGAAGATACTAAATTCTACGTGACATTACAAAAGTATATAATATCATATTATGATAACTATAAACATGTCATAAAATTAAAATTAGGATTAGAAGATTGAATGGTCAACTGTGGGTTTTCCAAATTAATTAATTAATTAATAACACACTATATTTAGGACTAAATGTGTATATGTGTACCTTTAATAAATTTGGAAAACCCACAGTTGACCATTCAATCTTCTAATCCTAATTTTAATTTTATGACATGTTTATAATTACCATAATAAATATGATATTAATACCTTTGTAATGTCAGGTAAAATTTAGTATCTTCTTGTACTCCTTTGAAAATGACCCGAAAGGGCCGAAACACGTGTCAGCAAACTGATTAAATTTGTGAAACATAACAAGGAGTTATTATTTTTTCTTCCTGTGAAATGATGGTAATGTTAGATAACAATGTGATCCAATTAAAACATATTTTGTTTTCTGATTACTGCACCTTTATACTTCGAGGTCATGCTAATCGTCAGAATTGCCGCTATTGGTCTAGGGAAAATCCTCACTGGATAAGAGAAGAATATACGCAATATCCTGAAAAGGTTAATGTTTGGGCAGGAATAGTTGAAGATCATATTATAGGTCCCTTTTTCATTAATAACAATTTAAATGGTGATAATTATTTAGCACTGCTCCAAAATAGTCTCTTGCCAACTTTGAAAAACTTATATCCTGATCCAGCAAACCCACAAGTTCCAGCGAATATGATATTATGATTTCAGCAAGATGAAGCACCGCCCCATTACCAAATCAATGTCCGGCAGTACCTCAACCGAGTATTTCCAAATCGATGGATAGGGAGGCGTGAATCGATGGAATGGCCTGCACGATCCCCTGATCTGACGCCATTAGACTTCTTCTTCAAAAAGAATTGTATACAAAACTAAACCCCTTGACTTAGCTAACTTATGAAGACGAATAACGCTTGCAATTAGATCGGTCACGCCTGGGATGTTCAGTAACATTGGAAGACATTTTTATTTAAGATTAGGATGTTGCCAGGACGTTCGCGGCGAGCATTTTCAACATTTCATAAATTAATGTTTTTTTTTTGTTTTTTACATTATCAAGAAATAAACAGTATTACTTATTAGTTTTTGAGTGTGTTGTTAATTTTTGCAATAAATCTGAACACATAATATTTCCGAAACAGTTGAAGATATGTAGAGGATATTGTACATGAAATATGTCTACAATTTAAAAAAAAATCAAAAAAATGATTGATATACAGGGTGTTGTATTTAAAATAAGAAAGTTGGTTTGGGCCACTGTTACATGACACACCCTTTATAAAAAGTTAAAAAAAAAAATGCGCAACTGAAAATACCAATCGACGGTCGTGTCCGAGCGTTTTTTCTGACACGCCCCCATGTATTTATTCCATTTCGCTGATACACTGTATACTAGCTGTTCGCGCAATTTTATGCTATCAAAACAAAGCAGCAGGTGGTATCATACATATTATCCAATGCCCAATAGGTCCCATATTACTTTTAAAATATACTTGTTTGATGCTTTTTTATGTGATTTTTTTCTCTTTTAATAAAAATGTCATTTATCTCCTCACGAAAATATGTAATACACCTTAGGGCTAGAATTTACTAAAATGTTGAAATACGTCCATCAAAAAATATGTTTTCTTATATAAACTTTTATATCCCCCTTCACCCCTCTAGGGGCCGATTTCTGAAAAGATAAGAAATAAGTTTCAAGAAAATAAGAGAAATAATATTTTTACAATACAAATTTTAATACTTTTCTTTTCACCCCTTTAAGGGAAACTTTCAAAAAAATAAGAAATACCTGTTTCATTATTTCTATCGTATAGTATTTATGCTAAAACTCAATAAAAAATCGACAAATAATATTCTCTGAATAGAAACTATTATAATCCTTTTTCATCTCTTTAGTGGCAGACGCGATATTAAAAAAAAAATAACGTATTTAGAGTATAATTTACGCTGGGTTTCACGAAATTCGAACCAAATATATTTTCTCCATAATAAACTTTTATATTACCCTTTTTCCACCCCCTAGGAGCAAAATTTTCGTAAATATCTAAACATATGTTTATTTGTTCCAAGCGAACAACGTGAACAATTTTTTAGTTGTATCTTGTTCTCTAGCGGTTGCGTTGAAATCTTACCCCCTCCATTTCTATCCCCTAGAGTCCTAGAGGCAAAATTTCTTGAGACATTAAAACACGAATAGGGGCGGATTTAGTGGGGGCGACTGGGGTTTCGTCCCCCCCCCCCCCCCCCCCCCTTGAGCCTTAACCACACCTAAAGTCAAATACGTCATTCGCGAATTCCAGTGAAATAAATGTAAGAAACTTAATTTCAACTTCACATAATTAATAATAGAAACTTTTCGGGGCACCCTTGTCAGTGTGGGTAGGCGAAAAGCCCGAACATTTTTTTTTAACTATACGTCCAAATTTTAACAAATTTGGTGAATAATTTAGAACAAAATTTTTAAAATCGACTATGTAGTCCGGTCAATCTAGACATTCGAAGATACATAAATTCACAACAAGCTGAAAATCGGTAAAATTGTTCAAAATATATAAGTTCCCCATCATTCCCGTGTTTGGAAAAAATGTTACTCGAGGTCAAAGGTAAAAAAAATTATATTTTCGCGATTTTCAGCAGAACAGTAAGTTTTATCATTAAATACTTTATACAAAAATTTTAGATCATAAAATTATCTATAAAATATGTATTAATACTTTTTTCCTACGAGCCACCGTTTCTGAGATATAACGATTCAAAAAGTTGTAAAAGTTGTTATCGTCATAATATGCACACATTTCCACGTCACCTATGAGGTACGGTACCGTTGACATATATCTTGTGGAACGAGTGATTTTAAAGAATAAACCATCAAATTTAGATCATTTAAATTAATATGAACAAATATTTGCCATTGTATCATGACTGCTGTTCGACGAAGGTCTTTTAAGTCTAAATTACAAGTAGGCCTAGCAGTTTTTTTCATCGAAGGTTCGGGTCTAAGCGTCTTATACAAATCTTTTCGTCTTTTGGTTTATGTGCATCTTAATAATGATACAATAATGTACGAGGCAGCAGCAGTTGTTCATCGTCCTCGTCATGTCCTACCACCAGAAAGTGGCACTCTTATTCAATAAGTTGCGGATAATGCTGATATTAATGTCTACGCTAGATGGCAATAACACGCTCTACATAATGGGTATTATTCAAATTGTTACTCCAAAAAATTCAGTTTTACTAGAAGAACCTATGCCACGAATAAAAGAAACTCTTTGAGCAAAAGATTTCAAGGCAAAAGCTCATGTGCCGATACAGATCTATAAAAATTACGGTGTAGTAGGTTACAGTACCATAAAAATGTTAAAGATTTTGTTTATGGAACTGAAACGGTATGTTTCCTCAAAAAAGCTATAATACTATTTATAGGACTTTACTTTGCGCATTAGATAATGCAAAACGGTATGGCCACACTGTATGCATCGTGACTTTCGACCAGCCCCTGTATGCTGAGTAGGCCTACTGGGGAAACCACGTTAAAAAAACGCGCTAAGTACACTACCTCATAGGTGACGTGGAAATGTGTGCATATTATGACGATAACAACTTTTACAACTTTTTGAATCGTTATATCTCAGAAACGGTGGCTCGTAGGAAAAAAGTATTGATATATATTTTATAGATAATTTTATAATCTAAAATTTTTGGCTAAAGTATTTTATGACAAAACTTACCGTTTTGCTGAAAATCGCGAAAAACTCGTTTTTTTGACCTTTGACCTCTAGTAAAATTTTTTCCAAGCACGGGAACGATGGGGAACTTATATATTTTATTTATAATTATATTTTAAACAATTTTACTGATTTTCAGCTTGTTGTGAATTTATGTACCTTCACTATCATTTTTTGGTCTAGATTGACCGGACTAATGTATTGATAGTATTGATGTTCTTGTATCCATGATTTCTAAAAATAAAATACTAACATTTTAGTAGGTATGTCCTACTTTAAAAAGTAATAAAAAAATATGATTTCATAAAATTGTAATAGAGTTGCTAGATGTGGGTATAAAACTCAAAGCGCAAATCAAAACCCCGAAGGCGCCCGAAAGCGCGCCTGCCAAAGGAGCACATGATGCGAATAGGAAGTTTAACCCCCTCCTAAATGCACCGGGTTGTTTTTGTAATTTTGTTTTGTATTTTTTATTTTTCCTACTTGAAAACCAAGCACCATGATTCAAAAAAGGGCGTGGAACCAAAAAAAAATTTCGCCACTTTCTTTCCGCCCCTGAACACGAACCTGCTTATTTTAACAGTGTAAGCTAAGCATTTCAACAATATAGCTTAAAATTATAGACCAGTAATAATCAAAATAGACTACCTTTAAATAAATTTTGGAGAAATTACGAAACACGTATACTGTTATTTTATTAATGGAACTTATGCAGGGTGGAATTTTTAATTGGAATAAATTCAGTATTACAAAGCCTTTTTAATTGCTGAAAAAATACAGAACTACGGCTGCTCTTTTAATTTGGCATACTTTTTTGGTGTCTTTATGAAATTTACCTCTTTTTGGGGGTAGAAACCGCCCCCCAATTTTTTATCAAATTATGTAAAGCTATGTATTGTGATGCTCATTGGAATGGGCATAAAAACGGGAATACGATCCACTATTTACTTTTGCATTTCGGTGATGTAGACGCAATTTGCTTTATTGTAAAAGTTGTTGAAAATGTTGCCCATTTTTTTCTTGACAAACCCCTTATCTAAACTAAAAATCATTGTTGACATTATGTACCCTATCCGGTATTATATATTTTTATATACAGTGTGACCAGTAAAGTCCGCATCATATGGGATTCGCATTATCTGTCAAATTTTAATTTTTTCCAAAAAATAATTCAACAGTTGGGTTATTTCTGAAAATACCGAAAAAAAGTTATTAAAAAAAGTTTTTTTAAATGCAGTTTCTAGCCCACATGCAAAATTTCAGCTGCATAAGATAATTTTCCTTTTTTGCCCATATTTTGTAAATTGCACCACTTTTCCAAAATAAGACTCAACGCAACCTACATAAAACTTCTTATTTTTGACAAGGCTTTATTTCAGATACATTTTCTTTAAAGTAGCGCCATATTAAATGTGTATTTTTCTACAAAATTAAAATAGGGCTATAAAAATTGGGTAGCATGTGATGCAAAGTTTATTGGTTTTTGACCCTGTATAAGGTAACTTCATAAAATAAGTATTTTTGAAAACGTGGTTTGTGTCTGAAAGTAATACACCTTAATATTAAGACAAAAAAGAACACAGTGTCATGCAGTAAAGTGTTCATTAAGTGGAAAATAAATTTTAGTGGTGGGTAAAAAATCAAAATTATCTTATGAAGCTAAAATTTTGCATATGGGATAGAAACTGTAAAAAAACTTTTTCTACTTTTTTCGATATTTTCAGAAATAACCCCACTGTTAAATTATTTTTTGGAAAAAATTAAAATTTTACAGATAATGCGAATCACGTGACTACTATTTTTTTTGCTTATTTTTCATCTCGATCGAAGCAGAACTTGATGCCAAAGTCAAATTTCGAATAAAGCTATTAATAAAAAAAAATCCTATATTATTATGATGCTGACTTTACTGGTCACACGGTATAGTTTATATTTTTTTCTGGCCTGCTAGATTACCAAAATGCAAAAGTAAATAGTGGGTGGTATTCCCTTTTTTATGTCCTTTCCAACAAGCTATCACATACATTTAAAAAAAAAGTTGGGGGCCCTAAAAGAGGGATAAATTTCATGAATATACGAAAAAAGTATGCCAAGTAAAAAATAAACGCAGGCGTAGTTCTGTATTTTTTCAGCAAATAAAGAGGCTTTCTAGTACTGAATTTTTTATTTAAACAATTATATTGAATGAAGAAAGTACCGGGCAAAGGTACTTATTTGTCAATTTTTAATAATAAATAAATTAATAATGGTTTTCAGTTGTTTAGGGGCATTAACACATGCTGAACTGCTTGGCGTCTTAAAAAAATTATAGGTACCAGATAATGTGCATGCAAAAAAGGTACGAGAATTTTTTTCTTGTTTTGTGATTTATCGGGCTTTGCGTTCAGTGAGAGAATTTAGTCGTAAAAGGTTATTTATACGTAGTACCGGCGATTTTATTTTTATTGTTAAAATCTTAAAAGTACATCTTGTATTTTATTGTCTTTCAAATATTGTTAAATCAAATAATGTCCGGGGAGATCCATAGTGCAGTTCAAGATGTTATCTTGCCAAATTCCATCGAGATAATAAAATCCCTGGAAAAAGAGACCGAAGTGAATGGTGATGAAGACAATATCACAGCTAGAAAATTAAATAGTTTAAGTAGTGTCCAAGCAAACACTATCAGTAATACTAGTGCAGAATCGGTAAGAGATACCTAATTTAATAATAATAGTAATAATAATAATAATAACAATAATAGATCAATTTACTCCTAATCCAATTTAGAAGGTAATTTAAACAGTATAAGAGCCAATGGCAATCACAATGGCATAAACTTTTCTTCTAGTTAGCTACAAAAAGATTTTAAAAAAGCAGTTCTTAAAAAAAATTATTATCAAAAAATGTATTTGAATTCTGGCTTAAATTATAGAATTACCAACAAAAAATGTATTTTTATAAAACTGAAAATTACAAATCGTGAAAAAAAGTTACCTTAGGTACCTATTTATTGATCAAGATCACTGAAACAAAAGGTCCTTTGGCCCAACCTAAGATCAAAATCATTGCAAAATATATGTTTATATTTTTCGTTGGGTTAAATTATAAGAGGGTTAATATTTAATCATTAAATCTCCTTCAGATGCAAATAAACCCATTATATTAGGAGAAAAAGAAAAAGGAGAGTATTAGGTACTATAAGTAATAGTAGATATCATTAATACCTGATCTTGCAATATTCTAGCAATGAATGGTAAAGGAAGCAGAGTGGAAATGAGAAATAGGTAAGCTTTTCTACCACTCTTTCACCAAAATATAATTTTTGCTATACAGTATTTCAAGGTCAGGGTGTTAAATTTTTTAAGTGAATCGTATTTGGTACCGAAACTTTGTAGCTATCCTGTGAAGTTTGCAATATAAGAGTAACCAGCGCAAAAATACTCCAAAGGCATTTAGAGGGCAGAAGACACATATCGAGATCAGAAAGGAGAGGCAAAACCTTTAAATGTGAACTTTGCGACGTGACAGCCAATAGTGAAATTCAACTAAACATTCATCTATCGAGTAAGTTTATTTTGAAACATAGATTGCCTTGTTTTTTTTTTCAGACACATAATATTTTATTCGTATTTTGTAATAGCTTGTAACATTATTAATGCTTAGGATCTAGTTTCCTATATATAAAATTTACTAAGGAGATAAGTAACTTTTCTCCACACAAAATAAAAAATTTTGAAAAATGAATAAAAAAATTATAAAAGAACCCCGCACTTCTCTTATGGAAAATTTCCTAAATTTTTAGTATGTTGTAGACAATGCCATTCTGATCAAAAGTATTCATGGCCACAACAAAATCTGCCAACCAGTTTTTGAGATATTCAAGTAGCAAAATATAAATTTTCACTACCTACATTATATTTTCGTAGTTTAAAATATTAATTCGTTTTGTTTTTCTGGATTTTTCTTGCCCCTGTCGTAGATAGGATAGGATATAAAAATAGTCTAAAATTTCTTATTGTATACCGGCTGAGTGACGAAAATAATTTAATTATTTTTTGTTAAATCGTTGTATTTTCGGGATTAAATTAATGGTTAACAAAGTGATACTGTATAATGACATTAGCTTTATTAGTTTTTAAAGAAATTTTGTAGATATGTCGCTTATCGCATGGTTCCAAATATATATAATTATCAAGGTTATACAGGGTGTTTTTGATGATAAGCGATAGAAATATTACATAAAAATGCTTGTATTTATAAATCACCAGGTTTATTAAAAATGTATCGGTTAAATTTCGTTATTTTTTAATATTTTTTGCTGGAAGTGTCTTACTTACATATTTACTATTGATTTTCCTTTTCCCATGACCAGTTCTGGAGACTTACAGTGTCGAACAGACCCGAAACTAAAAAATAAGCATATATAAAATAACAATTTTTTTTATTTTAATAAAATTTGTTATGTTAGTTCATCTTATGGTTAAAAATAAATATATTTATTGCGATACAGGGTGTTTCGAATAATTAAGGTATTCTAACACTGTATTATGCAAATAAAAAATATATATAAATAGTATAAGCAAGCAAAGTCTCAATACAAAGAATTAATTTTATCCACAAATAATAAGGTTGTTGAGAAAACTGCATACAGAGTAATCAAATTTTGATAGACCATTCTATGGGCTATTGCAGGTTAGTATTTAAATGTTCCTTTTTTATAAAGTTATTTTGTATTTACCTATTGAAGAATATGGCCTACTTGTTATTTGTGGATAAAATTAATTCTTTGTAATGAGATGTAGCTTGTCTGTATTATTTATAGTAATTTTTTATTTGTATAATAGTGTTAGAATACCTTAGTTATTCGAAACATCCTGTATAGTAATAATTATGTTTATTTTTAAGCATAAGATGAACTAACAGAACAAATTTTATTGAAGAAAAAAAGGTATTTTATAATAATATGTTTTTTTTGAGTTTTGGGTCTGTTCGACACTATAAATCTCTAGAACTAGTCATAAGAAAGGGGAAATCAATAGCAAACATGTAAGTAAGACACTTCAAGCCAAAAATGTCAAAAAATAAGGACCATTTTAAATACACCGGGCGATTTATCAATACATGCATTTTTATGTTTTTCCTCTATCGCTTACCATCGGAAACACCCTGTATAACCTTGATAATTATATATTTGGACCCATACGATAAGCGACTAGTAGTACCTAAAAAAAATCTACAAAATTTCTTTAAAAACTAATTTAAAAAAATTTACTTTTTTGAGTTACCCTGTATAAATATAAAAAATATAAATTCTGATAGCTTGATCCAAGGTAATGACATCTAGGGTATTACTTTGTTAACATTTGATTTAATGCCGAAAATACAATGATTTAACAAAAAATATTAAATAATTTTCGTCACTCACCCGGTATATCGATACATGCATCAAATAACATTGTAAGTGACATTTTTATTTATTTTTCTTTTTTATACAGTTAGAATTAGATCGAAATAAACTTTACTATTTATAACCCAAAGTTATGTTTTTTAGCTTAATCTTTTTTTAAGAGCCTTTTTTTATCCCATTGTATATTTGTATATTTTGGTAGTTTGCCAGTAGTATCATGGTAAAGCATTATAGAAAAGAATAATTCTTTAGTTGGCCAGTAGTATCATGGTAAAGTATTATAGAAAAAAAAAATTCTTCACACGATTGTAACATATTTTACATTTTATCTCTTTATTCCTTTAATTCATCAATAAAACAGTAAATAAGTTTACAATATTTTTACGCCAGATATTTAACAAAATATGGTAACGTTAATGTACTCAGTGTTGCCAATGACATTAGGTGAAAAGGTCCGCCCAGTGGCACGAAAAAGTCCGATTTAGTCCGCGTCGAAATGAAAATGCTTCGTCTGGCGCATTCTTCATAAGTGATATTTATTTTTTACTGTTGGGGTAAATAAACAATAAGTTACCTGCCGATTTTATTTCCAAATTTGTGCATTTAGCATATTTTCGTCAGGTATCAAGAAGTCCGAAAAGTCCGAAATAGTTTCAAAGTCCGACAAAAGTCCATAGCCTTATAAAGAGTCCGAAAATCGGAGTAAAGTCCGCTGATTGGCAACACTGAATGTACTATACAATGATATAGCACGTATTTCTTTACATTGCGATACAAGCGATAATAATTATAGTAATTATTTATGCTGTGTTTGGTATATGTTATATACCTACTATTTGTTTTATTTTTGAATTAGTTGTTTTATTTAAGAAATACCTAATAAAGAACCATTTTTTAAATATCTATTATTGTTTTATTGTATCATATTTTACAATGTTTATTATTCAAAATTTAATGATTTCAAAGATTGTAATATACCTTACTATAGGCTTTTCAAAAATATTTTTTCTAAAATTATGGTAAAGGAGGTTACAATGTTATTGCTTAAAAAAATTGTATTTTCTGTAAATTTTAAGCGACAAAATTATTTGTTATAACATAAATTAGAACAAAACTAATTTACTAAATAGGAAGATATTGTAAAATCTTTTACTTTTCTAAATAGAAACCTAAAATCAGCAATGGTAGATAGATATTACAATTAAACATACACCCAAATCTACCATGTCTTCTCCTCTTTAAATGCAAGATTTGTCGCTTACAATGTTATTTATGCATGTATCGATATAATAAGATAATTAGACTATTTTTATTATATTATTCTATCCTATCTACGACAGGGTCAACAAAAAGCTAGAAAAATAAAACGAATTAATATTATAAACTACGAAAATATAATGTAGGTAGTGTAAATTTGGACACCCCGTATCTCAAAAACTGGTTTGCAGATTTGGTTGTGGCCATGGATACTTTTGATCAGAATGGCATTCTCTACTACATACTAAAAATTTAGGATATAACCGAGGTTCATTTTCCATAAGAGAAGTGCGGGGTTCTTTATGATAATTTTGTATTGTATAATAATGTTAATACCTACTTACCTACCAAGGCTTTTTATTTTTGGCAAGAAAAATTATTTACGAAAATTGAATATAATATGAAGACGCAGAAGCCCCTATCTTGGTTTAATGTACTATTACTTTTTGAATTGTAACTGAAAATACTTCCCTTATACAAAATGGATCAAATTTTATTAATTTTTATTGCCAAAAGCACTTTTAGAGACAAATAGCACAGTTTCGTTAAAGATAAACAAAAATTTTGGACATTGGCTCCAGAGAATGGATGTTGGTTAAACCTTCTTTGATAAGTTTATAATACTAATAGGGCGGGATCATCAATGTAGATATAACATGTATAGCTATTGTACGGAACTCTTGGACAATTAAACCTTTAAGTCAAGAACAATAATAATTTAATACGTTAACTTATATTATTTGAAAAGCTACTTAAAATTGGCTCTTTATTTTTGTATATCATTTAATACCTAACCAGTCAAGTTTTTGACTTAAAAGTGATTATTTGTCAAATTTTCTTGACAATTTAATTTCCATTCGGTTTTTAGTAAGTATGCCATGATATGGCATAAAAATTATGTCACTTTTGTTATTGTTGTGTAAGTTTCTTGGAGCTTTTAAGGTTGAACTAAACTCAGTAAAATGTTTCTATATTCGTTAAAATTTCCTGAGGTTCATTGGCGGTAGATTTGGGTACATGTTCTAGCAATAATTTTATCACACTGTAAAAATAAAATAAATAAATTCATAAGAACTGTATTTGAATAATTTTTTTCCTTAATTCTTAATGTTATTCATGCAGCCCCAGTATCGGTAATAATTAGCAAGGTACCGCAACAATAACGAAAGTGATATAATTTTTATATCAAACATGAGTTTGTCATGGATGGCATACCTACATGCTAAAAACAAGAATGGAAATTAAATTGTCGAGAAAATTTACAAAATAATCGCTTATAAGTCAAAAAATTGACTAGTTACGTATAGATATGACACAAAAATAAGGAGCCAATTTAAGTAGCTCTTCAAATCAGTGATAATATACAGGGTGTTATATTTAAAAAATATATACATAGGTAGGGTAAACTTTTCAAGTAATAAAATTACTGTATTTTTAAGCCACCCTGTATATGGCAACTAAGGTTTGGGTGTAGGGTTGAAACCCTACTAACGGTCCACCAAATTACAGGGTCTTATAATTTCAGACTTAAAAAATAACATATTTTTAAGTTTTCTGTCAAAAAAATTTAAATTTAATTATTACTTTACGGTAAGAGATAGGTATAGGATAATGTTTAAGAAAGTCATTGGGAAAAAATTGCGAATTTCAAAGCTAAAAAAATTTTCCGTCGATAATGGACGAACAGGCTGAATCACTGGATGACTGAGCGAGATCACATAAATAACGTATTATTATAGTTTATTAGCTATATTAACGGTTTGAATATAAGATTTATTTTTGGCGTTTTTATAAATCATATTTCCAAAAATAATTGTCTATGTTTATGTGATACTAATATTATCAAGACATAGTTTTTAAACAACACTCATGCATCTATAATTGGCTTTATTAATGCTTGCTAATCTAAGGATTGAACTTAACCGCAAAAACCGCAATACAACGATAGAAAACATACAAACGGATGATTTTATGATTAAAAAACCTTATTTCACTACTAATATTTCTCCGGCATAATGCTGTGTTATATTTGAAAATAGAAATTTTATTGGAATGCTAGGCATGCGCGCCAATGCCACAAAAAAAACAGGGTAAACGATGTTAACTGAAATCAAAATTTTATCATGGAAAAATTGTGTTTAGGTGATTAGTTTATACATAACGTAATGTACAAACTGTTTTATTTTTCTGCAAGTTTTTCTATAATGTGGGTGCAATAATATAATATTCTATACATGGTGTGTCAACAAGGTGTTCGCCTTCGATAGCGCCTAAACTATAAGAGATTTATAAAAAAGTGTTATATTATAAAAGTTATTGTACCGAGAGTACCTCTCGAATTCGATCCTGCATATTTTCTCTTGTGGTAGGAGCCGTCTTATATACGGACAGCGTTATGTAATTACGAATTAAGCGACAAAAGTTGAAAAACGAGTTAACGGTGCCATCTTTTAGTAGTCATTAAAACCTATGTAACAAACCCTTTTGTTACTTAAATTTCCCCATTTTACCCTTTTTACAGGCACCTGTATTAAGCGACATTTCATATTTGTCAAAGTTAATACTGTAACTAACGTTTTGTAATAACGAATTATTCGCCAGAACGATATTACAAAATATAATTTTATTATTTTTATTTCTGTAATATGAAATTAAGCGCCAATTGGCTGGACTTAATCCGCGATCATTTCTTTTTAAACCAGTGTAGTTTTATTTTTTTTTAGTTTTGTTATAAAGAATTAAGCGCCATACATGTCGGTTAATTCTTTATGAAGATTTAAAACTATACTTTACTTTAATTGTTATATCGAATTAAGCGACAATTTGGTATAAAGTGGTCATAAATTGGGGAATAATCGCAATTTTAAAACATAGGTATATAGTATACTACATTTCGGACCTACTTAAAAAAAAACGAGGTTCTAAGGTATTTGGTACGACTTTGGGGCAACTTAACAAAATTAAAAACCTTTTTATTTAAATATCTCGAAACCGTTAAATATCGCTTAATTCGTAATTACATAACGGGGTCCAACTATTTCCTTTACATATCCCCCACAAGAAAAATCTGGTTTGATGAGGTCGGGATACCTTGTTGGCTAAGACACTGGGCCTCCCCTACCAATCCAACGGTCATAGAAACGTCGGATTAAAAATTGTCTCGCTAGTAGACTGTAATGAGCCGGCGCTTCATCCTGCTGAAACCACTTTAGTTTACGAGTATAATAATATTCCGGTAACACATTTAAATGCACTTTTAAATGATTCTGTATTCCATTTAAAAATAAATGAAATATTGCATATTTAAATTGGCGAGATTTGCCAAGACTGTACGAACACCCTGTATAATAAATAGAATAACTAGTGCTATGGTTACATAATATGTACTTATGGTAAACATTTTATTTAATTCTATTGATTCCATAGACAACAACTATGATTGTTTTAATAACGCCCATATTTTTTTTTAAATACGAGAAAATAATTAATTACTTGGCAACGTCGCAATTAAATTTCTTTCTAGCGAAATCAAAAACAAAAAAAATATATAGGTTGTTTCATTTTAAAAATTTTTTAATGTAGTTCCAATGTTTTGCGCCATCCTGTATATATCATAAAATATTTCGTTATGCTCCATTGTAAATCCTATAACTTTCATAAAACACTTTTTTATAAATCTCGTATAGTTTAGGTGCTATCAAGGGCGAACCTTGTTGACACACCCTGTATATTAATACAATGAGTACCTAAATTCGTCAGTTTGGTACAAGAGAGTCTTATCTCAAAATTTTTTATTTTTGAGACTTATTGTGATATCAAATCCAAATATTGTATATTTTTATGTGTAAAACCGTTATAACCCGGATTAGACTGCTTGGTTACCGCTAGAGCGCGCTGCGTCGAAATGTCATATCTTGAATATCTGATTCATTCAAGACTGTTACAAGTCAAGTTAGTCGAGTTTTCACACTTATAGAGGTTAGGTGCACAAAGTTTCTAAAAGAGTGTCACAACTCAAAATAGTTAAGTAATATAGAAGGGAGTTGGTTTTTGTTTATGTGCAATACGGTTACAATCCTAAGTGGACCAGTTTTTCTTAGAAGGTGATGTACTTTTTTTATTCTTATTCTATAAGATAAACTGTTACATTTTGAGATATGACTCTCTTGAACAAAACGATCTAACGAACTAAACCTTATAAAAAATATGAAAAAGTGTCACAACTCAAAATTATTTATAAAAATTAGCAATAGCAAAAACCCAAAAAGCAAGACAGACAATAAATGCTATTAGACATACTAAATACTGTAAGATAAATCGCTTTATAGAAACCCAAACTTGTTAAGAGTTATTTTTCCAGTAACATTTCCACCATTATTATTTATAAAACTTTAACTAGCTCTCCTGAAAATTTTAGTTTTTTGAGATATTATGACTATCTTGTTCCAAACTGACGCTATGTCCTGCCCACCAGCCCTATTCCTATTTAAATATAAAAGAAAAATATATAAATCATGAGCATAGAACTTAAAAACACTTAATACAAGCTGTATAAATGGCATGCTATAACAAACAAACAAACCCCCATTTTTTAAATAATAATGATTATAATTAATGATATTGCAAATTTCCACCTGTGGCGCTATTATAGGTACACTAGTCACTTTAACTAGTGGATGTTGCAAAAAATAATTTTCGGCTATAAATGTTATAAAATTGTTGCTTTTGAGCTTTTCAAGCGACCCCTGTCAACACATTATTGACAATATTTAGTTAAGTAGCTTCCGGCTCTCGGATCAATTATTTGGTCTGAGTCTTGATGGCTACTAGAAAACGCTCTACTTAGTAAATAATAATTATACCCTGCAATAATGGCTTTTCTAGTTCTGCATCCTTTATTTCAGGTTCCAAGCACAACTCCCGTGTCGCTAGAGAAGAGTACAAAGAGTTTACAGATATTTCATCCTACTCTATAAGCATATACGTTTTACTTTTTTGCGTTTTTTGTATTGTTCTGAACTTAGTTATTTTGGTAAAAGTGGCTTTTTAATGTTATTATGTTTCCCTTTTAAGTATATATTTATTTTGTTGTTAATTCCTTAACGGTAGTGATATACAATTATTGTTCATTAGATTTTAATTTTTTGTCTCTAGGATATTAAGAATATACTAGGTGTTATATTTATTTATTTAAAAAATAAAATAAAAATTTGCCTCGTTCCTTTTGTGACGGATATTAACAGCTTAGGTTTAAATTAATTAGTCTTTAGTTCGCCAAAAGAACATTGTATAAAATTCTATTTTGTAAACCTCAATATAACAGTTTTAGCCGTTTTCTCTCAGATTCGTAATCTATGAAATTAGCAACTTGTTTTGGTTAGCAAATTGCTTTGGGGTGTGTAAAGAAAGATGATAATATCCAATATTTTTTTTTTAAATATTGTGTGTTAAATATTATTTACGATAAATGGAGTTAACAAAGCTTTTCTTTGCTAATTTTCATAGTACACCCACACATTTTTTAATAAAACAGTTTTAATTATTATATTGCCGTCAAATATTATATAAAATTGTCCAGAACCAGTTATTGTTGTTGTTATATAATGTAAAAAGAGTATTATTCTATTAATTCTTATATTAAAATAGGCTCTTCTTTTTAATATTTTATTCCATTCCAAGCTTTTTAATAAAATGTTATATAATATTATGTAAATGTGTAAAAGGTAATTTGAGTACAAATAATAAAATTTATTTAATTTCATATATTATTATTATTTGTGTGATTACTTCAGGTACCAATTGCTAAAATAATTCATTAATTTTTAAAATTGATGATGGTACTCGTACTCGTTCCATTTTTATTTTTCTTACAAGAAGAAATGTATAAAAATACTGATTTTGTCAGACTGCCATTGTCTGTTCGATTAGTGTTCTCCAGTGTAAACTTCAGTTTAAGTTACAAATATGCAAGATAAAATAAATACATTGTCTGAGCCACCTGTAAATTCCCGAAACGGGTTATAACGCCGTATTTCGTCACTGTCGTTGTCTGCATGGCCCAAGTACGATTTTTAAACTCATTTTGGTAAATGTATCGAAACCTATTTTTCTGTTTCCGACACAAAAAGGAAACTGTCGGCTACAAATTTGGAAACATTTTCGAAACGTATACATTTTAAATTGCGCTATTGCACGTGTTTCCAAGAAGTGGTTGGTATACTAGCTGTGACTTTCGCTGTTTCCACGCATAACCGAAAATGTTATCAAAAATGTATTGGAAATGTTTCGAAACGGTTATTCAAATAGAGGGCGCTATTTCAAAATGTCAAAATGGACACAAAATGGAAACAAATAATTCGAATTACCTGCAGGTTGTGAAATAGAAGAAAAACAATATGAAGACGAAATAATTTCGCCTAAATGCATGTCACAAGTGTATTTTCTATAAGTCATAATTTATTTCACTTAGCATGACATAGTCTGCATGGCATGCTCATGGGCATGATGTATAGTCTGATGAATTTCCTTAAAGGTAAGCTAAAATTGTTTGCCTGTTTTGTCCGAACATTTGGGTTGTTTAATTGTTATTTACAGGGTGTGTCCATGGAGATTAACCTTCACATTTCCACTACCTGCATTTTTCCATGTCTACCAGACTGTGCGATTTTCTTCATTGCTAAGACCGTCATTTTCATTTACTTGACTACATAAATTACTGCCCGATGATGTTTGGGCTCTTTTTATCACCATCAAGACGCCCCGCCCCATTGGTCCCCACTGGATGCTGCGGCGTGTTCCTGGATCTAATACCAGTTTATTGTTTTTCATTTTCAATAATAATGCTCATTTTAACATTTTTATTAAATAACTTAAACATTAATTTTTTTAAACATTTCGCTTATAAAACACTTTAAGGTTACATAAAATTTTACAGTTTCGTCACAATTTTCTTTATTATATAATGGAGTTTTTCTATTTTTTTGGCACATGCAGGTAAAAACTATGCATATATAAATGTATGTATGTATGTGTACATAGCAGAGAGGTATATTTTTGGCCAAAGAAACACATACATATATATTTTTTTGGTATAATCAAAAACATAAGGTTTCTTAATTCAATTTATCAGAAATCAAGTAATTTTACTCGCATTATGTTTTCGTACCTTTTTGGCCATAATGTAGGTAATCACACTTATTTGTTCATACCTACCTTACCCTACAACAATCTCTATTTTTACATTAAACTAATCAAAGCTTATCTCAGTGTTTATTTTTATTGCGTATTTCTCTCTATTATTTGTAGACAGAGCTACTTCTCAGTTAAAAAGCTCTAGACACTAAAAATCCAAGTGGCGCCCTTATAAACATATGCATCGCTTATCTGCGACCATCTGTTTAACCAACGAAAAGCTGCCTTAAGCACGTGAGTACCTACTGTTTTTTGGTTAATTTTTATTTCCCCTAAAAAGTACGCCACAATAGGCTACTTGGGGGTACTACCAGGTCTACAGGCGGTGACATTGTACCAATCTTTTCTTGGTAGTTCCTACCATGCAATCTTCAAATTAGTATTTGGATATCTAACAGTGTTAGACGAAATACGGCGTTACAGTAGATATAGAAATTTTTCAGGTGGTCTGGAAATTTCTTTTACTTGCATACATAATTCAGTATTTTTTGGTAAATAGCGCTTTCCAAATGATGTTTTGATCGATTTCAATTTCCGCTCTCTCCAGAGCTAGCTTTTCCAGCAGAAATCTTGAGCCTCAGACTCACTGCATATCTTATGGTGTTTCACCCAAACATTGGTGCAGGGAGCACCAGCTGAGCAGACTACCGCTCTGTCTGAGTTTTGCAGCTGCCGCTGCATAAACCATTACATGGAGGCAACTTTACCAAATGCTCATAATTTTTAAATAAGGGAATTAATTTACGCGAGCACTGCAAAAAACTGCAATTTTATTTGTATAATTTCATAATAAAAAAAAATTAGAGACCTCCCCCACTTCTTTCGACGGAAATGTGCTTTCTAAGCTTCTCCTTTTTTTGTTTTTGTTCTTCAAGTTCCGCCATATTGTCAACTTTTGAATATGTCACACAACCAGGTTTGATAGCTGCCATAATCTGAAAACAAAATTTCTTAAGGGTTATCAATTTTTATTGTTGGATGGATAAAAAATGTTCGAATTTGTAAAATATATACGTTTTACAATAAAATACTATATTTTTCAAAAGAAAACAGTTTATTTTTTGTGTAGAAATAAGGCTTTTTAAATAAAGTTTGTATCCAAGGTTAATGTTGGAATGTGCAGAGATTTTAATAAATATAAATAACTAACACATTCAGTTTTGATTGTGAAATCAACATAATATTGGTAGGAATCAACGAAAAATATTCTCAGCTAGCGGACTTTATAAAGTCAGTGTGAAAAGACCTGCATTTTGCATTGAAGTACACAGGGATACCAAAAACAATGGATTTCCAGTGGCCGCGAGTAGACATTGACAGCTGTTTCGTCCTTGTTAGGAATACATCAGAATGCCACAACCCGAAGCAACTCCACCGATAACACTGCAGCGCATTTAAACCCTGCTTAATAAATTAGCATGAGTAAATAATAAGCCGCAACGCTATCACGTTAGAATCAACAACAATGCAAAATACAGTGCAATATATTTCTGCATTTGCCAGTGAAGCAGACTGATATGGAGAAGTACGAAATGTCGTACCCTATATAATACTGGAGTGTGTTATTTGCGCCGTTTTGTTGTGTTTTTGAAATCCTTTCACATCCACACTTCATACCTGTATTTTGCATTGTTGTTGATTCCAACGTGATGGCGTTGCGGCTTATTTACGCGCTAGCTGAGACTATTTTTCATTGGTATAACTTATACGGACGCGATTACTCTACGTTTTATTGGTAGAAATGATTTATGTACAAATCTGTATTAAGGTTATTCTTATATTATTAGCTAATTAAAAATTAACAGAATTAATGACTGGCTACTAACTAAAATTATTGTGCAAAGTATACCCAAGAATACTTAATCAAACTGACTCAAACCTGTAAATAATCATCCAGTTTAACTTTTTCAGCCATTCTAGTATTCCTTTCCAGTATAACTTTGTGTAATTCCCCAGGAGACACACCTTTCTCATCATATTGCTGTAATATTAGATACAAAAATATCGTTAGTATAATCTCATAAAGAATTTAGTTGTCTAATAATTATTGCTGAAAATTATTAGCACGGTAAGCTGCACGAACGACAATAATAAAGTTTTGAAGACGATGCAAAGTAATTTATTTTACTAGAATACGATCAGTTGAAAGTTGACTTTTTGGTATCATTTTATACCCTTATTTCCCCACAAATGGCAAATGCATAAAATCAAAAATGCCAATATAAATATAGATAGTCGGTCACCAATAATTGAGCTAAATATTAGATTGAAGTAACCGATACTTGATGACGATTCATTTTAAAAAAATATTAAAATAATAACACAAACGTCTAAGGTCCCACTTATCTTTATTGTTAAAATCTGTTTCCTTTTGCCTGACAGCTAAGAACCCTAATTAAAAATGAAAAACACAAATTTTAGCTTACCGGGTGAACATATTATTTTTTGCCTGAAAGTATGTCTTTTTGGTAACAATACAGGTAGTTTATACACTATATTTATACATAGTAAAAACTTTATCTGATTTAGTTCTAGCCGATACTATACATTAACAAAACAAGGTGATAGTGAAATAGTGCAGTGGCGGCTCGTGGGGTAGAGCCACGGTGCCATGGCACTGCCTGCCATCCTGTCTAGCGTCCTGCCCTTTACAAATTACCAAAACCTATTAAAATTAATATTCTCGTTTTTAAAGCAATTAGCAAAATAATTTAAAAATGGAACACAGTCGGGTGCAAATTTCCATCTAAAAGGAAGCGATTATGCGTAAAACGGTAACGTAGCTTCCGCGCCAAGCGCGACGAGGCACACGGGAGGTGACGAAACGCCATCACCTCAATAAAAAAACATTGGAAAATGACCTTGAATGCAAGCAGGCAAAAATCTCGGCGGGGTAGCCAGGAGCAGCCAGGCTCTCTTCGTTTGACCGTTTGATGTTAGACGTTTCAAACAGCTGATGTTCGCGACGCGTCCCGATTTTTTCGTTCGGCCGGCTGATTTAATGTAGGGTTAACGAACTTTTTATTTTAGAAATACATAAGTAATGAATACTATTAGATTTTTAAAGGAAACTCCATTTTCTACCATTTCCTTAGAACAGAAATTGGAAATTAAGGAATTAGGACGACCGTTACCAGATTTAAATATAGAAAAAACTCAGGGCGGACAGAAAGTGCGTTTGCGTTAATTTATTAGAAATATTTATGGAAAAAATACTTGGGTGTGCGGTTGTGATGAATCTAATAGACTATTTTGTTTTATGTGTGTTTTATTTGGTGGGAGGCAAACTTGGTCCCAAAAACGTACAGATGATTTGGTCCCTATCTGGGACAAAATAAAGACACATGAAAAATCGAAGGTACATTTAAACAATACCTACATTTAATTTCAGTATGCTTGGTAAAATTAACATTAAAACTCAATTAAATTCTGCATATCACAACGAAATAATGAAGAAAAACGAACAAATTGATAAAAACAGATACATATTAAACCAAATTATAAACTGCGTTCGGTTTTGTGGTGCATTTGAGTTGGCTTTGAGAGGTCATGACGAAAAAGAGACGTCGGAAAGTAGGGGCATATTTCGTGAATTAATAAATTTCAGCTCAGAATTAGACAAAACTCTTAAAGATCATATTGAAAAATCGAAAGTATTTAAAGGAACATCAAAAACCATACAAAATGAACTTCTGGACTGTATGTTATGTGTATCATGATGAAGTCATAAAAGAAATAAAGGACTCTCCGTTTATCGCTATTATCGCAGATGAAACCACTGACATTGCTTGTGTGTTTCAACTTGTTATCGTGTTTAGGTATATTTAAGATATGATTGTAAATTCATAAATTAAATTAGGTGCTTTTTGCTTATTTTTCCTACTTCAAAAGCAAGAACTATTAACAAAAAAGGGCGTGGCACCCAAAATTTTTTTGCCTGCGGCGCTAAGAGTTTGCCTGGCTCTACTTCACTAAAATGGCACGAGCCGCCACTGAAATAGTGTATCAATTTAAGAGAACAGGTCTGCCAAAAAATTCGACCGTTTTAACCCATTTTTTTAATGAAGTTACCTGTCCTCTTAAATTGTAATATCACTATACGTACGTTCTTATTTTCATTCTTTTTGGTTTCTATAATATGTAATTTATATTTATTCGTATGTAGTTTTGAAGGTGTACAAATAAGATTTGTATATTTAACTGAATTAGTTTTATTTTCTCAATACAATGACAGTTAATACTTAAAAGAGTTAACAAATTAAAGGTCTAGAAAGGTGTATTTACTATCACTAAATTCGAAGGATTCATCTGTGGAGTCAACTGAAATAATAAGTGGTTCTACCGTTTCTTCCATCAGGGTGTCTAAATCTCACATTTTTTTCCTCGTTTATTACATGTTTTATAGCTTCTTTCCAATTTTCTTTCGTTATAATGTTTTATGACTACTTCAGTAAGTCAAGCTTTCGATAACACGTTAAAAATAAAACTAAACTACCTCACTTGAAGTTGAAAATATTCTATGACATAAGCCACCTACCTGTATACCTATGCAATAATAGATAATTTAATTACTTAAGATCAGGTACCTGTTATTGTTTCGCTTATGGTTTATTGAGGTTTTACGACTCATGACCCTCAGCTGTGCTGTCAGGCTTTAAGAAACAGAGTATATATCAACCATAACAATTGTTTCGACACACAGTGTCTTTGTCAGATAGTAGAAACTAACTAACAACTTCGCTATTAATAATTCTAAGCTTACTCCAAGTAGGTATACGTACTATCTTGATTTAACAAATTGGCAATTATGTTTACATACTTTCATACTTTACATTAAATTAAGCTTATGTAGAAAACCCTCTAATTGTAATATACGTAACAAAAAATAACTACAGTTTTGTTATGGGTGGAAAAACCAATAGGTAGGTACATCATAATTTTAATAATTTTTTTCACCCATAACAAAACTGTGGTTATTCTATTGTTATACCTATATTATAATATTCGAGGGATTTCTAAACCTAATTTAAAATGTAAACATAATTACCAATTTATTAACTCAATAGTACCTACCTACTTGAAATAAGTTTAATATTATTTAAAGAGAACTTGTTAGTTACTTTTTACAATAAGTAGTATTCTAAAAGATAGTGTTCACACCTAATTTTCTACAGGTTGCCTGAACTAATGTATACAGGATGACAAAACTGCAACCTATACCTAAACGATTTTTATTTTTAACCATTTTACCTGTAGATTGTTTGTTATATCATTAAAAGAAACATATCCTTTTCCATCTTGATCGATAATATGGAATCTCTGAACATATAACTGAATTTCCTCTCTGCTAAGATGATTAATTGGGATTTTATCCATATTCATATTTTGGCCCATTTCGTTTTGTAGAAATTTAGTAGCGGCTTCAGTTTGCTTACTTTTTTCTTCTAAGGAAACATATTATTATTATTATAACAATAAACCAAGGAAACAAAAACTTTTATAAATTGAAAAACTGAACTGTAGCTTCACACGGCACCTTCCTAGCTCATCTGGTCTCTCAAAGAGACAAAATATTACCTTGCGCTCGCATGGTGTTTTTCTCACTAATTTTACTTTCTGCGCTAGAAGGAACAAAGTAACGTAAAATTTAAAAAAGCCACATATCAACTTAACGTCTGCCGGGGACAGTTGTTCTTGGTGTCCCTTCAAGAGTAATAATTTAGGACATGCGGGATTGATTTCACACCAGGACGGAGGACGGAAGGCTAGAATTGGCAAAACGTATGTCGAAACAAGAGAATTCATGTTTTGAACTTTGACCGTCCTGTAGTTATTGACAGAATAATATTAACCTATAATAATTTTTATTTACAACCCAGCAGACTGTCCGCGGATAGGCACAAATGGATGAAAATTTCATTTTTCGGGAAAAGGTCATTCTTGATCAAAAATTTTGCTTGTAAAAAAATGCAATTCACGAAGAGAAAATTTTTATTTTTTGTACAGGGTTTGCAAAAACTTCAAAAACATGATTTTTCTCCAAGAGTAAACTTACCAACCTTTATTTTTCATTTTTGACCAAAATGCCAATTGGAAAACTTATTTAGAATAACGTTTGTAATTTAAATCCGAGATTTAAAATAAATCTTTGATTTTTTTAGTTTTTTTTTAATTTCGATACACAATATACTATTTACTTCCACCCAACGGTACGATGACAATATTTTCTTAGCAGAAAAATTACTTATCCAGATCGTATTAGTTCTTGACGTTGTAGGTCTCCCGACATAAAAACTATGTCGGTCTGTTGTCTGTCTGTGGGCTCGAAAGCTTAAAAATTACTTGACATGGAAGGATGACATTTTTCAAATGTGAATAATTAACCCTGCTCGAAGTCGAATATTCTTTAAAAAGTTTAAGTAATATTCACGTTATACAACAATATTATTTTATAATAAACCATAGGTTCGCCGCGTTCTGTTTCGAGCATTGTGTGCCGCGATTCAATAAGAAGTAAATAGGTATATTTTTTGTTATACAGTGACCGGCAGAAAGTGCGCAGCATATGGGAAAGTTTTTGAAGTGAAAACTTCTTTAGGCGCGTTTAGCACTTTTTGTGGGCACTGAATTGAACTGAGCCGTCACGCGTCGCCGTCAGGCGTCAGGCGTCAGGCGTCAGGCGTCAGGCGTCAGGCGTCAGGCGTCAGGCGTCAGGCGTCAGGCGTCAGGCGTTAATCGTGTTTTCTGAATAACACTATAATATTGTATACAGGGTGACAATTTGAAAACGAACAGCATTTAGTATTGCATCTACCAATGATAGTATGAAAATTTGGCGAAACACGTCAATTGATATATCAAGGGGGAAATTTTTTAAGGCATTTGTTGTCGTGTTACTTTCAACCCCCTGACCCCCAGGGCACCTACCCCTAAAATTTTAAATGGCAATCCCTATTTCTTTTGCCATTTTTGTGTTCCTTATAAAATTCTACATAAACTGTATAACTTTTTTTTCAAAATTGTGATTATTAACCTCACAAATTAATGAAATGTATTTAATATCGAATTTTAAAATGGATTGCATTCACCGCCTCATAGTACTTCGTTTAAAACTGTTTGTACCTACCAATACTTACATTCCAAATTATTTTATTTATTTACATTTCGTCTTCGATATCGCCACTAGAAAACATAAAATAATTTAATTTTTTTGTCGTTTTCGACAAAACAAGATTCTCGTTTTGTAGTTAGTAGGTACTTTATTTTCCGACTCCTGGTGTTCATTATTTGTTTCATGTTTTTCTAGAATCAGTGAAATAAACTGTGAAAGTTAATTTCATAAACATTTCAATAGTTTTTAATTATTAGTGTCGTTTCTCAAAATGGTTTACACTATTGCTGAACGCGTAGAAATGATTTTCATTTACGGAGCTTTGCAAGAACGGCGGCCGTATTCAACGAAATACATCGTAAAAGAAATGTTGGACACAAGTACAGTGTTATCAATTTAGTTTGTCCCACTTTTAAGAGCCTGTAACTTTTTTGTATTTTGAGTTAGCGAGCTCATTCAAGAAACAAGATGTACCATTTCTAGCCAAGTTTTTATGAGTGTTGTCAAAAATGACAGTAGGTGTCACATGTCACATTTAAAAGCAAAAATTTATATTTTTTAAATGGGACACCCTGTATATTAGAGGCGCATTAGATGATCCCTTTTCTTCCGATTTCAAAAATATAACACACATATGCATTATTTTCTTCATTTCACCAAACATTGACAAAAATATGAAAAAATATATTATTGTTAAAAAGCATCAAGATAGCTATGCAGTTGTTTTGGTTGTTAGCGTATATTATGATCAATGAAACACGACACATTGAAACGAATAAAATATCTCAAGTTAGTTACTTTTACATACAAAATAACTTTTCTTCAATATTCGAAACGATTAATAATGCTGAAAATTAAAGACTGAAATATAAATGAAGATAAAATCCATAGCAACCAAAACAGTTGCATAGCTATCTTGATGCTTTTTAACAATAATATATTTTTTTATATTTTTGTCAATGTTTGATGGAATAAAGAAAATAATGCATATGTGTGTTATATTTTTGAAATCGGAAGAAAAAGGACCATCTAATGCGCCTCTAATATACAGGGTGTCCCATTTAAAAAAATTAAATTTTTGCTTTTAAATGTGACATCTACTGTCATTTTTGACAACACTCATAAAAACTTGGCTAGAAATGGTACATCTTGTTTTTTGAATGAGCTCGCTAACTCAAAATACAAAAAAGTTACAGGCTCTTAAAAGTGGGACAAACTAAATTGATAACACTGTACATCCGTGAGTTACTAGCTAAATTTGAAAAAACAGGATCTATTTGCAATAAGAAAAAGAATGGGCCAAGACTCCTCAATGATGCCGCTCAGATTGAGGTTCTTATTGGTAAAGTTGCTATTGCTCCCACTACGTCCCTTCGTAAAGTTGCAGATCAAACTGGACTGTCGCGTGAGTCAGTCAGGAAAGTATTGAAGCTTCACAAATTTCATCCACACAAACTCCTATAATTACTCAAGAATTAGGGGACGATGACCCGGACAGACGTATTGAGTTTTGCGAAATTATGACGGATAAGATTATTACTCAGCCCAGGTTATATCTGTTTCAGTGACGAATGCACTTTTTACTTAAATGGCAAGGTCAACAAACAAAACTGTCGTTATTGGAGCGACCTCAATCCTCACATTATTAGAGAGGGGCATAAGCAATACCCTCAAAAAATAAATGTTTGGGCGGGTATATTAGGCAATAGTATCATCGGTCCCCTCTTTATCAATGAAAATCTAAATGGTGAAATTTATGCAGGAATGTTTGACACAGCTATAGAACCTCTTATAATTCGTGAGGTGGAAAATCAAAGGGACGCCAATGGAAATCTTGCTCTAGATGAACATTTGCTGCACTTCCAACAGGACGGAGCGCCTCCGCATTATGTACGCCCAGTAAGAGAGTGGTTGGATAATTATTACCCAGATCAGTGGATTGGTAGGAGGGGACCCATAGAATGGCCACCCAGGTCACCAGATCTGACACCGCTGGATTTTTTCTTATGGGGTCACTTAAGATCCGTTGTATTTAAAACTCAACCAGATTCCATTGAACAATTACAACAAAGAATTGTACAGGAGTGTAGAGCTATTACACCTAAAACTCTTGAAAACGTCCGAAAACAGTTTGAATACCACTTGTGCTTGGAGAAGAATGGAAACCATTTTGAACAATTCATAAAGTGGGAAAGGTGGGCTTTCCAGTATTTCATTATCATTATCATAATTTTTCAAGGAGTTGCATTATTTAAATATTTATTTAAATACATTTCATTAATTTGTGAGGTTAATAATCACAATTTTGAAAAAAATGATACAGCTTATGTAGAGTTTTATAAGGAACACAAAAAGTGCAAAATAAATAGGGGTTGCTATTTAAAATTTTAGGGGTAGGTGCTCTGGGGGTCAGGGGGTTGAAAGTAAAATGACAACAAATGCCTTAAAATATTTCTCCCTTGATATATCAATTGACGTGTTTCGCTAAATTTTCATACTATCATTGGTAGAGGCAATATTAAATGCTGTTCGTTTTCAAATTGTCACCCTGTATGTATAATAAATGGGAACCGAACAGTCCGAAAATAAGATTTTCTGCAGACTTTGTTAGAGATAACCGTCGATCATAAGTCCGATTAGTTTGTTTTCATAATATTATGGCTTTTTAAAATAAAAACATAAAAATGTTAATATTTTGGTGTTTTATTTTCTGAGGGAAAAAGTTATAATTTCATCTAACTGAATCTGATATTTTTTAATGTAGATTGACTTAAAGCAGCTTCTAACTAGTTTTTCATACTATGGTATGTATAGAAAGTTTCCATTTGATGTATAAGGAAAAAAAAATAAATTAGAAATATCATGAAAACAAACTAATCGGACTTATGATCGACGGTTATCTCTAACAAAGTCTGCAGAAAATCTTATTTTCGTACTGTTCGGTTGCCATTTATTTTTTATACAGGGTTATTCAGAAAACACGATTAAATCCATTTTTTTGTCCAAAATAAGCGAAATTTGGAATTTGAGTATAACTTTGAAATTAAAACAATAATTTTTAATAAAAAAATATTCTAAAATGAAAGATGGAGGTACCTACTTTACTCTTAGCGGAATTTCAAATTTTTGATCCTACCTCGTATACCATAAAATTTTTGGCGGATTTAATGGGTGTTATTTTGGTTTGAGAACATGCTGAACCTATCTAAAATAAAATTAATTTTGTAAACTTAAAGATAAAAATCTTTCCCATATGCTGCGCACTTTCTGCCGGTCACTGTATAAATAATTTATATACCTAATCTGTATTATTTGCCAAAATTTTAATTTCATTCAAAAGAAATAACACTCCCATATTTTTAACCTACCCTCTGACCATCCCAATTCATCGGCCATAATATTAACAATTTCAGGCAAAGCCTCTTGAGTCGCCTGTGCATTTAAAAACGCGATTCTTAATCTTCTGGCAATCATATCGATTGCCGTCACAGCGTATTCCTTGCATCCATATCTAAAATACAATGTATAATAAATAAATAAAAATTAATTTAATCGAAAAATAAAAAACCTTCTATCGATCTTTAATACGTCATAAGTGCTCTCACTATTTTTGGCAATATCCTAATGCAAGTAAAACTCGTTTTGAACTTTTAATTATAAATTTAAATTTCTTTGGGAGCAATTAACTTACACTCATTTCTTATTCGTGCTTTCAACTCCTCAACATGCGTTATTAATGACAAAGAATAAAGTTTGAAATTTAAAATTTGGTACATAATATGTATAACTTAATATGCACTTTAAAAGGTAAACGAAAGACAGAGGAAAATACATAAACAGGTATTTTAAGCAAACTATCTACTAAATAAAGGTAAGAAAAGGTAAGATAATAAAAAAATAATAATAAAGTAAAGCTGTGTAATGTAATGTAATTTAAAAAGGACAGCAAAAATGTAATTTTAGTATCTTATGTTATTGCGGTGTTTATTAGTAGGTAAATAATTCTGTGGCTGGAAGTCAAAAGGGCACAACTCGATTTTTGGCAATAATGAGATAACTACATCAGTAGACTTAGAAACTAGACTTCTATCAACTAGCAAAAGGATATATCTCAATATCTTTAAATAAGGCAGATTTTTAAATACAAAAGGCGTATATTTTTAAAAAAATTCTTCCAATATAAGGGCACGAATCGACATACATTTCATTAAAGCTACAAATACCTCTGACAGAAGGTCATACCTCGGATTACTACTAATCAATCTTGCTTTTGCAGGCTAACAAAAGGGACTATTTCATAATATTCAAATTAATATTTCACCTTTAAATTTGACAAAATGGCATAACTCAAATTATACCGTTTTGTCGGTTTTATATATATCAAACAGATATCTCGAGACTATCTCGAGTTATTCCCTTAGGACGGCGTGCGTATGCGTTACTTATCAAAACGGCACGATCCCTGGTCTTTTTTCACAGTTACTTTTTACTTTTTAGTTCTTGTTTGGACTTCGCAGGAGAAAGGTTGATGTTTGCCATTTATTTTAACTCTTGCAAACATGATGCGTGGAACTCAATTAATTTTAAACGCAAAAAAAAACTCGAAAAAAAAACCAGAAAACTCAAACCCAGTTTCTATGAAAATAGTCAGATGATAAATAATTTAAACTTGAAATTTAAAAAGCCACATAACGGTACCTGCCGAATATGTGACGAATTAAAAATGAAAATTGATTGCTCAAAAGATCAAACAGCAAACGATTTGTTAAAAAAAGAACTTGACAAACATCAGGCTGAACCTGAAATGGCGTATAATGCTAAACAATCGGATAAGGCACTGTCTAAAGAAAATTTAAATTTAAAAGTATTACTTTTGATCTGCAACAGGTATTGCCGACTCCCTACCTCACTACAGAGACCGTTTTTTATAAGAGGTAATTACATAGATACACATAACCTTACCATTCATGACTGTGGAACGAACGAGTCCTATCACTTTATGTGGCATGAGGGAATTGCTGGCCGCGGAGCCAATGAAATTGCCTCGAGTCTTTACAAGTTCCTAAATAATCTGGATAAGTCTATAAGTAATGTAATTTTCTATAGCGATACATGTGAAGGACAACATAAGAATTCTTATGTAACCACCATGTTTACATATATTTTATCAATGCACAAAAATTTGAAAACCATAGATCATAAATTGTTGGTACCGGGTCACACTCATATGGAGTGTGACTCAGATCTTGCCCGAATAGAGCCCTATTCACGTACCTCGTGATTGGCTAAATGGAGTTCGAATGGCAGGTCAGAAGTTCAATGTAAAATCTAAAAACGAACAAAGTAGATTTACAGTTATAGAAATGACAAACAAAGATGTTTTACAGTATATCAGTTAATCTAAGTACAATTCCGCCGTGTTCTTTTTTCTGTAAGTCCTACGCGATATAATATAATAGCTAATAATTTGTTTTAATTTTAATCACTATTATTTTCGAGTTATTCACCTCTGTTTACGGGTAATTCGGAGCTAATATAGAGAAGATAATAATTTTTAGATATTACCATAATAATATGTCGACGTTTTAGAGTACTTCATATATTACGAAAAAAATGTTTGCCACTTTACATACAGTGTCACCAGTAAAGTCCGCATCATATGGGATTTTTTAAATTAATAGCTTTATTCAAATTTGAATTTTTGAAATTTTGAATTTATTTGACTTTGGCATCAAGTTCTGCTTCGTTCCTAAGTACATCTTATCAAGCTGAGAGACCGATAAACCAAAAGAAAAAAATAGATTTGTAAGAACTTCTTCCATTAATTGACGATGGAGCTCGAGATTTTTATTTAAACTTAAAAGTTGCCTTAGATAAATTAAATAATAATGACACTGATCCGCATATAGACCGAGAACTTAGTGATGCAGAATTTTAAATATGTTTTTAAATATGTAAAAATATTGTTCTTTAACATTATATAAGCAAAAATTACCTGTATTTTATTATTATGTTAGAAATTTGGTTAAAACTTGTTTTTTTATAAAAAATTTGAAAATTAAAAAAATTACCAAATTATTGTATCTATAACTTCAAATATACCAAAATGGTTTCACTAAACTGTATTATTTTTGACAAAAAGGTATAAGTACATATTTATGACCTTTTTACTGTTTCGCATTTGATTATATTTTGGGTATATACAGTATGTCTCCGTAAGTTTGCATCATATGGAAAACTTTTTTATTATTCATTTTACGAAAAAAAGTTATTCTTTATAAAAAGCTCTGCATGGTCTAAAACCTAAAATGCAACCATCAAATATCGAAATTTTCCAGTCATATACGAGGTTTGTCAAAAAATGTGAATTTTTCCCAAGAGTAAAGTACCTTTATTTTTGACATTATGAAAAATTGTTATACAAAAAAGTTGTTCAGAACTAAAAACCACGTCTAAATATGCAATTATACGCATTTATGTTGAAAAATTATTTTATTAATTTATTATTAATTATTTAATTTTTTAATTATTTAATTAATTTAATGCGTGTTATTGCATATTTAGACGTGGTTTTTAGTTCTGATCAACTTTTTTTATAACAATTTTTGATAATGTCAAAAATAAAGGTACTTTATTCTTGGGAAAAATTTACATTCTTGGGAAAAATTCACATTTTTTGACAAACCTCGTATATGACTGGAAAATTTCGATATTTGATGGTTGCATTTTAGGTTTTAGACCATGCAGAGCTTTTTATGAAGAATAACTTTTTTTCGTAAAATGAATAATAAAAAAGTTTTCCATATGATGCAAACTTACAGAGACATACTGTATATACATAATATTATGTCCTTTTTCCAGATTATCATAATAAAATAATTTAAAGTTATACCTTTAATGTTTTTAAAAACCTCTATTTATAAAAAAAAAAAAACCGCTAAAAACTTTTTTTTATCTTGAAAATTAGTATATTATATGGGTTTAATGCTTAAGATACCCTAGACGGAAGTGGAATATTTTAAGAGCATAAGGAAATAACTTAACAGATATGTTTTTTGCATTTCCTGAAAAGTTTCAAAATCAGAGTTATTCCCTTTTGACTTCCAGCTACAGAATTATTCGTTGGCTTAAGTATGCACTAAACTGCATTTTGCTTCTTACGTTACTGCCTTCAAAATTTGCCCCACCAGTAAAAATTCAAGGGTCGCGCCTGATGCCATTTCAAAAAAATTATCGATATCAGATCTCTAATTTGGGACATACTGTAGATATTATTATACAGGGTGTTATTTAACTACAAATACAACTATTTTATCTTTTGAGTTTTCTTCATATCTTGCTTTGTAAAAAAAACACTTTATTGCATGTCCCCGGGACAATAAGAGTAAAAAAGTTAAACTACTTACCAAACATCAAGCAATTAAAATTACACGAAAGTCCTCTTTTCAATTTTTTCACACAGATTAAAACTGTTTTCAATAAAAGAAATTAACATAAAATAATCGCATAACGTAATAATTTATTACTGCAATGTTTTAAAAGTAACAACTGACTATAATAGCTTTTATTGTCCCGGCGACATGTAATAAAGTGGTTTTTATTTATTTTTTCAAAAACAAAGCAAGATACGAAAAAAATTGTGTGTGCTTAAGACCACACGACAGAAGTGAAAACTTCAACAAGGTAAAATTAATAATATCAAATACAATTGTTCGGCGCAGACGAGCGTTACACATCCGAGCGTGACGGCTCAGTTAATTTAGTGCCCACAAAAAGTGCTAAACGCGCCTAAAGAAGTTTTCGCTTCAAAAACTTAGGAAATAAAATAGTTGTATTTGTAGTTGCTTAATTCATGAAAAATACACAATTTTAAAAAAAGTCACTGGTGCGCAATTTTTTTGTCAAAAATATTAGTTGGACTGTCTTCCGGGACGCCACTGAACTTAATAATTTTAAGCTAATTGAGGCGAAATTATCCTCTTGTTATTACAAACAGAATTGCGAAATTTTAACAAAATCGAATAAAAAAGTATTGAGATATTTACGAACATCCGATTTTTTTTTTAAAACAAACCCTGTATCGTAAAAACTATGCATTTTCGGACCCATATTTACATGACCTTTTCTTCTCAAAATCACTTAAAGAAGCACCCCTTGGAGTTTGGCCATATACTTAAATAACACCCTGTATTTTTATAAAAAAATACTTTTAAAGTGTGCCCAAGTATTTTTTCAAAAAGAAAACTGTACTGAATTTACTGAATTTATTCCATACAAAGTACAAACTCACACTGATGTAAGTATTTATATCACTTTATTAAAACTTCTCTCAAGATCACCAGGGGGCGCTTTTGCTATGGCCATTTAGTTTATGGGTGTGTAATAAGACGAATGAGTATTGGTAATGTGAAATATACGTAGAGCCAATTTCTGGCAAACAAATGATGCTGTCTCGGCTAAACTGGGCCAAAGGATTATGAAAAAGCAACAAAAATGTGTCACGTATGTATGCGACAATTTGGAAGTAGGAGACAATAATTGAGTACCTATCAGTTAGAAGCACTACAGATTGGTGTATAATCGATCTGAACGACCTATCATGTCATCGATTACATTATACACATTTTCAAAATATTGTTATCAAATAAAGTAGCAAGGAAGCTATTTATTATTGTTTTTTAATCATACCTGACCTCGGCATCGATATAAGGAAATTTGGGATGGAGTTTATTCCCGATAATTGGCCACCGTTTGTCAGTACAAGAGGCCATTTCGGCCACCTCAAAGGCTTTGTCGCCGTACGATTTGGCCAAATGATCAGCTACTTCACATTCAAATCCGAAATCTTGTACTAGTCTAATATACATAGTGGGTGTCCATTCATTGGCACCTTCCAAAAGAAGACCTTTTGTTTGAGACTTTAGGCATTTGCATTTTGATTTCAGGTTACAAGCTAGAAATTAAAAAAATTTTAGATAACATATACTTATAAATAAAAAGACCTTTCTCCAAAATACTTACTAAGTATAGAAAGTATAAAATATAGGACCTTAAATAATAAGAAATATATTATTACTTAATACTTAATAACCAAGTAATTTATAAAAACCTTTTTGTACTTCTTAGTTTTTACAAAGTGAGGTTGGAAAAAAGAACCTAAAAAGCACATAAATATCAAGCTATCACCGAGGAAAAAAATTAAAACCCGAAAAATCTACTTATTCATGCTGTAAAATTTAGAAACTTGAAAATAATTTCCAGCAATTTCTTTAGGTGGATTTTGTAATAATTTTTTTTATTTTTAACACGCTTTTATTAGGTTCACCTGTATGTTTTGGTGCTTGTATGTATGTATGTTTGTAACCGACTTCTTTGAACCCGATTTTGACCCACTTTAAACGGTCAGATTTGATTTAAATTTTGTAGACTTATCATTTTGTAGACAATACAATAATTTGATAAAAAAACCATATGTCAATCTGTCAAAATTCCACATCTGTCATATGTAACTTTCTTATTTGAAGAGATAAAAAAATTTTGATTTCGGATTCTTGCAGTTAGGTACTATCCTCGGTAAAAAAATAGTCGATAAAAATTTGACATTGACAGCTGTCAAAATTTGACAAGAGTGATTTAAACTTTTTTTTATTGAAATTTTTCATTTGGCAATATTATAGCTACGATCCTAGACAAGATAATTTTTTTTTTAAATTTACGTTTACCTGTCAAAATTTGACAGCTGTCATATGTAACTTTCTTATTTGAAGAGATAAAAAAATTTTGATTTCGGATTCTTGCAGTTACTATCCTCGGTAAAAAAATAGTCGATAAAAATTTGACATTGACAGCTGTCAAAATTTGACAGGAGTGATTTAAACTTCTTTTTATTGAAATTTTTCATTTGGCAATATTATAGCTACGACCCTAGACAAGATAATTAAAAAAAAAATTGACGTTTACCTCTCAAAATTTGACAGCTGTCATATGTAACTTTCTTATTTAAAGAGATAAAAAAAATTTTGATTTCGGATTCTTGCAGTTACTATCCTCGGTAAAAAAATAGTCGATAAAAATTGGACATTGACAGCTATCAAAATTTGACAGGAGTGATTTATACTTCTTTTTATTGAAATTTTTCATTTGGCAATATTGTAGCTACGATCCTAGACAAGATAATTTAAAAAAAAAATTGACGTTTACCTGTCAAAATTTGACAGCTCAAGTATAAATTTTTTTCTTCATATTTTTGATATCGGATTCTTGCAGCTACGATCCTGGACAAAAAAAAATTAAAAATATATGTCTATCAAAATTTGACAGCTCAAGTATGAATTTTTTTTCTTCATATTTTTGATATCGGATTCTTGCAGCTACGATCCTGGACAAAAAAAAATAAAAAAATTGGACATTCGGGTTTGATCGGGTTTTTTCGGATTTGTTCGGGTTGGTATATCCAATGCTTTGAATCTAGCCATTTAAAAAAAAAGGATCCACTACTTTAAATCTAGCCATTTAAAAAAGTCACTGTTAAATTAGTGACACTATTCCATCTCTACTCCGGACCTCTCTATAACTATCTTTCCTTAAAAAAATTTTTTTTAAGGAGAGATAGTTTTTTTAAGCTATATTTATTTAACAAACAGTTCCTGAAATATGGCCAGCGTTCATTCTTATTTAGCCACCCCAGTACATAATCCGGTTTCTTAGAACCTGTACGGACGGATGGAGGGACCATCCACTAGTAACGACATTCCTACGAGCTTTTAAACTTAACAACCTGACCTGAAGGTCTTAGTTTTACCTGTTATAGCTGCATCAATGGTTTCTTCAGCCATAGATCTGTAGGTAGTCCATTTTCCTCCAGCAATAGTCACTAAGTTGGAATCACTGACGTGTATAATATGATTTCTCGCTAACGACTGGGTGTCGGTTTTGTTCGGATCTGACACCAGGGGCCTGATACCGCTCCAGGCTGATAGCACATCGCTGCGTTTTACTGGTCATAACAAAAGCAACAATTAATAAGCATGTCATAGTACCATAGATAATTTTCGTGATTTCTTGATTACGAACTTTTGTTTATTTTATTATTATAATAATTGGATTCTCCAATACATATTGTCGGTTTCCATTCAAGTATTTTCTTATGAAAGGAAATGTAGATACACCAATGTACAGGTACAGTGGGGCTACTATTATAGTTGCTGGTCTTTGAAAATAAGAAAAGCAACTATAGAAGAAATTATGGGAAATTCTAAATATTTCTGTGAACCTACTTTTTATATTAGAGCAGAAATTATTAAATTTCCTAAAAAAATTAATTTTTTTACCCCGATGCCATGAACTGTCACTGAATTTCTTTACGATTTACTTTAGTTTACAGAATCTAATATTGATTTTCGAAATTTTTCAGTATATAAGTGGTTTGTAAGTATGATTTTCTTTCAATAAAAGCCCTAAATAAAAAATTTGTTGCAATGTTTAAATCTTTTAGCAACCCAGCTTGTAATCGAATTAAATTCCATTTTCCAATTTCAGTGCTTAGTTTCTTTCTCCGTTTGGGTTTTAGAGAGGTTGTATGTTAGTAGTAGCAACCCATATCGATTATGAAAAGTTTCTTGTTATTCTTTTCGATTATACTCTGGTACCAAAATAATTGGCAGTGACTCATTTTTACCGGGGTGTGTAAGACGTAAGGGGAACGCCAATTCCAGAGAGGCGTGTCATTTTAAACAATAATAAATCAAAAAATATATGAATTTCTTGTTTATTATTATAATACATTTACATTATATAATAATTTACATTTACTAGGTATATCTAATAAATTAAACTGAAAAATAAATGAAGCTTTTACATTTGGTGATCTAACGCAGTAATAATTAGAGAAACTAAATTACGCAGATATAAAATCCAAGACGAATAATAAAGCAACGGTATAAGCTATTTTCATAAATTATTTTATTGTACTATATAATAATAGAAGGATGTAATAGTAATGGTGGATTGTGGATTAAGGGCAAAACCTAATTATTGTTACTTAATGAACACTACTTGGTAATACTTTGACAAATTATATTCCACCCCGACATTAAAAAGTGTTGTGATGACATAATATTATATACGTTACAATTTTAAATGCATTATTACCATTACAGCGATTATTCACTATCTGATGATGAAAACATTTCATTACTGTCGCTACTGCTGTCATCCGCAGGATTTATAATAATATGTTCCACCATGACTTCAACGCGTACATCTAAGTCCCACATTTTTTTTCTACGCCCTCGACATGTAATACGCACTTATGCCAATCCGCTGCTTGTACATTCGCTATTGCCGTTTTTAACAGTTCTTTAACATCTTTTAATTTAAATGTTCTATTTTCACGCGCCACTTTGCCTTTTATCTGTGCCCATATAAGCTCGATTGGATTTAGTTTACAATGGTAAGGCGGTAAACGTAATATTGTAACACCTCGTTCACGAGCCATTTCATCTACTACATATTTCGTATATTTTTTTTTGTGAAGTCTTGCAAGATCGAGCAACTGGACGACCCACGTTCAATACGCGGTAAGATGGATTTAAACCAACCGTCAAACACTTTCGAGTTCATATCCTTATGATAATCACAGGTTTTACGAGATTCAAACACGTTTAACCCACCGGCGTATACAAGGGGGGGTACTGGGGGTAATTACCCCCCCCCCCAGGATTACTTAAAGCGTTGTTTAATTTTTGTCCTTACTCCTTAAAGTTGCTAGTATCCTAGCCGGGCACGTAGCTAGGGGGGGGGGGTTACAAAGCCCCCCCCCCCGAAACTCGAGCTCTGATTTCGGCAACATAGGCAACACATTAAACATTTCCTACACTATTACATTTTCTTCACCTCAATTATTACCGGGTTTGTTTTTGTGCTTTTCTTGAGGATTTTGTGTTGTGTTTTTTATTTTTCCCACTTGAAAACCAAGCACCATGATTCAAAAAAGGGCGTGGCACCCAAAAAATTTTCGCCTGCGGCGCGATCCCAATAGGCCCCCCGAGATGAAATCCTGGCTACGTGCCTGATCCTAGCCGATTACCCCCCCCCAGACGCATAAGCTGGATACGCCGTTGGTTTAACCCACCTTCAAGAAAACCAGAATCACTCCCGATGTGGGTTATAATTAACCGACGACCTTTTCCTGAAGGAGCTTTCAATCCAGTGGACAGTCCATTGATAAAGGCGTTACGTGCATCTTTAATGTTGAGATCTTGCCAAATGTAATTCACAGTATATGTCCTTCATTTAACCATGTCTCGTCCGTAAAGTAAATTAGTTTCCCTGCACAGCGATATTGTTGCATTTCTTCTAGATACTTTCTACGACACAATACGATTTCTTCCTTTTCCACCAAAATACTTTTGCGATTTCGTTTTAAGAATCGAAAATTCAATTCTCGTAGTGTACGCATTAGAACTCTTCGTGAAATTTTTGGCATATTTTCATCTTTTTCAATTTCGGCAAAATTTTTTTTTAAATTCGGAGGTTCATTTCGAAAAAAAAATGCATGCACTTTTCGGCGAATGGCTAACTTTGTTTGCTGATCAATAAAAATATTTTTCCGTCCTCTTGTCTCCTTCTGATCGGGCACTTTAGTGTTCCTGTTTTCCTTGATAGTTCTATAAACAGTACGGCAAGATGTCTTATGCCTGGTTTCTGAAGCACCAGATATCTGTTAAATAAAGTTATTGATTCGATAACCTGCTTCTAATCACAATATTGGATTTCTCAATCACTCGACAAGGCTTATTTATTACATAAGTTATCTAATGGATATCTTATGAAAAATGGGCAGATATTTGTCCCATAAAATTAACGCAAGCGTCGTAGATTATGGTTTCCTACCAAACTTTTTTGTGTTGATGAAAATTTGCTGCTTTCTTTTAATTTTACAACAACAGAGAATACAGATAGGTTTTCACAGAAATAAAATGTCGTTCGTCAGAGTAATCAGATGAAGAATATTTCAATAAAGTTAGATATATTGAACGACCAAGAATTTATCGTCAAAGAGAAGATCAATATTTAAAATATAATGATAAAGAATTTCGGGACAGATTTCGTTTAAGCAAAGAAACTGTAAACTTCTTAATGGAGTTAATAGGAAATAATATAGTAACAATTAGTAATAGAAATAACTCATGCATTATCAGTGCTAGACCAAGTGTTGATTACTCTTCGCTTTTGCGTTACATAACCTCTACAGTCTAATAAATCTTCTGAATACCTGTTCATCAAATCAATGTAATGTAAGTCTGCCGTATAGTTTAGAAATTATTGTAATTCTAAATCGTATATTATTCGTAGAAAAATAAAAAAATGGTAACTGCCAATAATTATAAAGTAATTAAACAATAGATTAGTCAATCCGATAGTAAAAGCCCATATTTTAAATTTTAAAACTTAACCCAGAATGAAAACGACAATGATTCAATGAACAAGTAACTAGCTTCACAACCTATGTGGAATGCCGATTTACCCAAGCTATATCTATGTATTTTTTTCTGAATTAACCCTATTTCGAATAAAGAAACCGTTTTTACAGTTTCTGTTTATAATTTGTCGAAAGAACTGATCTAGTTCATTATTATCTACAGTTATTTCAACGTGGGATTTATGTTTGGAAACCCGTATAAAGTTGTTGGTCCGATAACTTTAACTTCTAAATTGTTATCGATTCAATAACGTAAAATGTTAAGAAACCGGGCATTAGTCAATGTGGCACAAAGTTCTGCTGCATCAGTAAATGATATTCCACTGTGTGTACTTAGAATTCCCTCATACACATTTTTTAACATTGCACGCTTCCCAGGTTTTAAATGACGTAGTTTTTTAACTTGTTGGTTACTACCACTTGAATAACTCGCCTGCATTATAATATTTGCTGTTTTGAATAAATATTGGAGGACGTCATCTTTGTGGAACGGCCTTTCTGAGACCGTGTTTCCAACCGAATATAACCTCCAAAGATTCAAGAAAAACGTGAATCGCTTTCTTCGCACATGCACCGCTCCCAGAGCGCCTTAAAGGATTTTTCCTATAGTGCTTGTGCTCGATCATAAAAAAAAACTGAATTGCTAATATCCTCTCGGTTGGAACTTGTCTACGACACTGAAGTGAACGTTGATTAGATGCGATAAGAAAGCGAGCGAGCGCCTCTAAACATGGGTTTTCCCACCTGTGTTGCCAAATTAAGTAAACAGGTATAATGTATCCAAAGTCAGTGTGATGACATTCCAACCGGCGGTAAACAGTCTCAAAGAGACCGACCATTGTATGCCGTATGAAATGATTGGAATGTCATCACACTGACTTTGGAAAATCAATACCGTAGGGTGAAAGGTACGTGCCTTGATGACATGGCGATTTCGGTAAATTTTGTGGAAATTTCAGTGAAATGTATGAAAACTTGGCAACATGTAATGACCTATTTATGCACAATCTTATCAAGCGGTTAGGGATGTTTCTATTTAGCTTAAAAGTGGGCGAATCAATGTTAATTATTTTCTCCGCACACTGTTAATGGTGGTTTGAACAGTTTTGCCAATTATTTTGAGACTGTAGTATAGAATAATATACTGACAGTTGTAATCTACTGCTATATCCGTTATTATTGGCCTGACCCAGTAAAAGAGATATTGAGGAGATTCAGGAACTGGTTTGGGTGAGTATTGATATTATGGTAGGAGGTGATCATTTAGGCCGAATTTATGGGCCAGTTCTTTACCGGATTATGCCTTCCCAGATAAGTGTTGGTTTATTGCTAAAACCATACCTAGGATGCCCAATTTCACTTAGAACAGATTGAAACTTTTGACAATAATTACATCTACGGCAGACCCCTAGAGTTGTTTCTACTATAGCGTCTAGTTTTCTCAATTTTCTTATAAAACAAGACACCGAAAAATAAATATTAAATAATAAAAATGGTTCTGCTTTCTGGCTAAATTGTATGAATTGTATGAATGTAGAAGCGCTGATTATTTTCCTCACCTTCAACATCTGAATTTAAATAATTCTTAATTTCTTCTAAAATAAAAGAGACTTCGGCTTCAGTCGGTTTAGGATTTGGTGTAACATCACATGGTAAATCAGTGGTTCCTGCGATTGTATGTTTTTGCCACGGAAGAAAGAAAATTACTCTACCATCACTGGTCGCTGGATCAAGAAGACCCATTTGTTCTGGTGTGTAGTACCCTAAAAAAAATAATTTTACACCAAAACTGTAGGTAGGTATACCACAATATATTATAACTGAAAAATGTTTAGCGGCGCCGGCGTCCAGACAAAGTTTACCTTCGATGAGATTTGAAATTGCAGGAGGTTCCAAACTGTATAGTACTAACAAACTAATCAAAATTGAATGAGTATGGCCGATTAAGTTGGTAAGATTATTTCAAAGTCTCCGTAGCGAAATTGCTAGAGCGTTCGACTGGTATTCTATGTTGGATAGGTTCTGGGTTTAAATCCCTGCGAAGGCAACTTTTTCAATTTTAAAATACTTTGTCTATGCAACTTTCCAATTGATATAAAATTGTAAAATAACTGACTGATTTATCAAAGCCTAATCCTAGAATATTGAGGATGTCTTCTCCTTTAGGCATCCACTAAATACTAAAAATTGATTTTTCGAAAATCAACCCCCAAGGGGGTAAAAAAGGGGGTTTGAAATTTTTTAAGAACTTCTGTATCCCAGAAACTAAAACTGATAGGGGTCTAAAAATTGGTACATGATTTCCTTTTATAAAATAATCATAAAAGTATTTCGTAATTTTTTTTAAGTTTACAAAGGGGTTAAAAAAAGGGATATAGCCTATTTTGAAGGGGTGCAACTATTTATAATTTTAACTTATAGGATAACTTGAAAACAGGTACTATGATAACTTTGTTAAAATAAGCAAGTATATACGTGTATTGAGGTTTGGGACATTTTTGGCCCCTAGGAGGTAGAAATGGAGGGGGTAAGTTTAAAACGCAACCGCTAGAGAAAACGATATAAAGAAATTTAAAAGAATTCTTCGCTTAAAACAAATGAACATTTATTTAGGCATTTACGAAAAGTTTGCCCCTAGGGGGTGAAAAAAGTGGTTTAAAACTTTCTATTTGAAAAATATTGTTTGTAATATTTTCTTGACATTTAGCAGAAATACACTAAAACAAGTAATGAACCATGTATTATTTATTTTTTTGGACGTCGTGTCGGCCCCTAAAGGGATGATAAGGGGGGGGGGGGGGGGTATTAAACTTTATATTAAAAAACATATTTTTGGTCCGGATCGGGTAAAACTCAGCATAAATACTCTAATCATAAGTAATGAAATAGACTAAATTCGACCCCTAAGGTGATTATAAACGCAAAGTCCATGGAAAGGTTCTGTAAGCGTTATTAAAGAACGGTAATGAAAATAGATGAAAATTTTAATTATATGATTATGAATCTATAGTTTTGGTAATATTTTCATGCCCAGAGCTAGGAGGAGATAAATTACAATTTTATTGAAAGAGATAGAGATAATGTAAGAAAAGATCAATTAAAAATAATATGGGTTTTACTGGGTAGGTAACCTATGACTATGAACCAACATAGTCAAGCAGTTGCATCAGCAATACATCGATTTGGCGTTCCAATTTTATTACACTTTACTCATTAATAAATTAAATATAAATTATAGGTTTTAGATTAGAATAGTTTATACTGTTATAATATAATTATTGTTAAGTGATTACAAATAAAGGTATTTTTAAAAAGTACCTGTCGCCTAATCTACCCTTAACTCGCGGGTAACCGATAGCAATAAATACAATAGATATCACAGAACGTGGTATTGAAATGCCGCCCGGCCTTAATGCCGAGCACACAGTAAAAAACAACATAAGAGAATTTTGAATTAGTTTAATTCGATGAAATTTTAATACTGAAAAATGTAAATTAAACAGTATTAACATAGTTTGTTTGAAGGTGGTAGACAATGAAGTAATATCAAAAAAATTACCTTGTCGGACTTCCATTGTCTTTATTTTGTTACTTAACACAACGTTTCGGTTAGTTAGTATCTCTAACCGTTTTCAAGTGTAAACTGTAAAATAATAATTTTTTTGATTTTAGTATTAACATAATTAAAAGAAAACCAAACAAACTTGCCTGGTAAAGTAATATGAACTCCACTACTCGGTGAACAAATTGTTTTTACATTAGGATCATCCATTTTTCTAATATTATCGGTAAAAGGACCAGTTGCATTAACGACACACCTGGCAGGAATTGTCCAAGTTTTACCTAAAAATGTTTGTTGAATTATTTTTCTATTTAAAATAGAAACTTGGTAGACTGGCGAATATCTGAAACAAACGAAAAAGGTAAATAACTTCTTTTATGTCAAGACCTTCTTTAATATACCTAGATACAGTCCGTGTCTACAACTTAAGTTAACGACATATGGGAAACTTTTTTAATATTAATTTTACGAAAAAATGTTATTCTTTATAAGAAGTTCTGCATGGCCCAAAACCTAAAATTCGAGTGTAGGGGAAGTGTGCCTTTGATGGGGAAATTATCTATTAACTTCCTAAATTATAGTGAGCGAGGTAAATATTTGATTGTCAGTGTTAAAACGGATTTACCTGAGCTGTAATAATTTTTAAAACAATTACCGAAAAAGATCTGTGGCCTGTTTTTTAAAATATGCCAAATGGTCCATCATTAGCGTATATATTCCAATGATGGACCCTCTAATAAAAGTAAAAACAAAATCATATAACTTTCCAAATATTTGTTTTAAACAATTGAAAACGGTCTGTAGAATTTTTCACATACTGCTTAACAAAACGAAACAAAATCTAGTTGCACAATTCATATAATAAATGTTTTTGCGGCTACTCTATACCCCATATGTTTTTCTTTTAAGTTGTTTAGAGCTTGCTGCATGTCAGGCTCTGTTCACTGCTGTCTTTTTGTGTTGTCATATCAATAGGAAATAAAACTTATATAGAATACCCAGTTTCACTTAAGCAACCGATATTTTTGTTTTGTTAATTCTAATCCAAATTTAAATATTGCATTTGATGAGCAAAATACATCCCTACCTTACATATTTAAAGCAACCGACAGATTCATATATCATACGAGAAATTTGCAATAATCCAAACCCAATTTTTTACATCAGGACTTACCAGTTTCAATTTTGTCACGTAATTTTACTAAAACGATATACAAACGGGGAACATTTCGTAGCCATTAATATAAGAAGTTTGGTCACCCATCGTGCGTAGCGCTAGCTGGTTACACGCGCAAATTAAAAATATATCGATGGTGGTCCATCATAGGCAGGGGTCCATCAAAGGCATACTTCATACTTCCCCTACCTATACGAGGCTTGTCGAAAAATATGAATTTGGTTCTAGAGTAAAATACCTTTATTAATGGCAATATCGGAAATTGTAATTATAAAAAGTTGTTCGGCATGAAAAACTATATTCTAATGTGTAATTACATCTTTCTACAAAAATATATATTTTTATTTTTACAAATTTTTCTAGGTTATCGGTAATTGGAGAAAAACTAAAATAAAAAAGACGTTTACATAATATACTTTAGTGTAGAAGGATGTAATTGCATATTAGAACACAGTCATTCATACCGAACAACTTTTCATAATTACAGTTTTCGTTATTGTTACAAAAAAAAGGTTTTTACTCTAGAACCAAATTCATATTTTTTGATAAACCACATAGGTATACGAATGATAAAATTTAGCATCTGCAGAACTTTTTATAAAGAATAATTTTTTTTCGTAAAATTCACAATAAAAAAGTTTCCCATAATATGTCAATTTAAGTAGACACACTGTATAAGTTTCTATTTTTGTTATATGTGTAGTGCCTTGCCCTATTCTCCAATATATTTCAAACAACCCCCAAAGTTTGTTAGGGCAAAACACCGCAAATCAAGTTGGCCTAGAACTTCTTTACCATGTATTTTTCTTCAGTAAGTTACTATTTCTCCTGGTAAAACACACCGTAATCCTTTTAATGGTATATTCACCTAATATTTAAATCAGTACTATAGATTTTAATACTTTAGCAAGCCACCCCAGTACTTAAATCCTTATATCAAGTAGGTACAAATTGTAATATTTTTAATCGAAACACTCACTTTTTAGCAACTTTAATCTTTCCGAAGAATTGGCGAATGTCAGTAATTTTGTTTACGGAACCGTCGCGAAGACTCATAAAACTCGACGAATCAGTACACTGTTAAAAGAAAAGAATCAAATTTAACTTTTTTTCACAAAAGAGTTAAAATAACTATACATTTTAAGTTAAATTTGATTTATTTTAATTGATTATAATTTTTTTTGATTCTCACGTCCAGGATTTCTAACAGTGTAATTTTTAATAACTTCGAAAAATCTTAAGACTTGGATAAACTAACGGTCTAATAAAGAGAGACCCGAAAAACTCAACAGTCTAAGTAAGATTATAAAAAGTCGACGGTATTATTGAGACTAAACAACTCGACGGTATCATTGAGACTCGACGGTATTAGTATTATTGAGACTAAACAACCCGATGGTATCATTGAGACTAACTACCCGATGGTATCATTGAGACTAACCTTTAAAATTCAAGCAGTCCAGGTATTTATATGGTAGCTTACGTGACGAATATGGTCAAAAAATGACATTGCGTTGTTTGCTAAAATCTTCCAGAGTTTTCAATATGCAAATAATAAAGAATAAAAATAGGTTAATAATCTACTGGAAGATTTCTTGCGTTAAAAGTATTTTTCCCTCGATTTTTCCTAATAACAAAAATAGAAATACGTAAATAAGGTTCACACGGCCTACATGAGAATTGTCGAGGTTATAAGAATATTATAGAACTTCTCTATACCAATGGAAATAGTTTGAGTGACATCATGTGTTCCTAGGTATTCACCGATCAAAATTAGAGAAGGATAATGTTTTACGTTTAGTTTTAAGATTTCGGTGTAAGTGACGTTAAGTGAACCCTTGTGGTGTTTTGAAAATATTTTTGAAAAATTTTATTTTTGATTCCGAAATAAGGTACAGAAATTTTATTACCATTGAAAGATATAAACTTATTTCAATTTGAATATTCTGCTTCTTTGAAAGTGAATAAAAATTAACGAAATTTATTTAAATTTTCAATTATTCTCTTGCAGCTTTCTCGTTTTATTTTTAGAGAACCTAACTTTATTTTAAATTTTAATAATATTAAACTTTAATAAAATGAATAAAAATTATTAGAGTTTTCCAAAAAAAGTTTTAAATTTTAATTTTTAGTGGTTATTATTTTCTACATTATGTTGTCACTTTCCATGTAATGAACTGTAAAAGTTAGTTTGGAATAAAGACATTTTGAAAGTTAATTTTATTTCTATTTTTTTTGCATCTAGAAGCAATACGAAACTTCGAAAGACGAGACCGTTACTGTTAGTGAAGAAAATGTAAAATTTGTTCAAAATTACCTGTCATTTCATCCCTGCAACGAACGCCACATATAATTTGTTTACCACGCTCAAGATGGTCCTCTTTAATTAAACCTGTTACTGTGACGTGATTTGCCACAGTTGTTCCCAATCTGGCGGCTGTCATAGCAATGGCCAAGTTCATTCTTGCGTCATCCATTTGCCCTAGAAATGTAAGAATTATTTGACCTTAAGGTTGAATTCTCAATGTCATTCAATCTATTGCCAACCTATAACCTATTTCGCGTTGATTTTTTGAGTTTCTTATTTTAATAACTAACATTTAAAGAAAATCAATATCGTCGGTACATTATTTAGGTAGTATCTGATAAATTACAAAAATATCAATTTATTTAATTGCTAATTTTGGGATAATTGTATAGGGAAAGAACAATAAGTGACAATGACATAATAATGTAAAAAAAAAATATTATCCGATATTTTTCGCTCTACAATTCTCCTAAAATAAGTTATGAAATTCCTTGATATTTATTAAATATGTCGATTATTACCTATAGAATATCAAGTCGATACTGATTTTCTTTAAATTTTGTATAAAAGCTAGAAAACATAAATAAATCTCGCGAAATAGGTTATAGGTTGGCAAGCATGTTGATACTCCCACCTTAATAGTATTCATGGGTATATAGAAGAGTTTAGATAGTCCCAAGGGCGTCGCCAGCCAGTGAGCTAGGGAGGGCAGCATAGAAGAACTGAAGATAACATTAAGATAGAAAAGTTTTAATTAAAAAAAAATAGAAAACGAATAAATTATTTACATACAAAATCAATTTAAACATAATCGTCTAGGGCTGCTAGCGAATTTGTTGGTTACTTTCTTTATAAAATCGTCCAAGTTCTTGAAAATGTGTTGCATGTGTACACTCATCATGGCGAGGCCATTGAGGCGAGTTCCAGTCATCGTGCTCCTCAACCAGGTTTTGATTCTCCTCAAGCTACTGAATGACCTTTCAACTGTACAAGTGGTACAAGGTAAAGCAATAAGAATCCTCAAGGCCTTCTTTATCGCAGGAAAAAAATCGTCAGTTTCCTTAAGGACTTCCACAACACTTAGTTTGGTCGATTCTGGTTTTTCCTCCCATATTTTTTTCCAAAGTTCTATCTCATTCTTGATATCCAAAATACCGTAAAAGTTTCTGAATTCCTCGCATGCTTCTTTAAGGTCCTCCAAAGATATGCTTTTCATTTGCGCAGGGTGTACTTTTGTTAGGGCAAAGGATGGTTTATTTTCTTTAGAGAACCTTATTTCGAGGGAATTTATAATTGAGTCCGAATAAGGAATTGTCATAGACCTCCGCCAGAATTCTGAAGGGCTTTTTGCCGGGTGGTTGCTGCGGTGTTGTTGTCTTTTAACAGTACGGGGTATGGATTTCATATTTTCCGTCAGTCCAATTTTTTCCGCAATAGCAGTAGCATCTTTGATAATATCTTCTGTAACTTTTTCGGGATCGTTACGGTGGTCTTTGATCAGTTGTAAAATGCGACTAATATGCTGGGATGCCTGAACCGTGTCCAAGGATACTGATTTGAGCACGTTTACTGAGGGTTCTATAATACCGGAATATTTGGATATCAATACCAGGCTAAAAATAATTGAAGCTTTGGAAGCTGCCGCATGGAGCTGATACGCATGTTTCCTAGTCGCATTATTGCCATCTCGAGACAATATTTCTAAAGCCTCCATTATAGCACAAAAATTCTCTTTAAAAACTCTGATGCTTTTGTGTTTTTCGCTCCACCTGTCTTCGCATAACCGGGAAATATTGGGTATTAATTTCCGCCTTAGAACCGATTCTAGAAAAAATGTTATTATATCCTTGATGGTCCCAACGGTATTTCTGATGTCGGGCAGGGCGTTCAGATCATTGATGACCAGATTGAGCTTATGTCATTGTAACGAGCAATCTTCGCGAACCGATGCAGTGTTGCCGTTGATTCCCGGAAATTCTCGGTTATTGTTTCGATTAGCCGGGTGCGCGTAATTTTATTTTTAATTCCAGTAAGCCGTATTTTTAGAACCCCTAGGGGGGGGGGCTACTGCCCCCTCCCCCTGCCCCTCTCTGGCGACGCCCTTGGATAGTCCCATGAAGGGTCCAGGTCGTTTATACATTTTCTGTCTCCAAATATGGACAACTGACTTCGTAGCTACTGAGATTGACGGAACATTGGCATTTTTGAATGACAGAAAAGTTCTCGACGTGTATTGTCTTTATTTTTTTTTAAACGCAACGTTTCAACTGATATGTATCTCCAGTCGTCTTCAGGTGAATACTTCTGATTTAAAACAAATAAAAACAATGCAAGTTTAAAACTCTTTTGTCATTCAAGAAACATTTATTGTCTCCAAGCTTTAAACATTGGAAATTTTATTTCAGAACAGAAATTTTGACAAATATTACTGGATTTTTATATTCGACATTAAAATACTAATTTTCTACTAACGTGCGTAAAATAAAAAGTGAATATGATCTAACTTTTTACGCTGAATAGTGTAAGCAATTCGTACCTTAAGTGACTTTTAATTATGGTATTTGAGCACTCCGTCTACTGCTCCTGTGCAAAAATTCCCATTCGTAAAAAATACCGTGCGAGCAAAAATCATTTGCATCAAAGAGGGCTTGGATTAAAAAACGTAGGGCTTGATTTAGATCACAATAATATGGGGACGATATATCTAACCAAATCTAGGTTAAAATTTTGTCAAATTCTTATTATGATGATATGCCAAACTAATGAGTAATAAAATAAGTAGACAAATACAAATTTATTTTTGTTGTTTACAAAATTAACAAAGTAAGAATAGACAGAAAGAAAAAGAAAAATAATTACATAAATTGCTGAAATTAGCCACCGCCATGCTCCTAGCATAAATTCACACGTCTCTTCATATTTTCGAGTAATTCCTGCGTCTTTCAAAATCTGCGGCTTGTATTTCTTGGAATACTTGCACTTTATAAGGAAATAAAAAGCAGCTTCTTAAGAATAGTCCCGCATGTTCCATAAGATCTTTCCACTTCTTGGGACAGGCGTCATATACAATTTGTTGGCGTGTTGTGCATTATTTCACGAACGTTTGCAACAAGTTCTTCTGTTCTTATAGATGGTCTTCCTGCTTCTTTTTTGTGTTTTATAGAACCTGTTTCCCTAAACACAGCCACGGTTCTTTTCAGGCAATGATAAAAATCCCCAGCAATAAAAGCAACGTTAGGAAAATGTTCGTGAAAATCGTCCATGCACAAACCCGGATTGTATTGAAACTCACCATTTACTCTAACCCCGTTTCGAAAATAGGCTTTAACCATGAATGTTTTGTGCTGTCCCGTAAAGCCCATTATGTGAATTGTTCAAGAAATTGGAAAAATTAGCGATGAATCAAATTAGTTATAACGACTGTCAAAGATGACGGAATAACTGATTGATTGTTAATTCAGGTAGTTACTGACATCCAACAGGTATTAAGCTCTACGGCTAAGCATTACGTCCTTAGATGCAAGGCCCTCTTTGATGCATTTTTTTTTCGCACGGTACCTACTTCACACACTTAATAACACATAAATATAACTATTTTTTCTACCGTGCATAAAGTACTAACTATAGAAAGTGTATAAAATTTAACTTTTTACGCTAATGCGTAAATTGAATAATTACTTGAATATGCATATCTGCCTTTTTATTATTAAAATTATTGGTCTGGTTGGCCATAGACAAATAAAGCGTAAAGTAATTTACTTTACGCACTAGTGCCTAAAGTGAACTGTTTGTATTTTGATTTATGTTATATGTTTCCCGGTAGTAGAAAAAATAGTATATGCAATTTGTGCGTTAAGCGACTTGCTTCCATTCCATTCAGCCCGGTGTCGGGCTCTTTTAAAAATATGGAAATAAACTAATGCCGTGTTTAGAAAACACGCTTTCAGGCTAAATTATCGATAATTTTAATGCACTTATGCTATTACCCCCGATAGTTACACGTTAGCTATCGATAATTGCACGGCCGGTAGGTACCGTAAATGCCCTGCAGGTCTTATTTTGTTTGATTACATTAAACATTGACATTTTGAAATTAGTTTGCAAACTCCATTGGTGAATTTAATGCTCACTGAGTAGGTATACAAAAAAAATTATATTCGTAGGTAAGTTTCCTGCTAACAGGTGTCTTTGCATTATCAGCTAATGGGTTTTGAAAGAAATCAGGAATATTGTGATGCATGTATGAGGTTTTTCCATGGGATTTATTTAACAATGACGTTTTTATTTGTATTCGGGAAATATTCCACTAAATATCATTCATGCGACAAAATAACCAGATAATTTTCCATGCAGGCCTGTTTTCCTTTAAAAATTGCATTCCTTTATTTTCATATTTTTTTTTAAAAAGCCCTTAAACTTCGGTGTCGGGCTCTTTCGAAAATGTGAAAATATACTGATAGAATGAACCAAACACCAATATTTTATGTAAGCTATCGACTCCTAGAATCTGACTTACCATCATAATATACTATTCCACCGCATAATTTGTTACTCTTCAACATGGGAAAAAGTTCTAAGGCGTTCTTTTTTGATAAATAATAAGAACTTTTAAGAACTTTTGAACCGGCTACTACATCATACATTTTAATACCAATCCAGAAATAAGGAACTTGCCACCACCTGCAAAAACGAGCACCCTTTAATTTAACAAAATTAAAAAAAAAAATTTCCTTTATTTTGAGGACGCATCAAATAATAAAATCGGGATTTAGAAAAATTCTTTTTCAGAAAATGACGTTTTACTTGCAAAGCTAATTGTTTGCCTACACTTGTTTATAAGAAACGGATTTTAGTAAATTATATTTAAATAGCAAAACAGGTTTTTCTGTTAAATTTCAAAGTTATTTTTTTATAATGGAGTAGGAAACGTTATGTTTTCATAAATAAATTCCTTGGGTTTGGTGCTCAACTAAATTATTTTTTAATTCTGAATCTTTATCTGCAAAACTGGTTATTTGCAATAAACATTAATTTTTTCTAGAAAACCTGTACATTTTTACACTGAAAATTTCTACTTCTGAATACTCTAAGCAACATGTATAAAACACTTTATTTTGCAAAAACAGCACCACTCAGATGTTAATAGTTTTTTTCGATTTCCTAAAAAAATGCTTCCGAGCAAAGAGAAAGTTTTGCAAATAATCGCTTCATAATAGGTCCCATTATTTAGTGTGTAGTGTGAATGCCTGCAACTTTTCATTTTTGTACCCTATAAATTTATTGATAATTTACTTATTAATGAAAAATGAAATGAACTAGTCATCTGTCGATGGTCAATATTGAAATTTTCAAATAACTTTGTTGGTTAAATTTTTTTATTAATATACTATTAAACTTACTGATATACTGGCAATATAATTGGCAAGAGATGTGCTAAATGAGGAGCTTGTTCCAAGACGGTAGCTCTTTCGTGTAACGCTTCTTTCACCATTTTATACTGTTCGTAATCCAGTCCCATTAGAGCTTTCTGTAGATATCTATAATATAAAAATAAAGATGTGTTCATTGCCCTGACGAACAAAGAACCGTGCTCAATCATATGAAATATATATCTTTGTTACATATTACTTATTAATCGATTAATAGTCTGAATTAGTCCAATAAACTAGTGGGTACTTATATTATTACTACTGCATGGTCGCGAGTACCCAGTACTGCCCAGTAGTACTGGGCAGTCCTGGGTACTCGCGCTATTCGATTGTTATTGATTCGCTATTGAAACAATGCAGCGGGTACCATATAATATACTACCCAATAGAACCTTTAATTATACCTATATTATTGTTAAAAATAAATTTTTTTCTCTTTCAATAAATAGTATATTGTACAACAAGTGAGAAAAATCACATATCTCTCCAAAGCACACAAGTGTGGGAGAAATATGTGATTTTCTCACGTGTCGCACACTGTACTATTTCTACGGATGCCTTGTTTTTATGCGTTAAACAAGGTTCAGAATTAAAATACATAATACAATATATCGTCGGCTTAGTGCAAAAACGTTAAGTCAAAATTAACAGTTTTGAGTAAAACCCAGTTTTAAGAAATGGCGGAGTTTAATGTGATTTATTAAGAAAATCTGCATATGTACAATATATTTTTACAAAATAGTATTTTAAGGAACTGTAATTTTATTAAACTAAGTTTTAAATTTTATTAAATTCATTAAGTGACTTAGTGAGTTTTAGACCCAACTACAAATAGGTAAGGTAGGTGAAGGGAATACGCCCATGTTGGTTATATGCCCAGCCGGTGTATTTTTAGGTAGTTTGAATTTTCGACGACAGATGGCTGACACGGTGCTTACGATAACCTTTACGGCCAAAGTTACGTGAATCCGATGTCAGGTCAGTTGCATTCAAACAGTCGTGAGTTTCGCATGGTGTTTGATTAGAAGGTATCTGTTATTAAACAGGGTCACTTTAAATCGCTTGATAATGTGCTATAATCTAATATTTATATTCAGATGAATGTATCAATGGAAAGCTTGTTTCTTTAAGATTCTTTTGACATATATTTGTCTTAAAAATAATTTGATATTATACCAAAAATTAACAAAAATGTTGTTCACGTACCATATAGGTAATATGCCCATACCCAAGTGAAGTTAATATGCCCCCTGGGCGTATTACCTGTACTCATTTTTAATTGGTTATTTCAGATGTTTATTACATAATTATATGATATTATTATGTGTCTTTGATTTTTATTTAATTAGTAAAAAAGATTAAAGCAACCTTGATACGTTTCTCTTACTTTACAGAGCTGCGCATATTACCAACACCCCATGGGCATTTTACCAACATGGGTTGCTAATATGCCCAGTTTGATTGTTTTTAAAAAAGTGGTAAAAAGGGTAAAAAACAAAAAAAAAATTAAGAATTATTTCCAAAAACTGTTACAATAGCAGAAAATTAATTTATCTCTCATAGAATAAAAACAACATGAATTAAATCTTCGAACACGAGATTTGTATTTTTAAAAATATTTATTTTCAACTTAGAAATTAATTTTACAAAATATAGTATATGTATTGTTAGCGTGACAATAAAAACCCGACTGGATATTAATTCCCATGAAGATCTTGGCTTCGGTAAAGTCTGTTGATGCTTATTCAGCAACTCAGCATTTTCTTGGGAAATGCAATATTATCCTATGGTTAAGGGTGATATAATTCCTCCCCCCTAAAATCCAACTTTAAGGGCTAGCGAGGAAGTTGGACGTCGGCGAAGTCGATAGCTTCTTTTTCCTTCTGGGCGGTTCTTTTAAGGGTGCATAATTTGGGGTATATCTTCTTATAGGCAAGGTATATGATTCCCAAAATTAAAAGTACATAGATCGCCAAAGTCCAAATACTTGGGGTATTAGAGATAGTATCGTAGACTAGCTTAGGCTGGTTTTCGATTATATGGCTTCTTATTGATTTCAGATCATCGAGTTCGATTTCTTCCAATCGAAGTGTCGCATTACTGATAGCTTGTTGGGCCAAATTTGTATCCAGGTCAGGAAATAATATGGGCTGGTTTAAATTCGTGGATTGTTTTTCATTAATGATTATTTCATTTTGGGTGGATATACGGCATCCAATGGGCAGGTTAATTAGATATGTGCCGGCCATTGGTTTTTGTATTTCTTCTTGTTTCTCGCATTTTAGTTGAAGAGTTTCTTGTTGTGGCAACATCGCAATCCATTGGCTAGAGTCGCTTAACCGTTTGATGATCGATTTCGATACCTTAATTAGTGTTTTTTCGCAGGCGGAGGTGTTTTTGACGTCAAGAAGCTGAACTTCACAAGGGTTGTCTTCTTTGATGTCCTTGATGTCCATTTTAAGGCAGATGAATCGTTGTGGGGATATTTCATCGCAGGGGTTGCTTGCAAATGCATAGTGCAATTCATTTTTTACCAAGAATTTGTTTCGCGGTATTATCGCCTTAAACTGACTCTCAAAAAATATAGGTGTCGAAAATAAATGAAAATAATTAAAGGTCTCAGGATACGTAATTGGAACATGTAAAATGTAATGTATTTTATTGTTTAAAATAAAACTATTAACTTTTATAAATTTTGAAAACAGGGGTATATTTTCTAAAGTTAATTCGACTGGAAATTGTTCCTTATTTAAGTATTGTTTAAGAGTTTTTAATTCGCTTAATAAATCAGCAGTTTTAATTATGCTAGGATGCATAATTTGCAGCTGTGAGAAAGAAATAGAATTTTCAATGTCTTGCAGTACAGAGTTTAGAATTTCATACATGTTGATAATCTGGTTCATGAGATCCTTGATAAACATAGCGTTCTCACGGTGTGTTTGATTCTTTATAATTAAAGAAATTTGGTATATGCGTGATTCCAATAATTTTTCATTATGTCTAATTTGTTGAATGGTATTATTGAATTTATCAATTAGGGCAACTGATAGAGTATTTTGCCTTTTAATATTATTAGCTAAATTCATTTGGTTATTTTGCAACTCTTGAATTAATTTATCATATTTTTCTCCGTCCGCATAATCTAAGTTTCCTGAAATTGATTTGAAGATTGAACCTAAGCCGTTTATAAGGCCACGTTTTGATCGAAAAGGTTTCGGTAATATTTCGCGTATTTTTATGTCTACTTTATCTCTAATGAAACTTAATATCTTCCTGTAATTAGAAGTGTCATAGAAGTAGTCTTCGTTCTTGTGAATTAGATTAAATAGGGTATTTGATTGATTATTTAATTTATTGATTTCTATCAATATCGGGTTTAAGTCATAGAAATGTATAAGCTTGTGTGAATAATGTTCTACTTTCGTAGTTCCTAATTTAAGAGGGATAAGTCCAGGGTTGTTGTCTAATTTCCGAATGGAAATTGTTTCTTGGAATCCGAGGGTTCCAGAAAATCTGAAAAGGAAATTTAATTTTAATTATCAAAAGAGTAGGTCTTTCTAAGCGGTCGTCTTAGATTGTCCATATGTATTTTTGGTTGGTTCTCGGTGGAAACTGTTTTTCTTTGGGGATTAGTATTTGTTAATTTAGAAGATTTTTGAAATTTATTTGCGTTTTTCTGCCGCGTGTGTTTTCTAATAAATACTTGATCATCTGGTTGGAAAATTTCGGGGTTATCTCGGTTTTCGTTCCGTTTTTCTATAATTTGTTCTTTATTTTGTATTAAGTCAGAGTTTAATTTTGAATAAATAAGTTTTGCCTTTTCTTTGTGTTCGTTGACATAGTCATTAAGTAATATTTTGTCTATTTCTAAATTAAATGGGTCGTTTGATGAAATGTGACCGTTTATAACATCTATAGGCTTCATTTTGGTAACAGAGTGTAAAGAATTATTATAGGCTAGAATAGCGTATAACATTTTCATATTCATTGGTGTTTTGGAAAAGCCTTGTGTATTTAAAAGTCGTACGTGCTCTGTTATTGTAGAGTGAAAGCGTTCGATTACACCGTTTGACTGAGGGTGGTTTGGTGAAATGAAATGAATTTTGATTTTATGCAGGCCTAAAAGTTCGGTTATTAGAGAGTTTTTGAATTCCGTTCCGTTATCGCAAATTATTTGGCATGGAATACGGTGGTGCGAAAAGTATCTAATTAAATTATCCGCAATTTCTGTACCGCTTGCCGAATTTATGGGGTACGCTTGAGCATATTTTGAAAAACTGTCGACAAGTGTCAAGAATTTTGACTGTTCAAAAGTGAATGTGTCAATGTGAACGATTTCAAAAGGCTTGGAAGCAGTGGGCGTGATGTTCATTTTTATTTTTACAGGGTTACGTTCATATTTGCTTTGTTGACAGATCTCGCACTCGTTAATATATGTCTGTATAGAATTTTTTGTGTTCGGCCAATAATATTTTTCTTTAATTTTAAGATAAGTTTCGTCTATGCCGCGGTGGTTGGTTTTACTTTCATGGTAGTTTTTTATTACTTCTACTATATCGTCTTTGTGTGTAACGTCAATTAATTTTTTCATACAGCGTTTAAATTTTATAGATGGCCATTTAAAATATGTCTGCAAGGTTGTTGAGAACGGTTCGTATAGTTTTGCGTCTAGGAAATAAACATGGTATTGTATGTCGGGAGAAATATAATCTTTAATAAAATTGATAACGTCGTGTTCAAAATTGTTCTCGGATAATTGTACTGTAAGGCGTTTTTTCTTTTCGAATAAAATTGTTATCTTAGTTTTCGCGGGAGAATGTAAGACAGAGTTGACGAATATCTGGTTGTTGCCGTAATTAACTGGGTCATCAGTTATGGGGATTCCAACTATAGGGTTTTGCTCCGCGTTAGAATGCACTGTTGCATTTTCGTCGTCAGGTAGGTCATGGTCGACATTGGCGTCCTCAATGTTTTGTTCGTCATCTGTTTGTACAATAAGCGATACATTATCGTTGTTGTCTTTGTCTTGATTATTTGACGTTTGTCCGAGAAGTTGGTCAATCTGATCTAATTGATCAATGTCAATATTTTGGTTTTGATTATCGTTATTGTCTGAGATTAAGTTTTCTATGTCGATATAATCCGAATTTATTTCTTTTGTATGTATCTCGATACGCGAAAGTGCGTCTGCGTTACTATTAAGAGAACCTTTTTTATAAATTATATTATAATCATACTCTTCTAATCTTATTCGCCAGCGCAACATTTTTGAATTGGGATCTTTCAATGAAAAAAGCCATTGGAGGGGCTTATGATCGGTTATGATATTAAATTTTCGTCCGAATAAGTACGGTCGGAAATATTTGGTGGCCCAAACTATTGCCAACAGTTCCTTTTCGATAGTTGAATAATTCTGCTCGGAATCGTTCAAGGTTCTTGAAGCATACGCTATTGGTCGATCTTGTCCAATAGGTCCTTGAGATAGTACTGATCCGATCGCGACGTTGCTTGCGTCACAAGTCAAATTAAATGTTTTTGTAAAATCTGGGTACTGAAGGATTGGATCGTTTATAAGCAGGTTTTTACACGTTTCGAAGCAGGTTATAAATTCTTGATTATGTTCTATTTTCGCGCCCTTTTTTAAGCATTTTGTTAAAGGTTTTGTGATTTTAGCAAAGTTATTGATGAAACGTCTATAGTAACCTAATAAACCGAGAAAGCCTTTTATTTGTTTAGTAGTTGATGGTATTGGATAATTTTTAATTGCTTTGATCTTGTCAGGGTTGGGCTTAACTCCGTCAGGGGTGACTATATGTCCTAGATATGCTACTTCTTTTCTCAAGAATTCTGATTTGTCAAGCTGAATTTTGAAGTTTGAATCTCTAAGGCGTTGGAAAACTAATTTTAAACGTTCGATATGTTCCTGCAAGGATGTGGAAAAAATAATTATATCGTCCAGGTACACTGCACATTTTTCGTTTTGCAACCCTCGCAATATATTATCGATTACCCGTTGAAACGTCGCCGGAGCCCCCTTTAATCCGAAGGGCATGCGCAGATACTCGAAGTGCCCAAATTCGGTGCTAAAAGCCGTTTTTTCGATATCTTTTTCTTCCATTTCGATTTGGTGGAAACCACTAGCCAAATCTAACGTAGTAAAGTATTGGCATTTACCGAGCTTATCTAATATGTCACTTATGTTAGGAAGGTTATACCGGTCGTCTATCGATTTTTCGTTCAATTTCCTATAATCGACGACAACGCGCCATTTCTGTTTACCGGAGGCATCAGCCTTTTTTGGGACTACCCAAATAGGTGAACTCCACGGTGAGTGACTTGGCCTGATTATTTTTTGGTCTAACATTTTACTAATTTGGGATTCAACTTCGCGTTTATGAACATATGGGTATCGGTACGATTTTGTGTATATAGGTACTTCGTCCGTAGTGCGAATCTGATGTTTTATTTTATTGGTAAAGGTCAGGGGTGTATTTTCATCGTAGAAAATATCGGCATATTCGTTTATTAACTTTAAAATTTCGCGTTTTTCCTCGTAATTTAGGTGGTCTGTACGGAATTTAGAAAAATCTATTCTCTGCTTAGGTGAATCATCGAAGTTGTTAAAATTTATTTCTTGAATAAGCTTTTCGTCGAATTTTTCTACTGATATCGGTTCTGAGAAATTTAAAGTTATTGAATTGGTTGTATTATTTAAAATGGTCGTTATGGCTTCGCCATTTTTCGCAATTGTCAATGATTCCGGTATTTCACAATTGTGAAATTTTTGATGGGGTATAATGATCTCGCCGTTTTTTATCGTAGTTTTTATTTTTATAACTTGTTCGGAACGAGGTGTAATTGTTATTAAATTAAGATCGCTTTTAGTTTTATAATAATTTAATTTTATTGTGGCAAAAGGTGTAACTAGGATGCCTTTGTCAAAATCTAAATTTGCCTGTAAAATTTTTAGGTTATCGAGCCCTAAAAGTCCTTGAAAGGTATTATGAAATTTAAATAAAAAGAATTTAAGGTTTGTAATTTGCGGTAGATTAAAAATTTTTGAAGCTGGTATAGAAGCACTGTGTCTATGAGCTGATTTTTGGAAGACCGTTGAAACAATAAATGGGTCTTCTTGGATTAAATTTGGGAAAATTTTAAAAGCAATTTGTGGGTCGATGAACGATTTTGTTGACCCGGAATCTATCAAAAATTTAATATTGTATTCGGGAAAGATTATATAGGAAAGTTCGCTCGAATTATTTGTGGTATTAAGAGAAATTATCGTTGGTGATACTTGACATGTTTTGTTTGGTTGTCTTTCGTAGGGGTTAACTGAATTTTCATTTTGATTATAATTGTTTCCATTATAATTATTATAAACATTAGTTGGGTGCTCATTTGGTTCTTCAATAAAATAATAATTATTAGATGGGTTAACAGTGTTGTCATAGTAATACAAGTGTTGATCATGATCCTCATAATACTGACTGGGTTGTCCTAGGTCATAGTATGGGTGATCAGATTGTATTTCGTTTGTTTGGGTATAAAACAATTCTTCAGCAATGCATTCGTTTTGCTGAGGGGGTTGAAACGAGTTGAATGGACGGTTCTGTCCAAAATTTGTATTTCGAGTAGATATGGTCATAGGTGTAGGTTTAGGAAATGTTTTCTGTGGGTTTGGTTTAAAGACATTTTGATTTTGTTGCGGTCGTTGTTTAAAGACTTGCGAATTTGTAAAATATCTTTGGGGTTGATAATTAAATCGGGGTTGAATGGGTATAGGCTGTGATGGAAATCTATTTGGCATTTGATTTCTAAAGAAATTGTTTGGCGTGTTTGAATTAAAATTAATGGGTGTGCTGTGCACTGTTTTTTGTATTTGTTCGGGTCTTATTTGGCTGGGCCCTGGTCTGATCGAAATTTTGTTATTGGAATTTTGAAAATAATGTACATTGTCTTCTCGGAGGACGATTTGCAATGCCTCACTAAGATCTTTTGATTTCATACATCTGATTGTTGTGCCTAAAGGTTCGCGTAGGCCTGACAAAAATGTTTTTAAAGCCAAATCTTGATACAGGTCGCGTTTTAAAACTTTATTTTCGTCTTTCGTTTCGTGTAAATCTACATAAGCACACAAAAGGTTCAAAATATTTAAAACTCTATCATAATATTGCTGCGGGTTTTCTAATGTATTTTGTCGCAACATAACCAAATCTCTGTTTAAACATGACTCATCTCTTTGATCTGCAAAATTGCGTGTAAGTGTGTTACGCACATCTTGCCATGAACTTACATTTTGAATATTAACAACTACTTTTGCATTTCCAGATAATTTTGAAATCAAAGAGTTAAGTAAATAGACATTTTGAAAACCTGTTGGATTATTTGCCTCGTAAAATTCGCTTATCAAGGCTTCACACACAGATATATATCTATTAAGATCATTGGGATTTCCGTTAAATTCCGGAACGCACTTTAAATATTCAGGATTAAAACGGGACATTTTATCAGTATTTTCAGGTAACTGAATTGAAACTTGCTGATTTAAATGTTCTGAAATTTGTTGTTGGATATTTTTTATCGAATGACTAACAGATTCTATAGTTAAAGGTACTTGATTTTCTGGTAAAATTTGAGAGCCGGTTGAAGGGTTATTGTCAATTTTCAAATTTTTCAGAAAATCAGCTAAATTTTCGACTGACATTAAATTGCACTTACATAAATATCGCAACGATGAAACTGGCCTTCATTATCTTCTATAAGAACCTCGTAGTAGGTAGGCGATGTGGTCCTTCCCAAAACTTCGATTCTCGCAAAATTGGACAATTTGTGTTCCAACTTTCGATAGTGGCTTGCCTAGGTGGGTCCAATGGTCTGCGATAGATTGGACGACGGATCCTTGATGGATGATGACGTCACTCCACTAAACACCTCCGCGCAACAAAGTCACTAACAGGTTCGATTTTTCGGTAAATCGTTGACACGAAAATCGCCCGTTCGATACGATCGACTCCGAAAATCTGCACGACTGCGCCAATTAAATCTTCGAACACGAGATTTGTATTTTTAAAAATATTTATTTTCAACTTAGAAATTAATTTTACAAAATATAGTATATGTATTGTTAGCGTGACAATAAAAACCCGACTGGATATTAATTCCCATGAAGATCTTGGCTTCGGTAAAGTCTGTTGATGCTTATTCAGCAACTCAGCATTTTCTTGGGAAATGCAATATTATCCTATGGTTAAGGGTGATATAATTCATGTATTTTTTTCTATTTTTTATTAATGAAAGCGCTTAAGAGGGGCATATTCACCTCACCTACCTTAGTTGAAATGACTTAATTTGATTTTTATATTGGTAATTTTAGATACTTAGTGAGTTTTTACTTATGTAATATTTTTGCAAATATTGTATCGATAGAAGAAGAAGTGAAATATACAACAATCTCAAAACCTGGAAATATTGACTTAGTGAGTTTTTGCACTAAGCCGACGATATTACATTAACTCATTTTTATATTTTAGTTAAAATTGTAATTACGAGTTATATTTTAACAATTTTGGAAAGTAATTCCTGGTAGGTCGTTTCGCTTCAACACATTTTCGGTAATTGAAATATTAGCCGAGGTCGAAGTTAAAGTTGATGGGGAAACGTACTGAGCTTCCACAGCATTGTTGTATTCAGGTTCTAGTGGCGCTGCCTGGAGGCTGAATCGATTCTACTATGCTTTTTGATATTTTCATTTTGTTAGCCATATAGGTATCGTTATAGGATTCAGCAACATTGCTGGATTTCCAACCCCCATGGCGTTTTAAAGTTAAAAGATCTGCTCCTGCATTAACTAAAATGGTCGCAGATGACCTTCGGAATGGCCTGTATATAATTCCGGATTCGGTAGTTGCAAAAATTTCGCTATATCTTTCGCCATAATGCCAAATTTATTTTTTATTCCCACGGGCTGTTTTGTACATTTGACATTTTGGTAATTTTTAAAAAAGCGGGTCTCGTCCGGGCCTGGTCGAAGCTTTGCATATTTTTTGTAAATTTGGTAGAATACTCCTGTGATTGTGAAATTTCTAGGAACTTTGTTTTTAGTATCGGTTAATTTTATTAAAAGGGCCGAATTGGAATCTTTACTTTCTAGCTTTGTTCATAAAAATAATACGAAAAATATAGATTCACCACCATTACAAAATATACCTATCAATTTCATTACAAATCGTTAATAATGCTCAGAGAACCTTTCCATGGACTTTATAAACACTGTTGGGTGCAGAATTTATTGAAATATTGAAATACGTCAAAAAAGTTTTCATTTGAACTTTTATACCTCTTTTTCTACCTCCTAGGGCCTAAATTTCTGTAAATGTAAACAGATTATTTGTTCCAAGCAAAGAACGTGAACATTTTTACTTACATTTGTTTCTCTAGCGGTTGCGTTGAAAACTTACCCCCACCATTTATTTCTAACCTCTAGGGGCAAAATTTGCCAAAACATTAAAACACGTACTTGCTTATTTCAACATAGTAAGCATAGTACCTATTTTATTACCCCCTCAAATAGGCTACACCCCTTTCTCCTACCTACCGAACTCCTCCATGAATTAACTTGGTGCTCCTACTGCTTGTGCCACTGGAAAAATCGTCCGCCTCAATGAGGGCGGTTTTCAGTCCTCTGGTAGTGGCATCCAATGCACACCCCGCCCCCGTGGCCCCCCCGCCAATGATTAAAATATCAAACTCGTCTTCTTGTAGGGATTTTATTTGTTCGTCTCTTGTCGGAATAGGTCGATGGGAAAGTGTTTCAAAATATTTTTCTGCCTTTACTGTTGGCCACTAAAATATAAAAAGTGTAAGTTGGTATAATATAAATATATATATATATACATAGATTTCGTCATATTATGTTCTAATTCTCTTAATAGACCGATCAGTATATCATATTATCAGCATTTTAAAGTATACTCTATAATTAGCAGGAAAATAAATTTTTAAAACAAATAAATTTTAGAGTTCACTTTTTCTTAAAACAAAGCGTTTCGACAGTAGACAACGACATTTGCATTTGACATTAACAGCTGATCTGGTTTCGTCGTTAAAGTTCCCAGATCAGCAGTGGGCCGTAGCAAGCTCACGCGTCAGGCTGCGTCATATTATTTTCTTTCGATTTTGGTGTTTTTTAAGTGTTTCTGTGGCTGTTTTTGTGTAGTGTGTGTTTTAAACATTTTACTTTTGGATTTTATATATTTCAGACACAGATTTTTTGGTGTTTATTATTTAAGTTTAGAGTACAAACACCATTTTGGTTAACTCTATTATAAAATCAATAAAGTGCCTAGTTAAACTATTTACTTATGGTTATATACAGGATGTCTCATAACGAATGGGCAAATACAGCAAAAGGAGATAGTAGAGTTAAAAATGTGTCATTTCTGCTTAAGAACGCACGGTTAATTTTTAATAAATATGTTTCGATAGGAAATGGGTTTATTTAAATGTTTCTTGCTATCTAGCATTTAAACGCAATTATCTCAAAAACTAAATGAAATATCGAGATTAATGAAGTACAACTTCTTTACGACGTATAAAAGATCCTTCTTTCATAATTTGAGGTAAAACGGTAAGAAATGTGAGAGACAAAAAATATATGCGAGAATTTTTCAAACTCATATTGTGTAGCTGGCGTTCTCTACTAGGTATCTTAAATCTCATTATGAAATCCTCCTTCCTCCCCCTTAAAAATATAACTACACCAAATTTGATTCATATCCGCTTAATATCAAATCGTCACCAATTTCATAAAGTAAATATTTACTTGGATTACCCTGTATCTCTTTAATAGTATAAGAAATAAAATTAAATGACATATTTTCAAGTCCACTATCTCCTGTTCCTGTAGAGTCCCTTAGTTAAATATAATATATTCATTATATAAAATTCCCACAAAAATAAAAATACCAAAAGGGTTTCCAATATGGTGTTTTAATTAGGCGTGCACCACAAAGCTTACCCCTAGCAAAAAATGTATTACTTTTTTTCCTTGTATTATAAATACAGAATTACCTATTTTTGCTTTAAATAAATAAATGTTGTTTTTAGTTTTATAATGTTCTCGCATACTTATTTTTGTAGTATGTCAATATTTTATTTTACAAATAATAAAATTAGTATCTACGCTATATCTTTACAAAATATTAAGACTCCAATACAAAATTTAACAGATGGCGAAGGTAAAAAAACTTAGTCCGGTTCTGTTTCTGTAGCCAACTGCTTAACGTAAAATATACTAGACTTCAACAATGACAGGTGATGTGGCGAGTTCTTACATTAATTTGAATATAACACGAAGCGAGTCTGGTCCTGCTGTCATTTTAGAGCTGTCAAACCGAGCCGGACCGTGTTATCGCGAACGACTGGCTGTTTACGTTGCCTGCGCGTGCTCCGTCGATGCTTGCCTTGTTTCAGCTTCTCAGCAGTTCTCGCAGCTCGCACGTATACACTAAACCCTTTATTTTTCTGTGGTATACACCAGGTCTTTAGGGTCATATGAACGAGGGGGTCACAGAGCGTGATTGATTCAATTGCGGGTCTTTCGAAAGATTCGTTCATCGTGAACGACTCGTCTCTATTATTGGTTTGGGCTTGTTTGAAATCTGCGCTGGTCTAGTGACGGAGTGTCGGCAGTGATATAGCATAATAATTCACATAAGCATATTTTCTATTTTAAGTATTAAGCATTAAGCATATTATAAACTTTCAGTGAATGATCCACCGATATATTTCAGCAATTTGGTAAAATTAAATTGATTTTTATTTTATGGGAGAGTGCATTTTTTAAAGGGCTCAAGCGCCCTCCGAAAGAAATCGTTCCGTCACCAATGGCTTGTCAGCGAAAGTGAATGAATGTTTATAATGTTAGTAAATTGCAAGGCTTCGCCATGCCAGGCTTTGCTGGTACATTATTTTCAAAAAAAAAAATCCAGACCGGATATGTTTTAAAATTTTTGTTCTGATCTTGAAGGTATTAAACGCAAAAAGTCATATCGCGAAAGAATAGTGAGAAAGCTGAACTCCGAATCAAATTGATATGAAAGAAAATTCTTTCCTCTTTAAATAGCTTTCTACTGGTGTTTTTACCCTTTTTCCGAAATATGGCTTTTTGTTTCAAATAACCTTCGAGGGTAAGGGGTCAAAACTTTATGATTATGATTTCTCGATCGCAATGAAATTTAAAAGACAATCCTCAGTGGTAATCCCAGTCATAAATAATATACCTGACAAATATTTATTGTGCAGGCACCGGATCTTTCGAAATGGTACAGGTCCTGATTACCTACTAAAATAAAGATACTTATTTTACCTATTATTTTATATTTGTTGTTTTGTTGAATAAGTATAGCTAAACTAAACTATTGAAATTAGTAGGTAATCAGGACCTGAACCCTTTCAAAAGGCTTTGTGGCTGGATTTAAATTTTATTGCGGTCGATAAATCAACGAATTATTGTGGAATGGAGTATACTTATAAGTTCTATTATTATACTAACGATCGCCAAGATAATATTACCAGGTATAAATCTGGTATCACTGGGTAGCTAAAGGTTCAAGCGATGTTTGTCTTGTAGGACGTACCTAAATTGAGATCTAATTTTTTGGTTAATTTCCTACCTGGACGTATAACTAAATTCATCCCCAAGCAGTGCAGGTCGACAAAAATAAGAAACTAAACTCGTCCCCATATTTAAATTAAATCTGTCAGTACGCGAGCCCCATAAACTTTTCTTTCGGATTTTTTTCATTGGAAGTCATTATAAATAAAAATAACCTGAAATAAAAAAATCGACAACGACTTAAAAAGTAATTGATTAGGATTTAAGTAGAAGCACAAAATACAAAGTTAATTTATTACCAATAATCACAAACAAAATAGAAGTTATTTTAACGCTTGTAAAAGAAAGAAATACATTTAACAAAGTCAAATCTTGTCGTAAGTCCATTTTTATAGGTACTCTTCTATTTTGCTTCCGACAGCTTACGTCGCCGTACTGCTGGATCACGTATCCTTGAAGTTTCATGTAAGCTTTGTATCTTCATGTACGCTAAGCTAACGGAATATAACAACCTTTTTCTAGTACATGCAATGTGACCAGCTGCAAAAAATTATCAGCACAATAGCTAAATGTACCGTCAACATATAATTTTTCACTTTTACTAAGGACCGTCAAGTTTGTTAAACAAGAAAATACAACAATTTCTTTAACATCGTCAATAATGATCACAAAGTTTTCATCTTTTATTGTCCTAATAGTCATTCTTTTTAAAGCTTTAATAACAGCTGCTCTATTTTTTTGTAAGTGGGGTAGGTAGAGGTTTTCGTCTACTATTATAAATATTGTTGCGAATATTATGAATGTCTTTCACTGTAATAGTGTTAAATTCGCCGGTGTGTTCTTTCAAAGATGACTGTATTATTTCAGAAGGTTTCTCACATAATATGTGCTCGACTGCTTTACGTTTAACACTAGCACTTACTATTTGTTATTATTATTAATTTTTTAACATTTTTTTTCATGATTATGTTCTATTTTACTACGTGTAATTAAAATTTCTGGACCCACCGTATAAACTTTCGCCTTACAAGAACGATCTGAACATCCCCAACATATCTCCCCATTGGTTAACACGTTGTGTTTTGTAAATTTCACAGAATCTACTACTAACACTGGTTTTCCACGTTCACTCAAACTGACAAACTTTTCTATAATTATTAATATATTATTCTCAAATAGTGGTCAAAGAGAAACTAAACTTAATTTTAAATTTTGGGAAGGCAATAACAAAAATAATAACAATTTGCCACCCCCTTTAATGTAATAAGAAATTAATTTATTATAATCCTTTCCTCGGGGACGAATTTAGTGGTGCAATTAGTGTAGGGTATTTAGCATGGGTACCAATTTAAGGGTATGATTATCGGTTGCTACCTTTTCGGGGACGAATTTAGGGCCGCCCGTCTTGGACCACATTTTTTCACTTGGACCTTTCTTTGACAGCGGAGGGCTAAAATTGGGTTTATTTTATATGCGATGATGCAACCGCGAATCTTGGATTTGTTCAAAACTTACCTTTAATAATGTGGTAACGTACTTACATTTTCATGACTGTTTTTTAGTAAAAGGTATGACGCCAGACCTGCTCCAAACGTACCGGTTAAACTACCAACTGCTAATTTTCCTAATTTTGACGTCATCGTTTATTATTTGCGTTCGCTGGTTCTCTTTAAAACAATTGAAATCTAAATATATCGATATAAAATAAAAACCAAAAATTTCGCCGTACGATTTGACAACTTTGACACAATAGTCATTGTGGCAGTATTGACCTATCAAAAAATATTTATGGGGTTGCGTAATATACAGGGTGTCCGGTAAGTATATGGCATACTCTACTCAAAATCAACTCTACTTTGTCATATAAAAAAACCTAAACTGCCCCTTAACGGAGATACAGTGCCTCAAAGAGGTAACCAGCGACTTATCTTTTCGGCTCTAACTTTTCAATCAACACGTATAATTTAATGAAATTTTAGTATTTTGTGTAGGCCATAGAGACTCATAAAACCGTACTACATAAGATGTTTTACATTGTCAGGGAATTCAGGAACGGGCTTGCCACAACACTCGGGCCAAAATTTTGACAGGTGTCATTTTACAGATCTAAAAACTGATTTTTTAAATACTTAAGTTATTTTTATTTAAAAAAAGTACTCTACATTAAATTTGTCTCGATGGAATTAGCGGTTTTTGAGAAAAATAAAGTTCTCTTTATATCAAACAATAAAACATGAGGTGGGTAGGTGAAAATCTCAAAAAAACTCATTGTTTTTACCTTCGACCTTGAGTAAATTTTTTTCCATAATGATGGGGAACTTAAAATTTTCATTTATAATTATATTTTCAACAATTTTACTGATTTTCAGCTTGTTGTCACTTTATGTATCTTCGAATGTCTAAATTGACCGGACTACTGTTAAATTTCTAAAAGCAACGCCTTAGGTGGAAGTAACAACATGCTTGCCAACCTATAACCTATTTTGCGTAGATTTATTTATTTTTAATAGCTTTTGCCCAAAATTTAAATAAAGTCAATGCCGATAGCATATTCCCTAGCTCTAGGTAATAATTGACCTATTAAGTAAATATCAAGGAATTTCATAAATTATTTTAGGAGAATCGTGTAGCGAAAAATATCTGGTAAGATTTTTTTTAACGTTATTGTGTCATTTTTCTTTCACACACGTTCCTTCACAAATTAACAATGAAATGCATTAATATTTTGGTAATATGTCAGATATAATCTAAATAATATGCAGACGATATTGATTTTAATTAAATGTTAGTTAATAAAGTAATAAACTTAAAGAATACCGAGAAATAGGTTATAGGTTGGTAATGGATTAAATGACGTTGAGAATGTCACCTTAACTTAGCCAGTGGCTTTGCTTTGCTGTTTAAAAGAAACTTAAAGGAATTATGCTAAAGATATATTCTTTCGCCTTCCGCGTCGTTTCCATTAAAAATAAGTAATATAACTTTTCTGTATCCGTATAACACTATGCTGTAATAAAAAGAAGTTTTATGTCTTGTATAGCGTTTTGCTTTTTGCTGGATCAGCATTTCTTCTTTCTACCTACAGGTACCTTTAGTAAAGTGGTCTCTGCTGTGGCAGCACCACATATTTGCTAAAATATATAGTGTGGCCCAAAAAAGAAGCCGTATATTTTATTACGGTTTTAATAATACATTGAAATGCGAAATGAGTAAAATAATTCGAGTATAATGCGCGGCATGAAATGAAGCTCCAAATATTATTTAATTTCTGTCGACAAAGCGATATGTGATTTCTGCAAATGTGCACGGCACAAATAATCCCATCTCTTTAACCCAGGGAGGGACTCGCCATGCGTTAGTCACGTCGGTAACACTGATTGATCTGTGGTCCTTATTGCGGGCATCTAAACATATTAATTAATCTCTCTAATACCCACATAAAATACCACTGTAAGTTCAAGTTCGCCAGTATGGTATACCAATTTTTAGACGTGGACTCGTTGTTCCTGTGTTTTAGAAGTTCCTATAAATATTTCAACTTCCGTATTTCCTCCTTAGGGGGTGGATTATCGAAAAATCCCTTCGTAGTGGGTCCCTGCGTTATAAGTTAATTCAAAATTTGATGATAATAGAATAAGGTGTTTAGCCTGGGTGTTGATGTACCAATCGGTCAGGACAAAATGTAATATAGAGGTTAATTTCTAAAATTACAATTTTTAACAAAGTTAAATTTATTTTCTCACAACCACATTGACAATATGATATTATTTACATACGTATTATAAATACAAATTTTGGGAGGTCCTATATATTTACAAAATAATTTCCTAGGTATGTAGGTATCTATACTGTATATACTTATATATGTATAAAAAACTAACAGAAAGGTGGTGGTTAAATAATAGGCATGCAGAATGTAGAAATATCAACTTAAAAAAAACAAATCCATTAAAATATATTACTATAAGTCCATAATAGTTATTATTAATACTTTTATATTATCATGTTTGATTTATAATAAATGGACTGCAAGGTTTTGTAAAAGAGAGATTAATATTATATATAAAAGCTTGATCCAAGTATTTTTATTCTGCCTATATTTTATTACAATTATTGTAAATTATAACACATCACAATAATTAAAACTGATCAAAATATAACTTATATATTCGAATTAGATTTTCTGTTTGGTATATTGTGCGGATTTGTGTCGATTTATTATTATTATTTTTGTACATACCTATATACATTAAATAAATTGATTACCTATCTTACTATTTATCAAATCGCTCATTGAATAATGATAATAAATATTATTATTGTAGTTAGTAATTGATGTTGGTAACATTAAAGTATTCAATGATTATAGACCGCCGCCACTTCTCTCGACGGAAATCTGTTTCTTTAGCATTTCCTTTTCGTGTTTTTGCTCCTCGAGTTCTGCCATTCTTGCAAACCTTGAATAAGTCACATGGCCTGATTTAATAGCTGACATCATCTAAAAAATAAATGCTCGAGTGAGAAACGATATTATGTCTATGTTTCGTATAGGTACCTAACCTAATAATTTTTTGGAAAATTAACCCTAGTTTTAATCTTTTATTTTTTGATATAAAACTCTGAGCTCGCAAAAATATTTTTTTTTTATTTGAATTTGGGTACTAGGTTGTGCTAGGTATGGTCTATATTTCTACATGGTGCTAAAATTTTACGCAGTTATGGGCACCGGCAGGAGGGGGGGGGGGGGGCTAATGTATTGGATCCCTAAAGAAATAAATTTGCTCGATAAATCTTCATAATATATAATATTAATATATTATGACAAACTTTATAAGTCTAGTGAAATGTTATAAGATAGCTATTTTTGCCTTATTCCCATGAAGTTTTCTGTTTCTACAAAATATTTCCATAACCAAATTCGATACAAAACACTAAATACTTTTTTAGAAAAGTATAAAACCAAAAAGTTTGAAATAATATAATAATAAATTAAGAATAATACCAGCAGAGCAGCGCAAGCATTGTCATTTGTCAGGAACAATAATTAAGTATTATAAATTGGAAGAATATTACACCCCCCTGCCCGCCTTTCTCTAATTCTTTCTAAAAATGATTTGTCAAAATGGGTTGTATTGACCTCACTAATAAACGAGAATATGTGACTCTACTTTTTTGATACAACTATTATTTCATTCCCTCTTACTAGTGATGGGATCACTCGAGTAAAAAATAACCTATCATTCGGTTTTTTCAATCACTTGAATTATTCGATTATCTTCGGAAATTATTCGAGTGACGAACATATGGTTTTTATTTTCCTACGCGTCTCCAAAGTTGCTGCCCGCCTGTCAATCACTCACTGCGGCCAGAGCCATCTCCTAGCGAGCGGCTACACCGAGTGGTTTCGGTTATTATTGGCGATATAATTCAAATTAAATACTGCATTACGGGTTGCCTGCGTAGGATAATAGGATTTATTATTTTATTTAGATTTAAATCGTCGGCGTCTACTGAAAACTTAATGTTTAGTGGTGAGTATTCAGTATTCATAAATATCATGAGTTATGCAATATCGTGACATCTAAAGGTCAAGTAGTCAAGTTGTTAAATTAAATTGTAAGATCTGGGAACTGGGAACCATGCCAAAAAATCCACAAATATCTCCGCCACATTTAATAATCCGCAAAAAATCAATCGATTAACAACACCGAGTCAGTTATTCCCAATACAAATGCTGTATATCAACATGAACAATGAACCGCCAATATTAATAATTTTTAATATTAGCATTTGAGTGAAAAAAAAATCGATTATAATTCGGTTTTTTAAATCACTCGAATTCTCGGTAGTCGATTATTAAAATAAATCAATTTTTCCCAACACTACCTCTTACCTACCCCCACCTGCCCTTAATTTATTGAAATTTAATAATTAAAATTTATTTCCTCGACCTCAATACCTGTGAAGACGACATACAATCGGTCATAATTTTTGATAAAATAAAAGTTTGTGGCCAAAATCGACTCTTCTCACCTTCATATATAATCCCGAAAATAACTCGCTATATTTTATTTGACACCTTCCACGCACCTCCCTTTATATTATTATATACTATTATAGAGATCATGCAATGTATTTAGCTGTGTTAAGGATGTTGACGGGATTGCACTTATAATATATTATATATAGGTATACACAATTGCCAATCACGAAAAGTATATTTTTCTCCAAATGACATTAAAAGCGGTCTTTTAATGACACCTGGCAGGCTCAAAAGGTGTCATTAAAAATTAAAATTTAAAATGACAAGTAAACACAACAATTCAATAAATGTCATAAATAACATACATAAATATAAAAAATACGATTTTGCGTGAAATTGGAACAAATTTGGAGATAAAATTATATGTTTAAATCTTGTGCTTTTCTGCCTAGTGAAACAAATAACTATTTTAAAATAAAACAATAAAATTATGCCGATTCGCCCATAGGCTTTATCTTGCGTACGCGATTTAAAATCATTCTATAAATATTTTTAAAAATTAAGAGCAAACATTAATGGTGCCATCGCCAATTAATTTTTTTTTAATATTTCGTAACTTCTTCATTTTATCCAAAAATCGGCCAAATACCCATCTTTGGAGTACTATTAGAAAGATTTTAAGCTACCTAAGTTGTGAAGGACGTTATACGCTAAACGGTATACTGAGCAAGCGCAGTCTGTGGCAAATGGTGGATATTATAACGATATAATATATTTGCTTCTTTAAGTTTTTGAAGCCATATGTAAGAACTTACATTTTATTTTTTTAAATTTTACACATTTTTACATTACATTTACACGCTTAACGTTATTACACGCTAAACGTTATTCCGATTATGCGCAGTTGTCAAGAATACCCAATAGCAATTTGCTTTCGATTCCTTGCAACTTGCAACTAACCTTACTTTTCTGTTTTTTATTTATTTATGTGCCTCATGGAAAACATTGAAAATATAGTGAGATATCGAAACCATCAAGGTCGAATAGACCAAAACCTAATAAGGGGAGCCATCATTCTTCATGACATTTTTGACCTACCTATTTTAGCACCCCAAGGCTTGTTTTTAACTTTCATATAGGTGGAAATAAGGAAGCAGAACTAAACTTTAGATTTATAAAGGAAGATATTCCAAGATTAGCTTACGCTTTAGAAATTTTCAAATATGTTTAGAACTGAATCAGGGCATATATTTCAACTGTTCTGGATCTGACGTCACGCATTATAGAAGCATTTCATAATAAACAATATATGTCAGTAACTTTTTGCGACCTAAGTAAAGCATTTGATTGCGTAGACCACAACATTTTATTAAAGAAACTCAAGTTTTATAACTTTGATGCCAGTAGTATCGAACTAATAGGTTCCTATCTTACAGATAGATGCCAGAGCGTGAGGTGTGATGGTGTGGCGTCGGCGGAAAGAGTAGTAAATATAGGTGTTCCACAGGGTTCAATTCTTGGGCCAGTCTTGTTCTTAATCTACATCAATGACCTGCCGGCAACTGATCCTAGGGCAGGACACACTCTTTTTGCGGACGACACAACTCTCTCTTTTGCTGAAGGTGACTCATTGGAAGATGCTTTTATGGGGTCCAGGGAATTTCTGGAATTGTCGAGTGAATGGTTCCAGGCAAATAGACTTCTGCTCAACGAGGATAAAACCAAGCAGATGGTATTCACTATGAGAGACTTAAGTGATAGTTCGGGTAATAATGTTTCGGAGGCAAAATTTCTGGGGGTTACTCTTGACGCAAAACTATAATGGGGTAGTCATATTAGTCAGGTGGCTAAAAAGCTAACAAAAGCTGTATTTGTAATAAGAGGACTCTCGAGTTGTGTTTCTCCATCTATATTGAGAACAGCATATTTTGCATTATTTCAGTCCCATGTCTCATATGCTATTTTGGCTTGGGGGCACTCTGCGGAAGTTTATAGACTGTTTGCCATCCAAAGGAGAATAGTAAGAGTAATATCCAATCTAGGCTACAGAGACGATTGTAGAGGGGCGTTTGTTGCTCTTCAAATTTTAACATTACCAGCCCTCTATATTTTATAGAATTTACTTTTTATAAAAAAGGCAGATCATTTTAAATCACACACAGACGTACATAACTATAATACACGCAACAAAAATAATTTAATACCCTTATGGTGGCGCTTAGGAAGGTGTCAGGATGGCCCGGGCTATTGGGCAATTAAATTTTTTAATGTTTTGCCGGAGAGCATAAAGGACTTGCCTTATAAGCAATTCTACAGCAAAATGAAGGAGATCTTGACTGATAATGCTTTTTATTCATATACAGAATTTTTAAATTTTAATGTATTTTAACCTGTGTTTTTTTTTTGTATTAGATTTACCTATGTATATTTTTGACGAGTGTAAACATTATTATGTATTAACATGAATAAAAGAATTTTGAATGAATTTGGGTTTGAAGGCAATCGTGGATTTGAGAAACTTCCAAAAATTGTTTTGTCCTCTTCGCCGAAGTTTTGCCAGTTTCGCGCAACAAAACGAAATCTTCACTGTCTATAAACCGCTGCCTTTTTTAAAACATCCATAATTAAATAAAATCAAAAGAATAAATTAAAAATCAACACCACTGGCTTTACAAAATAATACGAATACAAAGTGACAATAAAATTTACTAATCTTTCGAGGTTTGGAAACCACCACAATTCGGCGTTGCCAAATTAGGACATTTAAGATTTTTGTAACCTTTTTTAAAGCTAAAACAAAATCATCTTGTATTAAAATTAATTTTTTTTATGTTTTAATACATCATAAATAATTTTGATGTTCTTTCTTTTTTAAAACCAAATAAGAACAATACGTTTGGCACTGATGTTAAAACGTATCGCTTATATTCGTTCCGTGTAGTTGAACCTATTTAGCGGAGTACGTTATCGCTTATTAAGGTAATCGGTTATTTTTTCACTACTACGCATGATCAGAATAACCCGTAACGGATAACGTTGATCAAATAAGTGGCTTAAAATCTCTCTATTATCTACAGTTTTACGTTAAAAAGGTTGGATTAATAAAAGCAGGAAAAGAAATGTAAGTAAATTGACCAAATTTGTTTTTCTTTTATTCATTTATTCATCAATTAATTTTTTTAAACTTAAAACTGTAGGTACCTACCTAATTATTATTGTTACGCATAGACGGGTATTTGGCCGCTTTTTGGAGAAAACGAAAGATAAACGAAATACTGATAAGAAAATCCAATGGCGCATGCGTCTCTAGTGTTGGCTCTCAAGAACATTTCGAAAACGCCGTCAGTATGCAACTGGTTTTCTTTTTTATAATTTAGGAGGAAAAAATGCTACTAGTTTGCAAAATATATCGATTGTTATGTTAGCCCAAACATTGGATATGTGCAGAGTAAAATTGAATTATTATTTGCACTTAAAACTTCTTCATAGACTACTTAGTACTGGCACTGGTTCTTACTTGTTTGTTTTTTGTAAATATACTGGCAGTACTATTATCTGTACTGACAGAAGCTTGGCCCAAAAATGTCCTTCTAAGGCTATTGGAAGAGGCAAACGTACATCCATCAAGCGAATGTAATAGTTGTCAATATTATATTATGTGTTATAAATAGTAGGTAGTATAATGTATTTTATGTGCGTTTATAAAAAGGTTACTAGGGTTTGTTTATATTCATTAAGAATATTATATTTTATTTAAATAATTTAAAAAGATAGTGCGTCATAAAAATAATTAGATGCACTGGAAACTAAACCAAAAAAAAAATGGAACATGCTTTAACTGGCAATTGGATCAAAATTAGGGATGCAGCTTAGCAAGATAATAATAATATGGACGTTAGAGGTAGAAATCTTTCAAATTAATAATGCAGACAAAATAGTGCAAACTTAAAAGAAATTAAACTCAAAACGAAAGGTGAGCAATAATAGCCAGGAAAAACCAAAACCAAATGGCAAACGGAATCAAACCTGCAAATATTCATCAAGTTCGACTTGTCCGTTCATGTTAGTGTCGATTTCCTTTAGAATTTCGTGTAGTTCCTCTCCGGGTACGTCTTTCTCACCATGTTGCTGTAATACCACAAAATAATTTTAAATAAAATCGTTTAAAGAACTTACTTGTAAGTAATCAGCCATTTCTAATTGTCCATTGTATGTTACATTTATATCAGAAAGTAGATTATGGATCTCTTCGTCCGACAGTTTCATACCTAAAGACTGGTAAAGTTAAACGTATTTTTAAGTAAGAAGGTACAAGAGTACTTTATGTACGTTTGGTTTTGGGATTAGCGAAACATTCTCTGTAATTTTACATTAACTCCACTGTGGCCTGATAAGTAAACAGATCTTTTGGGAAACTTGCATAAGGTTTAGCCCTCATAATAGAATTACTGTTGACAAATAACTTGCAGAAAAAAATCTCACACAGCAGAACTGTTGGTATTGATTTATTGCAATGGATATTTATCGCATTTATACGAGAAAAAGCAAACTATTTTACAAATTAATTAAATCAAGGTGGAAATCCATGACTAAAGTTTTTCTTTCCACCCCATAATAATATTAAGTATTTTTACCTTTAGACTTCTTCTTATGTCATTGATAGAAACATATCCTTTCCTATCCTTGTCAATAATTTGGAATCTCTTAATATACAACTGAATTTCATCTTTGCCGAGATTAATTGGAATTTTATCCCTGCTTGCTCTATTTACATTTTGTCCCATTTCGTTTTGTAAAAATTCGGTTGCCGCCTTTGTTTGCTTTTTCTTTTCCTCTATAACAAAATAAATCTCTTTCAAAAAAATTATAATATAAGTCAACATAGAGGCAAAACCGTGTTAACTTTTCGAACAATAATAAGTACAAATTCGGACTTAATTTTTCTTATATTTACATTTACAACATATTTCTAATATAACCGTCTGACCAAAATTAATAATGCTTGTTAATTGTATTTAATAAATCAGGTGATATTATGCATTACCCTCTGACCAGCCCAATTCTTCTGCCATAATACTGATAATTTCAGGTAAAGCTTCTTGAGCCGCCTGCACGTTCAAAAACGCCAATCTTACTCTTCTAGCAATCATATCGATGGCTGTCATAGCGTATTCTTTGCATCCATATCTACAAAATCCAAAGCGGCAATAATAATCACAAGTGATATCTACTAGGAGAAGCAAAAGAAAATTTTTAAGCCGCCTTATTTTCGTTTTTTATAAACCTTTTTTTTTTCTTGAAATTTTGGTTAGTATTTTTTTACTCGATTGCAGGGTTTTGTATACAGATAAAGTAGGCAAAGGAGGATTTGTTTTTAAAATAATCAAAATTTTTTTGTTGCGACTGTTTTGAACGGGATGTGCGAATAATATAACAATATCGATAATTTTTTTTAAATGGCAACTCTAGTTTTTTCTACCATTTTTAAAGTGATACATAGGAACCAAATTTCAAATTTTTATCCCTTGTCATTAAGAAGCTGTTAAGCAAACAAAAATTAATTTAATTGAAAAATAAAAAACCTTCTGTCGATCTTTAATACGTCATAAATGCTCAAAATATTGTCCATTCACTATTTGGCAACATCCTAAAAATTAACCTACACTCATGTCTTATTCGTGCTTTTAACTCCTCAACATTTAATAAGAAATAAATATTAGAAGTTTGGTACTTAAGTATATACCTAAATTAAAATGCACTTGAAAAATAATGAATGAAAATTAGCAGAAAATAAAGACAAAAAAGTTAAGCCACTAGGTATATACCTGACTTCGGCATCAATATAAGGAAATTCCGGATGTATCTTTTTTCCAATAATTGGCCATCGCTTGCCGGTCAAACTGGCCATTTTTGCAACTGCAAAAGCCCTGTCTCCGTACGATTTGGCCAAATGCTCTGCCACTTCGCATTCTAACCCGAAATCTTGCACCAGCCTGATATACATAGTGGGAGTCCATTCATGAGCACCTTCCAAAAGCAGACCTCTCGTTTGGGACGTTGGGCACTTGCATTTTGATTCCAGGTTACAAGCTAAAATAATACATCATAAAAGATACGAATAACCTGATCACCTCCGTCTTTAAAGTCGGCTAATTACCTTTAATAGCTTCATCAATGGTTTCTTCAGCCATGGATCTGTAGGTGGTCCATTTGCCACCAGCAATAGTCACTAAATTGGAATCACTGACGTGTACAATGTGGTTTCTAGCTAACGACTGGGTGTCGGGTTTGTTCGGATCTGACACCAGGGGCCTGATACCACTCCATGCTGATAGCACGTCACCGCGTCTTACTGGTAATAAAAAGAAGATTTATTTCTCCAAATTTGTTGTTTAGAGCGTCGAATGATAGAGTTCTTACCTTCAACATCTGGATTTAAATAATTTTTAACCTCTTCTAAGATAAACAAAATTTCGTCTTCAGTAGGTTTGGGATTATGCGTAACATTACATGGTAAATCCGTCGTTCCTGCGATTGTATGTTTTTGCCACGGAAGGAAGAAAATGACCCTACCATCACTAGTTGCTGGATCAAGAAGGCCCATTTGCTCTGGGCTATAATATCCTAAAATAATAAATCAGATAACTAATATTATTTTGGCAGTAATTAATTTTCGATGAGCGTTGATGAATCAGTGAGTCAGTCGGTTACTTAGGTATCTCTCAATAGTTTTATAAATTAGTATAGATTAAAAATGGATTCTCATAATATAATATATCTATTGATCAGAGTATCATTGATTCTGTCAATGTTTCCTTAATTTAAATTTTATCTGACCTTTGACAAATAGTGGTCCACCGTACCATTATACCGGAAGAGACGACTCGACGGATGCATATTATATGAATGGTTTTTAAAAACTTACCAGGTAAAGTAATGTGGACTCCACTACTTGGAGAACAAATTGTTCTAACCTGTGGATTGTCCATTTGTCGAATACTATCGGTAAAAGGTCCTGTCGCATTAATGACACACTTCGTTGGGATCGACCAGGTTTTACCTAAAGAAGTTATTAATAGAATTGTAAAAAATACCTATTGATGAGTTTAATAAATTTTCGGTAATTTGCAAAAGTTTGGATTACTGCCCAATTTTAATCCTATAGGGATCCAAATCGACAACAATATGTAGATATTTTATTTATATCTGTTTACCTGTCATTTCATCTATACAATGAACGCCAGAAATAATTTCTTTTCCACCCTGTTTTTCTTTAATTAAACCGGTAACCTTTACGTGATTTGCTACAGTTGCACCCAATCTGGCAGCTGTCAAAGCAATTGCCAAATTCATTCGCGCATCATCTTGTTGCCCTAAAATAGAATAATTATTCTTTTGCTGCCATTGGAGTCGTTTGAAAATATCTCTAACAGCTTTATTCGTGCAAAAAAGATAGGAACCTATACAGCTTGAATATTTCGACTTACCATCATAATATACTATTCCACCGCACAGCTTGTTACCCTTTAACATGGGAAAAAGTTCTAAGGCGTTCTTTTTTGATAAATAATAAGAACTTTTAAGAGTTTTTGAGCCAGCTACTATATCATACATTTTAATACCAAACCAAAAGTAAGGAACTTGCCACCACCTATAAAAGAAAATTTAAAAAAACTCTTGACATTTCATAAATACCCAAGCAAGCTATATGTTTGAGAGAAATATCAATAACATAATTTTTTTAAATATTGCGAAATATTGGTATTCAAATTAAGTTTTATTTCATTTCTTTCACAGGTTTTTACCTATGGAATAAGAAAAATACCGAACGCATTTACAGGACAATGTCATAATTTATTATTATTTGTCAGGTGTCATTTGATTTAGGGTTGTTATGTGACATGAAATTATTTTATACTAATAATTATTACAATTAATTATTATTATGTCCAAATTTTTTGTTCCTTTAAAATTTCACTGAGAAAGAAAAATGCTAAAACAGTATATTAGAAAATACTCGACAGTATCAAACATCAAAAAAATAGTTAAACATGTAGATGGAGCAGTGGATCGGCATACGCCACATTATTTTCAAGTCCTGTGGCATCACCCAGCGGGGTTAAAAACCACGTTTTTTTGGGCTCCGCTGACAAAATGGGGTCTGGTTCTGGCAGGACTTTCCGACTTGATAACAAGACCAGCCGATCGGATCAGCTTATCTCAGACAGCATCTTTAATGCTTACAGGAGTGATATGGTAAAAATTGTTTTTTAAAACTGTTTATATTTTATTATTTGAAAAATTTGACAACAAACTATTATGCTTTAGTTAACGAGCAACGTAACCAATATAATAGATTCTCACTGCTTCTATTGTTGTGTAATAATTCTAAGATAATCAAAACAATTAATAATAATAAAATTGATTTTTCCAGTTTCTTTGAAAAAAATAATTAACCTGAATAACTAAAATAAAATACAAGTAATTTTTTAATGATATACAGTGTCACCAGTAAAGTCCGCATCATATGGGATTTTTTTTTATTAATAGCTTTATTCGAAATTTAACTTTGGCATCAAGCTCTGCTTCGATCGAGTTGAAAATTAAGTAAAAAAATAGTAGTCACGTGATTCGCATTATCTGTCAAATTTTAATTTTTTCAAAAAAATAATTCAAAAGTGGGGTTATTTCTGAAAATATCGAAAAAAGTTATTGGAAAAAGTTTTTCTAAATGCAGTTTCTAGTCGACATGCAAAATTTCAGCCGCATAAGATAATTTTTATTTTTTACCTATATTTTGTAAATTGCACCACTTTTGCAAAATAAGACTCAACGTAACTTACATAAAACTTCTTAGTTTTGACAATGCTTTATTTCAGATACATTTTTTATAAAGTAGCGCCATACTAAATGTGTGTTTTTCTACAAAATCTAAATTGGGCTATTAAAATTTGGTCGCATGTGATGCAAAGTTCATTTGTTTTTGACCCTGTATAAGGTAACTTCATTAAATAATTATTTTTGAAAAGGTAGTTTGTCTGAAAGTAATACACCTTAATATTAAGACAAAAACAAACACAGTATCTTTAGTAACGTGTTTTTTAAGTGGAAAATAAATTTTAGTTTAACAACGTAAAATTTATCTAGTTTCAACGATTTAATTTAAAACCCCTATATTATAACTTATTATTAAGCTATGTCATAATAACGTTAACATGTATTACTTTCAACCACAAACTACGTTTTCAAAAATACTTATTTTATGAAGTTATCTTATACAGGGTCCAAAACAAATAAACTTTGCATCACATACGACCAAATTTTAATACCCCAATTTTGATTTTGTAGAAAAACACACATTTAATGTGGCGCTTCTTTAAAGAAAATGTATCTGAAATAAAGCATTGTCAAAACTAAGAAGTTTAATGTAAGTTGCGTTGAGTCTTATTTTGCAAAAGTGGTGCAATTTACAAAATATAGGTAAAAAATGAAAATTATCTTATGCGGCTGAAATTTTGCATGTGGACTAGAAACTGCATTTAAAAAAACTTTTTCTAATAACTTTTTTCGATATTTTCAGAAATAACCCCACTTTTGAATTATTTTTTGGAAAAAATTTAAATTTGACAGATAATGCGAATCACGTGACTACTATTTTTTTACTTAATTTTCATCTCGATCGAAGCATAGCTTGATGCCAAAGTCAAATTTCAAATAAAGCTATTAATAAAAAAAAATCCCATATGATGCGGACTTTACTGGTGACACTGTATAAGTGAGTATGTGTAAGGAACAGAATGTTAATTATAAGATCATACTTTATAATATAGGACGTCACAAAAATGTACCTAAGTAAAAGGGGTAATCGAAACATATTATTGGCATGTTCCAAGGCAATCTTTTCAAGTTAATGCCAACTGTATTATAATAAAATATATTTGTGTCATTTCCATACACCTATAGTTGTTTTTAAAAAATCATAAAATTTTGGGAGCCATTTATTTTAAAACGATGTCGACACTTTTAGCTAGATTATAAACCAAATGTCGCGAATAGAGTTTGTTGCTTCGAAAGACAAAAGTCACAGTATAAATAAACACGTTGTTAGTGTCATCAATGTTGTGGTCACTGTCGAAATAGAAACTTTTGATTTGTAAAAATCAGCTGAAGAGGGGTTAGAAGGTATTATGCTGATAAAATCAAGGAAAATATATGAAGCGCACTGTGAGGCATTTGTAAGAAGAAGTGCTATGAACGAATATGCGCTACTCGTGTTGTTCACAGAGAAATCCAGAACTTTATCTCCTTTACCGCTTTGGGTACATTATTCTATGCTAAAGCCCATGCTTAATATTAAAAATAATACCCATATAAGCAAATTTTACAAGCTAATATGCCCTGCTGAAAAGAATAAAACAAGGATACAAGCCAAAAAAAAACCAACATACCTACCTACTAACAGGGGACCGGGTTGACAATTTTTAATGCTCCATACAACCAGTTTTTAATGATAAAGGTTAGTGATTTTATTAAACATTTCATAAGTATTTCAATTAGTACTCATAAATATAATTATTTTTAGGTAATTTTGGTGTCACAGGAGCCTAGTGTAGAAGTAAGGAGTTGAATTAACGGTGGACAATCTACCTGATTTGGGTCACTCAGTTTTGATTAATATTAAAAATACGAAAAACAAGATCGATAGGAATTTTATTGTTAAAAATTCAGTTAAAAATGCTGTCAATTTTACTGAAATATATCAGAAGAATGTGGCTTTAAGAAAAGCTGGGATCAAGATTTTTCGTTCGTTATCAAAACAATCAATGTACTACGCAGCCCGTCGGTAAAAATACAGTGTGGCCAGTAAAGTCCGCATCATATGGGATTTTTTTTTATTAATAGATTTATTCGAAATTTGACTTTGGCATCAAGTTTTGCTTCGATCAAGATGAAAATTAAGCAAAAAATAGTAGTCACGTGATTCGCATTATCTGTCAAATTTAAATTTTTTCCAAAATATAATTCAAAAGTGGAGTTATTTTTGAAAATATCGAAAAAAGTTATTTAAAAAGGTTGTTTTAAATGCAGTTTCTAGGCCACATGCAACAATTTAGCTGCATAAGATAATTTTAATTTTTTACCCACCACTAAAATTTATTTTCCACTTAATGAACATTTTACTGATGACACTGTGTTCTTTTTGTTTAATAATAAGGTGTATTACTTTCAGACACAAACTACGTTTTCAAAAATACTTATTTTATGAATTTACCTTATACAGCGTCAAAAACAAATAAACTTTGCATCAGATGCGATCAAATTTTAATAGCCCAATTTTGATTTTGTAGAAAAACACACATTTAATATGGCGCTACTTTAAGGAAAATGTATCTGAAATAAAGCATTGTCAAAACTAAGAAGTTTAAGTAGGTTTCGTCGAGTTTTATTTTGCTAAAGTGGTGCAATTTACAAAATATGGGTAAAAAATCTAAATTATCTTATTCTGCTAAAATTTTGCATGTGAGCTAGAAACTGCATTTAAAAAAACTTTTTCTAATAACTTTTTTCGATACTTTCAGAAATAACCCCAATTTTGAATTATTTTTTGAAAAAAATTAAAATTTGACGATAATGCGAATTACGTGACTACTATTTTTTGCTTAATTTTCATCTCGATCGAAGCAGAACTTGATGCCAAAGTCAAATTTCCAATAAAGTTATTAATAAAAAAAATCCCATATAATGCGGACTTTACTGGTCACACTGTATATAATTGGGAAAACTACCCCAAAAAGTAGCAGCATCCTAAATCTATCCAATTCATCATTATACACTGGACATTGCTTTCGTCGAACGTCAGTCTCTTTATTAGCTGACTCTGGTGCATCTGTGGATTTTTGAAAAAGACATGGAGCCGATGGAGCATTCCATAAATAATAAATACATAATTAATTATTGCCGACATTTTAAATTGCTTGACCTTCACTTCCAGACAAGCTTTTGAGCAAGATTTTAGAGATTTCGCATATTATAGTTCTACATTAAGCAGCGTCATACAGTATACTAGCGATGAACCAAAACGACTATTTAATATTGTAATTGTACACATCCATCTGAATATTAATAAGTTAATAATTATTGTTAAATTTAACCCTATTTTAAATATATTAGGTATGTTGCATGAATGCACTTGGGATTAAATGACCTATTTTAGTCACCGTGTGTCGAGACTAAAGTAGGTACCTACTTTAATGTGTGTTTCTAAGATTCAGCTCGCTATTATGTTGATGCCCCTTTAGGATACGTATTATCAGCGTGCAAAATAGTATAAGCTTCCTGGGCCCTTAAAGGGTGTTTGCGATATTTCTGGTAGAAAATCGGGCATTGGAGCTGCTACTTTTAATATGTGTTAATTGCTTTTTTGTTTTTAGGGCTCGTTGGTCGGTAGTCATCATTCCGGTAAACTATATGCTTTTTAGTGTTAACCTGTTTGTGGCACTGATACAAGCCATGATGATCGTTAAATGTCTCAGGTATCGTCGGTCTATAGAAGCTACCGAAGACCAAAAAGAACACAACAAGGACAATGAAAAGTAGGTCGTACATTTTTTAAATATTCGTAAATGCTTTTAAATCAGTTTTGAAGGCTTACATCAGCGATCATTCTTTAAACTATTCAAAAGTTCTGCACTGTAATATTGTCAAGTAAATCTAATCATTTGTGCTATAGTATAATATCAATCATTGCTCTTATGAAATCAGTATCTCATTAGTAGTCAATACCCAACAAAATAATGACACTATTATTGTATTGCATTTAGTAATGAATGTATTACTTCTGTAATTTTATAAACGATGATCAGTGTAATACATAAATGATAAATCCTGGGTGTTTTATTGTTACGTTTATCGAAAAAGTTAGCCCTCATTGATTGATTTTTTCATCATGCATGGTTTTCCTATCAAAAAGAGCCATCTTAAATATTTCTTGATTGTGAGGATATAGGATTTGACAAAAACATCATATTAACTATGTAAGATGAAACGAAAAGTATACGTTGTTATTTGTCACTAATTTTTATTTAAACATTTTGGCGTTACGGCAGTTTCGTAGTAGAACTACATCTTCAAGACGCTAATCTAAAATTAACAAACTAAGAGTATTATAATAGTAAGGTGTTAGGGCAATAAAATAATTTCATATAACTTTTTCGGGTTCCCCCTCCCCCATATTTTGAATATTTGACAATTATTGTTTTTTGTTTGTTTTTCTCAAAAGATGTAACTCTTTATACTGAAGCAAGAAGTAATACCTACCTATACTAAATTTGAAATTAATATCGTATTAAATACTCGAAATATTTTAAAAAAGCAGTTTTTAATTTCAAACTTTGACGCCCTGTATAAATATCGATCATGGGGGTCAAAAATAAAAAATGGCATTATTAAAGTCATATTATTTTTGCTTAAGGAATATAATATGGTTAATGGATTGACTTCCCTTTTCCGAACACCCTGTATAACATTTTTTTATTTTTTTGCATTCGTTGTATATATAACATAATAGTCGATTGGCGCTTTCTAAAAAATAAACTTATTAGAAACAGGCTCTTTAAAAATTGCAAAAATAAAATTTAAACTGAAAAAATACCAAAAATCATGCAAATTATTGCTTTAACTTTTATACGCGCCATTCGTATTTGTTTTACCAACAGAATGACAAAATGTCAAATCGTTTTTAGTTTTCGATAGAAAACGGAACTACGAGTTAGCAACATTTTCTCCATCTCTGTTATACACATAGAAATATTATAGCTCTTCCTGCCTGCAATATTAAGCAACTTCGACGGATTCTCATCGACAACGGCCCAATAGATTAGTCCTAATAAAACTCAGAAAATGTACAGGGTTATCCAACCAAGACTAGACAAGGCGATTTTTTGACTTTTCCTGTACTTTTATAAAAAAAACTGAAATAGCCATCTTAAGTCATTTTCTCCCGCGAATTCGAATATCTTCAGCAAAAAACAATTGAACATCAAACAAAAGTACTAGGGGTCACTTTGATATTTTTTTAAATGGAACACCCTGTATATTTTTACATTTTTAAATTCCACATAAAATTATAATTATTTTTTATTAAATGCACTATTAGTCTATACTTTATAGTTTCCGAGATATTGACTCTCGAAAAGTGACATTTTTGAACTTTGACAGCTTATAACTTTCTAACAGTACGTCTTAGAGCAAAACGGCTTACATGTCCCTATCTTCAATTTTTATTATCTTCCCAAAAAAATCAACTTCCAGTTAAACCGGAACAACTATATTTCCTTCTTTCGAGTTACATCCGGTTTAACCGGAAGTTGATTTTTTTTTGGAAGATAATAAAATTTAAAGATAGGGACATGTAAGCCGTTTTGCTCTAAGGCGTACTGTTAGAAAGTTATAAGCTGTCAAAGTTCAAAAATGTCACTTTTCGAGAGTCAATATCTCGGAAACTATGAAGTATAGACTAATAGTGTATTTAATAAAAAATAATTATAATTTTATGTGGAATTTAAAAATGTAAAAATATACAGGGTGTTCCATTTAAAAAAATATCAAAGTGACACCTAGTACTTTTGTTTGATGTTCAATTGTTTTTTGCTGAAGATATTCGAATCCGCGGGAGAAAATGACTTAAGATGGCTATTTCAGTTTTTTTTATAAAAGTACAGGAAAAGTCAAAAAATCGCCTTGTCTAGTCTTGGTTGGATAACCCTGTACATGGGAATAAAGTGTTATTATTTAGTCACTCTTTATATACCACACTTTCCGCTTTTTTCTTATTTTTTTTTTATCCACAGCGATTACTAGTCCAAAAAATCCATCCGGCGACCGCCCTTCAGTCGGATTGTTCAGTTTCGTATGAGAAGCCACCTTAAGAAGATTGAACACCAGTCATTTTAACTTCCAATTTTCCTTCGTTTATATGCAAAATATAGAAAAATGCTTATATATAATAATTGCTACAGAGAATTCTTATATTTAGGGTCGTACAGAGCCAAAGGTAATTGTGATATCAAAATAGTTTGTCCGTAATCTTGGAAGTAAGATTTTGCTGAAAAGCGTTGATACACCCTCTATGGGCGCAAAACAACTAACGATGCGGCGACAAAAATATAAACAAGTCAGTAGAGACAGCAGTGTATCTTAACTGTGCTAGAATGGTGAATTTTTTTTTCACTAGCTTAACTAAACTGCCCCCTTAATACTAAAATAGACGTGTTTTTTGCTGAAATCTTCTTTTCCTCAGAAAAATCAAGAGTTATTAGGATGGTTCGTTTTGAAATAAAACTCTTTACAGTAAATTCGAATGGAATTTGCTATAGAAATAGGTACTCACTGGTATACTGGCAGCATGATCGGCAAAGGATGGGCTAAGTGCGGTGCTTGTTCTAACATGGCAGCCCTTTCATTCAACGCTTCTTTTACCATTTTGTACTGTTCGTAGTCCAGTTGCATAATTGCTTTCTGAAGATACCTGAAGAAATTATATAACTATTATCATTTATTTTATTGTTGTAAAGTATATTAAACTCAAAAACGAAAAATGTGGAATTTGTACAAACAAAACAATTAGTTTGAGATTTTGTTTCGGTAAGTCCAACGGCTTCTTATCTCTCAAACTTGGCAACATTTTAAAATAATATACGAAGATACTGAGCTGGCTTTGCTACCCTTCGATTAAATTTCGTCTAAAAAATACAGTTGAAGGGCGTGTTCCGTACACTATTTTATCGGCAACCGTCCAAAAAGTGAAAATCCATCCGGAAAGATCCCTTTTACTAGACCTTTACTACAGCCAGAATGTACATTTAAAATTGGAAAAAATGTTTTTTTCAAGGTTTTATTTTGGACAGAGCCACCAGACTAGACCGGAAAAGTGCTATTGTCTCACAGAAAAAGCGTCCGGGAAGTGGGTACTTTCCGAACGGTTGCCGAAAAAAGTATTATACCTCTTCGTTTTGCTTACCTGACTCCGCCATGGATAAGTTTCGTGCTCCTACTGCTTGTGCCACTGGCGAAATCGTCCGACTCGATGAGTGCTGTTTTAAGTCCTCTCGTGCAGGCGTCCAATGCACACCCTGCCCCCGTGGCGCCTCCGCCAATAATTAAAATATCGAATGCATCTTTCTGTAGAGACTTTATCTGCTCGGCTCTGGTCGGAAGGGGTCGTTTAGGGGGTCGATTTGAGCTTTTCTCTGCTTTGACTGCTGGCCACTACAAGGAAAAGTAGATATTAATAAAATAAATAATAATTGTTAAATATACAGGGTGTCCGGGAAAATGTGGGAAATCTCCCGGATATGAAAAAGACACGTGAAAAGAATACTACAAGTTTATATAAACTTCTTTCGTATCGGCCTCCTCTTCGGAGATATGGGCTCCCAAAGAGCTCCCATGGAATTAAGTTTTTCACACATAATAGGGAACTTTCCAATTTTTTTTTTCAATAATATGATTTAGTTAGGCCTAAAAAAAATATTCCCCAATTATTACTCCTTAAAAATCAGTAATAACTTGGTAAAAATTCTTTAAAGTTTCGCGCGTGTCAAAAGCATTTCAAACGACCTTTTAAGCGCGCCAAGCCCGATGACGTCACGAAGTATGACTTATCCGTCATCCTGACCGGTGGCCGAGCTACCGAGTTTGCATTTGGATTGCCGTGTGTTATCGTTATTGTACTGTTGTTTTAAGGTTGAATTCTCAACGTCATTCAATCTATTGCCAACCTATAACCTATTTCACGTTGATTTTTAGAGTTTATTATTTTAATAACTAACATTTAAAGAAAATCAATATCGTCGGTACATTATTTAGGTAGTATCTGATATATTACAAAAATTTCAATTTATTTCATTGCTAATTTTGGGAGAATTGTATAGTAAAAGAACAATGAATGACAATGACATAATAATGTTAAAAAAAATCTTACCCGATATTTTTTGCTACACAATTCTCCTAAAATAAGTTATGAAATTCCTTGATATTTATTAAATATGTCAATTATTACCTATCCTATAGAATATCAAGTCGATACTGATTTTCTTTAAATTTTGTATAAAAGCTAGAAAACATAAATAAATCTATGCGAAATAGGTTATAGGTTGGCAAGCATGTTGATACTCCCACCTTAAGGTGGAATTCTCAACGTCGTTCAATTTATTGCCAACCTATAACCTATTTCGTGGATGTCATCATGACAAATGATACTTCGTGACGCCACGACCCGTTTTTACCCGCTTGGGATAATTTGAATTTTGGGTCAGTTTTAAATCTTTCTAGCTGTCTTTTGGGACGAAATATGTTTTTTTTTTTGCTGCCATATGTTTTATGACAATATATACTTATGATTTATAGACCAGTTCGTGTTTAGTTCTCGTGCGAATAAGTCGGTTTCGGTTCAACGTGCGAAAATACCTAAACGTTAGTTTTTCACTACCGGTTAACCGGAAGTTAATTTGTGAACAATGTGTGACAATTCGGGGGGAAAACCCCCCGACCCCAACAATAGAGGAAAAAACCGGATTATTCAAGAACAATTTCTCGGCTTTAGTGATCTGGATATGCAAGAATCGGCGCAAATAGCAAAACAAACAACAGGTGGTATCTATAACTTATTAACAGAAGGAAATAATGACCCTAATCAAAAAAAAGATAAACAACAAAAAAGGTATGAAACATTTAACTATACTGATAAGGATGTGGGACCATATCAGGTATACATTGAATCTTTAGACCCAAATTTTTCGGGAAAATTGAATGCCATTAAAATAAACATGATTATATTTTCCTGTCACCCCGAAATAGACGGGAAAATTAAGGAAATAGAATCTATTGGTAGGGCAAAAATTAGAATCATTTTTAAAGAGCATAAATCTGCCAATATTTTAATAAATTCTAAAAGTCTAAGAAATCAACATAACTTAAACCCTTATTTACCCAGTTTTTTGGTAATGCGTACGGGAGTTATTAAAAATATTGACAGGGAATTTACTGAAGAATTTTTACTGGCAAATATCAAACCGTTTGATATGCATTCGGTTTTCAAGGTTAAAAACGTACAAAGAGTCACCTTTAAAGAACTTGATAGTAACAAAAAACCTATAATGGACTCTAATGGTCAGGCAAAATGGATTCCAGGTCGGACAGTTATAGTTACATTTAAAACTCAATTTTTACCGGAATATGTAGAGATAGGGCACGTTAGACACAGAGTCGAAAAATATATACAAAAGGTTATTCTCTGTTATAACTGCAGTAGGTATGGTCACCAAGCAAAACATTGTAAAAGCAATCCTCGATGTGAAAAATGTCAACAAAATCACTTCACAAAGGATTGTAGGGAATTAGACGCCGAAATCAAGTGTTATAGTTGCGAAGGAAAACATAAGACTAACGATTTTAAAAACTGTCCAGAATTTAAAAGACAACAAACTATTAAAGAAACAATGGCATTGGAAAATTTGTCATACCGGGATGCAAATAAAAAAGTTCCGAAACAAACATACGCTAGTGTAGTTGGTTTGGACACTGGGAGGGGAAAAAACTTGGAGATGCACTCCAATTCATCTCAGAGCCTTGACTTAGGTACACTGGAAACAAACACAAATTTCACATCTTTTAGAAAAACCTCTCTCTATACAAAAAATAATAATAAAAGACCGCGTCCTTCAGAGCCAGACCAGACAATAATAGAACATCAGCAATTAGTAAGACCACTCACTCTTCCTAATCAAAAGGGAGGAGTAATTAATGACACTCAATATAGATCGCATTTAAGGAGCTCCCCTGAGGAGAATGTTTTTACTCTCCAAATACTTGATATTATTATGACGGTTGTTAACAAACTAAAGGAAAAAAAATCTTTTGATATAAATAAACCAGATTTAGTAGAAGTTATAAAAAATAAACTTGACCTTGATTCAATTATTAGAAATGGATAAGTTAATTATTGCGCAATGGAATTGCAGATCAGCTATTTCAAATAAAGCTAACCTGGAACATTTATTATCATCACAAAATGTCGGAATAGCTTTACTGTCCGAAACTTGGTTCAAAACAACAAAATATGTAAATTTTCCAGGATACAACATTGAACGCTGTGATCGCCCTGATGGAAAAGGGGGGACGGCTATTTTAATTAAGTCAAATATAGTTTATAATATATTCAAACCTTCACGATTGGGAGAAGGGATAGACGTAGTAGGAATGGGGTTAAAAATTAATAACTCAATATTAACTATAGTTTCTATATATATAAAACCCAATAGTAGAATAACAGTAAATCAGTGGATACAATTTTTCAACACTATTCCTAGACCGTTTATTTTGGGAGGTGACTTTAACGCCCATAATTTAGCATGGGGATGTGATTCCAATGACGTAGCTGGTAATAACCTTCTTGAAGCTCTACACCAAAGTAATTTAATAATTTTAAATAACGGAAATCATACCTATATAGGCAGATTTAACAGTAGAAATACAGCTATAGACATTACAATCACAACCCCCGATATAGCTAATTGCTGCCAATGGGACACTACATTAGACCCGTGTGGTTCCGATCATCTACCAATATTGATAAATTGCAACCTTTTACCCCATATTATGACAAAATATCCAAACAGAAAGTGGAATGTTAAAAAAGCAAACTGGTCAAATTTCTGTCATGAAACAACTACTATTTCAAGCGAACAGACATCAGACAACTATGAAAAATTTATGGAAGAATTGAATTTAATCATATCACGGAATATACCAAAATATAATACAAATGGAAAAAACACGAAAGCTAAAACATGGTGGAATGACGAATGCCAAGCCGCGGTAAACAAAAGAAAAGAAGACTACATATTGTATAGGACTAATCCTAACTTACCAAATTTGCTACAATATAAAAAATCGGATGCTCAAGCAAAACAAACAATCAATCAAACAAAAAGAAAAAGCTGGCGTGAATACTGCTCATCTCTGAATAAAAATTCAAACCTAAAAGAGATATGGAATAAAGTAAATAGATACAAGAACAGAAAACAAGACAATAGTATTCCTATTGACATAAACAACTGTGACTGGATAGAACATTTCCATCAGAAAATAGCTCCTTGTTTGGCGCAACCACCAAAACTACATCAACAAGTAACTCAAACACTACAGCATACTTATCTGTCAAAACCATTTAGTATGCTAGAACTAGAATGGGCCTTAAAGCACAATAACAACACAGCCCCAGGAATGGATAATATCCACTACTCAATGCTTTCGAACATATCAACCAATGCTAAGACAACCTTACTTAACCTGTTTAACAACATATGGAGCAACAAAATAAATGTACCAAAAGATTGGTATAATTACAATATTACCCCAATCTTAAAACCAGGAAAACCAGCTAACATGGCCGAGTCTTACAGACCAATATCCTTAGCCTCTTGTGTTCTAAAAACGTATGAAAGACTAATTAAAAATAGACTGGAACACTGGCTGGAAAAAAATAATAAGATTCCAAAAAACCAATATGGATTTAGGAAGGGATGTTCCACGCAAGAAAGTATAGCAGATTTTGTCACGGAAATTCAACTGGCTTTTACCAAACAGTACTCAATAACAGCGGCATTTATTAATATAAAGGGTGCATACGACAATGTTAACTTAGATATCCTAGCAAGAAAAATGGAGAGAATGGACATCCCATCAAATATGGTGTACAACATAATTAAATTATACCAGGAAAGGAACACGTATATTAAGATTCAAGACAAGTCTTTTGGCCCACGAGTTACAAGCCAAGGACTCCCACAAGGAAGTATCTTAAGCCCTATACTGTACTTACTCTATGTTGCAGACTTTGAATCTATTTTTGAACAAAATATAAGAGTACTGCTGTTTGCTGACGACATATGCATTTTTTCTATAGGAAAATCGATTCAAAATTGTCAGAACCACCTTAACACAGCTATGTCAAAAGTACACACATGGACAAGAGAACATGGACTGGAAATTTCCGAAAATAAATCAGTAGTGGTTAACTTTACTAGAAAACGGTTAAGACTCCCATTAGATTACATTAATTTAGGAAGCTATAGATTTCCTCTCAAAACCTCCACAAAATTCCTAGGAATAATTCTAGACCAAAAATTAAACTGGAAAGAACACATAAACTATACACTAAAAAGAGCGGAAAATGCTATAAATATATTAAAAACGTTCTGTGGTCATAGTTGGGGTGCTGACCCCAATATAGGTTTAATATTCTATAAAAGTCTAGTAAAGTCAATTTTAGACTACGGAAGTATTTTCTATGGTTCAGCTGCCAAAACACACTTGGAAAAAATTGAAAAAATTAAAAACAAGAGTATAAGGATATGTTTAGGATTCCTACCAAGTACGCCGATAGTAGCCTTAGAAGCAGAAGCTTGTGAACCCCCGCTAGCACTACGTAGACAATATTTGACGAACAAGTTTATCATTAAATTACATGCAAAAAACAGCCCTTTACTTAACAAAATCTGCAACCTAACTACACTGTGTCTAACCCACCAATATTGGAATGTTAAACAGATACCACTCCAAGTAGAAAGCTTTATGTATATCTCAGAATTCTGCAGAGAAATATATACAAGTAATAAACTACCAAATTATTTAATCCCATATGAGCATTTTCTTTGCCAAATAGAAAATGACGAAGTAGAAGATTACAGAAACATACCTGAAGCCATACGTAACAATAATTTTAGATCAGAAGTCGAAAGAAGATGGCCACTGCATGAAATCATATTTACAGACGGTTCTAAAATTAATAATAATACTGGATGTGCAGTATTTTATCCTAAGGAAAATATAACAATAAAATAGAAATTAACCAAGTATTCCTCAAATTTTACAGCAGAGCTTATGGCAATCAAGGAAGCATTCAACCTATGTTTAAGTAAGCCCACACAACACCATATTATATTTACAGACTGCTTGAGTGCCATACAAAAGCTTAAGAACATCTCACCAATCACAGATATAAACCCCTTACTAGCTGAAATTTTAAAACTTAACTACGAAATTGTAAATCAGGGAAAAACTGTAAAGTTAATTTGGATTAAAGCGCATATCGGAATTAAAGAAAACGAAACAGTGGATAAAATGGCAAAAGAGGCCACAGACACCGGATGGGTAGATGTTAACTACAAAACACCAAAAACTGATTTCTTTGGAAAAATAAAAGAAAAAATGCACCAAGACTGGCAAACTTACTATGAATCGACCCATAAAGGCATGTATTTTCGAAATATTAAACCTAATATAAGTAGTAAACCGTGGTTTTTTAATATAAATAACAAAAAACTAATTAAAATTATGTTAAGACTACGAACGAACCATATTATTTGTCCTAGCTATAAATATAAAATTGGTTTATTAGATAACCCAAATTGTAACATATGCGATGAAATAGCTGATCCACAACATATATTACTACAATGTTCATTAAATATGAACAATATAAACCAATTTCTAATTGAACTATATAATGCAAGAATAACTTCTCCATTTAACCTTGCAAGTCTATTGACAAATGAAAAAACATTTAAAATTATTTGTAAGCACTATTGTAATTCAGAAACTTTCTTTAAATAAATGTATATAGGATTAAGAATGTTTTAAAAAAAAATATTTAAAAAAAAAAAACAAGAACTAAAAGAAAATAAAAAAAAGAGAGAAAAAAAAAACAAGAACTTACTTAAAAAAACAAATAAAAAAAGAATATAAAAAAATTTAAAAAAAATTAAAAAAAAAAAACAAAAAAAGGGAAAAAATATAATTATTAACTTTATAGCTACGTATAAACAAAAAATTAACTAGCATTAGATCATAAGTATTTATGTAAAATTGAATCAAGGCGACACCTTACGGTAGCTTTAAAAAAAAATATATATATCTATATTTTTCACTCTTATATCTATATATAAAATTAAAAAAAAAGTCTGGCCTGTTGGAATATTTTCCAGTGCCATTGAAACTAACACACACACACACACACATGATTTATAGAATTTTTTCACCATTTAAAATTTTTGTCAATTTCCCTATTATTAAACCAACAGGTATATTTCAATTTTTTTTCATATGATGTATACCAGGTAAGACCCTTCAAATTACTATCACAGAAAGTGTTGCGAATTACTCACAGCTGCAGGGACGGACTAGCTGTGACACTAATGTGCCGATTTTTTTTACGCCCTGTATGATAAAAACTTTGGACAACGTTTTTTACATACCTTTAACTATTGACTAAAAATTAAGTACCTACTGTTCATTCATGTCGCTAATCCTAACCGTTTTCGGAAAAACGCCATTTTATTGCGATCATGTATTAATATTAAGCAGTTTAAAGTGAACATTATTTATAACTTATAGGAACAAAGATGTATATTTTATTGAAATACGCTAAATATACATGATGTAAATATGTGAAAAATTACGTTTTTCCAAAAACGGTTAGGATTAGCGACATGATTGAAGAGTACTTAATTTTTAGTCGATAGTCAAAGGTAGGTATGTAAAAAACGTTGTCCAAAGTTTTTATCATACAGGGCGTAAAAAAAATGGGCACATTACTGTCATAGCTAGTCCGTCCCTGCAGCTGTGAGTAATTCGCAACACTTTCTGGAATAGTAATTTGAAGGGTCTTACCTGGTATACATCATATGAAAAAAAAAATTGAAATATTGGTTTGGTTGGTTGGTTTAATAATTATGTGTCAAAAACTTAATTCCATGGGAGATCTTTGTGGGACCCATATTTCCGAAGAGGAGGCCAATACGAAAGAAGTTTATATGAACTTGTAGTATTCTTTTCACGTGTTTTTTTCATATCCGGGAGATTTCTCACATTTTCCCGGACACCCTGTATAATCAAAACAGTAGGTACGTGTCTAACATACAATGCACAAGAGGTAATAAGAAAATAAAAAAACGCAAAACTAAACATTTAAAATTAATCAAATTCCATACATTCGAAAATAAAACTAAAACTCTGTCTGTAACTTTGGAGTTTACCTATTTATTTTCTCTGCACTATATTGTCGTCCGGACCGGGCCAATAGTTTGGTAGTAAATAAATGAATTAATTATTTACAAGAACTTACATTTTCATCCTTTAGCAATAGATATGCCGCAAGACCTGCTCCTACTGTGCCGGTTACACTACCAATTGCTAATTTTCCAAATTTTGACGCCATTGGGTCTAGTTAGATTTTACCAATTTATCTAAAACAAATAAAAATTATTTAAAATGCATCATTGCTCTCCCGTTTCTCTCCTCTCCTCTCCACCCAGTGGCGGAGTATAGGGGGGTGGACGCTTCCCTGTGACTATAAAAAATGTCAAAACAAAACCAAAACTTTTCATAAATAATAGGAAAATTAAGCACATCTCGCAAATATTTTTCCTTCGAGGTTTGTTTTTGTTTCGTATTTTATAACTGTAACGTTCTTTTACGCCTCCCCCCCCCCTTAACCCTTTTTTTGCGCCCCCTGAAGAAAATCGTAGATCGGCGCCTGCTTCTTACACTTACTTACAAAATCAGTGCACCTATTCTGGAGAGTGATCTTAATGACCACCAATCCTCACTGTTTAATAGTGTTCATACTAAACTTATAAAAGGAGACAAATACATGAATTCGAATTGGGAACCACAGTTACCGTTTTCGTCGGTTAAAAATTTAAATAAAACGATTATTATTATAACTCGACTCGTATATTCGGTATATTTTGGCAAATGTTTCCAAGGCTGTAAGCTCTATCTAATTTTAAACATACCTAAGTGTATTTCAGGCATTAACAAATTGACTTATGTTAAATTGTAGATCGTTAGAAACATAAAACTTTTATGGAGAATAGAAAAATCATAATGTTTTAAAGCACTTTATTTTTTTAAAGCTTTTATGGTATTTTGTATGTATTGTGTCTAATAGAATCGATAAATTATGTAGTAATATTACAAGCTATAATAATATACCTCCTACTCACCTATTATATTATTTTTTGTAATAAAACCAAAAACACTTTTTATATAATAACAGTTTATTTCTGTAGGATGCAATAAAACAATTAAAATGTAGTACCATAAAAAATGGTGGATTCTAAAACCATTTATTTGGGTAAAAACGATTGTTTTAAAGAATAAAAAAATTGCATGAACATAAACACACCCACGTAATTTCATACAGGGATTTTAAATTATGTTTATGATGGTGACATTTTTTTAGAGATTTTTATAGATCGCTTTTTCTGCAAAGGATGACGCGAAAGCATAATAATATTATAAGTTCCACAGAACATCCTTAACTAATAATTATTATTCCTCAAACAAAAAAAAATTAACAAAGTGAATCCCCGACAATCCAATCAAAGGCTAGTAGTTATTTAATTTTATTAAATTAAAAATATTAAGACCAGAGGTCCATTATCTGTTAGAGCCAGGGTATCATTTTTTTTATATAAAAAACATTTCTTTAACATTTTTAATTCATCCTTACTAAAAAAAAAAACGATTTTTGTTTTTTTTTTTTTGATCATTACATTTCAAGATCCTGTTTGACACCTCCTCTAAATAATTCTGTTTTTGGAATATGATATAAATTTAGAATAAATTTACTTATTTAACGATTAAATTATTAATAATTAATATTGTTACTCAAGCTATGGTATTTTAGTTTAACTTATATGTAAGTCGTTTCAATGTCACAGGAAAACACTCAAAACACTGGTCATTTTCTTCATAAAAAAATTAACGACTCGGTTATATGAATATAATATATTCACGTTTTGCTTATTTTTAAAATACATTTAATCAGTTTTACTTACATTTTCGTCTTTCAGTCAATATTGCACCGCACGGAACCGCACTTTTTCAGTTCATTTCAAAAGGTTATGTAAAAATAGTGCACACTTTTGAACGATTCTCTAACATGCAGCATGAATGTCGCGGGATACGTCATCTCGGGGAACTTCCCAGCGATGTTGCTCAATGAAAAAATACTTTCTGATATTTTAAGGAAAAATCGAAAATGTATATTCGATTTACGCGAATACTTTACATGGCTGATTTTATTATTTACGACGACAATATTTTCTTCGTGATTGGTCAAATACGATTAGGCTTTCGACTGTCAATCAAGTATAATAGGTACCTATTCATTATAAGTTTTTATTTTTTTATTATAATGTAAACTAAAAAGCATTAAAAAATATATATATTTGATATTTGTTTGATCTTTTTTTTGAGAAATTAATAAAAGCATAAAACAATTTTTTGTGAAATGTGCACATATTTTTATATTTGATTTTATTAATCTATAAATCCAACCGTTTTTAACGCAGAACAGGAGAATTGCACTTCAAAGATGGGTATTTGTCCGATTTTTGGATAAAACGAAGAATTACAGACATATATTTATCGTGAAATAAAATGGCGAATGCTACATCAGTGTTTACTCTTAAAAACCGGCTAAGAATCTGTATTTAAAAGATATACAGAATATATTGTTTCCTATTTAAATTCACATAAATTTAAATAATAAAATATTTAAACGGATTTAGAAGTACTTAGTTAATTGTTAGGTTCTTTAAACCACTTCAACGAATTAATTTCTATAGTTTTAGTATTAAAAGCAACTTTGTTTGTTTGGATAAATCTCTACCTATAGTATAAATGTTCAGGAAAAGTTTTCTTCCTGCTGTTCACAATCTGGCAACGTATTGCGCGATTTGCCAATTCCTGCTTCGAAATACTACGAATCAGCCGACAGCCGACGCATAGTCGCATATTTTACAATGCTGCTGGTGAGCTAGGTAGATCGATCGTTGTGTTGTAAATCCGTTGTAACATAATCATTTTCCTATTGATAATTACACAATACAAATAATTTACCGAAAATTAGTCATTATACAGGGTGGATACAGCTCGCTATGAATGAGAAAAATATTTGGACGATGTTAATAATATTGAGCTTAAAACAAAAATTGGACGTTTATTGAGGATTACGTATTGTACCTATATAGGAAGAGGAAGTAAAAAGGCTTTCTTGTAAAATCCAACAAGAAGCTGGAATTTCAACATCTTGTCCTGGTTATACTATATCCCATGAGGAATACCCATTGTTAATACAGGGTGTTTGTAAATTGTAAAAGTTCTTTACAGAAACCTATACCAGATAATCCATAGACGAAATAAGTCAATAATCTGTGGTTTGGGAGCTATACGGCCCTGAAATTACAATTTTGAAATAGTTTTATTTATCATGATAAAACGTATGATAGTTTAATGAGACAAAAAAAATCAAATTCAAATTTTGAATCAATATAAATCCATAGGCGTAGAACCTGATGGGTTTTTTTTAAATTTATTGCACAATTTAAATTTCCACACCAATAGAAGAAAATGAGGTATAAGTAAGTATATAATTTAGAACTATTAATTTCGCAAAAAACAAGAGAGTACCTAATCAAGTTTTATCAAGGGTAGGTATATATATTTTATGTGGTAAAGAAGTTACCCAATCTAATTTCTTCTATTTTTCGATATTGGGGTTTTTGTCCCATGGGTATTTTGCTTCATAAAAGCTACTTCTTTGAATTTTCGTTTTCTCCAGTGCTGTTCTGTGTCCAAAACCTTGGCTTCTGACCACTGTATGTGTATATTATGTTGGTAGGTCCATATATCTTCCGCTATACCTGATTTCGAAGTTTCACCTCTGAGTATGTTTCACAGGGCCGTATCTGAAACAAAATTTTGGGGGGGGGGGGGGGGGGGGGTTAGACCAGTGGCAAAAAATACTAGTTATACTTTAAACATACATTTAAACATACACACAAACAAACATATAAGGATTTTATTGTTTTCGGGGGGGGGTTTGAACCCCTAAAACCCCCCCTCAGATACGGTCCTGATGTTTCAGATGTTCTTTAACTCGTACGGAAACAGGTCTTTTTGTTTCTCCAACGACGCCACACTCGCAAGGGATTTCATAGATACAATTTTTTGTGTTTTCATTTTCATTACGGGGGGGTTTACTTTTCTATGAAAGCTTCTATATAAGCATATTTTTGGATTTGAAGGCTGTTTTGCTATTATAATTTTTGGTTATCCTTCTGATCTTTTTAGAAATCCCCTTGACATAAGGTGTTATTGTAAGAAATGCTTGCTCCTCTTTCTTTTCTGTATTAGTTTTTACTTTGCGATTTTTAAGTTTTGAGATGGTATTAGTTACAAAGGTTTTAGGGTAACCATTCGGTTTTAAATCTTTTTGATGTTTGAAATTTCAATATTAAGGTCTTCCGGATTGTTGCAAACGTTAGATGCTCTGTGATAAAGAGTTTGAATTATGCCCTGTTTTATGGATTTTAAATGATTTGATTGGTGATTAAGGTATTGCCCCGTGTGAGAGAGTTTCCTGTACACTGAAATTTTTATGTTATACAGTGGTCAGAAGCCAAGGTTTTGGACATGGAACAGCACTGGAGAAAACGAAAATCAAAGAAGCAGCTTTCGTGAATCAAATTACCCATATATTTAGTAACCCAAGTATGGATATCCCCAATATCTGGAAGCCTCTTCTTGTCCAAAACCAACAGCTCAAACTCACACTCCAATAAGCACGTGGGCTAAGTCATCAAGCTTTATTGCACATGGATAGTACCTATTTAAAACAGTAGCCTTAGAATTATAATTTATTTAACACTTGAAAACGGTTAGCGATACTAACTAACCGAAACGTTGTGTTAAGTAATAAAATAAAGACAATGGAAGTCCGACAAGGTTATTTTTTGATATGTTTTTATTAATTCATCAATTACATTTTTTTTAACTTAAAACTGTGGGTAAGTGCTACCTACGGTAATTCAGCTTTACGAGTCGCCGTAAGATGGCGCTCGTGTTCAAAGTGGGCTATCAAATTAATGGTTTCTTATGGACGCGATAACTATTTTTATTTAAATTACTTCTTTAAGGAACAAATAAGGACTTTTATATTAATTTACACTTACTTTGTTATACCTATTAGTAAACTCGGCCTGTATAAAGTTCCAACGATGCTTGGTTTTTCAAAATCAGGGCATTAAACATTCTAGCTATACCTTTGGAGCTAGAAAGAGACTTATTTGGCTGCGTTTCCTTTCTGAAAAAGATCCTGTCTTACACCCCGACACAAAGCAAACTCTACTTTTATAAATTGTACCATTATTCATTATAAATATGGAAATAAATTAAAATACAACGTTATTTGTCTCGTCTTGTCTTCAAACGTTATTTATTTCGAAAATAAAATGTCAATTTGTCAAAAGTAAAAGTAAAAAACGAAGAAGAAGAAGACGACACCAGCCCACTTGCGACGCGAGAGCATCTATCGGCCAATAGCGAACTAACCAAAAAACCGGGACAGAATTTGTCGATCGGCCTCCTACCCTCTAGTTCTCCATAGTGCTACCCAAAGGAAAGACGGGTAAAAATAAACGAAATAATAAGAAGTACCTAAATAAAATGGCGAACGCATCACTAATGTTTACTCTTAAAGCCAGAGAAAGCATGAAACTGACATTGAAACTGTATGATAAAAACTGTACTCAGCAACAAAAGTGTAGTATTTTTTTATTCGATACAGAATCAATAAAATGATTATGTACTGTGAATGCATTTATTTGGCCAAAAGCAAAAGTAGGTGTCTAATTTTAGGCTTTAAAAGTTGTAACCCTGTTAACGTTACGCTTCCCACGACATAAGAGCGTGACAATATAATTTGGTTAAATTATAATTAGATAAGATAAAAGTACACGCACGAGACGTAGTGCGATTCTATTATTTCGGTCAAACATCATGACACCGAGATAAATTCTTTAGTATTTAACAATAAAATAAATGCGTGTGTAGTTATATCACTTACTTACAAAAATAATTTAACAAAATATTAAATTACAAAATGAGGGTCTACCAGCTCATCTCAGTCCTCAGTCTATGATTTCATATAAAATGTTAGCGCATACATAAATTACAATTTTATTTTGACCTTCATTTAAAAATTAACATATGTCATTGTATATTTAATAGATTGTGGTTACTTGTATTATAGCACATTATTATTAAGACAAAATAGAGATATTATAGATAAGACGGTAAACACATCACAAGTCCTCTTGAAAAAAATTAGTAGAATGTACCAAGAAATTAGAGATTCCGTTTTGCTTACTTCATTACATTGGTACAATATTCGTTTTAATAATAATACTAGAGAACATGCGAGGCAGAAGTTGCGAGCCAAAAAATTGCGCCATGAGACTGTTATAAACTAGATTCCTCTGAGATTTATCATTTACCCACTCTGTAATCGCCGTTGCTTTATCTGATGCAGTACGTGCATTATGCACTTGTACAGTCATCTTATCATAGTGCTTGTGACAACACTAATCATTTTAAATAATGAAAAGAATAATATCTTTATATCTACAGTGTGTCCAAAAAAGTATGCAACACAATATGGGAAAGTTATTTATTACCGACTTCTCAGAAAATTTTATTCTTGATAGAGGTTGGCGCATGCGTTAAAACTATAAATTTAATGTATATTTCATATTTCACCTGCGGCTAATAGTAGGGGAGTCAATGCCATTTTTTCGAAATTGCCGTAAGAGTAAAGTACCTTAATTATTTGAAATACAGCAAAATTTTATATGGAAATGTTTTTGCAAATTAAAAATTTAATCCAAATACGAAATTTGAGTTAGGTGTGTCAATTTTTAATTTTTGTTATATGCATTTTTTTAAAATAGGTTTTTGGACTTTAGCGTACTGGGTGAAAATGACAAATAAATTATTAGTGATTTCCAGTATTATGAATAGGGTTGAATTTTATTATAATTTAGTTTCGAACAGATGTTGGCTAAAATGTGTTTAGGTAGGCGTGCAACCAACAACGCCTTTATTTTCTAGGAGTTATTGGTGCAACACGCTTATATCTAAACCAGTGATTCCCAAAGTGGTTCAGGTGGACCCCCAGGGGTCCACGGGAGACTCGACGAGGGTCTACGTTGGCGCGACAAAAAAATGGGGGTTCACAATTCGTAAGCGGGGGTCCACGAAAATTTATCTGGTTTCGATAGTGAACAACTAAAATGTTGGCTTGACTTCACCTATCAATGTAGGCAGATAATATTTTAAAAAGCTCAGCGACTGTTACTTGTAAAAACTTGCATATTCCATATTCAGTACCGACTGCTAAGGATAAACGTTACTCATTTGTTCCCTGAATTTCGAAAAAAAAAGTTACTATACTTAAAACCCAATATTATAGGCAGTGACGTATTATTCGAAACCATGGAAACTAATGCAAACCGCCAATGACCATACAGTATTTTGGTCGTGTCCATGGTTATGAGAGCTACGTCACTGCCTATATTTTTGGTAATAGACTATACTAAATTATTAATGTTTAATTTTAATTATATTACGACTGTTATCATATTACAATGTAATGTAAACCTTACAATGTAATATAATAAGAATAATAATTATTAGTATAATAATTACATTTTTGAATAAATTCAACACAAGAAAATATACTTTTTTTATTTTTACCATTCCGGGAGTTTTCTAAAAAAAATAGATGAGAATTGATTGGTTTCTTCTGCTGTGAGTAGATGCCAAAAAAGTAAAGTTAGATGTTATCACTTTTTTGATTAGCCAACTTTACTTTTTTGACATCCACTCACAGCACAACCAATTAATTAATTAACCAATCAATTCTTACTTTTTTTTCGAAAACTGTTAATTCGTGGTTGGAACTCAGCCGCAACGCAAATTTCCATAGTTATAGATCTAATCTTTACATTTTTTGTCGAGTTTTGGAAATATGAGCTGTAAGGGGTCCACCGGAACCATCAAAATTTTTAAAGGGGTCTATGAGAAAAAAAAGTTTGGGAACCTCTGATCTAAACCGACCCGGTTCATTGAAAAGTTTTTAAAAGTTTGCAACTACTTAATGCATTTTTATTATAAACCCGCGTTTAAGTCATTTGACAAATATATTAAAATTGCGTAAACAAAAAATCGACCAGAGGCGTACCGTTTAGGGGAAATTAGAGATTAGGGAAAGAAAATTAAAAATTGAGACACCTAACTTAAATTTCGTATTTGGACTATGTTTTTAATTTGCAAAAACATTTCCATATAAAATTTTGCTGTATTTTTAATAATTAAGTTACTTTACTCTTAAGGCGAAAAAATGGCATTTGCTCCCTTACTATTAGCTGCAGGTGAAATATGAAATATGCATTTATAGCTTAAAGGCATGCACCAACTTTTATTAAGAATAAAATTTTCTGATAAATCGGTAATAAATAACTTTCCCATATGTTGCATACTTTTTTGGACACACTGTATTAGTTTTTTATATTGCGTAATATTCTATATCCTTGATCTGAATCTACATCATTCCTTAATCAATTACCCAATAATGATTATAATAGGCAGGTACTGCAATCAATGTGCAATAAAAGTATTATATTTCGTGGTAAAAGGTCGGCACAGTTGACGACGTATAAATTCGTACACTCCCCATACATAACTCAATTACAACATAATTGGGTAAAACGGGTTTCTCACCTTGCTGCTTATACTTTGATAGAACACCAGCTATATACATAGCTGTAAACTATTGTATATACGATTTTTTACCATAAGTAATAATGGTTATTTCTAAATATTTTTGTGCTTCAATTACAGCCACGAAATAAGAAAATTATAAAATAATACCAGGAAAACTATAAAAGTATAAAGCCAAAAAGGGTAAATTTATTAACAAACAACAAACAAAATACTAATATTTAATTGCTGCGCCATTGGATTCTAACACTAATCGTAATCTTCTTGGCATTGACAAAATAATATTTACTTCTGGTGTAATCCGGAGTTAGCCCTTCCCAAATTTCTTCTATTTTATTGAATAGGTAACTCTATTTCATTTTGTGGTTTAAAATTTATTTTGTACATTTTTTTTAACATCAATCCTCAAACATTTTCAAGTGGATTTAAATCAGGACTTCTTGAGCTCCAAGGCAGACATGTTACGTTGTTTTGTCTAAACCAGCTTCCTATATTTCTTGCAGTATGCTGAAATATAAAGTTATTTCCTTCAAAAACTATCGCAGCAGAAGAAAGACAAACATTGTCCAAAATCTAAAGATATATATACAGTGTGTCCGGAAAATACGTGTACAACGTTTGACGACAGACTCCTGACGTCAAAATAGGTCGATCTAAGCCGACTTAGTTATATCCAAAATTGTCTCGTTTAGTCGATAGAGGGCGTCAAAAATTTGTAAAAATATTGGTTTTTCCTAAATTACGTGAAAACCTGCAAATCGATTTTAATGATTTTTAGTATGTAGACTAATACTATAAAATTACGTTTTCTAGTAGTATAGTCACCGGCTGTAAATAAGTGGAAGTGTTATAAAAGTGATATAATACGTCAACATTTCTCGTCATTTTTTATATGAACGGCGTTATGACAACCCAGATATATATATTTGGAAGCTATTTTACCTCTTTAATATTTTTCGTTCAATGAGCACGTTTTGTCAGAAGAAAATATTTACAATATTTAGTATTATTAGTAATAATATTAAAATCAAATTACCTGTAACAATAATTTTTTAATTCGAAAAGGCCCTGTCTGCCTCCTTCCGCCAAACCCATCCCCAGACGCGTTTCGCCGTTATTACGGCTCATCAGTGAGGCTCAGTTTGGCAGAAGGAAACAGGGCTTAAAGACAAATCACTTGTCAGGATCGATTATCAACGGGATTTATAAAACCCAGTGCGACATCTTGCGTCCCAGTACGGTACCTTAGAAAAGGTCAGTCGTAAAGGGTTATTCTGTAAAAACAGAAAACTTTGCAAGATGCCCTCAAAACCGGTATAAGTGCCGGACCACAGATATTAATTCGAAAAGGCCCTGTCTGCCTCCTTCCGCCAATAAATCCCGTTGATAATCGATCCTGACAAGTGATTTGTCTTTAAGCCCTGTTTCCTTCTGCCAAACTGAGCCTCACTGATGAGCCGTAATAACGGCGAAACGCGTCTGGGGATGGGTTTGGCGGAAGGAGGCAGACAGGGCCTTTTCGAATTAATATCTGTGGTCCGGCACTTATACCGGTTTTGAGGGCATCTTGCAAAGTTTTCTGTTTTTACAGAATAACCCTTTACGACTGACCTTTTCTAAGGTACCGTACTGGGACGCAAGATGTCGCACTGGGTTTTATAAATCCCGTTGATAATAATTTTTTAACTGACCTTGCTATGGCATTTAATAATTTGACAATTATTGACAAATTGTTACCAGTCTATGAAATTTACTCAAGTATAAGATCAACATTCTCGGATTACAAGTTCATTTTACCATTAAAAATGGAAAATTATACGAACTCTGAGAAGGTTGACATGCTCCTGGTATACGGGTTTTGTCAAGGAAATGGGCGTCAGAGTGTTAGGGTTTACATGGAGAGGTTTCCTAACCGTCGAATACCAAACCACCAAACATTTGCCAATATCGAGCGTCATCTTCGGAAAACGGGCAGCTTTGAGAAAAACTTTGAAGGCAGGGGTCGTATGCGAACAACTCGAACTGTGGAAACAGAAGAGATGATTCTGGAAAGAGTTGAAGAAGAACCAAGTACCAGTACCCGTCGCTTAGAACGTAAGTTACATGTTCCTAAAACGATTGTCAATGAGGTTTTAAAAGAACAGTTGTTACATCTTTTTTGCAAGACACATTACCAATTCTTCTGGACAATTTGCCCCTTTTACTTCGGAGGGAAATGTGGTATATGCATGATGGTGCCCCGCCCCATTTTTCCGTTGCCGTTCGTCAATACTTACATCATCAATATCCCAACCGATGGATTGGAAGGGGCAATGATGCACCAGTAAAATGGCCACCACGTTCTCCTGAGTTAAATATATGCGACTTCTTTTTATGGGGCTCTATTAAAACAGAAGTTTACAAGACTCCGGTAAACACACGCGATGATTTATTGCAGCGGATTTTAAATGCAGGCAACCATTTTAATAACCCCGATACATTAGATAGGGTCCAATATAATTTTTTAAGGAGTGTTAATAAGTGGATTCAGCAAGATGGCGGTCATTTTACACATTTGCTTATATTATTTTATAGTATTAGTAATGTTTTTGTTTTACTTAGTTTCTTACAATACATACTTTCAACTGTGTTGTACTTTGTTTTATTTTTATTGGTAATAATTGATGTATGCAGGTAATTGTAAATATTTTCTTCTGGCAAAACAGCTCATTCAACGAAAAATATTAAAGAGGTAAAATAGCTTCCAAATACATCCAGTCACTCTACAAAAATATCTGGGTTGTCATAACGCCGTTCATATAAAAAATGAGGAGAAATGTTGACGTATTATATCACTATTATAACACTTCCACTTACTTACAGCCGATAACTATAGGTACTACTAGAAAACGTAATTTTATAGTATTAGTCTACATACTAAAAATCATTAATATCGATTAGCAGGTTTTCACATAATTTAGGAAAAACCAATATTTTTACAAATTTTTGACGCCCTCTACCGGCTATACGAGACAATTTTGAATATAACTAAGTCGGCTTAGATCGACCTATTTTGACGTCAGGATGAGTCTGTCTTCAAACGTTGTACACGTATTTTCCGGACACCCTGTATACAGGGTGTTCGAAAAATAGACGGAAATATTTTAGAGGGTGATTCCTTGTTAAAAAATATGAAAAAAAGTTTCTATAAACTTGGGTCCGGAAATGCAGGGTTTTCAAGATACAGGATGTTAAAAAAATAGAAATAAAAAATGAAATTATTAATTAAATTAAAAATACTTACTCGATGCTGTTGAAATTTGGCAATGATATTTGTTGTATTAAGAGGCTAATTTAGCCCTAAATAGATAAAAATTATTGAGTCCAGTGGCGTCCCGGGGGGCACCTTAGCGAATATTATTATCAAAAAAATGTACGCACATTGTTGCGCAGGTCTAGATGAAGCAGGGAATCCTTTTATTTGCATAGCGGATACTGCAGTTTCAAATGGATTTTGCCTTATATACTCCACAAAATTTCGGTCTTCTTCATTTGATGATTTTCTATTATTTAAACCAGACCCACCAGACCTTTCAAATGTTTGATGATAGCGCCATTTTTTTATAATTCCTTGAACAGTACTTCTAGGTACTCTAAAATGTTAAGTTATTTTTCCATAAGACCACCCTATTTCTACTAAACATATTATTCTTGCTTTTTCAGTAATACTTAAATCAGGCATTTTTAAATTAAATAAGATAATGACAATACTTTGACAGATATCATGATAGCAATTAACACGTTACAAGGGTAATAATGGAAAAAAAAGTGGCATTTACAGCGTCACAGTTTAGTGTACGAAATTACCTGTCGTCAACTGTACATGTAGATACGTGTTAAAACAATAGTTTATTTACGCTACAAGAGAGTTATATGTAGCGCTTAATACTTCTCATGAGCTGCTGTGTATAATATTTTTTCTACTCCAGTTGTTCTCATAATATTCATCCTGTATTTATGATAGATTAGGTAGGTATATTATTATTATGCCGTTATTGATCTGAAAAATCGTGGAAATTTGTTTATACAGGGTGTTCTCAAAGTTGAGTCATTTATTTTACCAGGTTGTAGAACTCGTAAAAATAAGTAATTGTACCAAAAATCATTTATATAAAAGTTGCAGAATAAAGAAGTCATTAACAATTGGAAAAATTTAAAATTTAAAAACTTAAGACCTGCTCTTTGGTATTCTCGACCACTGCGTTTTATTTTTATTGCAACTCACAATAATTCATTACTCACCGGCCAAATGCATCCCGATGTTACAAAAATTGTTCAAAATTATCACCATTTGTTCGGTTTGCGCAAAGTCTTGCTCGGCGTATCCATGAGTGACTACACGCTTCAAAAATAAAATCCGGGTGTCCACGAACAACATCACAAGCGTTTCTGATGCGCTGTTGTAGTTCTTGCACAGTATTTACCTCTGCATCGTGATAAACCAACTGTTTTAAATAGCCCCACAGAAAAAAATCGCAGAGCGTTAGATCCGGAGAGCGTGCAGGCCAAGAAATGTAGCCATTGCGCCCTATCCATCTATTAGGAAACTCATTATTTAAATGTTCCCTAACTTCTCGTCTAAAATGTGTCGGTGCTCCATCATGTAAAAGCCACATATTCTGTCTCACATTTAAAGGAACATCTTCTAATAATTGTGGCAGAGTGTTTTGAAGAAAGTCTAAATAAATGTCACCTGTCAGTCGAGCTGGAAAAAAGTAAGTCCCAATAAGCATGCCATTTACTACGCCAGCCCAAACATTTACTGAAAATCTGTCCTGAAAATGGGTTCTTTTCACAGCATGCGGATTTTCCACTGCCCAAATATGGTTGTTGTGAAAATTTGTAACTCCATTTCTTGTAAATGTGGCCTCGTCAGTAGCCAAAATAAATTTGGTAAAATTTTCATTTCTGTTGTATTGATTTAATAGCCTTTGACAAAATTCAACTCTTCTAGGACCATCTTCGGGTTGTAACGCTTGTACCCGTTGATAATGGTAGGGATAAAGTTGTTCTTGTCGTATAGTCTTCCACACTTTGCTATGAGCAGTTCCAACTTGAGCTGCTACTGACCTAGTGGACGTTGTTGGGTCGTTTTCGACAATTCCTAAAATGTCCTCCTCAATCTGTACCATTTCGCGTGGAGGAGGTCTTCCAGCGTGACCACCTCGTTGTTCCTTTAAGTAGCCTGTGTCGCGAAGTCTTGTAACTAAATTTACAAACATCCGCGGAGCCGGACGATTTCTTAAAGGAAACCTTTCCGCGTACAAACGACATGCGGTGGCTGCATTTTGTTGGCACTCCCCGTATAAGTTAATATTATGTCCACTAGTTCATTGTTTTCATAAACTTGCGCCATTTTTATCGCACAAAATGCCCAAAAATCAAAAATATCACGCACTTTAGCGAATTATTTAGCACTGGTCAAATCGAAATTCGCACTAAAACCCGTACAATGAATGAATGATAAGTAATTTGTATCCTACAAAAAAAAGGGCATACCTTATCGCCAGTAAACAAAACATTCATAACGCAGTGGTCGAGAATATCCAAAAAGCAGGTCTTACAGTTCTTAAATTTTACATTTTTTCAATTGTTAATAACTTCTTTATTCTGCAACTTTTATATGAATGATTTTTGGTACAATTACTTATTTTTACGAGTTCTACAACCTGGTAAAATAAATGACTCAACTTTGAGAACACCCTGTATATAAATATTTACGGTAGCATCATCGGGCTTGGTGTAAAAATTATTAAGGTAATCTTTTGGGAGTATCCTACCCTATTTACTCAAATTGTGAAAAATATGGGGCGGTTTAAACCGGTTTTAAACTTACTGACGAAAGATACTTTAAAAGACTATTTAAGTTTAAAGTGGAACTCTAGGAAAAGTACTATTGGCGATACGGTTTGTTTTGTAAAAGTAACAACACGTATCGTTTATCTTAAAACATGCACATTACGAGAACGAGAAATTGCGAGACTCTCGCGAGACGACACGAGAAAACATCTTACGAGATGTTAGCAAGGCTAGATTAAGAAGCGAGACGAGAGAATTTTAAAAAGTGCAAGATTTCTCGTCTCGTAAAACACTATTCAGATTAGTTTGTTTGTCAAATTATGACAAGACGCCATAATATCAAAAAAATCGACTGCTATTTTAGTTAAGTTTGCTTTTCGACTATACAGTTTGGTCTGTATTGTACTCCACACAGTCCATGTCAAAAATTCACCCGTTATTTAACGAACATCAGGCCTGTATGCTGTTTCAGTTACTCCTTCTTAAATAACAGAAGCCATTTTCATTGATAAGACTGTTTACTGTGGAATTAATTTGTTTGTTTAAACATTATCAGTATCAGAAAAATGGTAAAATGGATGTCAGGGCCTGCGCAAATCTATTGCCCGAAAAGTCGAAAGAAAGATACGAAAATGCCTACATGAATTTCAAAACTTGGTATCAAATGATGAACATTGCAAAAATTACAGAAAACTATATGCTGACCTACCATAGTATATTTACTTACCTCCCTAGCGAAATCAAACTTAATTACCTCCCCCAAATCAGTGTCAGTACGGAATCAATAATATTTATAATCATTAATCTATAATAAATCCATCAGAAACACAAAATATCCTTTTAATCAAAGAATACGTTGAGCCGGTGTGCCCCGATATTTGTGTAATTTAATTAGAAGGGGAAAACTTGGAAACAGAGACGAAGACTCCTCTACTTAAAACTCCCGAGTATATGACTGTCTTTATAATGCTTACATTTTTTATGATTTTCTCAGTAGAATAAATTAAAATATATTATAAATTAAAGCCCTGCATGGGCCGGATTTTAATCTCGGGCCTCTACGCGGCCCGGCTAGACTCTCGGGTTCGGGTCGGGTCGGGCCACTTAATCAATAAAGTTTCGGGCCGTTGCCTAATAAATGTTTTCGGGCCTACCGGGCTTTTCGGGCCGGCTGAGCTTTTTCGTTCTATACGTAGGTAATACGCAATACCTGATAGGCCGAAGATAATACATCGTAGATTTTGATGGTTTAGGCTTCTTGTTTCATGTTATGGTATCAGACTTTACTTAGTTTAAACGTCACTTGAAAAACTTGTGACGTTTAGTCTATTGTTTAGATGTCATAAATGTCCAGGTAAATTTGTTCAATTACCTTTCCAGCCGGCTGGGTTTTTCGGGCCGACCGGGCATTTCGGGAATTTCGTGCCGACCGGGCTTTTTTGCCTTTAGGTAATTATTTCTTCGGGCGCGTCAATGCCTTGGTTGCTGGGCCGGATCGGGTCGGGTCGTAAAATTCCGGCCAGTGCAGGGCTCTATTATAAATAAATGAAAGTTTAGTAAAAATGCCAATTTGAGGCACCCCACGGTTGAACTTGTGCAGTTACTTGTCACATAAGTCTTATCATGAAGCAATAATAAAAGCATATTATTATAATAATATTAAAGTATATTTACTTGAAATATTAAAATATTCAATAAATTAGTATAAAATAAACAATATACCTAATTAACTTTGGTTGAAAAATAATACTAAATCCTTTTCCCTATAGGTACATACAAAGCTGTTCATGCTGAACCTCATGCTTTGCTGGAAAATAATATCCAAAAGCACCGAGGTTTTACAATTTTAATAGTACAAACAAAGTAGATTGGCTACACTGAGGAAAATAATTTGTAGCCATTACTAAAAATTTAGTTATCACAGCAAAAATTTTCATTAAAATAGGGGACAGCAAGGTGGATGACTTATAACAACTAAATCAAGTTTGCTGGAATATATTAGTAGCTACAACTATAGGATTTAGTAGATAACGAACTTATGTTGTTGGGTTTACTAAATGGTTTTAGTTACAGTTACTAAAAAAACTGAGTTAGCACAGCTAATATATATATTCGTTACAAGTAGGTGGTTTGTTAAAGCTATTATATCATTTTGTTGCAGGAACTAAGCGTAGATGTTAACGTTACTAATAAATTATATAATAGTAACTAAATTATGTAGTCAACCCAAATTGGGTGTTTAGTGAATACAAATAACAATATTAGTTAAAAAGGAACCACAAAGTTTTTTTTTATTTGGCAACGATTGCACGCACCTTCAGTCCCCCAAGGCCTTATTATATAAGGGCATCTTAACAGTAGCTCAAGTGACCCTTTACTGGTACTTGAACATTCCCATAAACATCACATTGTCGTCAAATATGGTTTTTTGTTTGGAACTGGCAGCAACGAAAAGCTTACTCTAGTCACCACAGCAAAACGCATTTCGCTGTCCCCTAATTAACAAGAGTTATATGCTGCATTAGAAAAATATTTGTTACGGCTGCACATACAACTTGTAGATAAAATCCACTCTAATTGCATGTGTGTATTGCAACCGAAAAGCTCGGTATACAGAAGAAACAAATTTGCTGGAGCTTTTCTGTAACCACCAATAAAACCATTTTACTGATGTTGAAGCTTTTCGTCTAAAATATATTGCTGCCAGTTTCAAACAGAAACAATATTTAATTTAACTGCAATGTGATTTTTATAAAAAACTTTAAGTACCAGTAAAGGTTCAGTTAAGCTGATGTTAAAAAGCCCTTTTATACGGCCTAAGGAAACTGAAGATGTGTGCAACAGTAGATACCAAATAAAACACTTTAACTTGGCTGTTTAACTAGTTGATCAAAATGTGTCTTTGTTTCTGGGAGTAATTTATTCAATATATCTACACGTCAGAATATTTAAATTCAACTATCCCACGATGCTACAGACAGATTTATGGTTGTTAATATAAGATTAATTAAAAATATTTTAATCCATAAGTGATACATAAATCAGAGCCCAACTTTAAATTCTCGAGGGATGATTACAATAACTGATCTCACTCGTGAAGCCTTCTGTGATAGCTTGTAGATGAAATTTCATTTCAGATAGATTGAATTATTTTAAAGGCTTTCTAGTTAAGGTAGGTAATTACTTCCCTAAAGCAAACAGTTTGTTTTCTCTTCAACTTAAAATACAAAAAATAATTTATTCAGTTTTTAAAATTTTTATTAAATAAATAACATGGATAAATCCTATTACACAACACAACAACTTAAAACATAAAGAACATTATATAAGTAAGAGTTTCGGTAACTAACTAGACGACACCAATATATCAGGTTAACTAGAACTAGAGATCTGGATGGTTATATACTGCTTAGGCATTTCAATTCTTTCCTATTACTACATTAGGATGCTTTTTTGAAATTTATTTGTTCCTTACCTTCAAATGCATCTAGATGGGTTTTCTAACAATAAAAGTCTGTAATACATCACTATAAACTATAATAAATAAATAACACTAATAGATACACACACACCGCGGCAAGAAGCACCTGATTCACCTGAACCGTGCACACGTATCGAAGCACGGAGACGAAATGATTGTTACTGCGTAGATGACCAATGATCGCGTTCGCGATCGGGTAAATTAACTAAATATTTAGTAATGGCTGCCATATTTTTCGTTACGACAACGTAAGGCATTATTTAAAATAATTTTTTTTTAGTTGTCACAAGTATAACAAAACCTTACGCCCTTTTTAGTTATCACAACAAAGGATGTATTTACCGCAAGTCTACCAAATAAATTTTCGGTGTACAGCCTACTAAATCGATTAGTAATTGTAAGTGGAGGGCAAAAAATATATTTGTTAGTCCCTGTAAATAGCTTTGCGGTATTATGGTAACTAAGTCTGCGGACATTTTTAGTAGCTACAACTAAAAAAAAATCAACTAAGTAATTTAGTTGGCGGGTTTTTCTCAGTGTAGCTTGCACCCTCAAGTTTCTTAATTATAATAGGTAAACTGTCAACATACCTTTTCAGATTGTTTAATTAGCCGTAAAGATTTTAACAATAATATGAGGCATACGTTCTGACTTTTATGTGGATCACACTGTAGTACCTACCTACACGGACAGCGTGCAGTAGTGTTCTTAAAACTGTCGCACTGCCAGCGATTTTAAAGTTGAGGAAATTAGGTTTTAACATCTTCATGCAAGTTTTAAATTGAGAAAACGTTGAACAACAGTTTAACCTCAGACCATAGTGCTTGGTCTGAGAGTTTAACGAATACGACTACATTATAATATAATTTTTGAAAACTTACAATGACAATTATTTTCTGCGCTAAAGAAGGTATCAAAAAACCAAAATACCATTTCTACCATGAGGTATTTTGCGGCCACCCTTACCCACCCCTGAAGCACAAGCACACCTATCTGGAAAGCTTTTTAAGAATGATTTTCAGCGGTACCAAAGTTAATGAGATTCAAGTACCAAATGTTAGCAAAATTTTGAGAAAATGTTTTAAAAGTGGCTTTTGTAAAATTTTACAGAAAAAATAGAAACAAACGTTTTTTATTCGAGGAGAATCTTCTAAAGACTGGTACCCTGTGAGGCAGAGTAGTGTCGGATTCAACCCTGATGGGGCTGTCTACCGACTAAATTTCCCGCTTATTGCGGTTTCCGAGCCATAGGCGTGCACGCATAGCGTGTGCTTTGCTTCGTAGTTCACCTAGGCCTAGGTACCGGTATACCTAGGTTTCGGTTTTGTCATAGTGCTTGTTTTTTTTTTTAATTGCAGCCACTGTGACAAACGTAAATGATGACAGATTATCCCAAGCTTAAATTACACTTCGTCAGGGCCGAATTAACCACTAGGCCAAATAGGCCATGGCCTAAGGCGCCACGAACGCAATAGGCGCCGCGGCTTTTTAACTAATTTCAGTGTACCTATAATAATTATTATTTTATACATTTAAATCACTATTTAAACCAAAATACCATTTCTACCATGAGGTATTTTGCGGCCACCCTTACCCAATCGTGAAGCACAAGCACACCTATCTGGAAAGCTTTTTAAGAATGATTTTTAGCGGTACCAAAGTTAATGAGATTCAAGTACCAAATGTTAGCAAAATTTTGAGAAAATGTTTTAAAAGTGGCTTTTGTAAAATTTGACAGAAAAAATAAAAACAAACGTTTTTTATTCGAGGAGAATCTTCTAAAGACTGGTACCCTGTGAGGCAGAGTAGTGTCGGATTCAACCCTGATGGAGCTGCCTACCGACTAAATTTCCCGCTTATTGCGGGTTCCGAGCCATAGGCGTGCACGCCTAGCGTGTGCTTTGCTTCGTACTTCACCTAGGCCTAGGTACCGGTATACCTAGGTTTCGGTTTTGTCATAGTGCTTGTTTTTTTTTTAATTGCAGCCACTGTGACAAACGTAAATGATGACAGATTATCCCAAGCATAAATTACACTTCGTACTTAATGGCTGATTTATACCTCCATTAAATTAAACTAAAGTAAACTAAGAAAATTAAATTAGGAAATGAAGGCGATGGTTACTTCTTCAACTTATGCCACTTAATGAATCTACGAGAGAAGAAGAAGGTGCTCCTAACCTATCTTATTGGTTTGTTTTCGTTATTTAATGAATATTATTGTTTTAAAACATGAATAAAAAAAATTATTTATTTTGTTATTGATGATGATGACAGTCTACCTATTCAAGAAAAAAAAGTATAAAAATAATTTTTCACTAACCATCCACTTTATTTTCCTCATCGGACAATATGCTGGCAATTGTAAGCCAATTATTTTGCCGAATAATTTTATTTTTATAATTCTTGTCCGTTTTATCATAAATGCATGGGAATTGTTGTACTAATTCAATCAATGTACTGTCGTTAACAACTATCGTGAAATTTTTTGGAATAATCAAAATATCAAAAAAATAATTCTAAAATTAAACAAGAATTTATGGTTATGTGCACAAATTCTTCTTTATTACATTCACCGAAATGACAAATGACATGACGGGAATCACGGATTATGCCGATCGCCCCACGAACTATGTCGATTCAACTAAGAAAGTTAAAAGTTCGGCAACTTCTTAGTTTAATTTTTAATTCCTTAATTGTAGATATAAATGCGTCCATATTATGATGGTGGTATTTTAACTTCTTAATTTCTTAGTTTAGTTTAGTTTAGTTTATTTTAATTTAATTGAGGTATAAATCAGCCATTAATATTATTAATTTTGGTATCGCTGAAAAGCATTTTTGATAAGCTTTCCAGAGAGGTGTCACAAGTCGGGTAGTGCCATTTAAGATTTTAAAGTGGACGAGGGTAGTGCTTCAGGGGTGGGCGCAAATTACCTTATTTTTATCCCCCCGCGTTTTTATAGAAATCATATTTTTGGTTTTTGATATTTTCTTTAGTGTAGAAAATACAAATATCCATTGTAAACTTTTAAAAAGTCACCCTGTATACAGTGTAGTGTATATGCACAATATATTATTGAATGTCACGTCACAACAATGATGGAATTTTAAAATGTTACAACAGTTCTTGTAACCAATAAATTTATTTATTTCTATGCACATAAAAACCGTACTCTTTCAACTTCCTGTACAACGAAATGTATTTTCCCGCGGCTGTAGTCCTCGGCACGATAAACCGTTCACAAAACAACGTTCTGTTCCGTGCGGCTTCACTCAAGTTACCGTATGCCAACGTTACCAAAAACGTTAAAACAAAACTGTAGCAGTTGTGATTATCCTCGCTGTAGGTTTTGGCTGACCAGCATTTTTGTTTGCATACTTGCCAAAGGGTGGTGTCCCAATGCTCTCTCCAGGGAGAAGAAATCTATAGATTGGATAAAGTATTTTAATGTTTATTAATAACTAGCGGATACCCGCCCATGCATTTCTTTGTTGAATAAATAGTACCAAAAATATAGATTCATCGTCGTTATTAAAATATATCGTGGAAAAAAAATGGGCATCATAAAATTTGGAATAACTTTAGGGCTTTATAACTTTTTTATTTTTACTACATTTATTAGTTTTTACATGCTTATACAAATTTTAAGAGAAATTGTTTTTTTGACATAATATACAAGGATAATCGAAAAGTTGTTTTTTCTGCCTATTGTCAAAACACCCTGTGGGATAATTAAGAAGCAAAATTACTTGAAAATATCAATTTTCATCAAGTCGCAAATGTTCTTTGCATTTTGGTTTTTGGTTAATGTCAATGCGTGCTTTTGTTCTTACCCAAATACAAAATGATCTTGATGAAGTCAATAATTTAAAATTTTCTCATTTCCATTGCATTCAAAATAAAATAGACTATTAAAATGCAAGGAAACAAATGTTCTTGTAATAATAAAGATTTAATAAACGAATAAATTTATGGAAAAAGGTGCGTATACCTAAAATTTAAAAAATAACAATTTCGCAAAACAAACTTACCATGTTTTGTACCAACAACAACTTTTTCACTTAAACACATCTTAATAATTTCTATTGCCTTCTCTAACCCTTACACCTGTCGCTTCATGCCATCAATTAGCCCGCGAATATCATTCTGGGTAATATTCCTCCGTTCTTCCTGAAGTGACAGACGAAGCTCATTTAATGTCGCTGGTGCCACTTCTCAGCCTCTAATGCGTCTTTCTTGTATATCCCACACATGCTCTATAGGATTTAAATCCCGAGAACATGCTGGCCAATTCATATTATCAATGCCAACTTCTGTCAAATATTCAGTAACGCACATTGCTGCATGTGGTCGGGCATTATTTTTCATTAAGATAAAACTGTCTCTGATAAATGGAGCAAAGGGAACTACATGATTTGCCAATACTTCCTTAATATACCTCAGTGCTGTCAGCGATCCTCCATCAATAAACACTAATTTAGTACAAGCCTCCCTTGATATTCCAGCTCAAACCATCACGGAACCTCCTCCGTAGCTAATCCGTGGGCTGAACATACATTCAGCAAATCGTTCTCCACTTCGCCTCCATACACGCTCTCTCCCATCTGGTGAGTGTAGACAGAATCTAGACTATAAAGAGTACACTGCTCCATTGTGCCAAATTCCAATCTAAATGTTCACCACCAAATTGTAATCTTGCCACTCTTATGACGCGCTAGTAATTTAGGTCCAGTTGCTGGTCTGCTTAAGTTTAAATTACCCTCGTGTAATCTTCGACGAACTGTCCAAGTTTTAAGTAGGTGTACAAGAAATCGGTTATCAATAGCTTCAGTTTTGCGTTTCCTAAGTTATTTGACATCATTATGATCATTTTGCATTTGGGTGAGAACAAATGCACTTATTGACATGAACCAAAAACCAAAATGCAAAGAATATTTGCGGCTTAATGAAAATTGATATTTTGAAGTAATTTTGCTTCTTAATTATTACACAGGGTGTTTTGACACGAGGCAAAAGAAAAACAATTTCGATTATCCTTAATATGTCAATAAACCAATTTCTCTTAAAATTTGTAGAAGCATGTTAAACCTTATAAGTAAAAATAAAAAAATTATAAAGCCCTAAACTTAATCCAAATTCTATGGATCCCGTTTTTTTTTGCATGGGAGTGTATATCTGTATATCATTACACACCGTTAATAACGCTCACAGAACCTTTAGCATGCACTTTGCGTTCAAAAACACCATATATAGGAGTAGAATTTATTGAAATGTCGAAACACTTCAAGAAAGTCCGTCCAAGAACATATTTGCCAATATAAACTTTTATACCCCTTTTTCCACCCTCTAAGGGCAAAAGTTTCGTAAATGTTTATTTGTTCCAAGCGAGGAATTTGTCCAGAACTTTTTACTTATATATTTTTCTCTAGCGGTTGCATTGAAAACGTACCTCCTCCATTTCTACCTCCGTGGGGCAAAATTTCCCAAAACATTAAAACACATAGTACCAATTTTGAGCAATATATTCAACCCCCTTCAGGGGTTGATTTTCAAAAAAGCCCTTCTTAGTGGATGGCTACGGTAAAACGAGCAGACATTCTTGAAATTACATGATTCTAAGGTTAAGGGATTGGGGATTGATAAATCATTCACTTTACAGTTTTAGATAATAACAATAATAATAATAATAATATAATCGTATGGATGTGAAAAGTAATAATTCTTAACAATAAATTGAGAATTTTGTTAACGTTTGGAACTAGGCAAAGCTGCGTGTTTCGAAGTTTTTAGGGTTTTAGAAAACCTGTTTGCAAAAACTTATGTCTAATAACTTACTTGATCTAACAATAAACACTGATTCCAATGATTCGACCGATGTTTCCTTAACCCATGTTTGTCAAATTCTACTATGGTACCAGTCGATGTAGTAACACCTACGTGTAGATCCATTGAGTTGTAGTAATCACTTGAACATAAAAGATGTAAAATCACCTATTTGGTTATGCATAATGTTACTGTATTTAAGAGCAAATACTTGTCATGCATTCGCCATTTCTTTTTTTGATAAATATTTCATTATTTCTTCGTTTTATCCAATAATCGGCCAAATACCCATCTTTGGTGTATAATTACCCATAGTTCTACGTTTAAATAATTTGGGTTAATAAATTAGTAAAAGCAGAATAAGGAATATGCGCAAATTTGACACAACTTCGTTTTATGCTTTCATTAATTTATCAATTATTATAATAACCATCATAATTATAAAACGAGAACTAATCAAAATTTTTATGTGGATAGGGTATCTAAAACATTAACCTATAAATCTATTTTTCATAATGTTTTGATAAAATATAATAATTTGGAAAATTCTATTAAATCCCAAATTACATTAGAACTTTTTAAAAATACTTTAAAATTATAGGTATTTAAGGAAAGAAACAAAATGAAAGTTTTATTTGATACAGTTTGGGTTTGTTCGGGTTTGTTGTGCAAATTGTTTAACTTTTCTGTCTGTTTTTGTTTAAAAAAGTTTGCGTTTTAAAATGAATTTAAAAACTAATCTATAATATTTTAAAGAAGTAGTCCATACTCAAAGTGGAGTTAAATGAATAAAAAAAAGAAAAGCACAAAGTCTTTCTCCACAAGTTTATTAGAAAACTAGGCGAACCTAAAGTAATTCATAATAATTCAACATGTTTCGACTGTAGAAACACTCATCATCAGGAAAACAAAGTAAATAGTACAATGTTGATGTTGTTAGCGATAGAGAAAATAATAAGTGGGATTGAGCAGTAATATGGAGCTTTCAATGGTGTACATGAGGTGTAAAAAATGAATAGTCAGAAGACCGACAAGACTTCAGCAAACTGGAAAGTCAAGGGCTAGTGCAAGGGCCCTGTCTTGGGAAGAAAATTGAAGAGAGTAAAAGAAAAATTAGGGAGTTTTAACAGACTTTGTGAAAATCATTTAGGTAATAGTAGTGAAAAATCTTAAGTTACATTCAACTTTGTCGGAGACATGTAAAAATGGTGAAATGGGAGGGAAAGAAAATAGAAAAATTGTTTTTCGTAAAAGTCAAAGTATAATTTAGCTTGAAGTAAAATACTGTTGGGGTACAAGGCTTGTTACGGCCCAGTTACCCCGGCAGGAGTCAAAACATACACATTGTGTGCAAAATTAATAGATCTAAAATATTTTTAAAAAAAATTATTTTAGTTTTACTAGAACATCGTAGAAAAGTAACCCTTTTTTTGTTAAAGAAGTTCAACTGCAAGCAGCACGTGTCAGAAGCATTATACTATTTACTTAGTTATAAATCTGGCAACAGTGCACGACGGTTTTATCTCGAGTGAGAAAGAAAAGTGTAAAATTCGTTGAAAAATCGTTAACTAAAAATTAAACAAACATCATCAGAGTGAATAATAGGCAAAGATGCACATGTGCAAGTAAAGGCACCATTTTTGCTGCGAAAAATTAACTGAAAACGTGCTTTGTTTACCTCGATTCCGCAAAAATAGGTAGACAGTGTTGCCAACATGTCAGATGAAAAAGAGATATGCAACATATGCAATAAATTGGTTGGGGACAATCATGAAGGGCTACAATGTGATAAGTGCGAGTTCTGGGAACACAGAGAATGTGCGGCAGTGTCACGCAAGATATATATACAGATGGGAAAAACAGCGGAACCCTGGTTCTGTGAAACATGCAAGAACGATGATAAAAAGAACAAAAAGAGACCTGCTCAAAATCAATCGCAAACAAAGCAAAGTAACTACACAGTTGATGATGTAATGTCTAAATTACAGGAAATGGATAGAAAATATAATTCTTTATTTAAAAGGTACGAGGAATAAATAAAAATTAATGAAACACTGAAGACTGAATTAAAGGGTATCAAAAAGCAGTTGAATAAAAGTGAACAAAGGGAACTTAAGAACAACATTATAATACAAGGCATCCCCTATAAACAAGGTGAGAACATTGATGAAATAGTCAAAAAAATAGGGAGCAATCTCACGGTACCTATCACTGGTAACTTCACTGCCTTCCGTATTGGTAAAAGTCAAGAACATTCAAAAATCAGTCCCGTTAAGGTTATGTTTGAGGAAGAGGGCATGAAGACAAAACTACTAAAATCAAAAGAAAAACTAAAGCTGAACACATCAGTTTTAGGATTCAATACAAATAATAAGATCTTTTTGAACCACGACTTAACGAAGGCCAACTTGGAACTCTTTAAAGCAGCGAAACAATTTAAAAAAGATAATGAATATAAGTATTTATGGTTTAGCAATGGAAGCATACTGCTAAGAAAGGATGACAACTCGAAAATACTTCTTATTGATGAGGAAGAACAACTAAAAAACTAGGTCAGCCTCGGGATAACCTCAAAATAGCGTACATGAATATTCAAAGTATCCGAAATAAATTAGATGATGTGCAGGGATTTGTCAATAACAATGAGTGTGATATGTTGCTTCTGGTAGAAACATGGTTGGACGAGAGGGAAACATTTCTATATAGCATAAATAATTACATGGCTATACATACATGCAGACTGAGCAGAGGAGGAGGAGCTTCGATCTATATAAAAAACTCAATTAAGTTCCGTGAAATTGAAAAATCGACTTCAAATGAAGCAATAAACTGGTTATGCATAAGTGTAGGTGAACAAAACCTGAAAATTAGTGTTATATATAAACCGCCATCCTATAAAAATACAAAGTTTATACAGGATCTGGAAACCATCCTACTGAAGTATCCAAAAAAACATCTAATGATTGGAGACTTTAATATTGACTTGTTGAACAGTAAGTCAAGTGTAGTAATGAATTATAAGGGTTTACTTGCCTTAAATAACTTTAAGATAAACAACACTATTGCGGATGATTGTGCAACAAGGGTTACTGCTAGCACCAAAAGCATTATCGATCATGTAATATCAGATTACAGCAATAATTGTACTGTCAGGGTCGAAACGAATTCACTTTCGGACCACTCCCTTTTATGGATTGAAGTAAAAAACATCATAAAAACAGGATCCAATAAAATGAAACACGATATGAAAGTCATAAACCATAAGAAATTCCAGACTACCTTTGAGCAAGAACTAAAGAAGACTGCTGTGACGACATTCAGAGACGTGACAGATTTAATAGCAGGGTGTAAGAGTCAATCCGAATCAGTGATCACAATCAGCTATAGGGGAAACAATGCTTGGATCAACCAAGATGTACTCAAAATGATGAAGCAGCGAGACAAGTTGTACAAATTAAAAACAAAAAATCCACAAGATAATCGGACACAAAATGAATTTAAAAAAATAAAAAATAGAATAACCAACAAAATAAAAACCTTAAAGAATCAATATTTTAGAGACAGCTGGAAAAAAACTGGAAATAATAAGAAAAAACAATGGAAGTTCATTAATAATTTTGTTAAAGAACACACCACTGAAACAAAAATTAACCATTTGACAATAGGACAAGAGAAAATAGAAAACCCTGTAGATATTGTAAATAAATTGAATGAACATTTCGCACTAATAGGAAAAACAATTGTTGAAAGTATAGAAGAAGAAATAAGTCAAAAGGGGGACCAAGCATACTTTAGAGAAATTGAGACAGAAACAGTACCCACCATTGAACTGACTAATGAACAGGAAGTAAACCAAATTATATTAGACTTAAAAAAAAATTCAGCTCCGGGGCATGATCAAATCACAGTAACAGATATACTCAACCTACGACCTACCCTGGTACCGGTGCTGACAAGGTTAATAAATAATGTACTTTCAACTGGAATATTTCCACAGGAACTAAAAACAAATAAAATTAGCCCTATTTTTAAGTCAGGTGAGAAGGACTGCATGGGAAATTATAGACCCATATCAGTCATCAGTGTATTTTCAAAGATTATTGAAAAAATTATCAAAAAGAGAATGATATCCTTCATAAACGACAACATACCAACTGACGAGTTCCAATATGGCTTTGTACAGAATAGTAGCACCTTAAGTGCAACGTTTGACTTTGTGAACTATATTTCAAGTGCGTTAGATAGAGGCAAACTAGTGGCGGTTGTTTTCGTGGACCTGCGCAAAGCGTTTGATGTTGTCAGCCAAGACATACTATTAAAAAAGTTAAAGAAGATGGGTTTCAGAGGAAACATAAATAAACTAATTAAATCATATCTAGCAGAGAGGAAGCAATATGTAAAACTTCAAAATAACTGTAGTGAAGAATGTACTAATGAGTTTGGAGTACCACAGGGCTCAGTCCTTGGCCCGTTAATGTACTCACTGTATGTATTAAATTTAAAATATGCCGGACTTACAGCACGTTACTTCACATTTGCTGACGACACAGTACTGGTGTACACAGGAGACCATGAAAGGGAACTTAGGGATGTTGTTAACTCTGACCTACAACGCTATGAGAACTGGCTGCTGTCAAATAAACTAAAAATTAATTGTGAAAAGACTAAATATATGTTGTTTAAACAAAAAAACAAAAGAACAGAGGATATTGAAATACAAATTAGTAATCAGACAATCGAACAGGTATCAAAAATAAAATATTTGGGTCTAATTATAGATAACAGCTTAAACTGGCGTGAGCATGTAAATAGCATAGTAAATAAGGTTTTGTCAATTATAACACTACTTTACAAATGTAGAGACTATCTTACAAAAAAATCAAAACACAACGTATATAACGCATTCTTCCTCTCGCGGTTGAGATATTTGCTACCGGTTTGGGGCACATGTGGAAAAACTACTTTTAAGATAGTGAAAACTTTGCAAAACAAATTCCTTAAGGTTCTTTTTAACTACCATAGACTTGCCAGTACGGATACAGTGTACCGGGAGCTTGGATATGATAGACTAAATGATTTGCTCAAATTAGAACAATGTAAGTTAATATACAAAGTGGTGAATAAGAAACAAAAGTGCAATACTAGTATAGTTTATTCAAATAATGTACATTCACATGGAACTAGGGGACGATACAACATATACCAAACTGTTACGAGAACAAATACAGGACTTAATAACCCTATTGTATGCGCGTCAAAAATTTACAATAACCTTCCAAAGAAGGTCAAAGAAATCAAATCATATAATTTATTTGTAAAAAAATTAAAAGGACTACTTGGTTGAGCTTTAAATGTGTGTGATAGTAATTAAGAAGAAAAAAAAATTGTTTGTATTATAGGTGCAAAATGTTACTCTCGAGGCCAGTGTTTTTAAACACTGATTAGAGTTTATTAAAAAAAACACTATATTATTGTAAGTAGTAGTATTTCAAATAAAGATTGTTTTCAAAAAAAAAACTTTGTTTTCCTGATGATGTTTCTACACTCGAAACATGTTGAATTATTATGAATTACTCTAGGTTCGCCTAGTTTTCTAATAAACTTGTGGAGAAAGACTGTGAGTAGTAAATAGGTGCACTTGAGCCAGACAGCGGCAAATCGCCCAGGTGGGCGGTCCCTTTTTTCATGCCTATTGATTTTTGGCGTAAACCGATTTTTAATCCCTTTGTTCGCCCAGGTGTGCGGCTCTTTTTAAAATTATTTCCAAGGATTTCTCGGGTAACCCGGGAGGAGTGACCTTTTTTGCTTACGTGGGTGATACCTTTTTTTATAATTTGTGATGATTTCTCGTATAAACCCTTAATTTGTAACCTTGAATACATACGTGCGTGGGTGTTTTTTTTATGCAGGTGTTAATGATGATATATGACCTTGTATTATACATGTAGAAGCGGAATGATTTTTTATTGAAAATAACTGTTTGTGGAGAAGTGCAGCAGAGTTCCTATTTTTGGCATTGTATATCTATATGGTATTATGTTATATGATACATGACCTTGTATTATACATGACATAGGATGATTTTTTATAACCTTTGAATTTGGCTGTACGCAGGTGTTTTATGGGAAAAATAACTGTTCGTGAAGAAGTGCAGATGGTATTTTTGCTATGCCTAACCTCGAATATGTGTCCGATATGTGTTTTGACGCTACGTGGGTATTTATTCTATAATACTAAGCATGAACACAAATCGAGTTTTTTTTTGGCCAGACAAACTATGTGACGCTTCCAATCCTTGGCATCGTATATCAATATGTTATTATTTACTGTGTACGTGTATAATACCTTTTTGTAATGATAATGATGATATTTTTATGTTTTTTAAATTCCTCTAGCTGGGGTATCTGACATTCTGACTGTCTGATTGTATTGATATATTATGTCCTGAAGTGAAGTAACCTTGTCTACCCATACAATCTAATTTATGTACTCATTTATGTATCTAAATATATAATACCCAAATATCCAATTAGTCACTTACCCAAATTGCCAAATATCCCAATGCCCAAATATTTCTACTGACTTTCACTTTCACTTTTCACTAATTTTTAGCTAACTTTTTTTTAATAATATTAAACATCTATATGGTATTCTTTATTGCCTACGTGTGCAATACTGACATAATTATGTATGATATATTTTGACTAATTTTTAGTTTACTTTTTTTTTAATAATATTAAATATCTATAGCTAATATGGTATTCTTTATTGCTACGTGTGCAATACCTTTTTTGTAATGATAATGATAATGATAATATTTTTATGTTTTTCAAATTCCTCTAGCAGGGGTATCTGACATTCTGACTGTCTGATTGTATTGATATATTATGTCCTGAAGTGAAGTAACCTTGTCTACCCATACAATCTAATTTATGTACTCATTTATGTATCTAAATATATAATACCCAAATATCCAATTAGTCACTTACCCAAATTGCCAAATATCCCAATGCCCAAATATTTCTACTGACATTCACTTTCACTTTTCACTTTTCACTAATTTTTAGCTAACTTTTTTTTAATAATATTAAACATCTATATGGTATTCTTTATTGCCTACGTGTGCAATACTGACATAATTATGTATGATATATTTTGACTAATTTTTAGTTTACTTTTTTTTTTAATAATATTAAATATCTATAGCTAATATGGTATTCTTTATTGCTACGTGTGCAATACCTTTTTTGTAATGATAATGATAATGATAATATTTTTATGTTTTTCCAATTCTTCAAGCGGGGTACCTGTCTGTCTAACTGTATGTTTTGTAATGATATAATAAGTTCTGATATGAAGTAACTTTGTCTGTCTATACAATCAGGGTTTAGAGTATCGTGTTGAAATCCCTTTTGCGCACGTGCTCTTAGAAGATTATCACAGCTTCAATCCCGTAGGTATTATAAGTTATTATTTTAGATTTGTTTAAAAATGCTCTGTTATGGTGCACCTATTTTGCGCATTAACAATTTATTATTGACATAATTATGTATGATATATTTTGACTAATTTTTAGTTTACTCTTTTCTTGATAATATTAAATATCTATATGGTAATATTTATTGCCTACGTGTGCAATACCTTTTTTATAATGATAACAATAATGATAATATTTCTATGTTTTCTCCAATTCCTCTAGCGGGGTACCTCCTGTCTGTCTAACTATCTATTTTGTAATGGTGTAATATGTTCTAATATGAAGTAACTTTGTCTACCTATACAATCAGGGTTTAGAGTATCGTGTTGAAATCTCTTTTGCGCAGGTGTTCTTAGAAGAGTATTATAGATTCATTTTTGTAGGTATTATTGGTCATTATTTCAGATTTGTTTGATAATTTTCTGTTATGTTATGTGGTGTACCTATAATATGCATTAACAATTAAGTATTACTGACCTACTTATACATGTTATATTTTGACTAATTTTTAGTTTACTTTTTTTTCCAATAATATTAAATATCTATATGGTGTTATTTATTGTCTACGACGTGTGCAATACCTTTTTTGTAATGATAATATTTAATATTTTTATGTTTTTCCAATTCCTCTAGCAGGGGTATCTGACTTTCTGACTGTCTGATTGTATTGATATATTATGTCCTGAAGTGACGTACCTTTGTCTACCTATACATTCTAATTCATGTACTCATTTATGTACCTAAAAGACCCAATACATAATAATCCATTATCGAATTAACCACATAGCCAAATTGTAAAATATCCCAATACCCAAATATTTCTACTGAATTTCACTTTTTGTAAGTGTTTTCTCATTTGTAATGTGTGTGAGTCACTTCTTAAATCAATACGGAACCGCGGAGTTTAAAAATATGACAAAAATGTATGGAAGAAGAAATAAAATGTATGTAAAACCCAAAGAGTTACTATAATCTCTACCGGACCTAGAATTTCAAAAGATTAAAAAGTTCACCCAAAATACTCCCGCGTATCTTTTATCACCCCTCTTCGTCACTGATTATGCTTTTTTTTTAATCCGAGGCATTCGGCATGTGCCCTTGTATATTAACAAAAACCAAAAAATACATGTAACTATTGGCACAGCGTGATCATATGCGTGTTAGATTACTACTAACAATACCTAACCCCGACCATAGGCGTAAAAAACTACAGGATTAATTCAACACTTCCAAGACGCTGAATTTACAAAAATATTGATAAACTAAAAGATAGTAAATGTAAGATATTGTCTAATCGATTCAGTGATGGAGGGTTCCCATTTTTTAGACCATGATTTATTACTTATAATATGACTAAAATAATTACATTTTACACAAGAATAATAATTTTTTAAATGGGGAAAAGGTGAAAATTCTTTATATTCACTTGGCTTATCAGTGTGTATTTTTAAACACAACTAATTCTTATACCTATACTGTTGGATCTGACTGGAGATAATTCAATAAACTGAGGTATACCACCCTCTCATATCTCCGCACAATACGGTTGTGTTTTTTACCGGATGGACTGTCAGTGCACGAGAGCGCAAGAAAAAAAATGCTAGCAAAGCAGACCCTGCTGAGCATTTCGTTACAAAGGCCTGTATTTCTTCCATTATTTAGCTCTATTTGATGCTTTGACCTTCGCAAATTGTGTTATTTTACGCCGAATGAGACAATTTTTCTTAGATAATAGGCATCTTATAAAAACCCTTGATATTTACGACTAAATAGCAATTTAAAAAAAATGTTAAATAATTAAGGCTATATTGCTGATTACGTTTTAATTAATTTTTAATTCATAAAATCCGTTTTATTCACTTTTGTGTTTAAGATAAAATTAAAATCTGCTCTTTTATGATGTTACCTTGACCATACACGTGGGCGAGCGTATTTTTATGGTATGCAGATCAATTTAACCAAACAATAGGAATGAGGATCAGCCATCGCCTTTGAATAGTTTCCACTGATGCACGTTTACACAAAAACTACTAAAGCCATCGAAGTTATTTTTTTTGTTTATTAAGCAAAGCAGCTGAAGCAATTTTTTGTGCATCTACCTTTTATGTTATTGATGCACGCCAAGACTATTTCAAAAATAGTTGCAAGCGATCCGCTGTATATTTTGAAAATAAAAGTTAAAATCTGAAAATTTAGCTGTTTGCCTTTATTGCCCTTATAATAAAATAAATCGATTATCTACATACTAACATTCTATTCAATGTATTTAATATTTATATTTTACATGTGGGATGTGGGTACTCTTAAATATTTTCGGACAACCTTGAAATATTTTAAAAACCTTTATGTGTTTAGTGCCCGAAGCAGATAAAATCAACTGCAACACACACATTATTTAGTTTAGTTTTTGGAAAACCGTTCCCGAGTACAAGGGCTGGCCCTAGTCTGGTTGTGGACTTCCAAGCATTCAAGATAGAAAATAATAAACTAATCCCTAAAGAACTTGCTGCCTACGACGGTTATAGAATTAGTAACTATGTTTTTAAACCCCCGTTTGATCTGACCTTCCTAGGAACAGCGGCATACAAACAAACGAAATGGTTAATGCAACACTATCATTGCATTGATTGGGATTCCGGATTTACTCCATTTTACAAATTTGCCGATATTGTACGGAGCTTGACAGAAAAGGCTGATACCATTTACGGTAAGGGCAGAGAAAAAGCTGATTTTTTAAGAAAATATTCAAGCAAACCTATTATAGAGTTGGATGAGCAACCGGCCCTTAGAAAAGACGTCCCTAAATGTTTCTATCATTCAAATAATGAAAATTGTGCATGTTCTTTGTTTAATGCATTTTTGTTATACGATCAACATGTTATGCAAACCTAATTTTTAAATAAACATTTAATAATACAACCAATTGGTTAATATTTAATTTATTCATATTATATACATTACAACGCATAAAATCAACTACATGTTTATAAAAGTCTGTAATGACTTTCTGCTTGGGTTTTCCAATTCCTCTAGCAGGGTATCTGTCTTTCTAAGTGTCTGTTTTGTATTGATATATTATGTCCTGATGTGAAGTAACTTTGTCTACCTATTCATTCTAAATCCTGTACTCATTCATACACCTAAAAACCTCAATACATAATATCCTAATATCCGAATATCCAATTAGCCACTTAGCCAAATCACCAAATATCCCAATACCCAAATATTTCTGCTGACTTCTACTTTTTGTAAGTGTTTTCTCATTTGTAATGTGTGTGTGAGTCATTTTTTAAATCAATATCGAACCGGAGAGTTTAGAAATGTGACAAAATGTATAGAAGAAGAAATAAAATGTATGTAAAAGCCAAAGAGTTACTATAATCTCTACCAGACCTAAAATTTCAAAGATTAAAAAGCTCACCCAAGATACTCCCACGTATCTTTTTATCGCCACCCTCTTCGTCACAAAGCATGCTTTTTTTTTTAATCCCATGCATTCGGCATGTGCCCTTGTATATTAACAAAAACCCGAAAATAGATAAAGATCGACTGGTGTATTCTCTTGGATTCATCGTTTCGACCCTGGAAGTTGTTTATTTTGAGCATGCAGTTAGTTTAATATTTCAACTTAATGTATTTTAGAAGTGAGTATTGTATTTTGGCACACCTTTTCACATCATATAAGAGTTGTAACCTTAGTTCATTCTTTACATATCACGGAGCTTATCTTTTATGTAACTTTTTACACATCGTGATCATATACGTGTTAGAATACTACTAATAATACCTAACCCCGATAATAGACGTAAAAATTTTACTATATTTTTTACAAGATTAGTTCAACATTTCCAAGACGCTTAGTTTACGAAAATATTGATAAACAAAAAGATAGAAAATGTAAGATATTTTCTAATCGATTCAGTGATGGAGGATTAACATGTTTTAGACCATAGTTTATTACTTATAACATGACTGTTACAATAATTACACTATACACAAGAATAATAATTTTTAAAATGGGGGAAAAGGTGATAATTCTTTATAGTCACGGGACTTAGCAGTGTGTATTTTTAAACACAACTAATTCTTATACCTATACTGTTGGATCTGACTGGAGATGATTCTAAAAACTAAGGTGCAGACCCTGTTGAACATTTTGTTTCAAGGGCAGGTATTTCTTCCATTCATTAGCTCTATTTGATTCTTAGACCTTCGCAAATGAGTTATTTTAAGCCGAATGAGAGAAAAAATACTTGTAAATATTTCATAAAATATGGGAAGGATCATAGGATTAACAAATAAAAGCTAGGTATACAAAAAGTTTAAAAAAATACAATTAAGTTTATATTAGACAACAAATGAAAATTACAAATAAAAGAACGAATTTTTAATTGCTAAAGTTTAAACTCTTCAGATCGTAGAACCAGGAATGAATTTTCTTCTACAAAGCAAATGTTGAATATGAATAGGAAAGAAAAACATAAAGTCTTCCTCCACAAAATTTAATAAAATAAAAAATTCCTAGTTTAAAGGTCTCCACATGTTTCGAACGTAAAAACGTTCATCATTAGGAGACAGAAAAGGTATGTTACTGATGGTCGTAGCAAAAGAGAAAATGATAAGTGGTAGGCGTAAAACCTTAATGTAGCTTTTATGGCAACAAAAGTAGTAGCGTTAAAATTACATTATGTGAAGATATTAAAAAGAAAGTAAGTCAAAACGTACGGAGTATGTGGAAAAATCATTTAAAAGGGTCTAGAACGACCAAAAAGAGGAAAATGGAGTTGGAAAAACACTTCTAAAAAGAAAATGTCAAGAAAGTTTTCTTAAAAACATATCTTGTAGACCATATAAAATGTGGAAAGTAATTTTATGTATATAAAATGCAGCTTGTAGGCATCATGTATTAACTTAACCATATATTGATTTTAAATTAATTGAATTAACTGCATATTCAAACATTTTATAAAATAAGGAAATGAAAGACTTTTCACATGCGAGGACGAAAGTGAAAAATGTTGAATATTTTTATATATATATTTAACGAAAGAAGGGTCTTTTGGTTGAGCCTGCTCAAAATTGTTTTATAAATAGACCACAACTTGCTTCTATATAGTTCATTTGAGACCCATAGAGGTTATAGGATCCTGAAGCTACTTTCCTGTTAAATGTTTCACCTGTACTCTTTGTTTTCCAACTTTACAAAAATAAAAATATGTCATAACTAAAAAAAGACTGAGTTTTCATAAATATTAATAATGAATGTATATTTTTATACGGTATTTTTAGTCGTTTAATGTAGAACCACTAAAAATTATAAGTTTATCCCTTTTTCTCATGCTAAAACTGTATACGTTGTCTATCCTACGGATTTTACCACGAACCACAAACCGAATTTTTGTTTTTGGTCAGACAAACTATGTGATGGTTCCTATTTTTATCACCTATATTATGGTTATATTTATCGTTAACGTGTACAATACCTTCTTTTTTTTTATTTCTAATTATTATATTTTTATGTTTCCCTCCTGTTTCTTCGCTAATATGTCTGTTGGTCTCCAAATCGCCAAATATTCGAATATTTCGTTATAGACAATAAAATACGTAATTATATTAGAACAAACCTAATACAGTAAATACAAATCTATGGTTATATATTTAAATGATGGTATGGTTTTTAGGAAGGTTTGAAGAGTTCTTCGCAAATACCCTGTATGTTATTTGGACGCAACATTTAAATAGTATTTTACTCTCAGAAATGAATAGCATTAAACTGAATACTGTTTATCATACCGTAAAATTGTATATTGTGAACGTTGAAAACTTATATTTTTAACACGAATTATTTTACCAAGATTAACACTGTCGTTGATATTTAGTTGAATTTTTATATATTTGTTCTAAATCATAGTTTTAATAATAATAATAATAATAATAATAATAATAATAATAATAATAATAATAAATGCCTTTATTTATAACTTGAAAGTAAACAGTTTATAAAATGTTTCTAAAAGGTGGCGGGATCTAGCGTAATCGCTACTCATCTAACCACCTACCAATAACAAGAAAAAAAACTTAAAATATAGGTAACTACTAGATACTACATAGTAATAAAATATTAATTTAACACATATAATGAACTTAACAAATACAGAAAATAGTATTATCGATAAAGTAAATTAACTTAGATTAAAGGAAAAAAAAACAATTCAGAGAAAACAGTATCATATAAGACGATTTTTTAAATAGTTTTATAATAAGGAAAAAAAACAACATAGCTTGGCCTAACATCAAAATATAGGGATATACGATTCTAAATAGTAAGCTTAATAGAATTTTTACCAAACATGAAAGATTTATTTACTTTTGATAAACTCTTTGATGCGTCTCTTGAACACCGGAACGGTCAAACTCGCTTTTACCTCCAGAGGCAAAGAATTGTAACATTTGGTAGCATTATAGGAAAAGGAACGCTGAAATAAAGCAGTTCTGTGCCTTGGAACAGTATATAGAAAATTATATCGTGTTGTTAGTTAATGCGTATCTAATCCCCGCTTAAGCTTCTGTAAGAGGTACTCAGGCTGCTGAAACATACCGACCTTGAAAACCAAAGTACACATATGCAAAAAATATCTAGAGTCTAATCTCAACCAACCTGGTAACTAGGGGAGATATGGTCGAACTTCCTAACTCCGCAAGAAAATCGAAGACAACCATTTTGCAACTTTTGTTAACTACCCCTATCGCTGGCTGTCAAGGCAGGCCAAAATAATACATCACAATAAGAAACATGAGGCAAGATGAGAGATTCACAAAGTTTCAATTTAATGTTTCAATTTAATGTTTCGACTAAAAATGTCTTTATATAGGTATAGGGTTTTTAATTTACCATAGCTTTTCTGTAAAATATAAGACACGTGATCATGAAATCTGAATTTTTTGTCAAAATATACTCCCAAGTTTTTAGCAGAATCAACATCATTGATCCTTACATTATTTATTTTAATATTAAGAATATCGTCAAGACTTCTCTGTCCAAACACGAGCAGCTGCGTTTTAGCTTCATTAAGTATAAGGCCATGAGCCTTGGAAATGTCACAAATTGTGCCAAGATAATTATTTATACGTTCCTGCGCTACCAGTGCTTCGCAGCTTTTAAAGAAGTAATAAAGTTGAGTAGCATCAGCAAATTGGTGTGAGTTAAGGTATTTTAAGTATGTACTAAAATCAACAGTGTAAACAGAAAATAACAAAGGTCCCAGGATACTACCCTGAGGAATTGGTTATTTATTTTATTTACTAAGTGATATAAATAGATAAAACAACAAAATTAAGAGCTTCCGGTCGAATATGTTTAATAAATGATATACATAAAATTCATTGCGTAAACAATTATTGTTGAACATAATCTTAACGAGGGTGCCAGAATCTTGAACTGAGCTCTTAAGCGCACATCATTTTCGGTTTTTTATGGGTAAAAACGCAATTTTAAAGCAAATAACCCATTAAAACATCTACCTAATTCATCAGTCAAATCTCCAATAAACGATCCTGTGGGTAAATCAAACCCGCCCACTTCTGGAGAGATATTACAGAATCTGTATCGCAATACATGACGTATAAGACGTGCCTGGGCTGTGACGTAAGCCGAAATCATTACATTTACTGTAGGTAGAGAATTATCAGTCTCTTCGGTGTATTCATAATTTACCACCAATGTCTTCTCGTTAACCCATTTACGGCCATTGTTGCGTTATCGCAACACCTAACTTGTAATTTTTTTAAGGGGTTAAAACCAAATTTAAAAAAAAATTTATGGCTGCTTTTACTTTAACTAATGTCCAATGTATAAAAAAAATTTTACTAAAATTTTCTATTCGGAAGGGGAAGAAAATGTTAAATTTTCGTCTATGCGCGCGATCAAATTTGGCATGTTTTAAATAATATTGTAGTTATTTAAAATGTATTTATTTTTATTAAAACTCTTTAAACAACCTATGTGTAATGTTATCCTTATTTTGGTTACATAATATTTATGACGGTTTTGTCAAAATTTGCATCTGAACTTGTCTGTTACGTTTACGCAACACTGGTCGACCGTTGCATTAAAGTAATACAGACAACACTGTCAAAGCGAATCATTTTAACGTCTATTTTGTTGTTGTAACCTGCAAAGCGAGGCAATATTTTCATTGGACGTTTCTCATGTAGTTGGGGGTCTGTCTAAACAATTATATTAACTACAATATTTTTTTCGACAATTTTTTTTCTTCAAATAAGCTTTTTTTAATTCTTAAGGAAAAGGGAGTCTTTGCCACAGCAACTATTCGTGAAAATCGAACCAACAATTCTCTATTAGAGGCTGTGAAATCAATGTCAAAAAAGAATAGTAGTTCATGATGTACAATTTGACAAATCAACAAATATTTCAGTTGTCAGGTGGAATGACAACTCCATAGTTACTATGATTACTAGTTCTCCATAATTAGTACCCATTATGGGGCAAAACCTCTAAAATCAGCAAAAAGGTTCAACAAAAAACAGAAAAAAATTGAAAATGTACCTCAACCATCCGTAATTTTTTATTACAATAAACACATGGGTGGTGTTGACCTTCACAATAACGGTGTAGCAAATTATCAAACAAGGATCCTGGGAAAAAAATGGTGGTGGCCTTTGTTCATTAACAGTATTGAGAGCATCGTGGTCAATTCTTGGAAGATATTTAGGATTGCAAATAAAAGTAAAATGTCTCAATTAGATTTCAAGTCATGCATAGCTTTGCGCTCACTAAAAACAGAAAGAACAGCCAGCCAGCCAGCCAATGGGTTTTTTGCTTTAAAATTGCGTTTTTACCCATAAAAAACCGAAAATGATGTGCGCTTAAGAGCTCAGTTCAAGATTCTGGCACCCTCGTTAAGATTATGTTCAACAATAATTGTTTACGCAATGAATTTTATGTATATCATTCATTAAACATATTCGACCGGAAGCTCTTAATTTTGTTGTTTTATCTATTTATATCACTTAGTAAATAAAATAAATAACCGATTCCTTAGGGTAATATCCTGGGACCTTTGTTATTTTCTGTTTACACTGTTGATTTTGGTACATACTTAAAATACCTTAACTCACACCAATTTGCTGATGCTACTCAACTTTATTACTTCTTTAAAAGCTGCGAAGCACTGGTAGCGCAGGAAGGTATAAATAATTATCTTGGCACAATTTGTGACATTTCCAAGGCTCATGGCCTTATACTTAATGAAGCTAAAACGCAGCTGCTCGTGTTTGGACAGAGAAGTCTTGACGATATTCTTAATATTAAAATAAATAATGTAAGGATCAATGATGTTGATTCTGCTAAAAACTTGGGAGTATATTTTGACAAAAAATTCAGAATTCATGATCACGTGTCTTATATTTTACAGAAAAGCTATGGTAAATTCAAACCCTATACCTATATAAAGACATTTTAAATCGAAACATTAAATTGAAACATTAAATTGAAACTTTGTGAATCTCTCATCTTGCCTCATGTTTCTTATTGTGATGTATTATTTTGGCCTGCCTTGACAGCCAGCGATAGGGGTAGTTAACAAAAGTTGCAAAATGGTTGTCTTCGATTTTCTTGCGGAGTTAGGAAGTTCGACCATATCTCCCCTAGTTACCAGGTTGGTTGAGATTAGACTCTAGATATTTTTTGCATATGTGTACTTTGGTTTTCAAGGTCGGTATGTTTCAGCAGCCTGAGTACCTCTTACAGAAGCTTAAGCGGGGATTAGATACGCATTAACTAACAACACGATATAATTTTCTATATACTGTTCCAAGGCACAGAACTGCTTTATTTCAGCGTTCCTTTTCCTATAATGCTACCAAATGTTACAATTCTTTGCCTCTGGAGGTAAAAGCGAGTTTGACCGTTCCGGTGTTCAAGAGACGCTTCAAAGAGTTTATCAAAAGTAAATAAATCTTTCATGTTTGGTAAAAATTCTATTAAGCTTACTATTTAGAATCGTATATCCCTATATTTTGATGTTAGGCCAAGCTATGTTGTTTTTTTTCCTTATTATAAAACTATTTAAAAAATCGTCTTATATGATACTGTTTTCTCTGAATTGTTTTTTTTTCCTTTAATCTAAGTTAATTTACTTTATCGATAATACTATTTTCTGTATTTGTTAAGTTCATTATATGTGTTAAATTAATATTTTATTACTATGTAGTATCTAGTAGTTACCTATATTTTAAGTTTTTTTTCTTGTTATTGGTAGGTGGTTAGATGAGTAGCGATTACGCTAGATCCCGCCACCTTTTAGAAACATTTTATAAACTGTTTACTTTCAAGTTATAAATAAAGGCATTTATTATTATTATTATTATTATTATTATTATTATTATTATTATTATTATTATTATTAAAACTATGATTTAGAACAAATATATAAAAATTCAACTAAATATCAACGACAGTGTTAATCTTGGTAAAATAATTCGTGTTAAAAATATAAGTTTTCAACGTTCACAATATACAATTTTACGGTATGATAAACAGTATTCAGTTTAATGCTATTCATTTCTGAGAGTAAAATACTATTTAAATGTTGCGTCCAAATAACATACAGGGTATTTGCGAAGAACTCTTCAAACCTTCCTAAAAACCATACCATCATTTAAATATATAACCATAGATTTGTATTTACTGTATTAGGTTTGTTCTAATATAATTACGTATTTTATTGTCTATAACGAAATATTCGAATATTTGGCGATTTGGAGACCAACAGACATATTAGCGAAGAAACAGGAGGGAAACATAAAAATATAATAATTAGAAATAAAAAAAAAGAAGGTATTGTACACGTTAACGATAAATATAACCATAATATAGGTGATAAAAATAGGAACCATCACATAGTTTGTCTGACCAAAAACAAAAATTCGGTTTGTGGTTCGTGGTAAAATCCGTAGGATAGACAACGTATACAGTTTTAGCATGAGAAAAAGGGATAAACTTATAATTTTTAGTGGTTCTACATTAAACGACTAAAAATACCGTATAAAAATATACATTCATTATTAATATTTATGAAAACTCAGTCTTTTTTTAGTTATGACATATTTTTATTTTTGTAAAGTTGGAAAACAAAGAGTACAGGTGAAACATTTAACAGGAAAGTAGCTTCAGGATCCTATAACCTCTATGGGTCTCAAATGAACTATATAGAAGCAAGTTGTGGTCTATTTATAAAACAATTTTGAGCAGGCTCAACCAAAAGACCCTTCTTTCGTTAAATATATATATAAAAATATTCAACATTTTTCACTTTCGTCCTCGCATGTGAAAAGTCTTTCATTTCCTTATTTTATAAAATGTTTGAATATGCAGTTAATTCAATTAATTTAAAATCAATATATGGTTAAGTTAATACATGATGCCTACAAGCTGCATTTTATATACATAAAATTACTTTCCACATTTTATATGGTCTACAAGATATGTTTTTAAGAAAACTTTCTTGACATTTTCTTTTTAGAAGTGTTTTTCCAACTCCATTTTCCTCTTTTTGGTCGTTCTAGACCCTTTTAAATGATTTTTCCACATACTCCGTACGTTTTGACTTACTTTCTTTTTAATATCTTCACATAATGTAATTTTAACGCTACTACTTTTGTTGCCATAAAAGCTACATTAAGGTTTTACGCCTACCACTTATCATTTTCTCTTTTGCTACGACCATCAGTAACATACCTTTTCTGTCTCCTAATGATGAACGTTTTTACGTTCGAAACATGTGGAGACCTTTAAACTAGGAATTTTTTATTTTATTAAATTTTGTGGAGGAAGACTTTATGTTTTTCTTTCCTATTCATATTCAACATTTGCTTTGTAGAAGAAAATTCATTCCTGGTTCTACGATCTGAAGAGTTTAAACTTTAGCAATTAAAAATTCGTTCTTTTATTTGTAATTTTCATTTGTTGTCTAATATAAACTTAATTGTATTTTTTTAAACTTTTTGTATACCTAGCTTTTATTTGTTAATCCTATGATCCTTCCCATATTTTATGAAATATTTACAAGTATTTTTTCTCTCATTCGGCTTAAAATAACTCATTTGCGAAGGTCTAAGAATCAAATAGAGCTAATGAATGGAAGAAATACCTGCCCTTGAAACAAAATGTTCAACAGGGTCTGCACCTTAGTTTTTAGAATCATCTCCAGTCAGATCCAACAGTATAGGTATAAGAATTAGTTGTGTTTAAAAATACACACTGCTAAGTCCCGTGACTATAAAGAATTATCACCTTTTCCCCCATTTTAAAAATTATTATTCTTGTGTATAGTGTAATTATTGTAACAGTCATGTTATAAGTAATAAACTATGGTCTAAAACATGTTAATCCTCCATCACTGAATCGATTAGAAAATATCTTACATTTTCTATCTTTTTGTTTATCAATATTTTCGTAAACTAAGCGTCTTGGAAATGTTGAACTAATCTTGTAAAAAATATAGTAAAATTTTTACGTCTATTATCGGGGTTAGGTATTATTAGTAGTATTCTAACACGTATATGATCACGATGTGTAAAAAGTTACATAAAAGATAAGCTCCGTGATATGTAAAGAATGAACTAAGGTTACAACTCTTATATGATGTGAAAAGGTGTGCCAAAATACAATACTCACTTCTAAAATACATTAAGTTGAAATATTAAACTAACTGCATGCTCAAAATAAACAACTTCCAGGGTCGAAACGATGAATCCAAGAGAATACACCAGTCGATCTTTATCTATTTTCGGGTTTTTGTTAATATACAAGGGCACATGCCGAATGCATGGGATTAAAAAAAAAAGCATGCTTTGTGACGAAGAGGGTGGCGATAAAAAGATACGTGGGAGTATCTTGGGTGAGCTTTTTAATCTTTGAAATTTTAGGTCTGGTAGAGATTATAGTAACTCTTTGGCTTTTACATACATTTTATTTCTTCTTCTATACATTTTGTCACATTTCTAAACTCTCCGGTTCGATATTGATTTAAAAAATGACTCACACACACATTACAAATGAGAAAACACTTACAAAAAGTAGAAGTCAGCAGAAATATTTGGGTATTGGGATATTTGGTGATTTGGCTAAGTGGCTAATTGGATATTCGGATATTAGGATATTATGTATTGAGGTTTTTAGGTGTATGAATGAGTACAGGATTTAGAATGAATAGGTAGACAAAGTTACTTCACATCAGGACATAATATATCAATACAAAACAGACACTTAGAAAGACAGATACCCTGCTAGAGGAATTGGAAAACCCAAGCAGAAAGTCATTACAGACTTTTATAAACATGTAGTTGATTTTATGCGTTGTAATGTATATAATATGAATAAATTAAATATTAACCAATTGGTTGTATTATTAAATGTTTATTTAAAAATTAGGTTTGCATAACATGTTGATCGTATAACAAAAATGCATTAAACAAAGAACATGCACAATTTTCATTATTTGAATGATAGAAACATTTAGGGACGTCTTTTCTAAGGGCCGGTTGCTCATCCAACTCTATAATAGGTTTGCTTGAATATTTTCTTAAAAAATCAGCTTTTTCTCTGCCCTTACCGTAAATGGTATCAGCCTTTTCTGTCAAGCTCCGTACAATATCGGCAAATTTGTAAAATGGAGTAAATCCGGAATCCCAATCAATGCAATGATAGTGTTGCATTAACCATTTCGTTTGTTTGTATGCCGCTGTTCCTAGGAAGGTCAGATCAAACGGGGGTTTAAAAACATAGTTACTAATTCTATAACCGTCGTAGGCAGCAAGTTCTTTAGGGATTAGTTTATTATTTTCTATCTTGAATGCTTGGAAGTCCACAACCAGACTAGGGCCAGCCCTTGTACTCGGGAACGGTTTTCCAAAAACTAAACTAAATAATGTGTGTGTTGCAGTTGATTTTATCTGCTTCGGGCACTAAACACATAAAGGTTTTTAAAATATTTCAAGGTTGTCCGAAAATATTTAAGAGTACCCACATCCCACATGTAAAATATAAATATTAAATACATTGAATAGAATGTTAGTATGTAGATAATCGATTTATTTTATTATAAGGGCAATAAAGGCAAACAGCTAAATTTTCAGATTTTAACTTTTATTTTCAAAATATACAGCGGATCGCTTGCAACTATTTTTGAAATAGTCTTGGCGTGCATCAATAACATAAAAGGTAGATGCACAAAAAATTGCTTCAGCTGCTTTGCTTAATAAACAAAAAAAATAACTTCGATGGCTTTAGTAGTTTTTGTGTAAACGTGCATCAGTGGAAACTATTCAAAGGCGATGGCTGATCCTCATTCCTATTGTTTGGTTAAATTGATCTGCATACCATAAAAATACGCTCGCCCACGTGTATGGTCAAGGTAACATCATAAAAGAGCAGATTTTAATTTTATCTTAAACACAAAAGTGAATAAAACGGATTTTATGAATTAAAAATTAATTAAAACGTAATCAGCAATATAGCCTTAATTATTTAACATTTTTTTTAAATTGCTATTTAGTCGTAAATATCAAGGGTTTTTATAAGATGCCTATTATCTAAGAAAAATTGTCTCATTCGGCGTAAAATAACACAATTTGCGAAGGTCAAAGCATCAAATAGAGCTAAATAATGGAAGAAATACAGGCCTTTGTAACGAAATGCTCAGCAGGGTCTGCTTTGCTAGCATTTTTTTTCTTGCGCTCTCGTGCACTGACAGTCCATCCGGTAAAAAACACAACCGTATTGTGCGGAGATATGAGAGGGTGGTATACCTCAGTTTATTGAATTATCTCCAGTCAGATCCAACAGTATAGGTATAAGAATTAGTTGTGTTTAAAAATACACACTGATAAGCCAAGTGAATATAAAGAATTTTCACCTTTTCCCCATTTAAAAAATTATTATTCTTGTGTAAAATGTAATTATTTTAGTCATATTATAAGTAATAAATCATGGTCTAAAAAATGGGAACCCTCCATCACTGAATCGATTAGACAATATCTTACATTTACTATCTTTTAGTTTATCAATATTTTTGTAAATTCAGCGTCTTGGAAGTGTTGAATTAATCCTGTAGTTTTTTACGCCTATTGTCGGGGTTAGGTATTGTTAGTAGTAATCTAACACGCATATGATCACGCTGTGCCAATAGTTACATGTATTTTTTGGTTTTTGTTAATATACAAGGGCACATGCCGAATGCCTCGGATTAAAAAAAAAGCATAATCAGTGACGAAGAGGGGTGATAAAAGATACGCGGGAGTATTTTGGGTGAACTTTTTAATCTTTTGAAATTCTAGGTCCGGTAGAGATTATAGTAACTCTTTGGGTTTTACATACATTTTATTTCTTCTTCCATACATTTTTGTCATATTTTTAAACTCCGCGGTTCCGTATTGATTTAAGAAGTGACTCACACACATTACAAATGAGAAAACACTTACAAAAAGTGAAATTCAGTAGAAATATTTGGGTATTGGGATATTTTACAATTTGGCTATGTGGTTAATTCGATAATGGATTATTATGTATTGGGTCTTTTAGGTACATAAATGAGTACATGAATTAGAATGTATAGGTAGACAAAGGTACGTCACTTCAGGACATAATATATCAATACAATCAGACAGTCAGAAAGTCAGATACCCCTGCTAGAGGAATTGGAAAAACATAAAAATATTAAATATTATCATTACAAAAAAGGTATTGCACACGTCGTAGACAATAAATAACACCATATAGATATTTAATATTATTGGAAAAAAAAGTAAACTAAAAATTAGTCAAAATATAACATGCATAAGTAGGTCAGTAATACTTAATTGTTAATGCATATTATAGGTACACCACATAACATAACAGAAAATTATCAAACAAATCTGAAATAATGACCAATAATACCTACAAAAATGAATCTATAATACTCTTCTAAGAACACCTGCGCAAAAGAGATTTCAACACGATACTCTAAACCCTGATTGTATAGGTAGACAAAGTTACTTCATATTAGAACATATTACACCATTACAAAATAGATAGTTAGACAGACAGGAGGTACCCCGCTAGAGGAATTGGAGAAAACATAGAAATATTATCATTATTGTTATCATTATAAAAAAGGTATTGCACACGTAGGCAATAAATATTACCATATAGATATTTAATATTATCAAGAAAAGAGTAAACTAAAAATTAGTCAAAATATATCATACATAATTATGTCAATAATAAATTGTTAATGCGCAAAATAGGTGCACCATAACAGAGCATTTTTAAACAAATCTAAAATAATAACTTATAATACCTACGGGATTGAAGCTGTGATAATCTTCTAAGAGCACGTGCGCAAAAGGGATTTCAACACGATACTCTAAACCCTGATTGTATAGACAGACAAAGTTACTTCATATCAGAACTTATTATATCATTACAAAACATACAGTTAGACAGACAGGTACCCCGCTTGAAGAATTGGAAAAACATAAAAATATTATCATTATCATTATCATTACAAAAAAGGTATTGCACACGTAGCAATAAAGAATACCATATTAGCTATAGATATTTAATATTATTAAAAAAAAAGTAAACTAAAAATTAGTCAAAATATATCATACATAATTATGTCAGTATTGCACACGTAGGCAATAAAGAATACCATATAGATGTTTAATATTATTAAAAAAAAGTTAGCTAAAAATTAGTGAAAAGTGAAAAGTGAAAGTGAATGTCAGTAGAAATATTTGGGCATTGGGATATTTGGCAATTTGGGTAAGTGACTAATTGGATATTTGGGTATTATATATTTAGATACATAAATGAGTACATAAATTAGATTGTATGGGTAGACAAGGTTACTTCACTTCAGGACATAATATATCAATACAATCAGACAGTCAGAATGTCAGATACCCCTGCTAGAGGAATTTGAAAAACATAAAAATATTATCATTATCATTATCATTACAAAAAAGGTATTGCACACGTAGCAATAAAGAATACCATATTAGCTATAGATATTTAATATTATTAAAAAAAAAGTAAACTAAAAATTAGTCAAAATATATCATACATAATTATGTCAGTATTGCACACGTAGGCAATAAAGAATACCATATAGATGTTTAATATTATTAAAAAAAAGTTAGCTAAAAATTAGTGAAAAGTGAAAGTGAAAGTCAGTAGAAATATTTGGGCATTGGGATATTTGGCAATTTGGGTAAGTGACTAATTGGATATTTGGGTATTATATATTTAGATACATAAATGAGTACATAAATTAGATTGTATGGGTAGACAAGGTTACTTCACTTCAGGACATAATATATCAATACAATCAGACAGTCAGAATGTCAGATACCCCAGCTAGAGGAATTTAAAAAACATAAAAATATCATCATTATCATTACAAAAAGGTATTATACACGTACACAGTAAATAATAACATATTGATATACGATGCCAAGGATTGGAAGCGTCACATAGTTTGTCTGGCCAAAAAAAAACTCGATTTGTGTTCATGCTTAGTATTATAGAATAAATACCCACGTAGCGTCAAAACACATATCGGACACATATTCGAGGTTAGGCATAGCAAAAATACCATCTGCACTTCTTCACGAACAGTTATTTTTCCCATAAAACACCTGCGTACAGCCAAATTCAAAGGTTATAAAAAATCATCCTATGTCATGTATAATACAAGGTCATGTATCATATAACATAATACCATATAGATATACAATGCCAAAAATAGGAACTCTGCTGCACTTCTCCACAAACAGTTATTTTCAATAAAAAATCATTCCGCTTCTACATGTATAATACAAGGTCATATATCATCATTAACACCTGCATAAAAAAAACACCCACGCACGTATGTATTCAAGGTTACAAATTAAGGGTTTATACGAGAAATCATCACAAATTATAAAAAAAGGTATCACCCACGTAAGCAAAAAAGGTCACTCCTCCCGGGTTACCCGAGAAATCCTTGGAAATAATTTTAAAAAGAGCCGCACACCTGGGCGAACAAAGGGATTAAAAATCGGTTTACGCCAAAAATCAATAGGCATGAAAAAAGGGACCGCCCACCTGGGCGATTTGCCGCTGTCTGGCTCAAGTGCACCTATTTACTACTACTGTGTGCTTTTTTTTTCTAAGCTAATAATTTATTTTAAAAAAATCTATTAAAAAAATATATAATTGTAGATATTATTCTCTAAATAAAACATGTTTCTACCACTACTACTAATTAAATTTTTTTTAACTGAAAACTGTACTTTATTGCTACTCAAACAATGGTTTTTGGCCGCTTTTGGGGAAAAACAAAAAATAAACGAAACATTATAATAGGAAAATAAAATGGCGATTTGCTTCACTAGTATTTGCCCGTAACAAACCGACTCGGGTTATTTATTTTTAGATCCTAAAAAGTCACCCTTACTACCTAAAGACTTGATAAGATGAAAAGATAGATTTAGAATCAAAAATTAAGTAATAATATTATTGGTAATATTATGATATTAATGGTTAATTGTTTGTTTTAGTAGTTGTAAGAGACAATGTCTGACTGGTCATACTGATTTTTATCAAAATGTGTTTACTGATTTTTTAAAAATGGTTCTTGAATTCTTGAAACAGTATTAAAAAAATACATAATATGCCGTTAAGGGACATGTTTAAATATAAATTCTAAGAGTATTATGACCCAAATACTATCGAATTTAAGATTTATATTGAATTAGCAAAAAATCTTGTGTAGATCTGGATTTAAAAGTAAATTGTACTTCAATATTTAACAACTTTAATACTTTTGCATTTTCTAATAACATCTTAGGCAAAACGACTTGATGCCAATCTTATCTATTTCACATGTAAACATTTTTATGAAGAACGCATATTTTGCGAAAAAATAAAAAGTTCTTTCGTTAAATCAATCATCGGAAATATCGTATATAACTATACGGTTTGTCATCCGCCCAAAAAAACTTCTGCGTGTGCCACTGATCGGTAGGTAATTTAAATAAATAAAACAATTACTACTTTTTTTTATGGAGGTCAACAGAATAATACCTAATAATAACTAAACTGACCCTGAAATCCACAAAAGCTTACATAAAATGAATGTGTTTTGTTGTATTACATATTATATAGGTATATAAACATGTTGGTATGAGCTCATAACATATCGTTATAATATTTTTCGCGAAAAATATTGTCACGATTTCATACGAACAATATCGAGTCTCTAGATCATAAAACACCATTACCGTCGATCTGTTGCTTTTCCAGTCTGTTTGCAAAAACTCAAATACGGAGATTGGCAATATTCTATATGCTTACTTTCAGTTCAAAATACAGGTTGTTGGAAATTACTTATTACTTATTATATTTAAATGGTTGACTATAGAGAAACACTCCCTACCTTTTTTTTAAATTCGAACATCAATAAAAAAGTTGGGTAAGGTAAGGTCTCCTAAAATCAGACTGAATGCACGCCAATGTTCACCTTGACACAACATTTTATTTTATTTTGTAAACTTTGACACAACCAAGTGTAATTCATCCCATGGGGCTGTCATCCACCAGTAGCGGCGAGCCATTAATCTCAAAAAACAAATGGTGAATTTTCTAGCTTGCTAGCTAAGCAACATTTAAAAATATTTTGCGATTTGTTTTTATATGAGGATTTGTATGTTTATATATTACTAGCGTGTACCCGGCATGCGTTTCAACCCGCTGGTATAAATACAAATCCGAACAAACCCGATATATTAGTACCCGGCATGCCACTTTCTGAAATTGCACCCGTGCGAAGCCGGTGCTAATTATACATAAAAACCTTCCTCTTGAATCACTCTATCTATTAACAAAAAACTCTTCAAAATCTGTTGCGTAGTTTTAAAGATTTAAGCACATATAGGAATATAGGGACAGACGGGCGATAGCGACTTTGATTTATACTATGTTAAGATAACTAGCGGGTACCAGCGGCTACTACCCAATGGAATATTTAATAGATACCCATATTATTTTAAAAAGAAATATGAAAATAATTCTAAAAAGATAGATTCATCAACGTTATTAAAAAATATATCTATTTCATTACAGATCGTTAATAACACTTACAGAACCTTTCAACAGAGTAAGCATAGTACCAATTTTCAGCAATATATTTTACCCCGTTAGCCATTGATTTTCGAAAAATCCTTTCTTAGTGGATGCCTACGTTTGAAGAACAATAAGGCATCCTCGAAATTTCATGATAATAGTATCAGTAAGGGATAAGTCATTTTCCCAAAACCCCCCGTATATAATTTGTATGTAGATTATTATTATACAGGTTGAGTGTTTTCTGAAAACTAAATTATTAAAATTGTTTTTGTCTAAATCAGCTAGGAGAGAGTAATATACAGGGTGTTTCAGAATAAGATGCTGATCCTTAACGGTGTGAATCCTTAGGTGATTTTAAGAAGAAAAGTTCATATTAATATATATCCTTAACCTATCAACTTTCGAACTACAGGGCGTTAAAGTTTTAAGAAAAAAATCGTTTTTCTATCATAACTTTAAAAACTTTCTAGCTATTTTTAGGAATTTTTCACACATGCCCTCTAAGCATCAATAGCCATTTTTTGGTGTAGAAAAATTTTAAAATTTTTTAACCAGTGGCGTCCTGAAAGGGATTGGACTAGACATTTTGGAAAAATAATATATACGCCACTGCTTTTTCTCAAGATAAAAATTATTTTTAAAATAATCATTCATTTTAGGCCAAATTTAATATCTTGCCTTTTTATCGTCCGACAAACAGTTTCCGACAAAAAAAATAAAAACATTAAATGCGCATTCGCTATGTGCCTATGGTTTGTTTTGACACTATCAGGAATACTCCAGGAATTTTTCAAAGGGTACGAGACTCAATAAAGAGAAGAACTGAAGCATGCATTCTTGCAAGTGGTGGCCACTTTCAACAGCTAATCTAAATTATTTTCGTTTTTGTTCACACGTTATTTAAAGTTAGCTGTTTTAATTTATTGTTAAAAAATAAACCATAGGCACATAGCGAATGCGCATTTAATGCTTTTTATTTTTTTTTGTCGGAAACTGTTTATCGGACGATAAAAAGGCAAGATATTAAATTTGACATAAAATGAATGAGTATTTTAAAAATAATTTTTATCTTAAGAAAAAGCAGTGGCGTACATAATATTTTTCCAAAATGTCTAGTCCCAACCCTTTCAGGACGCCACTGGTTAAAAAATTTTAAAATTATTCTACACCAAAAAATGGCTATTGATGCTTAGAGGGCATGTGTGAAAAATTCCTAAAAATAGCTAGAAAGTTTTTAAAGTTATGATAGAAAAACGATTTTTTTCTTAAAACTTTAACGCCCTGTAGTTCGAAAGTTGATAGGTTAAGGATATATATTAATATGAACTTTTCTTCTTAAAATCACCTAAGGATTCACACCGTTAAGGATCGGCATCTTATTCTGAAACACCCTGTATATGATAAACATATTTTGTACTTTGCAACAAACAAATTAGAGCCTACTATTTGACACACTGCAGGATAACGAAATTTATTAAAAATACTTACTTCAAAAAATCTCCTGTGGTTGGTTTAATAACCACTGCACATGGGTATTGGGATGCTCGTATGAACGGATAAGGAACTCTAAAATAATATTATATAAGTAAATACGATGTTATTGATTTTATTACTACAAGTTTCTTAGACTTAAACTTATTTAGTCAAAATATTATGTAAATAATGTAAAATTCTTTCGATATTAACTTGCATAATGCCTTTATTCCAAACTAACTTTTACAGTTTAATACATGGAAAGTGACAACATAATATAGAAAATAATATCCATTAAAAAAAATAACAATAAAAAAATGGTTAATCCAATTTCATTTCATTAATAAAATAAATTTAAAAAACATAGCATAAATAATTTAATTTAGTAAATATCTCTTTAATTGTTTTTAAAAGTTGTCAATTTTTTAATTTTTCTAATATTTTTTGGAAGACTGTTATATTTTGTTATTCCGTCATATAAAAGCGATTTTTTCCGAAATTAATTTTTACTGGTATAGTTTGATAATTTATACATCGTCTAGTGTTATGTTCATGTAATGTCTTATTATCATAAAGTGTTATGTTTGATTTTTTTTCTTTTAAAATAATAGAGTGAGTTAGCAAATCTCATATTAGGTACTTTACTGTACTTTACGGAGCTGGGCAAGGCACCTACTGAAAATGCTTGAAGCACTGAGTCGTAAGCTCTTGCTCAGAGCACTTAAGCATACATTACTTTTGTTTTGAAAATATGTTAGCAATTACCAATTAGGTACCTAAGGCAACTATAAGCATACTTTTTTGGAAACTGCTTAAAACTCACTGAAAGAGCTTGAAGCAAATTGAATGTGCTTCGACTTGACTGATGCATTTTACCTATTTGAATTTGGAACGTGTATTTCGATAGCTTTGAAAAGTGCTTCAAGTTCTTTAAAAGTAATTTATTAAAATTCTTTAAAAGTAATTTATAAAAATTCTTTAAAGCCTACTAAAGAGCTTAAATTTCTTTTATCAGTTACAAATTATAAAGCACTGTTGACAAGTAGGTACCTGGTAAATTGATTTATATTGTTTAGGAAAGAGCTTCAAGCCCCTAAAAAGCTTCAATCACTTTTGCAAGCACAAAACACTCGAGCTCTGCCCACCTCTGGTACCGTATACGATAACTTATTATCTTATAGACTTCAGGTAAGAGTATCAAGAATCAAAGTTTAAATATTGCAAATAAAGTTTAGCCAACACGTCTGCAACACAAATTTGGCTCTTAATTGTTTTAAAATTAATCACCAGAGCATAACGGTACTATATGTAACTGTAACAAAATCAATACACTTTTGCTTTCTATGGGTCGTAAATTATGGGTTGATGTTGTTAATAAATATCAAGGAATGTCTTTACTTATTTTAGGAGAATTTTATAGCGAAAAATATCGGCTTAAAGTTTATTTAATGTTTTTATGTCATTATTCTTTCACTATACAATTTTCCCAAAATTAGCAATGAAGTAAATTGATATTTTTGTAATATGTCAAATATTACCTAAATAAAGTGCCGACGATAATGATTTTATTTAAATGTTAGTTAATAAAATAATAAACTAAAAAAAAACAAGGCGAAATAGTTTGTAGGTTGGCAACAGATTAAATGACGTTATGAATTCCACGTTAATATTGATTTTGTGTTTCTGGTAAATAGGGTACAACCACTTAAGGTATCCACTAACTATAACTAAGAACTCCATCTAAGTATACATTTTACCTATTAGACCAAAACATCTCAAAGCTGATTTTTTAAATATAGCACACTTATTTAAAAATTATTACACCTACAAATTTCAGACCCCTTTATTCTATGTAAGTAAAACTATAACAATTATAGGAAATTCGAAATTAACATTATTTTTACACAGCGGTGTTTTAATTTAGACGACGATATATTTTTGTTATTTTAACCCTACTACCCTACAAGTCAGCGTTATAACGGGAAAAATGCTGTCGATTTTAAAATTTCTACAGAAATATTTTTATCCTACCTAAAAGGTAAAATAGAAAAGTTGGCTTTTTCCAAATCTTCATCACAAACCGGGCATGTATCAGGTAAGGAGAAACAAAAGGCTTTTGGTCCACAATGTTGAAAACAAACTATTCCAGGATCCATTTTTACTATCTTGTTCATCTTTGTAATGTACATACTTTATGAGTAGCCTGTAACCGTAAAATAAATAAAAATATATTGGTAATGCAGGTTTCTTTAGACCACCTCAAAGAGTTAGTCAGTTAATAATATCGTTAACAAACAATAAATTGTTTTTAATCTTGAACATAAAACGTTTTGTTTTTTCACTAGAAGGAAAAATAGTGTATTAAGTGCGCAAAATAAATAAATTTTTAATGGCACATGAGATTGTTAATTTTTACTGAGACCGTTAGGTCGAGGTTAAAATTTCAACCAAATGTGCCATTAAAACACTTTTGCGCTTGAAATACAAATAACATTTTTTGTACAACTGTTTGTTACTAATTATATGGATATTAGACTATTTTCATTAACAATTTACCGTGTTTAGAAGAAAAATTTTAAATTAAAATTCATTGTTTTCAAGGTATTTTTTCTAACACCTGTTAACCATCAAAGCCTGCAATTGTTTAAAATGTATTGATTGTTAATCAATTAATGTTATCGTTTTTCGTGTCAAGAAATTTACAAATATTCTGCTCAAGTTTGTTCAGTACCATAATGGCTGACAGCGATAGTGAGACACCTTAAGAAATAAGGGATGCGGCGAAGATCGTTGTATCTAATATTTTGCTCGCTAAATCAAAAATACAATATGAGAAAGTGTACACTCACAGTTTCGTGAATAGTGTAAAAAGACGGTAAAAACCGTATCAGAAAATGTTTTGCTGTATTTTTGCCATGTTTTTTCTTAACTTTTTCGACAAATCTATCATTTTCATCGACCAGAAAAGAACAAAGACAATCCCTCGCTTAAAAGCGAATATTGTTTCTCTCTAATCGTAGTTTTAGAGTAACTACAGATATACAGTGACCGGGAGAATTTTGGCTACATATGGAAGACTTTTTTATTATTGATTTCTTAAAAAATTCTATTATTGATCAAAGTTTCGCTTATATCAAAAAAGCGCTCATTAAAATAGAAAAAACTGCAGAGCATTATAGTAGAGAGATTCAATTTTTTAAACTTTGCTCAAGCTGGTTTTCGAAAAGGGTACTCGACAGAGACAGCCATTCAATGTGTGATTGAGACGTGGAAGAGAACCGTTGATCAAGGGGAAAATGTTATAGCTGTATTTTTGGATTTTAGGCAATATAGGAGTTCCTCAAGAAAGTATACTAGGTCCAATATTATTTATTTTATACATCAACGATATGCCTTTAGTTTTAAAAATGTGTAAGTTACAAATGTTTGCTGATGACACCTTAATTTACATTAATGTTTTAAATATTTTTGATGGTCTAAATACTCTAAATTCTGAGATAAATATATTATTAAATTGGCTAAAAGTAAATAAATTAAAATTAAATATTTCAAAAACTAAATGTATGGTTATGGGTAATATATTTTGAATTGTCAAAATATAAATGTTGTAATTGATGGTGAAAAATTGGAATTAGTAAACAGTTTTAAATATTTAGGGATAATCATTGATTCAAGATTAAAATTTTTTAATTATTTTGAAAGTATATTATATCGAAGATTGCCGGAAAAGTAGGTTATTTTAAAAGAATCAGTTCTAATTTAAGTTTGTTTTCTAAAAAAACTGTATTTAATACTATTATATTACAACATTTTCTTTATTGTTCTTTCATTTTATATTGTGCTAGTGAGGAAATATTTGATAAATTACAAATTTTACAAAACAAGGCAATGCGGATTATTTTAAATTGTGACAAATATACAAAAATTAATTTTATGTTGAAAAAATTCGATTGGTTGAATGTCAGATATTTAATTTTATTTAGTATGTATCTTTATACATAAAATTAAAAATAATTTATTGCCTGATTGTTTAAAAATTTGTTGTTCTTTTAATTATGACAATCATAATTATAAAACAAGAAGTAATCAAAATTTTTATATGGATACATTAGCTTATAAATCTATTTTTTATAAAGGTTTGATAGAATATAATAATTTGGAAAATTCTATTAAATCACAAAAATCGTTAAAACTGTTTAAAAAAAAACTTTAAAATTACATTTAATTAAAAAACAAAACGATACGTAATAATTTTGATACAATTTGCAAAACGTTTAACTTTTCTGTCTGTTTTTGTTAAAAGAAGGTTGCGTTTTAAAATTTAAAAATAAATCTATAAAAATTTGTTAAAAAAAATGTATTAAAAAATATTTAATTGTAGCTTTTTGCTAAATAAAACATGTTACTATTACTACTACTTACTACTAGCAAAGTACGCTTATTTTTCGTTTCAGATAAAATTTTTATTTGTAAAAGTTGATTAGAACTAATAGTTACGCCTCAATACGAAGTCATAGCCTTCCAAAATATTTATGCCAAAATTCGTTTTTCTTTGAGCAATTAGGTTTAAACGAAAGTTAATGTTAGAGAATAAATTCAGGACCTTCTTAAATGACTTGTCTTTCTAATTATAAAAATTAATTTAAGTATCATTCAGTTTTTTTGGATGTTGCAGACACTAACTTTGGTTTAAACCTAATTGCCCCAAAAATAAACGGAATTTCGCATAATTTCTTCGAATGGTTTAAGAATAATTATTAGCAATAACGAGAAATTTAAAGTGTTACCAGTATTCTTAGAGTAAACATTAAAAAACACTTTTAAAAATAATTTAATCTCTTTAATCTGCCGCAAAAAATTATTATTTTCCGTGACTTCGTAGTCGGAAAATTTTAACTGAAAGAAAACTAAGAGCAACGTTTAAACAATTGCACCTTTTTCGTATGCTTTACAGTACTTTTATCAAAAATAAAATTTTCTAGTCAATAATAAAAAGTTTTCCATTTAAAGCGAGAATTCTGCCGGTCACTGTATATTGCGTAGAGCGAACTTTAATGGGGAACAGATGCTGAATATTATTATGTTAAATTTAATTATAGTAAAAGAGCTATTGTTTTATAGGCAGGTATTTTATTTGGCCAAATTTCGGATAAAACGAAAAAATGACGAAATGGTTACAAGTGCATCACAAGCCCTAACTGCCAGGCATTTAATATTTACAAAAAGTGTTGTTGGCACTTTGGTTTATAATGTAAATGGTTTTGATTTTAAAGAAATGAAAACAATATCATAATATATCCTTTACGACTAAATCATTTAATGGGAACTAAAGAAATTATTCAAATGTGTAACGGGTTTTGTAGTAGTTCTAATAGGTACTTCAGAATTATGCGAAGTAAAAAAAACTACATAGCACGCACAAGTGGGTTACCATCATACTATTATTATCGAAATTAGGAGTAGATAATATATAGATAATTATTAACCTAAACCCATTAAGCGCACATCTAATTAAACTCTTTCAACACTTTATAGTTACGTTAATTACTTATTTACTAACTTTACTCTTTATTACTGTTATGTAAGTAACAGTTTACATATCTTGATACTACCATACACGCGTTTAGCGTAATTAAATTGTTCCTTGAAAAACTCCATTTTTACGTGCTTAAAATCATATTCAAGATGATAACTCTTTAATTTTTTGAATTCTACGTTGGGTATATAGGCCAATTACATTGGAAATTATTCTGTAGCTTCACGACTTTGGGCGCTCATATTTTAAATTTACATAAATCTATACTCTGTTTCTTAAAGCCTGACAGCACAGCTGAGAGTCATGAGTCGTAAAACCTCAACAAACTATAAGCGTAACAATAACAGGTACCTGATGTTAAGTAATTAAATTATCTATTATTGCATAGGTATACAGGTAGGTGGCGCATATTATAGGTAATGAAAGTGGATTTGTAAACGGTGGTATGGAATTTGAGTTAAAATCAACAAAAGATTATGACTGGACGTCTTCGAAGACTATTTTGAGCAAATGATAGAATTAATTCCCGATAATTCTGTCATCGTATTAGATAACGCCAGCTACCATTTAGGGCTTTTAGAAAAACTTCCTCTGACTTCTTGGAAAAAAAAAACAGATACCTATTATAAATTGGCTGTCTAAGGAAACCTTTAACCCTTTAAAGATGGCATGTTAAAAAACGTGCTTTTAAAAATAGTGCAAGAAAATAAGTCAAGTCAGTTTAAAAAAAAGTGTAATCGACGAAATGGCTAAAAACGTGGTATCATTTTACTTAGACTGCCGCCCTACCACTGTGAATTAATTCCAGTTGAGTTAATATGGGCACAAATGAAAGGCTGTGTAGCAAGGAATAACACTACATTTAAAATAAAAGATGTACGTGAGTTATTGAAGTATTCATTAAACATTATAACGAAAGAAAATTGGAAAGAAGCTATAAAACATTTAATAAAAGAGGGAAAAAAATGTGGGGCTTAGACAACTTGATGGAAGAAACTGTAGAACCACTTATTATTTCAGTTGACTCCACAGATGAATCCTTCGAATTTAGTGATAGTGAAGACACCTTTCTAGACCTTTAATTAATTAACTCTTTTAAGTATGAATTGTTTTTGTATTGAGAAAATAATAAAATTAATTCAGTTACTTAAATATACAAATCTTTTTTGCGCACCTACATACACAAACTACATACGAATAAATATAAATAGAAACCAAAAAAATTGAAAACAAGAACGTACCATAATATTACAGTATAAGAGGACAGGTAACTTCATTAAAAAAATTGGTTAAAACGGTCGAATTTTTTGGCAGACCTGTTCTCTTAAAACGATACACTATTTCTCTATCACCTTGTTTTGTTAATGTATAGTATCGGCTAGAACTAAATCAGATAAAGTTTTTACTATGTATACTTTATTTACAACACGGGCAGAAAACAAAAGGAATTTATATTTCATAAATAAAAACCTAAACGACCGCCACTGTCCGAAGATTTGTTCTAAATCATCGGCTTGCCGTATTGTTACAATTTGACCACTCCATTGTGAAAGGTAAATTTAGGGGGTGTCAATTTATAATGTGTTTAAACTACCTGTATTGTTACTAAAAAGGTATACTCTCAGGCGAAAAATAATATGTTTCCCGGTAAGCTAAAATTTGTGTTTTGCTTTATTAATGAGCTGGCAGGCAAAAGGAAGCAGACTAAAATTAGAGTTTGATATCAGATTTCTCACCTTCGACAAGTAAAAACACCATGCACTTTATATAGTTGGTACATTCAGACACTACATATAGTACAGTGTCACCAATAAAGTCCGCATCATATGGGATTTTTTTTTATTAATAGCTTTATTCGAAATTTGACTTTGGCATCAAGCTCTGCTTCGATCAAGATGAAAATTAGGCAAAAAAATAGTAGTCACGTGATTCGCATTATCTGTCAAATTTTAATTTTTCAAAAAAATAATTTAAAAGTGGGGTTATTTTTAAAAACATCGAAAAAAGTTATAAGAAAAAGTTTTTTTAAATGCAGTTTCTAGCCCACATGCAAAATTTCAGCCGCATAAGATAATTTTTATTTTTTACCTATATTTTTGAAAACGTAGTTTGTGGTTGAAAGTAATACATGTTAACGTTATTATGACATAGCTTCATATGAAATTATAATATAGGGGTTTTAAATTAAATCGTTGAAAATAGATAAACTTTACGTTGTTAAACTAAAATTTATTTTCCACTTAAAAAACACTTTACTGAAGACACTGTGTTCTTTTTTGTCTTAATATAAAGGTGTATTACTTTCAGATACAAACTACGTTTTCAAAAATACTTATTTTATGGAGTTACCTTATACAGGGTCAAAAGCAAATAAATATTGCATCACATACGACCAAATTTTAATAGCCCAATTTTGATTTTGTAGAATACCACACATTTAATATGGCGCTACTTTAAAGAAAATGTATCTGAAATAAAGCATTGTGAAAACTAAGAAGTTTTATGTAAGTTGCGTTGAGTCTTATTTTGCAAAAGTGGTGCAATTTACAAAATATAGGTAAAAAATTAAAATAATCTTGTGCGGCTGAAATTTTGCATGTGTACTAGAAACTGCATTTAAAAAACCTTTTTCTAATAACTTTTTTCGATATTTTTAGAAATAACCCCAATTTTAAATTATTTTTTTGAAAAAATTAAAATTTGACATATAATGCCAATCACGTGACTAATATTTTTTTGCTTAATTTTCATCTCGATCAAAGCAGAGCTTAATGCCAAAGTCAAATTTCGAATAAAGCTATTAATAAAAAAAAATCCCATATGATGCGGACTTTACTGGTGACACTGTATATGGCGTACCTATTCGCTCGGTTTATTGACTTTCTCACCTACTTTTTAATTTAAATTACATTATTTCTATTGTTTAAATAATAATTAAAAATTGAATGGGAAATTAAATATAAATAAACTTAACTGTAGGTATGCCTACATATTAAACCTAAAAAATTAATTAATTGGAACGTCGTATCATAAGAATAAAAAATATAAAATAAGATCGAGAGCCTAATAAAGAAAAATAATGTCTGTAGAAAGTAAGTTCATAACAATAAAAATAAGACCGATGGTAAGGAGATATTAAGCGTCAAGAAGTCTATTTTCTAGGTTAAAGTGATGAATGAAAAAATAAATAATTAGAGCGTGGAATTTACATAAAATAAAAAATAATAATCATGATCAACTCGAATAAGAACAATGAAGAAGTAATGGGGATAACATTGTGGCCAGGAGATACGGAAACATTTTTTTTATAAATTTATATAGAAACTAGCGGGTACCCGGGGCATCGCTTGCGCAATTCAATTGTTATGAATTCGCTATCGAAACAAAGCAGCGGGTACCTTACATACTACCCAATAAAACCTGCAATAGGTACCAACATTATTTTTTAAACGAAATTTCGTTGGTGCTTTCATACATTATTTCTTTCTCTTTCAATAAAACTAGCTTTATTAAATTATACCAAAAATGTAGATTCATTATCATCATTAAAAAATATATCTATTTTATTACAAATCGTTAATAACGCTCACAGAACATTTTATGAACTTTACGGTAAAATTTATTAAACTAATAAAATACGTCAACAAAAAATATTTTTTTCAATATAAACCTTTATAACCCTTTTTCATTCCGTTAAAATCCCAAATTCCCCATTCCAATAAAATAAGAAATAAATGGTTGATTACTTGGGTTTAAAAGTATTTATGCTGAGTTTCAAGTAATTCGGAACAAACATATTTTTTTCAAATATTCATAGGTATGTATGTACAGTACATATTCTTTTATATCACCTTTTCAACCCTTCAGATGCCAAAAAAATATAAGAAATAGGTAGGTTTTTTATGACTTGTGTTTTAGAGTAGGTATTTCTGCTCTGCTAACTTTCAAGAAAATAAGACAAAAAATATTTTTTTATAAGACGGCACCCTTTCAGGGCAGACTTGAAACAAAAATAAAAAATACGTATTTAATAATTATTTGTTTTATTGGACAAATTCGAATAATAATAATAAAAGTTTATTCAAATATTTTTTTTGACATTTAATGCTAATATATAATTTTTTTTGTATAAACTATCAATTCCGAACTCAGAATAAAAATACTTGCTTTGAGTTAAATAATATAATATTTATTTTCAAGAATATACCTATTTCATAATTCAGGCACAATTATAATATAAAACGAATATGACAATATTTTGATGGTATATTTTATATCACTATCTCTATCTATTGGATTGGATAATATCCAATTTTTAATTTTATTTCTATAATTATTTAATTATTTTAATTGACTGTGGGTATATCAAAAATATATGGATTGATGTTTTAAAAAATGTTTGTGTGCTATTGTTTTGTTTACTTTATTTTTATTTGTAATGGTATTTTTGTGACGAGTTTCATGTGTGTAATTAATATAATTTATTTTATTTTTATGTTTAAATCAAAAACGTTTCTTTCTACAAGCTTACGCGATTTACCGTTTATACGCACGCATTTAAGTTTGAATAGATCCACTTTTTCGGACGGTAAGGTCCAAAAGGTAAAAAGCAAAGAATGAAAGTCTAAGTAAAAGGAAACGCACGCATAAGTTTTTAAAATAAAAAAAAATTCAAATCGAAGATAAAATATTTTAAAATGCTTGTAGGAAAAATGCTGATTCTAACTCATGCGGAAAGTCACTTTTCCGCTCTCAACTGTATACCCGAATTTCGCTACGCATCGTTCGGGTAACAGCGATTGCGTGCGGAAAAGTGTCTCTTCCCGCACTTGTAAGGATAATAACTATTTTTATTATTAACTTTTTTTCCCACACCCTGCGTGCAAAACTTTCGTAAATGTCGAAACAAACATATTATGTTTATTTGTACCAAGCCAGGATAGAAAATGTCTAAACATTTTTACTTATGTTTTTCTCTAGTTAGTTGCGTTGGAAACTTACCCCGTCCGTTGCTACCCCAAATTTCCCAAAACATCAACACATCTACTTGCTTATTTTAACAGAGTAAGCACAGTACCAATTTTCAGGAATATAGCTTAAAATTATAGAGAGGTATTATAGGTACCCCCCGCAAAATAAACTACAATCCCTTTTTTCAACCCTTCCTTCAGTGAATTTTGGAAAAATGACGAAACACGTATATTCTTAGTATATTAAATGAACTTATAAGTATACCAGTTTAGTTTCTGAGATACAGAAATTTCTATAAAAATGTCCAACCCCGTTTCTACCCCATTAGATTTTCGATTTTGGTAAATGTCGGATCTATTATTATTATTATTATTATCTATTAATTCCTGAATTTCCATCGTTTCTGCCATTGCTTTTAAGTTTGCGATATATAATATATGCGAATATAATCTGAAATTGCAATGCAAAACCATATTATATAATCCAAAGGAAATAAAATTTTGATTGACGTCCTCGAGTTCTAAAAGTTTTGGCAAAATTAAGGAAAAAGACAGACCACCGACAGACATATAATGCACTGTACAAGTGTCGTGAATTAAAAAATTAAAAAGTAAAACAATTAAAAATGACAAAAACGAAAAATTTAATTATTATAATAAAACATTTCAATACCTCGTTTAGTCCCAAAATTGGAAAAAGCTTTAAAATACTAAAATAAAATGATACCTAACTACAGAACTTATTATTTACAAAAAACTGTTGAATTACTCAATTTTTTCTATAGTCTTTTTAAAATAATTTTTCCAAGTCACCATAGAATAATAATTGACAAAATGCATTGCTGCTCATTTTTCATTTAAAAACATCTTTATTGTGCAAAATAATTTTACATGTCATGTTAGATTACATAATATAATACACTTGATTATATAATCAGGGACACGCATTGCACAATTGCTGCTAATGAGTTCTTTTATTTCCCTAAATTTTAAATTTTGGCCTGGCCTGTTCCTTTATTTGAATAAATTCTGGGTTTAAAGTCATGAACAAACTGAAAGATAAAACCTTTCATTATATTATTTGACGAATCGAGAGCTTTGTAGGCATATTGCTTTTTAGTTGTTGTTATTTTTTAGGTAAAATCCAATAATTTTTTCTTTTATCTTAACAACTTTTAATAAATAAAAAATGATAATATTAACCTCCATCTATAAAAAAAAAACTAAATTTTCTGATGACAAATCTTAATTTTTTACAAGAAAATTTTTTATAAATAATTACTTTTTGTGGAGAAATTATATAACTCCAATAAAGCTAAATCACTCCTTGATTCTGAGTCTCAATAATTTTTTTTCCGTCAAATCAGCGCTGTAGGACCTAATCCTAAGAGACGACAATTTTTTTATAAATAAACCTCAAATTGAAAAATTCCAGAAAAACTCTTACCTTTTTTGTAATAACTGTAGGTACTCGAGCAGTTGTTTTTACAATACCAGCACTAATACCATTTTGTAATGTACCTAACAAGTAAACTCAGTTTTAAAAGCAACATGGAACCGTTTTACTTTATATTGTATGTCGTCAGAACCGCCTTTGTGTTGGTACCTGGTTCACCGGTTGGTGGGCCCATTCATTGAAAAACTAACTGACTTCTGACTGACTTAGCTTTCCATCTGTTATTATTTGTAAAATGCGGTCTTCAAGTTTACTGCAGTGGTAGACATAGACAATGTTGTCGCATATAATCAAGACTTTTTCCTGAGTTCATTTACTTTATAATAACTATATTTTTTAAACTTTCAGCTGTAATTTATTTAAAAAATAGCTTCGTCTTTGTAGATTCCTCAATACGAATAGGTTTTATATTTAAATTCATAAAATAACGTAAACAATAGTTTAGTATATTGAATTATTGAATGATTACATTTGCGAATTGAAAGCCAAATACTAATTTAAATCTTATTTTCATGTCATATTGTTTAAAAGGTTTTCATACCACCTTCAAAGAAGAAAAAGTGCTTTTTTCACGTACTATCGACTCGACACGGTTCCCGCGACGTAGCTTCGCTGCCATCCATCCTTTGGCGATTCCATTACCATTTTATCAAGAAACATATTGCATTTTCTAAGTTCTATATCTCGGCCCATGGCTAAAAACTTTTGAATTTCAGATGATTTCCTATTGGTAAGTACTATTATGTAGATAATACATCGAAACTTTGAAGTTCTTACCTCATCTGGAAGTCGGTTTTCTTTTTTGGGGCAAACACAGTATTTTTGTTACATTCAGCATTCCATAATATTATATACTTACAGTACGCGTGACCAGTAATAAAGTACGCATCATATGGGATTTTTTTTTAATTAATAGCTTTATTCGAAATTTGACTTTGGCATCAAGTTCTGCTTCGATCGAGATGAAAATTAAGCAAAAAAATAGTAGTCACGTGATTCGTATTATCTGTCAAATTTTAATTTTTTCCAAAAAATAATTCAAAAGTGGGGTTATTTCTGAAAATATCGAAAAAAGTTATTAGAAAAAGTTTTTTCAAATACAGTTTCTAGTCCACGTGCCAAGTTTCAGCTGCATCAGATAATTTTGCTTTTTACCCACCACTAAAATTTATTTTCCACTTAATGAACACTTTACTGATGACACTGTGTTCTTTTTTGTCTTAATATTAAGGTGTATTACTTTTAGAGACAAACTACGTTTTCAAAAATACTTATTTTATGAAGTTATACCTTATACAGGGTCAAAAAGAAATAAGCTTTGCATCACATGCGACCAATTGTAATAGCCCAATTTTGATTTTGTAGAAAAACACACATTTAATATGGCGCGCGCTACTTTAAAGAAAATGTATCTGAAATAAAGCATTGTCCAAACTAAGAAGTTGAATGTAGGTTGCGTTAAGTCTTATTTTGCAAAAGTGGTACAATTTACAAAATTTGGGTAAAAAATCAAAATTATCTGCTGCTAAAATTGCATGTGGGCTAGAAACTGCATTTAAAAAAACTTTTTCTGATAACTTTTTTCGATACTTTCAGAAATAACCCCTTTTTTGAATTATTTTCTGGAAAAAATTAAAATTTGACAGATAATGCGAATCACGTGACTACTATTCTTTTGCTTAATTTTCATCTCGATCGAAGCAGAACTTGATGCCAAAGTCAAATTTCGAATAAAGCTATTAATAAAAAAAAATTCCATATGATGCGGACTTTACTGGTGACACTGTAGATATACATATTATATTATGTAGTTATGAATGGTTACACATTTACCGCGACGTATGTACATATACCTAGATATTAGAACCTTTATAAAGGAGAATTGATATAGTGTAGGTGTAGTAGTCATACCTATATAACAAATATTTAATTGCGTACCATAAATAAATTATATTGCTGATTTTTAATTTATATAAAAAAATTATAAACTACGACTTTTTCAACATCTTGGCAATAGTGTAACCATTGCTCACGCTTCTAAGTCACGCCGCGGTCAAGTGCTTCAAGCTCGTGACGTCACTCTTGTTGTTTACAAGAAGTTACCATGGTTACCCGGTGACCAGAAAACCAACTTCCGGTATTACCAGCTAGGGGAGATAGTAAACCGTGCCGGGGTTGGAAAGTTAGGCAAGAAGAAAATTTGCGGAAAAGTTTGGAGAAAAAAAATTTAAAATTAATTCTAGTGACTGGTAATTATTTAAAATTTCATTCGAGTAAGTAAATCATAATATGCAACTTTTTTTACAAATTTTTATATTTCTTGTAGTATTTCGATTATTTTATGTTTTGTGGAAATGAGGGCAATTTGATCAATAGTCAGCGATGAGTGTGTTACCCACGTGTTGGAATCCCATCGGGGAACGTCACGCACAAGGGAGGTATTTGTTTTTGGTCGATTTTAATATTAATTACTTTTTGAGGTTATTTACCTTTCTATTACTACTGTACAATTTCAGCATGAAAAAAAATTGGGGGTGAACAACCCCAAAGGGTCGATTGGATTATAATAATGGTTACCTCGTACTACAGAGTTCTTTATTCTACCGTGGTACTATTTTATTGTTATTTGAATATTCGGTTAGCAAGATTTTGCTGGTTTGCAAAAGCCGGCCTTTGTCATTAGGACGCACAAAGTTAATTAAGTTACTAGGTATAATTATTTAACAAAAATAGTTATTTAGGCAACAAGTGCGTAAAGTAGGCGAGCGAAATTTCATAAGTAAAAAATACACTTTAACGCACGAATTGCATACACTATTTTTTCTACTACCTTTACGCACTATAAAAAGTGTATAAAATTGAACTTTTCACGCCAATGCGTACCTATACAGTGTGTGTATAAAGTCTGGAAACGGCTTAATAACATCACAATTTACTGGCCGATTTAAACCAAATTTGGTACAGTTGTGTAAGAGGATCTAACGCACCGAATGACGATATTGGCGTTGTTGCCAGCTTTTTAGTTTGTCTGGAATTCGAACAAATTTTATATTTTTAAATATAACACCCAGTATATTTTTACATTTTTAAATTCCACATAAAATTATAATTATTTTTTATTAAATGCATTATTAGTCTATACTTCATAGTTTCCGAGATATTGACTTTCGAAAAGTGACATTTTTGAACTTTGACAGCTTATAACTTTCTAACAGTACGTCTTAGAGCAAAACGGCTTACATGTCCCTATCTTCAATTTTTATTATCTTCCCAAAAAAATCAACTTCCGGTTAAACCGGATGTAACTCGAAAGCAGGAAATATAGTTGTTCCGGTTTAACTGGAAGTTGATTTTTTTGGGAAGATAATAAAAATTGAAGATAGGGACATGTAAGCCGTTTTGCTCTAAGAAGTACTGTTAGAAAGTTATAAGCTGTCAAAGTTCAAAAATGTCACTTTTCGAGAGTCAATATCTCGGAAACTATGAAGTATAGACTAATAATGCATTTAATAAAAAATAATTATAATTTTATGTGGAATTTAAAAATGTAAAAATATACTGGGTGTTATATTTAAAAATATAAAATTCGTTCGAATTCCAGACAAACTAAAAAGCTGGCAACAACGCCAATATCGTCATTCGGTGCGTTAGATCCTCTTACACAACTGTAACAAATTTGGTTTAAATCGGCCAGTAAATTGTGATGTTATTAAGCCGTTTCCAGACTTTATACACACACTGTATATAATTAAAATTTGTTGGCCATGTACAAATGGCAATTTCTTTTTGACGTACCTATCTTAATGTTGACATTTTGTGATTGATTTAATGTATCATTTTAAGAACTTATATTGGATTATTAAGATTTGAATACGGCAAGTTTGAAAAAATGATCAAAAATGTATTATTTGAATAAGTTAATTTAATTTTAGATTTTTAAATCTCAATAAAATAAGGATAGTGATTTACCGGATTTTATTAAAAATTTATTTTTACGCAAAACAATGCGTAAAACAAAATACTTTAAGTACTAGTAAGTAAAGTGAAGTGTTTGTACTTTGATTTATATTATACAGGGTTCCCAGAAGTCCGGAATAAAATTAATATTGCCTTAACCTGTAGCTTTTGGGGAAAACGCTCGGACACGTCAATTTAGTTTTATATATGCTCACATTTTGACGTTATCCGCTTGTTTTTTTTATAGACATTTGTCAATGATATGATGGCATCGATCTTTTTTTTAAATGGAAACATACAGCTTGTGATACATCATCTCGTACAGTACGCTCATAAATTTTGGCGCGATTCTGTCAAGCTATTTCAAAATGGCGACTGTTGTGAAAATTTTTAAAAAATATCTATTTAAATAAGCGGAAATGATAAATCATTGATGTTTTTTTTACCTTTCAAGGTTGTTTCGCGTTCTGACATTTTGTGACATTGTGAACTTGTAAAATTAATTTAGGTATTTCCGAAGTATTATTTTACAATTTTCTAAACAAAAATGGTTTTGTCGGAAAGACAGCGTATCGAAGTCTTGATATTTTTAGGATATATAATAATTTGGAAAATTCCATTAAATCTCAAATATCATTAACTATTAAAAAAAACTTTAAAATTACATTTATTTAAAAAACAAAATGATACGTAATATTTGATACAATTTGAAAAATGTTTAACTTTTCTGCCTGTTTTTGTTAAAAGAAGGTTCCGTTACTTCCGTTTTAAAATTAAAAATAAATCTATAAAAATGTTGTTAGAAAAATGTATTAAAAAACATTTTATTGCAGCTTTTTTTGCTAAATAAAACATGTTACTACTACTACTACTATACTAGATTCTAGGCCCTTGGAGTTTTGAGTGTATATTTTTTTTGGTTTTTTACTCCTTTATCAAATTGGTTCAAATTAGTCAATAGTAAATGATAATTTATTACAAAATAATATTTTGTAAGTAAAAGCAAAATAACGTACAATTTTTTTTATACGGAAAATAGTAATAACAAGTCCGGAACATACCTATATACTGTTTTGTTAGACGAGTAGATAAGATTCCAGGACGAGGCTTAGAGTTCTGGAAGTCTGCGACGAAGGAGAAGGAGGAACGGACGCTTTTGTATTTCCCGGACTAGACCGGAAAAGTGCTACTTTCTCAAAGAAAAGGCGTCCGGGAAGTGGTTACTTTCCGGAGGGTTGCCAAAAAAATTTCTTTTCTAGATCTTATCAGATCCTGACGTTCTAAAGATAGTCTAAGAGGTGGTATTATACCTACTTTCGGTATCAATAAACACATTTTTTATTATTCGATTATTTTAATCAGACATTTGGAACGTGTCAACAGTTAATTAGTCTTCTGTCACTCATACAAGAGTGAAACCAGTAATCAAAGTTAATCAATTGTGTGTCGAAAGTACCAGCAGTAAGAGCGGTATGCAAGGTTGTAGGATTAACTTTAATCTGGTTTGAATTTATTTTTATCAAAAAATTATTTACACCGGGATTCAAGGATAATCTGGATTAAGGACGGTCGGTGCATGCCGCTGTAAGTCTAGCTTAATTATAAAACGTATGTTTTCCATTTCTGACCGTTTGGCGTTGTGTCCGTCGGTTTATTACCTAAAACTGACGCTCTATCCAATAGTACCTACGAACCTTAAAAATGACTAACCCTTAATTAAGTAGATATACCATGCGAGCAAAAATTATTTGCATCGAAGAGGACCTTGCATCTAAGGACGTAATGCTTAGCCGTAGAGCTTAATACCTGTTGGGTGTCAGTAACTACCTGAATTAACAATCAATCAGTTATTCCGTCATCTTTGACAATCATTACAAGTAATTTGATTCATCGCTAATTTTTCAAATTTCTTGAACTATTCACACAATGGGCTTCACGGAACAGCACAAAACATTCATAGTTGAAGCGTATTTTCGAAACGGAGTGAGTGGCAATACAATCCGGGTTTGTGCATGGACGATTTTCACGAACATTTTCCTAACGTTGCTTTTATTATACTGGGGATTTTTATCATTGCCTGAAAAGAACCGTGGCTGTGTTTAGGGAAACAGGTTCTATACAACACAAAAAAGCAGCAAGAAGACCATCTGTAAGAACAGAAGAACTTGTAGCAAACGTTCGTGAAATAATGCAAAACACGCCAACATATTGTATATGACGCCTGTCCCAAGAAGTGGGAAGATCATATGGAACATGCAGGACTATTCTTAAGAAGCAGCTAAATTTATTTCCTTATAAAGTGCAAGTATTCCAAGAAATACAAGCTGCAGATTTTGAAAGACGCAGGAATTACTCTCAATGGTTTACCCAAAATTTATTGGAAATAAATTATTTATTAGACATGATATTTCTTTCGGATGAAGCCTGCTTCCACCTCTCCGGTTATGTGAATTCTCAGAATACACGCATGTGGAGTAGTGAAAATCCCCATTTTTTTGTAGACTCCACATTGCACACTCAAAAAATTGGTGTCTGGTTAGCTGTTTTCCGGAAAAAGAACTGTTGGTCCTATTTTTTTTCATGACATAGTTACAGCACAGCGGTATAGAGACAATATTTTGAATCCATTTGTTGAGCAATTACTTGACGACGAACTACGTTTTGGGTATTTTTAACAGAACGGTACAACCGCCCATACAGCCGCCGAAACTATTAATTACTTACTCAATTTTTTCGACGACAGATTGATCAGTTTTCGATAAGACATTGAATTCTCACCTAGATCACCTTGTTTAACGGTTATGGATTACTTTGTTTTTCCCCATTTAAAGAACACTATTTTTAAAACACCAGTTGCAAATTTAGAACAATTACCAAAAATGATTATCCAAGAATGTGTTAACATTTCTCCAGAGATGCCGGTCAACACTTTCAAAAAAATAAGAAGAGACGTGTGAATTTAATGCTTATTGGGCATGGCGGTGGCCAATTTCAACAATGTATGTAATTATTTTTTTTTCTTTCTGTATATTCTTACTTTGTTAATTTTGTAAACAACAAAAATAAATTTGTATTAGTCTACTTATTTTATTACTCATTAGTTTGGCATATCATGTCATAATATGAATTTGCCAAAATTTTAACCTAGATTTGCTTAGATATACCGTCTCCATATCATTGTGATCTAAACCAAGCCCTCTTTGATGCAAATAATTTTTGCTCGCACGGTATTAGCTAATAGCTAGGTCACTGCCACCGCTGAGTTACATTCAACGGGCTAAAATAATAATATGTAACGTACTCATGATGATGGCTTGGTTAGTCATCATGTCTTAAATAAATTATTACCTACAAAATGTATGTCAGTGAACACTACACAATAATACCAGATAGTAGAGATAGAGATGGCATAAATAATGGTTTTTTTGTTAGTGCAATAATTGCTAAAACCAACTTATAATAATTTGAAGTAATGGTCAATTTATTATATGTATTATGCCATTAAAATTAATGCCAGCTAATAACAGTTTTTATGACTAATGGATATTTTCATGCGTTCGTCCAAAAAAGTTGCTTTAAACTGCATAAAAGAGTGTATGAGAACGGTCCCCATTATAAATACCTACATTTTGCCGAAAATGTTGTTTAGGGTGAAGATCCCTCGATGTATAAAACAATTACCATTCTCGAAAATAATCCAACGGGCGGATGTTTTTTAATAAACAAAAAAAATATGTCGCTTCCGTGGGAATAAAAAGTTTTGAAATTATAACTGCTGCAAACTGATAGTTATTCAACACGGCGCGCGGCCATCACATACATATAAAGGAAAATAACGATAATGCTTAGAATGAACTATTTCTCGTAATAAATAAGTAATAAAGTCAAGCAAAATATATAATATATACAGTGTGATTTTGTAACTTGGAAGAATTTCAGTACAATTTTACGATATTTTTAAAATAAATTAAAAATACATGATTACATGAAGATTACTTTCACTATTATAGCTACAAACTGAACTCTGAGCGATAGCCTACCCAGAAGTTCCAAGCGACAACAATTTAGTTTCATAAAATTGCCTAAAGTTGTCTTTGAGATCATTTATTGTATTGTAACTATCCTATTCTTCGCCACAAAGCTTAAGGATTTCTTGATGGAAACACTAATTAAGTTCCTTATGAAATTGCTAAAAGTCCTCTTTGAGATAACTTATTGTTAACTTGTCCATTCCAACCCACAAACAGATCTCTTTAAAATGGCCTACCAGGATTTCTAACACTAACTTCCATTTATTTTTTTTACTTTTAGCACTGAATATAATATTGTTACTAGCTATAGGTATATTCTGTGCTTCTAGAAAAGGAGGCTAAATCTAGGTATAAAATTAATAATAATATATTTGTTGGACCGCACGCAATATATTATTTCTTAGAGATTACTGAAATAAATATATGTTAAAGTTCCAATAAAACGTAATATTAGGTCAAGGCATCTAAAATGTCATAAAAAATAAGAAAAACAAAATATCCTTACAAAAGAAAAATTGCTTTTGTCTCAAGCAGGTTGCCGGTTATTCCGTGTAATGATAAAAATTAAAAATAAATAATGTAATATTGAAGAAGTAGTCCATACTCAAAGTGGAGTTAAATGATATAGAAAAAAATTATACTTAGAGAAAAGACTTTGTGTTTTCCTTTTTTCCAATGTAATATTGTTTGGGGGCGAATAAGTAGCTTGGGAGAGTTAGCCTTCCCCCTAGTTGCACCCATGCGCACTTACTTGTCCGCTAGTGGCTATACTAATTAGAATGTTGTTACCACCAAAATAAAGAAATTCTCTTTATACAGGGTGTCTCACGGTCGATGGTACCTTAGACGTTTCTGACGAACCAGTAAAGGAATCGTTCTGAAAATTAGGTCGCGTACATAAACGGACATGCTCTACTAACCTAAAATATTTTTAACAATACAGTGTTGCCGCTTCCACATAAAAATAATAGTAACTTCGATTTTTTAAATGCAATACCATATATTTTATTTTATTTTCGAAACCCCCATTACTTTCCTTACAATTTTTATTAACTCTACTCTATACTTATCTCTTACCGTTTCTAAGGTATAAATTAATTTCCGTTTTTTTTGTCCAAAAACGTCACTTTTAAATATGCTGATAATTTTGAACTCTAAAACACTGAAACCCTGAAATTTGGTAAATAGTTAACTAATACCATAGGGCTCTTTGCCCTGGTCCCAAATCTTAGTTGCAATATACAGGGTGGTTGAAAAATACACTTATTCTGGTAACTTGAAAAAGTGACCATAAGTCCTTTTTTTTCAAATGTAACATCCTGTATATTATTACGGATTTCAAAAGCTGCTAAAATTTCACTTAATTTTTGTATATCATACCTGTACCTAAACTAACTAGTTTAACCATCTTATTGACATATTAAACATAATTTGTAAAATTTTCTATACAATTCAATTTTTATTCGGTTATTAGTAAGTTAGCCATAACAAAAACTGATGTTTACGTATGTTACTATGGTTATCGTTTTGACATTTCGTTAAGTTTAGATAAAGATAGAAATACACTTTAAAGTCATGGAAGAAAACTATGCAAATGCAGTTCTTATGAATTTATTTATTTTATTTGGACAATGTGTGTTTGCATTAACATGCTGTAACATTAAAACTAATTTTTTCTTGAAATCCATGCAGTCAACACCCGCATATTAAAGTGTTTGGATGTAAACGGCCAGCGTTTTGAACATCTGTTAAAATAACATTTTATTAGTTATAATTTTAGTAGTATTTTATTATTTGACTACCTAGTTAATATTTAATAAAATTGTCCTGGATCCTTATGAATTTTCTAAGATTTATTGGGGGTAAATTAGAGTAGATTTCGTTAAACTTTATACATGTCCTGGCGATAATTCTATCACATTGTCCAAATAAAATAAATAAATTCATAAGAACTGCATTTGTATAGTTTTTTTCCATGACTTTAAAGTGTATTTCTATCTTGTATCTAAACTTAATAAAATGTCAAAACGATAACCATAGTAACATAAGTAAACATCAGTTTTTGTCATGGCTAACTTACTAATAACCGAATAAAAATTGAATCGTATAGAAAATTTTACAAATCATGCTTAATACGTTAAAAAAAATGGTTAAACTAGTTAGTTAGGTACAGGCATGATATACAAGAATTAAGTGAAATTTTAGCAGCTTTTCAAATCCGTAATAATATACAGGATGTTACATTTGAAAAAAAAAGGACTTATGGTCACTTTTTCAAGTTACCAGAATAAGTGTATTTTTCAACCACCCTGTATATTGCAACTAAGATTTGGGACTAGGGCAAAGAGCCCTATGGTATTAGTTAACTATTTACCAAATTTCAGTGTTTCAATGTTTTAGAGTTCAAAATTATCGGCATTTTTAAAAGTGACGTTTTCGGACAAAAAAAACGGAAATTAATTTATATCTTAGAAACGGTAAGAGATAAGTATAGAGTAGAGTTAATAAAAATAGTAAGAAAAGTAATGGAGGTTTCGAAAATAAAATAAAATATATGATGTTGCATTTAAAAAATCGAGGTTAGTATTATTTTTATGTGGAAGCGGCAACACTGTATTGTTAAAAATATTTTATGTTCGTAGAGCATGTCCGTTTATGTACGCGACCAAATTTTCAGAGCGATTCCTTTACTGGTTCGTCAGAAACGGCTAAGGTACCATCGACAGTGCGACACCCTGTATATTAATATATAAGGCAAGGCAATAAATACTCAAATAAACACTTCCTAAATCTAATTCCTATTAGATGGCGCTAACATATCGTCCCCTTAATACTACAACTAGGTAACTCGAATTTTTGTGATTTTGAGTTATCTACTTTTACCGGTATAATTTTGCACGCCCCTTTTAATGCTACAACTGCTAAGTTCAATTCTCACTCGATAGTAGAGAAATCCAATGACACAATATAGATATGTCCTAAACCCAAAAAAAAATTTACTGCTAAAAGTAGGCACCTTAAAATATCTAATCGTATATCTGGCAACGCCGAATTTGTTTAATGCAACAAGTGGTTAATTTGAAATACCTAATTGTGCGCCTGGCTAACTTGGCTTGTTGACAGCCCTTTCCCGAGTTTCTACAAGATGCCTATTTGTGCAATTGTTTCTAGCGGCGGTTGTGTGATATTTATTATTATAGTTTGTATAGTTTCAGTGATATTTTGTATGTCTATATTTCTTTTAGCTTTTAAGCAATAAAAAGTTGTTTCGATTTAAAAAAGTTGTACTTATTGCTATATCAAAAACTAGATATATTGGTTTTTTCTAAAAAAAATAATTGCTAAAACTAGATATCTGATTTAATTATTAAAAAAATAATGAAAACAAGGGTTTTGACCACTTAAAATAATCAGGATTTAGATTAATTTCAACTACCTGCGATATATTCAGAAACAATTTCGATTTGCCGTAATAGGCCTCTTTTTATTTTTTGGCAAACTTAAAACTGCTCTCCTGAAAGATCACAAATTTTGAGTTACCTAGTTGTAGTATTAAGGGGACGATATATTTATTACCTACCGACTTTCACCAATTACTGGTAAAAAGGTGTGAAATGGGGTGATTGTATCAGGTCATGGCTTTTCGATAAATCTCAACTCCCTATAAGATTAGGATTGAACTGAAACTCTTCCTTGGGGGGGGGGGGGGGGCGATTAATAGGACATTCGCACTTAAAGTGCTACGAGATGTCTATATATAAGTCGCTTTTGGGCTGCCTGGGGTATTTCATTTTCAATTTAAATACAGAACGCTAACAAAATGTTCTTCCTCGTCAGGTTTGGTGTTAAGTATGCGGCATGCCTCAGACAGGTAGCACCAGCCTCCTTGTCTGGCTGGTACTCATACTTTCTTATGCCCCGGGAGTCCACAATGGTTTCGCTTGTCTAAGTAACCCATGTATCCATGGTGTCTGTCTGGATGACTTGAACTCGACGTATTTCTGTTATTGCATCGATGGTTACACTGGGCTGCAGTGTCAGACCAACTGGAATGACTGTTGGTCGTCTCCATGTCAGAATGGAGGAGCTTGTGTGGACGGCATTGCAAGTTTTAATTGCACGTGCCCGTCTGGATTTGTAGGTAATACATAATTTTGTAAAGAACTTACAACAAAAAGCAAAAGTGTAAATTTTAATATGATTCTTATTAAAAATCATGCTGTAATTTTAGGTGACCTTTGTGAATTAGATTTTAATGAATGTGACAGTAATCCTTGTTGGAACAACGGGACGTGTGTGGATGGTCCTAATGGATACATTTGCCAATGTATTCCGGGTAAAGTAATTTATTTTTAAAAGATAAAGTAATTTTTCTTTTAAATTATGCTAGCAGGTTTGCGTGTGTTTACCTAATATTTAATTTATATTTCCCTATTTAAATAAAATTTTAGGTTATTCTGGAATACACTGCGAGATAGATATTGCAGTTTGCAATACTACTGAAGAAGCGAGATGTCTGAATGGTGGAATATGTCTGGAAGGACCAGGTGATACATTTTCTTGCGCTTGCCAACCAGGTAAGATAGAGGTTAAAGTTAATCGAAATGTTTCTAACCACAACTTTGATTGTGAGATTTGGAGAATGCTCAGAAAAATGCTAGAAGAACGCTATTTGGTTCGTGATAAATAGCCTTTCCATGAAGGGATCGAAATCGTTAAGGGAAGCGGTTGTCTCCAATAATAAACAAAACTACCAACTCACTTATGTGTATGGGATACATAATTTTTTTCAATGAACGGTTTTCACAGCCTAAACAATATTTACTTTAATGAGTTGTTATCGATCCTCCTTCCTGTTATTAAACTCAAGAAACATTTTTCGTTAGGTTGGGAAGGATTTTTATGCAATACTGAAAGTGATGAATGTATGTCAGCCCCTTGTCAAAATGGCGCCGTTTGCATTGATATACATGCCAACTACAAATGTGCGTGTCTTTTTGGTAAGCCAATCTTATTCAAATTTAAACAAAAATTAAATACATTTCGTAACGTTTAAAAGAAGATAGAGATCGACGAATTGTCAAGTTAGTAAACAGTCAAGTTAAGTGTCTAGTCGTATTGTCAAGTTTAAATGAAAAACAAGGCCTCTGTCTTGACAAACGAGGGAAGTTGTCAGACCTAAAATAAAAACGAATACTTACACCAGTAGCGGATGTAAGAAATATTCTTTAAGTAGTGGCACCATCCACCAAGAAAGCGAAATGGTGAATTTTTAACCTAGAATTTTCTCGCCTATTGTTGCAACATTCATATCAGGATCAACGGGTTTAAATATATTAAGTCAATTTCATAATACCCTCTATGTAAGGTATATCCGTGGTTTTGTTCGCAGAGCGACTTGATAAAGATTGAATTGCGCGAGCGAAGCTGATAAAACTCGCTAGTTGCTGATAAGATACATTTATCTCAGAAGAATTGTGTTATACAGGGTGGCGCACCGAAAACTTTCCACCCAGGTTTATTTTCTTGTTAATAATTAAATCAAAATTCGCTCGAGCACGGGACCCTTATTAGTTATATGACCCAAAACTGCAACTTCTACAGCTTCATTTTTTACAGGATTTTTTGTTTAGCGCTGATCCTGTTTTACGAAATTTTGTCACTAATTATTGAAGCACGTAAATATGAGACAATAAGTGTGCATTTAGATGCAATGCATTATAAGACTCGAGTACAATCGTCACTTCTAAAGAAAAGTGAAATAATTTCAACCCTTTCTTGAAGAGTATACGTCATTTTAATCAGTTATTGAACACACTGAAATGTAAAGTAAAATGAATTTGTATTCTTACTATGAATTTGATCGATGCCAAAAACAAACTGAGTTTTTTCGACTGAACAAGTGGAATTCCAAATCCTTTTTGTTGATTTGTTTTGGGGGATTGGTGAAAATATTATTAAAAGTTTTTAAGAATTTAGCGAGCAAATAGTAAATTATTATGCTGATTTTGAGACAATTTAATTCCTTTTAAAATAAGCTATCGCTCGACCTTCCTTTTCATTTCATTTAAGGGTAAAAGTCACCCAATATAAAATATATGCTCCATGATGTTCGCGATCATTTTAAACAGTGCCTTTACAATTGCATGGAGGTTGTAGGTGAACATTTTCAACATTTACTTGATTGATACAAGCGGTAATAAATTTTATTTTCTTTTTAGCCCTATTTCTCAGGAACTATTCACTCGATTTAAACGGACAAGGTCGCGTTTGGAAGGCAATTCAATTCCCTTTAAAAAAAGGTATCACTCATCACTCGACCCCCCTGTCCATTTAAGATTTTAAGGGTGGAAGCCACCGGGTCGTAGGGGCTCCAGCAGGGAGGGGGGGGGTAAAAATAGCAAAAAAATATGTCCCCCTGAAAACGAAGGTTCCCGTGTTCGAGCGAATTTTGGTTTAATTATTAACAAGAAAATAAACCTGGGTGGAAAGTTTTCGGTTCGCCACCCTGTGTTATATCTTATTTTTATTTTTATGTCGGCCCGAGTAACAGCCTGGAACTAGACTAAAGGCCTGTCGTTGATTTGTCGTTTCGATTTTACATTGAGGTTAACGAATTTTATTTTGATAATTCCATATTTTTATCTTATTATTGACGAAGTGTAGGTATCTATCTTTTTTGACGTGAATATGAATCACTGACTTTTGTAACGTCCATTTCTACTTATTTTTAAATAAGTCACTATTACAATTAACCCTAAAAATTAGGTATAATTATAATTAGGAAGGTTTGGCGGGAACCTATTTGTTTTATTTTCATTAAAGGATATGCCGGACGAAATTGTGAAGAGGTAATTCAGATATGTGACAAAAATCCCTGCAAGAATGGTGCATTATGTATCATCGAAGACGGCCATTCCGTATGCTACTGCGTGCCAGACTTTCACGGAGAACTATGCCAATTGCAATATGATGAATGTCAGTTGGGACCAAGGTCAGTATAAGTACATTCTTGCCGTGGTTTGATTCACCGCCATAGGCATGTGTTCACCCCCACAAATCTCTTAAAAAGAGATTTGTGGTTCACCGCGCGCCGGTGCCGATGAGCCTATCATGTTTGGTTCAACTAATCTAAGCCGTATTCGATTTGCAAGTTTAGATCGATCCGGATCATCGACAATTTACCTTTAGATAAGCAAACAATAATCACGAAAGTGGCAGATTTATAGCATCGCGCATGTAAACAAAGCTAGACACTATTAGGCATGCGCAATGCAACATTATATCGTTTGACAAAGGAAAAATAGACAGGACCGGGCTTTTATTATTTGCCAAAAAATTGACCTTTCTTCTCAATTTTTGATCAAGTTGGAAAAAAAGGTAGTGATTTCTGGCATTTTTAGTAGTATAGCAAATCTATCAGATTTTAAGAATAGAAAATTGTTCTTAAGGTTTTGTTTTTAAAATTTGTTTAAAAATGATTCGTCGTCGTGTTTTTAGTTCGAAAAGGAAAAGAACAATTATTCAAAAAAACAATAATTCACAATACATTAATAATTACAAAATAATTACAAGAAAAAAGCATTATACAAAAATAAAAGAAATTCTATTTGACCTAGGTTAGTTATAGGAAAAACACGAAAAAAATTTTCTCTTCTAAAAAAGTGACATAAAGCTCTTCGATTGTCGAAAATAAATGCTTGACATTTATCCTAAACATTTTAACTCTAGTACTTAATATTTTTTATATTAATTTAATAAATGGTAGGTATGTATGTCGTAGGCTGATAGTGAAATCCGTCATTTCATGAAAAGCCTATAGTTACTTTATGAAGCGTCGGCAGATTGTGTAAAAACATGAAATTACACGATCTGCCGCGTCACTTCATGAAGAGACCTTGACGTTTCGGCGTATTATGTATAACACAATCTGCCTAATTTTAAATATCGTCACTTCATGAAATGCCACAAAAACAAGGCATATTGTGTAATTCCGTCTAAAAGGTATATTGGCAACTGGTTTGTTCGGGTTTGTCAGAGCATTTTTTTTATTTTTATAAAATAATATTAGTTGAAAAAATGTAATAAAAAAAAATGCTCTGGGGAACAACGAACAAACCAGTTGCCAATATACCTTTTAGACGGAATTACACAATATGCCTTGTTTTTGTGGCATTTCATGAAGTGACGATATTTAAAATTAGGCAGATTGCCTAACATAATACGCCGAAACGTCAAGGTCTCTTCATGAAGTGACGCGGCAGATCGTGTAATTTCATGTTTTTACACAATCTGCCGACGCTTCATAAAGTGACTAGGATTTTCATGAAATGACGGATTTCACTATCAGCCTACGACATGTATAAGATTAAAAAATTTGGGCGCCAAATAATTGACAAATCGAAGATTAATATTAGTGTTGCTATTTGGTATAATAATTATCCTATTAACCTTGCCTCTAGTATGATACGGGTGAAAAATATAATTTTTTAGTTTTTGGTTTTTATAAACAAATGAACATATTTCAAGAACATACACAGATTTTACATATAACAACAAAGAAAACCAGCAAAATAACCAATCTACAGTGTTATCGCGTACCTAACCTCAAGTCATGGTACCTATATAACTTTTATTGATTTTTACAATCTGGTTAAAACTTGGGTACGTCGGTGTTCAAGAATTTGAAAAGTGTTTGCCCGAGAACTTGACCCGTGGAATACTGGCTTTATTAAAAGCTTAATGTCCGGGTGTACAGATTTTAACCAAAAAATTAACCAACCAGCAACTTTAACAGAATTAATTTTCTCACAATCAGACACAATTCACTAAACTACACAAAAACTAGAAATCCGTAAATATTAAACACCCATAATCCACAATAGCTAAAAAACTACAAGGAATCCACAGAGACACCTTAAGACACAACAACAAAAATGTCGGCCGAGCCGGTTCTGGAGTGTATTTTGAGTATGTCGCTAAAGTAGGATATGCCGATAACACAAGGTTTGTGCGCATGCCCGAAGGTGCCCATAGGGAAGGCAGCTGGCTGGCGAGTCATGCGCTCGGACGTATTTTTTCACCCATAAAACGTTTAGTTTGCGCAGGAAATAAGCTTTACGTATCTAAAGGTAAATTGTCTATGATCCGGGTCGATCTAACTGATTTGACCTCTGTTCGATTGGCAAATGATCGCACGGTCAAAGTGATCTGAACTGATTTTTAAGATCAGATCGATCCAAATCTCTGTGCCATTCGAATACGCCTCTGATAACAGGTTAGCAGTAGCATTGGAACTATAAATGAAGGTAGAATAGTCTTTCAAATTTTACGTGAAAGTGGATTAGATATCTACCGTGCCGTGCACATGAGGTATGCCTATTATTTAGTTTCTACTAACATACTTATTTTAGATGTTTGAATGGTGGTAGTTGTATAGATGGTATAGACAATTTTACCTGCTCATGCCCACCAAATCTAACGGGTGTTCTCTGCGAGTGCCTTATATTATCCAACAACCAACTAGACTGTACCTACGTATCGCCCAGTACAACAACCATACTATATGCGAATTATACAACCGTAACTAGTACTAGTTTTGAGACTGAATCTACAGTGGTCTTTTCAAGTAAGTTTCAGCATACAACATACTTAGTCCACGTTATCAGCGATTGTTGTAATTCTTTATATTAACGTAAATTTTTCCATCTCTGAAAAAATTGATTTGCTTTTCATCAACAATACCTTCTTTTCCCACTTCTAGAACCTCTCCCAGACAAATATGCTATTAGGTTGTGTTTATACAATACTACTTAAACGATGGTGATGCGATCCGTCGAAGAATGAATACGGCAGTGAAGACGACTACCTCTTTCTCGAGCTATCCTGTACTTATTCGCGTTGCTCGCATCGGATCGCTTACTCGGGTTACTACGTTAACTAAATTTGTTTCCAATTTTAGCCTCAGAAAAGACCAGAACGCCTACTACTATTTTAGGGACCATAACGCCCACACATGTGCCAAATATTACAACTCGAGCCGCTGAAACGTCAACAATCCCTTACTGTCTAACCAAACCAGCCACTACTAAAACTACAACTATAGCTGATATTTCTACAACTATTTTTGGGATCACAGAAACTACATCTTCTCCAAGTACTACCCAAACTTCAAGAACAACAAGTATAGCGACAACAACTCTAGGTAAGTCATTGAACGTAGAACCAAATAGAAACAAATCAATCTATTTCGGTTGTCAGTGTTGTCACATATTGTGGTTCTGGAATTTTTATGCTTAATAGTTAACTATTGACCCTCTAAACCCATTCTAGAAACAACCAAAGAAACTGTTACCCCAGTAACCAGGATAATCACAACAACAGGAATATTATTTACTAATTTAAGTGAAGAAACTACTACAGAATTGTTATTAAAAACAACTGGATATTCGGAAGTTAGTACTGAATCTTTGGAAACAAGTACAGAAGGAAAAATGACTACAGAAAATTTTTTTACATCTGTACAAACAGGTACTTAATATAAATAAATACGCAAACCTTTATCTATTCATAAAATTAATATAAAACCCCTACCTAATTGATTTTGATTTTTTTGAAGTAGATGAGCGATGTGAAAAAATCTCCATTATTTGATTAAAGCTTATTAACTTGAATAATATCGTGATCTTATAATTGACCAATGACCATATTGTTTTATAGTATTTTTAAAGGACAAAAAAGAACTTTGAATCGTTGAGGCCTTTACTTGATGGAAATTCATTATAACTCAATGTAAGACAATTTATTTTGTCAAATTTCCACTTATTTGAAAAACTTTTTCTTTACACGACGCGTTTCGCTACATTGTAGCTTCTTTGGGTGTATGGTGTTAACTAATTTTATTTCAGTACAATAACAAAATGGTCTAGATACTTAATTACTCAATAATTCAGGTATACACATTACAAGCTTAATTATTTAATTATATTTTCTTAAAACTGTTTAGGTATTGTAAACTTAAATATTATTGTCGGTATAATATATCTTAATCTTATGGGAAATCCAAAGAACCCTATTTAGATTATTGACACAGATTTAGCAAAGGCTATTTAGTTCTAATTGGTCGTTTAATAATGCACCGGAATTTTTCAATCGATTTATTTCTAACCTTTCCAAAAGATTAAGTTTTTGACCCTTGTTTTTAATATGTAAAATTTTAAATTTGTTATCAAAATTATGTTGTTCCTGTAAAAGATGATTAGGTTAAGTTGAGTCGGTTTTATGACTGAGAAAACTTCTTCTATGTTCCAAAATTCTAGTTTTAAATGATCGACCTGTTTGGCTTATATAAGTTTTGGGACAAAAGCCACAATTTAATTGGGAAACCCCCGATTTATTATCCTTGTTGCAAATTTTACATATTGAAAACAAGAGTCAAAAACTTAATATTTTGGAAAGTTTAGAAATAAATCGATTGAAAAATGCCGGTGCATTATTAAACGACCAATTAGAACTAAATAGTTCCCCTTTGCTAAATCTGTGTCAATAATCTAAATAGGGTTCTTTGGATTTCCCATCAGATTAAGATATATTATACCGACAATAATATTTAAGTTTACTTAGTATAAGACTTTATAAATTGTTTTAAAGCTATTTTGTAATTATTAATATATTGTGTATTAATGGTTTTTTAAATAAACAGTTTTAAGAAAATATAATTTAATAATTAAGCTTGTATGTGTATACCTGAATTGAGTAATTAAGTTTTGTTATTGTACTGAAATAAAATTAGTTAACACTATACACCCGAGGAAGCTTCAATGTAGCGTAACGCGTCGTGTAAAAAAAAGTTTTTCAAATAAAAGTGGAAATTTGACAAAATAAATTGTCTTTCATTGAGACAAAAAAGAAGTTATTAGAATATCTAAAAATTAACAATTTTTTTTCATCCTCTGCACGAGTACATTTCGTGCTTAGCGTCTTTACCTTAAAGCTTCTTTTGTCATCAGATGTTGCATTTGAGAAAATTTACTGATTTGCAGAAACTTCAACACCGACATTAAGAACGACTTCCTCAGCGATTTCCAATCAAACAACCGATACAGCTCTTACCACCTTAGAAACGACACTATTTGCTGAAAATATTACAAGTACAGAAAGTCCAGGAGCGACAGAAATGTCTAGTATATCAGATACAACAATTTTTACTGTTTTTACTACAAACCATACAACAGACAGCGAAGTAACAGAAACTATGGTATATCCAACCATACCTACTATATTTTTTTCCACCCAAATAAACAACCAAACAATTACCACTTCCCTTGGGACAGAATTTCCTCCGGAAACTTCTACAAGAAACGCGACAACTACCCATCAAATCGAATATACAACTCTACCGGACGTTACTTTTACTTCCACCAAAGCAAGTCTGGAAACAACAAGTCCAGGAAACATCGGAGAAACGACCAAAACCACAACGGAAATAGAGGGCAGGGAAAGCAACAGAACGTTTCCAGAAGAAAGTACTACTACTATACTGCCACCTATGACATCATTTTTTACAGATGAACCATTAACGGAGTATACCTTTTCAACCTTAAGAAGTAAGTGTAGGTATAGATTACAATACTTTCTTCTTTACATTCTATATAAGAGGCTTATCTAACTTTTTACTGCTAAAATTACCGAGTAGGTAATGATACTTTACGTTTCTTTGTAAGCCTTTTTGGAGCAGGAAAAAAACCTTCGGACTCTTATTGTTACATATTTTCACCAAACGAAAAATTACTCTTAGGCATACGGAATTTTAATGGGTACTAACTTATTAAATTTCAAAAAGTTATATTTCTAATTATGTTTTGCAGCAACTACTGAATTCATGCCGACTGCTGAAAGCACAGTGACATTTCTGCCTTCCTTGCCTACTACATTAGCCAGTGTGGATTGCACACTCCCAGACACAAGATGCAGGAACGGTGGAACATGTGCTTTTATAGAAGAGAGTCATCGGGTAAGAGTATTATTGTAAGCAACGAAGACAGGACATCTCATTCTCTTTATTATAACAAGCCGACAAGATGTCAAATGCAAAGGTCCACAAGGTTCCTCGCGAGTACCACATTGCAACCACGTGAAAATATTCATCAATTTTTACTCTTGATCTAATGAAATGAATGGACAAACCACTGTCTACTTCAGATATCATTGGTTTTCTGTCCAAACCAATTGCCTATCGGCTTCGGCGCTGCCTAGCACTCCTGTGTAAATATTATAACAAAAAAGTATTACAAGACAGTACCAGAGATCTGTAAAGTAACTGATTTAGTGCCAGCATTTTCGTTTTACAAGAAACTGATTATACAGTGTGACCATCAGTAAAGTCTGCATCATAATGGGATTTTTTTGTATTAATAGCTTTATTCGAAATTTGACTTTGGCATCAAGTTTTGCTTCGATCGAGATGAAAATTAAGCAAAAAAATAGTAGTCACGTGATTCGTATTATCTGTCATATTTTAATTTTTCCAAAAAATAATTCAATAGTGGGGTTATTTCTGAAAATATCGAAAAAAGTTATAAGAAAAAGTTTTTTTTAAATGCAGTTTCTAGCCAACATGCAAAATTTCAGCTGCATAAGATAATTTTGATTTTGTATCCATATTTTGTAAATTGCACAACTTTTGCAAAATAAGACTCAATGCTACCTACATAAAACTTCTCAGTTTTGACAATGCTTTATTTCAGATACATTTAAAGTAGCGCCATAATAAATGTGTATTTTTCTACAAAATCAAAATTGGGCTATTAAAATTTGGTCGCATGTGATGCAAAGTTTATTTGTTTTTGACCCTGTATGGGGTAACTTCATAAAATAAGTATTTTTGAAAACGTAGTTTGTGTCTGAAAGTAATACACCTTAATATTAGGACAAAAAAGGACACAGTGTCATCAGTAAAATGTTCATTAAGTGGAAAATATATTTTAGTGGTGGGTTAAAAAATCAAAATTATCTTATACAGCTGAAATTTTTCATGTGGGCTAGAAATTGCATTTCGAAAAACTTTTTCTAATAACTTTTTTCGATATTTTCAGAAATAACCCTACTTTTGAATTATTTTGCGGAAAAAATTTAAATTGGATAGATAATGCGAATCACATGACCACTATTTTTTTTTGCTTAATTTTCATCTCGATCGAAGCAGAACTTCATGCCAAAGTAAAATTTCGAATAAAGCTATTAATAAAAAAAATCCCATATGATACGGACTTTACTGTATAGCCATGCCATATGATAGAATGTCCTGTATACCTAAACAGTGAGGGTATGTTTATGAATGAGATGCATGGCTTATCTTTGCTTTATCGTCGTCGATTGTATAACATTACGTACCAAAACATAACATTTTGTTAGAAAAGAAAAATTATATTTTAAGCATATTATTCTATATCTAGGCCCAATTAGTCCATTTTTCTTTTTCGAAACTTTAGTTTATCTAGTTTATACAATATTCCTCTATTTCTAGAACACAGGATATGCCGGCTCATTTGTGATACCACACATGTTTTTGCCATAGGCCAATCTAAAGTAACCATTTTCTCCCCACTGAGTCCCATACGAGTTCTTAATAATCCAATACTCCTTTCCGCTTTTTTTCCCATAACCAACAATTAGTACGCCATGATCGTTGCTATTTTGAGGGCAGCTTGGATCGTCTATGATGCCAGATTCATAATTTTGCAACAGTCGGGCAGATAGGGAAACAGTGATTGGTCCAATTGTAGCCACCGCCTTTTTCATATTGTATTCGCTTGAATTAAGAAACTGAAAGAAGAAAATATTGTGCACAGGGTGGCCAACTAAGAATGCGAGGTACTGTATCTGGGAAACTATCCATCGTAGAGGCTTGCGGCAAAAAAAATTATTACTAAAACGGCCAAGAGAAAAACCTGGAAAATATTTTCAAGTTTCTGAAATGGCCGCTAGGGAGCGTAACTGCAATCTTGAATCCAAAAAAGGGACGTTTCTGTAAATTCCGCTATATTAGGCTAATAAAAAAATCCTGATTTTTAATGTCGAGGATAATCTGAACCTTTTTTGTTTAATACTTTTTGCAGTATCTCTAAAAATAAAGTGGTGGGGGGTATTCAAACGTTTCCGTAAATAGCATCCTGTATCTTCGAAACGGTGAACAAACTTGTGCTCGTTAAAAGGAGCTATTCTTGGGCTACAAACATCATTATATTTGAAGTTTTGTAAGTTTCACATATCACCGCTAGAGGGCTTTTTTCGACATTCCAACAGAAATGGTTAATTTTCTCAACAAAATAAAATGCATTGGTATCATTTTTTTTTCATGAAAAAGTAGCTAAATGATGCCTAAACTAGCTCGCGAAAACCGCATCTCGATATCTTATTCCTAACCCAAAATATCGGCAATAGAAAATTTTATACGAAAATCCCTTAAATTTTGATTTTATTGTAACTATATTTTTCTGGAATTCTTTCTATTATGTAAGTTGTGGCCCTAAAAAGGACCGATTTATAAAAGGAAGATTTTTAAGCAAATGCTCGAAATGCTGACCATCACGTTCTTTGCACAAAAAAGACAATTAATAGAAGCAGGCCATGGAAACAAAACAAATACCTAATCAAAACATAAATAATCCAAATTGACAATAGTTGTGAAAGTTTTGCGTAACCTACTTTGAGTAATTTTTGTGTTTACAAAATGCATTTTATGAATGATGAAGCTGTTGATATGCTTGCGGTTTATTTTGAAAAATGCATTTTATGAATGATGAAGCTGTTGATATGCATGCGGTTTATTTTGAATGTCTTCAGAATACCACAGTAGCTAAAAGAGTTTACGCCGCTCGATATCCAAATCGGCGCCTTTGCGATGTGAGAGTTTTTCCACGATTAGTGGCGAGTTTACTAGCCAATGGTTGATTTCGGCCTAAGTTTCAACGGCAAAGAATTGGAAGAACACAAGAAAATATTAACTACGTACTGGGGTATATTGAAGGAAATCCTCATGTTGGCACAAAAGCATTGTCCCTTGAGTTGGACATAATATCACGAACAACGGTTCAAAATATTTTGAAGGACCATAGGTAAGTTCTAATGGCCATCAAAGTTAGGTATTCGTTTAAACTTTTTTTAATTACTCTTAGAATGCACCCATATCAAGTCGTTTTGCATCATGCCTTGAAAGAGGAAGATTTTAATCGGAGGTTGGATGGACTATTGCCATTGGAATCATTGGATGTTAGGTATGATACGCCAAAATAGAGAATTTTTATTTCAAATTCTTTGGACCGATGAATCCACCTTTAGTAGTGACGGGAAAGTCAATCGACATAATATGCACTATATTGGTCGGCAGAAAATCCGCATTGGTTGCGTGAAGTTCAGCACCAAGGACGTTGGAGTTTAAATGTGTGGTGTGGCATACTGGAAGGCAGAATTATTGGGCCATATTTTTTTGAGCAATCCCTAAATGGCAATGTCTTTCTTGAATTACCGTTGTTGCTGGAAGATGTGCCTTTGGAAACAAGGCAAAACTTGTTTTTGCAGTTGTATGGTTGCCCAGCACATTTTGCCGTTATTGTGCGAGAGCATATTAATGCAGTATTTCAACAGCGGTGGATTGTAAGAGGAAGTCTGTTTCCATAGCCTCCGCGATCACCAGACCTAAATTGCCTGGATTTTTATTTATGGGGGCGGTTAAAGGACATCGTGTTTCAAGCTCAACCTACGATCAGAGATGATTTGAAAAACCGGATTCGTAATGCAATACGTAACATACCGACAGCCGAAATTAAAAGTGCAGTTTTGTCTACCCATGAGAGGCTTCAGCAATGCATAGAACGTGATGGTCAGCATTTCGAGCATTTGCGGGGGCATTAAAAATCTTCCTTTTATAAATCGGTCCTTTTTAGGGCCACAACTTACATAATAGAAAGAATTCCAGAAAAATATAGTTACAATAAAATGAAAATTTAGGGGTTTTTCGTATAAAATTTTCTATTGCCGATATTTTGGGTTAGGAACAAGATATCGAGATGCGGTTTTCGCGAGCTAGTTTAGGCATCATTTAGCTACTTTTTCATGAAAAAAAATCATACCAATGCAGTTTATTTTGTTGAGAAAATTAACCATTTCTGTTGGAATGTCGAAAAAATCCCTCTAGCGGTGATATGTGAAACTTACAAAACTTCAAATATAATGATGTTTGTAGCCAAAGAATAGCTCCTTTTAACGAGCACAAGTTTGTTCACCGTTTCGAAGATACAGGATATGCTATTTACGGAAACGTTTGAATACCCCCCACCACTTTATTTTTAGAGATACTGCAAAAAGTGTCAAACAAAAAAGGTTCAAATTATCCTTGACTTTAAAAATCAGGATTTTTTTAAGTTAGGTTAATATAGCGGAATTTACAGAAACATCACTTTTTTAGATTCAAGATTGCAGTTACTAGCGGCAATTTCAGAAAATATTTTCCAGGCTTTTCTCATGGCCGTTTTAGTAATAATTTTTTTTGCCGCAAGCCTCTACGATGGATAGTTTCCCAGATGCAGAACCTCGCATTCTCAGTTGGCCACCCTGTATAATAGGAACGGATATTCGCATTTGCTAAATTATGTTTATCGCAAGCAACGTTCCCCGTAACTCGTTACAGATTTGTACGTCGTACAAAATTATGAGCGGTAAAATGTTTTCATTGGATGGTTTCTCTTGGTTTTGTTTCTTTATGGTATAGTTAAAAGGAGTACCCATCAGTGGCGTAACAAAAACTGAGCCCCCCCCCCCCCGCAAACGTTTTCAGGGGGCCCCCTCTTTATAACGAATTGAAAATGATAATTCTTATTTTCATTATTATTAGATTCAGGTTTATGAATTTTTGAATTCGTTAATCGTGTAATAATGTAATTAGGGTTAAACCCACATTATGTGTTAAGTACCTACTATTAAAACAGCAAACAATTCGAATTTATTTTATAATCCTAGGTAGGCTGGTAGACATAACATATTAGGTAGTTATTAAAGTTATTATACGTAATATTCCAGCAAACATGATGCAAAATCAAAATTTTTAAAACACCACTGATAATGTTGCTTATCATGTATGGTAGTAACGGGCCTCATAAAATCCAAAAGACAGAAACCAGCAAAACACATAAACACTCAACGAGTCTGCACAAACATTATATCACTAAGTAGGTAGGTACCTACTACACAAGGTATTATAGAAAACGATCAGATCGTCGAGAGTTTTTTTTGCAAAATCGTAAATAGGTTTTTACTATTTTAAGTTTAGAATAAGATCGTTCCGCTGATGCCAGACTAACTGGTAAAGTTAGAAATATCATCACTGCACTAGATACATCTGAAAAATTTTAAGAAACACACTGATTTTTTATTAATAAATGATCCGCAAGTTCATACACTGTTTTTAATTTTGAAATACTATCTCCAAGTCCCTTTCCTAGTCTTAAAATTTGACTAGGAAAGTCAATGGACAAGTCTTTATGGTATATCGTTTGTAAATTCCGCGCTTTCACGTATAATAATTCTTCTTCACTTAACGAAGTTAAATTCTCAGGATATAAAAAAATAAAATTAATTACGAAATGAAATACTTATGAAAAGCAAAGCTGGCAGCAAGTTTTGAAGGGGCCGTCAGTGTTGCCCCCCCCCCCCCCCCCGGGGTGTTTGTTACGCCACTAGGAGTACCTACCTTAAAGTTCTTTAATTTAATCAAAGGACGTTTAGTTAGACAGGAACCATTTTTGGCTTTATATGCATAACTTTTTTCTTTTGCGACTCCTTTCTCACGCATATACCTAAAATGTTAAAAAAATATTATCGCTATAACTATCCGAAACGAATAACCTAAAGAAATTAATTGATCAGCCGATACTAGGTGGAAATCCATATTATAGTATTATGGGATAACAGTAAAACAAAGTTGAACTTGTAAATTTCCACTATATTACCAAGAAAAATAACATGTTTCGCTAACACTGTAGCTTCGTCAGATGACAATGATTTAATAAAAGGTAAAAATAAAAATAAAAGGTCGCTGCACTAAAATTATTGAAGATGTAAATAAAACAGTGGGGTTACAATAGCGGGGACATCCAACAGAGGGTTTAAAAATTAAATTACTAAATAATAAGAAGCTACAGTGTTAGCGAAACATGTTATTTTTCTTGGTAATATAGTGGAAATTTACAAGTTCAACTTTGTTTTACTGTTATCCAATAATACTATAATAACCTAAAGGGCGTTTTCACACCCAGGGCCGTATCTGAACCAAAATTTTGGGGGGGGTTAGACCAGTGGCAAAAAATACTAGTTATACTTTAAACATACATTTAAACATACACACATACAAACATATAAGGATTTTATTGTTTTCGGGGGGGGTTTGAACCCCTAAAAACCCCCCTCAGATACGGCCCTGTACACCTACCGACACCGAGACGACAACGGCATGGCCGGTAAGCCACATATCATTTGTTTTGTCCCAGAAACGGGGTTTTGCCTACACAAGTTCGATTAAACTAAGCAGCCATTTAAATTAATTAACCTTGGTGTTTTGACGGCACGGCGACGACGAGTGGGGCGGATGCTCCTTGACGGCAAGTCTGCGCCTGCAACGACACGATACCAAAAAGTCGGTGTGTCAGTGTGAAAGAGCAGCATTAATTTAATTCACATGGTGCCGATTAGGGCTGGGCAAAAATTCGATATATCCATATATCGAATAAGGATAATATTTAAAAAATAAACTATCGAAAAATCGATATTATCGATATTTAGGGATATTTATCGATATTATTGAAATTTATCGATATTATCGATATATCCGATCACATCGATAATATCGATTTTTCGAGTTTTTGATGTTGTGGTGTAATAATGTCGCCTAAATATTTGGATGCATATCATTGATAATAAAAGAAGGGAAGAATGCGATAATCATTATTGTTTTTATCCTTTATTTACGCCTTTACCTGATTTGTTTAGTGTTTAATGTCATTTTTGACTGTCACTAATGAATTTTTATACATGTGTCTTCTGTTTAATAAAGTCAATCTTTTGGTATACTATAAATGTCAGTGTATCAATACACATATTAATATTTAATATCGCCTAACACTAATTTGATATAGGTATAAGTAGGGCTGGGCAAATATTCGATATATCGATATTTTTATCGATATATCGATAAATAAAATAACGATATTTAAAAAATAAAACAGCGAAAAATCGATATTATCGATATCGACATTTTCGATCTATCGATATTTTCGATATTTATCGATGTCATCGATATGTATCGATATTATCGATATATCGACTATGGGTGAGATTACAGAAAATGCATACCTGCAACTTTGCAGATCTGCAAATATGGCGGACTTGCAGACGCAAAATAATTTGCAGAAACTTGACATTCCAAAAACCATTTGCAAATCCGCCATTTTTACCGTAGTTAAACCGTTTTAGTACTACTGGTTTATTAATATTGACTGACAAATATGTGAAGTTCTAACCTCACCTCACATTTTAATTTAAGTTTTTTGCTCCGAAAAGAAAAGGGTAAAGGGTCTGTCGAGAAGATTCTGTTCAAATTGTTCTGCTTTCAAATAATCAAAATTCTGAATATCATTTTCTTCATAATTCACAGGGAAGTTATTGTAGGCCTGCCTTGTGTAAGATAACACAAAAGATATTATAATTCTTATCACTTTTGAGGGTTTGTAAAGATTTCCTTACACGAGTAAATAGCCCAAATACATGGCAATAATTAATTAATGTTCCCTTCTCTTTTTTTATATAAAAATTATTATTGCAAAAAATATAAAATGACTACCATCCGTCAAATCCCCAAAATATAGATTAGTTTTTAATAAATTTTATACATTCTGCAAGGTTGCAGCACCTTCCAACCATCTGCAAATTTGCAGACGACTTGCAGACGCAAAGTATGATAATCGTTTTCTGGAATCCCACTTCTGTCATTTGCATCTGCAAACTGATACTTGCAGCTGCAGGTGTCAGATGCAGACATTGAGGTAGGATTAGCAGAGCTTCTGTAATGTCACCCTATATTGATATTTTTTTAATATCGATATTCGATATTGGAATTTCAATATCGCCCAGCCCTAGTGCCGATGTCGTGTCGTTGCCGTGCCGGCAGGTGTGAAAAACGCCTAAGGTCGTTTGCGATTTACATCTAGAGGATGGTTTTTCACTACAGAGCTAGCATCTACTTACTTAAACGATTGGAAAATTGAACCACCCTGACAGCCGTGACAACCTTTAACACAATCTATTAAATTCTGCTCGCTTAACTCAATTGTCTTTCCTTTTTGAATTGCATATCGACATTCAGTTGCGGCTATCTAAAAAAATATTTTATTTAGTACCATCGAGCTTCTAGTTCCAATTAAAATTACACCTTACCTACGTCATGTCATTACCCATTATTAGTCCTCCTTTCCTCCCCAATAAGCTGTATCGCTAAGAAAATGTTTATTTATTACTAGCTAGGTACCTACGCTTCGCTTGCGCAATTCAATTTTTGATATAAATTCGCTATCGAAAGAAAGCAGCGGGTACCATGCAAACTACCCAATAGAACCCCAAAAGAAATTTCTTTCGTGCTTTCTTTGTTTTGCAATAAAAATGTCATTCATCTCCAAGCTTTGTTCATATAATATATACAGACTGTCCGCGGATAGGGTTTACAATAGCACAAACGGATAAAAAATTTCATTTTTCGGGAAAAAGTCACTATTGATAAAAAGTTTTCCTTGTAAAAAAAAATGCAACTTACGAAGAGAAAATTTTGATTTTTTATACAGGGTTCGAAAAAACTTCAAAAACATGATTTTTCTCCAAGAGTAAACTACCTTTATTTCTCATTTTTGACCAAAATGTCAATTCTAAAACTTATTTAGAATAACGTTTGTAATTTAAATCCGAGATTTAAAATAAATCTTCGATTTTTTTAGTTTTTTTAATTTTTAGAGGTAAAAGAATTTTTTTTTGGATAGCAGCATTAGCGGTCGATATACCTACATACATTATCAATGACAGAGGGGTATCAAAAAGTTTCAAAAACTGATTTTTGGTGTTACCAGAAATATGTATTTTTAATTTTACAAATGAAGTGACCCCGGAAATAATACAATAAAATCTTAAAATTTACAACAAATAATAATTTCATAATTTGCTATTCAAACACTCCCCCTCCATATTTAACACATTTTTGCAGCTGTAAACGAATGTGGTCAAAAATTCTTCGAATTTCTTCAATGGAAATTGTTTGAACAGCTTCAACAATTCGCTGTTTTCGAAGCTGTACGTCGTTCTCAATTGGACGGGACTACACTAATTGTTTGAGGCGCCCCCAAAGATAGACATAATAGTCAAATCGGGACTTATTGAGGGCCAGAGAACCGGATCATTCCGACCAATCGATCTTTGGCCAAATGTATTATTAAGCCATTCCCTTACTTCAATTGCGAAATGCGCAGGGCATCCATCTTGTTGAAAGTCCAATTAATTCCTAAATTGGTGAGGCAATTCTTCTAGGTTGTCAGAAAGGAATGTCTCCAACATTTCAAGGTAACTCCTACGGTTACACGTGTTTTCGAAAAAGTATGGGCCAATAATGCCATAATAAGAAATCGCACACCAGACATTTACTTTTTTGTAATAATATTGTCTTCTTGCAGGAATTCTAAAACGGGGATTATTTTCGCTCCAGTATCTAATATGGGCAGAAGACACTTTCCCGTTTGTTGAAAATGTCGATTCATCGGAGAACATGATAAATTTATGAAAATTCCTGTTTCCACTTACAATTTTCCTTCTTCCAACGTTTGATGAAAAGTTGGCTTAAATGGGAATATTTTGTTTGCCTTTAAAATATACTCAATATGAGTTTTTTTTACTACATCAAGTTCTTGAGCTCGGTTTCTTAATGAGAGGGTAGAATTGTCAGCAACAGACTGCAATACGATTAGGGAAGCTGCGTCATTCTGATCAGTTTTTTTTTTAATTGGAAACTGAACCAGTTCGCTGAATTTTTCTTAATAATTATTAAAAATAAATAATTTATGAAGTCCCATTTTTGAGACGTAAACGTTAGGGTATCTTTGATTAAAATTCTCTATCACAAAGTTGTGAGAACTTTCGCCCGCACCGTAACATTAAACTAAATAAACACTTTGTTCTAAGGTCAACATTTTTATAACACATCAAATTCTATTTTACAACTTCAAATTTGCCTTATACGTAAAGCAAAGTAATAAAAAGTTAAAAAAATTCCTTGTTTTTACAAAGGATGGTAGGAATAGCAATTAAAATTTTAAAACACACACCACCCATTATGAAAATAGAGTCTAATAAAATTTTATATTAATATTTTTATTGAGCAGCAAAATTTCCATTTACCTCTAAAAACTAAAAAAACTAAAAAAATCCAAGATTTATTTTAAATCTCGGATTTAAATTACAAACGTTATTCTAAATAAGTTTTCTAATTGGCATTTTGGTCAAAAATGAAAAATAAAGGTAGTTTACTCTTGGAGAAAAATCATGTTTTTGAAGGTTTTGCGAACCCTCTATAAAAAATCAAAATTGTCTCTTCGTGAATTACATTTTTTTTACAAGCAAAACTTTTTATCTAGAATGACTTTTTCCCGAAAAATGAAATTTTTCATCCATTTGTGCTATTATTTATTTATTTACTACAGATAAAATCCCAAAAACATTTGTTTATGCTATTGTAAACTCTATCCGCGGACAGTCTGTATATATCAAAAACATATATTCATCATTAAGAAATATAATTATCCATTTCATTACAGATCGTTAATAATAAGGCTCACAGAACCATTTCATGGACTTTGCGTTTATAAACACCTTAGTAGTCAAATTTATTGAAATACCGAAACACGCCAATAAAAGTCCGTATAAAAATATATTTTCCAATATAGGTACATTTTTATAACCCCTTTTCATCCCTTTAGGGGCAGACGTTAAAAAAATAAGAAATAAGTGTTTCATTACTATAGAAATTATAACCAAAAATATTTTTTCAATTTTATACCCCACATTCGTTAGAGACCGATTTTCCAAAAAATAAGAAATGCAGGTTTTATTAATCGTATACAGGGTGTCCGGAAAAAGGAGATTAATCCGTTAATCATATATTTCTTAAGGAAAAATAATATGACCTTAATCATGCCATTTTTCATTTTTAACCCCCATGTTCGATATATTATTATATTATATTTATATATATATTATATAATTTTCTACAATATTGTTTCACTATAAAGAGTTACATCTTTTGAGAAAAACTAAACAAAAACAATTGTCAAATATATAAAATTGGTCCAGTACCCGCTAACCACCCCTATTTCTTAGTACGTGCGCCAGTGACTTACAAACTATATTTTTTTCAGGTAATGATTTGTTTTTGATTCATTTTTGACTTCCATTGAATTTCGATAAAATGATGCGTTTTGGAGATAATTTCAAAAGTATGGATCCTTAACTGATGTCAACGCGGCTCACGGTAATCTTAAACTTTATATATGCTAATAAATGGTACTCGAATTATCGAAAAAAATTAGTTTTTAATTTTAAACTTTGACATATACAGGGTGATTCACGGTGTATGGAACGTTAGACGTTTCTGACGAACCAGTAAAGGAATCGTTCTGAAAATTTGGTCGCGTACATAAACGGACATGCTCTACCAACCTAAAATATTTTTAACAATACAGTATTGCCGCTTCCACACAAAAATAATAGTAACTTGGTTTTTTTAAATGCAACGGTACACCATATATTTTATTTTATTTTCGAAACCCCCATTACTTTCCTTACAATTTTTATTAACTCTACTCTATACTTATCTCCTACCGTTCCTGAGATACAAATTAATTCAGTTTTTTTTTGTCCGAAAACGTCACTTTTAAAAATGCTAATAATTTTGAACTCTAAAACACTAAAACCCTGAAATTTACTAAATAGTTAACTAATACCATAGGACTCTGTGCCCTAGTCCCAAATCTTAGTTGCAATATACAGGGTGGTTGAAAAATACACTTATTCTGATAACATGGAAAAGTGATCATAAATCCTTTTTTTCAAAAGTAACACCCTGTATATTATTACGGATTTGAAATGCTGCTAAAATTTCACTTAATTCTTGTATATCATACCTGTACCTAACTAACTAGTTTAACCATTTTTCTGACGTATTAGGCATGATTTGTAAAATTTTCTATACAATTCAATTTTTATTCGGTTATTAGTAAGTTAGCCATGACAAAAACTGATGTTTACGTATGTTACTATGGTTATTGTTTTGATATTTCATTAGGTTTAGATACAAGATAGAAATACACTTTAAAGTCATGGGAGAAAACTATACAAATGCAGTTTTTATGAATTTATTTATTTTACAGAAAAAGAAAAGCACGAAGTCTTTCTCCACAATCTTTATTAATCGAAAAACTAGGCGAACCTAGTATCACATCGACATGTTTCGAGTGTAGAAACACTCATCATCAGGAAACAAAGTGAAAATCAAAATGCTGATGTTTTTAGCAAGAGAAAATAATGGTGAGATTGAGCCGTAATGGAGCTTTTAATGGTGTACAAGAGATGTAAAATTGAAAAATCAGAAGGTCAAAAATCAAGACTCCAGCATACTGAAGAGTCGAGGGTTAAGTGTAGAAGCACACTGTCGTACAGAAAAAGATAGGGTAGTAAAAATTAGGGAGTTTTGAAAAACATATCTGTTAAAAGTATTAATAAATTACTGAAACATCCTGAGTTTTATTGAGCCCAGTCAGAAACATTTGAAAATGTTGGGGTGAGATGTAAAGAAAAGAAGAGAAAAAGAAAAAATTGTTTTTTTGGTCAAAGCATCTGTAAAAAAATAGAAAGGGGAATGTAGTAAATGAAATTTAAGAAGTGTAGTAGATTAGCTTACCTTTTAATGTAAAAGTAAAAACAGTTGGGGTACCAGGCTTTTTACGGCCCAGTTACCCCGCCAGAGTCAAAGCAGACACATTGTGTGGAAAAAGTTTTTAGAAAAAAAAAATTATTGTGTTCCCGTTATAGAGGTGCTACTGTAGCCAACACGTGTAGGATGGGAAATGAATCTAAACTTGACATTGTAAAAGAGGGGAACAAATGACAAGCGTTTTGGCGGTCAAAATGAAGAATCCTCAAGTATGCCAGGAGTTTATAAGAATTTTGTAAAAGTTATAAAGGAGAAAAGCTCAATTAAGGTGTAAAATTGCTTAAAATACTAAAAATCACTTAAAATACAAGATACAATCAATACAATCCCTATAAAATAGAAAGAAAATTACATTTAGAAATATGTTGCTGAGGTTTGAAAATAGGCATCATAAGTATTTGTGTGACGACCTCTGTTGGTAGGTTTATAATATTAGAAAAGTGTAACTCAGTATTTCGACAAAGTAAAAAGTGACTATCACTATGATGCCTATTTTCAAACCTCAGCAACATATTTCTAAATGTAATTTTCTTTCTATTTTATAGGGATTGTATTGATTGTATCTTGTATTTTAAGTGATTTTTAGTATTTTAAGCAATTTTGAACCTTAATTGAGCTTTTCTCCTTTATAACTTTTACAAAATTCTTATAAACTCCTGGCATACTTGAGGATTCTTCATTTTGACCGCCAAAACGCTTGTCATTTGTTCCCCTCTTTTACAATGTCAAGTTTAGATTCATTTCCCATCCTACACGTGTTGGCTACAGTAGCACCTCTATAACGGGAACACAATAATTTTTTTTTTCTAAAAACTTTTTCCACACAATGTGTCTACTTTGACTCTGGCGGGGTAACTGGGCCGTAAAAAGCCTGGTACCCCAACTGTTTTTACTTTTACATTAAAAGGTAAGCTAATCTACTACACTTCTTAAATTTCATTTACTACATTCCCCTTTCTATTTTTTTACAGATGCTTTGACCAAAAAAACAATTTTTTCTTTTTCTCTTCTTTTCTTTACATCTCACCCCAACATTTTCAAATGTTTCTGACTGGGCTCAATAAAACTCAGGATGTTTCAGTAATTTATTAATACTTTTAACAGATATGTTTTTCAAAACTCCCTAATTTTTACTACCCTATCTTTTTCTGTACGACAGTGTGCTTCTACACTTAACCCTCGACTCTTCAGTATGCTGGAGTCTTGATTTTTGACCTTCTGATTTTTCAATTTTACATCTCTTGTACACCATTAAAAGCTCCATTACGGCTCAATCTCACCATTATTTTCTCTTGCTAAAAACATCAGCATTTTGATTTTCACTTTGTTTCCTGATGATGAGTGTTTCTACACTCGAAACATGTCGATGTGATACTAGGTTCGCCTAGTTTTTCGATTAATAAAGATTGTGGAGAAAGACTTCGTGCTTTTCTTTTTCTGTATCATTTAACTCCACTTTGAGTATGGACTACTTCTTCAAAATTATTTATTTTATTTGGACAATGTGTGTTTGCATTAACATGCAAAAAACATTAAAAGTAAATTTTTCTTGAAATCCATGGAGTCAACACTCGCATATTAAAGTGTTTGGATGTAAACGGCCAGCGTTTTGAACATCTGTTATAATAGCATTTTATTAGTCATAATTTTAGTAGTCTTTTATTATTTGACTAGTTAACATTTAATAAAATTGTTCTGGATCCTTATGAATTTTCTAAGATTCATTGGCGGTAAATTAGAGTACACTTCGTTAAACTTTATATATGTCCTGGCGATAATTCTATCACATTCCAAATAAAATAAATAAATTCATAAAAACTGCATTTGTATAGTTTTCTTCCATGACTTTAAACTGTATTTCTATCTTGTATCCAAACTTAATAAAATGTCAAAACGATAATCCTAGTAACATACGTAAACATTAGTTTTTGTCATGGCTAACTTACTAATAACCGAATAAAAATTGAATTGTATAGAAAATTTTACAAATCATGCCTAATACGTCAAAAAAATGGTTAAACTAGTTAGTTAGGTACAGGTATGATATACAAGAATTAAGTGAAATTTTAGCAGCTTTTCAAATCCGTAATAATATACACGGTGTTACATTTGAAAAAAATTACTTATGGCCACTTTTTCAAGTTACCAGAATAAGTGTATTTTTTAACCACCCTGTATATTGCAACTAAGATTTGGGACTCGGGCAAAGAGCCCTATGGTATTAGTTAACTATTTACCAAATTTCAGGGTTTCAGTGTTTTAGAGTTCAAAATTATCAGCATTTTTAAAAGTAACGTTTTCGGACAAAAAAAACGGAAATAAATTTTAATCTTAGAAACGGTAAGAGATAAGTATAGAGTAGAGTCAATAAAAATTGTAAGGAAAGTAACGGGGGTTTCGAAAATAAAATAAAATATATGGTATTGCATTTAAAAAATCGAAGTTACTATTATTTTTGTGTGGAAGCGGCAACACTGTATTGTCAAAAATATTTTAGGTTGGTAGAGCATGTCCGTTTACGTACGCGACCAAATTTTCAGAACGATTCCTTTACTGGTTCGTCAGAAACGTCTAACGTTCCATCCACCGTGAATCACCCTATATATCGACGTATCGAATATGAGGGTCAAAAATGAAAAACAGCATTATAAAAGTCATATTATTTTCGCTCAAGGAATATAATAATATGGTTAATGGATTTACCTTCTTTTTCCGGATACCCTGTATATTAAAGTATTTATGCTGAGAATCAAGAAATTCGGACCAAAAATATTTTTCCCAATGTAAACTTTTAACCCCTTTTCACCCCGTTAGGAACCGATTTTTAAAAAAATAAGAAACATTTATTTCATTAATTGTATATTAGAGTACTTTTGCTTAGTTTCAAGAAAATCAGACCAAAAATATTTTTCCTAACATGAACTTTTATACATTACCCCTTTTAAGAGAAAAGAAAAGAAATTTGTATTTTATTAATTATTGTATGTTTGAGTATTTACGCTGAGTTTTAAGAAATTCGAACTAAAAATATTTTTCCAATATAAACCCCTTTTTCCACCCCCTAGATCCAAAATCTTAACAAATTACTAAACGCATGTTTATTTGTTCCAAACAAAAAATTGGTCTAAAAAGTTTAAATTATATCTTTTTCACTAGCGCTTTCGTTGGACCCCCTCCATTTCTTTCCCCTAGGGGCAAAATTTTCCAAAACAGTTACAGCATAGTACCATTTTTCAGCAAAATAGTTAAAACTTAGAAGCAGTTGTAGGTACCCCCTCAAAATAGGCTACACCCCTTTTTCCACCCCTAAGTGAATTTTGAAAAATAACCAAACACTGACTGAATACATTTTCTTGAAAAAGTTTAGGTTTTCTATTAGGGCATAGACCTAAAGTGTATATTACTACCTCTATGATTAGGGTCATTGTCTGATCGCAGATAAAATATTTATTTTTCAGGGACTTACAGTGGAAAAGGCCCAGCATGAGGCGCAGTTTCCTTGGTCCTTTACTCTGGTCACTTTTCCTTTTTTTCTCCAATCAACACTCTGTGGCAGACGCCTATTTCCACGCACGTTAGTACCTATTCCTACAATAAGTTTAAGCTGTTGATATTGTCAACTAAAACTCACAGTGGTCCGGTATATTTTGGATACTCGACCACTGTGCATCGTTGAGGTCGCGACCCACTGTACGCCAATCGGGGTCAAGTGCATCGCAACCTCAGCGTATATTTGGCTATATAAACTGGGCCAGCTTGAGCTGCATCCATCGGTGATCATTGCCCGGTCAAATTACATCTACTAACGAGTGGTCAAGCCTTGGGCTTGGCCAAGTGCCAAGTGACGTCTCTGCTCATCGCCCTAACCGACCTACGCCCCATTCAACAAGACATGCTGGTTCGCCTTTTAGGGAAAGCTTAATAAGAAGAATCCAATAGACGACCTTTTATAGATCTACAGACTTTCATTCCTCTATCTACGTCCCCGAGACACGAAGAGAAATTCGTGACAATATATGTCGTTTTCCGGCATTGTAAAGTAAATGTTAATTAAGGTAGCTGTTGTACACAGCCAAACTATACATTTTTTATTTCTCCCCTTAGATTAATTTGATGATGAAAACTTTTAAGTATAAATCTTACCAGATCCTTTTGGCGAAGGTGTTAATGCGTTGTACTTCGTAAATTCCTCAAAACTAAACATCGTAAATTTCGTTATATTCAAACGACATGAGGATCCTGTTTTGTTGTAAGCTTCATTGAGCTTTTTAATTATGTCTAGGTTTTTGGTAAATATTTCTTTTCGCTGGTCCGTCATTAATAGTTTTTCCAGGTCAAGTCCATCCAGTTCTTTCCGTAATGATGATCCATATTTATTCTTAAAAAAAATTGTATAGAACGCAGGTCAATGAGGTATAAATAAAATCTTCTATTTTGAGGACAAAATGTTCTAGAAGAATTAATCCGACCAAAATATAATTTTATCATGCATTTCTTTATCCTTAATAAGTATTTAAAAAAATTATGAAACACTTCTTATATTCTTATTTTATTCATGGAACTTATATATAAAGTTTTAGGCCTCCACCAGTTTTAGTTTCTAAGATACAAAAATTCCTATAAAAATGTCACCCCCCGTTTTACGTTTATTTTTGAAAATTTTCTACTTAAGTACTAGATGCCTACGTTATAAGGGGAAGACCTCCTCGAAATTTAATGATTCTAGGATTAGGGGTTTATGCTGGACGATGATGAAGCAGGTAGTCAATTACAATTTTATGATATAATACTATAGATTACATTTCTTGTGAATTTTTCTATTTTTTTACAGCCACAATTTTACTAATATTTTGGTTGTAGAATAAAGAGAATGCCTCAAATTACTCGTAACATTCCTGATACTACTAATTATAACATACGCACCATAAAATGTTGATATAGGTCATCTATCTCATCACCTCCCACTGTGATAATAAAACAAAAAAGCAAAATTAGGAATACTTGCTTCATTACAGAAACATACGTACTTATTGGCTTATATTTTGTTCATATTGAATATGTTTAGAATATTTTTTTTAAATTTAATTAGGTAAAGTAATCAAATTTCAGTAAAAACGTGCGAACAAAAAAATAAAAAGCGTTGTTATAATGTAACAACTATAATACAACTTGCAATTACAATAATTAATTTGTAAGCCCTTATCTTAAAGCTTAACTAATTACCCAATACGTATACTTTAGTGCCATCGATAACTAAATTTTCTACAAAATTATATGATCCAAAAATTCAGACTGTGAAAATTATTACAGAGGAAGGTCGTAGGCATCCACCAAGAAGGGATCTTTCGAAAATCAACCCCTAAGGTGGTAAAAACGAAGGTTGAAATTTTTGTACCTCAGAAACTAAAACTGAAGAATGTCTAAAAATTGTTATACAGGGTGAGTCTTTTAAAGTGTTACAAGGCGATATCTCGAAAACGGTTTAAAATATTTTCTTGAAATTTTAGTGAGGGAATGGGGAGATGGTGGGACATATTTAAACATATTTTTGACGTCTACCCCCCTTCCCCATTTTGAGGGGTGAGGGGTAACTTTGGAATTTTAAATGAGACGATGTACTTTTTTTTGGTAAACACGAACCTACGGAAAACACTACGTACGTATACAAAAAATCTTTTGATTTGCTCTCCTGTTTACGAAATTCTTTTAAAAACCAATTACCCCAATTATTAAATCAAAACATAAGTTCTGACATGTGGTTTCAATAGGACGAAGCTCCACCGCATTATGTGATACAGGCCCGTAATGAGTTGAACGAATTGTTTGAAAACAGGTGGATAAATCGAGCTGGTTCGGTAAACGGCCTGCTAGGTCCCCGTATTTGACCCCCCTTGAATTTTTTCTTTATTTATTTTTTATTTTATAAAAGATAAAGTGATGGCGGCTACACCTACAACTTTAGATGATATGAAATACCGAATCCGCGTTACATGCTTATTAGTAAGACTTAAAATGTTACAACAGGTACGATATTTATTCTGAAAAAAAGTGACAAAGTGTTTGGAAGTTGAAGGGAGACATTTTGAACATCTTCTGAAGCGGGGCAGACGATAAATAAGTTGAAATTAAATAGTAAAGTATTTTTTGTGTTTTATAACCTAATAAATCATAATTTCGTAACCAGGGGAGCAAAACAAAAGATTTTTTTTGTATACGTACGTAGTTTTTTACGTAGGTTCGTATTTACCAAAAAATAGTACATTGTCTCATTTAAAATTCCAAAGTTACCCCCCACCCCTCAAAATGGCGAAAGGGGATAGACATCAAAAATATGTTTAAATATGTCCCCCCATCTTCCCATTCCCTTACTAAAATTTCAAGAAAATATTTTGAACCGTTTTCGATATATCGCCTTGTAACACTTTAAAAAACTCACCCTGTATAATAAGTTCCTTTAATAAAATAATAATATAAATGTTTAGACATGATTTCAAAAAAGGGGTTGAAAAAATACCTGTAGCCTAGTCAGAGGGGGTACCTATAACTGTCTATAATCATAGTACCAAGCATTATAGGTTAAAATAATTAATCTGTTAAAATAAGCATGAAGCATGTATTTTGGGAAAATTTGGCCTCTATAGGGGACAGATAGAAGTGAAGGGTGTAAGTTTTCAACGCAACCTGTAGAGAAAAAGATATAAGTAGTAAATTGTAGACAAATTCTTCGCTTAAAACAAATAAACATGTGTTGAGGAATTTCTGAAAATAGTGCCGCTAGTGGTGGAAAAGGGGTATAAAAGTTCGAATTTCTTAAAACTCAGCATAAATACTCTAATGTACAATAATAATTAATGAAACACGAAGGTATTATATTTTTATTTAACTAAAAATATAATATAAAAACTAAGGAAACACGTATTTTTTATTTTTTTGAAAACTGGACCCTAACGCGGCCTGAAAGGTCGTAGAAAAGTTTCTATTGGAAAAATACTTTTTGTCATATTTTCTTAAAATTTAGCTGAAATACTCTACAACACAAATCATAGAAATTTTTTTTCTTATTTTTTGAAAATCGACCTCTAAAAGGGTGAAAGGGAGGTGGAAAAAATATTTTTTAACATACTTTATAATAAATAATAATAAAGACCTTTATTTACAGAAGGGAGGGGTTTAGTTCGACAGACATAAATGTCTGGCGCCTGTTCAACTTTCTTGACGTATTAAATAAATAAATTGATTAATTGAAAGAAAAATAATGTAAGAAAGTACGAAACAAATTTATTTTTTAAAATAATATGGGTAAAGTCTATACGAAGTCAGTGTGAACAGCAAGGAAATTGGGGTATGGTCAAAATACTAGGGCATTGAAATAAAAATCAGAATTCTTATTTACTGTTCCTCGTCGGGAGTCCACGTTGATTTGATGAATCCGTCACAAAAATATGTGGGCTGGACTAGAAGCCTAATGCATTTTATTTGTCGCTGCCGAAATTTCTTGGGTAAAGGGTTTGTTTTAAATTAAGGAGCATTTTAATTATTTAAGTAATATAATATCAATTTTACAGAGAAAGCAAAGACCCGACATTAGAAATGATTCGGGATAAATTACGAGATTACCCGGATTACGAATATAAATCTCTCGACACTTTGCTGCGTAGTATCTTACTTGCGGTTTCAATTGCAAAACACTAGATAAAAGAGTGGTTATCATGGAATCGCATCGCATAGTAGCGCACCTGCAAGTATATATTATTATACGCAAAAAATACCGCCAAGCAAAAAGGGATATAATTTATTTAGACGAAACTTCGTTTGGTACACACGATGTTGTTGAGTATGGTTTGGTAGATAATAGCAATACCAAAAAGATGGTATTGTCAAATGGAGGGCAACAATATGAATATTCCTCTAAAGGCCACAAAAAAAGTGTTATTGGAAGATATAAAAGAAATAATTTTAAGAAGGAATATGTCATTGACAAATTAAGTTTTACGGTTTCTCCCTATTACAACGTATTTAATCCGATCTAAGATGATGTGGGCTGCAATCGAGCAGAAACTTAGAAAATAGAATCGTCAACTAACAGTGCTTTTACTAGGAAATATAAGGACAGTTGTGCATGAAGTAAACGCTGGTGAAATTAGGATGAAATGTGTCCGGCGTGTTATGGAAAAGGAGGCTAAATATTGTATTTTATCGTTTTTGATCCAATAATAATAACGCCAAATTTAGATTCCAGCTCTAAAGTTTTAGATAGTGACTGATTGACATGAAATTCTCAGGTAGGTAAATAAAACAGAATGTTAGGTAGGTAAGTACCTACTTCTTTTATTTTCACTTTTATATAAAAAAAAATATTTGTGCGCAATCACGCAAATGATTTATAATATGATGTATACATACCTATATGAAAAATATTATTAATTAATAATTCAGTAAAATATTTTTCCTTGTCTACAGTCGCGCAACCACTCCACCCATGCTTTATTTCCTAAAGGATATGCCGCCTATAATCCCAGTTTTATTTCTATGCTGCTCACCACACTGATTTCTTATAGACTATACCTACCAAAAGGTTCTATTGGGTAGTATGTAGGTATAGAACGCTTATTTGTTTCAATAGCAAACTTATACCCGCTAGTATTAAACAAAAAAAAACATTTTGTGAAAATTTAATATTTAGGTATATTCAGAGTTATAATTTTTTCTAATATCTCGTTTTAGTGTCTTTGTCCCTTCGGCGCAGAAGGTCCGTACTGCGAAATTAAGCTGGGCATCCAAAAGGCAGCCTTTAATGGCAACGGCTACCTTACCCATCAATTACCCGACACCCAAAACATGTCGATTGAGTTCGAAGCGAAAACATTATCCATGACAGGACTTCTTTTCTACGCGCACTTGGACAGATCCTATATGGCACTTTATCTCGAAAACGGATTTCTCATGTTTAAATTTTCCTGTGGATACCAGACTATGTTGTTAAGTGAATTAAAAGTTCCGGTAAATAATGGATTGGCAATCAATATCAAAGCTAAGTACGTTTCAATACTTTTAAGTTTAAATAAATGGTTCAGCTACAGTTAGTCGGTCAAAAGAATCCATTTGTTTTGCTTAATTTTTTCCAGCCTGGAGTTTTCGCCAGATTCCAAGCATTGCGATGCGTCGATAAAAATTAACGATACCTTATCAATGACTGGCGACCAAATGGCAAAAATGAACACATTCTCCAAGTCCATTGCCCGGCTAAATCTAGGAGGCGTCCCTATCGACATCCCCTACGATACCATCCCCAGCGAAGGGTTTGTAGGATGTATGTCACAATTAAAAGTAAGTATATGTTTTAAAGCAATGTGCATAATAGTATAAATGGTTCAGTTCCATGCTTATTATAGCAAAGCGACACTCTGTATATATATACAAGATACTACGAATCTCAAAGGAATTTTTGACCAATTTCCTATACTGCTTATGGCCCACCTAAGTATATGTTCGTAATATACCGTGCGAGCAAAAATTATTTGCATCAAAGAGGGCCTTGCATATAAGGACGTAATGCTAAGCCGTAGAGCTTAATACCTGTTGGGTGTCAGTAACTACCTGAATTAACAATCAATTAGTTATTATTCAGTCATATTTGACAGTCGTTACAAGTAATTTGATTCATCGCTAATTTTTCCAATTTCTTGAACAATTCACACAATGGGCTTTACGGAACAGCACAAAACATTCATGGTTGAAGCGTATTTTCAAAACGGGGTTAGAGTAAATGGTGAGTGTCAATACAATCCGGGTTTGTGCATGGACGATTTTCACGAACATTTTCCTAATGTTGCTTTTATTGCTGGGGATTTTTATCATTGCCCGAAAAGAACCGTGGCTGTGTTTAGGGGAACAGGTTCTATACAACACAAAAAAGGAGCAGGAAGAGCATCTGTAAGAACAGAAGAACTTGTTGCAAACGTTCGTGAAATAATGCAAAATACGCCAACAAATTGTATAAGACGCCTGTCCCAAGAAGTAGGAAGATCTTATGGAACATGCAGAACTATTCTTAAGAAGCAGCTAAATTTATTTCCTTATAAAGTGCAAGTATTCCAAGAAAAACAAGCCGCAGATTTTGAAAGACGCAGGAATTACTCTCAGTGCTTTACCCAAAATTTATTGGAATAAAAATTATTTATTAGACCTGATATTTTTTTCGGATGAAGCCTGGTTCCACCTCTCCGGCTATATGAATTCTCAGAATACACGCATGTGGAGTAGGTAGTTAAAATCCCCATTTTTTTGTAGAGTCCACATCGCACCCTCAAAAAATTGGTGTCTGGTTAGCTGTTTCCCGAAGAAGAATTGTTGTTCCTATTTTTTTTCATGACACAGTTACAGCACAGCGGTATAGAGACAATATTTTGAATCCATTTGTGGAGCAATTACTTGACGATGAACTACGTTTTGGATATTTTCAACAGGACAACTATTAACTATTTACGCAATTTTTTCGACGACAGATTGATCAGTTTTCGATCAGACATTGAATTCCCACCTAGATCACCTTGTTTAACGGTTGTGGATTACTTCGTTTTTCCTCATTTAAAGAACACTATTTTTAAATCACCAGTTGCAAATTTAGAACATTTACAAGAACGGATTATCCAAGTTGTAACATTTCTCCAGAGATGCTGGTCAAACTTTCGAAAATATGAAGAGTCGTGTGAATTTATGCTTGGAGCATGGCGGTGGCCAATTTCAGCAATTTATGTAATTCTTTTTCTTTCTGTATATTCTTACTTTGTTAATTTTGCAAACAACAAAAATAAATTTGTATTTGTCTACTTATTTTATTAGGTACCTACTCTTTAGTTTGGCATATCATGTCATAATAGGAATTTGACAAAATTTTAACCTGGCTTTTTTAAATCCAAGCCCTCTTTGATGCAAATAATTTTTGCTCGCACGGTACATACTTTGCATGTAGTTTTAACATGTATATTTATAATAGGCAATTAATTAAAAAATATTTATAACATTTTTGTGATTCGTAATCTTAATTAGATTTCAGGAAAGAAAGTTTACATTTACAAGGATGCAGAAGACGGATACGAGATAGCAGAATGTTCTTCATTGGCCTGCCTGTCAAATCCATGCAAAAATGGCGCTTCTTGCACTTCCAAGGGCGACAGCTGGAGCTGCCTTTGTAGAAATGGGTGAGCTACTTTAACTACCAAAAATTTAAAGGTATCTCCAGTCCAAGCAATGCGTAATGCAAGAAATACATAAATTACTTTCTATGTATTTGCATAATTTTATCTAAATCTATCAATATCGACATTTTCAATATCAGCGGGACATTTAGTGTTACTTTAAGCTAAACTTGTATAGGGTAAAGTACGGATAGATGCCCTACTTTTGAAAAAAATCGAATTAAATTTTTATTGTTAAAAATAGACAGGTCCTTTCAAATGCATATGGTTACGTTGCCTTTCATGTTCAGTCTACCAACAATTTAGTTTCATACGGCTGATGAGTAAACAACTATCACCAAGATTGTGAAGACGTTACAATTGGGCAACTATCCTGATGGGGTGGGATAGATACCTTACTAAGTACGGATAGATGCCAATACTAAGATCTGACTCGTAGAACTATTGTTGTCGTGCTGTCTGTCACCACGTCGTTGGCAATCACTAGAAATTATGCTTAACAACAACGTGATAAGCAGAGCTGGACAAGCTAAGTAGGGTGAAGAAAAAACTCAAAAGGCTCACATTCTTCCATTAAATATGATGTATTAAGAAATACATTTTTTTCTGAATAACAAAAAGCAATTTCTTTGGCTTTTTTTTGGCTATTGTAATGCATGTTTTATAAACTAACTAATCATCCTCCGAACTATCGCCCACCCAGCAACTATTTGAGCATCTATCCTCTATGGGCATCTATCCGGGCGCTGAACTGGGGCAACTATACTTTTTGGTACGGATAGATGCCTCACTTCGGTTTTATAACCTCTTAGAGAATTACGTTTAGATAATGATGTACTGCATAAATTTGAAAGGTATTTCATCAAAAAAATCGAAAAACATCAACTCATCTAAAAGTTTTTTCGTAATCTAGCAGAATATTCGAACTGTAAAAAACTTTTCCACTGATTTTTACACATTGTAGTTCTAAAAACGCTCTTTAAACGGGCATGCATGCTTCGCCAAGGTCGCTTTGATTCTGAGACGTGCAGGACGTTCGAGCACTACAGGTTGCCAGTTGTTGTTACCGCGGCACTTAGGGTATGGTCCGAATATCACCACCAGTAACCACGGTTAACCTCGACAAATGACAGATCAACCATAAAAATCCGGTTATATTCGGGACGAAAAATCACCATGTTCGTTAAAATCATAACCTTTAATTTTGAAAAGTTCACGACAGACTGATAATTTACAGAAATGCTAAATACACTTACTTATAATTTCATTGAGATTCATTCTCTTAATAAATTACCAACCATCGGCCAAATATTTTGAAATTAAATTCATAACAATATTTTATAATGACAAGTGACAGGAGAAACCACTTGTAACCGGCGTTTAAAGCCGGTGAGCATTTTGACATTTGGGTGATGTCATATCCGAAAACCGTGTTCCAAAATAAACCTATTTTTTGGTTACCGCTATCATTTGGTTAAATACGGAACGCTAAACCACGACACTAGTTACTTTCGGACCATACCCTTAAATTCGTCATGGAGTTCTGAGAAGTGGGGCAACTATCCCACCGGGGCAACTATCCGTACTTTACCCTATGTTTGGTACACACCTTTTGGTACAACAAAAACGACAAATAAAGAGATCGCAAATTTTTTCCAATTTATTTTGGAAAATTATGATAATAGTAGTTTATGTATGTCTATTATTATGTTTCAGATTTTTAGGTAAAATGTGCGACATATCAATTTGCGACGACAACCCCTGTTTATATGGAGGAACATGTATTCCATTTTCCAGTAGCGGATACATTTGTCTGTGTCCGTATGGCAAGCATGGCCATTTTTGTGAAAACGGTAAGCATTAAAATGACACACTTCATAAAAATTCTCGTAGACAGAGCTATTTAGTTGGCAACTTTAACTTTTATTAATATTACGAACTGTTCACCCTACTTATCCTAATTTCTGTCCTTTTTACTAGATTATATACAGGTTGGAATTTTTAACTGAAATAAATTCAGTAGGAATTAGAAAGCCTCTTTATTTGCTGAACAAATACAGAACTACGGCTGCGTTTATTTTTAATTTGACATAATTTTTTCGTGTCTTCATGAAATTTATCCCTCTTTTGGGAGGTCGAAATGAGTCCCAACTTTTTTATTTCAATTGTAAAGATATGTATAGTGAGCTTGTTGAAAAGGATATAAAAAGGGGACTATAAGATCCATTATGGGAAGTTTAGAATTTCAAAATTCAAAGTACGCAGACAGATAGAGAATTTGAATACCTTTAAAATGAGGTATCACTGGACCCCTAATCCCATTTAAGATTTAAGGGTTGGAGCTTACCCCTCCAAGCGATTTTTTTCTACGGAGCGATATAAATAGGAGAAATCGGCCTTGTTTCGTTTTCATTGGCCCACCCTGTAAAGATAATAAGTTTGAAGCACACGTTACTTAATTGATCAAAAAACTGACATCTAATTGCTTAGCAATAATTAGGCTTACGGTAAGTGGCTTAGACATACAGACCGGAAAAAATGCTTACTATTCACTGAATCTAATCTTAGATATTTTGGCATATCATTTTGGGGAATTTGCTTTGAGTATCTGTTCAATATGATATTTATTCAATCAAAATCAAAATCAAACTGTGCTGGAGCTACATTTCCCCAGAGATAAACTCACTAGGCATTTAGATATTCACAGATAAAAACACTCGAGGCTCAGACAGGATAGTGGCTCAGTAGGCTCAGCGATTCAGATTTACTAAATCTAAAAACAATTCACTAAACTGCAATTTATATAATACTAGCGTGTATCCGGCATGCGTTGCAACCCGCTGGTATAAATACAAACCCGATATATTAGTACCCGGCATGCCACTTTCTGAAACTGCACCCGTGTGAAGCTGGGGCGGGTCGCTAGTTATACATAAAAACCTTCCCCTTGAATCACTCTATCTATTAAAAAAAAAAGCTTCAAAATCCGTTGCGTAGTTTTAAAGATTTAAGCATATATAGGTAGGGACGGACGGACAGACAGCGACTTTGTTTTATACTATGCTAAGATTAAGAAGATCCCGGGACGGTATCGAGCCCTCGATGATGCCGTGTTAAAAAAATAAGGTAAAAAGTATTTACTAGAGACTAGACCATTGCTTTTATACCTTAAATGAGTACCTGTTGGCCTCCTGGTAATCACTGCCCGGATGCTATGCATTGGTTGTGAAATGCCAGTTTTGTGTGTCTTAATTTTTAATTTTATTTTAATGTTTGTGCATTGTGTCCTTTATACACTAATTTATTGTTATTTATATACATTTGTACATGTTAAATTATATTTACCTAAGTATATATTATTATTTATGACGTGCTATAACTATAAACAATTTATGTAAGTAGCAAATAAAACTTTGACTTTGACTTATTCTACAAAAAACAGTTAGAAAATATATGTTTGGGGTCAACTCTAGGCACACTAGCAGACCACTACTCTTATTTCACAAAATAATAACATTGCCATTCCTATTTTTGTTGGTTAGTCCAAAAAAATTAAATTAATTCAGTGTTAGTGTGAACTTTCGGTTAAACCGGATGTAAGAAATATAGTACTTCCGGTTTGACCGGAAGTTGACAATATTGGAAAGATAATAAAAATCGAAGATAGGGACATGTAAGCCGTTTTGCTCTAAGACGTACAGTTAGAAAGCTCGACGCTGTCAAAGTTCAAAAATGTCATTTTTCAAGAGTCAATATCTCGGAAACTGTTAAGTATAGACTAATAATGCTTTTACTCAAAAATGTTCAGAATTTTATGCAGAATCCAAAAAATTATATAAAATAGGGGTATCCATTTCAGATTTAGATCTTACCTCCCCTCCCTCCTAGGGGCTTGAAGTAACAAGATTGACAATATACGCAAAAGATGTCCCCTTCGAAATAAAAGTCGACGGGTCCGAGCGATTTTCCACATTTTTATTTTAGCAGGAAAATCGAGGTGGGAAGTTTTCAAATGAACACCCTGTATAATGCACACTAGGGGTGTCAATCTCCAAAGGTTTTCTTAATTCCGAGATTTCTACGACTAATCTTGGGATGAGATGTACCGAAAAAAATCAGATAACATTCAAAAAAATTTATTGTATTAACTTAAAACACAAAATTTAACAAAAAAAAAACTCCTAAACGAACTATACCAACAAATAAGTTTCAGGTTTATAATATTTTTTGAAAATACCGCAAAAATGCTCAAAGGCTTTTTGAGAATATGCCCCCCGACTTACCCGACTACCACCATTTGCGTATAAATCAATTTTATGAGTAATGATGTCGGGCAGTCGAGTCTTATTACTTTTTTATCTGCTTTTATATTTGAAATATCGAAATGAAATATGCGTTAAAAATCTGTGTTTATCCCGGGATTAACAGGTCCAATCCCGGTATTTTCAAAACAGTTTTCCTTTCGAGATCTCGGGATAATGTACACCTACACCTATGCCCGTTTTAAGTCAAACAAAAAAATCTATTGTGTATAAAAGTTTAGAAAATGTATACAGGTACACTTACAAGTTCGCTAGCCAAGATTATTTTTCCTTGATATAAATTATACGGACGCGATTATAATATACTCTATTTGTTATTAGACAAGGCGTTGTAACGGAAGCACGCACCCTGGTGGGTACTTTTAGTGCAATCTATTTCTGTATTTGCCAAACAAGCAAACTGATGTTGAGAAGTACGAAATGTGGTACCCTATTATACTGGAGTGTATTTGCGCCGTTTTATTTTTGAGTCCTTTCACACCCACACTTCATTGTACCTGTATTTTGTATTGTTGTTGATTCCAACGTGATGGCGTTGCGGCTTATTTACTACTTGCTATTTTATTAGCAGGGTTTAAATGCGCTGCAGTGTTATTGGTGGAGTTGCTTCGGGTTGTGGCATTCTGATGAGTTCCTAACAAGGACGAAACAGCTGTCAATGCAGTGTTGCCAACGCTACCCCGAACGGGGTATATCTACCCCTTTTCAGAGAGATCTCGCTCGCTCGCTCCCCTCACGCAATTCTACCCCGATTACAGTATCAAATCAACAAAATTTGTTTAAGTAATAAAAATACTTACAAATAATATAAAACGCAATAAAAAAAAATTGAGCAAGATCGATTACAAAAATCAAGATCTTTAAAAAAATCGATCGAATCGAACATCCCTAAGGTGCGCGAGTACGTAGTGCGATACTTGCTCATATTAAAATGATAATTGAAAATTCATTAAATTTTTTTTTCACTTTGTGTATGTGTCTCGTTGAATTCGGTTTTACAAAATATTTGTCGTTACGCAAAAAAATATGTCGAATTGTTAAGTTTCAAATTTTAACTAAGCTACCCCGAACCGACCCAGTTCTACCCCTCTCTCTGACTGTAGTCTACCCCAATAAAAAAAGAAGCCAGCGGCAACACTGTGTCAATGTGATTCGATGTCTACTCGGTCCCAGGGAGTCCCGGAGTCCATTGTTTTTGGCATCCCTGTGTAGGTACTTCAATGCGAAATGCAGGTCTTTCCCCACTTTAAAGTCCGCTAGCCGAGATTATTATGCGTTGATATAAATTATACGGAAGCGATTACTCTACTTTTTATTGTATATTATGTTCTAAGTCTTGGACCCACAGCAGTGGCGGCGATAAGACCCCCGCAAGCTCCGCATCGCGGGGGGGCCCCAGCAGTGGCGTAGCGTGGTTAAAGGGGCGGAGGGGGCGGAAACTTCAAAGGTAAGGGCGTAGTTTTTTTTGGTAAAAGAGGTCGAAAAAAAACGCGCCGCAGGCCAAATTTTTTTGGGTGCCACGCCCTTTTTTCAATGAAGTTGCCTGATTTTCAAGTAGGAAATAAATAAAATACAAAAAATATAAAATACACAAGATCCTCAAGAAAATCACAAAAAAATTAATCAAGTAAAAAAAAAGTACTTCGTTTTCATGGCTCATTATGGGTCCTGGGGGGGTAACTACCCCCTTATCTACGCCCTTGTTGAAAGGGTTTCTCACTGCTAATGCATAATTTCGTTTGTTTAGTACATTTTGGCCTGAGAAATAAAGTTTTTGTTTCGTCATGTCTAAAATGCTCACATGAAAACAGAATATGAACACAGCAAAGGGAATTTTGTTAAAACTCTATAAAATATTTTATGCATACTTATTACATAATAATATGAGCATATTCTCATTGGCGACAATAACACACTTTTAAAAAAAGTAAATTAGAGATTTTAAGGAATTTTTAATTGTTACAGCAAAATAACTGGAAGAATACAAATTATTGGTCGTGGCAAAATATTTTTATTATAAATTAAATTAAGTAGTAAAAATAAAATAGGATCTCGAAATAGGTAATAACCTAATTAAAACCTGGAACTGGGAACTACTGGGAAAGTGGGAAGGGGGCGCTGTTTGGGAAAGGGCTCAAAGGGCGGGGGGGGCGGTCGCCCCCCCTGGCCCCCTGCACGCTACGCCACTGGGCCCCAGGCTTCGGGGGGCCCCACTCCGCCTGCCTAGCTGCCGTATTTATAAATTTTAGATTAATATTAAAAAAACATAAAAAATAAACAATAAAAATAAGTATTTATGTATATTATCACAAAACTTTGCGGGGGGGCCCCCAAATGTTTACCGCCGCCACTGACCCACAGCCATGTTTATAAGACTATCTTCTTTTAACAATAAAGCACATTTTGACTTTTCGCTTCTTTTTTTTTTAGATCTCAAAATTACAGAACCATACTTTTCATCCACAGTTCGAGGTTTATCATCATATGTTGCCTATCCATTGCCAGAAGGAATAGCACAAAAAATGGAAATAAAATTTCGATTTACCCCGACGACAATGGAACAAATTTCCGTGCTGCTTTTTATCGGCCAAAATGGACAGCACGATTATTATTCTGATCATTTGGCTGTTAGTTTCGTCAAAGGGTATATCATGTTAACATGGAATATGGGATCAGGTAAATAATAGTTATTTATGCAACTAGTGCAAAAAGTGTATGTTTATTGCACACGGCATAGAAGTTATGTTATGCCATGTGCAATAAACACACTTTTTGCACATGTTACATACACTATTTCTTCTACGATAGTTTTCTTATTTAACAAAAAAGTTTAAAATCGTTCTCTATTACCTCTCCTTTGTGTGCTAAAGTTGTAATTCAAATTTGAAAATGTATCGTAGATACCTTTGACTTTAACAAAATAAAATTATGGCGCCCTGTCAACGTGAATTATATTTCAATAGGGTATTGACGGTGTGCAACGCACAATACACATACAATAAACAAATTGTTCGTTTCCTACGTACTTTAGGTACTTAATTGCACTATAGAGCAAAGTAGAGGGACCTAGTGCGTTCTGCATCAATTTACACACACTTTACACACACCCCTTCTGCGCAGGCGTCAGCAGTGCACAGGCGCGCATCATATGTCAAACGTCAATTACTAGATGACGTACGTCATCTGTCAACTGTCAGACGTCATATTGGTGGGCGTTAGCTACTGTAGGCCTTAGCTACTTTGGCGTTAGCCACTTTGGGCAATAATATTCCATATATGGAATGTGTTCAGGGTGATGTCATATTACGAATAGAAAAAGATGGCGGATGCAACCTGTCAATTAAGACAGTTCAAGGTCACCGATCATTTATCAATTGTTTAATGAAAAATTTGATATATGGGTAATATATAGGATGACCTAGTAAGTTATTATGAAAAAATCCCGAGACCCTCAGGTCGAGGTGTACTAAAGATATATGCTCGCCTACGGCTCGTTAAGGTTGTTAGGGATAATATAGCATGTGGTTCGTATTTAGGGTGAATAGCAAGTTATTATGAAAAAATCCCGAGACCCTCAGGTCGAGGTGTACTAAAAATATATGCTCACCTGCTCGTTAAGGTTGTTAGGGATAGCGCAACATGTGGTTCGTATTAAGGTTGACGTAACAAGTTATTTTGAAAAAATCCCGAGACTCTCAGGTCGAGGTGTACTAAAGATATATGCTCGCCTACGGCTCGTTAAGATTGTTAGGGCTAATATAGCATTGTTATTATACTGTACTCTTACATCATCGCATTAGCATACTTGCTATAACAAAAGAATAATTATTACTCATAGATGGGTAATGCAATATTAATGAATAAAATTAAATAAGGTACATACAACAAATAGCAAGCTGCTATTTGTTGTATGTTTAGAAAATATAATCTACCACAGGGGTATAGAATACGTATAAGAACATCTAAAAGCACTTAGAAGTGTCCCTTAAACATATGAAAACGGCTATTTAGCAGTCCATGAACGGGTAAAAATGTCTAATAAACTACTACAGGAGCTCAAAACTATCGGGTGGTACGATAAAGACACCTTAATTGAGCTATTTTATGGTTTTACACTAAAAACTGGTATAAATGGCCCCCATTTAGCACCTTTTTACCATATCCCTAGCCCGTATTGTCAACAAATTATTTAATCAGCAGAACTAACGACCAGGAAGTAGTACAACGATATAAGATAGACAAGGATAGCACTAACAACTATTTTGAATCGACACACTACCGAAAACGTACAAGAATAGTGAAAACGAAAGGTCAGTTACTTTATTTTGCATGTATTAACAATAAAATCGAAGATATTATGTAATATCTGACATAAATGTACGTTTTCCAATATGAACTATTAAGGTACATAGACCCTAATATTACTGAAAATTGGCATAATATAAGAAAAATCAGTAATTTAAGGTCCAAATGCATTAAATAAAGCACGGTTTTTGCCTTAGTAACCCCTTATATAGAAGGCTATAGTATCTTAAATCTTGCAATTTTAACACAAATGTTATACAGTTCAAAACCTTATAATTGTAACAAATATTGGCTTAATGTAGGTTGGTTAACCCTAAAAATGATCATATTACTGTTAAGTTATGCTGCAATATGAAGCAATTAGGCGACATTTCGTACACCTTAGAAGACGCTGCGAAACTTTCATAGGTTATAGTATTAGAACCTTGTAACTTGGCTGCAGGTATTCACGCATCTAAAAGGTAGGTAAAAAATAGACCACAGGGTTAATTTTAATAAATATATATTAAACACCCACGCACCTAATGTAATTGGAACATTACTAAACGCCGCTAATAATATAGGAGGTAGTGACAGATATACAGGGTATAGATGTACAGGTCTTAAAAATAGAGAATTAAAACAAGACTTTGTTGGTGTAATACTAATAATTTGTGTTACGTGCCGAATAAACAATTGAAAAGACGCACTGAAAAAATAGTCGGTGGTGTTACGTTCCAAGAATTACGAGTGAAGAACAATTCTAAATAGAAAATAACAACAAAACAGAGCCTAGTTAACCAAATTAAGTCTGTCACTTGCCAAAATGATAGCAAATACTTGAAAAACGAGGGTATGTGTATAGGTTGACGTAACAAGTTAATATGAAAATCCCGAGACCCGCAGGGGCGAGGTGTACTAAAGACATGCGGCTCGCTAAAGTTCTTAAGGATAATGTAACATGCGAAACGTATTTAGGATGAATAAGTTATTAGGAAAAATTCCGAGCCCTGCAGGGCGAGGTGCACTAAGGATATATGTTCACATACATAATACCAACAAAATTGGGGCATATTGTAGTGAAACGTAACCATATTAGGCCTGTTATATGGCATCAATTACGTACGATTGTACATAAAAACCTTGTTTTTCACCAAAATATCTAATCCCATATACAGGGTAAGCTCGGAGTATCACTCGCCATAATAGCATAATATATATATATAGGACCAAGACTGATTTCGCACTAATTAGCATAGTAAACAAGGCGTTATACTAGATTGGTAGCATTGCCAAAGAGTTGGACAAAATAATCATATTATCACTAGGATGTATGGGTTCTTTATAGTCTAGATAACAAATTCTTAATATTACTAATATATATATCTAACTTAAAGCAACTACCACTGTGCTAAGGTGAGATTACCGATTCCAAACAGCTGATACTCTCTTACTCAAAAGGCAAGCACCGGCGTACTAACTATCTTATAATATCATACATCACCTGAGGCTTATATCAGGTCGGTAAAACTATAAATGACTTAAAAAATCATAGGTGTTTCGTTTAAATTATGGTAGGGTTCCTACGCCAAAAGGCCGTTTAGTCACTACAACGAGAGAAAAATAGATAAAAATTAGCCTAAATATCACCTATAATTAAATTACTCAAAGTTGTTAATACCCATATAGTCATATGTATAGTAGGCAGGGCTTAAACACTTAATAAATTACTAAAGTATGGTCTCTGAAGCCGTAAAAGCATATTTAACAGCACCTACACACACTATGCAACAAAAAAACCTCTCCAATAGGGTAAAACACCTAATAATCCACCAAGTATGGCCGTTTTTCTAAAAAACCTATTTAACAGTGTGTATACGTGTCTAGTATCCAAAAAATAGCCAAAAGTAATACAAAAACAGTCTGTATGACAATATTCTGCTAACACATATTTAAGGTAGGTAAGACTGTCACCTATTATAGTGTTAATCCGACAAATAAACGTTGCAAACATTCACCACCTTAAACATTGAGGTTATGTTAAGTAAATAAATTAATAAATGTTTGGCTTATAGGCAGCATTTTTATACATAAAAAGTAGCACAACAAGCAGAGGTGCAATTAAATAGACTTAAATAAAAAATATAATGAATTACCGAGGATATACACATCTAATAGTCGTTGTCTAACCCTATCAGCTACGAAATATCAGCGAAATACCTAAAAAACATGAATAAATAGGAAAAATACCTATTTTAGGCCCTATTGCTTCAAAGACCCGATAAGGTACATGTATTTATGTACCGCTAAACACCCACTTAAACTTTCGCCTGGATATAATTGTTTCGTAAAAACCACATACCTAATACGTTGTGTTTAAAATCTCGCTAAAATTACAAAGAAATGCTCGCACCGAAACGAGTAGAACGATACTTCATACGTTTTTTTGCAGCGGTTTTGTTCTCGGTCATACCGAGACAGTAAATATTGCAGCTTGGAGGAACCGTACATTCAACATTTTGTAGTGTTGTAACATTGTCAATTAGAAAATAATAAATGGAACTACAATATCACCTAATATTTAGAATCTAACATAGGCGTGTACTGCGGTAGTTTAATACTACAGGTTGGGCCAGTGGAGTAGGTTACTAAGTCCCATCAAAAATATCTAACACAATATTGGTTAACGTGTCTAGTTGATAAGTCGTTATAATATATAATCATAGTGTTAATCTGACAGCCGAAATATTGAGGTTATGCTAACTAATAAATTAAATCAATAAAATTACGGCTTATTGGTTGCACACACATAGTACAGCAAGTACGAGTGCAATTAAATAGACTTAAATAGGAATATAATGAATTACCGAGGTAAACATACAGAACAGCTGATGCCTAAACGAAAACCTAGCCTTTTATGTATATCATACAGTACTGTTTAAATAAACATAATTAGCCGCTAAAAACTTCTCTGAAAAGGGGAAAAACATACAATAATCCATTAAAGTGCCTAAAAATGTTCTTTGAACCTATAAAGCCCTATTTATACAAAACACTCAACCAATAACAGTTCTTGATAGGGTAAAAACATCAAAGAAAACATTAAAGTACTTAAAAAAGGACTTTGAACCTATAACACCCCAGTATACCTATGCAAGTTCTGACAGGCCTATATGCGCATGCTTATTAGTGTCCTATGATTGTCCTATAGTATGCTTTTCTGTTGGCTATTAGGGCCTATGATTGACCATGTCTTATACCGTTTGAGCATATAAACATACCAATGTATGATAACCTATTTAACAGCCCCTTATACAAAATGTACAATCAACAGCCTTTCTGATGGAATAAAAACATCAAACAAGCCATTAAAGTACCTAAAAAATAACATTTGAACATATAAACCCCAGTATACCTATACAAGTTCTGACAGGTCTATATTGACATATGTGCGTGATTATTAGTGCCCTATAACCATCCGCTGATTGGGTAAAAACATTCAATAATCCATTAAAGGACCTAAAAATGGTCTTTGAACCTATAAACCCCTATTTTAACAGCAGCTATACAAAATAAACGATCAATAAATACTCCGATAAAAACAGCCATTTATGGTGGATGCGCTGGAATTTTGTACATGACAATACAATTAAAGGTACATCATACGTTACACCGTCTTAAAGAAAGTTTTGCCCGTGGTATATTGCTGGCCTTGTTTTATGTATGTAAATGTATATCTTTCTATTTAGGTGCAAGATGTGAAACGTAGATAGCAAGGTTAGTTCAGAGGGTTACTAAACTTATTTATTATTGATGTGTCTATCGCATGAATAAAATTCAATTATAACAAAGAACGACAACATAGAATGTGGGGTGATGGCCGCAGCATCGTAAGGGTGGTTCGATATATAATACAGGATGTGTCGACAGTATCCATCACAGTGGTAGAAAAAAGAGGTAGGCAGACGTCGTGTGCTATTACAGTTATACCAATGAGAAATCAAGAAATAACATCCGAACCAGGTACATACAACCGCCTATGATAGCCCGCCTAGCATGAAAATACTGAAATTTTCCGCCTCAACAGTAAAAAACAACTTAGGATCTAAAAAATTCATAGCTAAAGAACTCAATGAATACCCAGCTAAACACGACAAAAATAGCTAACACCAAAAAAGGGGTATGTACGTTCAAAAAAGTATATAGGTATAATACGATCATCCTCTAATATTAGGTATACCGAAGGAGAATACTATACAACTACTTACAGGAATCGAATTAAAGTTGAAAAAATAGGGGGCATGTAAAGTATTTAAATTATCGAATAATCATCCAAATAAATAAAATTCCCGTTTAAAATGTTGTGATAACTACATGAGATGAGGTTGAATTTATAAATTTGAAGACTTCAGGGCGATCATACACATCTAATCGATCTTACAACATATGGAAAAATAAATCAATTAATTAGATAAATGTCTTCTTAACGGAGCTTCCAATAGACAAGTGGCTAGACATCATCTAAACTATCAAAAATAAAGCACAAGAGTTGTAAAAATTATTTATCGAATCACAAAATTTGGCACATAACACACATGAGGAGAATACCTTCTAATTGCAATTATTCGTGAATGTTCGAATACAATCGTATAACTATCAAAAACAGATATTGGTCTACGACTCGGTAAGGCTATTTGGTAATACTTGCTGATAGAAGCATGTACAGCGTAACATCACAAGGCACCTAGAAAAACCCAAAAACCTCATCAGGCAACTAGGTCGCGAGTTACGATTAGAGCTGCTATATCGAGAGAGGTGGGAAGGGGTGGGGGTATAGTAAACGGATAGAGGTTAAAACCCTCTAACAACTTGTAAAAAATTATTTCAAAACCTTAAGTCATAAATGTATTAGATTGTATAAAATCATTAATGCCTTAATGGTAGTGATAGTGAATATTTTTGCAATAGGTAGATATTGAAAAAATACCTATGGAAACGATTAACGCCATTAAAATAATACAAGCAACATCAATGTGAGACACATAAAATACAGTTTTAAACGGGGAAAAATTCGATTATATACATATAGAAACTAGCGTGTTAGGCATCCAAAACGACATTCAACTAAGCTGTTTAAATAATATAAAAGTGCCACTATGAGGACGTTAAGATGTTCAAGAGAGGGATAGGATGTAAATTTGCAGGAAAAATACGAGGAAATAGAGCAAATAATGTAACAAAATAATAAAGTGGTAATCTAGCAGGACAGTAAACATATTAGTAAAAAAGCGCTGCAGAAAATAAAAAATAGAGCAATTCTTATCAAGTATTGAAAAATCTATCCTAAATAATATTTGTTTATACAGATAAGTAGAAAACTATCGAAACATTGAGAAAGAAGGAGTGGCGACTGCAGATATAAAATTTAACAACTATTGGTAAAAATATACGAAAAAATATCAAAAATACCATCAATTTCACCAGAATGCTTATTGTCATAACCTTAGAACTCAAATATACATTAAAAAAATTAAGCAAATGACTTATTTGGCTATATAATTATTGAATGAGGGTCGGGTGTAGAATTAACTATTTATGCAAATTATCTATAACGCTAAAACCATCCAAGTCTGCTACAGACAGTACCCCATAAGAGCAAAAAAGTTAGTATTCAATGTTAAAATAGCGGCTTCACTTCATATAAAGCACACCAGCCAAAAATATGCGTATGAATTGTGTGAGGTGAAGCGCTATTATAAATGTTGTCTATATCAAGTTCAATACCGTTACCATATATAAACTCAACTTGCAAGAGTAATAAAAGTAATAATTAAGTACAACTCATGAGGCCACATAATATAAAAAATAGATGGTTGGGAAACATAGGATTCTAAGTCGCTGTCAGAACCCTGATAAGGCAATCTCAACAATATTTCAAATGGTCGAGGGGGTGAGAGTCATGTATATTACTATGATCCTCAAGAAAAAGAAGGAGTGTATATCGAATGGTTATAAAAATTCAATTTCTAGTACAAACGATCTTTAAATAGAATGTAATTGAACAAGAAGCAGTAGCAGACGTTGGTTCTTCTGCTTGCCATCCTACTCCTTTAACGTATGAGGTTCTGATGGAGTATTCTAAGGCATCTGGTTCTTCAAAGTAGCGTTCACATATATCCAAAGCTCTAACTATATTTTTCATAGTCACCGGACGAATTCCCCATTCTTCTTTAAGTTTTTGAAGTGTATTATATAGATATCCCGAATTACATGATGTGCATCATTATTTACTATATTCTGTGCTTTATCCATGATATATAATTGATTGCGGGCTATTGAAAGTAATTAGGACAGCGTTCTGACTTGAAATAAGACTCTGTGCTTCTGCTGATAGTAAATATATCAACAGGCTTAATTACTCGGTGAAACCTGAATCTATAGAGAAGTATTCGGGGTTTCGGGGGTAGGATTTTTTGGGCTTATTTGGGGTTTCGGGGTTATTCGGGTTCATTAGGATTTTGGGCCCAAAATCCTAATGTACCCGAATAACCCCGAAACCCCAAATAAGCCCAAAAAATCCTACCCCCGAATACTTCTCTATAGATTCAGGTTTCACCGAGTAATTAAGCCTGTTGATATATTTACTATCAGCAGAAGCACAGAGTCTTATTTCAAGTCAGAACGCTGTCCTAATTACTTTCAATAGCCCGCAATCAATTATATATCATGGATAAAGCACAGAATATAGTAAATAATGATGCACATCATGTAATTCGGGATATCTATATAATACACTTCAAAAACTTAAAGAAGAATGGGGAATTCGTCCGGTGACTATGAAAAATATAGTTAGAGCTTTGGATATATGTGAACGCTACTTTGAAGAACCAGATGCCTTAGAATACTCCATCAGAACCTCATACGTTAAAGGAGTAGGATGGCAAGCAGAAGAACCAACGTCTGCTACTGCTTCTTGTTCAATTACATTCTATTTAAAGATCGTTTGTACTAGAAATTGAATTTTTATAACCATTCGATATACACTCCTTCTTTTTCTTGAGGATCATAGTAATATACATGACTCTCACCCCCTCGACCATTTGAAATATTGTTGAGATTGCCTTATCAGGGTTCTGACAGCGACTTAGAATCCTATGTTTCCCAACCATCTATTTTTTATATTATGTGGCCTCATGAGTTGTACTTAATTATTACTTTTATTACTCTTGCAAGTTGAGTTTATATATGGTAACGGTATTGAACTTGATATAGACAACATTTATAATAGCGCTTCACCTCACACAATTCATACGCATATTTTTGGCTGGTGTGCTTTATATGAAGTGAAGCCGCTATTTTAACATTGAATACTAACTTTTTTGCTCTTATGGGGTACTGTCTGTAGCAGACTTGGATGGTTTTAGCGTTATAGATAATTTGCATAAATAGTTAATTCTACACCCGACCCTCATTCAATAATTATATAGCCAAATAAGTCATTTGCTTAATTTTTTTAATGTATATTTGAGTTCTAAGGTTATGACAATAAGCATTCTGGTGAAATTGATGGTATTTTTGATATTTTTTCGTATATTTTTACCAATAGTTGTTAAATTTTATATCTGCAGTCGCCACTCCTTCTTTCTCAATGTTTCGATAGTTTTCTACTTATCTGTATAAACAAATATTATTTAGGATAGATTTTTCAATACTTGATAAGAATTGCTCTATTTTTTATTTTCTGCAGCGCTTTTTTACTAATATGTTTACTGTCCTGCTAGATTACCACTTTATTATTTTGTTACATTATTTGCTCTATTTCCTCGTATTTTTCCTGCAAATTTACATCCTATCCCTCTCTTGAACATCTTAACGTCCTCATAGTGGCACTTTTATATTATTTAAACAGCTTAGTTGAATGTCGTTTTGGATGCCTAACACGCTAGTTTCTATATGTATATAATCGAATTTTTCCCCGTTTAAAACTGTATTTTATGTGTCTCACATTGATGTTGCTTGTATTATTTTAATGGCGTTAATCGTTTCCATAGGTATTTTTTCAATATCTACCTATTGCAAAAATATTCACTATCACTACCATTAAGGCATTAATGATTTTATACAATCTAATACATTTATGACTTAAGGTTTTGAAATAATTTTTTACAAGTTGTTAGAGGGTTTTAACCTCTATCCGTTTACTATACCCCCACCCCTTCCCACCTCTCTCGATATAGCAGCTCTAATCGTAACTCGCGACCTAGTTGCCTGATGAGGTTTTTGGGTTTTTCTAGGTGCCTTGTGATGTTACGCTGTACATGCTTCTATCAGCAAGTATTACCAAATAGCCTTACCGAGTCGTAGACCAATATCTGTTTTTGATAGTTATACGATTGTATTCGAACATTCACGAATAATTGCAATTAGAAGGTATTCTCCTCATGTGTGTTATGTGCCAAATTTTGTGATTCGATAAATAATTTTTACAACTCTTGTGCTTTATTTTTGATAGTTTAGATGATGTCTAGCCACTTGTCTATTGGAAGCTCCGTTAAGAAGACATTTATCTAATTAATTGATTTATTTTTCCATATGTTGTAAGATCGATTAGATGTGTATGATCGCCCTGAAGTCTTCAAATTTATAAATTCAACCTCATCTCATGTAGTTATCACAACATTTTAAACGGGAATTTTATTTATTTGGATGATTATTCGATAATTTAAATACTTTACATGCCCCCTATTTTTTCAACTTTAATTCCATTCCTGTAAGTAGTTGTATAGTATTCTCCTTCGGTATACCTAATATTAGAGGATGATCGTATTATACCTATATACTTTTTTGAACGTACATACCCCTTTTTTGGTGTTAGCTATTTTTGTCGTGTTTAGCTGGGTATTCATTGAGTTCTTTAGCTATTAATTTTTTAGATCCTAAGTTGTTTTTTACTGTTGAAGCGGAAAATTTCAGTATTTTCATGCTAGGCGGGCTATCATAGGCGGTTGTATGTACCTGGTTCGGATGTTATTTCTTGATTTCTCATTGGTATAACTGTAATAGCACACGACGTCTGCCTACCTCTTTTTTCTACCACTGTGATGGATACTGTCGACACATCCTGTATTATATATCGAACCACCCTTACGATGCTGCGGCCATCACCCCACATTCTATGTTGTCGTTCTTTGTTATAATTGAATTTTATTCATGCGATAGACACATCAATAATAAATAAGTTTAGTAACCCTCTGAACTAACCTTGCTATCTACGTTTCACATCTTGCACCTTAATAGAAAGATATACATTTACATACATAAAACAAGGCCAGCAATATACCACGGGCAAAACTTTCTTTAAGACGGTGTAACGTATGATGTACCTTTAATTGTATTGTCATGTACAAAATTCCAGCGCATCCACCATAAATGGCTGTTTTTATCGGAGTATTTATTGATCGTTTATTTTGTATAGCTGCTGTTAAAATAGGGGTTTATAGGTTCAAAGACCATTTTTAGGTCCTTTAATGGATTATTGAATGTTTTTACCCAATCAGCGGATGGTTATAGGGCACTAATAATCACGCACATATGTCAATATAGACCTGTCAGAACTTGTATAGGTATACTGGGGTTTATATGTTCAAATGTTATTTTTTAGGTACTTTAATGGCTTGTTTGATGTTTTTATTCCATCAGAAAGGCTGTTGATTGTACATTTTGTATAAGGGGCTGTTAAATAGGTTATCATACATTGGTATGTTTATATGCTCAAACGGTATAAGACATGGTCAATCATAGGCCCTAATAGCCAACAGAAAAGCATACTATAGGACAATCATAGGACACTAATAAGCATGCGCATATAGGCCTGTCAGAACTTGCATAGGTATACTGGGGTGTTATAGGTTCAAAGTCCTTTTTTAAGTACTTTAATGTTTTCTTTGATGTTTTTACCCTATCAAGAACTGTTATTGGTTGAGTGTTTTGTATAAATAGGGCTTTATAGGTTCAAAGAACATTTTTAGGCACTTTAATGGATTATTGTATGTTTTTCCCCTTTTCAGAGAAGTTTTTAGCGGCTAATTATGTTTATTTAAACAGTACTGTATGATATACATAAAAGGCTAGGTTTTCGTTTAGGCATCAGCTGTTCTGTATGTTTACCTCGGTAATTCATTATATTCCTATTTAAGTCTATTTAATTGCACTCGTACTTGCTGTACTATGTGTGTGCAACCAATAAGCCGTAATTTTATTGATTTAATTTATTAGTTAGCATAACCTCAATATTTCGGCTGTCAGATTAACACTATGATTATATATTATAACGACTTATCAACTAGACACGTTAACCAATATTGTGTTAGATATTTTTGATGGGACTTAGTAACCTACTCCACTGGCCCAACCTGTAGTATTAAACTACCGCAGTACACGCCTATGTTAGATTCTAAATATTAGGTGATATTGTAGTTCCATTTATTATTTTCTAATTGACAATGTTACAACACTACAAAATGTTGAATGTACGGTTCCTCCAAGCTGCAATATTTACTGTCTCGGTATGACCGAGAACAAAACCGCTGCAAAAAAACGTATGAAGTATCGTTCTACTCGTTTCGGTGCGAGCATTTCTTTGTAATTTTAGCGAGATTTTAAACACAACGTATTAGGTATGTGGTTTTTACGAAACAATTATATCCAGGCGAAAGTTTAAGTGGGTGTTTAGCGGTACATAAATACATGTACCTTATCGGGTCTTTGAAGCAATAGGGCCTAAAATAGGTATTTTTCCTATTTATTCATGTTTTTTAGGTATTTCGCTGATATTTCGTAGCTGATAGGGTTAGACAACGACTATTAGATGTGTATATCCTCGGTAATTCATTATATTTTTTTATTTAAGTCTATTTAATTGCACCTCTGCTTGTTGTGCTACTTTTTATGTATAAAAATGCTGCCTATAAGCCAAACATTTATTAATTTATTTACTTAACATAACCTCAATGTTTAAGGTGGTGAATGTTTGCAACGTTTATTTGTCGGATTAACACTATAATAGGTGACAGTCTTACCTACCTTAAATATGTGTTAGCAGAATATTGTCATACAGACTGTTTTTGTATTACTTTTGGCTATTTTTTGGATACTAGACACGTATACACACTGTTAAATAGGTTTTTTAGAAAAACGGCCATACTTGGTGGATTATTAGGTGTTTTACCCTATTGGAGAGGTTTTTTTGTTGCATAGTGTGTGTAGGTGCTGTTAAATATGCTTTTACGGCTTCAGAGACCATACTTTAGTAATTTATTAAGTGTTTAAGCCCTGCCTACTATACATATGACTATATGGGTATTAACAACTTTGAGTAATTTAATTATAGGTGATATTTAGGCTAATTTTTATCTATTTTTCTCTCGTTGTAGTGACTAAACGGCCTTTTGGCGTAGGAACCCTACCATAATTTAAACGAAACACCTATGATTTTTTAAGTCATTTATAGTTTTACCGACCTGATATAAGCCTCAGGTGATGTATGATATTATAAGATAGTTAGTACGCCGGTGCTTGCCTTTTGAGTAAGAGAGTATCAGCTGTTTGGAATCGGTAATCTCACCTTAGCACAGTGGTAGTTGCTTTAAGTTAGATATATATATTAGTAATATTAAGAATTTGTTATCTAGACTATAAAGAACCCATACATCCTAGTGATAATATGATTATGTTGTCCAACTCTTTGGCAATGCTACCAATCTAGTATAACGCCTTGTTTACTATGCTAATTAGTGCGAAATCAGTCTTGGTCCTATATATATATATTATGCTATTATGGCGAGTGATACTCCGAGCTTACCCTGTATATGGGATTAGATATTTTGGTGAAAAACAAGGTTTTTATGTACAATCGTACGTAATTGATGCCATATAACAGGCCTAATATGGTTACGTTTCACTATAATATGCCCCAATTTTGTTGGTATTATGTATGTGAACATATATCCTTAGTGCACCTCGCCCTGCAGGGCTCGGAATTTTTCCTAATAACTTATTCATCCTAAATACGTTTCGCATGTTACATTATCCTTAAGAACTTTAGCGAGCCGCATGTCTTTAGTACACCTCGCCCCTGCGGGTCTCGGGATTTTCATATTAACTTGTTACGTCAACCTATACACATACCCTCGTTTTTCAAGTATTTGCTATCATTTTGGCAAGTGACAGACTTAATTTGGTTAACTAGGCTCTGTTTTGTTGTTATTTTCTATTTAGAATTGTTCTTCACTCGTAATTCTTGGAACGTAACACCACCGACTATTTTTTCAGTGCGTCTTTTCAATTGTTTATTCGGCACGTAACACAAATTATTAGTATTACACCAACAAAGTCTTGTTTTAATTCTCTATTTTTAAGACCTGTACATCTATACCCTGTATATCTGTCACTACCTCCTATATTATTAGCGGCGTTTAGTAATGTTCCAATTACATTAGGTGCGTGGGTGTTTAATATATATTTATTAAAATTAACCCTGTGGTCTATTTTTTACCTACCTTTTAGATGCGTGAATACCTGCAGCCAAGTTACAAGGTTCTAATACTATAACCTATGAAAGTTTCGCAGCGTCTTCTAAGGTGTACGAAATGTCGCCTAATTGCTTCATATTGCAGCATAACTTAACAGTAATATGATCATTTTTAGGGTTAACCAACCTACATTAAGCCAATATTTGTTACAATTATAAGGTTTTGAACTGTATAACATTTGTGTTAAAATTGCAAGATTTAAGATACTATAGCCTTCTATATAAGGGGTTACTAAGGCAAAAACCGTGCTTTATTTAAGGCATTTGGGCCTTAAATTACTAGTTTTTCTTATATTATGCCAATTTTTCAGTAATATCAGGTTCTAAACAGCATCTATTTTCTGTCTACCTTAATAATTCGTATAGGTGCTACTAAGGCATAAATCGTGCTTTATTTAATGCATTTGGACCTTAAATTACTGATTTTTCTTATATTATGCCAATTTTCAGTAATATTAGGGTCTATGTACCTTAATAGTTCATATTGGAAAACGTACATTTATGTCAGATATTACATAATATCTTCGATTTTATTGTTAATACATGCAAAATAAAGTAACTGACCTTTCGTTTTCACTATTCTTGTACGTTTTCGGTAGTGTGTCGATTCAAAATAGTTGTTAGTGCTATCCTTGTCTATCTTATATCGTTGTACTACTTCCTGGTCGTTAGTTCTGCTGATTAAATAATTTGTTGACAATACGGGCTAGGGATATGGTAAAAAGGTGCTAAATGGGGGCCATTTATACCAGTTTTTAGTGTAAAACCATAAAATAGCTCAATTAAGGTGTCTTTATCGTACCACCCGATAGTTTTGAGCTCCTGTAGTAGTTTATTAGACATTTTTACCCGTTCATGGACTGCTAAATAGCCGTTTTCATATGTTTAAGGGACACTTCTAAGTGCTTTTAGATGTTCTTATACGTATTCTATACCCCTGTGGTAGATTATATTTTCTAAACATACAACAAATAGCAGCTTGCTATTTGTTGTATGTACCTTATTTAATTTTATTCATTAATATTGCATTACCCATCTATGAGTAATAATTATTCTTTTGTTATAGCAAGTATGCTAATGCGATGATGTAAGAGTACAGTATAATAACAATGCTATATTAGCCCTAACAATCTTAACGAGCCGTAGGCGAGCATATATCTTTAGTACACCTCGACCTGAGAGTCTCGGGATTTTTTCAAAATAACTTGTTACGTCAACCTTAATACGAACCACATGTTGCGCTATCCCTAACAACCTTAACGAGCAGGTGAGCATATATTTTTAGTACACCTCGACCTGAGGGTCTCGGGATTTTTTCATAATAACTTGCTATTCACCCTAAATACGAACCACATGCTATATTATCCCTAACAACCTTAACGAGCCGTAGGCGAGCATATATCTTTAGTACACCTCGACCTGAGGGTCTCGGGATTTTTTCATAATAACTTACTAGGTCATCCTATATATTACCCATATATCAAATTTTTCATTAAACAATTGATAAATGATCGGTGACCTTGAACTGTCTTAATTGACAGGTTGCATCCGCCATCTTTTTCTATTCGTAATATGACATCACCCTGAACACATTCCATATATGGAATATTATTGCCCAAAGTGGCTAACGCCAAAGTAGCTAAGGCCTAAAGTAGCTAACGCCCACCAATATGACGTCTGACAGTTGACAGATGACGTACGTCATCTAGTAATTGACGTTTGACATATGATGCGCGCCTGTGCACTGCTGACGCCTGCGCAGAAGGGGTGTGTGTAAAGTGTGTGTAAATTGATGCAGAACGCACTAGGTCCCTCTACTGAGCAAAAAGTACTTTATTGCATAGTATGCAATAAAGATCTACTTTTGTCATTAGAAATTCATACACAAAATGACATTTTTTGAACGATCGTAGAAAAAAAGTTATTTACGCAACTGTGGCTACGCAAAATCCAATATAATATATACCGTACTGGCAAGCCTAAAGTTACAGGGCGGCTTTTAATGTAAAGAAATAAATACAAAACAGACTTGGCGCGAGTTTCGAGAAATATCGATCAAGATTCAACGTTGCCAACTTTCGATTCATTCCCATTCCACTCTCGTTGCATTCCCCCTCCATAGCAGCAAATACGTTCCAATAGCGAAGCACCCACCGCGATGTTTAATGTTTTCGTTTTTTTTATCTTGGCTGAATAATTCAGGTAAACGTAGATGCGGTGAAAGTCTGCTGGTATTTTGAAATCGTTTATAGATTAAAGAAGTCGGGGGTCCATACCGGCATTTTATTTTTCAACATAAGCTAATAAAAAAAAAACATTTAAGATAATTGTGACTTTTTTAAATGCAATAACTAATTAGTTAACACATTGAATATCAAACTATAAGAAGGCCATATAAGCAGATTTCCTAAATCTGCTACGAAGTTGTCATGTGCATATTATTATGTACAAACTTTTTTACAGTGTCACCAGTAAAGTCCGCATCATATGGAATTTTTTTTATTAATAGCTTTATTCGAAATTTGACTTTGGCATCAAGTTCTGCTTCGATCGAGATGAAAATTAAGCAAAAAAATAGTAGTCACATGGTTCGCATTATCTGTCAAATTAAAATTTTTTCCAAAAAATAATTTTAAAGTGGGGTTATTTCTAAAAATATCAAAAAAAGTTATTAGAATTAGAATTAAAATTTATTTTCCACTTAATGAACACTTTACTGATGACACTGTGTTCTTTTTTGTCTTAATATTAAGGTGTATTACTTTCAGACACAAACTACGTTTTCAAAAATACTTATTTTATGAAGTTACCTTATACAGGGTCAAAAACAAATAAACTTTGCATCACATGCGACCAAATTTTAATAGCCCGATTTTGATTTTGTAGAAAAACACACATTTAATATGGCGCTACTTTAAAGAAAATGTATCTGAAATAATGCCTGTTGAAAACTGAGAAGTTTTATGTAGATTGCGTTGAGTCTTATTTTGCAAAAGTGGTGCAATTTACAAAATATAGGTAAAAAATCAAAATTATCTAATGAAATTTTGCATGTGGACTAGAAACTGCATTTAAAAAAAAGTTGTCTAATAACTTTTTTCGATATTTTCAAAAATACCCCACTTTTGAATTATTTTTTGGAAAAATTAAAATTTGACAGATAATGCGAACCACGTGACTACTATTTTTTTTTTAATTTTCATCTTGATCGAAGCAAAACTTGATGCGAAAGTCAAATTTCAAATAAAGCTATTAATAAAAAAGAATCTCATATGATGCGGACTTTACTAGTGACACTGTAAGTTTATTTTTATAGCTTCTCGTAAAACTTAATTTCACATAAGTACCTACACCTATCCTAGATTTAAGTAGCTTACCATTATTTTCCTACCTATAGTATAGTCTAGACCTAAAAATGTTCCTATTTTTAATTGCTTTGTAGCATATAATATTTTCAACCTTTTGACGTTCCAACGTTAATTACATGAAAACATATTGACTGCCATGTTTTCTATTACTAAGAGAATTAAATGACGACTCTCACTATTCAATACATACCTAGGCTACAACGTATATGATGGGTAAAATATGAATGATGTGCAGTTTGTATAACTTGGTATTTATTTGCAATTATTACTACTTTTCAAAATGGTTAAAATAAGTAGATTTTACTTTCTTACTTAAGAAACATCCAGTTTGTTTGTATTAGTGCATTACGTATTTTGCTATTTTTCGACGAAATAAAACCTATTTTGGTTATACTTGCTGTCGCTTTTTATCTACTTTTATTTGTTTAACATTTAACACCTAATGCAACGGTAAAATCATTGTGAACATCGGTCCAATTACCCCGAAGTAATCAGCGTACATATTATTATCAAAAACATACATTCGGCTGGAACTGAGAACCTCCTATTTTATTGTGTGTTAAAAATGCTTAAATCCTTAAAAATTCAAATAAAATACGATATGCGGCAACACCACGACATCACATCAGTGAATTTGAGACATCTGTTGCCGAGGTGCTGCATTTATAACTATAGATTTACGATCCACAATGGCGGCCAAACCGTCTCCAATACAGTCTAAAACAGGGTGTTGTCAAGTTTTCTCGAAGATCCGCTATTCTTATAGTTTGATATTCAATGGTTAACAACATAAAATGAAAAATACTTACGTAAAATAATTCGAGAATGCGCAATACAACGTAAAACCAAACGAATTTCCCAATATTACCTACTGAATTATTGAGGTGAATACCTTCTGCATTTCTGTAGCAGTAAATAAATTATCGCCTCTCTAACCACGCCATGTGTTCAACGCTGATTGATCTGTTGTTCTTATCGTGAACATCTAAACATATTAATTACTCTCTCATACTCACATAAAATGCCATTGTAACTCGGAGTTTGCTAGTAATGTATTTCTTTTTGTTTAAATGGCATTGTTTCGTCTACTATTTCAGGCCCCAGAAGAATATTTACCCCTCAGCCAGTTGAGAGCGGAGCCAGAGACTATTTTGTCCAACTCGGATTCGAAGGGAGACAGGCTTGGTTATTTGTTGAAAACTTGGGAAACGTTACCGGAAGATCCCCTGGAACTTCTGTACAGTTGGACATATTACATTTACTATTTCTAGGTAAGATATTATAAGTTGTCTTATCATGTGCAAAAATGTTATAATTATTAGATATTAATCTGAATTGTCCCCATATACCTACTAACTTGAACTTGTCATTGGGTAGCGAAAGTATTTTATAGATAAAGAGAAAAGTGGGGTTAAGTTCAGGTACGAGCAAAACCAAACCGTTTATAGGTATACCGTGCGAGCAAAAATTATTTGCATCAAAGAGGGCCTTGCATCTAAGGACGTAATGCTTAGCCGTAGAGCTTAATACCTGTGGGGTGTCAGTAACTACCTAAATTAACAATCAATTAGTTATTCCGTCATCTTTGACAGTCGTTACAAGTAATTTGATTCATCGCTAATTTTTCCAATTTCTTGAACAATTCACACAATGGGCTTTACGGAACAACACAAAACATTAATGGTTGAAGCGTATTTTCGAAACGGGGTTAGAGCAAATGGTGAGTGTCAAAACAATACGGGTTTATTGTGCATGGATGATTTTCACGAACATTTTCCTAACGTTGCGTTTATTGCTGGGGATTTTTATCATTGCCTGAAAAGGACCGTGACTGTGTTTAGGGAAACAGGTTCTATACAACACAAGAAAGAAGCAGGAAGACCATCTGTAAGAACAGAAGAACTTGTTGCAAACGTTCGTGAAATAATGCAAAACACGCCGCCTGTCCCAATAAGAAGTGGGAAGATCTTATGGAACATGCAGGACTATTCTTAAGAAGCAGATAAGTTTATTTCCTTATAAAGTGCAAGTATTCCAAGAAATACAAGCCGCAGATTTTGAAAGACGCAGGAATTACTGTCAATGGTTTACCCAAAATTTAATGGAAAGAAATGATTTATTAGACCTGACTTTTTTTCGGATGAAGCCTGGTTCCACCTCTCCGGTTATGTGAATTCTCAGAATACACGCATGTGGACTAGTCCACATTGCACGCTCAAAAAATTGGTGTCTGGTTAGCTGTTTCCCGAAGAAGAATTGTTGGTCCTATTTTTTCCATGACACACTTACAGCACAGCGGTATAGAGACAATATTTTGAATCCATTTGTGGAGCAATTACTTGACGACGAACTACGTTTTGGATATCGTCAACAGGACGGCGCAACCGCCCATATATAGCCGCCAAAACTACTAAAACTAGTAACTACTTACACAATTTTTTCGACGACAGATTGATCAGTTTTCGATCAGACATTGAATCCCCCCAGGTATTCTTACTTTGTAAATTTTGTAAACAACAAAAATAAATTTGTATTTGTCTACTTATTCTATTACTCATTAGTTTGGCATATCACGTCATAATAATATGAATTTGACAAAATTTTAACCTAGATTTGGTTAGATATATCGTCCCCATATCATTGTGATCTAATCCAATTCCTACGTTTTTTAATCCAAGCCCTCTTTGATGCAAATAATTTTTGCTCGCACGGTAGTAATAATTAAATTGAGTAACATATCTTATAACTAAATTAAATTTAATTTTTGAGTATTCTATTTTCAATTTTGTTGTAGGTGGTCACGATTCCAGAAACTTTTCCGGCCTTCCTCACGACTTACCTCTTCACTCTGGGTTTTCTGGATGCATATTCGATGTAGAAGTAAAAATAGGCGCTATAATTCTTCCCCTTCAAGGATCCCTTAAGGCCTTCGGTCGGGCAGTGGGTCAATGTGGGACCACCGAATGTTACGAAAGAAGCTGCCAAAACAACGGCGCATGTTTGCATCATGGAAGCACTTTTATGTAAGTCGAGAAAGGAATAGGCATTCTGTCTTTAATAGCAGATTTCCTTTTAACTTCTTTTAAATAGCAAAGCAAAGCCAATGACTAAGTTGAGCTTTCCTTTTGAAAATTTAACTTAGCACAGTAAAGAAATTTTCTCCCCCTTTGCCGCGGTTAAGTATGCCCCTTTCTATTTTCCATACGAACTACTTATACGAAATTGTTCGCAACGCGTTCCTTTAACAACTAAGCTAAGCAAAGATTTTTACTTTGCTTTGCTGTTTAAAAGAAACAAATGGAAATTCCCTGATGTTCGTAGGTTTTCAGTAACTATTTTTTTAAAATTAATTTCTAAATAAATATAGTTTAAAAAAACTGAAAAACACGCTTTAATAATTATTAATCAAACTAAAAAGCGGAAAATAAATATAGTTTAATATAATTCTTGAAATTCTTAATATAGGCAGACAATAATAATGAACGATAAACATTAGTAGGTAGCGCACCACGCTTTTTTCACAATATGTAATACCTACTAATGTTTATCGTTCATTATTATTTTCTGCCTATATTAAGAATTTGAAGAATTATTTTAAACTATACTTATTTATTTCCACTTTTTAGTTTGATTAATTTATTAAAGCGTGTTTTTAAGTTTTTTTAAACTATATTTATTTTTTATTTTTTAGTTTGAGTTATTGTTAAGAAAAAAAAATTCTGTAAGTAGAGATAGTCATAGAGAGGTCCGGAGTAGAGATGGAATACTGTCTCTAATTTAACAATGACTTTTTGAAATAGCTAGATTTAAAGCAGTGCTGCAGTGGATCCTTTTTTTTTAAATGGCTAGATTCAAAGCATTGGATCCACAAACCCGAACAAAATGAGATAAACTTATCAAATTATTGTGTCTACAAAATTTTAATTAAATCTGACCGTTTAAAGTGGGTGAAAATCGGGTTTGTTCGGGTTTGTATCAAATTATTGTATTGTCAGCGGTTCTTGATAAGTCTACAAAATTTAGATGAAATCTAACCGATTAAAGTGGGTCAAAATCAGGTTCAAAGAAGTAGGTTGTTCGGGTTTGTATCAAATTATTGTATTGTCAGCGGTTCTTGATAAGTCTACAAAATTTAGATTACATCTGACCGATTAAATAGTGGGTCAAAATCGGGGTCAAAGAAGTCGGTTGTTCGAGTTTGTATCAAATTATTGTATTGTCAGCGGTTCTTGATAAGTCTACAAAATTTAGATTAAATCTGACCGATTAAAGTGGGTCAAAATTGGGTTCAAAGAAGTCGCTTGTTCGGGTTTGTATCAAATTATTGTATTGTCAGCGGTTCTTGATAAGTCTACAAACTTTAGATTAAATTTGACCGATTAAAGTGGGCCAAAATCGGGTTCAAAGAAGTCGGTTGTTCGGGTTTGTATGAAATTATTGTATTGTCAGCGGTTCTTGATAATTCTACAAAATTTAGATTAAATCTGATCGATTAAAGTGGGTCAAAATAGGGTTCAAAGAAGTCGGTTGTTCGGGTTTGTATCAAATTATTGTATTGTCGGCGGTTCTTGATAAGTCTACAAAATTTAGATTAAATCTGACCGATTAAAGTGGGTCAAAATCGGGTTCAAAGAAGTCGGTTGTTCAGGTTTGTATCAAATTATTGTATTGTCAGCGGTTCTTGATAAGTCTACAAAATTTAAATTAAATCTTACTGTTTAAAGTGGGTCAAAATCGGGTTTGTATCAAATTATTGTATTGTCAGCGGTTCTTGATAAGTGTACAAAAATTAGATTAAATCTGACCGATTAAAGTGGGCCAAAATCGGGTTCAAAGAAGTCGGTTGTTCGGGTTTGTATGAAATTATTGTATTGTCAGCGGTTCTTGATAATTCTACAAAATTTAGATTAAATCTGATCGATTAAAGTGGGTCAAAATCGGGTTCAAAGAAGTCGGTTGTTCAGGTTTGTATTATCTTACTGTTTAAAGTGGGTCAAAATCGGGTTTGTATCAAATTATTGTATTGTCAGCGGTTCTTGATAAGTCTACAAAAATTAGATTAAATCTGACCGATTAAAGTGGGTCAAAATCGGGGTCAAAGTCGGTTGTTCGGGTTTGTTCGGGTGTGTATCAAGTTATTGTATTGTCAGCGGTTCTTGATAAGTCTACAAAATTTAAATTAAATCTGACCGTTTAAAGTCGGTCAAAATCGGGTTTGTTCGGGTTTGTATAAAATTATTGTATTGTCAGTGGTTCTTGATAAGTCTACAAAATTTAGATTAAATCTGACCGATTAAAGTGGGTGAAAATTGGGTTCAAAGAAGTCCGTTGTTCGGGTTTGTTTAAAATTATTCTATTGTCAGCCGTTCTTGATAAGTCTACAAAATTTAGATTAAATCTGACCGATTAAAGTGTGTCAAAATCGGGGTCAAAGAAGTCGGTTGTTCGGGTTTGTTCGGGTGTGTATCAAATTATTGTATTGTCAGCGGTTCTTGATAAGTCTACAAAATTTAAATTAAATCTGCTCATTTAAAGTGGGTCAAAATCGGGTTCAAAGATGTCGGTTGTTCGGGTTTGTATCAAATTATTGTATTGTCAGCGGTTCTTGATGAGTCTACAAAATTTAGATTAAATCTAACCGATTAAAGTGGGTCAAAATTGGGTTCAAAGAAGTCGGTTGTTCGGGTTTGTATCAAATTATTGTATTGTCAGCGGTTCTTGATGAGTCTACAAAATTTAGATTAAATCTGACCGATTAAAATGGGTAAAAATCGGGGTCAAAGAAGTCAGTTGTTCGGGTTTGTATCAAATTATTGTATTGTCAGCGGTTCTTGATAAGTCTGCAAAATTTAGATTAAATCTGACCGATTAAAGTGGGTCAAAATCGGGGTCAAAGAAGTCGGTTGTTCGGGTGTGTATCAAATTATTGTATTGTCAGCGGTTCTTGATAAGTCTATAAAATTTAAATTAAATTTGACCGTTTAAAGTGGGTCAAAATCATTTTCAAAGAAGTCGGTTGTTCGGGTTTGTATCAAATTATTGTATTGTCAGCGGTTCTTGATAAGTCTATAAAATTTAGATTAAATCTGACCGATTAAAGTGGGTCAAAATTGGGTTCAAAGAAGTCGGTTGTTCGGGTTTGTATCAAATGATTGTATTGTCAGCGGTTCTGGATAAGTCTACAAAATTTAGATTAAATCTGACCGATTAAAGTGGGTCCAAATCGGGGTCAAAGAAATATGTTGTTCGGGTGTGTATCAAATTATTGTATTGTTGATTTGTCTACAAAATTTAAATTAAATCTGACCGTTTAAAGTGGATCAAAATCGGGTTCAAAGAAGTCGGTTGTTCGGGTTTGTTTTTTTAATTTTTTTTTAAATGTTTTGTTACTCATTTCTGTAATTTTGAAGGCAATTTATAAATTTATTTACGTAATGACTCCTTTACTTTAAAGGTGTTTATGTCAAGACAACTGGTACGGACCTTTGTGCTCATCAAAACACAACCTATGCGATGCAAATTTTACCACCTGTTCGGATAAATCTAGATGTGTTCCATTGTTGGCAAATTACGAATGCGACTGCCCCTTTGGAAGAGTAGGAAAATACTGCGAAAAAGGTACCTATTATGTAAATCAAATATGTTTTATAAAATATCTGAAATTAATATTTAATTTCTTGAATTCTAAATACCAATTCATTATAATAGATAATAATAATTTTTTTTTAAAGTACTCATACTTCCATAATAAGATTAATAAATAAAATGACTATCGTAAGAACAAGGTTACAAAAGCAAACGTGAGGCAATAAAGCCTCCTAACTCAAAGTATAGATAATGGGGAAAGGTCGAAATTTTGATATTAACCCTGTTCGATTTACTTTTGCCCAATTCAAGCCCATTTTATGCAGCAGGGTGAAAAACTAAAAAAAATAGATTATAGAAATATCTTTTTCTAGCGGTTGCGTTGGAAACTTACCCCTTCATTTCTACTCCCTATGGGCCAAATTTTACAACAAAACACATTTGATATTTTCACAGAGTAAGCGTATTATTACCAAGTAAAATTATAGACAGTTATAGGTACCCCCTCAAAATAGGCTACACTCCTCTTTTCAACACCTAAGTGAATCTTGAAAAAAAGGCCGAAATAAGTATATTATTGGAATTATTAAACGGAACTTATATACCTACCAATTTTTAGATCTCTGCCAGTTTAGTTTCGAAATTCCTATAAAAATTTCACCCCCCGTTTTTACCCCTTTAGGGGTTAATTTTCGAAAAATCCCTTCTTAGTGGATGCCTACGTTATAGGGAGACGACACCTCGAAATTTCATGATTCTAGGATTAGTGGTTTAGATGAATTAGTGAATCAGTTACTACAATTTTATATTATAATATCGATTATCTGATAGGTTCCTCACTTTTTGACACTTACTTTTAACCCTAATTTTTTTGTAAGTCTAGTCATAAAACGACGCGTAAATTGTGCTCAGTGTAAAGTGGGTTTCTATCATCCTTCTCCAGATAAAATGAACAGTCTTACCAAATAAGGTTTATTTGCACTAAAAGTGTAATAAAATAAATATTTGTTTGATGAAATCCTAAATTTATGTTTCATTGCAGAAGAAAACTTAACGGACATAAGTTTTACAGGCGTTAGATCTTTTTTAACCACGCATCCTGTAGAGATCGACAATTCAAAATTCAATATTGAAATGGAGTTGCGCATTTTGAAGGACACTGGCGTCATTCTATTCGTTGGCAAAAAAGAGACCAGTTTTATATGTCTCAGTTTGCAAAATGGATTGTTAGAACTGAAAGTTCATTCAAGTAGGTAATTAATATTTTTAAACCAGTTGTAATGTAGACCAAAACAGCACGACAAACGTTTTTTTTTAAACGTGTTGTTTTTCGATATTTTTAGGTAAAACCAGAGTTAACATACGGGATCCTTTGACAGTAAGAAGTTCCAAACTACTTCTAAAAGGCGTTTGGCATAAAGTTCAATTTGGTATTTTCGGACGGAAGGTGTATCTATACGTAGACCACGTTATCAACGTCGGTATATTAGATCACGGATTTATGCTAAGTTTACCCAAAGATAACGCTCATTTAGGTACATATGTGTTATGATGTCCATAGACATTTACCTTTAGATCCGTAAAAGTTATCTTTTGCGCAAACAAAAGTGAAGTTTTATGGGTGAAAAAATGCGTTTGTACGCATAACTTACCAGTCACACGCCTTGCCGCCGGCATGGGCATGCGCACAACCCTCTTGTTATTAGGTTTTCCTTGTTTAGCGACATCCTCAAAATACACTCCAGAACCGGCTCGGCGCCATTTTTGTTGTGGTGTTTAACGTTTTCTCTGTTGATTTCTTGCAATGTTTATGCAGTGATAAAAATTTTTTGGAGTAGGTCAATTCCGCCTGTAGCGTTTGTAAACAAATTTTAATTTTTTAGGATTCAAATTCTACCATTTGGATTTATCGTCTTTAGTAATCTATCCCAACTTACTTGCTATATACGAATTTCCAGAAAACTGGAGGATAAAAGTTACAAGATAAAAACATCGAACAGTAGCGTTTTTAAACGAATTTTAATTTTTTTAGGATTAAAATTCCACCATTTGGATTTATCGTCTTTAGTAATCTATCCCAACTTACCTGCTATATACGAATCTCCAGAAAACTGGAGGATAAAAGTTACAAGATAAAAACATCGAACAGTAGCGTTTTTAAACGAATTTTAATTTTTTTAGGATTAAAATTCGACCATTTGGATTTATCGTCTTTAGTAATCTATCCCAACTTACCTGCTATATACGAGTTTCCAAAAACTGAAGGATAAAAACATCGAACAGTAGCGTTTTTAAACGAATTTTAATTTTTTTAGAATTAAAATTCCACCATTTGGATTTATCGTCTTTAGTAATCTATCCCAACTTACCTGCTATATACGAATTTCCAAAAAACTGGAGGATAAAAGTTACAAGATAAAAACATCGAACAGTAGCGTTTTTAAACGAATTTTAATTTTTTTAGGATTAAAATTACACCATTTGGATTTATCGTATTTAGTAATCTATCCCAACTTACCTGCTATATACGAATTTCCAGAAAACTGGAGGATAAAAGTTACAAGATAAAAACATCGAACAGTAGCGTTTTTAAACGAATTTTAATTTTTTTAGGATTCAAATTCTACCATTTGGATTTATCGTCTTTAATAATCTATCCCAACTTACCTGCTATATACGAATTTCCAAAAAACTGGAGGATAAAAGTTATAAGATAAAAACATCGAACAGTAGCGTTTTTAAACGAATTTTAATTTTTTTAGTGGCGAAGATTGAAATTTTACCACAATGAGGTAGTTTACTAATGACGATGAATTCAAATGGAAGAATTTCAATCTTTGCCACTAAAAAAATTATAATTTGTTTACAAACGCTACAGGCGGAATTGACATGTACCTACCCCAAAAAAAAATCGTTGCTGCATGTTGCATAAACAGTGCTGATGAACGTTGCTAACTTTACACATAAGATTTCTTGTTGTTGCCGTTGTTATTGTGGATTGTGGGTGTTTAATATTTATGGATTTCTAGTTTTTGTGTAGTTTAGTGAACAGTGTTTGTGCCTTTAGTGATTCGAATACTATCTAGTAAAGACCGTTGTATTATTTTATTATTGACCAAGTTTGAATGTAGTGATAGGTTTTGATATGTAATTTTATTTTATTATGATCAATTTAAACACATCTAACTAGGCGTAGGCCACACAAACGACATGTTAAAACCAGGACCTGTCAATTTTCCCATTCGTTAAACGATAATTTTACAGTACGCATGCCTATTCCTGTGTAGTTTTGTTTACATGCGCAAGGCCATTCATTTGGCACTTTCTTGATTATTATTTGCTTATCTAAAGGTAAATATCTATGATTATGTCAAGTAGTTTGTTTTTTAATATAAAATACTTTATAGGTTCCATAATGTATTTTAAAAAAGTTTGCTCTATTAGTAGGAGAGCCCGACCTGAATAATCCACCATGAAAAGTTAAGGGGTGACTATTCATAAAACATAAATTGAACAAGTGCCCTATATAAGAGGGGCATTTTTTTTATTTTGCCTATTTTCGAGAAAAAGTGACTTTTTAACATGAACAGTAACATGTTCATTGTAATGTGCCGCATGAAAAAGACCCATTAGCATACCTTACTTGGACTCAAATGAAAGCGCAAAATTTTCTCTTTTAAATAAACTAAGGTTGACTATTCTTATTGTGCCATAAGGTAAAGGTACACACGTTTTTTAAAAGCGAACAGAGAAATTTTAATTGTGGGATCTATTTTTTCTTTTACATCAAAATTATTAATGGTAAAAATACAAAAAACATAACTCTTTTTACAAATCGTTACAATTATTTATAACGCAAAATAAAAACGAACAGCCCTCAAAGGAAGCTTTGAAAGTAGCTCCACATGAATCACTCATTAGTTGGTAACAGAGGTATACTATTTCATGACAGGAATTCGGTTAAATAATGGTAATTATAAAAGAAAATATTCATACTTAATAAAATGCATCCAACATACCCTAATTTTCTTTTAAAGTAAGGATGAGATAAAAAGTTTTTTCTAAGTTTTTAAGCGAGACGTCTGTCGTATTAGCTGTTTCAATAACATCAACTTGTTTTGTCCAGTCCCCATCAAACTACCCTTATCTTTTGGGTATAGCGATAACACACATTTTGTTTGTATCCCAGGAAACAATGAAAATTTGTTTTTTGGGTAGCGGTCTTACTCAGCACTCTAAAATCATCATTTTTGATATGCTCTAATTAATATATGTATATATTGCTTCCCCAATATTTACTAACATATATTTACTTTCAAAAACAAAAGGAATTTGATTCCAATGAAATGGAACCTTTTGGAAATTAAATTTTGCCTGGAGAATACTGAAAAATCTACAAGCAGACCACACTTCAAAATCAGCCATATCTACCACAGCTCGCTTTTAGATACTTCTTTTTGTTTAATGAATTATGATAGCTACTCAAAAAAAAATCGTCCATAAAATTGGTTTTCCAACATTGTAGGCTAGACAGACATGTCGTCAACTGCGATTATTTAACCTAATTCCTGTCATAAAATAATATCTGTCACTGAATAATGAAAATTCGAGCTATTATTTTCAAAGCTTACTTTGAGGACTATTATTTTTGATCTTACGTTATATAATTGAATATTTTTAACAATTTGTAAAACCAATTATATTTTTTGTATTTACCATTAAAATTATTGAGGTAAAAGGTCCTAAAAATTATACATTATACATCTTATGGCAAAATAAGAAAAGTCAACCTTTGTTTATTTAAAAGACGAAATTTTGCGCTTTCATTTGAGTCCAAGCACGATACCTTAGGACGCAAGTATAGATAATCAGTTAATCACCACTGAGCTACACAGGTCCCAGGTAGTGTACCCTGTCATTAGGCATGTTTGGAGGTGAAAACCCTGGAGCATTAACTTCTGCTAATTGGTCTTTGTAATGCAGCACATTCCAAAGAACCTGTGCGTGTCGGAAAATCACTTTTTTTTTCGAAAAAAGGTAACATTTAGGGATGGGATTTTCACCATCAAAATATTTTGTGGTCAATTGACCAGTCAATTGACTAAGCCCCGGTCAAATTCCTCAGTTTTGTCAAAAGAAGTGAAGCCATGAGTAATTACATAAAAATGTGTCTTTATTAAAAAACAGCTAACAAAAAATAAATAAACCATTCTGAGGTACAAAAAACACAAAAATGACATATAAATATTATGTATAATTAGGGTTGTGGATTTGACCGGTCAATTGTCTGAAATAAATTAAAATTTAAAAATGCAGTGGATGAACCTAACTATATTTGCCAAATTTCTTATTTTGTATTTTGGAAAAAATTAATTTTTTATCACAAGTTTTGCTTGTTCTGAAAAGTCTATTGCCATACCTAAATTTTATACAGGGTGGTCAAATGGATGATATAGTTAGGTTCACAAAAATGCATTGCAAGTGCAAACCCTAACTCTGGCAAATACGAAATGAAAATAAATAGACTGAGAAGGAAATGTCTATGAAAATGGTATAAAAAGAGAATAACAATAACTTTTCTATTCCTTTCCTTCATTGTGATTGAATCCGTTCCGGGAACCACTAATAAACGAGGCCGACTATTGGGATTCCCAGAATCAGGTGCTATTGTTTTCTTAAATAACGGCGCTATAACGATACACTAAACATTATCTTGGGTGGTAGGAGGTATACTCTATCCAAACCAAATAGAATTTTTAAAGACGATGTTTCCATTGAAATTTAAAATGGCAATAAAAACTACAAATAACGCCGCCAACAGCACTATATACCAGGATTGCTCACTACTACTAAATACTACGCGCTAGGCGGTCAGATTTTAGGCTTACTTTTCACTTAAAAATGGTTGAACGATCGCGGTCGGCATTCCGTTCGACTGGTTTCTGGTTTCTAACGCTTTGTCTCTTTTTCACTTATAATATTATAGTATCATCGCATGCTATTTAATTGAGATGTTATTTTCAAACGGTTAGTTTCTAGAAAAGCAGTGTCGTGTGTGGACGTGTTTCGATTGTTTCCGAGTTTTCGTTAAAATAAGTATATTTTTTTATAATAATGTCTTTTTGGCGCCCGTTTCATGTAGATGAACGGGAATTATTACATGTTGAATTACCTTCGCTAACGACCGCATCGCTAGCCGAAAAATGTTCGGAGTTTAATAAAGATTTACATGTTCAAAGTCAACGAATAATTTTAAATATTTACGGTAGTTTAAAGAAAGAAAATCCCGAACAGTTAGATAAATTCATAATAAAAAGAATTAACGAATTAACACTACTTTCGATATTTACAATTTATCGCGTAATTAAGGCAGGAGATGTTACAGATCATTCGGTAAAGCGAAAGAAAAATAACCAACAGTTTCGGAAAGTTGACGATGCAGCAAAATATGTTATTCGACGAATTGTTTACAATTTATACAAGGAAAATACGGTACCGACATTACAAATTATCTGGGATAAGTTACGCGATTACCCTGATTATAAGTATCAGTCATTGGAAACGCTTCGGGGTATTTTATTAAATTGCGGATTTAAACATAAAAAAATTAATAATCGAATGGTAATAATGGAGTCACGCCGTCTCGTTGAACATCGTCAAGAATATTTGCGTAAAATAAAAGAATATCGCGAATCAAAAAGGTATATAGTATATCTAGACGAGACATGGTTTGTTACTCATGATGTTGTTCAGTACGGTTGGGTAGATGAAACTCAAAATTGTAGCTTAAATACACCGTGTTCAAGAGGAAAGCGCATAATAATACTTTATGCCGGAGGTGAAAACGGTTTCGTGCCCAATGCATTGCTTTTGTCGGCCAAAAATATATCAACATCTTCTGCCGATTATCATGAAAACATGACTGGGGATTTATTTGAAAAATGGTTTGTCGATCAGCTCTTACCAAACATTCCACCAAACTCGGTAATAGTCATGGACAATGCATCATATCATTCGCGTATATTAAACAAAATCCCGAATAATAATACTAAAAAGGAGGACATTTTAAATTTTATGAGGAGTAAAAACATGAAAATTCCTGAGAAGGTCCCGGTAAAAAAAGAATTACTAAAAATGATAAAGAGTCGAAATTTTAAAAATGAATACATAATTGATAATCTTTGCACTAGACACGGCCATACTGTATTGCGTTTACCTCCTTATTATTGCATATTTAATCCTATAAAAATGATTTGGGGCAATATAAAAAAACGTCTTCGTAAATGTAATCAGTCACCAACACTAAGCGCAATAGTACTCGATAATATTCGGCAAGTAGTAAGTGAACTAAGCCGCGATATTTGGAAAAACTGTGTGGCCCACGTGATAAAAAAAGAGGAATAATATCTTATTTTATCGCCAGTAGCACCACTAGTGATTTAAAATGCGAATGAACCCAGTTCCGAATCATCTGACGATTCCAACAGCGTATGAATACATATTTTTTTATTTTAGATTTGATTTTTTGATTCGATTTAAAAGTTTTAACAATGATTAATATTCTTATAAATACAGGATGGGATTGGAAAGGGTGTAGGGGAGAAGGGAGCCCTTTTTTCGACCAATTAGCAATTTCTACGCTTGATTACAACACGCGCCTTCAAAAGTTTTGATTAAAGTAATAGGTAAATTATTTTTGCGCTCGATTTGACAGGTTTCTAAAATGCTTACCATGTTTATACTGGATTACAAATAATTATAAAAAAATAATATATTTATTGCATTAATTTAAAGTCATAATTATCGTTCGACGCCCATGGATACATTTACTTCGGTGGCGAAACATAGTCTTTAAAAAATCTATTAGGTTTGGATAGACTTTAAGCTGGACAGATCACAAATGCATAAATAATAAAATAAAATTGATATATTTTGACCGAATTTGACCGGTCAAATACGTCATGGTCAATTGACCATGCCCAACTCTATGTATAATATTAATCTAACAATATTAAATTACTAATGAAGTAATGAGTGAGTGACTGATTGATGATGAGATAAGAGACACACGTTCAATTTCTATTTTATAAACAGTGTAGGTACTCCCTACCTTTCTATGGTGGATTTTACACTATAAGGGTCAACCTTATTAAGTTTTTAACAGCGGATGTAATTTTTTAGGCGGGCTTCCGGACTTGTCGCATCTACCTTCCATCGCAACGTCCAGTATTCCCGTCCCATTTACCGGTTGTCTACGACATTTTTCGGTCGATGAAAGCAAAATTCCTTTTACGTCAGAAAACATTGCCGACTCAAGAAACGTGATCGATTGCGATGGTACTCCGTGTGGAGGTGAAAGTTGCTTTAATGGAGGAACATGCTGGTAATCCATTTGGAAAAATAGAACACTTGTGACACGTGAACTTAAAGCAGCAAAAATAAATTATTAACCTCGATATTTCAATTAGTTTTTGAGATAATTGCGCTTAAATGCTAAATGACAAGAAACATTTAAATAAACACCTTTCTTAACGAAACATATTTATTGAAAAATGAACGGAATCGTGTAAACTCCCCTTTGTTTATTCGGATAAAACAGAATATTGCAAAACAAAACGTGTCGTGAGAAAGAAGCCCCTAAAATCAGAACTAACGTGCTGTATTTGTAATCCAACAGTGGCGCGCGTGCCATCAATGTCAAAAGACAAGTGATGAATTTTCTCATTTATTATAACAAAGCGATTTTTAAAAATATGTTGCGTAAAACTTATTTTAAAATTTAATATCAAAAAAAGGTCCTGCTATAACATTTGGTATGTTTTTTCTTTAGGCTAGATTCGTTTATGAACCCTCACTGCTCCTGCGTGGAACCCTATTTCGGAGAAAAGTGCGAATTTGTTCCGAAATGTTCCGAGAGGCTGTGCAAAAATGGTAAATGTACTAACACTACATGTTCATGTCACATTGGATTCGAAGGGGGATTTTGCGAAACTGAGATAAAAGTACGTATAGTTGTAGAATGATGAAAAAGTCTTTCTCAGAGCAAACACTAATAACAATGACGCATTCGTCATTTCATTTTCGTATCAATGACTCGTTTATTTTTCGTTTTTTCCAAAAAGCAGCCGAATACCCACCTTTGGCTAACAATTATTATCTACAGTTCTTAGGTTAAAAAAATTAAGAAAAAATTATTATATTATGTTTGCGAAAACAATTAAAAGCAAGAAAGTAGTGGCATAACGGATAAGTGTGCAACTGTATTTTGTGTGTACACAGGGATCCAAGTATAATGGATACTCTGGGGCGGGTAGGTTACGACGACCGTTTCGTCTTTTTTAGGACTCTACGAGCAGCAATAACCCAAAGCAACTTCACAGAGAACGACACGATGCATTAAGTCACCTCGTGAAAGTCCAGTGGCCATCATATACCATAACGCCATCCCAGCAGAATCAACTACAATTCAAATCAGCATCGGATCATGCCGCGGCACCACAGGCCTCCAAGAGGCCTGTGCGCAATTCGTCAAAAGCTATGATACAAAAAATGTATCATGCAGACTGTTTTTGGTGAAAGGCGTATGCGTTCCCTATACTTGAGTGTGTTGCACTTCGCAGTTTTATTTGCTTGTCTATCTTTCGATTTATTACCAGTGAAACTACCTTTTGTATTGGAGTTAATTCTGCTGGGATGGCCACTGGACTTTTGCCAGGTGACTTTTAATGTATCGTGCCGTTTTCTGTGGAGTTGCTTTGGGTTATGGCTGCCAGTAGAGTCCTACCAACAACGAAACGGCCGTCGTGGTCTTCCAGCCCTAGGGTATCCATTCCATTTTGATTCCTGTGCATTCCAATACAAAAGACAGTTGCACACTACTTATCCGATATAAAACTACTTTGTTGTCTTTAGTTCAAAAAAAATTAATTGACAAATTAATAACAACAAAAATCGAAATTTTGTCAAATTTGCGCATATTTATTTTTCTAATTTATAAGTCCAACCTTTAAAGCTATACCTAGGTAATTTGTACTCCAAAAATGGGTATTCGGACGATTTTTGGATTGTGTGCTCTTCACGCGGGCCATAGTTACTGCAATTTTCATTGTGTGCACGCAAAAACCAAAGGGTTTAGAAGAGGTGCCCGTGGTGAGAGATTTTTATTTTTTGTTTTAAGGTAAAAACACCTGCATTTACGGGTAGAAGTTATCTTATAGTTAAAAAACCAGGAGATAAGAAGAGAAACATAAGAAACCTGGAACTTAAAAAGCTGTACCTGAGTTTTGCAACTGCTAAAAATGATGGTTTGCTGGTATGGACTAAACGAGTAAGTATCGATAACTGAATTTTTTGAACACACGAAATGTTAAGGCAATTAAAGTCATTTTTCCACTCAAAATCGAATTACATATTATGGAGTGACTGACGCCCAGCCTAAACCCCTAATCCTGGAATCATGAAATTTAGAGGATGTCTTCTCCTTATAACGTAGGCATCCACTAAGAAGGGATTTTTCGAATCACTAAGGGGGTGGGGGGGTGAAAACAAGGGTTGGAATTTTCTTAGGAATTTCTGTATATCAAAAACTAAAAGTGCTGAAGGTCTAGAAAGTGGTACCGTGCGAGAAAAAATTATTTGCAATAAACCCGAACAAACCCGGATTGTATTGCCACCCACCATTTACTCTAACCCCGTTTCGAAAATACGCTTGAACCATGAATGTTTTGTGCTGTTCCGTAAAGCCTATTGTGTGAATTGTTCAAGAAATTGGAAAAATTAGCGATGAACCAAATTACTTGTAACGACTGTCAAAGATGACGGAATAACTGATTGATTGTTAATTCAGGTAATTACTGACACCCTATAGGTATTAAGCTCTATGGCTAAGCATTACGTCCTTAGATAAAAGGCCTTTTTTTATGCAAATAATTTTTGCTCGCACGGTATATTAGTTCATTTAATGAAATGAAATGAAATATACGTGTTTCGTCATTTTCACAAAACTCACGTTTGGTACCCGCTTATTGGTTTAATATATAATTTATAAAAATTTATTAAAAAGTAAGGCACAAAAATACCTACATTCATAGCCCTGCAAACATGCCAAAAACATATTTTGTCAGAATGCTATATCGCCAACTCAAAATACAATTTCAGGACAAGAAATTTTTTGGATTGGGATTGGAAAAAGGTTATTTGAAATTGGCTTACACACCCACCAAATCTGAAAAGCAGATTGTTGAGATACCACCATATTACAAGGTGTCCGATGGACTATGGCATAGGCTAGAAATGGAGCTGTTTCCAAACATTCTAATAAAGATTGACGGAAAGGTCGTACGTACATCAGGTAAATATTATATTAGATGCGCACTATTCAAAAATAAGTAATATATTATGCTCCTTAATAAAAACTCACGAAACCAGTGATCTACGTCATAACAAATTGACCAATCGCAGGGACTTGGACTGAAGGTCGACCCGTCGGCATCTACCTGACTAATATCTCGCGTCTAATCTTCTGTTCTTGTGAATTTAAGTTATCGAACAAACCCATTAAATGTAGACTTTTTCCATTTTATACCATGCTTTTGAGGATAAAGGACGGATGCGAAAACTGATCAATTTGACCCATAATGATAAATAACATTTAGCATCGGATTGTCCGACTGAATGTAGACTATTTTGAGGTCTTTAAAATGTTAAAAAAATTATTGTCTTTTAATTTTTAATTTGTTTTATTTACTCCCAACCAACTTTATCAGTGTATTGCAGGAATAAATTTAAGTAATTTCAATAACAATAAATAAAAATAACAATTATTCTAACTTAGTATATAAAAAAGACAGGTAAAATATCAAGTTTTGTATACCCGCTGTATGAACGTAGCTTAGTATCAATAACTGAGGTATAATTTGTGAAAAAAAAAATGTAACATATTAGGAAATATTTTTTTTAATGAAACTTAATAAATTGTGTTTTCATTTATTGTTTTCCTTAATAAACAGAGAAGAATTTCCTGAAATGTAGCTTTCTATGGTACCATTGGAAAGCATTTTTCAAGAGCTTCAAAATGATGTATCACTCGACCCCCCTTTCTATTTAAGATTTTAGGGGTGTATTTCACCCTGTCCAAGGGGTTGCAGATAAGAGTGGGATAATACGCTTGTTTTTGTTCCCCCTTCGTTTTATAGAAACTGTTTTTTGCTTTTTTTTCTTCCCTAAGGTATGGCCATTTCAAGTTTTTAAATTGTCACCCTGTATAATATTAATCCATTATATTATACTGACCGTTTTCCAAAATTACTGTCTATCTTAATTTTTTGTAAATAGTTTGTTTTGTGTCAAATCTATGTGTACGTCATTTACTTTTTAATAAATTTGTTATTTATATACAGGGATACCCAGAAGTCGGAAATAAAATTAATATAGCCTGAACCTGTAACGTTTGGGGAAAACGCTCGGACGTCAATTTAGTTTTATATATGCTCACATTTTGACGTTATTCGTTTGTTTTTTTTTATAGACATTTGTCAATGATATGATGGCATCGATCTTTTTTTTAATGGAAACATACAGCTTGTGATACATCATGTATTGAAAGCTAATATCTCGTAAAATATGCTCATAAATTTTGGTGCGATTCTGTCAAGCTATTTCAAAATGGCGACTGTTAAAAGTTTTAAAAAAATCTCTATTTAAATACATAAGCGGAAATGATAAATCGTTGATGTTCTTTTTACTTTTCAAGGTAAGAAATCTTCTTTGTTTCACGTTCTGACATTTTGTGACTTAGCAATAGTTATGGTTTATTTGTTATTTATTTTGTAAAAAATAAATAAAAATGTAACGAAGCAAAACAAAACACAATAAAAAGGTGGTTTAACGTGGCAATTGCTGGAAATGTCCTCCACCCTCTACTTGGCATGCTCCCAGACCATGGTAAAATCCGTGGACGGAATTTCAAATTACTTCAGCCGGTATGTTATGTATCTCCAATCTAATTTTGTATTTCAAACCTTCAATATTATTTGGCCTATTTTGGTAAACTTTTTCTTTTAAATATCCCCAAAAAAAATGATCTAGAGGCGTTAAGTCTGGAGAACTCGGTGGCCAATCAATTGTACCACGTCGTCCAATCCAGCGACCTGGAAATGTCTCATCTAAATATCTTCTCACATTGACACCAAAATGCGGGGAGCACCATCTTGCTGAAACTTAATTTTTTCATTAGGTATATCTGGATCTATTTCGTTGGGAAACATTACAGCTAGAACAGGCATCAACTCGAAGGTTAAGAAATCCAGGGACCGTTCAGCTGAGGTTTCCTTAAAAAAAGAATGGCCCCAAAATTCGATTATTAATGATACCTGTCCATACATTTACTTTCTGGGACCGCTGAGTATGCGCTTTAAATATTCATCGGATTTTCTTGACTCCAGAAACGATAATTATGTCTGTTAATCACCCCGTTTAAATAGAAATTAGCTTTATTCAAAAATAATATGTTCTGTGGAAACCCATTATTCTCGTCATACCGTCTCATCATTTCTTCGCAAAATTGCAAACGCCTGTCATAGTCACCTAAAAGCTCTTGGACAAGATATACTTTACAAGGGTGATATTTTTCTGCTTTCAAAAATTTTCCAATAGTACCTCTAGATGTATCATGATTTTGAGCCAATGAAACTGTTGAAACATGAGGATTATCCTGCAGAGATAATGCAATATCCAATTTTTTATCGTCGCCTAAAACACGTGACCGTCCATTTCTAGGCAAAACCTTTACTGTGCCATTTTTATCAAATTTGTGGAATATTTTACTAACAGTGCCCTGTGAAATTTGATTATCCGGATATTTAGCATTAAATAAAGTGCACACTTAACTTTGACTTCTTATTTTATCTCCACATCCTAACAATATCAAGACATCAATACGCTGTCTATCCGACAAAACCATTTTTGTTTAGAAAATTGTAAAATAATACTTTGGAAATACCTAAATTAATTTTACAAGTTTACAATGTCACAAAATGTCAGAACGTAAAACAATGAAGATTTCTTACCTTGAAAGGTAAAAAAACATCAATGATTAATCATTTCCGCTTATTTAAATAGAGATTGTTTTATAGTTATTAATGATACTAGTTCGATATGAACACTATAATGAAACGGGTGCAACGTTAAACCACGATGCGTTAGCCGAGTGGTTTAATTGCACAAGTTTTATTAACAAAGTTCATATCAAACGTGTATTATTCAAAATTTAATCTACGACAGTGCAAATAGATTTTATTCGTCTAAATTTCATTGATATCAGATTAGCCCAGTCAGTGGGGCATTTTGCTATGCAAAAGGTGGAGGATTTATTTTAATTTTTTTATAATGTTTATGGATAGGGTCAGATTAAAAACCCAACTTTTCGACCTTGGGCGTGGTCTGCGTTCGCCGCCATCTTGGATTATATGTACAAAAAGTGATATTTTTAACATTATCTCCGTAACGGTTTGTCTGACGACAAAATTTAAAGAAAATTAAATTTCCTAAATTTTATGTATTTACGGTTTTTTTGTACGTCTAACCTATAAAGAGTTACACGAGCCCAAAGATCAAACTTTTTAAAAATGACATGAAACCTGCCATTTTTTGGCTTTAAAAGATAGTTATAGTTGTTCATTTTTTAACAATAGTATTTTTTTATATTTCTCCGATATTTTCAATGAAAAAAAATACCACAGGCAACTTTAAGCCCATTTCCACACCACCCAGGAGATAAGGCTAAATGGCGCGTTTTTTTTAACGTGGTGTCCCCAGTATGCCTATACCACGGGGTCGGCTTGGTGGAAAAAGTAATTTAGAATACCTGACAAAAGAAAACTTGTGTGATCATTTCACCGTACATCAACAATATTTCAGTACGAGTTATATCGTCTGTTAGGAATTTCTTTTAGATGGTCCGGGTTGATTTTTATCCTCTTCATCCTGAATTTCGTCTTCTAAGTCGCTCTCGGTGCTTTGTATAATCTGACTTTCAATTTGAAACAGTTCCTCGTATTCATCCTCGTTGTCGATGCGAATTTGGGCAGTATTGTCGCATAGCTGACCGTCGTTACAGAAACCACACATAATAGAGCAATTCAACCCAGCTTTTTTGCAGCTACATGCTCCGCTGCACCATTTTTTACAGTTGCATAAAATTATTTTCAGTAATAATTCGGGGGCTGCTTTCTGTGTCATAGGTACGGGAGAAAGACCATTTGCACCAGATTCCATCCAACCCCAGTCTACGGCATTTTTTTGAATTCCACAGCACTGCTGAACTTGATGGTATGTTCTACAAGCGTGATACCTTGCAGCGTTCCTAGTTGGAGGCAGAGAGGCGAGATTAAATTTATTTTTTGTCCGATGATCTTAGAAAAAATTTGTAGCGGAGTTCTTCCAACGTTGCTTTTTCCATATCGCCGCCATACAAAGCAATAAGAAATAGTACTCCGGCTTCTTCAATGCATCTTGGTGTAGCATCAGGTTGTTTGAAGATGTCAATTATGCTATTGAGTTGTGCATGTTTCTCGACAAGCGAGAAAAATTTAATTTTTCCTTGGTTAAACAGAGACGATGTTGTGTCGCAGCCACTAAACGCATGAAGAAAGAGAATACTTGCAGCTGCTTATTTCTGTTTCAAGCTATTTTCAGAATACAGCCTTTCAGGAGTTTTTCCTCTACCAGGTTTGCGAAAGTAAATGTTGCCTAAATGGTTTGCCAATGCTGATAAGAGAACCAGAAGATCCACGTCCCCTCCAAACGAAAACTGCATCAAACTTTGAACACAAGGAAATAGCTGTATTCACAATAGTCACATCAGCGTCTTCTTCAGTCTGTTTAACTGTAATAGTAGTTTCATTAAATTTTTGTGTCAGCATCGAAATCAAACGAACCTTGTTGCTTTGATTGGCTAAAAAACGTTCTTGTGAAACTTGAACTAACATTGATTCGTCAAAAATTACATCGACAGTTTTCTGTTTTTTCGATCGGCGTAGTCGTTCTGTTGTCTTTGTACTATTTTGACCATTATTATATATTATTTTTATATTTTAACTTTTTTTCTTTCTTACACATTTCTAAAGAGACAGCTATGATTGTTTTGTTAATAGCTTGCAATCAAAAATTGGACTTTTGGAATTCTAGATTTGCGATTTCTATCACTGTTTATCTCCTAAGCTAACAAAATGGCGAGTGTAACGTATTTTCTTTGAAAGTTTCATTTTGGGCTTGTGTAACTCTTTATAGGTTAGACGTACAAAAAAAACCGTAAATACATAAAATTTAGGAAATTTAACTTTCTTTAAATTTGGTATCTTCATATTTTGTCGTGAGACAACCCGTTACGGAGATAATGTTAAAAATATCAATTTTTGTACATATAATCCAAGATGGCGGCGAACGCAGACCACGCCCAAGGTCGAAAACTTGGATTTTTGGTCAGACCATAGCCATAAATAATATTAAAAAATTTAAAAAACTCCTCCACCTTTTGCATGCCAATGGTGTTTTTTTGTACCCACTTATTGGCCTAGATACGTTTTCGTAATTTTTAAAATTTGCTGGTGTCCATATTAGTCGATATCATGGTAACCGCATTTTTGATTGTTTCAATTTCGATTTTGACAACGTCATTATTGCCGTCTAATTTTCTATTGTACGCAAAGTGTTGGCCAAAGATAATTTAAATATGGGAGATTCTGAATCCGAAAGTGTCCCTTCGGATGTCGAACATATCGGGCAAAGCGTAATATATCCGCTTTTCTAAGTAATAATAACAAATAAATAGTTTGCACCGACTTTCTTTTTTGTTTTTGTAACATTTGGATGTTATTATGAATTCATAATGGCACTGAGTGCTATTATGAAGGTCATAATGACATCTAAATGATAATGCTAAATACGTTATAATGGCACTGTCGTAGATTAAAACTTCGCCATTTTGAAATAGCTCGATAGAATCGCGCCAAAATTTATGAGCATACTGATGAAATGATGTATCACAAGCTGTATCTTTCCATTAAAAAAAAAATTATGTCGTCATGTCTTTGACAAATGTCTATAAAAAAAAAACGAATAACGTCAAAATAAATTTCAATATTTATTTTTAGAAAATAAAAGGGAAATCTTCAAAAATGTGACAATCTCTACAGATGGGATATTTTATATCGGTGGGTTGCCGACCAACACAACTTTGGTAAAAGAGACCAGTGGCATGTTTCTTCAAAGCTTTGAAGGTTGCATCGAAGCCTTTGGAATCGACAAGGACCAATTAATCACCGATTTTACCCCATATGAGGGCTTTAACGTTCATGTTTGTAAAATACATTAGATAAATAATTGCCAAAATAATTCGTGAAATTATTAATCAAAATATAACAATAAAACTAATAATAAGTAACGTTGTTCTTAGATTGTGGATAAGACCGAAGCTAGTAAATTTAAGAAAGAGACTTGTACAGAAAAAGACCATCCTTGTGTGGTTGTTATTCATATTTCTTTTGGCTCCCAATCAAGTAAACCCTTGACTATTTCTTGTGTAAGTCACTATCTAAAATAATTACGGTGTAAAAATGCCAGAATATCGTGTTTAGATTCACAGATAGTCTAGTCAAAATTCTAGTCATTGTTTATATTATTTTCACAATGTGTTCTTGTTAGACCGAATATTAGCTGTTTGTAAAATATTTTATAAATTATATATTATGTTTATTTCTTGAACAAACTAACGTTGGTAAGCAAATGTTAATTTTACAATTTAAAATACTTCAGATTAAAGTATATTTCTACAAAAAAACGTAACGCCAATATTACCAATGACACGATTGTCTGTCTAGTAAATACATTTTAAGGCTTAAAAGGTTTATGAATGAGAGGCGTCTATCTTCGCGTCGTTACCTACCTTTGTAGAAATATTTAATCGGAGAACTAATCTTTTGACTTCAAATTTTTGAACTAAATAACCCATCAATAAATGCATAGTTTTATTGTATGCTACCTCGTGTGTTGGGTCGAATTCATTAATGTGACAAGACATTTTTAAAATAATAAAAAAAAATTGCTCTCACATCATAACCGCAAATAGTGCGTAAAGGTAAATAAGTACCTACCTAAAGAATATTTTTTTATGGGCCCGATCATTCTTTCGAATTTAAGGACTAATGAATTGGACCGCGTTATGTAATTACGAATTAAGCGACAAAAATTTTAAATCGATCTTTCAGTAATCATTAAAACCTATGTAACAAAAACTTTTTTTACTTAAATTTCCTATTTTACCGTTTTTAAAGGCACCTGTATTAAGTGACATTTTCATATTTGTCAAAGTTAATACTAATAACTAACGTTTTGTAATAACGAATTATTCGCCAAAACCATATTACAAAATATAATTTTATTATACTTATTTCTGTAATATGAAATTAAGCGCCAATTGGCTGAATTTAATCCGCGATCATTTCATACGAAACCAGCGTAGTTTTATTTTTTTTTTTAGTTTTGTTATAAAGAATTAAGCGTCATACATGTCGTTTAATTCTTGATGAAGATTTAAAACTATACTTAACTTTAATAGTTATATCGAATTAAGCGACCATTTGGTATATAGTGGTCATAAATTGGGAAATATTCGCAATTTTAAAACTTAGTTATAAAGTATAGGTACTACATTTCGGATCTACTTAAAAAAAAAACAAGGCTCTAAGTAATTTGATACGACTTTGGGGCAACTTAACCAAATTAAACACCTTTTGTTTTAAATATCTTGAAAACCGTTAAATGTCCCTTAATTCGTAATTATTACATAACGCGGTCCAATTAATTTAAAAAACACCAGAATGGTCCCAAAACATAATTTTTACAACGATGGTTATAACAACGTCGGGTTTTTATATTTTTTAAATGTCTTGCTCCCCAACTTTATAACTTTGATTCGTCACTGAGCATTTATTTTTTTAATTTGTTGATTATAATTTTAAGGTAAAATGATATATTGTTTTGTTTACACTTTTAAGTTTTACGTCAATAAAAACTTTTTATTATAAATAATTAGGTTTCAATTGAAAAGAGTTTTGTCTGTTTCCTTCTGCCAAACCCATCCCCAGACGCGTTTCGCCGTTATTACGGCTCATCAGTGAGGCTCAGTTTGGCAGAAGAAAACAGGGCTCAAAGACAATTCCCGTCGATAATTAGGTTTCAGTTTGTTTTCTCAAAAGCCGAATATTTAGGTCAGAAAGAAAAACATTGATAATCATAATACCTAAATAGATTTATTTAATTAAAACGGAAAACTATAAATTATTTAAAATAAAACAATAAAAATATAGGTACTAACTAAAAAGTAAGGAACTAACGATTGCAGTACAACCAACACCTTTTGTCTTATTGGGTTTGTTTGCATATAAAAAATTATAATACAGTACATTTTTTGGGGGGCACCATAGGGATTTATATAATTAAAGGAGTTTTGGCAATTTTTTTTACAAGATCTATTTTTTTTTTAATTTTAACCTATTTGGACCTTTTATTTTCATTCTTGTATACTCTATGCTCTATAACTTCCCGGATGACGTCCGTAATATTAAAATGCCATTTGACAAAACATAGATATAGGTACCAAGATTAATAAAAATATGTCAAAATTGTCATTTCATTTAATTTTTTTAATTTTGAATACCTATTTTCTCTAATAAATAAAACCATTCGAATGTGTAAAAAAACAAGTTCAAACACTACGTGAAGATTTTTTCATTGATAAAAAAATGTACTGTAATATATCAATCTCTCAGTCCATATGCTACACGATTATTTCAGTAAAAATAAATAATTTCTTGTACCATCTATACAGGGTGTCTCACGGTGATCGTCCATTAGAATATTTCGGAAAGTAGTGCGATTTGAATCCTGCAAATTTGAACTTCCTGTTACGCCGGAAGTTGACTCAAACTTGCTTAGTTTAAATGGATCACCCTATATAATTTTTTCACATAATTCCACAACCGGAATTTCAAGTTTCCTTTTTTATATTTGCAAATATATTTAATTTTCGGCGAATTTAAAGCTCAAAATTTGAGAAAAATATGTTTTTTTTCTTAGAAACGAACGGTTAGAGCAAGATACAAAAACTTTTAATTAAAGTCATTGAAAATGAAGACAGGAAAAAAATTATACAGTGTGGTCCATTTAAAATAAGGAAGGTTGCTGTTATTTCATTTGAAGAGAGCGTCCCCGAAATCCTCATCATCCAAACTTGCAGGATTCAAATCGCATTACTTTCCGAAATATTCTAATGGACGGTCACCATGAGACACCCTGTATACTGAACCCTGCTTAGACATACTAAAATCCATAACCCATATCACATTATATAGTTTTAACAAAGGTTTAAAAAGTTTGGCTTAAACTATGTAGTAAATAAGTTAATTTTTTGCTACAATGTACCTAAATTGGGATAAAAATATACAATGTTTTGTACATTTTTCAAAACGAAATTATGTGAAAATCATTTGCCACTGCATTTTTAAATACAAACGAAAAATTTTGATCGGCAAAAATAATTAACACCTTTTGAGAAATAATTATTGGGTAGGTACTATTTAATACTTATCAACTTTTTGCTGCAATTTCACCCTGCTGTTCGTGCACAGTGGCTTGCGCTTTAGCCATAACTTGCAATGCACCTTTCTCCATCAATTTTCTGGCTAAGTGTTCTCCCAAAAGTTTCGCTTTTTCCATATTTTCATTGGTTATGTCTTTATGAGGAACTAGACCGATAAATAAGTCGTCGTCGTCGTCGTCTTGAACGCTTAATACGTCGTTGGATTGGTCAGTCCTGCGAGTTTCTTTTGTTTCTAAAATTTAAAGTGAATCCTTAAATTACAAAACCAAAAACGATCTTTTTACAAAGTTTATATTATTTGCATTTACCTGTATTGGATGCTAAATAAGGACACATTTTCATTTCATTTTGAACTTTTTCTATGGGACCATGTAATGACACATGATTATGTAGTGCCTGAAATATATTCACAAATTACAAAGATTTTGGAAATAATAAACACTAGCTACATAAAATAAGGCAATAGTATTGCCTATGCTACAAATTCTCAAAGATTCTTGTTAACAACCGCCGGACTTTTGTACAATTACAAAGAAAAAGTACTATTGATCAAGACATTATCTATGTTTTAAGCCTGTTAAATAGGCATATTATGTAAAAAAAAAATGTACCTTGTACGGCATAATGCATCCTCTACCAGTAAAAATGTAGGATGTTCACTTTAAAGTTTATTTATTATCACAATTTTAAAACTTATTATGCTTATGTTGGGTTGCACATACACAGAACTATAACAAAAAGTAGAACACTCAAGGCCGAGATTTAATGAGGAGTAAATAAAACAGAATACAGACCTGTTCATTAAAAAAATAAATGAAACTTTGATGTTTAACTCGTGGAACAAAGATACAAACCATTGAATATCAAAAACTATAAGAATAGCAGATCTTCGAGAAAACTTGACAATCCTGTTTTAGACTGTATTGGAGATGGTTTGACCACCATTGTGGAGTTGATCGTAAATCTATAGTTATAAATGCAGCGCCTCGGCAACAGATGTCTCAAATTCACTGATGTGATATCGTGGAGTTGCCGCATATCGTATTTTATTGGAATTTTTAAGTATTTAAGCATTTTTAACATGCAATAAAATAGGAGATTCTCAATTCCAGCCGATTGTATGTTTTTGATAATAATATGTACGCTGATTACTCCGGGGTAATTGGACCGATTTTCATAATGATTTTACCGTTGCATTAGTTTATTTAACAGGTCACGTCGTATTTGATCTAAATTTTTTATATAACAAACTTTAATTTTAAATGTCTTCTACCCTGTAGGTAAATACAGAAAAAAGTACACTAGGACACAGATAAAGGTATTAAAATGAAAATTCCATATTTATTTATTTTTGACCCGTAATAGACCACATAATTGCATACCACTATTTACGATCCATTGCATCTGCCTCTCTTCTTCTACCGGAAAACAAAAAAAATAATCTTAATCCTGGGAAGGCGCGAGGCGACTTCCCACATTGAAAATAAGCACACTTGTTGCCAGCCATATCGCGTCACTCAGTCTAATGCGTTTTCAATCAAAAATAAATAGAATATATTATGCCAGTGCAAGGCAATTCAGACACCGCACTGATGCGCGTGACGGTATGGTAGTGGGGAGAGGATCATGCAGCAAGTCAAACAGACAGGCGGCAACAATGTTTTAATTTAGCAGTGAAAAGGCTTGTCGTTAGTGGCTGCATCAACACGCTTTATTGTTGGTGAACTCATTGTGCCATCTATGAATTAAACGTAGCAGATTTAGGAATTCTGCTTATATGGCCTTCTTATAGTTTGATATTCAATGTACAAACCAAAATGGCAGTTGTTTTTTTTTTATATTTTTGTCGCAGAAAGAAAATGGGTATATTTGCTAAATCACGAATTTTTAAAAATAATTACGATCTTTTTATTTCAAAGTAACGAAAAGATAACTTTGTGCTCTTTATTGGCAATTTTTTTTTATCGATGTAGGTACTTGTTGTACTTTGAAGAAATGGTGATAAAGGGGCTCATATCCGAATTATTCAGTCGATGTTTTTTGTTGAAATGCCCGGGAATAAGCAAATGTAGAAATATACTGGTTGCCACAATCCTTTTCTTTTGCATCATCCAATAATATAGGTAAAATAAACCCAAAACAGAAAATGTATAATGAATTCTATCGAGTATTTTTGTAATGTTTTGTATGGTTTTTAATCAGGATTAAAAAATCTTTCTTTAAAGGCCTCTTTACCCATATAAACTATGTAAAGTCGCCACAGTGGATATTTTCCCGTGCGTCATCAATCAACGATCAGGACTCAACGTGGTTAATAACTCTGCATCCTTATTTATTACAGTAACAAGTTTGAATAAAAGCATAAAAGAACGTCTCCAAGATTCCGCAATAATATAACGTGCTAGACAAGGATAAAACTATAAACGTCAATTAATTACTTTCTTTATTTGTTTAGTTGACTACCGTTGTATTTTAGAACGTCATTGTCAACCTTATTTTGATCTGCCAATCTAATTCGTATTTTGTAAATTTGTGTGCCTTAAAACTGTTCCTTTTTCTAAAAATAGTTCTTTTTAGAACTAATTATACCCACCATCTGTTTTGACGGTAAATATTTATGGATTTTTATAATACCTAATTTATTTATTTTAAATATTCTAACCGTGAAAGTTCTTTGAAAAGTTTACGGCAGTGGCTAAATTCCCTTAAATGAAAGGATGTCAAAAATTTGACTTTTGCGATTTTAATAGTCAATAAAACACCAAACTTTTCTACATTTTAAGCTTTAAAAATAGTATTAAATGTATTAACATTTGTTTGTCAATTTATTTTAGATAATAGAGAATGCCGGACAAAACTTAAAATAAATAATAATTTTTCGGGATATTATGTAGGTACGTCAAACGGTAGGCAGGCACGTCCATTTTATGAACTTGGACTTAGTTTTGACTTTTTTCGTCTCGTAATTTTGATTTGATTCATACGATTTTGATGACGTGAAAGTGATGACGCACGGGAAAAGAACCACTGTGGCGACTTTATTTACGGACATCCAAATTATTTCATAGAATACCTGTCAACTTTTCTGTCATTTATATGTAAGCATTTACTTGTTTTTTCGAAAGTTGAAACAGAAATATTTTAACCGGCATTTATAGTTGGCATTATGGCAATATGGCCTTTTCACTATAAAACTTGAAAACCTAAACCACGAATTAAAATAGACAGGAATTTTTTAATATGCATAAAAGAAAATTCTTGCAAATGCAAAACCAATATCGAATAAATTCAGCCGATTTCGTAAGGTCACGCGCCGCAGAATTCATGGAGACGGGATGGACGGCAGTGCTATGATAAAATGTAAAATGATATTAAAGTTTCAGTCACTTGAAAAAATTAACGTTCAAACATTTATTGATGTAAAAACAAACCGATGTCAATGTGTTGTCATGATTTGACAAACAAAAGTAAAACCTAACATCAAAATTAGTTGGACGCCGTGCCGCTGAGTTTAAGACGCCACCTGTGGTGGATATCATCCCTCCAAGACGCCGTGGTTTGTCGAGATTCGTATTTTTGTTTAGCGTTAATATAATTTCAAATGGTTGACAACTTTTTTCTAGGAAAAAAAATTAATTCTCCGACAAGACAACCGCATTCTACTTTAAAGGCCTGTGGTTGCACAAAGGTTTTTAACAGTAATTAACGGGGCGACTGTGACTATGAAATAAATGACATTGGCAAACATAATTTACTCACAATACAAGTTGCCTGATTAGTAAAACAAGAATTAAGCTAACCGGGCCACTCTGATTGTGAGAAAATCATTTCTGTCAATGTCATTTACGTCACACTCAAAGTTGCTGGTTAGTTAACCATTGTTTAAAAGCTTAGTGCAACCCAACATTAATAAATTTATAATTTTTGAATTTAGTTTATTCTATGTAATTTACCTGCAAATCTCCCTCTAAAAAAGGACATTGTCCCATAAAGTCCGCGCCAATGGGCATGGGCACTGGGCATTTTTCGTGTGGATCGTTTTGCAATACTTCTACAGAAATGTTTAACTTCTGTTTTTTGGGATTTGGTTCTTTAGTTGGACTCAATGGACATATTACACAGCATTCTGTCAAAATACAGACAAATACTTTACTATTTTTTGAAGTAGTTAGAAAAGAACAATAAACAATTTATTATTGTATAACCCTTATCTTTAATAACATAACAATATCAATAATAACATATTTAAAACAAAACGCAACTTGCTGAAACAGCAAATATCTAGAAAGTTTCAAAAAGAGCTGCCGCCAAATCTTACCAATATCAACAACCTTTTCTCCATTATTATACGGACATTCAGCACATCGTATGGTACTCAGAACACTTATGCAAGTATTCTCTTCATTCAGTACTTCTTCTTTACCATCTAAAGACCAGACAGCACCTTTAAGATATATTTCTACCTAAAAGGCAATTTGGATTTGAGACTTGGAAAAATGATAGAAGCGGCACCATCAACACTGGCTGATATTCAAGTTGGTAAACAATAAATTGTTAGGAACAAAAAGGGTTCAGCTTAGTTTATTCAAAATACAATAATATAATAGGTTGGTTGGTTAAGAGGCGGGGTTCGGGTTTGTGGCTCAAGTTTCTTACACTGCAGCCTTCTGGCTTATTATGCAACCCAGTCTTGTTAGAAAAGGTTTGTTCCTTCTACGAGGTCCAACAGATTTCTTCTAAATTTGTCATGCATATAATAGATAAGAGCAATACTAGTTATTTTTTTTAAACTGTTCTACATTTTTGTTTACCTCTTTCTCCTTGACTAACTTCAAATCAGACACAACAGCAACAGGGGCACTACAACCGCCACCTAAAGTTTTTAAAAAGCTTCGTTCCGAAATAACTCTTAAAGCTGTTTGAAGGTCGTATAAAGGTTCTAGTAATTTAATGATCCTATCATCGTTTCCTCGGCACTCAACTGCAATCGCGCCCTGTCCAACAGCATAGAGGATTTCTTCTGAATCGAGCATCTAAAAGTGAGACAAACGACTCTGTTATATGCCAAATATATTGGAATTGTTCATTTCCCAAGGATTGGAGATGGTAAATTTTAGAAGGCAAAAAAACTGATAACTTTCTGAGAAAGCCCACTTAAATAGGCATAATATCATAAGGTGGCTTCTTCTTCCCAGTTTTTTTTGTTTGGCAGGTCTGCCATTCTGCCACCTGAATAAAACTGTTTTTAATTACTCATATACGTCAAAAAATGGGGTATTTTTTTTATAATGAACTGTACTTTTAGTGTAAATGGTTTCTTTATTCTTTATTACCTAAATTTTAATTCGGGAATATATTTCCTTTCTCGGGTCATAATGTTCTGGACAATGCGTCTTATCGTTCTGGGGCAAAAAATAAACAGCCAGATTTATCTGAATTTTTAGTTAAAGGAAAAACTATTCAAAAAACAAAAATATAATATGTCGTCGACGATATGCTGCGGGAACACGGTCATAAGGTTTTGCGGTTACCACTGCCAATTTAATGCCATATAACTAATTTGGGCAGGCCCAAAATCATTCTGTGAAAAAAACGTTAGTAATGGTCTCAATTTACAGAAGTTTGGAAAAAATCCCTAGCACATATTACCGGGGACTACTGGAGGAAAACAGACGGAGAAAATTTTCCTGGACTTGTGCTGATTAGAGAAAAATACTGGATGTTCAAGTGGAACTACTAGTAAGTTATTTAGATTAAAGAAGATACGAAAGTACTGCAGATGAGTTTGATGTATCTGAATCTTAACATTTTTAGAGCTATTTTTAATTATTTATTTTGTTTTCTTATTTGTTTAACATTTTTTAAATTTTATAATCACTGGTACTAAGTACATTCGAATTTCTATGACTATGGTTTTAGAATTAGTTAGTTAATTAGTAGATACTTCTTATTTCTTTACTGGACTATGTCCTCAGTCTCCCCTTTCCTTGATTATCCTTGCGTTTTCTTCATACTTCTACTACTCTTACGAACGATTTTCTGTATAGATTTTAAATTCGAGTGTCGCATAGAAAATCTCGAACCAATTCAATTTAAAAATATTTGATTTTTTTATTGTTTGGGCAGAAGTTAGGTAGGTACACAAGCATATGGCAAAAATTTGTATTGTTAATTTCAACAAAATCCGATTTTGGCAATCGTTTCTGCATTATCGGAAATCAGAGAAAAGAAAACATTAAACAGTGGCGTACGTCTTTAGGGGTTTAGTGGGAAATTAAAAGGAAAAAAAAATTTCTTATTTTTAGTTATTGTTACCTAGTAGGTATGTACCTATTCAAAGTTTTGTAATTAGAATAAAATTGTATTAATAAACATAGACATGAAAATATTTTGTTATGAAGCAGTGGAGTGAAAGCCAAATTGAACAATTGTCTTTTTCATAATAATATTAAGAAAATCAACAAATAAGTAGATATAGTTAAAGAAAACATACTTTGAAGTGTTTTAGTACTGTTAATAATGCATTACACTAAGAATTGCCATGAGAGTAGCGAGAAAGTTTTAATTTGGCAAAAACAAGAAGTACCTAGGTATTATTGGTTATTTCTCATTTACTTACTTAATTGTTTTTTTAAATTTGTGTACCTACTTCTTCATAATTTAGTTCTTAAAAGAGTAATACCACAATAAGAATGCACCTTTGATACTGATAATTTCCGAATGAGGTAAATTTCAATTTTCATTTTGCTTGTCAGTTTCAAATAAATTGTTAACCTATGAACAGTACGAACATTAAAGTTTATGGAACATCAGCTGCTTATGCACGGCCATGCTGTTTCTGATGATTGATTTGTAAATCATAGAGCCCCTGGTTAAATGAAGTCGACTACCTATAGGCATATGGGATTTATAAAAATAATATCATAGTTCATATTACCAAGTGGCTAGTTAATAAATAGGTCATTACAGTGTAAACAAGAGGCAACTTATATGTAACTTCATTTTTATCCAACTAAGTTATTTACTTGAAAAAAACTCTCTTACCTTTGATATCCTGTTTTTCCACCCAATCCTTATTAAACCAGCTGAAGCTAAGATAATAGCTTGGTACTTTCCCAAATCATCTAGCTTTTTCAGTCTTGTATTTAAATTTCCCCTTATGCTCTCTACTTTTAAGTGAGGATGTTTTTTTGCTAACTGTGCAGTTCTCCTTAAGCTGGAAGTGCCTATTACGCTACCTTCAGGAAGAGTACTAAGAGAAAAATCTTTTAGGTCTTTTTGAAGGACAAGTGCATCTCGGGGATTCTCTCTGAAATATAAAACCTTTAGGTCCAAAATGGGCTACTATGTAGGTAAGTAGTTCCTACTGCTACCAAAAGTAGTGTTTAGTTACCAGCATTCAAACTCAAATAGGTAGGTACTGTAACCATTAATTTAGCATAACTACAAGTAAATGGAAGGCTGGATTGATAACATATTTAAACAGTGTACACCTAAAGGCTATGAGACTGTTTTTATTGAAATTGAAGCATTAAGTTTTTTAGTATGTAACAAATTATTACCTGGCTAAAACCGCACCAATAGCCATACCTTTGGGTAAACAAGTGGGTAAATCTTTTAAAGAGTGAACAATCAAATCGACCTGTCCCAAAGCTAATGCAGTCTCCAGTTCCTTAGTAAATAATGACTTTTCTCCTATTTTTGGTAATGGTATATCTAATATTTGGTCACCCAAAGTACTCATAGTTACTAAAAATGATTTAAATTAAATTAATAACAATATTGTAAAACCTAGTAAGCGGTCTTCACACCTGTGAAGTTCTTCGTGAATTTATTCGTAAATTTCTTCGTGAAGTCGGTAGCATTTACACTGTGCATCAGCTGATTATTTTGCATGTTAAATTTTAGTGAAGAAATTCACAAATTTATTTGACGTCCAAGAGTCCAAGTTGGTCATTTACATTATCAAAGTTAGCCTTGAAGTGACTTCATGAATTCACGAAGAACTTCACAGGTGTAAAGACCGCTTTAGGCAATAATTTTAATTCAAAAAAAAACTTTAATAGAAATAAAAGGTAAGTAACATACCAATCTCAAACTCCTTGTTGGGATAACACTGCCGTAGTAACGATATTACATGATTAGTTTGTATTAAGGCAAGCTAAAAGATAAAAAGATAATACTTAGGTACCGTTTTTCTTTTAAGAATGTAAAGGACCTACTTAACTTACCTCACTTTTTCGTGATCCAACTTTAATTTTTAGGTCACCACTCATTATATGAAAAATAAAATTAGTTTTGTCAAGTTACCTACTGAACCACACTCTTTCACCTTTAAATCAAACAGTTGGAGACTATTTTTGGACTTTGATATAATTTAGAACCAAAATGATTATAACTTTCGATTTCAGATTGAAAAGTGAGGTTCGTGTGTGGAAGCACAGAACAGCAACCATTCGTAAGGTTAAGTTAATAGGCGAGTTCCTTTAAACTAGTGTTGGGAAAAATCGACTTATTTTAATAATCGACTACCCAGTATCCGAGTGATTTAAAAAACCGAATGATAATCGATTTTTTTTACTCAAATTCTAATATTAACTATTAATATTGGCGGTTCATAGGGATGTTACGGAATAGCTTTTTCTCGTACCTAGTTGGACCTGTACCTATTCCAAACCCGAACCTATTCCAAATACCTATTACAGGTCCAAACTATTCCAGGTCAAACTTAAACACCGCTCCGCCGATTGGAGCTATTCCGGCTGCATGGCCGACACGAGTTTTTAAAGAAGGCCGCTAGAACTCCAGCGTGGCCAGCAGTTTCCGATTATTCGAATTAAATTTAGTTATAAATTTTTGTAACAGATAAATATTTTTCGCACCAGACTTTTTTGGAAGATTTGATTTTAACGGAGGCCTATTATTTAAAGAAACATGAAGAATAGGCATAGTTACATCCACAATATTATGTTGCCTTTTTAATCAATTCCTCATTGCTGGTTGCATATCCTACATTAAATACGCTATAATATTTTGTTGCCCAATAAATTATTACAATATTTTTAGAAATATTTATTATTTATTACTATTTCCCTTTATCTTTATTTAGTGAGATTATTTTAATTATTGCAATATGCTTGTAACGGCAACTTTTAAAATTCTCAACTGCAAATTCGCCATATTATAAACATATTATATGAATTTAAAGCAAAACCTGTAGCCGTTCCATTCCCTATATCGTACCTGTACCTGACAACTTGAAAAAGGAATAACAATGAAACCAGAGAATCAAACATGTGACAGTGCCAACCAACGAAATAAGAATACAAAGGAAGTAGGGTATGGTAGATTGACAGTTGTCCGGAATGGGGTCTGATGGCGGCAACATTTAACGCATGCGCGTTTCCGGTCCACCTGTGGCGTATCATTAAAATGGTAATAACAAAATGATTAATAAAATTTTATTTGACGAAAAAAATAGAAAAAATATTTAGATTCATATATACCTATAAGATACATTAAGGTTGGTGTAATAAAACAATACAACTTTTTCTTTTAATTATTTATTTAAATAAGGTAACGGAGGTGAAAGGGTCCTTAATGTAAATATCTGGTTAAATAACTAAAAAACACCTGTTATTATACATACAAAATTTCAGAAAACAAATTGTTTCAGATAATAAATACTGATGAAGGCAAAATTATTGCCAAAACGTCTACGTTAAAAAATAAAATTTAAAAAAACCTTACTCTTCGTGAACCAAATCACAAAATATAATATAATATAGTCCTGTTTATTATATATACCTGAATAATATTAATGAGATTTCTAGTATACAAGAAAATGGTCAAATGACAATCTATGCAGATAATACAACACTTTATTTATTTATAGTATCAACAACTTAACAAGTTAATTAACCCCCATTTCTAAAAGCTTATACCTAAGCTATAATAAATATTCAATTAGCATTTGCCTAACCAGTTCATTCCTTAATTTTAATTTTTCATAGTTTAAATTATATATTATGTCAATGTCTCTACAATATTTATTAAAATAGAGCACAGTCTTATAAGTGGTGAGTTTTTGTATAGATTTGTCCTCGGTGTAGGAATATAAAATACATGTGCGGATCTAGTATTGACTAAGTCTATTCTAAACAGAAGCAGTCCTAAGAACTCTTTATTATCTATTTTGTCTCTAATTATTTTATATAAGAAAATAATTTTTGCTTCTATACGCAATAGTCTTAAAGAAGGAAAATTACACAAAAGCCCTTGATCTGTACCTCTTGGCGGATAAACGAAAAATGACTTGTAGTACAAAAATTTTAAAAATTGACGCTGAATAGATTTTAAAAGAGCAATCTTATTGGCATACTGAGGATCCCAAATAGTGCATGCAGACTAAAGCGTTGTAACCACCAGGGATTTATATAAAGTTTTTATGGCGTTAACATTTTTAAAGTATTTACAAGTTCTTATAATAAATCCTAGCATATACAGACCTTGAGCTTCTCGAGCAACATAATTAACAATTTATGATTGAAGTAAATAATTATTGGTTTTCTACAGATAAACTGATATTAAATAAATCAAAGACCGTTATCACCTTGTTTAAGACTAACTGATACACTTTGGAGAATCCGGAAACCGTAACCATTAATGATTGTCATATAAGATTAAAGGAAGATACTAAAATCTTAGGTGTGTTGTTGGATAGTAAAATGTCCTGGAAGAGCCATGTCCTGGAAGAGCCATGTCCAATATATGTTGTAACCAGAAGGTGTTCCAGTTAGATTCACAGTAGGATAATTATCTTCAGCCAGGTTTTGACATGGTGTCTCATAAGATATTGCATAGGAACGTACCTGCCAAAAAATATAAGTTTTTTAATTATCTGTTTGGCACCATTACCAAATTACACAAAAGTACCTATAACGTGATAGTACCTTTTTGTAAATTTTTTTTTTATATTTTGATATTTTTTTTTTTTTTCTTTTTTTTTTTTTCAAATCTATTTATTTCAGACCTCAAAACAGTTACAATAACTGGCACCGAGGCCTTAACAAATAAAAATTATAAACAGATAACAATATAAAGAACTTTATACAAATTAACAACTTAAACAAAATTCAGTCTCTGTTTCTAAAATAAATCTTGAGGTTACGACACACAGCCTTTTCTTCGCCCTCGAACAGAGTCTGCGGCAATCCATTGTAGATTTGTACACTTCTAAATATAGGTGAGTCCTGTGACTTTTTTGTTCGTTGATATGTGTTTCTTATATTGTCTTTAGTTCTTAGGCCATAATCGTGAAAGTCTCTATTTTGTTTTAATTCCACATTCGTTTTTAGTAGTTTATTTTTAATTTTAAATATAAGTTTAGCTTGCTCGAGCATTTTAAGTTGTTTAACTTTTAGAAATGGATATACGATGTACAAAGTTTCACTAGCAGTATAGTAGCCGAGAGAGAATATTGTTTTTATTGACTTATTCTGCAGTCTTTGAAGTTTGTTTATCAAGTGCTCACCAGCATTTCCATAACATGGCAACAAGTATCTTATGTGTGGTTCAATAAAACTGTTATACAGAAGATATTTTGTGTTTTTATTTAACATATGGCTACACCTTCTAATTGCTCCCAGCACAGGAATAACTTTTTCAGTAATTTGAAGAAATAGTCCATGCTTAAAGTGGAGTTGAAAGTATGAAAAGGGAAAGAAAAACACAAAGTCTTCCTCCACTAGTTTAATGGAAAAAAATAATTCCAAATATTAAGGGTCTCTACATGTTTCGAACGTAGAAACGTTCATCTTCAGGAGACAGAAAGTTTTAAATCTATGCTGATGGTGTTAGCAAAAGAGAAACTGAAATTTAGAACCTTAATGGAGCTTTATGGATTTAAACAGAAGTGTAGAAGAAACATGGGTAAAATATTTGATAGTGGCGAAACCACGGAGCGATTAGAACATAATGAAGAGTTGTGAAACAACCAAAAAGTGGGGAAGAAGAAAACCTGTCTAGGTGTCGAGGCTTATTTAAAAATTTTTTTAAATTTTTTTAAAATTTGTTGTTCAAGGAACTAAAAATTATTGTAGACATTATGAAGGTGTACACCTTCATAATGTCTACAATAATTTTTAGTTCCTTGAACAACAAATTTTAAAAAAATTTTAAAAAATTTTTAAATAAGCCTCGACACCTAGACAGGTTTTCTTCTTCCCCACTTTTTGGTTGTTTCACAACTCTTCATTATGTTCTAATCGCTCCGTGGTTTCGCCACTATCAAATATTTTACCCATGTTTCTTCTACACTTCTGTTTAAATCCATAAAGCTCCATTAAGGTTCTAAATTTCAGTTTCTCTTTTGCTAACACCATCAGCATAGATTTAAAACTTTCTGTCTCCTGAAGATGAACGTTTCTACGTTCGAAACATGTAGAGACCCTTAATATTTGGAATTATTTTTTTCCATTAAACTAGTGGAGGAAGACTTTGTGTTTTTCTTTCCCTTTTCATTTTTCAGTAATGCTTTGTATATGTGCAGACCATGTTAATTTTTCTGTAATTGTGAGTCCCAAGTATCTGTACTGGTGAACTCTTTTAAGTTCTCTGTTATTGAGCTTAATCTTTGGGTGAATTGGGCTTTTTCCTGTTTGGCTTAATACCATATGAACTGTTTTTTCTACATTTATGGTCAGCTTGTTGTAACATAACCACTCGAAGTACTTCCCAAGATCAGTGTTTATAACTACTTCTAGTTCTTTTTCTGTTGTACCAGAATACACCAGCACTGTGTCGTCACAAAATTTTATATACCTTGCTTGTAATCCAGCGTACTTTAAACTTTGGACATACAGAAGATACTCCAACGGTCCCAGCACAGACCCCTGGGCCACACCAACGCTGACACTTGCCTCTGCACTCACCTTACCATTCACTTCTGTACACTGCATCCTTCCTGTAGAGTATGTTTGTAATAATTGATGACATCTGCCACGAAAACCCATTTTATCAAGTTTATTTAGTAGTAGAGTAATGTCTACAGTGTCGAATGCCTTTTGCAGATCCACAAATACACACACAACATACCTATTTTTATCTAATTCGTTGGTTATATGTTCCAGAAGATCGATCGTTGCACCAAGTGTGCCACTTTGTTTTTGAAATCCAAACTGGTTTTTATCAAATTTAAATCCTGTGTTGATAAACCCAATAAGCCTACTTTTTATGACCTTCTCAAGGATTTTACTAAAAGTACTTAGTAATGATATAGGCCGATAGTTATTAACGTCGTCATGGGCACCTTTTTTGTAGATTGGCACTATCTTTGCTATTTTTAGTTCTTCTGGATATTGTCCATTTTCCAAAACCTCGTTTATTATTTGAACAATTTTTGTACCAATAGTGTCAAGATGTATCTGTATGTCTTTCTTTGTTACGTTGTCTATGCCTGGAGAACAGCTATTTTTTAAATCACTTATTATTGTATTTATTTCGTTTAGGTTTGTTGGTTGCAGGGTGATACTTTCAACTTCTTCTTCTTCGTTAAAGTGGTATGTCTGATATGAATTTCTTTGAATGATAGAAGGTTTGGGACTTGCTTTAAATTTATTTTTTAATCAATGGTATCTCCAGTCGTCCTCAGGTGAATATTGGGAAAACGTTTCATCATTCTAGAAACATCATTGTCTTCAATATTTAAATTTGAATTTCTTTGTTTATCGTACCTACACTCACATATTTTATTACATTCTTTATGCATGGGGTTAAAAATTTTAAAAATAGATTAAACCAATAAAACATCTAAAAACTTTTATTGATACATAATTTATGAACAAAGCAGCTTCCTCGGAAGCATAAATAATGCAGAATTATTTATATTCATATTCTTAAGTACCTACCTACCTACATATTTTCTAATATATTATGTAATGACCCGATACAATAGTTTCCAAACTTACATTTTTTAACCTGGCTACTTCAAAAGTAGGCACTACTGCAGTTGGGACCAATCTAACTTTCAATCTTGAAGTTCTGTCAAAGCAATCTTCAGAAAAATGCTCCAAGCAAAGAACTCTATTTCGTGTAGGATTCCAATCACTTCGGTTTACAATTTGCAACCATGCCTTTTTTCTTAGGTAATTATTTGGAAAACTAAAAACCAATAAGTATTTTTAATTTGCTTTTCTGTAGAAATGGGGTAACCCAGTCGATTAATAAATAAATAATATTTTTCTGGTTTTATAATACGAACGCCCATGAATGACATGCGAGGTTCGGAGGTTATGTGTATTTTGACATTAAAATATTAAGGAATTAAAATAACATTTTTTTCCCCTACAGATTAAAAAAGTTTATATATGTAAACATAAACTTACCGATAAAATGTAATGCCCAGTTTTTTACTTCTTAGCGTTTGGGAGCACCCACAAGCAGCACAACTAACCATATTTATAGCTTATTAATTAACCCAGAATACCAACTAATTAAAATGTTTTAATCGCTGTCCAGCGCTAAAAGTATACTCCACTGTCACACAAAAGTAATTATAAGTTTACTAGAATTCGTTAAATATGGTTGTTAACTAATTAAAATGCAAAATAACTCAAAAACAGCAAAGAAATCAGAAATCACAGCTCGACCTGTCAACCACGGTCAAACGCCAAAACAAACATGGAGTCATATTGTGGTGTCTCAAAATGGCCGACTTCCGTCGGCCGGTTTGTTAGGCGGTTTATGCAAAATCCTACTTCCTTTGTATTCTTATTTCGTTGGTGCCAACGGACCTGGAATAGGTACCTGGTAATAGGTAATAGGTACGCGGAATAGGTAGATGATACCTATTCCAAAAGAACAGGTCCAGTTCCACTGTAACACCCCTAGCGGTTCATCGTTCATGTTGATATAATATACAGCATTTGTATTGGGAATAACTGACTCGGTGTTGTTAATCAATTGATTTTTTGCGGATTATTAAATGTGGCGGAGATATTTGTGGATTTTTTGGCATGGTTCCCAGTTCCCAGATCTTACAAACAACAATTTAATTTAACTAACCACTTGACTACTTGGCCTTGAGGTGTAACGATATTGCATAACTCATGATATTTATGAATACTGAATACTCACCACTAAACATTAATTTATTTAATTTCGGGCGCAGAAATTACTGCAATAAGAATAAGAAGTATGCAGTAAAATAAAATGTGTTGCCGGTTGCCGTTCAATTTTAACGAGCGGATCATTTTGGATTGGTCAATTATCGGACTTTTTTTTCGGAACGTAGGCCGATTATAGGGACTTTAATTTTTATTTTTATTTTAAATCTAGTTTATAACTCGTCATTTTTCTTCACACGAATTCGAAATAATTCGAATGTTACATCGGTGTTGAAGCAAAGGCATTTAATAAAAATCGAACAATGGTTGTTTTGTATTGATAAATGTATATGTAGTTTAGTTTGTTTTTGTTTACCATTGTAATCTTTGTGATACATTTCATATAAATTAAAAATGCGGCCCGGTTGTAAAAAGTCCGTTGTATGGAACTATTTTAAGAGAACTGATGAAAAATCAGCTGACTGTCAAATATGCAAAAAAAGTATTAGATGCGGAGGTAGTACTACGAATTTAAAACAATATTGTCACGAAGTTTCTCTTCGTAGGGGTCGTAGTGGTAGAGAAAGGAAAGTCTGGATTCTAAAAAATGGTCGTCTATTATCTCTTCTTGATTATTACCCTAGTAGGGAAACCAGCATGTCTGTATCTTGTTCGGGTAATGGGCTATCGTGTTATTAGGCGCGTCACTTGACGATGGTCAAGGCTAGTCACCTATTGTAGAACTGTAGACTAAGTGCGGCACTTGACGATGGTCAAGGATAGTCACTTATTGATGGTTTGATCGAGCGGCAGGCTTCGATGCTGTTGCTTGAGTTGGCCCGGTTTATATACACAAAAAAGTGTTGAGATTGCAATGCACTTGACCCTGAATAGCTCACAGTGGGTTGCAATCTCAACAATGCACAGTGGTCGAGTATCCTAAATATACCGGACCACTATGGGTTTTAGTTGACATGCCCCCCTCTGAAAAGCATTGGCCCCCAATGCTTAGACATGTTAGTTTCCCTTTTGTCTACAATTTGATATTATAATGGTAATAGGATTTATCTTAATTATTTTACAGTAACTTAAGATATTTAATTGTTTCTTTGTACATGGGCCGCTGGGCATCTTGTGCAGGCTGGCTGGAGTCCGGGCCTGTGGTATTTCCTGCGAGGTTATTCCTCCTTGGTTGTCCCATGAAATAGTTTTGTTGCACACGCTGGTCCCTGGAGTGTGTCTGTTATTTGTCTAGTTGCGTTGACTGTGATGAGATGGTGCTGATGGTCTGCTCCACTCCTTGTGTGATGGTGCTGATACGTCTGTCCAATGTGTCTGCGTCCATAACCAGAGAGTCTAGTTTTTCTTGGGTGGCTACTCCACAACAATAGTTTAGTCCGTCGAAGGAAGCCTCTCTTAGTCCGTTGAAGGAAGCCTCTCTTAGTCCGTTGAAGGAAGCCTCTCTTAGTCCGTTGAAGGAAGCCTCTCTTAGTCCGTTGAAGGAAGCCTCTCTTAGTCCGTTGAAGGAAGTCTCTCTTAGTCCGTTGAAGGAAGCCTGCCTTAGTCCGTTGAAGGAAGCCTGCCGCTCGATTTTGTCTTCGTGGATTACGTAAGTATTGTGGATCCCAACTATTTATTAATGCTTGCAATTCTTCGTCTATTATATATATATATATGGCTTTGCAGACTAGTGTTGAAGTATTTTCTTTTTCTATGCAGTTTGTTTTTCTCGTAGGTGGCAACTTTGTGGTGGTCCACCCTGTAGGCGAGTAGGCGAGTGTGGCGGGTAGCGGTTTCCCTGATGCCTGCTATCCTCCTTGGTTGCATCTACGTAGTGGTCCACCCTGTAGGTTATGGTGTGAATCCCTGCTTGGCTTATTTTTGCTTGTACCGGTTTTCTTGACAATGGCGAAGGCGAATGAGGCATCTGGCTGACGGATTCACTCCTGTTTCTCAGTTGGCTTGCCTCTGCTGCTTGGCTTTGTCTTCTGTCCGGTAGGTAAGGCCTGGCTGACGGATTCACTCCTCTTTCTGCTGCTTGGCTTATCTCGCTCGTACCGGTTTTCTTGACAATGGCGAAGGCGAATGAGGCACCTGGCTGACGGATTCACTCCTGTTTCTCAGTTGGCTTGCCTCTGCTGCTTGGCTTTGTCTTCTGTCTGGTAGGTACGGCCTGGCTGACGGATTCACTCCTGTTTCTGCTGCTTGGCTTATTCTTGCTTGTTGTTGACGAAGTCTCTGGGCTGGTCTCCAATTTGGTACTGCTGGCGATAGGTATGGCTTGGCTGATGGATTCGCTTCTACTTCTTAGTTGGCACTGGTCTGACATGAATCGATGCACAACATCTGACTTAGTAGTGGCGTCTAATATGGAGATTAGACGGCCTGGGATGCGACGACGGCGCCTCCACCATGTCACGAAGTTTCTCTTCGTAGGGGTCGTAGTGGTAGAGAAAGGAAAGTCTGGATTCTAAAAAATGGTCGTCTATTATCTCTTCTTGATTATTACCCTAGTAGGGAAACCAGCATGTCTGTATCTTGTTCGGGTAATGGGCTATCGTGTTATTAGGCGCGTCACTTGACGATGGTCAAGGCTAGTCACCTATTGTAGAACTGAAGACTAAGTGCGGCACTTGACGATGGTCAAGGATAGTCACTTATTGATGGTTTGATCGAGCGGCAGGCTTCGATGCTGTTGCTTGAGTTGGCCCGGTTTATATACACAAAAAAGTGTTGAGATTGCAATGCACTTGACCCTGAATAGCTCACAGTGGGTTGCAATCTCAACAATGCACAGTGGTCGATTATCCTAAATATACCGGACCACTGTGGGTTTTAGTTGACAATATTTGCTTCGCATTCATCCTGTACACTTTTCCTCAAAAGAATCTATTCGAAATGAAGAAGAAAGTGCACGTGAAAATGATGGTGATGTATTGCCGTCTCAGGAATCTAAATAATAAATCCTATTATCCTACGCAGGCAACCCGTAATGCAGTATTTAAATCTAAATAAATCATATTATTTGTTATCTTACACAGGCAACCCGTAATGCAGTATTTAATTTGAATAATATCGCCAATAATAACCGAAACCACTCGGTGTAGCCGCTCGCTACGAGATGGCTCTGGCCGCAGTGAGTGATTAACAGGCGGGCAGCAACTTGGAGACGCGTTGAAAAATAAAAACCATATGTTCGTCACTCGTTTCGTCACTCGAGTTATTTCCGAAAATAATCGAATAATTCAAGTGATTGAAAAAACCGAGTGATCGGTAATTTTTCACTCGAGTGATCCCATCACTACTTTAAACTCCTTTTAAATAACAAAGCGATATGTACTTTCCTTTTTACAGCTGTCCCCGAATCCCCCCTTTTCTTCTGTGTAAATATTATTTGTTTCCCGTTGACTTGTTATTTTATTTTTTATATTTAAATTATTGTTGTCCCCATGACTGGATTCTAATCCTGCCGATACAGAATCCCCACCCAGTATGTTTAGATTGGATGTGGCCGCCTGCGGCAGCCAAACATCTATGGAAGCCGGCGGCTCATCGCTCGAAGCGTCGCGACAACCGGCTTGTTCAAAAGTCTCAAGGTCGTGTAGAAAGCTGAATTCAGGGAAAGGCCCTAAATACGCGTTACTACCTTCGCTTGACATTTTGTTTTCTATTGTATTTTAGTTATTTTTCTGTAGAAAAATCAGGGATGCCAGACCGCATGAGGCGGTCGTTTCAAAAAACGAAAAATTTATTTCAAACACAAATTTTTTGTTAGAAGTGGTCCCACCAACCTTTTACCCCGTCAACTGGAAGTGTTGACAGTCCACTCAGGCGCAAAGATAAAAAGGGGCGTTTTGAGAGATTCAAAAATGTAAGGGAAGTTTTTTGTTAATGTTCAAAACCGGACAAGAATTTTCAGGGCAAAGCCTATTTTCTGATCCGACTCGGCGTTTTAAGTTTGTTGATCGGCATGGGCACGTCCGATCTAGAAATAAATACCAATTTAAAATACTTATTTCGATCGAGGAGATGGCAAAAAGATTTGTCTATATACTTTTTTTCCGTGTCAGAGTTTAAGTTTTCAGGGTTCAGGGTTTGTCCTTTTGTAAGTCAACCTGGCGCAATATTCTTAAAGATAACCTAACAAGTTTTTACAAAGTTACTTTTTTGCCCTAGCTTAACACAGCTCTGTCCTCACTAGAGACTTTAAAAAAATTCCTGTCTTTTTGTAATACGAGTTATCTAAGATATTTCAAAGCTTAAGATATTTACTATTTACCACGATATATTCTGAAAATCACGTCACCTGGAAACCCGTTGAAAATCCCCCCTGCCAACCTCAATCCCTTTTTGAAGTTTTCCGGAAACTTTGTCTTCTAGGGCGACGTCACGAGGTTTTTTCTTTCGGTCAATTTTTTTCCGGGCGTGGAGACAAGTTGAAAGTCCTCTTTCAACTCCCGTTTTTTAACCGACAACGTGCCTTGCCAAATTGACAAGTGGGCGGAGCTTGTTCAGGGGGTGGTTGAGAAATTTCCAGAGCTGCACCACTTATAATGTAGTCTGAGCTTATTTGTAAAAGCCAGTTCTTCGTGGCCTGAAAGATGGTTTTACGACACAGCGTAGATGTAATGTCGTAAAACCATCTTTCTGACCACGAAGAAACGCTTAATAATGAGTGGTGCAGCTCTGGAAATTTCTCAACGACCCCCTGAACCAGCTCCGCTCACTTGTCAATTTGGCAAGGCACGTTTTCGGTTAAAAAACGGCTAACCCTGGTGTAAGTATTTGTTGCACTGAACGGCAGTTGGAAGAAGAGATTTAACTCGGCTGCACGCCCGTCAGCCAAGTGACCGGAAAAAAACGTGGTTGTCAGCGGGAGATTTTCAACGGGTTTTCAGGTGACGTGATTTCAAGAATAATATCGTGGTAAATAGGAATAGGAAATATCTTAGAAAACTCGTATTACAAAAGACAGGAAATTTTTTAAAGTCTCTAGTGAGGACAGCTGTGTTAAGCTAGGGCAAAAAAAGTAACTTTGTAAAAACTTGTTAGGTTATCTTAAGAATATTGCGCCAGGTTGACTTACAAAAGGACAAACCCTGAACCCTGAAAACTTAAACTCTGACAAGGAAAAAAGGTATAAAGACAAATCTTTTTGCCATCTCCTCGATCGAAATAAGTATTTTTAATTGGTATTTATTTCTAGATCGAACGTGCCCGTGCCGACGATCAACAAACTTTAGACGCTGAGTCTGGTCAAAAAATAGGCTTTGCCCTGAAAATTCTGGTCAGGTCTTTGAGCATTAAAATAAAACATCCCTTAAATTTTTAAATCTCTCAAAACGCCCCTTTTTATCTTTGCGCCTGAGTGGACTGTCAACACTTCCAGTTGACGGGGTAAAAGGTTGGTGGGACCACTTCTAACAAAAATTTGTTTTTGAAATAATTCTTTTGTTTTTTGAAACGACCGCCACATGCGGTCTGGCATCCCTGATTTTTCTACAGAAAAATAACTAAAATACAATAGAAAACAAAATGTCAAGCGAAGGTAGTAACCCGTATTTAGGGCCTTTCCCTGAATTCAGCTTTCTACACGACCTTGAAACTTTTGAACAAGCCGGGCGTCGCGACGCTTCGAGCGATGAGCCGCCGGCTTCGATAGATGTTTGACTGCCACAGGAGCCTGCATCAAATTTAAACATACTGGGTGGGGATTCTGGATCTGCAGGATTAGAATCCAGTCATGGGGATAACATTAATTTAAATATAAAAAATCAAATATTAACAAGTCAATAAGGGGAAACAAATAATATTTACACAGAAGAAAAGGGGGGATTCGGCGACAGTAATAATATTTGCTTAGCCAAGTTGTAAAAAAATCAAGATTTTTGGATAAAAAAATAAATAGGTGACCCATAAACCAATTTCAAACTATTAACCACAGAAAAATATAGGGTTTATCTATTAACCACTATTTTTGTGGTATTTTACAGCGGTTTTAGTTGAATTGAAGGTTCGAAAAGTCACATGACTCGATGACGTTGGCCGAGTTCCTTTTACGTTACTTTTAAAAGGGAAATCGCCATTAAAACGTAAAACCTCTTCTTTTTTTGTTAAGAAACGTTTTTAGTACGGACTTTGCATTTTTCGTCATCATGTTTATCTCAATTTTGACCATAAAGAAATGCTTATAGAGTGGTTGGTAGCAATGTCTGTCACATGCTTATTTTTTTCGGGGTAGATAGCTGCTAGAGAAAGGGGTAGACTGGGTCGATGGGGGGTAGCTTAGTTAAAAATTTAAACTTAACATTTCGACATGTTTTTTTGCTAATTCAACGAGGGACAGAAAATTTGATCTTGATTCAAGCCAATCAACGGCGTAAAGCGGGTAGCGGCATTGCCATTTAGCATTTGGTATCCGCACAAGCCGCGAAAATGTTATTATTAGTAATACCCAGCCAGGTTCGATACTCGTCGGCATCAATTATTTTTTAACTTCTATTTTTTTTCACTTTTATGCAAAAAAGTGGTTAGGAATTTAAGTGAATCTACGCTTGCGGTTCCCCGCTTCCGGCGACCGTACTTCCTGGATGTTTTTAAAAAGGCATAGTCAAAGACTATGCCAAATGGCGGTCCGAGGTACGAATAATAAATGTTTGTATTCTAAAAATCGGTATGTAATCGTAACTAATCAAGCGCGATATTTCATACATTTAAAACAATCTGGCAACAAACAGGAGGAATCAAGATTAAATTTTCTGTTCCTTCTTGTCCTTCTTGTCGATTTTTGTTGATTTTTTAGTCAACCGATCATCCTTTTCATGCTCATTTTTTGTATTTAAACAAGTTTTGTCATAGCGGATACTGGAAATCGGGGTAGATTTGCTTGAGGGGAGGTAGCGAGCGAGATTCTTTTGCAAAGGGGTAGATCTACCCAGTTCGGTGTAGCATTGGCAACGCTGTGTCGCTTCGCTTCTTTATCTTTTTCGTTATTGATATTTTGAAAAGTTACCAAGTTCCACTCTGGGCTAACTGTTTTAAAGAAACAAAAGAAAAGTACCTAATTATATTTTCTGTTGCACAGAAAAATATTGGTTGGGTCGGGTGTTTGTTGTGATTGTGATAATGAGAATGAACCATCGAGTAGAATTTCTCGACCCGGGCACCCTCGGTTGAACTGACAAAACAAACCCTACAAATTTTCTTTGATTTTGATGATGTGAATATATCCGAGGCAACTTTCTGGGTGTGTAATGCTCCTCTGTTGCCCGAGAGAGAGAAGAGTTTAAGTCCTTTGTTGTGCTATCTGTCTAACTAACCCCTAAAAAATTAAGTTAAGATAAAAAACAAAAAAACAGTCAGTGAATGTGAATAAAAATAAATAGGAAGAAAACTTGTTTTGTCGTAATATGCTGTAAAAGCAGACCAATTTACGATCACCCAAATTGTGCTGGCGAATGGCGCTTAACGCAGCCGACGCCATAAAGAAGTAAAGAAGAAGAGAAACCCTTTGATTTTCTGTGATGTAGTGGGCTTTGATTTTGATTTGATGATTTGATTACTTTTGTTGGTTAATTACAAATTAATAATAATTAGTCTGGTGATTTCTATCATTTCTATTTGCTTCTGTAGTTATTTTATTTTTCAGAAAAGTAAAGGAAAACATTTTTGTTTTTGCAGAAATAATTAACAAAACGTTCAAAAAGAAACTTTTATTTCCAATAAAATGGAGAAGTAGGTATCCTTTTTAAAATAAAAGACTGGATAAAACTTTAACTTGAAGAAATAGGGTGGTGTGTAAATTTAAAGGAAATAAATGAGATAATAAAATAAGTCTTCCTCCACTGGTATATTAAAGGAAAAAAAATTAGTGGTTAATTCTCTACATAGTTAGGTATTTCAATTTTGAATGTAGACATTCATCTACAGGAGAACAAAGAAATTTAAAAGGTGCATAACATCTTTTTAACGTAGCTCAGATAATAAAAAGAATACCCTAGATATTATACATTAAGAGTTTTCTTTGAAAAACTTTAAATGAAACACTCCAATTGTAATAAGTATAAAGAGAGACCATTCGTAACGAATAGCATAAACTGGAAGTTATTATATAAAAAATGTGTATCAATATACCAAGGTTACTACTTATGTACCTACCTAAAAATGTAAGAGTTGAATTATCTACTATTAACAATTGGAAGTAGGTATAATAAAAGAGACGAAATTTGAACGGCATCTAAAGTGATTAATGGAGTGATTAATAGGTTGTCATAATGAAATATTTTTTATTTAAAGACAAGAAGCAAAGATTAGATGAATGCACGTAAATGTGAGGAAGAAAATTAGATTTTAATAATTATTCCAATCAGTTTATCCAAATTGTCTTCCTCGTACTTATGTGTACCCATCCACCCTTTGCTTCTTGTCTTTAAATAAAAATATTTCATTTTTACAACCTATTAATCACTTTACACAGTATCCTTTCTTTTATATACCTAATAACATTCAATATGTTTTGTTTAAACTCTAACCTCTCTATCATCTTAAAGCTCCATTAAGACAATGTAAAAAGATCCTAATGTAAGTACCAGAGTACCTACCTAGAAACATAATGAATTTACCATCCATTAAATTGTTTGGATTTAAATATACCAGCAGAGGAACAGTGTCTCTATTATTTCCTTTTTATTATGTTAATTTTATAAGTACTCATCTAAGGAGATATTAAATATCAAATTAGAGGAGATTATGGTTTTTCTTAATAATTTATCTAGACATGCCGAGTGGAGAAAAATAGCGAAGAAAGCAAGAAGGAAAAGAATAAGACAAGCGCAAGCCCAAGACAGAGATCAGAAATTATTAGATGGTACGTAAAATAAGATTAAAAAAAATTTAAGTATGCATGTAAGCAGGGTTTCCATCTCCCCGGATTTGCCCTGACATGGTTTGGGTTGTCAAGGGGTCCGGGGACGTCCGGACGGGGACGGATTTTTAAAAAATGTCCTGGCTAATGCCATAAATTTATTTTAAAAGCGAGGTGAAACGGTTATAGAATATAATAAAATGTAATATTTGAGTGAGTATATAGTTACCTATATTATATTATATTCGATATTGATAGGTTGTACCCACTGATGGCACTGACATACATTTCTACAAAGCGCAAAATACACATTTATTAGTTTTTTAACGGTCCGGATTTCGTCCCGGTTTTGGGTCTTAAATGTCCTGGGTTTTAAAAAACTAATATGGAAACTCTACATGTAAGTAAGTATAGGTTGGAAGAAAAGTTGCCAAAGAAGATAAGGGTCTGGGTCACTGTCAATTTGCCATTTTGTATCTCATAAAAACTAGACTTACTTATGTGCATTTACAAAAAAATTTGCTGAAATAATTATAAGCCATAAATTCCTATTCCTATAGAACAGTTACCTAGGACATATTTTAATATCTGTATTGGAGAAAATACAGCAAATTTTGTTTAATTATTTTGTATAAGCTGAATCTTTTGTTGCTAAAAAAAAATATTTTCCCATGCATATTTTTTGTTATTATCCATTTATACAGTAACAACAGCAGTGGTTGCCATTTACAGGTACATCAATCTAATCTAATAAAAATCTCACAAATAATGTGAGCTAAAATAAACCCAGAGTATGATTTTGCAGTTTAGTTTTTACAGATTCTGTGAATATACTTAGTGTTGTGGTACTTACATCAACATTACTTGCCAACCTATTAAATATTCTACACATGGAGAATTCTTGTAAAGGTTGGTTCTATGAAAATCTAAATAGAATGTATTTTTATGTAATTGATCAAAAAGGATAACTGAAAAAACAATTATGGATTATCTACACTTTGAGACCAAACTTTATACAGATACACAAAACATGTCATGTCATAGTTATTCTATTCTATAAAACAGTGGCGGCTCGTGACTAGCGAGTCAGGGGGGGGGGGCGCTGGCTTTTAAATAAAAAAATTTAAAATGTCTATTATTTTCGAAAGTACGTGACTGTTTTTTCCGAGGTTTTTTCTAACTTTCTCGTTGTGAATTTTAATTTCATTAGCATAAGCACTACTTAAACAAGTTAAAATATTAGTTTGTCCTAACATCTCAAAACTTACCACATTATGACGATGTTTTGCACTATTTTCATGTTTTTATATTTTCTCTGAAAGATGTTTTAAGTCCTGCACCCCATTTATAGTCCAATTATCATCCTCGCCAAAAAGAAGACACACGAAACAAAAAAAAATAATTTTTGTCCGCACAACCACATATCCAGGATTTTTTATTATATATTTCTTTGTCAAACTTACGCGTAGTAATACTAATTGGTAAATCAAATTAAATTAAAAAAAATATATTTATTATTCAAAACGAACTGGTATGACATAAAATGTTGTATGCACCACGGGTATTAATAGATATATACCCTCGGGCGACTTACGGACCCTCGGCTTTGTAAGACTGTCGCCCTCAGGTCATAATCATCTACTTAGTACCCTTGATACATAAATAACTATTAAATGCATGCCTACCATCTTTTGTAAAAACAAGGAATTTTTTTACCTTTTTATTACTTTGCTTTACGTATGTGTTACGTAAATAGAATTTGATGTGTTTTGAAAATGTTGACCTTAGAACAAAGGGTTTATTTAGTTCAATGTTACGATGCGGGCGACAGTTCTTACAACTAATAGTTTTATTTTCATGGTGCAAAAGACTTTCAAAGATCACTCTCTACAGATTATAAAGAAATTGTACACTTCCTATGTTAGACCAAAAATTGAATATGGATACAATATTTGGAACCCCTACTACATCAAAGATATTGAAATTTTGGAAAGGGTCCAAAGGCGGGTTACCAGAATGCCATTTGAATTGAGAGGTTTACCTTATCCCGAAAGACTTAAAAGATTTGGGCTAACTACTCTGAAGAAAAGAAGAACTAGGGGTGATATAATAGAAACTTTTAAAATACTAACAGACTACTATTCTTGTAACTTGAGAAATTTGTTTAATTTAAATCAGAATCAACAGCTTCGGGGAAACTAAACGATGACACGATGAACAATTGAAGAAAAAAAAAGAAAAAATCAAAGAAACTAAAACAATAGCTTCATCGGACTTTCCGCTTGCTATTGATAAAATATTAATAATAATAATAATAACTTTGTGATAGAGAAATTTAATCAACTATACCCTAACGTTTAAGTCTCAAAAATGGGACTTCATAAATTATTAAGAAAATTTCAGCGAACTGGTTCAGTTTCCAAAAAAAAAAAACTAAAAAATCGAAGATTTATTTTAAATCTCGGTTTTAAATGACAAACGTTATTCTAAATAAGGTTTCTAATTGGCATTTTGATCAAAAATTAAAAATAAAGGTAGTTTACTCTTGGAGAAAAATCATGTTTTTGAAGTTTTTGCGAACCCTGTATAAAAAAATCGAAATTTTCTCTTCGTGACTTGCATTTTTTTTACAAGCAAAACTTTTTATCAAGAATGACTTTTTCCCGAAAAATGCAATTTTTCACCCATTTGTGCTATTGTAAACCCTATCCGCGGACAGTACAACGGCCGACGCACGGTTCTAAAGCTATACTGAAAGAATGCTGCTTTGAAATATACATTGATTGCTTTCTTATGTTATTGAACACTTCTGATGAACATCCACGTCATTACTCTAGGCATGCCTGTTATTGCCTATACTTGCCACTAACTATTTAGGTATGTTTTGTAGCTGTAAAACCGTCCGGTGGTTTGTAAGTAATGTAGTCATCGAACAATATTAACAATTTCATAATTTTACTTAACTAAACCATCATACATTTAGGAGGGTAATAAAAGTGCTTTTTCGCTATAAAAATGCTAGTACCTAACTAATTATTTATTTCTGCTAGAACAAAGAAGATTAGAGAACTCTCCTCGATATGCAACATGGTTGGAAGAACAAGAAGAAATGCAGAAACAAAGGGAAGAAGAAGAAGCAAGGCAAGCAATTCAAAGGTAATAAGATAGATAGGTAATATATTATACTTATACATATCTTTTGCCTATTAACTATGTGTCACATTTTAAACATTAGAGTGGCAGATTGCTTGACCCTTTGGATTATTTAGAAAACTTTTAGAACAAATAAAACATACATACACTTTGTATTGAATAATTATAATAGGTATATTCCTTTGTTTCTGCCTTTAGAGAAGAACAGTGGCATCAGATAGAAGCAGAAGCTCAAAAACAGTGGCAAGATCTTCAGAAAAAAATTGCACTGGCCAGAGAAGAAAAAATGAAACAAAATATGAAGATAAAACTTGAGTGGGAAAGGGAACAACAAAGACTAAAAGAATTGCAAGCAGCCAAGGTAAAATCTCATTAATTAGTTTTTTTTTTTAATTTTATTATTCTCGTTAAAACTACAATAAAAAATAATTTAACTTGTTAAGTAGTTCAGCGCCACTAAGTCCGTCATTTGCAAAATTATTCGGATTAAATTTTTTGATTTTATTTTGTCAGGAGAACAACTTGGTCAACTATAGTTTGAACTGCAAAAATTTAAGAAGGATACATTTTTTTGTAAGCTTTAATCCTTCCTATGTGAAAGAAAAAGTTCTTATGTCTATTTTACTTTTTATAAGTAACTGTGTTGTAGAGTATTTCTCTCAAATTTCAAGAAAATATGACAAAAATATTTTTCCAAGATAAACTTTTCTACTCTCTTGTCTTTATCCTTTAAGAAGAGATTTAAGAGAAAATAAGATGTAGGTACATGTTTTATTTATTGTATATTAGAGTACTTATGCTCTCTTAAGTTTCAAGAAATTCGAATCAATCATATTTTCTTTAATATAAACTTTTATACCCCTTTTTCCCCCCCTAGGAGCAACATTTTCATTGTTTTTTTTTGTTTTATATGTTTCAAGTAAGGAAGTTTTTTACTAATCTTTTCTCTAGCGGTTGCCAGGGTTGGCATGATATATCACTGATATATATCATGATATTTATATCCCGATATATATCATGATATTTATTATTAAAAAATTACTTTTTTTTAAGTGCTGAAAAAACTGTTAACAACGATATTAAACAAATCTTTGGAAATTTTAATTTACCTCCGAATGTTGAATGGTTTGGGTTGGTATTACGATTGGTATCCCCTATTTATTTCATTATTATTTTTTATTACTGAAGCGTTCGTCGGCGCGACTTGTGCATTGTGTGTACTTTTTTTTATTACAACGTTAATCCGTAATAAAATTTAAATTTTAAATGCCAAAATAAAAATATGATATTTACTTAAATATCTAGTTCCTTGATTTTACTTGGCTACTACACTATATTATGGTTTTACCTGATTCAGCTGAAAAAAATTATTTGATATATATCAGATACCTACCTATATATCGGATATATATCCGATATTTAATATTTATATAAATATCATATTTGCCAACCCTGGCGGTTGCGCTGAAACCTTACTCCCTCAATTTCTACCCCCTAAGGGCAAAATTTTCCAAAACACGTAGGTATACCTACTTACTTATTATTCCCTTGTCTTATTTTTTCTTTCCTTAACCTCACATCACAAAGTAACTAATTATGTATTTTAAATTAGAAATACTTAAAAAAAAAAATAATTAGAGACAATTTTAAATTGTTTCAGCGTGTCTTTAGTATTTATTATTATATTCCAAAAAAAAGATTAAAAATACTAAATTATGACTAGGTACTCATTAAATTGGTATTTTCCAAAATAAAAACATTTATCTTCTTGTGTTGTGACTGATGTGTATGTGTCGGAGAACGTTGTAAAAAATTTACTAAAATGAGTAGCAGTTAACACTAGCTTCATTTTGTTAAATAATAGGTACTAAAATGTAATCTTTAAGAAATTTGTTGATATTCAACCATTCAAGTATTTTACTCTAAAATAATCCTCAGGTTCTGTAAAATGTGTAACCTATTTTTGTCCTTTTGTGATGCCATGTTGTATAAAATAAAACTACAAAAATGTTAAGTAAGGATATAATGGGTATTATAAAATTCTTGTATCATATTTAAAAAATTTTAAACGCTAGCCTAAACAGCTATTTTTGTTGAGATTTTAATACAAAAATAACTTATATGATCAGAAATTTTTATTTTTTTATCTACTATTACTTCCCAGTGAGTAACATAGAACAACTACAATTCAGACAGAATTAATTTCAATATTCCCTCTGACGGTTAATAAATAGCTCTTATACTAAGTAGTATCCTTTGTAGGATATGTCCTATCCCTACGATAAAATAAAAACAGAATCACTGTTTCTTTGTTTGGAATATGATGCTCTCCTATCGAAGTTTTATAATTATAATATGTAGTATACAATCACAGCAATATACCTAATACTTATATGACAAGACTACCGTATATTTTCAAGCGAAATATTACAAGAAAAGGCAATATTAATGCTGAAACAAAAACAAATTCCAATTTTTCTAGCGAAATACTATTCTGACTAGTCAAATTGAAATTTGTATTTATTTTTAACAATATATTGACAAATTTATTAATTAAATCTATTTAATAGCAATACTATATTTCAAGTTTGGTGATATTTTCAGAAAATTCAAATTTAAATCGGCACCAGAAATGTCTGTTTTCAAATTTTTGTATGTTGTCGATTAAAAACATATTAATCTCCGTATCAAGTAAATCACACTGATTTATGGTCTTGCTAAATGAGTTACACGGTTTGTAGGAAGACACAAACAGTGGCGTTTCCAGATTTTTAAATACTTCTACTTTTTGTAAAACAAGGCCTGGGTTTTTCCAGGGGACTGAGGCGTGTAGCATCAAGGTACAACCTGTAAACGATACATATAGTAGAATGAGTTTGTTGGAGTTAATATACAAATACGGTTGAATTCTTGGTTGCTTGTCATACGATAACATAACGATGGGTTCTGTTAGAAGTAGTTGTTTGTGGCATTTTTTATAATGATCAATCAGATGTAGCAAAGAATTTTTTTCATAACTTTTTCTCGGACATGCTGGGCATTCATATAATGTACCCTGGCACTTTTCTTCATGATCCAATACTTTATCGTATTCCAGTAAGGTAGCACATCCTTCATATCTGTTTATACAAGGAAACAACGTATTCTTAATCATTGTTTCATATATTAACGATTTTGTACCTTTAACGTCACCTTTAAAATCCTTAAAACACCTCCCACATATTACGTCGCCTGTTCGGTACACCATTGTCGGCAAACATGAAAGGTACCTTTTGCACCAGGTACATCTTTGAAAGTCTAGCACATTTTCTGGAAGTAGAAGTATTACTTTACTGGAACCACCACCCATATTTTTTATTGGCTAGCTTCTATTTTTTTAGCACACTCCCTATTTCGCATTTAATTTATCTTATCGCGCACTTTACTTTACTTATCTACTTAGATTTAAAACTTTCTTAAGTACTTATGCCAATAAACCGTAATAACAGTAGATCTGGTAATACTGTGAACAATATTGGCAGCAATGTAATCGCAGGCAGCTGTTAATCACCTGAAACAATAACTCATGAAATTTACGACGGCAAAAAATGTTCATGCCGATTCAATTAATTGGTACTTTTCTTTTGCTTCTTTTAAACATCTAAGCAAAATAAATATATCTTTGCTTAGCTAAGTCGTAAAAGGAACGCTCCGTGAACAACTTCGTACAATCGCATGAAAAATATATAGGGGCATACTTAACCGCGGCAAGAGGAGAGGAAAAAATCTTTGATGTGCTTTGCTTTACCTACTATTTAAAATTAAGTAAAAAGGAACTCTGCTAATAGTGGGCAAAATGGGGCAAACTAAATTAACAAAAAAAAAACTAAATACTTTCATATAAAAATAATAAAAACTATACTGTCATAAAGTTAATTTTTTTTTAATGGGACACCCTATATTTGAATACATCTATTAATTCTACGTATTATTTCATACATTTTTATTAATGGTTTGATACACGAAAAAGTTATAGTTTTTAAGATTATTCGACTTGAATGAAAAATTTACATTTGCAAGCATCTGGTTGTTGTGAAAATGCTACTTAAATTTTGACTCTATAAGCGCTAAAGAGTTTTTACACTTACTAAATAAAGTCAAAAATACATATTCACTATGAAATATTTGACGTTTCATTTGTTTACTTTCTAGGACCAAAGTCAGAAAACTTCTAATCGAAATATATCACTTTTATTAAATGGAAAACCCTATATATTTTTCTGTCATCTTATAGCTCGTTATAAACTCTTCAATTTTCGTAAAGAACGTCCTATCCTATATCTAATAGTTTGTGAAATATTTTGATATTTCGAGATTTAATGTTCTCGTTATAGCATCTTTTGTCAATGGATCACACCTGTTTAAACATTTCCATTAAATTTTGAAAACTTCGAGGACTGGGTGTTCGCCGCTCGGGATATTTCATCCTGTATAGTCTATCAGCAAAAAGACAATTTTTATCTGCCTCGCCTAAAACATAAATCATGTCGATTAATTCATTTTTTGAAAAATTCGTTTTGAGTAGGTACCAATTTATAAAATGGCTGGACAATAAACTTTGCAGTAAAAAAGCTTAATTTTTACATTGATCTGATTCTTAATGTGCCATCCACTGCCGTTATTTTCATTTATTTTCCATGGCTATTGCGATTGATTAAAAAAAAAGCTATAACGAGGACATTAATCCGGAAATATTAAAATACGTTCTTCACGAAAGTTGATGAGTTTATGACGAGCTATAAGATGACAGAAAAATATATAGGGTGTTCCATTTAATAAAAGTGATATTTTTCAATTAGAAGTTTTCTGACTTTGGTCCTAGAAAGTAAACACCCTGTAAATTAAACGTCAAATATTTCATAGTGAATATTTATTTTTTACTTTATTTAATAAGTATAACAATTTTGAATCGCTTAGTGTCAAAATTTAAGTAGCATTTTCACAACAACGAGATGCTTGCAAATGCAAAATTTTTATTATAAGTAGAATTATCTAAAAAACTATAACTTTTTCGTATATTAAATCATTAATAAAAATGTATAAAATAACACGTAGAATTAATAAATGTATTCAAATATAGGGTGTCCCATTTAAAAAAAATATCACTTTATGACACCCTGCTTTTTGGGCGCACCCTGTATAATTCAAAATATTTTTAAAATGTGCCAGATATCCAACCATACCTTATTACAAAAGCTCATTATCGACAAATCTTATCTTCAAGGCATAAATTTACTCCGCGCAATCGTTGACTCACCCGGTACATGTTTTATTAATTGTATATTAGAGTACTTATGCTCTCTTAAGTTTCAAGAAATTCGAATTAATAATAGTTTCTTTAATATAAACTTTTATACCCCTTTTCCCCCCCTAGGAGCAAAATTTCCATTGTTTTTTTTTAATTTTATATGTTTCAAGTAAGGAAGTTTTTTACTAATCTTTTCTCTAGCGGTTGCGTTGAAAACTTACTCCCTCCATTTCTACCCCCTAAGGGCAAAATTTTCCAAAACACGTAGGTATACCTACTTACTTATTATTCCCTTGTCTTATTTTTTCTTTCCTTAACCTCACATCACAAACTAACTAATTATGTATTTTAAATTAGAAATGCAAAAAAAAAATAATTTGAGACAATTTTAAATTGTTTAGTGTCTTTAGTGTTTATTATTATATTCCAAAAAAAAAACATTAAAAATACTAAATTATGACTAGGTAGGTACTCATTAAATTGGTATTTTTCAAAATAAAAACAACATCTTCTTGTGTTGTGACTAATGTGTATGTGTCGGAGAACGTTGTAAAAAATTTACTAAAATGAGTAGCAGTTAACCCTAGCTTAATTTTGTTAAATGATAGGTACTAAAACTTAATCTTTAAGAAATTTGTTGATATTCAACCATTCAAGTATTTTACTCTAAAATAATCCTCAGGTTCTGTAAAATGTGTAACCTATTTTTGTCCTTTTGTCTTTTGTGATGCCATATTGTATAAAATAAAACTTCAACAATGATAAGTAAGTAAGGATATAATGCTCGATATCATGGGTATTATAAAAATTCTTAGATAACTTGATCAGAAAAGTTTGATTTTTTATCCACTTTTACTTCCCAGTGAGTAACATAGAACAACTACAATTTACTATTTAGACAGAATTATAGTATACAATCACAGCAATATATACTTAACTAGCGTGTACCCGGCCTACGTTGCAGCGCTTTCTCTGATATCATAAGGCGAGTTCACCATCACGCCAATATTTATAAATACAAACCCTAACAAACCTCTAAATTAATCAGTGTTTCTCTACAATATTATGCATGTATTATACATAAAAACCTTCCTCTTGAATCACTCTATCTATTAAAAAATACCGCTTCAAAATCCGTTGCGTAGTTTTAAAGAATTAAGCACATATGAAAGGGGACAGACGGGCGACAGCGACTTAGAGGAGATAACCGCCATATTTTCAAGCGTAATATTACAAGTTAGACAGAAAAGGCAATATTAATGTTGAAACAAAGAAATTGCGAATTATTATTCTGACTAGTCAAATTTTATTGTAAAAAAAACACGAAATTGAAATTTGTATTTATTTAACAATATATTGACAAAATACCGATCTTAAATCGATTTAATAGCAATACTATATTTCAAATTTGTTGCCATTCAATTATTTTTTTTTTCTAAAATAATCCTCAGGTTCTGTAAAATTTGTAACCTAATTTTGCCCTTTTGTGATGCCATATTGTATAAAATAAAACTATAAAAATGTTAAGTAAGGATATAATGGGTATTATAAAAATTCTTAGATAACTTATATGATCATAAAACTTTAATTTTTTATCTACTATTACTTCCCAGTGAGTAACATAGAACAACTACAATTTAGACAGAATTATAGTTTATAATCACAGCAATATATACTTCATACTTATATGACAAGACAACCGCCATATTTTCAAGCGTAATATTACAAGTTAGACAGAAAAGGCAATATTAATGCTGAAACAAAGAAATTGCGAATTATTATTCTGACTAGTCAAATTTTATTGTAAAAAAACACGAAATTGAAATTTGTATTTATTTTTTAACAATATATTGACAAAATACCGGTAATTTATCTTAAATCGCTTTAATAGCAATACTATATTTCAAATTTGGTTATATTTTCAGAAAATTCAAATTTAAATCGACACCAGAAATGTCTATTTTCAAACTTTTGTATGTTGTCGACTAAAAACATATTAATCTCTGTATCAAGTAAATCACACTGATTTATGGTCTTGCTAAATGAGTTACACGGTTTGTAGGAAGACACAAACAGTGGCGTTTCCAGATTTTCAAATACTTCTACTTTTTGTAAAACATGGCCTGGGGTTTTCCAGGGGACTGAGGCGTGTAGCATCAAGGTACAACCTGTAAACGATACATATAGTAGAATGAGTTTGTTGGAGTTAATATACAAATACGGTTGAATTCTTGGTTGCTTGTCATACGATAACATAACGATGGGTTCTGTTAGAAGTAGTTGTTTGTGGCATTTTTTATAGTGATCTATCAGATGTAGCAAAGAATTTTTTTCATAACTTTTTCTCGGACATGCTGGGCATTCATATAATGTACCCTGGCATTTTTCTTCATGATTCAATACTTTGTCGTATTCCAGTAAGGTAGTACATCCTTCAAATCTGTTTATACAAGGAAACAACGTCTTCTTTATCATTGTTTCATATATTATCGATTTTGTACCTTTAACGTCACCTTTAAAATCTTTAAAACACCTCCCGCATATTACGTCGCCTGTTCGGTACACCATTGTCGGCGGACATGAAAGGTACCTTTTGCACCTGGTACATCTTTGAAAATCTAGCACATTTTCTGGAAGTAGAAGTATTACTTTACTGGAACCACCCCCCATATTTTTTATTGGCTAGCTTCTATGTTTTTAGTACACCGTTTTTTGAAATCACTAAAATTGCCACATTTTACCTTAAAATCCTTGAAAGTAAACACGTCGATTTTCAAAACTGAAGTAAACACAAAATTTTTTACTGGTAACACGGTATTTTCTAAATGTCATCTCTCCTTAGAATTCAAGAGAATATTATGTGTTTGTTTTAACAGGTGAGGAAAGGGGTCGTAATTGCACAAAACACGAAAGTACACAAAACTGACAACAACAACAAAACAATGACCGGTTGATTAACATCTGCCTTGCCTATTCTGCCTTGCTCTACAAACTCCAAGCTCCAGAATATATTGTCTGTCTTTCTTCTTCATATGCCAAAAGAATAAAAATATAACTATTCTGATCAACACAGCACTGCAGTGCGCATGCGAATTAACAGATAAAAGCTAGAAAATGGCGTCGTTAACCCAATATTAAAAGTAAATAAATAGTACTAAATAGTACGGGCAAAATGGTGCAAACTAAATAAACAAAAAAAAAACTAAATAATTTCATATAAAAATAATAAAAACTATACTGACTAAAAAATGAGTGCAATTAATAGAGGCCACGTATTTTATTTTTTAGATGAGGCAATGAAAAAGCCGAAAAAAAAAATTATTTCGATATCGATTTTTTTGAACGATTACTTAAAAATATAATTAACACATTCACTGCCCACAACGCGCCTGGCGCGTTCACCATGATCACAATGTGGTGCCCTGCCCGCGCCAGGTGCGTTTTGTATCTATATATATTGTTGTTTTTTTTACATAAAAATTTGAAAAAATGTAGTTATATTTATTTTAATAACAATTCACTCCTATTATGTTCAATATGCAAAAAAAGTTACGTGGCACATGGCAGAACACAGCCTTTTCCCAAGGGCAGTGAATGTGTTAATATAGAGGTCGTTATAATAAGATTTTTTAAAATAGAAAAATAATTAAGATTCTGCTTTTTTGTCCTCGAAGACAGGTCTTAGAATTCCTACATTTTTGCAAAAGCGATTTTAATGGATTATTTAAACGATATTTTATTGACTGTCATAGTAACACAACTGCTAATTTCAATAATGAATTATATTAGGGCACTATAATATTCATCACCAGCAACTGTTTTTGGGTAAAATAAGTCAAACGACACAACGTAAAAAAATTCTCACAATTCTTTTTTTGTTTATTTGCCTGTACTATTAAAATTATTCAAATCGCAAGGCAAGAAAGCGTACCGTGCCTGGTGTTTCGTTTAAGTTAGGAGCACAGTTAGGAGCAATAATGTGTCTCTACTGTCTCTCTTTAAAATCTACGTAACTGAACACGAAGAAACATGATAGATATATACTTTACTACAGTGCACAATGGAGAGGGGGGGGGAGGGGGGTTTAATTTGTTTGTTAACACGTTGAGCGCCATGTACCCACCGGTGGTCATTTTCAGTCTCTTCGTTTGGACCGCGTGACCACCCGTGGACATTTTGCTTCTGAGATCATTCAGAGCCGTGTGCCCACTCGTGGGCACGTTTTATATGGATTTACGTATGCTAAGCCGATTGTTCTGTCCCACGGAACATCAGAACTTAATGCGGACCGGGCAGATTAGATTTGGAAATTGATTTTTTTTTCTGTGCAATTTTTCTTTGGAAATAAAAATAATCCGTGGGCACGAAAAAATTTTTTGCAAAAAACAACATTCAAATAAAAAAATTACAACCAATCGACGAAATGATCATAAAAAGTCACTTTAACAAAAGTTTAAAAAAAAAAAAGTTGGTCCCACAGGACATATTGGCAAAATTACCGCGGCGCTCAACGTGTTAATAATCTATACTTTTCGAAAATGAACCCAAGCGGGTTAAAATTTTTATATTTGTGTTTCTCATTTAGGAGTTGAAAATAGGGGTGTAGCGTATTTTAAGGATGGTACCTGTAACTGTCTATAATTTTAAACTACATTGCTGAAAATCTATAAGTACTATGCTTAATCTGTTAAAATAAGCAACTACGTCTTTTGATGTCCAACGCAACCGTCAGAGAAAAATTTATAAGTAAAAATATTTAAACAAATTCTTCGCTTCAAACAAATAAACATGTGTTTAGGCATTGACGAAAATGTTGCCCTTAGGGGGTGAAAAAGGGGTGGGGTATGAACATTTATATTGGAAAAATGTATTTTGTCATATTTTCTTGAAATTTAGCAGAAATACTCTACAACACAAATAATAAAACACATAAAAAGGTAAAAAGGGGTATAAAGTTTCTATTGGAAAAGTTTCTTTGTCGGATTTTCTTGAAACTCAGAATAAAAAATACTTTAAAACACAAGAAGTAATGAAACACATATTTTTTATATTTTTTTTTGTAAATTGGTCCCTAAAGGGGTGAAAAGGGGGTATAAAAGATTATATTGGAAAACATATTTTTGGTCTGATTTGCTTGAAACTCAGTATAAATACTCTAATCACAAGTAGGGCTGGCGATTTTCGATTATAAAAAAAATCGATTAAATCTATTAATCGGAATAATCAATTATGGAATTTTATCATGGTATAGTTCTATGTTAGAGGACTTAATTTAAAACAACAACAATATGAATATATATACCGGGTGTCCACGGAAGGTGGTTCGCCCCACTAATTTTTTTGTTTTTCAAGATAATGGAATAAAATTCGGGGGATTTGTATACGACATAAAACTGCATTTTTTTACAGGTGACTCAACATTATGCAACTTCCGGTTTAACCGGAAGTGACATAAACTTTCTATTTTTAATGGGACACCTGGTATAGTTTTCCTTTTTTTGACTCCATATGACATTCGAAATACAACGATGTGTCACTTGTCACTTTTTGTCACCAAAAAATAATTTTTTTCCAAATTTATTGTTTTATCTAGAGGGCTATGAATACCTTAAAATCACTTATTTCAGTTCTTTAATCTTGGGAAAAATACAATTTTTTATTTCATCATATCATTTTTAGTCCAATGCTATGTGCTCAGCGCCGGATTTATGCCTAGGCCCAGGCCTAGGGCGGCAAATTTCGTAGGGGGCGGCAAATTCCAGACAATTCGAATATCACTGAGTCTTATTACACATTTTAACTACAGTTCGATTTACCAATCGTCAAAGTATTGTAAACAGAAAGACCAATTATGTTATATAACCGACACCACCAAAAAATGGGCGCTGCCCCCCCCCCCCCCCCCCCCAAAAAACTGACAGCTGAATACGCGCCTGGGGGCGGCAACATTTCTTTGGGCCTAGGGCAGCGGTTACCATAAATCCGGCCCTGTATGTGCTACGTAAAATTTAATCTTTAAAGTTGTATAACTCATTTTTTTTAAAATGATAACATGGTGGCTCGTCGGGTTAAGAAAAAAGAGGATATTATTACGATTATTTTGATACCATACGACACTATTAGGTTTTAGAAAAGCTGCCATTAAAAAACTTTAAAAAGTTAACTTGGAACTTTCCTAAAATAAAGCATCCTTTGAGAATAAATTTAGATTTAAATGTAGCCTGTGACCAGCAAAACTGATAAAACAAAATCATGCCTTGAAGAAAATTGACATGCCAACAGCTTTTGCTAAAGTAAATTAATTTGTTGTTTAAAAAACATGGAAAATAATAGTTTTACAATGAGTGAAAAAATTGATATGTTATTAGTGTTTGGAGAATGTAGACAGAATTCAGCCGATGCTGCACGACTTTACGAACAAAGATATTGTAATCGGCGTCATCCAACCCGGCACTATTAGGTACCCAAAAAACTGGTTCCGAAAATGCAACATGAGCCTGACAATAATAACATATCAACTTTTTCACTACTTGTAAAACTAGTATTTTCCATGTTTTTGAAACAACAAAACTAATTTACTTTGGCAGAAGCTGTTGCCATGTCAATTTCCTTCAAGGCATGATTTTGTTTTATCAGTTTTGCTGGTCACATGCTACTTGATGCATTTAAATCTAAATTTATTCTCAAAGGATTCTTTATTTTAGGAAAATTTCAAGTTAACTTTTTAAAGTTTTTTAATGGCTGCTTTTCTAAAAACCTAATAGTGTATGGTATCAAAATAATCGTAATAAAATCCTCTTTTTTTAACCCGACGAGCCGCTATGTTGCCGTTTAAAAAAAATGAGTTATACAAGTTTAAAAATTAAATTTTACATAGCACATGTCATTGGACCAATAGTAAAATTGTATTTTTCCCAAGATTAAAGAACTGAAATAAGTAATTTTAAGGTATTTATAGCCCTCTAGATAAAACAATAAATTTGGAAAAAAAATATTTTCTTGATGACAAAAAGTGACAAGTGACACATTGTTGTATTTGGAATGTCATATGGAGTCGAAAAAAGGAAAAATATACCAGGTGTCCCATTTAAAAATCGAAAGTTTATGTCACTTCCAGTTAAACCGAAAGTTCTATAATGTTGGGTCACCTGTCAAAAAATGCAGTTTTATGTCGTATACAAATTCCCCGAATTTTCTTCCATTATCTTGAAAAACAAAAAAGTTAGAGGGGCGAACCACCTTTCCTGGACACCCGGTATAATAGAATTTTTTTATTTTTTTTTTCTAAAAACATTATTTTAAACAAGATAATTTAAAACAATCGTGTTATTTGACGACAAAGCGTTAAAAATTAAAAACCTTTGAATTTCTGTCAATTTCCAAAGCATAAAACCGTATTTAAAATCCAGGTCTGTATTTAAAAAATTTGACTTGTCGCGGCGGTGGAATCTAAAAAACAACGAATTTTACACTTTTTTCGTATATCTCCACGGATGTTAGGAATATTTGCAATTAGTCTTATAAATCGTGAATTTAAAACTTGATATCTAATGGTTACACTAATAAAAGAGGCAATACACAAATTAAATGTATACTAAATATCACGAATAGTCTCGTTTTAAAACAGATGACAGCGATTATTTGTCATCGATCAGCTGATATTGGGACATAATAATATCCCTAGATTTGTAGCGGACCGTAATGAGTCCAAACACCGAGTTATAAATTGCGTTTTTGTTACATTAAATTGTAAGTACCTACAATTATTATTCATTTGACCAAAAATTTAGATACAGGTTAAAATTTTTTAATTCTTTTTCATTAGGGATCATAATTATTAATGTGTGCCTTGCTCGTTAGTTGATTTCATCGATAAGTAATAAGTTTTATTTCATCTGAACGCCGTTTTTGTCGAAAAGTTAGTTTGTAAAATTTTTGTTCTTAAAATGTTTGTTCGTTAAGGTTAGGTTTCTAATGTATAATTTTTGCATTTTACATTATCTAGATATCCTTTTCTGTTTCAAGAAAAATAAGTAGAAATTAAGTATTTCCCTGACTTAGGTAGGTAGGGGAGAGTTGGACAAAACCGGGTAGGTTGATAAAACCGGGCATCGCCTAGTTCTACCAAATGCCAAAACAGCTTTCCATATTATTAACCTTTAAAAAGCAGCTATTTGATTTTGAAGGAATTATTTTTATTATTGTTATTAATAAATATTATTATTGTTTGGCAATAGTAAGGTAATAGTAAGTAAAATTATGTTACTATAATAGTTAAAATAGCTAACCATATTAGTATGTAATAGGATAGCGAACAAATATATAATTCTATTTTCTGTGTCTACGTACCTTACATAAGTGAAATTATTATTTGATATTACTATTATTATTGTTTGTATGACAATAAAATAAAGTTTTTAACATAAAGTTAGCCTACATACAAGTTTAGAAATGTAACTGTATCAATAAATTGCATTTTAACAAAGAAATTCCATAAAAACCACTTTTGGGTCTACGTACCTTACGTAAGTCAAAAACTGTTAAAGTAGGGTTTCCACTGACAGAAAAATTTAATCCCTGGCTAAACTAAAGCTTTTAACTTTATGTTAGCCTACATACAAGTTTAGGAATGTAACTGTATCATAACCAACAAATTCTATAAAAACCGTATTTGGGTCTTCGTACCTTACGTAAAGTCAAAAACTCAAGTAGGGTTTCCACCAGAAAAATTAAATCCCTGGCTATATTGAAACTTTTAACTTTATGTTAGCCCACATACAAGTTTAGAAATGTAACCGTACCATAGCCAACAAATTCTATAAAAACCATATTTGGGTCTACGTACCTTACGTAAGTCATATATGGGGATTTTCTTGACAGTGAATTCAATTAGTTTATGTTGAACTGTAGGTATTTTAGCTATAGGTATAATCTGAACAAATAAAACAAAAAAAAAATCTGTTCTAAATATGAGTGACAGAATCCTATTTTAAGTTGTGTTTCAGTTAGTTTAGTATTTTTAAGGTTTGGATATTTATAATATTATAAACTTTTAAAATCTATTTTGACACTTTATCTTTAAACCATATAGAAATTCATGCTTATTATTACCTACCTTAAATTATAATATTTATAAAACAAAACTATCAAAAGAAATTATTAGGTACCTATTACTTATTATTTGACAATATTAAAGCGGTAGAACCGAGGAGGCTATTGCATAAATTGTTTTAGAAGGTATCACATGTATAATTTTCAAGTCCGGTCCTGTAATTCATGCCAACTTATAAAAATTTAATAGACCAAAATTGACAGAGTGTCACGTGACTTTGCCCCCATCTTGCGAGAGTATTCAAGATTTTTACTATATGAGTAACACAATGACCAGCGTTCTCGGTTTAATACCTCGTCGGCCAATCTGAAATATGTTTAAATATATATTATTATATTTTTTAGGAAAAAGAGCTGGAAGAAAAACGGCGCTTACAAGCGCAACGAGAAAACGAACTCCTTGATTTCCTGGAAAGGGGAGGGGATACGCCGGAACACCTGAAAACTACCATGGAGACTAATCCTGGAAAGCAGGCGTGTCCGTTCTTCCAAAAGGTGTCGGCCTGCAGGTTCTTTGACGGCTGTTCCAGAAATCACGTGCGACCAGGGATCAGCAGGACTATCTTGCTTTCTAACTTTTTTAGCGACATCAGGTATGATACGTTCTTGTTAATATTTATTAAGAGCAATCTATACCTCTACTTGAATGAATATCGGTAGGCATGCGTTTTGCGGGCCAAACGAAGAAAAGAAAAACTAAAATTGTTATTTAGAAAATAAATTCTACTTTAAATTCTCAACTTGGAAAACTCTATGGGGATCAAAAACAGCTTCAATTTTTTTGAGAAAACAATCGTTTTTAGTAATTTTGTAATATCTTTAACAATTCTTTATTGATCGACATCAAAATAGGGTCTAGAATGCTGTACCAAATAAAAATATTTTACAATAAAGTCAAATTAATGTAAGAACTCGCCGCATCACCTGTCATTAATGGCACCCTGTTGAAGTCTGGTATATTTTACGTTAAGCGGTTGGCTACAGACACAGAACCGGAATAAGTTATTTTACCTTCGCCTTTGCCATCTGTTAAATTTTGGAAGGAGGACTTAATATTTTGTAAAGATATAGCGTACTTAGATACTAATTTTATTATTTATAAAATAAAATATTGTCAGACCCGTACCTACCAAAATAAGTACGTCAAAACATTATAAAACTAAAAGAAAAGAAGAAAACAACATTAGTATTTATTTATAAAAAGCAAAATAGTTACATATGTATTTATTATACAAGGAAAGAAGTAATACATTTTTTGTCAGGTGCTTTGTAGCGCACATCTAATTAAAACACCATATTGGGAACCCTTCTGGTATTGTCAATGTGGGAATTTTATATATGGTTATATATAGGGTGTTCCGTAATTAAGGGGCTATACAGCAACAGTAGATAGTGGACTTGAAAATATGTCCTTTAATTTAATTTCTTATACGGTTAAAAAGAGATATAAGGAAATCCAAGTAAATATTTACTCTATAAAATTGGCGATGATATGATGTTAAGCGGATATGAATCAAATTGGGTGTAGTTAAGTTTATGAGGACAAGAAGGAGGATTCCATAATGAGTTTTAAAATATCTCCTGGAGAACGCTAGCTACACTATTTGTTTAATAAATTCTCGCATATATTTTTTGTCTCTCACATTTCTGACCGCTTTACTTCAAATTATGGAAAAGGGATATTTTATATGTTAAAAAGTTATACTTACTTCATTAATCTCGATATTTTAATTAGTTTTGTGCGTTTAAATGCTAGATGGCAAAAAACATTTAATAAACACCTGTCATAACGAAATATATTTATTGAAAATTAACCGTGCGTTCTTAAGCATAAATGACATATTTTCAAGTCTACTATCTCCTGTTGCTATATTTTCCCCTTAGTTATGAGACATTCTGGATATTATAACGATAAGTAAATAGTTTAACTAGGCACTTTATTGATTTGATAATAGATGAGTTAACCAAGAAGGTGTTTGTACTCACTATGAAAATTAAATAATAAATACCAAGAAAATCTGTCTCTGAAATATATAAAATCCAAAAGTAAAATGCTTAAAACACACACTACACAAAAAGCAGCCAGAGAAACACTTAAAAAACACCAAAATTGGAACAAAATATGATGTAACCTGACGCGTGAGGTTGCTACGACCCACTGCTGATCTGGGAACTTTAACGACGAAACCAGATCAACTGTTAATGTCAAATGGCGTTGTCTTCAGTCGAAACGCTTTGTTTTAGGAAAAAGCTAACTCTATCAGCCTTACTTTTTCTCAAAAACGTACGCCGCGTAAATTAAATTTAATTTTGCTAAAATTTTTAATATTTTCACAGTCATGAGACCTCTTGGCAATAGCGTAGACTGCGTAGAGCATCCCTGTTTGGATAGAAATTAATTTGTGTCATAATTTTAGTTTCGAAAAATCATGTGCATATACCTGCATTTTTAATTAAAATTGTTCTGGTCGGCCATGGACAATTGCCAAATTTGTTTTACGTATCTAATAGGTATTTGATTTTTCCTTTTATGTAATACAACGTAAAACAACGCACTAGTGCGTAAAGCGAAGTGTTTTATTTTAATTTATATTATATATTTCCCGATAGTAGAAAAATTAGTGTATGCAATTCGTGCGTAAAGTACTCATGAGATTTGCGCACTCGCCTACGGCTCATGCGTAAACATTTCCATTAAACACCTAAAAGCCTACTTGTTGCCTAAATAACTATTTTATTAAGAAAGAAATAATGTAGGAAAACACCAAATAAATTTCTTTCTCAAAATAATATTATGGGTACCTATTAAAGGTTCTATTGGGTAGTTCTTTCTTAAGGACGTTCGTGGTAGTATATGTATGGTATCCGCTGCTTTGTTTCAATAGTTGCTAGTTGTTAATATTTTAGCTTGGAAACCAAAGAAAACGAACATGGTAGCGATTCCAGTTTGGAATTTGAGAAGGAAGACACGTATCAGCACTACAAGGAATTTTTTTATGATGTTGTTGTGGAGCTGGAAAAATGTGGAAAAATAAGGTATTAGACAAACAAAACACCACTTAGCCTTCGATTAGCTAGCTAGCTGATAAGCTTGAACGATACTAGAATAAGAGCTATCACTTCGTGGTATGGTATAGAAAATAAATTAGTATTAATTGTTTTAGGAATGTCCGAACGTGTTGTAACCACGAGGCGCATTTGAGAGGCAATGTTTACGTAGAATATTTCAGTACGAGGGAGGCCCTAGTGAGCTACCATAAGTTTAATGGCAGATGGTACGCTGGAAAGCAGTTAAACGTTGAGTTTTGTACCATTGATAGTTGGAAAAATGCTATATGTGGTAAGGTTAATTAATTTTTGCCGAAAGTAAGGGGGGAGGGGTTGCCCAAGACCGAAAAAATAATGATTATTGATTACCTATCAGACCTCACGTATTAATTTTGATGGAAATTAATTGTATGGAAACTAATTTTCTTGTCTGAAGAAAATGGGGGTTTTTCACTAAATTTTGATTTTTATCCTACAATAAATAAACAAGATACGGTCTTTAATAAAAACGCGGGAATAAATTCACTGACGTCACATCTACCTCGACCCATGGGACTGAGTTATTGAGCTGAAGGTCGACTGCCGCATCTACCTGAATATCGAGCAGGTTGGTTTCTATTTTTAAGCTGTTCTCAAAGATAGCAAAAAATGAATTGCGCGGTTAATGAGATGACTTAATAAGGTTTTGATCTCATGTTTTCAAACTTGCTGCTTTCGCGTCGTCTTTTTTTATTGGGATGTATTTTCAATCGGTTATAATTCAGGATGGTAATGCCGAATAGGATGAACTCGATTATAGTGAAAAGGTCCATTGTTCATTTTATATTGTTTCTTTTTTGTGACAGCGACAGTTAACGTTTTCCTCAGCTCAACCTTAAATAAACATATTACTTAACCGTGCGAGCAAAAATTATTTGCATTAAAGAGGGCCTTGCATATGAAAGTTGTAACGTAATGCTTAGCCGTAGAGCTTAATACCTGTTGGGTGTCAGTAACTACCTGAATTAACAATCAATCAGTTATTCCGTCATCTTTGACAATCATTACAAGTAATTTGATTCATCGCTAATTTTTCCAATTTCTTGAACAATTCACACAATGGGCTTTACGGAACAGCACAAAACATTCATGGTTGAAGCGTATTTTCGAAACGGGGTTAGAGTAAATGGTGAGTGGCAATACAATCCGGGTTTGTGCATGGACGATTTTCACGAACATTTGCCTAACGTTGCTTTTATTGCTGAGAATTTTTATCATTGCCTGAAAAGAACCGTCGCTGTGTTTAGGGAAACAGTTTCTATACAACACAAAAAAGGAGCAGGAAGCCCATCCCCAACAAACATTTAATGCCTTGTCGACCTCTATTTAAGTAAAAAATAGTATATTTTTTACCTCCAAATCGGCTTTTTGGACGAAACGGCCAAAGAGACTAACCATTTGGTCAAAACAAAGTGATTCGAACCTATTTATATGTGCTCAAAGTAGGAAAATATAGGAGGCCCAAGAGATGGTCCAAAAGAGTAGATATTTACCTTGTAAATCGACTTGATAGTTTTGTCTAAGGAAAGTCAGTAATAAAGGCCCAATCAGGTTATTTTTTACCTTAGATTGGGCCTTAAAGCCCAAAAATCTTTTCGGCCCATACATGAAGAATAAATTACTTCGTTTTGTCTTTAATATATCTTCATGGTGTATGTGTAATGTGAACATTTTCTGAGGTTATGTATACCCTATATTAGTCTTACATTTTCTACTTAAAGCCCAAAAGGCTTTAAAGTATAAAATAGGTTCCAGTTATGACTAAAAGTAATTTCTTTATAGCTAAACAATCCTCTTATTTTGGCCTCAAAGTGATTTTAACCGGATATAAAGCGGTATCTTCCAAAAATTAGGTCTTAAAAGAGATTCTGGCTTAGAAATATGTAATGATGATTGTAACGTTCATTGCACTGTGGTAATCTTCCCACTTGTGGGGAACATAAGAATAATCCCAGGAGGAGCTTGACCCTCTCCTTTTTAAAACCGCCACTATTTTAAAATAATCAGTTTCCATTTTTTCGGCGAAATAAAAGGGGTCACGTAGGAGCTATACAAAACGCCGGAACAACGAAAGAAAGCTATGTTATACGTTTATATTCGAACTCGGCCAAAAAGTAAGGTTAGTTATTTAGATTATAATGGTAGTGGATATTAAGTAATCCATTGCGAGACATTTCAGCGACCCCGATAGAAATTTTTTATGGAGTAATATGATGTACCTACATAGGCCCTGCAGTAATATTCGTTAAAACCCCAAATTAGGCTTCATATACAGTTATCCATTTATGCCATATAAATGAATACTTCTCCTAATTTAGACCTATCAAGACAGAAGGTCCAAAATAGGAAATTTTCTCCTAGCATAACCTAATACCTGCTGAGTTATAGGTCCATTTTTTTTAAGGCCCAAATCAGAGGAAATCATGACCTTTAGGAAAAATATTTTACTGACCCCATATTTTTTTAACATGGTGTATTATTTTAAATTAATTTTGTTAAACTACTTGTAACACTTGAACAACAACAAATATATTACAAAAAACCGGGTACATAAATGAGCTAACTTATTCGTCCAAGCACAAAATATTGGCATATTTTAAATTTCTTGTGTTTTAAATTTTAATTTACCTTGTTTTTTTTAATTAAATGCCTTTTTTTCTGGGGCGCGGTTAGTTTTCAAGGTAAAATTGAAATCTATAGGAACATTTTTTACGCGCACCTAATCTTGCACCTCACATCGATGAAATAATAATTTTATAAGTAGGTACCTATCTATATACATACTACCACTCCATTTTAAAAATCAATAGCGGCTGACATGACATGTTCTGATTTAAGAAAACTCCTGCCTCCTACCACCTGCGCTTTAATAAAAATAAAAACAACATACTATTTTCTTCTTTTTCTAAAATTGTGGTTATGGTTTTCTATAAACTTCATAGCCCATAACAGGCCCAACATAGGCCGACAAAGGATAAATACAGGTAAAAAACACTTCTTTACTACCATGAGGAAGACTACTTGGCCTTGTCTATGAAGCCCAATTCTCCTAATGACAGGTGTTTTTTACCAGTTTATTACCTTGGTTTTATTCCCCACTAGGTGATAAAGTGGTATAAATTACTAACTTCTGACTTTGTAAAGTGGCCTGTCCGGCTTTATAGTAAAAAACTTAGGTAAAAGTGACCTTTTTTAGACTATAATTGTTTGTTGGGTCTGTAAGAACAGAAGAACTTGTTGCAATTCGAAAATATGAAGAGACGTGTGAATTTATGCTTGAAGCATGGCGGTGGCCAATTTCAGCAATTTATGTAATTTTTTTCCTTTTTCTTTCTGTATATTCTTACTTTGTTAATTTTGTAAACAACAAAAATAAATTTGTATTTGTCTACTTATTTTATTACTCATTAGTTTGGCATATATCATGTCATAATATGAATTTGACAATTTTAACCTATATTTGGTTAGATATATCGTCCCCATATCATTGTGATCTAAACCAAGCCCTGCGTTTTTTAATCCAAGCCCTCTTTGATGCAAATAATTTTTGCTCTCACGGTATAATTTTATGTTTATTGCCTTAACGTTTGCTTATTTTCGTTAATCCAATTAGCTATATTCCGATAAGGGTGACTTTTTGGCCTATATAATCTACACTAAAGAAGATATCAAAAACCCAAAAATACCATTTCTACATAAGGGTGAGGGACTAAAGATGAGGTTTTTAGTGGACCACCCTCGCCCACCCCTGAGGCCACTACCCCACTCTGGATAGCTTTATCAAAAATTCCTTTTCAGTGATACCAATCCTAATGACATGTAATTACGAAAAGTTAGTACTTTTTTTAGAAAATGTTTTAAAACTGGCTTTTGCCATATTTCGCAGGAAAAATTAGAAATTTAATTTAAATGATGAAAAATTATCTCAAGCCTAAATTAAAACACTATTGTAGTCCTAAAACGCTATTTGTTTTTTTTTACAATAACCCAAATACTTGTATTTTGCTCTTTTTTGTAAAATCTTCATTAAAATTCATTGAAAATATAATGAGCTTGCTTTTGCCATCACTTGTGTTCTTTAAATTTAATATAATTCGGAAATGGAAATGGTGTATTTCATATGGTGTTCAGAGAACGTGAACTGCCCATATCATTAATGAAAGGCACCCTGACAAAAACGTCAGCCACGTCTACATGAGAGATTTGGTTTCAAAATTTCAAGAAACTGGATCCGCTGAAAATGTAAAAAGACTAACAACCTAGAGTTTTAGATGAAAATGTGCAGATTGAGGTTATTGGTCAAGTTTATATAAATCCATGACATCAAAAATAACGTAAAACAAGAAAATATGCAAAATAACGATTTGGTGAATTTAAAAAAAAAATACAAAAATTTCAAATTTTTTTCTTCATTTTTTACATTTTTCTCAATATGTGCCTTATTATGGGGTTTGGAAGATAAATCAATATAACCTTTTATATGGACAGTAGAAAAAGACAACTTTTTTATTTGAAGAGATTTTATCAAAGTTCTATCAGTTCCCAGATATTTGCAATAATGTAAAAACCAATTTTCAGTCTATATCTCAAAAATTACAAGAGTTACAAAAAATTGCTAAAAAGCAAAAGTGTCAATGTAAATGCGTCATTTAGCAACAGTTATCGGCGTGTCCAGAGATTCTGCTACGAAAATACTGAAAATTCATAAATTACACCCTTACAAAATGAAAATTCTACAACAACTTGACGACGATCTGAACAGAAGATTTCAGTTTTGTGAAACCATGACAGGGAGAATTTATAAAAAAAACATTTGCTTTTATTGCAACAAAAAATAGACAGTTTAAGCACTAGAATAGTGTTTTAATTTAGGCTTGGGATCATTTTCATATTTTTTTACGTTTATTTTCTAATTTTTACTGCCAAATTTTTCAAAAGGTAGTTTTACAACATTTTCTTAAAAAGTCGTACTTAAATCTCATTAATTTTGGTGTCGCTGATAAGCATTTTGGATAAGCTTTCCAGAGGGGTGTCACAAATGGGGTAGTACCGTTTAAGATTTTAAAGTGGATGGGGTAGTGCTTCAGGGATGGGCGAGGTTGGTCCGCAAAATACCTCATTTTTATCCGCCCGCGTTTTTGTAGAATTTGTATTTTTGATTTCTTGATATCTTCTTTAATGTAGAAAATATAGCCATTTTACGTTTTTAAGAAATGTTTATTTCTTTTTCTTTAAAACTTTATGTAATATTATTATTATTATTACTAAATATCTTGTACTGATGAATACAGCTCATTTTCTTTAATTTTGGCCTCGAAATCGCACTAATTCTCTAAATGGAATTCGTCACTCACCCGTATTCATCGTTTCTGCTACTCCTTGGGGGATTTTCGCATCTCAGCAGCTCCAGAGCGGATTGGAGTCGCTGTCGCGTTACCAAATGATAATGCCTGTCAAAAGATTCTCTGCAGTGGTGACAGTTCATTATGGAAATTAGTTTGGCAAAAGTTCGAGGAAATGATCTATATAATAATAGTACTTATTAGTATAATATAAGTAAATTATTATATACAGTGCGTAAGCCCAAGTTCTCTACAAATGCGAAACTTTTTGTTACTAATTTTACGAAAAAAAGTTACTATTTATAAAAAGTTCTGATTCCTAAAAACATAACTTAGACGGATGGTCAAAAAATGAAGAAATTGATAATTGACCCAAGGAGAGAGAAGTGCTCTTAATTTTTAGTTTAGAGCAAAATGAGAAATTGTTACTTAGAAATGAATGTTATACTAAATTTAAATCCACTGCCTTCTATTAAAAATTTTTGATAAGTATATCAAAAATGAAAGTTAAGTAACTAAAAAATTCATTTAAATAAGCAACTTAAGCTAATAGTCATTAATTTATCAAACATGATTACATCTTTATTTTGTCTTTTAACCTCGGTTTTGTAGCAATATTTGTGACGTATTTAAATAATTTAAAAAAACACGTTCGTTTGTTTTCCAAAATAACATACAATACAAACATTTTATGCAAATAATTTAAATACAAATACACATGCATTAACTTTTCCCATACTGCACATTTGTCTCGACATTTCCACCTTCTCTTTCCATAAAAGTAGCCGTTCTGTTGAAAATTTTTTCTAATACCCTTCTAATATTGTTGGAAGTTATATCCTGAATTTGGTCAACATCTTGAAATGGCCTTACTTTACTGTTGTAAGTAGCCCCATAAAAAATAGTCTAGAAGGCTCTGATCCGGAGACCTAGCAGGTCAGAAAATATCCGAATATCTGTCGATAAGTTTTACATTAAAAATATCATTTAGATATCGTCTTACTTACCCTCGTGGTGCGCGATCCTGTTAGTACCATAAAAGTAGCCTCTCATGTATGGGTGAATGAAGAAAATTGTTCAAGTCAGTATTTAAAACGTTTAAATAACGTTGACAATTCTGGTGGAAAAAAGGGTCCAATTATTTTATCCTTATAAATTCCACACCACACATTAGTTTTGAATGAGTATGATCTCGAGCCTTTATATTAGAATTAGGATTAACGTCACTCCACCAACGACAGTTTTGCGAACTAAGGCGGCCATCACACCAGCAATACGCGACGACGACGATACCGCTACGCGACGTAGCTTGGCAGTCGCGGCACATAGTTTCAAATGGAGACCTGCTTACCAAGGCAACGGCGACGCGATCACGACGCTACCTAAAAGATACCGGTCGCCCGCGACCGAGTGGCTCAGTCTCCTTGCGACGGCGAAGATACAATTATCATGAGTGAGGAACAAAATAACATTACATTTGTTGAAATAATCGAAAAATATCCCTGTTTATGTAATTATAATTTATCTGATTATTCCAGAAGAGATGTAACAGAAAATGCGTGGAGTGTAATTGCGGCAGAGACAAAAAGCACATGTAAATAAAGAAATATGTATACAGGGTGTATTTTTTAAGTACGTATACTGCTATATCCGAAACGTCGCATAATAATTATCTTGCGCAAATGAAAGCTGTTCGATGTGCGTTGTTAGTAATATACGGATGTACCCAAAATCTGCGCCTTCGTTTTTTTTCTTAAATAATACAATGCCACTACGACTGCGTCGTCTTCACTTGACGAAGACGTCTTGTACACTGAAGTTGGTTATAGGGGTGTTACAGTGGAACTGGACCTTTTCTTTTGGAATAGGTATCATCTGCCTATTCCGCGTACCTATTACCTAATACCAGGTACCTATTCCAGGTCCGTTGGCACTGTCACATGTTTGATTCTCTGGTTTCATTGTTATTCCTTTTTCAAGTTGTCAGGTACAGGTACGATATAGGGAATGGAACGGCTACAGGTTTTGCTTTAAATTCATATAATATGTTTATAATATGGCGAATTTGCAGTTGAGAATTTTAAACCTTGCCGTTACAAGCACATTGCAATAATTAAAATAATCTCACTAAATAAAGATAAAGGGAAATAGTAATAAATAATAAATATTTCTAAAAATATTGTAATAATTTATTGGAAAACAAAATATAGCGTATTTAATGTAGGATATGCAACCAGCAATGAGGAATTAATTAAAAAGGCAACATATATGGTGGATGTACCTATGCCTATTCTTCATGTTTCTTTAAATAATAGGCCTCCGTTACAATTAAATCTTCCAAAAAGGTCTGGTGCGAAAAATATTAATCTGTTACAAAAATTTATAACGAAATTTAATTCGAACAATCGGAAACTGCTGGCCACGCTGGAGTTCTAGCGGCCTTCTTTAAAAACTCGTGTCGGCCATGCAGCCGGAATAGCTCCAATCGGCGGAGCGGCATTTAAGTTTGACCTGGAATAGTTTGGACCTGTAATAGGTATTTGAAATAGGTTCGGGTTTGGAATAGGTACAGGTCCAACTAGGTACGAGAAAAAGCTATTCCGTAACATCCCTAGTTGGTTATTTTTGCAAACTAGTAAAATTGCGTAGCGGTAGCGTAGCCTTGGTGTAAAGTCTTTGTAGAAACTGGTCGCGGACAAGTTGCTATCTTTTGAATATCGTCGCGGTATCGTCGTCGTCGCGTATTGCTGGTGTGATGGCCGCCTTACTGTACCATTGGAAGTAAACGTTGCTTCGTCGGTAAAAATAATATTTGGTGCCCTAAAAGGATTGTCTCTAGGTCTCCTTGAATTACAGCACAAAATTCGAAGCGCCGTTCCAAATATCTTGGTTTCAAGGTATGAATAAATTGTCTCTTAATATTTTGGAAACTGTAGATTTACATGTTTTATTTGACAATGTTGCTGACCTATTGCGGAGGGATATTTTAGGTTATTATACCACAGACGACATTACTTCCATTGTAGTTTCTTCATTTGCAGTCCCTAATGGACGTTTGTTATTAAATTTGTTTTCTACATTTCCAAATTTATTTAGTATATTATCTTACGGTTGTCAAATGTATACTTTTATCAGGATGTCTCTTGTTGTTTTTCAAAGAGCAGAACTTTTCAGAAAGAGTAACTTTTTTTCATAGAATTAATAATAAAAAAGTTTCCCACTGTATACCGATAATATTTAATTTGTGTTGTATAGACAACATACGAATTAGAAATAAAATCTATTATATTTTTAGGACTTTTCCATAGAAATCGTTGCCCAAAAGGGAACGCTTGTAATTTTTTACATGTTTTTAAAAACCCAAGAAATCTTTACTACGCAAACGAAGATGAAAGTGCCAGGTTTAGCAGTCGTAGGAAAAGAGAGTATAGTGATAGAAGAAGTGAGAGAAGAGGTCGCAGGGAAGAAGACAGGTAATTTAAACTTTTTTTGTTCTCCAACTAAAAGAGTTAGCGTGTAAGTTGGTGTTGAATATATTTTTTAAAACTCTGCAAAAACATTTCTTAGCCGCTTGATAAACATATTTATTTTAGTTGGGACAGATCACCTGTGGAAAAACGAAACTGGAGATGGTCGGAATCTCCAGAACGTATTTTAAGAACAGATGTTTTGGACGAGTCGAGTTCCACAAGTCACCGGAAAAATGGAAAAAAAATATCAGGAAGGAAAAAACACGGACGGGATAATAATAGAAGCAGTAAAAAAAGAGATGGTGACTCGTCAAGTCGTTCTAAAAGGCGACTTACGCGATCCAGATCTAAAAGCGTTGCTTCTAGAAACAGAGTATCCCGATCGAATAGAGAGAAAAAATCTACCATACCTGATTCCACTAAACGGAAAAGCGGAACCAGGCGTAGAAGCAAGTCTGGAAGTAGTTCACGGTCAAAGAGCCCAAGCAACCCAGGTCGAGGCGATAGCCCATGTTATAAAAAATATAAAAGTTTATCCAGAAGTCCTGTTTCAAGAAAGAGTACGCCTAGTACTGATGGTAGCTAGTCTCAAAATGATGGTAAATAGTAGCAGGGCAATAAAAATAATGGAACAAAATGAAGGTGTTTGTATGTGATCGACTGCCAGTTTAAAAATTGAATAAATTCTTGGGAAATTATAAACGATGCTCTAAATCAGACTTTTATTATTGATTTTTCCTAATTTAGTATGCGGAGCTTCTATTGCTAATCTAATGCAATCTAATTTCGGCTATTGTACTTCTAAGAAGTTTAATACCGTGCGAACAAAAATTATTTGCATCAAAGAGGGCTTGGATTAAAAACGTAGGGCTTGGTTTAGATCACATGATATGGGGACGATATATCTAGGGTTGGGATTTTGACCGTCAAAATCTTTTGTGCAGTGCCGGATTTAAGCACAGGCAACAAAAGCGGTTGCCTATGAGCCGCCACCACAACAAAAAAAAATTAAATTAAATCAATAAAGGCTCAATAGAAACAAAAAAATACTGAGCTTTGTTACAAATAGTTAGACGAAAGACTTATTTTTATCTTTGAGCGGGAAAAGTTTAAAAATCTGCGAGATCAAGCAGCACGAAATATGAACACAAATGGCGCCTTTCGCGCATTCTACCGCGCCGCGCTAGACCAATAGCAACAGCGGAAAATGGCGTGTTACACGGCGCGCGAATAATTTTTGCCATTAAAAGAGCAGGAATTTTTCCATTGAGAAAGCGAGTGAGACGCGTTTATGAAGCTATAGAGCGGCTCTCTATGGAAAAAGTCACGCCGCGCCACCCGCCCAAGCGCGCATGCGCGCGTACGTATGCACCTTTGACATTTCTGAACTTCAAACAGTTAACCACAAACGATTTGAGGGCCTCCACCACATGCTCTGCCTATGGGCCGCCGAAGTCTAAATCCGGCGCTGCTTTTGTGGTCAATTGACTAAGCCCCGGTCAAATTCCTCAGTTTTGTCATAAGAAATGAAGCCACTAGTAATTACATAGGATCGTGTCTTTATTAAAAAACGGCGAACAAAAAATAAAGAAACCATTCTGAGGTAGAAAAAACACAAAAATGACACATAGGTAAATATTATGTAAAATATTAATCTAACAATACTAAATTACTAATGAAGTAATAAGTAAGTGACTAATTGATGATGAAATGAGAGACTTATGGCAGTGCTGGCCTTGGTGGATAGCTTAGATAAAGGTACATCATCTTCGTCACTGAACTCACCCCCGGCATTGCCTTTATGCTCTTCAGAATCTGAATCACTACTGAAATGTAGCGCTGGTTCCTCCAAATTTCCATATTTTTTAAATTCCACTGCCACTTAACAGCTTTAAGTTGTACTTTATATAATCAAGCTTTTCTAAGCGGTTGGTTTTCAATCGGTTGGGAAGCTTGCTATGGACAATGAGGACCAATTTCTCTCGCAAGAGGCTGCAAAAGTTTTTGACCGAATTTGACCCGGTCAAAATCGCTTCGGTCAAAATCTTGGTCAATTGACCAGGCACAACCCTAGATATATCTAACCAAATCTAGTATAAAATTTTGTCAAATTCATATTATGACATGATATTATGCCAAACTAATGAGGAATAAAATAAGTAGACAAATACAAATTTATTTTTGTTGTTTACAAAATTAACAAAGTAAGAATATACAGAAAAAAAAGAAAAATAATTACATGAATTGCTGAAATTGGCCACCGCCATGCTCCAAGCATAAATTCGCACGTCTCTTCATATTTTCGAAAGTTTGACCAGCATCTCTGGAGAAATGTTACCGCATTCTTCGATAATCCTTTCTTGTAATAATTGTTCTAAATTTGTATTTACACAATTCATACTTGCACTTTATGAGGAAATAAATTTAGCTGCTTCTTAAGAATAGTCCTACATGTTCAGATGGTCTTCCTGCTTCTTTTTTGTGTTGTATAGAACCTGCTTCCCTAAACACAGTCACGGTTCTTTTCAGGCAATGATAAAAATGCCCAGCAATAAACGCGACGTTAGGAAAATGTTCGTGAAAATCGTCCATGCCACAAACCCAGATTGTATTGCTACTCACCATTTACTCTAACCCCTTTTCGAAAATACGCTTCAACGATGAATGTTTTCTGCTGTTCCGTAAAGCCCATTGTGTGAATTGTTCAAGAAATTGGAAAAATTAGCGATGAATCAAATTACTTGTAACGACTGTCAAAGATGACGGAATAACTGATTGATTGTTAATTCATATTACTGATACCCAACAGGTATTAAGCTCTTCGGCTAAGCATTACGGCCTTAGATGCAAGGACCTCTTTGATGCAAATAATTTTTGCTCGCACGGTAGTTGGGCAGTTAAAGTCGCTAGTATTGTCGTAATATTTCAACTGTGCCAAGACGTTCAACACAATTTAAAACCTCTTAATTTTGTGTTTAATCGCCCTGCAAAAAAATATTTCCTGCAGTGGCGACTCATAAAAATAAAATATAAAACGCAATTCCAAATAACAAAATATTAAAGAAATTAATTGATTCAGCCGATACTAGGTGTAAATCCATAATTATTATACACTACGCCCATTAATTATTATCGAATATTCAAATATGCACGCTCAAATTAATAAGCTGTAATTTCGTTAATAATGAATCAATTTTGAACTTTTTTTTTAAAATTATATAAGATTCTCCTATTTAGCGCAGAGTAGTTTGCGTCCTGACACGTCTTATTGTACAGGGTAGCGCATAAACTCTAGATGCATGTAAATTTCCTTAAATTTAAAACTGACATATCTTACATAAAAATTGAATATAATTTATTTTTTAAACGAAAACAATTAGACACCTATCTGCGCTAGAAACTGGCCAAAAAGTTTCGCCATGCCACTAGAGGCAAAGAAAAAAATACCATTTCTTCGAAATAAATTCTGTTGCCGAAAAAATGTTTCGTAAATAATCAATGAGTCATTTTATCACTTTTGGCTTTTAAATTTAGAATAAAAAACATGTCAATGAATAAAGTCTATAATACAGGGTGGCACGCAAAAACTTATCCATTTAATTCGTTCACAGAATGTATCCCTGAATTTGTATTAGTATTATTATTTTTGTATTTTTAATTTTAAGCAATTTATTTAAATGGTTAGATATTTCCGTAGCACTCTGTATTATAGACTTTATTTGTTGACATGTTTTTTATTCTAAATTTAAAAGCCAAAAGTGATAAAATGACTCATTGATTATTTACGAAACATTTTTTCGGCAACAGAATTTATTTCGAAGAAATGGTATTTTTTCTTTGTCTCTAGTGGCATGGCGAAACTTTTTGGCCAGTTTCTAGCGCAGATAGGTGTCTAATTGTTTTCGTTTAAAAAATAAATTAAATTCAATTTTTATGTAAGATATGTCAGTTTTAAATTTAAGGAAATTTACATGCATCTAGAGTTTATGCGCTACCCCATGCAATAAGACATGTCAGGACGCAAACTACTCTGCGCTAAACACGAGAATCTTATATCTTTAATTTAAAAAAAAAAGTTCAAAATTGGTTCAATATTAACGAAATTACAGCTTATTAATTTGAGGGTGCATTTTTTAATATTCGATAGTTAATGGGCAGGCCCGGTCGTAGCTCAGTGGTAGAGATACCGCTTACGGCCGTGGCGATCCGGGTTCGATTCCCGGAGTGGGCATACGCATAATAAAAAAAGTATGACCGAATTTTAGTTGGTTGGTGTAAGATCGTCTTTCGGAGGAGACGTAAAGCTGTCGGTCCCGGCCATCTCTGATCGTTAAGTCACGCTAGAGGCGCTTGCGCGACCTGAAAACTCTAGCACAAGACTTGAACACTAGAAGTTACACGAACTTTAATTTACTATTAATGGGCGTAGTGTATTATGGGATACAGTAAAACAAGGTTAAACCGTAGGCATTTACCTTTAGATAAGCAAACAATAATCACAAAAGTAGCAAATTTATTGCCTCGCGCACGTAAACACAACCACACGGGAATATAGGCATACGCACTGCGAAATTATCATTTAACGAATGAGGAAAATAGACAGGTCCGGGCTTAAACATCTTGTTTGTGTGGCCTATATAGGCCTAGTTGGATGTGTTATATAATATTACATATCGAGAACTAAGACTACTTCATACTTACTGGAAATGCGAAATACCCGGTATTTTACCCCTATTTGGGCATGATAAAATCATACAATGGTCTTTACTAGTCATTGTGTTCGAGTCACGAAAGGCGCAAACACAATTCTCTAATCTACACTAAAACTAGAAATCCATAAATATTAAACACACACAATACCAAAAAAATACAAGAAATCGTACGTGTGACGTTTATCAGCCACGATTTTTTTTTGGGGTTCATGTCAATTCCGCCTGTAGCGTTTGTAAACGAATTTTTATTTTTTTTTGTGGCGAAGATTGAAATTCTACCATTTGGATTTATCGTCTTCAGTCTTCGGCACTAAAAAATTAAAATTTGTTTACAAACGCTACTTTTCGAAGTTTTTATCCTGTAACTTTTTCCTCCGGGGTTTTGGAAGGGGGCCCAAAAATCTTCAAGTTTAATTCCTGCCTTGAATGTATCCTTGCAATTACTATCGTGTTGCATTTCAATTATTTCTTCTTGAATTGCATTAGGCACCTCAGAAATATTTACAATGCGGCTCAGTTTTCGAATATCTTTGTCCGTCAGGAAAATAGCGATTAAATTCATTTTTAAGTTTTGCAAATGGAGTGTAATGTGCTTTTTCATTTCTCCTTTGATCTCAGCTCATTAATAATTGGATTCAGCGTATCAAACGCTGAAAAGTTCTCTCTTTCGACTTTGCTGATCCATAGGTCGATTTTAGCGATAAATGCAAATGTATTGCTCGTGCATTCCAACTTCATATTTTCTGACCCTTTCAGCTGAAGGTTTAATTTATTTAGTTGTGCAAAAAATCCACTAAATAAGTGAAATGGATTTGAAATTTGAACTGACAGAACTGATCCAGCAACTCTTTGTTCTCCTTATTAGTGAGGAATAATTTTACTTTCTCTCTCAGTTCTTACAACCGTGACAGCATGTTGCCTTTGGAAAGTCAACGCACTTCAGTGTGAAAAAAGCAGCGTTTCGTGTTCAGAGTTCATATCAGAGCATAATTTTTTGAAGAGACGAGTATACATATGCAGTGCACTCCTTTTTATAAAGTTTACTTTTATAGCTGACGTTATGTAATATGTAGTATAGTAGGAATCGTGCTTAATCTAGTCGTCGTCGAATCAGGCTTCATCCGAAAAAAATGTCAGGTCTGGTAAACCATTTCTTTCCAATAAATTTTGGGTAAACCATTGAGAGTAATTCCTGCGTCTTTCAAAATCTGCCGCTTGTATTTCTTAAAATACTTGCACTTTATAAGGAAATAAATCTAGCTGCTTCTTAAGAATAGTCCTGCATGTTCCATAAGATCTTTCCACTTCTTGGGACAGGCGTCTTATACAATTTGTTGGCGTATTTTGCATTATTTCACGAACGTTTGCAACAAGTTCTTTTGTTCTTACAGATGGTCTTCCGGCTCCTTTTTTGTGTTGTATAGAACCAGTTTCCCTAAACACAGTCACGGTTCTTTTCAGGCAATGATAAAAATCCCCAGCAATAAAAGCAACGTTAGGAAAATGTTCGTGAAAATCGTCCATGCCCAAACCCGGATTGTATCACCATTTACTCTAACTCCGTTTCGAAAATACGCTTCAACCATGAATGTTTTGTGCTGTTCCGTAAAGCCCATTGTGTGAATTGTTGTTGTGCAAATTATTTGCAACGACTGTCAAAGATGACGGAATAACTGATTGATTGTTAATTCATGTAGTTATTGACACCCAACAGGCTCTACGGCTAAGCATTACGTCCTTAGATGCAAGGCCCTCTTTGATGCAAATAATTTTTGCTCGCACGGTATACTTCATACGAAGTCAGTTGAGACAACGTAAATATTGGGGGTACGATCAATTTACTTCATCACACATTGAAACTATAATACAAATATAACAAAATTTGTATTGATCGCTCCCTATACAGATGCTCGAAGATAGTCCACGTGGAATTGACAAGTCTGTCATCAAAATTTTTTTAGTTTTTTTGTCTCTCAACTAAGATCGTATACACTTTATAAAAAGTTAGCTTTCCAGTCACAAGGTGAAGTATCTAGTTATTTAAGATTTTAAAGTGGATAAGTGTAGTGCTTCAGTGGTGGGTGAAGGTGTTTCGCAAAATACCTCATTTTTATTCCCCCACGTTTTTCTAGAAATGGGATTATTTGTTTTTTGATATCTTCGTTTTCAAAAAGGCACACACCCTGTAGGTCTCTGTAATCAATGATGACACCTCATTCTCTTTATTATTATTACAATCAGTCAACAAGATCAAAAATGTAGACCTCTACTAGGTTCCTCAAGAATGAAACCACTAAAACGTAATATCAGCAAGTTTTTACGTTAGAATAAGTTATTTTTGTTGTGCAATATAGATAACATGCACCTAGAATATTTCAAACTACAATAAAATTATTGGATGCACAAATGAACCTACGAAGATTTATGTATGTCCGTCCGTTGATTTCAGCCCCCACAACAATAAAACAATATTGTGAGACAGTGCCAGGTCTACTGCCTGCATTTATGTATTATCACACCAAGAAAAGATGGGGTACAAAATAAAACAAAACCCAATAGTACATAAAATATATAATTGATTTATTTATAGTATATGTATATCCCTATAGCATATATTAATATATCTTTTGCGGATGGTGCTTTGAGCACTTACAAGTCCCAATAATAATAATAATATATCTTAGATTAGATCATATCATAGATTAACTGCATATAATATTTTTTTCTTTTTATTTTTTAAAATATTCATCCTATTTTATTATACAATTGCAATAAGTATATAATATTTTTTTTAAATGATAAAATATTCAAATAATCTATAGGTACATACGTTCCAGCCACTTAAAAATACGTTCATTTATTTAATTTTATTATATAATAATTTATTAATACCGCCAACCACATTTTATATATTATATTTATAGAAAATGTACGGGATGACTGGAATAACAACACACAGCACAGGGTATTCTATTTTTTGGAACTCTTGAGATTTAGCATTTGATATCATCTTGTTTCACAAACTGAAAACTTTTTCAATAAATATAAATTTAATATTGTAGTTACCATATTAAAATTATAGACTAGATTTTAGAAACTGGATGTTCCAAAATTAAATATCAAACGGAAATTCATCAAACCTACCCCTAATAACTATTGGCGTCGGCTTATATTCAGTTTTAACAGTTTTTTGCGTTCTATAAAGGCAATCTGCCAATTAACTGTAGGTATATAAATGTGATTTTAAGGCAATCGTGTATTTTTTATATCTGGTAACATTGTCCATGCACTCTACTGATTCAGCCGTTGTGGTTCGTTGTGAAACATATTTTAGATCCTATTTTTTTTATAAAACACTAATGTTTAAAATTGTGGTTCGTCTTCTAACGGCTTCTTCAAGAGTAGGTACTTACGACGATGGTAGACTAGTTATCTTGAAAACGCCCTTAAAAGGCCAGACATAAGTATATAGAGTATTTATCTATATTTATATTGATAAAATATTAAAAATTATATTTTTTATATTGTCATAATCATCGCTTAGGGGGTTAAACAAACACAAATACATACTACTAACAAATAGATAGATACTACTATGTACCGTGTTAAAAACTATTGCCAAAAAATATTTAAAAACGACGACACAATTTAACTATAAATATAGGAAAAACGTAAAAAAATTAAATATAAAAATATAAATATTTGTTATAGTAATTTTAAAAATTTTTAGTTTTTTTTAGTGTAGATACAAACATTTTAAGAAAATACATATCCTAAAAACCCAGGTAGACATTCGTCACTAATCGCATCACAGTATATAATTCAGATTATTTCAAATTTATACCTAAGTTTAAAAAAGTAACAGGGGTCATATTGTCCCAAGCTTTCAGTAAGTTATTTTCCAATACATTACATAAAATTTAACAGAATTATTACCACTAAAATTACAAGATGAAGGGATACAAGCGATGCCCAGACAATTTTTACAAGAATCATTTTAATAAGAAAAAATACAACACCCTGTACAGCAAACATCACATCGTTAAATTGATTAGCACCACTCAAAAAAAGTAGGGACACGTATAAAATATAGTCCGCTGCATGCTTCTACAGCTACAACGTCTGAGAAGGGAGGGGGAGGATAAAGACGTGGTTTTAACTAAGAAGTAAAAAGTAAGTGGTATTATAGGCAAAAGCATGTTTAGCAATGATGTCGTATCAGAAGTATTCAAATCAAATACTCATTTTTTCAGTAAAGCTATAGAATCGTACGTCGGACTAAATAAAAATATCAAAAAAATTAAGAAAGATTTAACACCCGCTTTATATTCGTCACCCAATAAGTAATTGAATAAATAGGATTATCGGTAATAATTATTTACTTCTCGTCTTTGTAGAACCGATACTCTCCCTATGCATATTAACCTTCATAAACGCGAGCCAGACATGAATTTTTGGGTATATTTTCTAAAATAATTTTTTTTACTTAATTTACTTCGAGCTATGTTTCTATGTATATATCTAAATTGGTATACAAAATTTTGAATAAATTTCTTTTTATTGTAACTAATAATACAGAGTTTTGTTGCTTGGGGTCCAGCTGTTTTTATTAGGTATTTCTAATCATTTCATATTATTTTTTCAAAATGTGTTTACTCATTTACAACTTTTTTATGTAAAAAATATATTTTTTTATAAGCAGAATGTGTTTTATTTATAATATTACCTAATTATAACATTTAAAAAATAATAAGCCAAAAAAATTTTGGGGTACATTTGGACCCCACTCGTTAATGTAAGTTTTTGACCACAGGTTTATGAAGGTTAAGTAGGAGTTTAAACGGCATTTAATTGTTTTTTTTACTTATAAAAATATTGAAACCCAATTTTTTTCGAAAAAGAAACGTTTTCAATATCGTTTACGTTTGTAAAAAATACAAATGTCCAATTTCTCACACTTTGCGAAGCGAAGCTTCACAACAACCCGACGGAGAAATACTTACGAATTGATAAAGAAGAGTTCGCACACCGTGAAATTATTGTAAATCTTTTAAAACAACATTTTAGCTAGTTTAGAATTGCAAAATACATAGTTTTTTTTAATTATTATTATTCAGACGCCGTTTTAAAATATAGTGGCGAATTTAAAACTAGCATTATGTCGCGATCCATTGGCAGAGTTGAGCCGAAAATATGGTTCGACCTGGAAATGACGCGATTTGATTGGTCCGATAAAAAAAAAGATCACGTGAGCTATTTACATCGCTTAAGAGCCGATATTGCTGCTCAGGTTACCTTAACTTATTTGGAAAAATCAATGAAATGGAGATTGAGTTATTCGTGATTTAACTTTTTGAAGATACATAATATATATTTCCTTCAACACCTTAAATAATTGGCAATTTTATTTGTATGGTTTTAATGCTTACAAATAATTACATCTCCATGTGTAGATTGTTTTTAATTAATAATAATTATCTAAAACATTGTTCATAATATACTTAATAAAAGCCCTGTTTATAATACTTTTCTTGTAAATTATTTATATAATATGACCTACAAAGTTTCTTTTGATTTAATTGATCAAATCGTTTGAGGCAGATTTCGTCAAGAATCGACCGGTTATTATCAAGATTCACGTAAGAATTGATGTCAAATATAAATTAACATACTTTAAACGTTCTATATTGTTACGATCTGATGCGGGCTTTAATAGTGACAACAGCTCAAAAATCACAGCTCAAAAATCAAAGTGCAACAGAACGCAGAGATGTCTAATGAGGAATTAGTATCTGAAATGCTACTATTTTCTGCATCTTCGACCTGTTTTATTATCGGATACTGCAAATTAAATAAATAATTATTTATACGTAAGTAACGTCTTAACTTTTTCAATGTTGTGTTTACATTATTTTGGACATTTCTTTTGTTCCTATAGGGATTAAAAGTTCTATGGAAATTCCTGTAGTGACACTATACCTTCTAAACATACAGCCCTCTTTAGGTACAGGGTGCATAAAGGATTGTGCTGTTACATAAGGATAATCACTTCATTTTCAACAAGTTAGTATTGCATAGTAAGCTTTGTTATGACAAGGTTTACTGCAACCGAAAAAATTGATTTTTCAGTTGTGCCACCATTAAAACCCATACTATATAATATAAAAAAACACATTGTGAAAAGTCTAAAACACATATAATACGCAAGATGTAAAAAAAAACTAAAAAAACATAACATTAATAAAAATTTTAATTTCAAATAGACTTATTGCACGTTGAAGAACACTAACAATTATCTAATAAAAGTTAAACAAACAAAAATATTATAAAAACTATAAAAATGTATTTAGATGCCTCGTGGAGGTTATTTGTTTTGCACAAACCCGTATTTTAAATTTTAGGCGTAGAAAACGCCAACAATTAAAGCAGCGCAAGTTGCATGTAGCACAAAAAAACGAACCCAATGTGTGTAAATTTAAACTTTCTATAATATTTTTAAATAAGAACACTGCACCCAACTAGTAATGTAATTAATAATTATGAAACTACATTCTACTTTTACAAATAAGGAATACACAGTAACTGACATAAAGTTTATGACTTGTGAATTTTTGTTGGCTTGTAGAAATAAATAATGTCAGTTTATCTCTGCATCGCCTAAAAGACTTGCGACTCATTTGATGAGAAATTTTAATTCTTGTGTAAGTGCTGCAGAGATAATCGACAAATTAGATTTTCCTGCGAATCGAATAATGTAAATTATTTCCAATAATATGTCGCCCACTTTCTACCATCAGTCACTGTATAAAAAAGAATGTCATGTTAACTGCGCCCAAAATAAAATGGAATTATTTTATAAATATTCATGAAAATGTAAACATCTTTCTGTCTGTTTCCCTTCGTTGGAAGGAAACAAAGAGAACGTGACCTTTACTATTCCCGATGTCAACCTTGATCAACACGGCCCCGCACATCATGCCAACCTACAAATTACAAAAGACATAATAAAAAAATTACGTAAAAATTGCACAATGACCCCTACAAAAACGAAGCTATACCCAAAGAAATTACTATTCCAACTACAGTGAGTAGCAACGCCCAAATATACACTAGATTTTCTTCGTAAAACTTCTTCAGCGACACGCCGTGCCACATGGTCGACATGCTCTTGTTTTTAGGACTGTGAGTGGGCGTGGCGTTGCTAGGAGACAATTTGGTGACCGCGGAAACGTCCCCCGTCATGGTGGTGAAATTGAGGATTGGCGAGTGGGGACCGGCGAGTTCTCCCGTCGAGGTCACCCGCACGGGGCAGATTCGCGCGCAGTATTCTGTTCCAGGTTCCAAGTTCTCCATGGTGCACTTGGTATCTGAGCCTCTGTGCGCCTGAAATATGAAATCAGTCAGTTTCACTTAATTTACGCAAAAAAATGTTAGACACAAAACACAACGATAATTTCGTATTGAGACTGAAGGGCCAGGATCATACTAACGACGACAGCGCAATATATACATCTCATCTTTATCAAAACGAGCCGACAAGACGCCAAATCAAAGGTCCACCACCAGGTTACTCACGAGTTATACAATATAAACTCCCCTGCAAAAAACCGCCACCCTAAAATTTTGTTGCTTTGTAACTTTTTTAGTTTAAATTTGATTTTTATGATTTTTTTACAGATTTGTTGATAATTTTATTAAGGATATACCATGCTGCTCCAAAAATTAGTTCTATTTGCTGGAGTGGTATTATACGGGGTATATAAAAATATTTTTTTTTGTACCAACTTTAAAACACCTTGTAGAAGATCCGAAACATTTGGTTTCATTCTTATTCATTTACAAAGTTTCATCTATTCCTAATATACAGGTTTTTAGATGATCTCGATATCTGAATTTTTAAAGGAAACATTTAATTTTTTAAATAAAATGCAAATTTCTACGATTTTTTATGGGAAAAATTTAGAAATAATGATTCGCCTACCATTCATTTTAAAACTAAGTAAGCTTACGTCATTATTGATTATTATTAAGTAATATTGACAGTGACAGTGCTAAAATAATTTTTTTGTGTCAACATGGTTCTAAGTGCTACTAAAGCAAAAGTTGTTGCTTTAATAGAGGAAGGCATAATAAAAGTGACGTGGTTCGTATGTTGAGATTTCCACGATCTACAGTTCGAGACACCAGGGTCCTAATTCTTGAAACTGGAACACTGTTCTCAGGAGAAATGTGGGCGGAGTTCTCACGCAACGCATGAAACGGTATTCTTGATCACATGGGACCATTCACATCACCGATTTACGGGAGAACTCGCTTCTCCTACTATTTTTGGTGGAAACGACCGATCCCATGCAATTCTAACCCCAGTATATATTATATTTACGTCGCTAAATTTTTAAACTTCAAAGTCAAAGTGTTGTTATTTTAGAATCTATTTTTTATCTGAGGTAAATCTTCCAGCGAGCAATTCTTCGTGATTTAGCATGAATTCTGCCAACATGTCTTCTTGCTGCTGGATGATGGGGCCCACACGTTCCTTTCATTTTCAGCCATCGATAAAAAATATTTGACGAATGAATAATATTTGACATTGACAAGTTTCATAATCTTACCTTTCACAATAAAGAAAAACCCGCACTAATAATTTCGACCTAAATTAACCTTTAGATCTCTTTAAAATTTTCGTAAAAAGTGGTGGCCCTTGCCTTGAAAATGGTTGGCAACACTGTCTTATCACCTCCCCTCCCCGCACGGAAAATATCGTCTGCGTTCGAGAATACCAAATTTTACTAAAACTTATGATCATAGAAGAACTGTCGCGGAAGGGAATGCTCCTTTGCGTGATGTGATCGTTCACGTTCACTTACGCTCGAGAATTGGGACCCTGGAATAGATACACAGAAAGAGGCAATTTAAATAGGCGACAGGGGTCTGGAAGAAAGAAAATAACATCCGCAGTTGACGACCGTTTTCTTCTGCTGAAGTCCCTAAGAGATCGGAAAGCAACATCTGTTTCTTTGAGAAATGATTTACAAATGGTACGCACAGTCACAATAAGTAATGATACCGTTCGAAGAAGGCTGAAAAAAGCTGAGCTTCGTTCGAGTAGGCCAGCAAAAGCACCTAGACTACATCCACGACATAGAGGAGTAATGTTCTGTTTACTCACGAATCAAGGGTTTGTCTTTGGTCGCCTGATGGTCGTGAACGAGTGTACAGAGAAGGCCAAATGATGCTGACTGACCTATAACTGAGCTCATATCTTATAAAGGCGGTTCTGTTATGGTGTGAGCGGGTATTTGTCCTGGAGCGCAAACTGATCTCATATTTGTGGAAAATGGAGCTTTGAATGCATCAAAGAAATTCTTGAAGAAGCTGTCATTCCGCTCGCTCCTTTAATAATTGGAGACAATTTCATACTATAATGCATGATAATGCACGGCCCCATACTGCACAGATTGTTACACGGTTCATTGATGAAGTTTTTTTTAACTTGAGTATACATATATTCCCAACCAACTATACAAGTTTATTACAGGGATAAAATGTAACTACCTAACTTAAATAACAATTTAAAACAATATTATTCTATAATAATAATTAAAAAAAAAACAGTTAAAAATAGTAAAGTATATTTTGAACGTAAAACGTATAAATTCAAAGATAAAAATTATCTTAGGAAATATTTTTTTAAATGAAATTTTTTTATTGTTTTTATGTGTCCAACAAGTTGCTATTAGGAGATTGGATTGGCCTGCTTGTAGCCCGTATATGAACCCAATCGAGCATCTCGGGGATCAGCTAAAAAGAGCCGTTCGCCATCGTCTTGTGCAACCAAGCACTCTTCAAGAATTAAGGACATCACTTACCGAGGAATACGCACAGATTCCCCAAGAACGGATAATCCATCTTATCCATTCGATGCCTCGAAGAATAATAGCTGTCATTGCAGCTGGGGGCGATACACGTTATTGAGATACGTTCGCTACTTTTTTTTATTACTTTCATTTCTATTTCATGTTTTGGTAACGTTCGAATAAAGGAAATCGTAGAAATTTGCATTTTATTTCAATAATTGAATGTTTTCTTTAAAAACCTGTATATTATATCGAGATCATCTAAAAACCTGTATAATATTAGGAATAGATGAAACTTTGTCAAAAAATAAATGAGAATGATTTTACTGTTTTAAAGTTGGTACAAAAAAAACATGAATGTTTTTACCCCTGTATAATATCACTCCAGCAAATAGAACTAATATTTGGAGCAGCATGGTATATCCTTAACAAAATTATCTACAAATCTGTAAAAAAATCATAAAAATTAAATTAAAAATAAAAAAGTTACTAAGCAACAAATTTTGCCAAAATTTTAGGGTGGTGATTTTTTTTGCGGGGGAGTTTATATTATATAATTTGGTTTTGTTCAAAGTGCAGGCCCGGGTCATCGGTTACACGTTACGATGAAATAATCCCCTCCTGTTAGTCTTGTATTACATTTTTGTAGTTTCAGTATTGTTAAATTTATATGAAAGTAACTGCCAACATTACCTGTTTGTAAACTTGTTCCTTTAACCTAGCCACTTGGACATGATATACAATTGGATCGCTAAAAAGATTCTTGGAAGGAGACCATTCGATGGTACAAGTCCTCTGATCCACTTCTACCACCTTAGGACCTTTCAGCACAGCTGGTGGCGCGATGTTGGTACCGAACTCGTACTCGGAAGAAAAGTCGCCTACTCCTGCGTCGTTGGTAGCATTTATCCTAAAAAAAATGTTAGTGTCAGTGCGGAAGGACTGAACCGTAAAAATGGATTTGTGCGAAATAACAAAGGGGACTTAGTTGTCAGGGCAGCGAGAAAACGTTTAAAAAAACTGTTTTTCGCCTGAACACACAAAAAAACATTTTCTATTTGACTTTAATTCAAGTTACCTACCTACCTTTATCTAGCATTATTGCCTTATTGTAGTTGATACGTTGATACTGTTAAATGAAAATATATATTTTAAGCGTTTAAAAAACACAAATGAAAATGTTTTTTTTATGTTTGCATCATAGAAGGCAGAGGGTAAAAAAAATAATAAAAAAACAGTGTTTATAACATGTTTTAAATGTTTAAACTCTGCTAGTGGTTATATAGTTATGAAAAACGGAATACATCTATATACAGGGTGTTTCATTAAGGGTGGCCACCGGCCATATCTCGGAAACTACTAAGCATTGAAACTTAGGGGGAAAAAATATGATTAAAGTGGTCAAGACAAAATTCTGGAAATTATTTTTAAGTTCCGCATTTCGCCACAAGGGGGAAGAATTGAAAATTAATTTTTAAAATTTTAAATTTCTCCGAAAAGTCCTATATTATGGTATACTTTGGTACATCATTAGAAAGACTAGACAATTCTGCACCATTTTGGTTTAAGGCTCATTGGCGTACCGAGCTTGATAAGAGCGGGGGAAGCTATCGAAAGTGGAAACATTAAAATCGTTGTAACTTCTAAATGATTTATCAGATTTTTACTAAATTTAAGCTTGTTTGGAAGAATTGTCGTATTAAAGGGTCCACAATAGTTTCTAATAAAATTGCTAGAGGGCGCAATTTGTAATAATAACAGTTTTTTCGATTTTATCCCGAAAATTCAAACCATACGGTATAATTATGACATCATAATCGGAAAATAGATTAAATTTGCTAGATAAAACCCGAACACCGCAGTTCGATATGTTTATTGGTTTCAGAGTTATTGACAAAACAATAATTTTTAACACTTTTTACAAAAAAATTATTGCTTCGTGGTCACTACAAAAAAATATTTTTAAACTTTATGATTTTTTTTAAGTGTAGGTTTGTTACTCATTATTCCAATGGTCCAAAAAATACGTTAGAATTAATGAAATAATCATAAAAAACTTCTAATTTAGGGATAATATGATGTTGTAAAAAATAAATCTAGAGCCGTGAAACAAAATAGGCAGATTTAATTTTAATAGTTAATGACAAAAGTTTCTCCTTGATTATTTTTGAAATACTTCTTATCTAATCAAAACTATGGGCTTGCCGTATATTTTGAATGTTTTCAATGTGCCCCTATTGCGGAACGAGAATATGCTGCCATATATCCTGAACGAATGCAATACCAGAAGAGTATTTCGACGACTGGCAATACGTTTAAGGCAAACGGGAAGTGTACGACCTATTTCAGTTGGTATCAGAAGACGTGCAGTGAGGAATGAAGAAAATATAAACGTTCTTGCGTACGTGGAAGCAAATCCGCATTTAAGTTCACGAGATATTTCCATAGACCTATGTATAAGTGTTATTTCGGTGTTCCGAATTATAAGGGACTTTAAAGCTGCATCCCTATCATGTAGATTTACACCAGGCCCTATCAGAAACTGATAAGCGCCTCGACTATTGGCTAAGAGAGATGTGTAATGAAAATCCTCAATTCCTTTTCTTGATTTTATGGACTGATGGGGCCACTTTTATTAGCAGCGGCAGAATTACATAATATGCATTATTGGTCACAAACAAATCCTCACTTGATGCGAGAAGCGGGTAACCAAAACAGATGGAGTGTAATCTTGTGGTGCGGAGTTTTAGGACAGAATTATCGTACCATTTATTTTTAACGACCATCTAAATAGCGAATCTTACTTAAACTTTTTACAACATTATTTGCCTATCCTTTTACAAGATGTTCTCATTTACTTAAGAACATCCATGTGGTATCAACTTGATGGATGCCCAGCACACTTTTCGCAAACTGTTCGTGATTTTTTACATGTTAGATACCCGAATCGCTGGATTGGAGGTTGGAAGGAGTAGTTTGTTTCCGCGGCCACCTAGATCCCCGGGTTTAATTATTGTGTTAGATTTTTACTTCTGGGGACGAATAAAAGACGCTGTTTATAATACGAGACCAACCACACGAGACGCTGAAATTAATGTTGCTATTCCTAGTTCTAGAAGAACTAATAGTTGTATTTTGCAAAATGGAAGTCATTTTTAACATTTCGCTGCTTTCCGACAAGACTGTCACAACTCAAAAGTTGTTATTTTTTACTTTTCTATACCATTAGTGGTAAAAAAACCTGTAAAAAGTAACCAGCAAGACCGCCACTAGTAAAGTTTGCGTAGTTTCCGCTAGATGCCACTATAACCATTTGGCACTTCTAAACATCCGCAACCTTTTTTCGGGTAAGACTGTCCTAATTCAGGTGCACCGTTTCTTTCACGGAGGTAACATCGACATTTTTCCTGTAAGACTGTCACAAATTGTAAAGTGCGTAAGTTATTGGACATACCTACTATTATAATTTTTCCAGAAAGACCGATCTAAAACAAAAAGTGCCAGTGGTTCTGTATCTTTTAAACAGGCATAAGAGGGTAGCATTTCGTCTTGTGACGTTCTTTTTCGTAAACTTTAATAATATCGTTTCCAAGAAAGCATACAATTAAAAAGTTGGTATAATAGAATTAAAAACAAACTAGCCATACTGGGTCTTATTGCAAAAAATATTGTGCCCCGTTTTTATTACGATTTTTATGATAATCTTTAGTTGTAGTTAATGTTTCAATATAGAACATCAAAATATGTTTTGTTTTTATTGTTTCTTTTCAAGAAAAAACGTCACTTCTATTTTTTTCCCAAAATATCAAACTTACAACAATTTTTTACATTGAACATGTTATTAAGAACGCCCATATTTATGATTAAATATAATTCTTAAGGTTCTTTAACAAGTGGTAGTAGTTACAAAAGCTATAATTACTTCTTACAAATTTCAATCGCTTCTACTGAAAAACAGTGATTTCTTAATTGTGACGGTCTTGTCGGAAAGCAGCGATTTATAAAAAGTCTTTCGATTGTGTCGTTAAAAAGTTTTCCATGATTATTTTAATGATGTTGTTATTACCCGTTGTCCTTTAAACATGCTCTAAAGTTTGTCTTTTATATAATACATTTTACTAATCTTACCTACATACCTATGGAACTATAAAAACAATAATTTCTTTGATAAGTGTTAAAAACTATTGTTTTGGCAATAACTCTGAAACACAAGGATATCGAACTGCGGTCTTCACATTTTTTCTTGCAAATTTAATCTACTTCTTGATTATGATGTTATAGTTACACCGTATGATTTAAATTTTCGGGATAAAATCGAAAAAACTGTTATTATTACAAATTGCGCCCTCTAGCAATTTTATTAGAAACTATCGTGTATCGTTAAGTACGACAATTAAAAGTACTTACCTTTCTCTTTCAAACAATCCTAAATTTAGTAAAATCGGATAAGTCATTTAGAAGTGAACAATTTAAAAAATAAAAAATCATTCTCTTATCAAATTTCAAAAGTTTATAATGAAATTCCTGAAATATTTAAATCCAAAAATCCCAGGACATTTAAATTTACTTACAAACATTTTTTGTTAAGCCATCAGTAAATAATTTTTTTTCTTTTTTTCTCTTTTTATAAATGATATACGAATACATTGATTTATGTCCCACCAACATTTAATCAATATTTATCGAACATTTAAGGTTATTTATGGTTGTTAACTTATATTTATCTGCACGGAAAAAGGTAGAGCTGATTTCTGTCTCTACCAGTTTTCTTTATTTATTCTTTTTTTGTTTCTTCTCTTTAGGTGTAGGGAGTTGCTTAAGGTAAAGAACAGGGGGAGCGGATTACCTTTTGGGTTTCACTCCCAGCTGACCTTCGGCGTTTTTCATTTCGGATATACTTTTTTTTTCTTTTTGCGTTCTCGCTTGCTTTATTATTATTATTTTTTTTGCTATGTATTATCTCGAAATGAAAATAAAGACCTTATTTATTTATTTATAAGTTAAAGCGATTTTAATGATTAAACTTCTAATAGCTTCCCCCACTCTTATCAAGCTCGCTACGCCAATGAGCCTTAAGCCAAAATGATGCAGAATTGTCTAGTCTTTCTAATGATGTACCAAAGTATACCATAATATAGGAATTTTCGGAGAAATTTAGAATTTAAAAAAATAATTTTCAATTGTGCCCCCTTGTGGCGAAATGCGGAACTTAAAAATAATTTTCAGCATTTTCTCATGACCACTTTAATCATAAAATTTTTTTTCCTTAAGTTTGAATGCTTAGTAGTTTCCGAGATATGGCCGGTGCATGGTCACCTTTAATGAAACACCCTGTATGGAAAACTATAAGTACATAGGATTTTTTTACAATTTGACAGTATGCTAATGTTGATGGGGGCGACCCGGCTAAAATATTTTTAAGATGGTGGTACTTCCGGTTAGACCGGAAGTAGGTGTCCACTTGCTCGTTTTAAATTAAACAAACAAATTATTACGTTTTTGGATTTAACGCAAAATTATAAGCAGATTTCGTATATCGTGTTCTATACCTAAGTCTAGGCGTTTTTGGCATTAAGTTTTTATGTCAAAAATGACGTTTGCAAGTCCTAAAATAATTATCAATATTATTTAATTTGGTTTGGATGCCTTGTTAAAAAGGACCTGCTTGAACTATTCATACAGGGTGTTCAAACAAGACGATTAAAAATAAAATTGAAACACTACTGTATTTTGTATGGCGATTTTGCTGCGGATTTGTGTTCAGTTCTAATTGGCTATAATAAAAGTGACAGCTTCGTACATTTTTTAGCATCTAACTGTTTTTTAACACCGTCACAGCCAACTAGGATTAACTGAACTAAAAATCCGCAGCAAAATCGCCATATAAAAATATTAAATTGGCAATATTTTGGAATAAGATACAACCTTACACAAACTTACCATTATTTTTAATGCTAAATAACAATAATTATAAAATGTAGGGGTTTCCATTTAAAAATGTGTTTGTTTAAACACCCTGTATGAATAGTTATGATAATATTATAAAAATCTATTAAAGCAGGTAATTTTCAACAAGGAATCCAACCCAAAATAAATAATGAATGCTTTCTTATACAAAAAATTAATAATTATTGTAAGGGCCTGCAAACGTAATTTCTCACATAACATAAAAACTGAAATATGTCAAAAACGCTTAGGAGCTAGGTATAGGACATAATATACGAAATATGCCTAGAATCTTGCGTAGAATCCAAAAATGTAAGAATATATAAGGTGTTTTGTTTAAAATAAGCAAGTTAACATCTACTTCCGGTTATACCGGAAGTACCACCACATTGGAAATATTTTAGCCGGGTTGCCGCCATCAACATTAGCATTCCGTCAAATTTTCCTGTGTATAATTTTTCATATTATAGATCGAAGCGGTTCCCGGTAGGACATCCTGTATGTCTGCCTCGCAGACTCGCTTTGCTTATTTTACTTACCTAAACCTGTAGGCTGTTAATTCATGTAACTTGTTAACTTTACATGACAGGGCGGTTCCTTTATAGACACACTGCCATTCCTTCGATCTGATATTCTCCATTTCCACCGAAAACTGAGTGTAGTCTAAATTCTTTCCTAAAAAATAAGAGAGTATTGCTTGTAGTGTGTGTAGACACATAACGTGAGTGTATAAATCAAAATTGAATAAGAATTTTTGTATTTATTTTTGTCTTTTGCTTTGAATTTTAATATTTTTTACATGGGTATATATGCACCTCAAGTGCCCGCACACCTTCTGTATAAAAAGTGTTTTTCTATTGTTTAAAATAGACGCGAATATTGAACATTATCGCAATAATGGACCACCTACACCTACATAACAGTAGACCTTTTTCATGTTCTTCTATATTACGCAAGGTGAGGGTCGGTCAGCTGATAAAACCATTCGAATATCATAAAAACGATAAACATTCTAAAACTTTAAATTGAAATCAAATGTAAGCGACATGTTTTAAGTACCTACGCTTGGTACGATCGGACTTGCGAAAGTTTGCCCTACAAGAGAAAATAGACGTTTACCAAAGCGCGTCCGTGTAATTTCGGTTAAAAATTAAGTCTTACCTTCTCCCCATTTCAGTTTAAGGTAATTGTGTCCGGTGCCTATACACTCTAGGGACGGAGGGGCAGGGGGCAATCTCAGTGTAGATGTTCGCCATGTGGATGAATAGTTACCTGGACCGACGGCATTGACAGCTTGGATTTTAATCTAATAAAAGAAATAATTAATTCCTTTGTTTACATTAAAATGTAACGGGCAAATATGACAAATATATTCCGTCGCAGCCCCACACCATTCCACCTTTGGTGTTGGGCTCTTTTGCAATTAATGTGAAAACAAACTCGTGCACGCTTTCATCAAAAATCAAAATACACTTTATTGTTAGAAGAAGTACATCTTGTTAACAAAGCTTTGGACAGTACTTATTAAAACTATTATTATGTATGTAAATTACAATGTTCACTATATAAAGTAAGAATAAGTAATCCAATAACAAATAGATAGATAAAATAGTAATGGTAAAAAAAATTACACACAAATCAATATAAGACGAAGACAAGCTCAATCCTACCAAAAAATCTGGCAGGAATATCATCAGTTTTAGTTAAACAAAATAAAAAACAAATAAAAAATAAAAGAAAATGCCTAGATATTATCATCGTATGTCATATTATGAGTCAGTCAGTTTTGGGCACTTATGTAATTACCCCCCCGAAAAGTCGATAAAATTAATTAAATTTATATTTAAATAATTATTTTAATTTTTAGAAAAAAACTGGAAAAGCTTCCAAAAAAAAATTTTTGAGAATGTAAAAACGATTTTTCAACTCTTATTATTGACATTTGTATACAAATTATTAAAAACATCAACACCTATGTACTTATAAGATCTGATTTAGTTTTTCGAAAAGACATTCACAATCGATCAAATACACTCACGATGCCCCAACATAAAAAAACTTTTTTTCAGCGAGGATTTACCTACAACGCGGTAAAATATTTTAATACCTTTAATAATTACTTCACTTGCCCCTCTTTAATGTTGTTTCGTAATGGAATAAGAAAGTCACTTCTGGAGAAGCAGGCGAATCCTAACGCTGAGGGCTAGTTTCTGCGATTTTAATTCTCATTGACAGTTTCAATACTAAATCTAGAACTGCTGTTTTTTACTAGAACGTACTGTAGTGCACATTATGTATGCCAACGGTGCATATTTATTACTATTATGGCTCTTTTTATTATTATTATTATATAATTTCTGACTCACTATATTTACTATATAATATATTATATTGTCAGATTACACAATTTTAATTAATTATTTTGTTTAAAAAGGGTTAACTTTGAGTAGCTGATATTTATCAATTCAAGAAAGTTTTGTCTCTTTCCTTCCGCCAAACTCATCCCCAGACGCGTTTCGCCGTTTTACGGCTCATCAGTGAGGCTCAGTTTGGCAAAAGGAAACAGGGCTCGAAGACAAATCACTTGTCAGGATCGATTATCGACGGAATTTTTTACAGAATAACCCCTTTACGACTGACCTTTTCTAAGGTACCGTACTGGGACGCAAGATGTCGCACCGGGTTCTATAATTTCCGTCGATGATATTTATCAGCTAGACTTCGCCCTATAATTTATATTTTTAATAAAGACTATTATTATTATTATTATTATTTTTTTTAAATTATGCTTTAGTTATTACATGGTTTTCCACAATAAGCTTTTTTCTACACATCCAGATTTGTATTTTAAAATTATATTATCAAACATACTTATTTGAACGTTTTTCTCCCAAATTGTATTACCGAAGTAACAAATTTTGAAAAAATCTATTTTGCTTACTAATTAACAATTTAATTTAAACTGAAAAAATTATAAATACTGCTGAAAATGACCCTCTTTTGCTAACATGCAGAAATCAACTCTTTGTCTCAGACTGGCCAACTTTCGAATATCCCAGGAGTAGGATTGCGAATTATTTCACATGAAGCTGTAATTCTGTTCTTCAAGTTTTCCTCTGTCTAAATAGGAGTCTGATACAGCAACGATATTGACCCCAAGAAACTAACACAATAATTATTTTACACAAGAAGTTAACAAACTATAATATTTGTTTAAAAGTGGTAGACAATGACAAAAAATAACCTTGTCGGACTTCAATTGTCTTTATTTTGTTACTTACCACAACGTTTCGGTTAGTTAGTATATCTCTAAGCGTTTTCAAGTGTAAAATGAATTATATCCATGTGCAATGAAGCTTGATGAATCCGCCTACGTGCTTATTGGAATGTAAAGTTTGAGCTGTTTATTTTGGACAATGAAAGGCTTCCAGATATTGGAGATATCTATACTCGGTTTACTGAATATATGGATTTTGGTTGATAAAAGGTGCTTCTTTGAATTCTTGTTTTCGCCAGTGCTGTTCAGTGTCCAAAATATTAGCTTCTGACCACTGTACATTATGTTGGTTGGTCTATACATGTTCCGTTATACCTTATCTAACAGTTTTACTTCTTTAGGTATGTTTCAGATGTTCTTTGACTCGAATAGGAATAGGTCTTTTTGTTCGTCCAATGTACGATTCGCCACACTCAAGGGATGATGCGATTTGTTGTGTTTTCATTACGTGGGGGGTTTACTTTTGTAAGAAAGCTTCTAAGCGTCTTTGAATTTAAAAGCTGTATTGATATTATAGTTTTTGGTTATCCTTCTAATCTTTTCAGAAATCACCTTAATATAAGGTAGGTATTGTAAGAAAGGCTTGTTCCTTTCGTTCCTGTGCTACTGTTGACTTTGGCGATTTTTAAGTATTGAAATGGTATAAGTTACAAAAGTTTAAGGGTAACCATTCTTTCTTAAATCTTTTTTGATTTTTGAAATTCCAATATTAAGGTCTTTCGGATTGTTGCAAATATTACATGCTCTGTCATAAAGATAGTTTGAATTATGCCCTGTTATATGGAGTTTGAATGATTCGATTCGTGACTAAGGTATTGCCCCGTGTGAGTGGGTTTAATTCTGTACACTGAAGTTTCTATGCTTTCAGCACTTCGTTTAACGAGAACAGGTAGAGGAGATGTTGTTCTGTTTTCATGGTGAATCTAATGGATTCTGTTGTAGATACTATTAATGTTCCAGAAACCGTATTTGCTCTTCGTTACTGTCTGTCCAGATAATAAACGTGTCATCAAGCCAAAGTTTACGTTTATTTTGGCAATGTTAATTGCAAGTGACTCAAACCATTCCATGTAGAGGTTTGCCACCAGTGGTATAGCGGAACATGTATGGACCAACCAACATAATATATAGTGCTTAGAAGTTAAGGGTTTGGACAAGGAACCGCACTGGGGAAAAGGCAAATGTAAAGAAGCAACTTTTATGAATCAAAATACCCATATATCTAGTAAACCAAGTATAGACATCCCCAAGATCTGGAAGCCTCTCCTCGTTCAAAATAAGCAGCTCAAACTTCACACTCCAATAAGCACGTAGGCGGAGTCATCAAGCTTCATTGCACATGGATAGTATTTAAGACAGTTTAAGTTTAAACTTGAAAACGGTTAGAGATACTAACTAACCGAAACGTTGTGGTAAGTAACAAAATAAAGACAATGGAAGTCCGACAAAGAACTAATAATAATAATTAGAAAACATTCTATTCTACAATAAAACTATAGGAACAACTTTTACAAGATATATCAAAAATGAATCATTTTCGACCGCATATATATAACTAATAACACCAGATGCTTCTAATAACAACTTACCTTATACTGCATCTCGGGTTGAAGTTCCTCTAGCCTATACTCCGTAACAGGTCCTTCCGTTTCTATAATTCTATCGCCCAAGTCGATGTTGTAACTGGTTATTTCGGCACCGTTCGCACTGGGTTCCGACCACCATAGGGCTATCGTGGTGGGGGTAGCCTCGCTCCTCAGAATGGAAACGGGGGAGGGAGAGGCGGCGGGAGTTAGGGTAGCGGCCACCGGAGAGTGGGGACCAGCACCTTTAAATAACATTATTTTCCAATTATATTTTTTAAGTGTGTCGTAGATTACAAATATAAACCATTTGTTGAGCAATAAGAAAACTTACCTGCTGAATTTGAGGCTTGTACCCTGAAGAAGTACGCTCGAAACGGTGTTAGATTCTTGGCCTCATAAGTGGTCAGCGATCCCTGATAGATATTGGAAAATTGGCTAGGATCATCAGGTGTTTCTGGACTCATGTCTAACCTATAATATCATAAAAAATTAGAAATTCAACAAACAAGCATGTATAAGCAAGATCTACGATGTACCTACAGTTGTATTAATAAAAAAGCGTACACGAATTAGAATGAGAGGAAACTTTAACCATATTTGCGTAAAACCGGCTTATCGATCGCATGTTAAAGGTTTTTAAAAATGCAAAGCATTGGCGTTGGGCGTTAGTTCAATACAATAACAAATTTTTATTTTATAATATATATCTTAACAGTTTTATAAAAATTACAATAGAAACAAAAAACGTTTAACAAAAATAAATAAAATCTAATATTTGGTCATTATATCCCTGTTTTTCTATTACTTGAGCCAGTCTATTCGGAATTGACTGAATTATATTTGGATCAAGCTCTTCCCAGCACGCATGTATTTTATTTCCCATAAATATTCTGAATTTTGTGGCCTAAAATTTCGATTATATATTTTTTTTACAATTATACCCCAAATATTTTTAATTGGATTGATATCGGGACTATATAAGCGACCCAAGGCAGCCCTTCCACATTATGGATTTGAAACCAGTGGGTTACAGCATTGGCAGTGTGGACTGGACAATTATCTTGTTGAAATATGAAAGTATTATTGGGATATACTTGCTCAGCAGATGTTAACATTATGTTTTCGAAAATGTTAATGTAATTTCCGGCAATAAATCTTCCCTCAATTCGCAGGCAAACACAAGGTCCATAAGCACTTACCAAGCCCCATACATTTACAGAGAAATACTCATGTCTAGAAGTGTATCGCTCTTCAAACCTGGTATTGTTTGAACGGTACACACGAATTTGTCCGTTATAAGTCGACTGGAACGTCTTTTCATCAGTAAAAATGACCCTGTCCCAAAATTGAGGATTGCGCTATATATAATTTAAAGCAAAAATAATCCTTGATTGTCGCTGTTCTTCGGTAAGGAACATTTTTTTTTGCAGCTGGGTGACGTTTTAGTTTAGATTCCTTGACTCTCCTGCTGGCGGTAGGTTGGGAGGCGGGAAATGCTGTAGGTATCAATAACAGCATCCTTTGCAGTTGCAAATGGATTATTTCTTAAATATCCCAAAAAAGTAGCATCCTGTTCAGGTTTGAAACGTTAGTTAGATACAACCTGAACCAATTTTCCTTTTTAGGGATTCTTCTTGTTCCCAGCGTTGCTTAATTTTCAATATAGTTTTTTTTATTTCTATTATACAATTGCACTACAGACTACAGCACGGATTGACCATCATTTTTTGATTCTTGATACAATTTGAGCCTTTTCAACTTCATTCAACTGACGAGGCATATTTTTATGTTCTTGTGTCAAAGTTTATCAAACGTTACCACCATGCAGATTCTAAATTAATTACACCGACGCCAATGCTTTGCATTTTTGGTAATCTATGACGTGTGATAACCTCCAATAAACAATCATTTGGACAAGCCGGTTTTACGCAAATATGACAGAACTTACCTCTCATTCTAATTCTTGTACGCTTTTTTTATGAATACAACTGTATATGTAAAGCGATCCTAAAAATCGTCATCTATTCCACAGTCCATACCATATTAAGGCTTTCTTTTTGGCAATGTAACTCAGATTGTGATATGGAGGTTTCCTGGTTTGCTACCTCACTTACCTATATTCAGTGATAGGAGCCCCGTTGTTACAAGGTTCTCTCCACTCCACACTGACATGGAATGGCGATCTACACGTTAAATTCACTCTTTCTGGGGCCCCTGGAGGTGCTGCCCCTGAAATTACTTTAAAAGTTTCTGACCATTGACCAGCACATATCCTGCAATAGAAAAGTAGTATTAAGTAAAAAGAGAAAACAAATAGAGAAGTAAAAAAGTCTTTCTCTAAAAGTTGATGGTTATTTTATTTTTATTTTATTTTATTTGTATACGGAAAAGCTCCATTTTTACAATAAAGATACAAAAGTATATAAAGTACATATTACAAGATGACGAAAAGAAAATGAACAAATATTAACCTACAAAAATATGATAAAAAATTATTATCTAATAATTTCAAGATCTCTACATGTTTCGAGAGTAGACCGCTCATCATCAGAGAAAAAATATATGATGCTGTTGCTGCTTTTTTAAAAGTTATATTTTTGAAACCGTTTATTTATAAAGTTTTGATTTTTTAAGATAGGTATGTAGGTACCTATACCTACCTATAATACTTTCTAAAATTAAAATTGGACTATAACAAGATTACTGGGTCGTAGTGACACTCGGGACCTCAAACCACTTCGTTTTTACAACCTGAGAGTAAGTGCACCTTCCTACAATTTTAATTGTGTCTTTTTATTTCACTTAACAGATTTTACTAAAAACATTTTCTTCTCACACTTTAAAAATTCAAAATTGTTCTATCATGATTCTTAGACTTTCCCTCGAAAAATCTTCATTCTAAGAACATTTTTCTTCCCTCTTTCACTCAGTTGGTCTCGACTTTTCTTATTAAATAATTTTTTTTTTCCTAACAATAACCATTTACTGTTCATATAATTAGGTACCTATGTTTACAGCTCCATTCATACCACCAAGCATTTCTCTTTTTCTAATACCAAAGAGTAATACACTAATAAGAGGCGAAAGCTTTGTCGGCTTCTTTGATGTTGATGTAACCTGATATTGTGACCTTGATACCCCTAACTCACACAGTAAAAAGTATGATAAATTTGTATAAAATCATCAGATGCACGGAAAAAAATCTCTCCCTTTTTATGATAATATAAAGTATGTTAAACATTTTAATATAATATTGAATTTTATTACTTCAGTGTGTATCAGCAAGATATTATACTGAATAAAGAATTTGATTAAAAAGCATTTTCCATAAATTTGTTACATTTTAGTCGTTTTCTCGCGGTACGTTTTCAGGAGTTATAATTATTTAAAGGTACTTTATATGCTAAGTGTAGCATGGCATAGTATTATTTTTTACACTTTCTATTACCTTAACTTGCCGTTTACCAACAGACAGAAAGGCCATAGTATTTTTGTTGCTAGAATCTTTCAAAATTGTATCCACAAATTACGTCCTTTTCCACAATCCAAGCAGCAAAAGGTCGTATGTTAAGACATAGGTACTTAATTATACCGGTTATCTTAAGACACGCACGGTAAGCACACGATGTGCCACCTTTTCGCTTCGTTTCCGACATTTCAACAAAGAGTATTTCAAGGAGAACTCACAAAACAAATAATCGTATTCAAAAGCACGCACTAATAACAAAGTACTAAAAGAAAAAAACAAAATTTACAACTTTGTTTACAATTTGGTAGCCAAAACACGATTGACAGTAGAATCTGACAGATTCTGACACAGCAAATTTGATTGAAATACCACCAGAGAAACGTCAATTTCGCGCATGCGCATACAAATTTGGTTATCGCGAATCGCCTCTTATTAGTGCATTACTCTTTGCTAATACCAACAGCAACATATTACTTTTTTTCTGATGATGAGCGTTTCTACGCTCGAAACATGTAGAGACCTTTAAAACAATAATTTCTTATTCTAATAGACTTTTAAAGACTTTTTACTTTTCTATTAGCTAATTTGTTTCCATACTTTCAATTCCACTTTGGAGCCTGGACTAAGGCAATTAATCGCTTCAATACTATATTGTTACATTAGCAGTTATTTTTTGTACGATATTCTGACTTACCTATTCACAGCCCTAACTGCGAATTCATACTCTTGCCCTGGAATGATGCCTTGAGCTACCGTGCACTCAGTTTCTTTACTTTTGTGAACTATCAGTCGACTAGAGTCGGGATTGGTCTAAAAAAAATTTGTAATATAAAAAAGATGTTAATATTTTACTTTCTAATAAACTTATTCATCAACCCCCTAAAGACGTGCTTGTTAGGTGCAAATATTTAGTAATTAATATTATAAATACTAAGACTTTATAAAATTAACATGGGTTTCTCGCTCCTTAATATTGTACAAAAATTTTGAAAAAAAATTATTGACAGTAAAGTTATTTATTAAATACTAATAAATTTAATTTAAAAAAAAAATAAATTAAATATAAAAATTATGAGAAAAACAAAACAAAATACAATTGTCAAATATTCAAAATAGGGGGTTTGGTACAGCCGACCACACTATTTTTTAGTACGCACGCCAGTGACTTCCAAACTATATTTTTTTAGGTAATCATTTGTTTTTGATTATTTTTTGACTCCTATAAAATTTTAATAAAGTTATGCGTTTTGGAGATAATTTGAAAAGTATGGGCCACTATAACTGGTTATAGTAATCTCATAATTTTCAAATGCTAAATTAATTCAGCCGTTGTGGCATTACCATGGATACAAGATATAATTAAGTATAACTTTGCAATAGCTGATAGTACCGAAAGCAATGGACTAACCAAAAATTATGTAAAAACAGTGGTGTACAGATAAAAGCCTGTTGTACTAAACCAGTTAAGTGAAATTATTTTATTGCCCTACTAAGAACTTAATATGGCTATTATATATCGCTACTATATATCGAACGTGAGGGTCAACAATGAAAAATGGCATTATAAAAATCATATTATTTGTGCTCAAGGAATATATGGTTAACGAATTGACCTCCTTTTTCCGGACACCCTGTATAACATCACCATAATCTAAATCACATAAAATAATAGAATTTACAAGCCTTAATTTTGTATCAGTGTTTAAGTACAATTTAAAATTTTAAGTTTATAATAAGTAAGCATTTTTATTATGGTTTTTAAATGAGCTTCAAAGTTCAAATAATGATCAAAAATAATACCAAGATTTCTAGCGGATGTTACCAACAGTATCGCATAATTATTAATAATAATAATAATTTTGAAACCAATGTTGATTATTATTTTTGAATGAATAGATTTTGGACCGAATTAAAAGTAAACTTGTTTTATTTTCATTAAGTTTCAAGCTTCATGACCCTTTATTATTTTATAAACATCAGAAAGATCCTCATTTATCAATGAAATCCAATGCAGAAGATTATCATTTTTATTTTGTGATATATTTGTTTATTATCAGCAAAAGCTAATAGATTACGATATTTCATTCATTCATTCATTTGAATTCATGGATAAATAAAAACCACATGTATAAATTATAAATAATAAAGGACCCAGTACAGATCCTTGAGGAACTCCTTTTAATACCTTCGATGAATTTGAAACATATCATAAAGAAATTCGTTTGAATTTTTTGTAATTTGAGATCTATTTGATAAATAATTTGCAAAAATTAGAGAAAAGAAAATTGAATATACCAAAAGCTATTTAAGGGGGGGGGGGGGGGGCAGTTCATTCTAATAATTTTAAGGTTTCTTGAAGCAACATTTTAAATTCCTACCATTTCCAGCTCATAATCCAGAACGGGCGCACCGCCATTGTAGTCGGGTTCCGTCCATCGGACCGTCAAAGCGTCGGGCCGCGCTTTTCCAACTAACTTGGGGATTCCGCACTTTCCAGGTCCAATTGCTTCTGTCGTCACGGTACAGGGATCCGAGGGACAACTTTGGCCTCCTACAAAACACAGAGAGAGTTTGGTGCGAGTATAGTTTGGGAAGACCAAAAGAAAAAACTTGGCCACCGAATTGGAACTTTCTCTACCTTCAGACCAGTACAGCTTATTTCGTGCGCAAACAAAAAAAGTTTTATGGGTGAAAAAATACGCATATTATACGCACGGCTCATATCTCTCGACGCCCAACAGCGATGGGTATGAGCAAAACCCCTTTTGTTATTAGGTTTTCCTTCTTTAGCGACATCATGTAAACACTCCCGAACCGGCTAGATGCTATATTTGTTGTTACGTTTTCTGTGTGGATTTATTGCCTAGAGGTCTTTAGCATCATTGTAATAAGCCTATAGTGAGGGTGGGAGGGAAAGCCTAATCAAATCCGGCTTTATTTTATAAAGTTGTATTGTAAATTCGAATTTTATATTATTATTATTATATTACCGTGCGAGTAAAAATTATTTGCATCAAAGAGGGCTTGAATTAAAAAACATAGGGCTTGGTTTGGATCACAATGATATGGGGACGATATATCTAACCAAATCTAAGTTAAAATTTTGTCAAATTCACATTATGACATGATATGCCAAACTAATAAGTAATAAAATAAGTAGACAAATACAAATTTATTTTTGATGTTTACAAAATTAACAAAGTAAGAATATACAGAAAGAAAAAGAAAAATAATTACATAAATTTTGCTGAAATTGGCCACCGCCATGCTCCAAGCGTAAATTCACACGTCTTCATATTTTCGAAAGTGTTGACCAGCATCTCTGGAGAAGTTTACCACATTCTTGGATAATCCTTTCTTGTAATTGTTCTAAATTTGCAACTGGTGTTTTAAAAATAGTGTTCTTTAAATGAGGAAAAACGAAGTAAATCCATAACCGTTAAACAAGGTGATCTAGGTGGGAATTCAATGTCTGATCGAAAACTGATCAATCTGTCGTCGAAAAAATTGCGTAAGTAGTTAATAGTTTCGGCGGCTGTATGGCACCGTTTTTAAAAATAAATTTTGGATAAACCATTGAGAGTAATTCCTGCGTCTTTCAAAATCTGCGGCTTGTATTTCTTGGAATACTTGCACTTTATAAGGAAATAAATTTAGCTGTTTCTTAAGAATAGTCCTGTATGTTCCATAAGATCTTCCCACTTCTTGGGACAGGCGTCTTATATAATTTGTTGGCATATTTTGCATTATTTCACGAACGTTTGCAACAAGTTCTTAATCTGTTCTTACAGATGGTCTTCCTGCTCCTTTTTTGTGTTGTATTGAACCTGTTTCCCTAAACACAGCCACGGTTCTTTTCAGGCAATGATAAAAATCCCCAGCAATAAAAGCAACGTTAGGAAAATGTTCCTGAAAATCGTCCATGCACAAACCCGGATTGTATTGCCACTCACCATTTACTCTAACCCCGTTTCGAAAATACGCTTCAACCATTAATGTTTTGTGCTGTTCCGTAAAGCCCTTTGTGTAAATTGTTCAAGAAATTGGAAAAATTAGCGATGAATCAAATTACTTGCAACGATTGTCAAAGATGACAAAACAACTGATTGATTGTTAATTCAGATAGTTACTGACACCCAACAGGTATTAAGCTCTACGGCTAAGCATTACGTCCTTAGATGCAAGGCCCCCTCTTTGATGCAAATAATTTTTGCTCGCACGGTACAACGGTTATAAAAAGGCATTTGTTGTATAAAACCATTTAATCTGCAAAACGCACGTTGGAGAAGGTATAGGTTCTTAAGTGACATATTAAATAATTGAGAATTTCTAAATCAGAATCTACAAAAAAACACACAGGAATTAAATTCAAATAATGTTATGGGTCTGCATTTTCTTGGACCAGAGCTATAACACACTTATTTTACTAGACCTTTATAAAAAGATTCTGTCTATTGCCCAAGTTTCCAGCAATTTTCTGTCTTTCTTTTCTAAACGTAATGACATGACAGTTTTAAAAATGCAAACTGCGCAAGTCCACCTAAAAATTCGCTTCTAATCAGTGAATTATTCTGACAGGTAGAAACCGATCCACTATACCAACAATTTGGCTTCTGCAAACGTCGGAGTTTCTGGCAGCGGTTTGGGAATTATAGGCCAAATGTTCAATATCGTAAACAAATACGTCCCAAATAAAAAGTTGTATGATTTAAAGTCGTGACATTCGCTAGAGGCTATTTCTAATTACCTTTTGCATAAACATTCTTATATATAGTACCTATTTTCCGTTGTCTGCTCTGGGAAAGTGTTGAGTTAGTAGGTACTTACATCCCTATCATAAATTATTAATATACCAGTGACACCAGTAAAGTCCGCATCATATGGGATTTTCTTTATTAATAGCTTTATTCAAATTTGACTTTGGCATCAAGTTCTGTTTTGATCGAGATGAAAATTAAGCAAAAAAATAGTAGTCACGTGATTCGCATTATCTGTCAAATTTTAATTTTTTCCAAAAAATTCTGTTATTTCTGAAAATATCGAAAAAAGTTATAAGAAAAAGTTTTTCTAAAAAATGCAGTTTCTAGCCCACATGCAAAATTTCACCTCCATAAGATAATTTTGATTTTTACCCATATTTTGTTAATTACACCACTTTTTCATAATAAGACTCAACGCAACCTACATAAAACTTCTCAGTTTTAACAAGGCTTTATTTCAGATACATTTTCATTAAAGTAGCGCCATATTAAATGTGTGTTTTTCTACAAAATTAAAATTGGGCTATTAAAATTTGATCGCATGTGATCGCATGCGACCAAATTTTAATAGCCCAATTTTGATTTTGTAGAAAAACACACATTTAATATACTGCATTTAAAAAACTTTTTCTTATAACTTTATTCGATATTTTCAGAAATAACCCCACTTTTAAATTATTTTTTGGAAAAAATTAAAATTTGACAGATAATGCGAATCACGTGACTACTATTTTTTTGCTTAATTTATATCTCGATCGAAGCAGAACTTGATGCCAAAGTCAAATTTTGAATAAAACTATTAATTAAAAAAAAATCCCATATGATGCGGACTTTACTGGTGACACTGTATGAACAAATTAATGATAGGAGTATTCTGAGATTGCTGATGCCTCAACAATTCCAATGTCTTTATATCAAAATTGCTGGTGAGTAAATTATTTGTTTAAAATCTGTGTACTCCGACGTTAAGCTTATAATATTTTAAAGCCCGGACCTGTCAATCTTCTTATTCGTTAAATATTCGTCTTTATTGTTTGCTGATCTAAAGGTATTATGTATGTCTGTGGCCTTAACCAGCCCAGCTTATGTTGGTAATATTTTTTTTAAAGCCCAAAAGAGTTCTATTAATTTAGATTGTTATTTTAGAATAATTCATACAACAAATACTTGATTTACCTGCTGATGCACAACTAACTCTTAGTTGATAAGTAGTTCCTGGCGTAAGACGATCACAAACTGCTTCAGTATCAGAGCCACAGTATACTTGCTCGTAGCCGCTGCCAGAATTGACTTCTAGAATGTATCTAAAATAAAACGAAGATTTTTGTCAATGTCACAAAAAGAACAACTTATTTTCTGTCATTGCAGTTGATTGCAAACAACTACACCTACTTACTTAGTAATCTCGGCCCCTCCCACATTATTGGGTGGTTCCCATTTTAACCTAAAGGAATATGCGTGTATTCTACCCTTGACAACGGGCTTGGAAGGCCTATCCGGTCTATCGGGTTTAGTCTTAAAGGTTATCTCTTCACTCCAAGGCGAGGTACCGCCTTCATTACTAGCTCTTAACCTATAATAAACAAGATATAAATTGAAGTTCCTGTCTATAAATTTAGTACACATTTTCACGCAAAGGAGAGTATTGTATATAATGGCAAAAAAAAATTCAGATATTATCAGATGTGGTCGCTTTAGGTTTACTAGAGCACGAAAAGCATGTATTCCTATTTCTTTTAGACTTTCCCCATCCTTGTATGTAATTTCACAAATTACTTAATTTGAAGAAGTAGTCCATGGAGTTAAAAGTATGGGAAAGAAAGAAAAAACTCAGTCTTTCTCCACAAAATTTAATAGAATAAAATTCTTTATGGGTTTCTACATGTTTCGAACGTAGAAACGTTCATCATCAGGAGACAGAAAATATATTAAAAGTGATGATGGTTTTAGCAGAAGAGAAAATGGCGAAGAAACTTAATGGAGCTTTCATGGAATTAAAAAATGATGTGTAAAAGAGACATAATATTGAGAAATTGATAAAAGTTAAAACATACCGAGTATGTGAGAAGTCAGTAAATGGGGTCTAAACCAACCAAATAAACTGGGGAAGAAGAAAAAACCTTTCTAAAAATAAGGTGTGGAAGATTATTTAAATTTTTTATAAAACATTTTTAAGTATACGTCTAAAAGACATTGTGAGGATAAAATTAGTCGTAATTATCAGGGTATCACAGTCTGTAAATAAATTGAAATTACGGAATTTAAATTATCATTTGCGTACTTTAAATTTCACCGCCATACCACCTGTCAGTATATCTGTCAATCAATCCATCATCCATCTCTCCTTCACTTTGGTCCCAGCACGTGGACGTGAACAACCTCTTTGACCTCTAAGTTCTTAAAATGTGCAACTTTTTAATTAATTTTATTGATTTTAAATTATAACCTCTTGCGGGAGCGGGGTTACTGAGCTTTAAACCTCAGTACCACACAAAACACTTGCCGAATGTAGTTTCGTAAGTACTTACTTTTTATCCAAAAAAATATTTCAAAAAAGTTTTTACTTCATTCTTTGATTCAATTTTGTTTCTTTCATACTGTGACCATGATAATTACGACTAATTTTATCCTCACAATATCTTTTAGACGTATACTTAAAAATGTTTTATAAAAAATGTAAATAATCTTCGACACCTTCTTTTTAGAAAGGTTTTTTCTTGTTCCCCAGTTTATTTGGTGGGTTTAGACCCCATTTACTGACTTCTCAAATACTCAGTATGTTTTAACTTTTATCAATTTCTCAACATTATGTCTCTTTTACACATATTTTTTTAATTCCATGAAAGCTCCATTTAGGTTCTTTACAATTTTCTCCTGATGATGAACGTTTCTACGATCGAAACATGTAGAGACCCTTGAAGAATTTTATTCTATTAAATTTTGTGGAGGAAGACTTTCAGTTTTTTCTTTCTTTCCCAATAATTACTTACCTAAAAGTATAATCACTATAATAGCTAAGCCTCTGGCAGACATAGGACGTTTCGCGGCCATTGTAAATGTTCAGGTGGCCATACTTGGTCTTTAGGTCGTTCATTTGGAGGGTGTAGTCCTCGTCCTTAGGCCGGTGGTTCCACTTGACGTGAAGGGTCGATACGGTTGCTTCCAGTAGGGTTGGCGGGGCAGGTTGCGCAGGAGGGTTGTCTGTTGTTCTGGAAGATTTAACATTTATTTCTTAATTAGGTACGATTCACTTTAAATTTTGTTATTAGAAAAGGTGGAAGGTAAAACAGAAAATGAAATAGGATATAGGTAGATTAAAAATGCAAAAACATGATTTTGTTCCAGATCAATTTTTAATCCCTATTTTTAGGAACTGCCAAGGCATTTTAGGTATTACAGACATGTACTTTTAATTTCGCCAAAGGTACTTTTGGTATTAGTTTTGTCTTCGAGCAGTAGATAGATAGGTGGTAAGGTGGCTATATCAGTATTATAGCGTGCGAGAAAAAATTATTTGCATTAAAGAGGGCTTGGATTAAAAAACGTAGGGCTTGGTTTAGATCACAATGATATGGGGACGATAATTATCTAGGTTAAAATTTTGTCAAATTTATATTATGACATGATATGCCAAACTAATGAGTAATAAAAGAAGTAGACAAATATAAATTTATTTTTGTTGTTTACAAAATTAACAAAGTAATAATATACAGAAGGAAAAAGAAAAATAATTAAATAAATTTCTGAAATTGGCCACCGCCATGCTCCAAGCATAAATTCACACGTCTCTTCATTCTTTCCAATAAATTTTGGGTTTGTTCGTGAGAGTAATTCCTGCGTCTTTCAAAATCTGCGGCTTGTATTTCTGGGAATACTTGCACTTTATAAGGAAATAAATTTAGCTGCTTCTTAAGAATAGTCCTGCATGTTCCATAAGATCTTCCCACTTCTTGGGACATGCGTCTTATACAATTTGTTGGGTTATTTTGCATTATTTCACGAACGTTTGCAACAAGTTCTTCTGTTCTTACAGATGGGTTTCCTGCTCCTTTTTTGTGTTGTATAGAACCTGTTTCCCTAAACACAGCCACGGTTCTTTTCAGGCAATGATAAAAATCCCCAGCAATAAAAGCAACGTTAGAAAAATGTTCGTGAAAATCGTCCATGCACAAACCCGGATTGTATTGCCACTCACCATTTACTCTAACCCCGTTTCGAAAATACGCTTCAACCATGTATGTTTTGTGCTGTTCCGTGAAGCCCATTGTGTGAATTGTTCAAGAAATTGAAAAAATTAGTGATGAATCAAATTACTTTTGTAACGACCAAAGATGACGGAATAAACTGATTGATTGTTAATTCAGGTAGTTACTGACACCCAACACGTATTAAGCTATACGGCTAAGCATTACGTCCTTAGATGCAAGGCCCCCTTTGATGCTAATAATTTTTGCTCGCACGGTAGTAACAATAGAAAAACTATGTTGGAAATACAACAAATATTTAATTTATTAAAATGTCATGTCCTTCCTGCGTTTCGTGCATCAATCTTCCCCTTTAACATTAAAAGTGACAAGTTATAACGAGATTATATACTCTAGTCTAGTTCCTTGGTGGTAAATGATAATAAAAATAGCAACAACACATTAATATTTTACCTAAAGATGACATGTTCCGAGTATGCGCTTTTGCCAACTTCATTCACTACAGCCAACCTAAATTTGTAGGTAGTCGCGGGTTGCAACTTGGTGAGATTAAACTGCGTCCTACTTCTGCTCTTGTGCACTTCCTCGAAGTCGCCCCCTTTGCCCGCGTCGTATTCCAGACTGTAGAACAGTATTCTGGCTCCGTTGTCATTTACTTGATTCCACCTAAAATTTTATAATTTTATTATTAAATAAACTGTCAGCAATAATGACTATAAAGTGCTATTAAATTAGTGTGTGTCAGTACAACATACAAAAAAATATTATTCTTTCAAAGGTCTCTACATTATGTTGAGACAGAAAAAGTTTGGCTGATGGTGTTAGCAAAAGAAAAATGTATAGTAGATGTTATCTAACCTTAATGGAGCATTTATGGAATATAAAATGGTGTGTTGGTATAACTTAGCGACAAAAAAAATGTTTATCAATGTACCGAATTTGTAGAAAAACAATTCAAATATTTGTTAAGAAAGAAAAATTCAAACTAACTAAATGGAAGGGGAAGTAAAAGAAATAATCTGTACTGTTCTGATTCTAATCACCTTTTTTTGTCAACTTACAGATTTCAACACAAAATATGAGTTTCTTTTTCCCTCATTCAAGATGACAACTATTTTTCTTCTTGAGAAAAATAAAAAAATTTGTAGTGTTTACAAAGTCTCATAGAAACTATTCTCTTTTAAAATCTTCTTTTTAGAAGTGTTATTTTTCATCCCCTTCGATTCAGTTAGTTCGGAGTTTTCTTTCAAACAAATGTTTGAAGTTTTTTTTACAAATTCAGTACGCTGATAAACATTTTTTTCTTCAAACTTTTTCTTTACTATTCACATTATATTTCACACACATTTTATATTCCATCAAAGCTTCATTAAGAGCAGTAACCCCTTTTACCACAATGAAAATTGCCGAACGTTTTGCTGGTCAAACGAAAAGAAAAAATAAAAATTGGTATTTAGAAAATAAATTCTACTTTAAATACCCCATCCAGAAAAGTAAATGACGATCGAAAATATTCCCAAAATTTTTTTTAGAAATTTTTGTTATTTTTAGTAATTTTGTAATATCTTAAACAATTCTTTATTGGTCAAAAGCAAAATGACTTTCCCAGGTGTAGAATGTTGTACCAAACAATTTTTCTTAAAGCCATTTTTCAATATCGGCCTTACTTTTTTCTCAAAAACGTTGGGCGCGTAAAGTGAATTTAAGCGTGTAAAGTGGATTTACGCGCAAAACGTTTTTGAGAAAAAAGTAAGGCCGATATTGAAAAATGGCTTTAAGAAAAATTGTTTGGTACAACATTCTACACCTGGGAAAGTCATTTTGCTTTTGACCAATAAAGAATTGTTTAAGATATTACAAAATTACTAAAAATAACAAAAATTTCTAAAAAAAATTTTGGGAATATTTTTGATCGTCATTTACTTTTCTGTATGGGGTATTTAAAGTAGAATTTATTTGCTAAATACCAATTTTTTTTTTTTTCGTTTGACCAGCAAAACGTTCGGCAATTTTCATTGTGGTAAAAGGGGTTACTTCCTCTTAAGGTTGGATACCATCTATACTTATACCATTTTCTCTGTTGCTAACACCAACAGCAAAGTTATTTTTTGTCTCCTGATGAACGTTTGTACGTTCTAAACATGTATAGACCTTTAAAAATTGCAAAATAAAGTTACTAAATGTATACACAAATTACTACATTTAGGACCAACTGTTAATCTATATAGACCGAAAGGGTATTTACACGTTCAAAACATTTATAAATTAAAAATTTGTATTCTAATTCACTCTATCATTTTAAAAGAAAAAAAAATCAAACATAACACTTCAGGAGAATAAGACATTACATGATCATAACACCAGACGTTGTATAAATTATCAAACTATGCCAGTAAAAAGTAATTTCGGAAAAAAATCCATGACGGAATAATAAAATATAACAATCTTCCAAAAAATATCAGAGAAATAAAAAAATTGGCAACTTTTAAAAAACAATTAAAGAGATATTTACTAAATTAAATTAGGAGGTATGTAAAAACGTTCGTAGTTATTAAAACAAATGAAACAAGGGACTCCTCTGATAATAACATGTTATCACTACAAAGACGTGTGAAAGGTATAAATATTATGTTACCTAAGTTGTAATGAATTCTTAGTCTTAGCTCCTAGTTTTGGGGGTTGCGGTTGGTCGGGCTCACATGCAGGTGTCACAAATTTGATGGGGTCCGTTGCGTATCCCTGTAACTCTTCCAAATGCACTTGGAGGCACACCGAGTATTCCTGGCCGGGTTTTAGATCCTAAAATTAAAATAACGTCCTTTGAAAATAGAACGAGCACTATTCAGACAAGTTATTTTTTATAATTATTGTTTCTTTAAATGGTGTTCTAAATAAGTTTACCTTTATTTGCTGGTAAGGTCAGTGGGGGTAAGTGCGTAGTTAATATATAACAGTCCCCTAGGTATCTTAAATATTAATAAGTGATAATATGTTGACCTTTAGTACTAGGTTTTTTTTTTAATTCTAGTTCAAAGAAATAGGATTTTACTTAGTCTCAAAATTGTTAAACATAAAGTCGCCACAGTGGATCTTTTCCCGTGCGTCATCAATCAACGATCAGGACTCAACGTGGTTAATAACTCTGCATCCTTATTTATTACAGTAACAAGTTTGAATAAAAGCATAAAAGAACGTCTCCAAGATTCCGCAATAATATAACGTGCTAGACAAGAATAAAACTATAAACGTCAATAAATTACTTTTTTTATTTGTTTAGTTGACTACCGCTGTATTTTAGAACGTCATTGTCAACCTTATTTTGATCTGCCAATCTAATTCGTAATTTGTAAATTTGTGTGCCTTAAAACTGTTCCTTTTTCTAAAAATAGTTCTTTTTAGAGCTAATTATACTCACCATCTGTTTTGGCGGTAAGTATTTATGGATTTTTATAATACCCAATTTATTTATTTTAAATCTTCTAACCGTGAAAGTTCTTTGAAAAGTTTACGGCAGTGGCTAAATTCCCTTTAATGAAAGGATGTCAAAAATTTGACTTTTGCGATTTTAATAGTCAATAAAACACCAAACTTTTCTAGATTTTAAGCTTTAAAAATAGTATTAAATGTAATAACATTTGTTTGTCAATTTCTTTTAGATAATAGAGAATGCCGGGCAAAACTTAAAATAAATAATAATTTTTCGGGATATTATGTAGTTACGTCAAACGGTAGGCAGGCACGTCCATTTTATGAACTTGGACTAAGGCTGGATCCACATACATCCGTGATACGCATCCGTTGTGTACCACATGATTAATATGAACCAATGAAATATAATATTTAAATTATTATATTAATCATGTGGTACACAACGGATGCGTATCACGGATGTATGTGGATCCAGCCTTAGTTTTAACTTTTTTCGTCTCGTAATTTTGATTTGATTCATATGATTTTGATGACGTGAAAGTAATGACGCACGGGAAAAGAACCACTGTGGCGACTTTATGTAATCCTTCTTATAAATGTGATAAACCATAAACTAAAGAAGTCTATTTTCTGTATAGCCGGTAACGATATTTGAAATGATATTTCTCCTCGCCGACCAATTTTTGGATCGGGGAAGAGTCTAACGTCTGTTTCTAACAAATGTCCTGAACCAAAGGAAATCTAAATTAAGTGGAGCACTTTTTCTACTAAACTTTATGTCTTGATCCTTGATATCTAATACTTTTCCTACATAATATTTAATAATTTTTTTCTTCCCTGATGCAAACTTAACTTAAACATAGTTGAGTTGGTAATAGATAAGCTTCTCGTCATTTCATTTAACTCGTCATTTTCTTCACTCATTTGCTCACATATTATATCTTTCATAGTTTTTAAATCTTCTTCTTATTCGACTGTCTCTTCATTATCTTCGTCAGTATCCAAACTTTCATTCGGTCGTGTAGTTGACTCACGTGAACGGACTTACTCTGTCCACACATTTGCGAGGTAAGTGCGTTCACAGCTATAACTGGGAAGTCAAATCTCTTGTACGGTAAATAACACAAATTATCTTTAGTTTATTAGGTTTTTATTATATTATATACATCATAAAAATAAAATTATCATAAAAAATCGTAATAATATCGATTTTTTAAAAAGATCTTAGAACTCGTTCTGTAATAGGAAATGTGGACCGCGTTATGTAATTACGAATTAAGGGACATTTAACGGTTTCGAGATATTTAAATCAAAAGATGTTTAATTTTGTTAAGTTGCCCCAAAGTCGTACCAAATACCTTAGAACCTTGTTTTTTTTAAGTAGGTCCGAAATGTAGTATACTATATAGGTACCCATGTTTAAAAATTGCGAATATTCCCCAATTTATGACCACTATATACCAAATGGTCGCTTAATTCGATATAACTATTAAAGTTAAGTATAGTTTTAAATCTTCATAAAGAATTAACCGACATGTATGACGCTTAATTCTTTATAACAAAACTAAAAAAAATTAAACTACACTGGTTTAGTATGAAATGATGGCGGATTAAGTTCAGCCAATTGGCGCTTAATTTCATATTACAGAAATAAATATTATAATAAAATTATATTTTGTAATATGGTTTTGGCGAATAATTTAATATTACAAAACGTTAGTTATTAGTATTAACTTTGACAAATATGAAATGTCACTTAATACAGGTTCCTTTAAAAAAGGTAAAATAGGAAATTTAAGTAAAAAAAGTTTTTGTTGCATAGGTTTTAATGATTACTAAAAGATTGGCTTTTGAATTTTTGTCGCTTAATTCGTAATTACATAACGCGGTCCATGTTATTGTGAGGTTAAAATTCTGACAGCTGTCTGATCGGTTTATGCAATGTTGCCATATCACCATGAATATGGTCGCCATGGATCAAAGATTGCTCGTTAGTTTTATATTAGACTTTTCTTCATATATTCCGGCTCCAATACCTTCTTTATCTGTGAATAATCCCAACTCCGCACCGAGTAGCTTGTTACTATTATTGATCCATTCCTCCCTACTTGGATAAAGGATATAGTGTAGGGCAGTTCGTTGTTGGGTATTTTTGTCATGATGTCTGAGGGTATTTCCAGAATGCTGCTGGTCATAGTGTTTTCTAGCAATCTGGTACCCTCTAGGATTCACGACTGCGGCGTGTTAATAGCTGCTTGGTACAATCTGTAGGTGGCCCACTTGGCTTCCTTCTCCACTTAATATGAAGAGGGATTAGTCCCAATAGGACCTCCACGGCGGCCATTCGTGTGGTGCGAATGGCTCCAGTGATCGCAAAGCATGCCTGTCTTTGCACTCCAGCTAATTTTTCTTGGGCCAGTCGTTGTTGGTCCTTATTCCACAAGACTACAGAGCCGTACATTACATGGGTCTTATGACCGTTATGTACAGCCAGGCGCAAACCGCAACAACAAACAAACAACAAACGCTTTGTCGTATAGGTATACTATATTTTATTGAAAAATTAAGAATTGATCGATGATGATAATGATGAATAATGATGATAACAAACTACGACTGTACCTGTATTCGACACGAATGCGAGGATCCATTGTAAATTGACTTAAATTTCATTTCCCTACTCTTATCACTGAGCAACACCTCGTAGCGCAGGTCCGTCTCGGAGATGTCGATCTCGTTGGTGCCGCTGTCGTTGCTGGCCGACTCAGACAGGCGCAGCGGCGGCGCCCACTGCAATAAGGCACTACGGGAACTCAGTTCAGAAACCTGAAACATACAAATATGTCAATATCTTATTTTTAGTGTAAATCGAAAGTGGGTTATCTTGCGACATATTTGAATGATAAGAGAAAAAAAAACCACGATCAATCAAGTCAAAAATTTGCTTGCAGACAGGGTTGGCAAATATCATGATATTTATATAAATATCCAAATATCCGATATATATCGGATATATATCCAAATTTGAATATTTATTTATATTTTTAATTATTTTTAAATTATTTCATCTGATTTCTGTAAAGATAAGTATATTTTAAAAATTCAAAATCACTTAATTTAGTATAAACATGTTATAAACCTGTAAATTTCTATTCAATGATAGTTTGCTATCACAATAACAAGTTTTTTTAGTACTGCTATGTTAGGAATGTAAAATGTAGGTAAAAAATACAAGTTCATGAATATGAACAAATCATATATTTTTGCTTATGGTTCAACTTAGAACCCTGGGCTGAACTTGGACGGGACTTGTTAATTAAATCAAAATGAAACCAAACTGGATTTTTTATATTTGGCATTGTAAAATTTTTTTTTCATAAAACAAACAGCAAAATATCGCTCCGTTCAATCAGAAATCGGAATAAAAATGCCACGCGGCAAAGAACAACAGGTGATCAACGTCTCGGAAAGACGGGGAATCACCGCATCGTGAGCAGCATAATACGCTGTTGCCGGCTCAGCGGCAGCGGGGCCATATTTTTATACGGATGAATAGAATTTTTGAAAAAAAAATATTGATATAGTATATCAGGATAAATATCGTCGCATAAATATCATGATATTTATCAAGATATATATCAGGATATTTATCACGGATGTATATTCTGCCAACCTTGCTTGCAGGAGCTAAATTATACACGCACACACGGATGACGTGCTAAGTATCTGATATCATGTTTTCAAACTTTTTGCTCTCGCGGCTTCTTTTTAATTGTTTCTAAGAAAGGTGTGTGACAGTAGGAAGATTTTTATTTTTGGGATATATTTTTACGAAAGGAATGTTTTAATTTCTCACCTTCGGCGCTTGTACCGACGACAACAAATCCGTGACAAGTTGCACAGAGTCCTCCTCGTCCGGCACGCTGCTCTCTTCCCCATCCTCGCTCGTTCCCACACTATTCATGCCCTTGTCCTTGGTGGCGGGACCCGTGGGGCTCCTTTTCAGGCCGTTGACTAGGTCTTTTCTGGGAGACAATTCGGGACCCTTTAGGTGCTTTTCTTGAAGTTTCTTTTTTAATTTCGAGTGCTGCCGCTGCGTTCTTTCGTCCTACAATTAAAATTGGCAATTTATTAAAATACCCCATCAGGTACCCAATAACTGATTGAGGAATAAAATAGTAAATTTTTTGGAAGAAAAAAATTACTCTCTCCATTTCAATATGGTTTTCGTAAATTTAGAGATACAGAAGTTGCAGCTGCAGATAGTGCAGATATTATCAAAGATATTCAACAAAACGTTGATAGCAACCAAAAATGCTGCCTACCGTCCCTAGATTTATGTAAAGCATTTGACACAGTCAATCACAACATTTTACTTAAATGCCTATGCAATATTGGAATTCGGGGAAATATTTATTTAGTGTTAAAAAATTACTTAAGTAATAGAAAGCAGTTTGTTCAAATTGAAAATATTAAAAGTTCACAAAAAAACATAACTTGTGGTGTTCCGCAAGGATCAACCTTAGGACCTACTTTTTTTTTAATCTACATTAATTCTATAGCAAAATTAAATTTAAAAGGTAAAAAAAAATTGTTTGCCGATGATACTACTATTGTATATTTTCATGAAGACTATGCTCAAATTCATAATAACATTAACCACGACCTAAATATAATATGTAAATGGCTTGAAACTAATAAATTATTATTAAATTTTAATAAATCATCTTTTATGTTTGAAGACATAAGTGGATAAAGGTGTCATGTCACATTTTTAAACTTCGAAGTTATTTAATAAAACGCGTTATGACTTAGAACTTTTTTAATTATTATTTAATTTTATTTATTAACACCGCATAAATTAGGTAAAATTAACTAGTTTTATTTGGTGCACTTGAATAATAAAAGCAAATTCATAGTTTTTTTTATAGTCTCATGTAACAAAATTGTAACATGACACCTTTATTCACTACGACATGCTAGATGTTTGAGTGACTTAACACCTTTATCCTTAAAAAAATCTTTTATTATAAGCTGCATTTAAGGTTCACTAATAGTAAGATCTATACCAGGGGTTCTCAAAAAGTAGTTTTAAAAAAAATGTGACATAACACCTTACACCTTTATGCACTTATGTCTTTGTTTATAAGTAAATCAAAATTTAAAAAATAATAATATTTCTTCACCATCTTTTAATAATCATAATTAAAATACTAATACAATTAAATGTTTAGGTTTACATATCGATGAAAATTTAAGATGGAAAAAACATATTGAATATTTAAGAAGTTTCATATCTGTCAAATTATATATCGTTAAAATATTTAAAAAATATATATTATTCTTTGGTTTATTTAAAATTACAGTATATTATTATGATTTCAATCTGGGGATCAGTGAATTTAACTACAATTCAGCCATTAAAAAAACTACAAAACAAAATAATTAAATGCATACATAAACTGCCTTTTTTAGAACCAACTATAACTTTGTATGAACCAAATGGATATTTAAATTTAGAAAAGATTTATAAATTAAAACTATGCATTCTAATACACTCTATTATTATTAAAGAAAAACAATCGAATATTTCCTTCGAGCAACATTATTCACATCACGAGACAAAATCATCATATTTAAACACCAATGGTAAAGAGTACTTTTGGCCAAAAATCAATATTATATAAAGGAATAACAATTTATACCAGTTTGCCGAAAAAAATTAAAGAAATATCAAAATTATGGACTATTAAAAAAACACTAAAAAAATATTTTTTAAAACTGAACTAACTTTAATGTATTATATTATTATATTAATATTTTTTTTATATAAATGGTTATTATATATTATATTACCTATATATTTTTAAATAATTTCGATGGAGTTATTAATAGTTACTAAACATGTTATATTCTCTGTAATAAACTTTTTTAAGTTGGTTGAGAATAAAGACATATATTATTATTATTAACCTTTCTGTTGTATGCCTTGCAAGGTACCTAATATTTTCCTACTTACTTTAAAATATGTAGGGTTCGGAGGAGGCGAATGGCCCAAATGCGTAGGACTAGGAACAGGATGGGGGCCTTGCATGGAGTGGAAGGGTTGCGGAGGAAATCCACCTGTCATGCCCCCGGGGTAGTACTGCTGGGATTGGTTGGTTCCGTTGCCGGGTCCGGTAGTACCCTGTAACAAAAATAAGGTCACTTTTAGACAAAATTATAAAATATATTTTTGTAAAACCGTGGGTCATAGAACATTGGTAAAAGGGGATGGGCGCAAAATGGAAAAAATTGGTATTTACATTATTCCGTCCTTATCTTTCATTAAATTGTACCATAGATAGCCAGATTTACATATGATTTGTCGAAAACACCTGGTAAAATCCCCTAAAAAAATCTGGCAGTACCAATAGCTTTAGCAACTGCTCTAATAATGTTAATCCGTAATCCGTAGTTATTTCCGTCATATTAATAACAATATATTTATTTATCAATACTTATTTTTATTCTGCTACTTTGCAAAACGTGAAAAACGTCAATAAGATAATTTCAAGAATTATTTCTATTGTAATCGTATACGGCACTCTGGCAACATGCATTTTATTTCGTGTACTGCTCAAAATTATTCTAAATGAATGGAATTGATGTTGCGAGGTTGCCGGATTGAACGCAATTGAACTTATTCACTATTTTGGGTGATTTTTGTGAAAAGTTTTGTTCAGTAATAAGCATCATGGTGAATGCATGTGTACTATGCAAAAAGTGGACCAAATGAATAAAAATTTATCTTTTCATCGGTTCAAGTTTGATTTATGTCTTAAGGTGAAATTATCAACGTCATTCAATCTATTGCCAACCTACAACCTATTTCGCGTTATTTTTTCAAGTTTATTATTTTATTGACTAAAATTTAAATAAAATCAGTATCGTCGGCACATTGCTTAGGTAATTATGTCTGATATATACTACAAAAATATCAATTTATTTCATTGCTAATTTTGGGAGAACTGTATAGTGAAAGAACAATGACATAATAATGTTTAAAAAAATCTTACCCGATATTTTTTGCTATACAATTCTCCTAAAATAAGTTATATATCAAGTCGATACTGATTTTTATTTAAATTTTATGTAAAAGCTAGAAAACATAAATAAATCTACGCGAAAGGTTACATGTTGGCAAGCATGTTGATACTCCCACCTTAATATTTATGTCTGTGAGTAAGGATGGACAAAAACATTAATGTTTTTTAACACTAACCGATGGTCTTCGACACTAACGGATGTTTTTCAACATTAACGAATGTTTTTTGATGATAAATTCGCTTTTTTTCCATCATCGAAGTCTACTTTTGATGTTAGACATCGATTTTTTCGATCGATGTGCCCATTCCTATCGGCGATTCTGGTGCCAAATGTCAAGAGTTGAAAAGTGTTGCTTGCCATGCAGAATGAACCTTCGGAATTCACTCTTACACCTATTACTGATTTGCAATAACATTTCAAACAATAACAAATCAGATTTTCTGGCGTTTTATGAATTAATCATATTGAGTCTACAGTTTACAAGGTCTTTGGTATTAGTTCTGCAAAAATTGTCCCTGAATTGAAGAAAAAAATTGAAAATCGGCACGTGCAGTGAAATAATTTATAAATATTAAAAGCACAAACATTTTAATTATGTTCAGAGTTTAGTTTAGATGCAATGCAATGCACTTGTCAGGTTTATCGTATTCTAAAAGAGTAAAAGAATGTATTTTCTCATCATTCTAAAAAGCATTCTATAAAAATAATTTCGTGGAATACAAAAACTCGCGAAACCAGCGATCTACGTCATAATAAATTGACCAGTCGCAGGGATTTGGACTAAAGGTCGATCCCCTGGTATCTACCTGAATAATATCTCGCGTCCAGTCTCCTATTCTTGCCTATTTAAGTTATCGAAACGGTATAATTGACCACATGAGTGGCAAATAAAAGAATTATTCGGATAATGTGGGATGGGATCTCATGTTTTCAAACTTTCTACTTTCGCGGCGTCTTTTTTAATTGCTTTTAGGAAAGGTTTGTGACTCTCTAGGATGATTTTTTTATTGTGGAAATATATTTTCAATAGGTTCTAATTTAGGACGCCAATGATGAATATGTGCGCCATCCGTCACTGTAAAATCTCTTTAAAATTTCACAAATTTCAAATATTCTTTTAATTGAGAGTAAATAATGATATAATATTTTAATTTTAAAATTAATTGTTATTTTAAAGGTAGGCAAACATGATAAAATAGAATCTTACCTTTACCATTCTGCGAAATCAAATATTGTCGAGATCAAACAAACTAAGTAATACCAAGAAACAAAATATTTGGCGTCCAGTGGCACTTCTTGTCACGATTTTAAATTGAAACTAACCCAAAATTCAACTTGCCCTGACACAAACCACCCCTCATAAATTAGCGTCACCAAAGAGGGGTGACATAATATTATAATGGCACTTATATGTATTCTGGGTTGCGTGATGCATAGGTAATCCAATGATTAACAGGGGTGGACATACACATACCTACAATACACAATATTTGTCAATTTTAAGTTAATTAAAAGGTTAATTGTACTGATTCTAGATGTGTTATGGATAGATAAATTGGTACATCTGGGAAAATACATAATTTCCATCAAGTAGGTATTGCAAATTCTTACATCCCTTCTAGACAGCATAATAATATATAATATGTAGGTATGTATATTTGTAAACTAAAGTTTTATTGCTTACATAATTTGGATTTTGATGGACGTGGATAAACGTCACGGTTTGTGCATTCCCGTCCCCTTGCCCCGTTTCTTCGATCACTTCCTCTATTTTATCCATGTTTATTCTAAAATGTTACTCGTTGCAAACATCCACACACCCACACGATTACTTAAAACGGAAACATATGCTATTTAGTTTTACTTTTATCTGTAAATGTATGCATGCCAACCAAGCGATTCTACGTCAACGAAACACTAACACAATCAGTAACAAAATTTAGCTTATCTTCATGTTTTTTTTTTTATTGTACAGAGTGTATAGAAAATATTGAGATATTATGGATGCTAAATTTGGTAATTATTTTAAGTTTTGTATTAATATTTTTATACAGTGACCGGCAAAGAGTTCGCAACATATGGGAAAAATTTTTATTAGCGGTGTTGTGTCCCGACAAGTTAGCTACCCGCTAAAATTCGAGGCACTAGGTTCAAAATAAAACGGCGTGTTTTATCAACTAAACTATAATGTCTACACTAGATACGCGATGGATACATAAAAAATATTGTTACAGATCAAAGTTTTTTGACAACTACCTGAACTCAGTGAAAAACAACCTGACAACCTGTCTTTTCAAATTTGGTTCTAATCTACCTTACAACACAGGTATTAAGGTTATTTATGAAAAATAACAGATACTATAAATGAATAGTAAACATAAAATAGGTAATGTATCCAACAAGCGGAATATTGAAAAATATTTTTTGGGGGATTGGATGTGCATGTCCCATAACCTTAAAATCGATTTTGACTTACGTCACGTGACCAATGGTATGGCGGGAAAGTTGAAAAAAACAATATGAAATCATCATAAATCAGATAAGTTGATGAGATATCGAAAAAATTCCAAGAATAAAAACTGTTTAGAATTCCATTAGAACCTTCAATACAATGTTTGGGATATCTACTTGAAAAAACATAAAATCGAATATTTTTGTAAATATTTTTTTAACGAATTAAAAATTTCCATATTTTTCCTTTCTTAAAGCTTCATTAAAGTAAAACTGACAACTAGAAATATTCTTTTGTTTTTCTGACAATTTGGAGCAATAATTCAAAAAATTCGTTTACACTTGAATACCAGCTGTTGCAATAGTCTATTTCTAATAACCTTACCGATATTTTTTATATCAAAATATTCTATTATGTTAAGAAATTATTAAATTCATTAATTGGGGGGTTCTTAAAAAACCAGGTTTACAAAAAGCGGCCCTTTAGAAATGTTAAACATTTGGAACAAATAATTAGACACTGTGTAGACCTAATAACTCCTGAAATGCTCAGAAATGTTTCAAAAGGAATGGTATCTCGAACAATATTATGTATGGAGCGAAATGGCGGTCATACCGAGTTTTAATACTAGGTTAAATTTTTTAATTTAGGTTAATTTTGGTGTTATCAGTATTAATAAAATTATTTAATGCTTATTGCTAATATAGTTTTTGACTCAAATTGTTGTTTATTTGGCTCAATAAAATAGTTTACATTTTTATTAATTTTTAGATTTTTTTAAAGATTTCTGCGAAATTCAAAATTATTTTTTACGGTTATGAATACAATTTGCTTTGGATTAATGAATTTAAGGATTTCTTAACATAATAGAATATTTCGATATAAAAAATATCGATAAGGTTATTAGAAATAGACTATTGCAAAAGCTGGTACCCAAGTGTAAACGAATTTTTTGAATTATTGCTCCAAATTGTCAGAAAAATAAAAGAATATTTCTAGTTGTGGTCACCAGATGTCAGTTTTAGTTTAATGAAGCTTTAAGAAAGGAAAAGTATGGAAATTTTTAATTCGGTAAAAAAATATTTACAAAAATATTCGATTTTATGTTTTTTCAAGTAGATATCCCAAATATTGTAATGAAGGTTCTAATGGAATTCTAAACACTTTTTATTCTTGGAATTTTTTCGATATCTCATCAACTTATCTGATTTATGATGATTTCATATTGGTTTTTTCAACTTTCCCGCCATACCATTGGTTTGCAAAGAATTCGTTAGATAGTTGTTATCTGTCGACAGACACAAAGCCTACTTAGTAGCTGTAGTTTCCTACTGGAATTTCTAAAAGAAAACGTTATGCTATAATTTTTTATATTATTTTGGTGTGATATTTTTTTACCGAATCTCCCACGTTCTTGAATTAATAACCGGTAATATCTGCTCAAACATATTTTTTTTAAGAAAATGATAAATAATTTTTAAAACATTCATGCTCTCGAAAATATTTCCGGTAGTAATTCAAGTACTAAGGAGATTACTAGTGATTATTTCTTTAATCGAAAATCGATAATGAAATTTCAAACTAGAAACTTTAAGTGATTATTGTTTAAAATATTGTGCAACCGAACATAATAGTGTTAAACGTATACCTACCTACTACACTGGTCTAAAAATGGTATTCCCTTATTGATATATAATTTGTTGTTATAAGCTATTTTATATACAATATTAGGGGGTGCTTATAGGGTAGATAAAATAACACCCGTTAAACAGCAACAATACGACCGTGTCGGTGGAATCGCAAAATATTTTTTAAAGAGCACTACAGAAAAATTTTATTATTTATCTGACCCAAGGGCGTCCGAAGGAGGGGGGGGGGGCAAGGGGGTGCGCTAGCCCCCCCCCCCTGGCCCAAGTAGATTTGAGATATTTTATTTAACTGGGATATACATATTTATTGAGATACAATTCAATTGACAAAATTGGTAAAACGAACTCTTGTTGCATAAAATGAAATGTGGAATTCAAAAATCTTCACTAAATAGCGAAGGAAAAATATTAGAATAGAATAAATAAAGCTTTATTTTAATTTACACAGCTAGTCATAATAGCAATATACAAATAAATATACTATTGGTCAGGCAATTGCGATAGCAATTTGTTTACCTCCAACTACACGTACAGTCGAAAGATCATTCAGTACTCTCAGAAGAGTAAAAACCTGGATTCGCTCGACTATGACTGAGTAGACTGAGCACCGATTGGACGGTTTATGTATGATGAGTGTTCATCGCAAATTTGTAAAAGAAAAAAAAATACATTTCTTTGAAAAAATTATTGATGAATTTGCAAAAGATTCAAGAAAATTAACATTTCTTTTCTCCAATAAATTTGAATAACTTATAAGTTTTTTGTTATATTTGAACATTTTTAAATATTTTGTTTAGCTATTTTTTGTTATTTAATATAAGTATTGGGTGTTTTGCTCTATTCTTTTATTGAAGGTTTGTTGAAGTGCTAGAAACAAAAATAATTCCAATTATGATTTGCCCCCCCCTTGGAAAAGTTCCTTCGGACGCCTTTGACTGACCTATCTAAGGTCGGCGACGTACGATATTGTGGAAGCCTTAAACCTTATTATATGTCTTTGGAAATAAAAAATGATTTACTAATTCGACCAAAAAAAAAATGATTCACTCAATTTTGATTATTAGAGGAAGAAAAAATAAAAATATCTACTTTTTCCGTTTTTAAAACCTCGAACTATTTACTGAGCAAAAGGCTCCTCTTTTTGCGGAACCGCCTAACAACCAATACTTCACGAACGGCCTCTTGTTAAGTCTATATCATTACATTGGACGTTTTTCCAAATACTTTACTTGTTCTTTCCATCATCTTGTAGCTCCGTTTGGACTGTTCGCACCTATTGTATTTATTTTATTCCTTATTCTATTTAACTGATGATGATTGTATATACATCCGAAACATGTATAGAATTTACCCTTCAATAAAACCTAAAACTTATTTTAATATACGAGTGGAGGAAAACTTAAAGTGCATGCCTTATTTCTTTCCCTTTTAATTAATTATTTACTTATTAAAAATCTAGGTCCCGATTCGCGTCTGGGTTACTTACAGCACATCCTCTGTATCGCTTAAGGTGGGATTAACGACGCCATTTTCTATAGTCAATTCGATTTGCCTAACTATTCATGATTCGCATGCGCACTGCAGTGCTGTGTTGATCAGAGTAGTTATTTTTATGCTATTGGCATACGAAGAAGAAAGACAGACCTATTCTGGAGCTGGTCGAGCAAGGCAGATGTTAGTCAACCGCATAGTTTTGTTTACTTTCGTGTTTTGTGGAATTACGGAACCTTTTCTGTTAAAACAAACACATATTCTCTAGAATTCTTAGAAGAGATGACATCTAGATAGACTAGAAAATAACGTGTAACCAGTAAAAATTGTTGTTTTTACTTCAGTTCTGAAAATCGACGTGTTTACTTTCCAGGATTTTAAGGTAAATTGTGGCAATTTTAGTGGTTTCAAAAAACTGCAATTTTTAAAGTTTCTGTGCATTTATTTAAAAAAAATATCGGCATACTATTCGTCAATGCATCCCTGAACAGTCCTTCCAAAATTGATGATATTTTAATTTCCTTTATTAAATGAGGACCTTAACAGCGATTATTCGCGGAAATTTGAATTTTTAGTTATAGGTATCATAGTCAATGCGCCCAATGGAAATTTTACATCAATTTTTCTTGGTCGAATTAGAATAAGATGTCTTAGTAGGACAATCGGTAAGTATGAGTTATATTATTTAATAAAATTTATTAATAATTAAAAATACTCTATGCTTAAATAAGAATCTAAAGTAATAATATTGCTAAACCCTCATAATTACAATATGTTGTTCCTTGTACATTATACACTCTATATCGCATATCGCATGCATATACGAAAAAAAATAAAGAGCTTATTTGCCAAAAACTGATTGATAACGAAAAGCACGGCTTGCCTAATTTTAAGCTGGAAAAGCGATATATTTTCTTTTATCGTTTAAATTATTCATTGTTATCGTTTGGCGAACAATGCATTTTTAATTTTTTTTATGTCAGTTCGTGAAATTTAAGTTTTAATATATACCTAGGCTGTAATAGGCGGACAAGATTGTTTTAGTTAATATGTATAGTAGGGCTGGGCAATTATGAAATCTTATTTCGAATATTCGAATGTAGGTACTGACACTGACAGAATATTTAGCAGGTTTTTTATAAACATATTTTTTATAGTATATTTTTGGGGAGGGCGTCAGAACCCTAATTTACCTTCCCCTTGGCTACATGCGATAGCTAGAAAACTAGGAAGGTGCATGCTAAAAAATTCACATTTTCCTTGGCGTCAATAGCCTAAAATTAATATGAAAAAATTGAGCTGTTTAAAGTATTTTTATTATCTCAGAAAACACACCTCATATAGAGGGAAAGCTCCTGTAGCCTCCCCCCCCCCTCTATAGATCCGCCACTGTTTTATTATTTCATTAGAAAATCATATTATTAGTTTCCCGGAGTAAAATTCTTAAAAATTAACTCGATATTTCCGAAGTTTTCCTATTTCCTAATGTTGAGAGCACCTCTCTAGAATAATATCTAATAGTCTGTACACTGGGAACTACTCCACATCCGCTTTGGCATGTAAATTTTTTTATTCCCACACTGTGTTGTATTCGCTCTTCCTAGTTCTTTATGTTCAACATACAAAATCCTATTTATTTACTTCCGTACAACAGTAATGCGTATCCGGACTAGTCATTCTGACTGGCTTTTATATTTTGATAAGCCTTTCTGTCCTCTTCTATATCTCCGATTATTTGCTGTATAGTATATTCAATAGATAAACGTTTAATAATGGATTCTAGAAAACAGAATGTGAATTTTGATTGCTTTTCAAGTCGGGGTTGAAAGATTTATTGGCATTTTTAAAACCATTTTCCGAATAAAGCAGATTCGATGCTCACGTCTATTGTATGTAGGTATTGTTTTTGCAATTTACTTTTTACGAATTATTTGTTATATTATGTTATATAGATACTTACATAGCAAGGAAGGAAAATAATGCTATTCCTCCAGCGGATACTTAAGCGGAGGACATTATTATTCAAGGGAGGAAACGAATTTCCCTCTTGAGTTATGCACAATATAGTTTTTTCTACTACTACTAAATAGTTTAACCGTTTCGATTTTACACGGCGCCAAAGTTATTTATTAAATGCCTTGAGACATTTAGAGGGTAGAAAAGAACCATTTTCCTCCCTAGTCGAAAATGACGTTTTAAGGCAATAGAAAAAATATTTTTGTTTTTTCAATCTTTCATTATTAACCATGAGTATGCCCAGTTTCAGCTTCATACATACATACAGGGTGTTCCAATAGTGCCACAAAGTACAATAACTTATGATGGTGTTAGATGGAAAAAAAGTATTGTACGGGATCCTAAAGGAGTGGTAAAGGGTATGCTTAATAAAAATGATAAAACAGCAAAAGATCTTTATAGAAGTGATGTAAAGTATAGGGTATTCCATAAAAGAAAATTGACAAACTGAGAGTTTTGACTTTTGCCCTACCATGTACAGAGTGTCCCAAATTCGATGCTCACCATTGGGATCTCGGAAACTATAAAAGATAAAGCAAATGTTACATTGGGGCAAAGCAGCGGCGGATTTAGGGGAGGGGCGACGGGGGTTTCGCCCCCCCCTGAGCCTTCTTAACCACACCTAAAGTCAAATACGTCATTCGCGAATTCCTGTGAAATAAATATAAGAAAAACCTTAATTTCAACTTCACATAATTAATAATAGAAATAATAGAATATTTTATAAAACAAGCCAGCCAATGATATAAATAAATTTATTGTCATGTTTTAAAAATAAAAGAAAAGATCAACACTATTATTTTATGATAAATGCATATGGCTTAACTGGTAGCAGCGGCGGATTTAGGAGGGGGGGGGGCTGTAAGGACTGTAGCCCAGGGCGGCAAATATTAGGGGGCGGCATTTACAACATTAAAATTAAAACAAACCAAACACGCAGACCTTCGCAGAAACTTCATTATAAGCAGCTTTTCAATGATATTTTAGATACTACAAAAGGCCAGATTGAACTAAGATTTTCAGATTTGCATGAATTAGGTACAATTTTTTGACTTAATGAATAAAAGTTTTTCAGAAAATTTCCCAAATAATCTTTCAGATAGTTTATGTCTAAGGTACAACTTTATTAAAAAAGAGTTTTTAGTTTAACTTATTTTTAACGGTTTTTTATAGTGAATTTTTGAGAAATTTTGGGCGTGGTCAAAAAAATTTTTCTCCCGACACTATCCTGCTCGTCTCTTTGTAGGTAGGTAGATATTTCAGTTTTTAGTTTAACTTATTTTTAACATTTCTTTTTAGAGTGAATTTTTGATTTTGGGCGTGGTCGCGAAAATTTTTCGCATTTCTAAAACTTAGTCGCCCCCCCCCCCCCCCTCAGCAAAATCCTGGATCCGCTACTGGGGCAAAGTCGGATAATTTGGAGCTTAAGTTATTGCTGGTGAGAAATCAAGAAAAATCCTCCTATTTTCGGAGATATTTAGCAAGTGCTTTCTGTTTTTCAATATATTTATAAATATCGTCACAAAAACGGAAAATGAAATTTTCTCCGGAAACAGTAGGAATTTGCTCAATTTTTCAGTGGCATTAACTTAAGCTACAAATTATTTAACTTAGCACCAATTTAACCTTTGCTGATCTTGTATATTTTCCGAGATCCCAATTATGAGAATCATATTTGGGACACCTTGTACATGCAACACATTAAAATGAGCACTTAAGATTATAAAATTAGACCATAATATTATAAATCTTATAATGATAGAATAAATTTCTTGTTGCCATTTACCACAAAGACACAGATAAAATCATAACAATTTTGACATAAAATTGACCATTAATTCTAAAGTACTCTGTATAGATTAATTAAAACCTATATCTGAAGACTTAGAAAAATAAGAGGAATTGAATTATGGAAAAAAAAGTATGTTTGATACGGCCTCGATTTATAAATAACCGTCAAGATCGTAAAACAATTTTAAAATAATATGCTGCTAAGGATCCTGAAAACTTTGTTTTTCTATTTAAGAGCAGTAACCCCTTTTACCACAATGAAAATTGCCGAACGTTTTGCTGGTCAAACGAAAATAAAAAATAAAAATTGGTATTTAGAAAATAAATTCTACTTTAAATACCCCATCCAGAAAAGTAAATGAAGATCGAAAATATTCTCAAAATTTTTTTTAGAAATTTTTTTTATTTTTAGTAATTTTGTAATATCTTAAACAATTCTTTATTGGTCAAGAGCAAAATGACTTTCCCGGGTGTAGAATGTTGTACCAAACAATTTTTCTTAAAGCCATTTTTCAATATCGGCCTTACTTTTTTCTCAAAAACGTTGGGCGCGTAAAGTGAATTTAAGCGTGTAAAGTGGATTTACGCGCTTACGGTTTCTAAAATACAACAATAAATAAACATTTTAGAAAGAATGATTTAGTAAATAAAATAATTTGTTACTAGCTAACAACGTGACCGTTTTATTAGGTTTACTTTAGTTTGCATTAAAGACAGGTAAACTATTATACTATGTAACATACAACTATCTGGATTTATTCCAAATAATTTTATTCGTTTGATCTAACGTTAATATTTATTTTTTAGTAATGTAAGATGCTATGCTATAAGTAAATTTAATGACGATCAAGCAACGATAGATTTTTTCGTAGATTCGTTATTTTTCGATGTTCATCGATGTTTTTGAAACATCGATATTCTGTTACCGATGTTCGATGTTTTCGACATCGATGTTAGAGTTCATAAACATCGATGCCGACATCGATGTTTACCTTTTGATGTTCAATGTAATGTTATAATTGGAGTGATGAAAATTCGCTACCTTTTTTTTTCTTTTAGATAGGTATAATTTGAAGAACGAATTAGGTTAAACCGTCTCTCCCCGTCTTTCGTGTTGCGTTGCACTCAATAATTAGGGAACGGCGACCTTTTTTTTTCTTTCTACAAGTCAAAATTTTTTAATTAGTATTTGAGGAGTGAAAAACCGGCAGTCGGTTTATTAAAATAAGTCGGTTATTCATTCAACATTATTAAATATCGATGTTTAGAAAACATCGATGTATTACAACCGATATTTTTAAGCCATCGATGTTAGCTTTCGATGTTGACATCGATGATCAACATCGATGATCCGTTTCGATGTCCCAGAACTAATATTTATCGATATTATCGATATATCCGATCACATCTATAATATCGATTTTTCGATTTTTTGATGTTGATGTAATAATGTCGCCTAAATATTTGGATGAATATCATTGGGGAAGGATGCGATAATCATTATTGGTTTTACCCTATTTACGCCTTTACCTGATTTGTTTCGTGTTTAATGTAATTTTTGACTGTCACTAAATTTTTTTATACATGTGTCTTCTGTTTAATAAAGTCAATCTTTTGGTATACCTAATATAAATGTCAGTGTATCAATACACATTATTGATATTTAATATCGCCTAACACTAATTTGATATAGATATAAGTATTTTTTAATGATGAACAGCGACCGGGTACCTGTTATCTTTGGCCAAATGCATTTTGTAAATATAAAAAATGTCTAAATACTGTTTTTAAAGTAAATAAAGTTTATTTTTTCTTCATGCTTTCATAATTAGAGTTTCCCCTTGAAATGAAGGTACGGAGTTTTACAGGGCTCATAAGAAGATATTGATATATTTATAATATACCTAACGTTTTTATGTTTTATCGATAATATTATCGATATTATCGATATATCGACTATATTGATATATAGACTATATCGATATTTTTTTTAATGTCGATATTCTATATTGGAATTTCAACATCGCCCAGCCCTAGTAATAAGGACAGCGATAAAGATACCAATTGCTGGATTTATTTCTTGATTTTTTTTTACCGAATGTGACTGTATTCTTTGTTTGTTTTACATATGTAACCATTTATTTGTGTTTATGTATTTTGTGTTCCATTTTGAGTTTCTTAGTTTTTTTTTCGGAAATATTTCCAAAAAATATATTTCCGGAACACTAAGTAGTCGCTACCATTTTTGACCTACCTATATACTTATGTTATTCTTATCATAAATGTAACTTTGTAAATATTTGAATCTTAAACTGAAAACGGTTGATACTATTGTCAATTCCGACACTGTTCTACATCCGCTAGGTTTCGTTTTGTAAACATGAACAAAAAAATATTTATTCATTTAAAAAGAATTAGAAAATAAATTAATTGCCCGGATATCATTGGTTATTATACGTCCTCTGCCAAATATCTAAAATATATTTTTGCAAATTAATTCTCCATTGCAATTTCGCCATTATATAGTAGAGCAAAGTTTCGTGCAATCAGCCATTCGACTAGAAACGCGGATTCCTTCGTCTAACAAGAGAACAATGGAGGAGAAAGTAAATGGATTCACGAGAGATAGGAATAATTAGCCGGCACCGGCAACGATCGCCCGAACAATGCCTGATAGATGATGGAGTTTCAAAGAAAAATGGAACTTATTATAGAAGTTTCTAGACGGTGCGGTGTATTAGAAGCGTAACGACGACGGGAAGAGGGATTAAAAGTTCATGGGAAACGTAGCAGGTGAAATTGTATGATAAATATTCCAGACAAAAAAAGGAATATTAAGTAATATGCAAGTTTTCAAAACAAACACAATGCAAAAATCTTGCAATAATGAGATAGCCAACACAATAATCGTACCTAACCTAACCTAAATCATAGTTAGTGTCAGTCAAGAGGGCATAAGGAATTTAGCAAATTTTATGTACATTTTTTAAATGTCTCATGCCCGTTTGAACCAAATTGTCGCTAGGAAAGGGCTAACTAAGTTTTACCTAAATGTACCGAGTTCTCTAAATACTATTTGCGTTGTATATTGTAAGAAATTCTCCCTTAGGAAGTGAAATCGTTTGGCAACATAGCAGATTTAGGTAAACCACAGAGAGATAGTATGCCGTGATAATGCCATTATTTCTTCCCTAGCGACAATTTGGTGCAATATTAGTCCCACTATCAGACGATAACCAACAACACTGACCGTGGTGAGGGTAGTTTGGAAGACTAAAGTAGGCAGCTTTGTTGAATATTAGTAGGTATAGGTACCATTGCGCCCAAAAAACTGGAACACGCAATTTTATCTCCTAGCCGACCTAGCCTATTACATTTTCAGCTTTGATATTTAAATGTCATTTTGACAATAGGTACTATATCAAAATTTTTTATTTGTTGTCAAAGTGAAAAATAAATATTATAAAGCGTTAAACATGCCTTCGTTAAGTGTGGAACAAAAAGCTATTATATATACGCGAGTGAGAGAACATGTAAGTACCTATAAGAGCTATTGCTGAAGAATTACATAATATAAGTAAAAATACCGTGCTTTTGTGTAAAAGTAAAATACTCGAGGCTGGAACTATTGGAAGAAAGCAAGGTTCCAGCCGCCCAAAAATTTTAACAGAAGTCAAGATAGGGAAGTTATTAACTATTTGCGCGATAACCCCTTTGAAACAGCAATAAAAACTGCTCAAGAAACCAATTTTCCTGGTTCAACGAATACTGCTCGTCGAAGGATTCGGGGCTCAGATATCAGGAGTCGTTGCGCTGTCAATAAAATTTCCTTAACACAGGTAAATAAAGACAGAAGGCTAGATTTTGCACAAAACACTATGTCAATCAAAATAATATATGGGAAACAGTAATTTTTTCCGATGAAAAGACATTTCAGTCTTGTAACAACGGAAAAATTCGTGTATACAGACCCACAGGAGCGAGGTATGATAAACAGTATACTCATAAAACAAATATGAGTGGTCGGTTCTCTGTAAACATTTGGGCATGGATCAGTAGCAGAGATCTAGGACTTTGCGAAATAGTGCAAGATGATAGACTCAATGCCCCTGTATACTGCAATATATTAAGACACACCATGTTACCAACAGTTACGGCGGTATACGGAGAAAATTTCATATTTCAGCATGACAATTCCCCAATTCATACATCACGACTAGTCCAGAAATATCTGCAAGAAAATGAAATAAATGTTTTACCTTGGCCATCCAAGAATCCCGATCTCAACCCCATAGAAAACGTTTGGGGTGAAAATGACCAAATATATATAATTATATACATGACTTCAGACCCAGAAATCAACAGGAACTACTAGAAAAAATAAGAGAATCATGGGGTCTGATACCTGAGGATTATAAGAAATTTAGTTCTCAGTATGCCTCGACGACTTCAAAAAGTCATTAATAATAATGGTTCTATGACTAAATATTAAAATGTAAAAAATAATATATTTAATGGTTATTTTGTTATTTTTGATATCTTCTCGACAAAAATATGTCACATAATTAAGTAAACTGTGTAGTTACATACTTTATAAGTAGGTACGTTCAAGGGCGTCCATAGAGCGTTTTTCAGGGGGGGGGCAAAAACTTAAACAATATTTTTTTATCTACTAACTAACCACTGTACTATTCAATATTTATACTGAATTATGAAATAAAATAGTAATGTGGGCGACTAGGGGGGGGGGGGGGGGCAAGTGCCCGTTTTGCACCCCCCTATGGACGCCCTTGGGTACGTTGTTTTACTTTAGTTAGAGGATAACTATCTGAAAACTAAGTCGAAAAAGTTATGTTTTTTTATTTTCTAATACCGCAATTTAGAAATCACCTATTTAATTATGAAGGTGAAATTCTCACAATAATAAAATTAACACGAATATATTAATTTCCACGGCAGCGGTAATATGTGTTTAAATTTTAATTACTCCTTAAGGGACCTCGTTATCTTTAAAATTTTTAGTGTTTGAAAAAAAATGCCGCCTGAAAGCAGAAACCAGACATTTTCTCAGACCTCTTATCCGTCATTCTACGCCACTGGTAACTGGAATTTCCCGACATTGCCACACGCACAAAGAAGAGCCTGCGAGGCAGCAGAAGCAGCAATATCAATGAGAACGGGCCGAACATTCCACGATTATGCTAGCTGGTCACTCACCTCGTCGGATTGTCTCTAAAGAAATAAGGCAGTTATTTTTTGGGCTGCTGTAAACTTCGTGTTAATTTTTACTACTGTGACATCGTGTACTCTGACTAACACTTATTTATGATACTACAGAAGGTGCAGGAGATAAAAAATAGTTATAGGAACCTCATATTAAACGAAACGGAATCTTGTCCTCCATTACTTATTGATAAAAATTATAAAGGTATATTGTCGTTATCTGTATTATGGATAATAAGGGTGTTTAGATATTATAGTTTTTGGTTATCCTTCTAATCTTTTCAGAAATCCCCTTAAATAAGTTATTGTAAGAAATGCTTGCTCCTCTTTCGCTTCTGTATTAGTTTTTACTTCGCGATTTTTAAGTTTTGAGATGGTATTAGTTGGTTTCAGGTTTCAGGTCGGGGTAACCAGTCTGTTTTAAATCTTTTTTGATATTTGAAATTTCAATATTAAGGTATTCCGGATTGTTGCAAACGTTATATGCTATGTGAAAGAGTTTGAATTATGCCCTGTTTTATGGAGTTTGAATGATTTTTGATTCGTGATTAAGGTATTGAAGCCAAGGTTTTGAACACGGAATAGCACTGGAGAAAACGAAAATTCAAAGAAGCAGCTTTCATAAATTAGAATAGGGGAAGGTTGCCCATATTGGACCAATTTCAAGATTTCTTATCATAGATCCTGATAATAACGCAAAATCGATCTTGAAGCTATACCTTAGTATATTTTAGTATGTTGTTCAACTTCATCAGGATTTTTTGCATCAGAATTTTATTTCAAAGTATCTATGATATACCAGGCTATAAAAAAACCTCTGCAAGTGGTTCAATATAGGAAACCGGTTGCCTAAATTGCACCTGGGGGTTCCAAAATTGGACCACATGATTTAAATCGGAAGCTTAGGTGTTAAATAAATAAATAAAAAATAAAATTGTTGGTATAGGAAGTTTTAGAAGTACTTATATTTCAAAAAAACATCAAATTTATAATCAAAATTTCGGTAGAAGACATCCTAATGCAAAAAAAGTACCTATTAGTTTCCTATATATTGGACCAGTCATAGTTTCATTTTTTAACTCAAAGAAAAAAGATTTTAGCAATTTTGAAATGGTGTTAGTTCATAACATTAACTTATTTAAAGAGAAAAATTATTTTTGCACAATTTCGAAAAATTGCCTAAATTGGACCGGTTCAATTTTGGCAATTACCCGGTGGTCCATTTTGAGCAACTACCACGTGTTTTACAAAACCACCCAGGAAAAAAAATAAGAAAAAACAAATATGGCATGGTAATAGGAGAAATCGAAAGAGAAAACCTTACTTGAAAACTTCCATAAAAAAGATTTTGCTTAGAGTTTAATGGTTCTAAGGTAAATTCTTAGGAAAATCCTAAAAATATTACATTAAAATTGTGTAAATTACGTTTAACTCTGTACACGCCAAGCACTAAGGCCAACTAGTTGAGTTTGTTGCCGATCAAAAGTTCTAGGTGGAAGTATGTTACAGTGTTGCCAGATGATATGGCACTTGTTTCGGAGAAATGTACTGTGGTCCAATTTAGGTAGCGGTTCAATATAGGCAACCTTCCCCTACCCATATACTTAGTAAACCAAGTATAGATATCCCCAATATCTGAGAGCCTCTTCTTGTCCAAAACTTCACACTCCAATAAGCACGTAGGCGGAGTCATCAAGCTTCATTACACATGAGTAGCCTTAGAATTATGATTTAATTTACACTTGAAAATGGTTAGAGATACTAACTAACCGAAACGTTTTGTTAAGTAACAAAATAAAGACAATGGAAGTCCGACGGTAAGGTAATTTTTTGATATTACTTCATTGTCTACCACCTTCAAACAAACATTAAATTAATTATGTTTACTTTGATGCGACAAAAAAAGTCACTGTATTCGTTCGTGTATAATTACCTTATACAAATTTTAGAAACAATACGGCCCTATTCATTATTTTTGAGTTTGTTTTCTTAAGTAGCCCACAGAGTGCACATTTAAGGGCAAACACTAGTTACGCAATCGACATTTCGTTTTATCGAAATTTCGGCCAAATATCCCTCTTAGGAGTAGATGGACCTACAGTTTCAAGTTAATAAAAGGAATTGAATTTATAAATTAATAAAAGCAGAAAAAGAAATATGGGCAAATTTTACCAAATATCGTTTTTTGCTTTTGTTAATTTATTAATTTTTTTTTTAAACCTTAAACTTTAGATAATTGCTACCCAAACAGGGGTATTTGGCCGTAAAAGTAGTGTCTACCCAACAAATTCTTAAAAAGGGATTTGCCGTTAATCTATTGACGTAGGTCCACGTACATACATTACGTAGGTAAATATAGCGGTAACTTTGCTTGTTAGATAGCAATTCACTTAGAACAACGACAACGTGGGCAAAAGCTCATGATTTGCATTTTAATATTTTGGTTAATTATTAATAAATTCTTTTTATCACACATAATTACCGGAAAAATTAGAAGAAACCATCGATATCGTGTCCATCTTGAATTTTGTGACCATGAGAAGTAAAACAATTCTCAAAATATATTGCAACATGCAACGGCAATTGGCAATTTCCTTTTAACATATTTATGTAATATTTCTTATTAATGCGACGCTAGAATGCAAAGAATCTCCAATATTAATGGCGGTACTATAATGTAGTCAGTATCCATTACTGTCACAGTCAAAGTTGCCTGGTTAGTTAATTATTGTTAAAAACTTTTGTGCAATCCAATATCACAGTGTCATTATCAAGGTAGCCGGCCGAGTTGGGTGTCGGGATGCGTAAAGGCATAACGTACTATTATTCAGAGCAGTTGTACTCTCGATCGCAGTATACTATGGTTTTACGTTACGCGTAATTTTAATGGACAATGTGTATCGCGATTCAGAGCATGAGTTTGTTTTAACGTGCTGGAACGCAGTATTTAATGTCTCTAAATAAAGGCGCGTGTCTCAGCCAATTTATACTGCGATTCAAACCCCACAGTTGTTGAAAACACCTTATCAGAAGGTTAGCTCTCGGTCTCAGAAGATTTTTTTGAAAATATGAACTTAGACGATTCTGAAAGACATTTCGACTTTACACCTATAAATAAAAGTCCACAAGGAAATATTCAACAGGTTACCGAGGTTGATTTCATTTTGGAAACAGAGAAAAAGGAATCAGATGTTAACAGAAAACACACTTCTGAATTAGAAAGTCTAAAATTTGGTAGTTTACGATATTTTTCCTAATATTGCCATAAATTTAATTTAATTATAATTGATACGTGTTGATAACTCAAGATAGTCAAAAAAGCATCAGCAATATAAATTATGTAATAAATACTTTGCGGTAACTTGTGATACAGATTGTTCTAACAGCAACGCCCAATTATTAAATCCATTATATCGTGGGCGTACAAGCAGAACCCTATAAGCCCATTTTTTAACAAATTGAGATTACCTCACCTACAAGTCCGTATGGTGATTCTTTAAAAGATATAGATCCTACAGATTTTGTCCAAATTTATTTTATTTTAAGAGACAGAATCATTTATGTGCACTTAAGGGACTTTTGTTAACGCCGCGCCAGCAACTTTGAACAGGAAAACACCTGTAAGTCCATTAAGTAAATACTCGCAGGGTTGAACTATTAGTTGGTAGTTTACATTGTTTCCACCTGTGGCTATAATACTTCTGAAGAAAGCAATAGCGATGAGGACGAAGACGAATACCTTCCATTAAGCCATTATATGCCAAAAAAATAATGAATATAAACAGAAAAAAAAACCTTAAGTCCAAACTTTGTTATGTTACCTTGAAAAAATACTAATAAAAATAAATAATGTTTATGTATGTAACTGTTTTACTGATACACAATCCTTTAGAAATAGTAAATAAACGTTCTTTACAGATTTAAAATCACCTAATGCTAAATACAAATTTTACAGGTAACTTCAAATCTTTATTTCCATTTTTCTCGAATCTAACTTTTTGGACTTACATGATTCTGCTTGTACAGGGTTATCCAACCAAGACTAGACAAGGCGATTTTTTGAATTTTCCTGTACTTTTATAAAAAAACTGAAATAGCCATCTTAAGTCATTTTCTCCCGCGAATTCGAATATCTTCAGCAAAAAACAATTGAACATCAAACAAAAGTACTAGGGGTCACTTTGATATTTTTTTAAATGGAACACCCTGTATATTTTTACATTTTTAAATTCCACATAAAATTATAATTATTTTTTATTAAATGCGCTATTAGTCTATACTTCATAGTTTCCGAGATATTGACTCTCGAAAAGTGACATTTTTGAACTTTGACAGCTTATAACTTTCTAACAGTACGTCTTAGAGCAAAACGGCTTACATGTCCCTATCTTCAATTTTTATTATCTTCCCAAAAAAATCAACTTCCAGTTAAACCGGAACAACTATATTTCCTGCTTTCGAGTTACATCCGGTTTAACCGGAAGTTGATTTTTTTGGGAAGATAATAAAAATTGAAGATAGGAACATGTAAGCCGTTTTGCTCTAAGACGTACTGTTAGAAAGTTATAAGCTGTCAAAGTTCAAAAATTTCACTTTTCGAGAGTCAATATCTCGGAAACTATGAAGTATAGACTAATACGCTCACTGGGTGCAATAATGGCACATTAAAAAATTGTAAGTTTTGAGAAAATCAACAATTTGTAATCTGGAAATTAAATATATTGAGTTTTAAAGAAGCTGTCTTATTTAATTAGAAAACTAATAATAAATTATGTTGAATATTTAAGGTCGAATGGTATTGCACTTTATTTTTTTCATTCAAACTGTATATATTTTTTTTAAATGGCAAAATATTAAGTTGTGCCATTGTTGACTTTTACGTACATACGTCACTTCATTAAATAAAATGGTCTATTTTAATAATTAATTTTGATTAAAAATATATGTTTCTGTTTTAACAATATTTTATTGCAAAAAGGAACAGGAACAGGTTAAAAAATAAAACATGTTGTTTATTTAGTTTGAACATGCTAGCTTTTAACAATAAATAACGACACATAAATAAAAAAATTTACAATTGAAAAGGCAATACTGGCACAACTAAACTTATTCCACTAAAATTAGCAATAAAATATAAAATAATAACATGCAATATTGACACCACCTGTAATATGCCACTGTTGCATTATTAAAAATGTAAAATTTGTTCCAACTTATCGTATTAAAAATCAAGTGCCACTGTTGTCTGCGTACTCGATCAAAAAGGCTCGAAATTCAATAGTGACACGAGTGCCATCTAGCGAGTTCCACTAGAGATAATTTTATGCCACTATTGTTAGTGTGACAAATAAGGTATTCAAGGTAATATGGTATCACTTACTCAATATGACCAATTATTGAGATGTGCCACTATTGCACCCAGTGAGCGAATAGTGCATTTAATAAAAAATAATTATAATTTTATGTGGAATTTAAAAATGTAAAAATATACAGGGTGTTCCATTTAAAAAAATATCAAAGTGACCCCTAATACTTTTGTTTGATGTTCAATTGTTTTTTGCTGAAGATATTCGAATTCGCGGGAGAAAATGACTTAAGATGGCTATTTCAGTTTTTTTATAAAAGTACAGGAAAAGTCAAAAAATCGCCTTGTCTAGTCTTGGTTGGATAACCCTGTACGCCCACGATATTATACTGTTTTCCAGCACGTTAAAACAAACTCATGCTCTGAATCGCGATACACATTGTCAATTAAAATTACTATTAGCCTCTGAAAATTTTCTTTTAGACTTTTTACTGCAAAAGTGTGTTTTCTGTTAACATCTGATTCATTTTTCTCTGTTTCCAAAATGGAATCAACCTCGGTAACCTGTTGAATATTTCCTTGTGGACTTTTATTTATAGGTGTAAAGTCGAAATGGCTTTCAGAATCGAAAGTTCATATTTTCAAAAAAATCTTCTGAGACCGAGAGCTAACCTTCTGATAAGGTGTTTTCAACAACTGTGGGGTTTGAATCGCAGTATAAATTGGCCGAGACACGCGCCTTTATTTAGAGACATTATATACTGCGGTCCAGCACGTTAAAACAAACTCATGCTCTGAATCGCGATACACATTGTCAGTGGCGGCTTGTGACTAGCGAGTCAAGGGGGGCGCTGGCTTTAAATAAAAGAAATTTTAAATGTCTATTATTTTCAAAAGTACGTGTCTGTTTTTTCTAACTTTCTCGTTGTAAATTTTAATTTCATCAGCATAAGCACTACTTAAACAAGTTAAAATATTAGTCCTAACATCTCAAAACTTACCACATTATTACGATGTTTTGCACTAATTTCATGTTTTTTTATTTTCTCTGAAAGATGTTTTAAGTCCTGCACCCCATTTATAGTCCAATTATCATCCCCGTCAAAAAGAAGACACACGAAACAAAAAAAAAAGAATTTTTGTCCTCACAACCGCATACCTATTCAGAATTTTTTATTATATATTTCTTTGTCAAACTGACGCGTAAACTGTGCCTTACTTTTACATTTTGATTGCACTTGTACTATGTTTTTCTAGTGCCGCCCTGCATTTTTTAAATCAAGTTTTTTACTTAAGCTCAGAGAACTAAACACAAGCTTCTGTAAATCACTGACCTTCATATTACCCGACATTTTCCAACTTTATAAGTTTTATAACGTAACTAATAAATCAAAACAAATAAACAAAACATTAGCGCCTAGCGGCATCGACAGGTCGCCTCGTCAGAGCACATAATATCGATTATTCTACCGTGGCATCGCGAACAGCTGTTGTTGGGCGCGGAAAATTGGAGCTCGTCCGTGGCCGCTCGTTGTGCGATGTGTAGGTGACGTCACGCCTTTGTCGTCATGGCAACTCATCGAGAAGCCGCGTTGAATCGGGACGGATAATCGGTCGCCCCCGCCCGCCCACGCTTAGTATAACATTGAGAGCGCGGAACTCGCTTGTCTATGAGTATAACCTGCCCGTTGGAATAGGGCTATGTTTGGTTTATGCCCGCGCTTAGTATAACCTACCCGCTGGAATAGGGCTATGTTTGGTTTGAATTATTTTAATCGATTGCTTACATAGATTGCTTTATTGGTTTTTTAAGTAAAGTATTTTTGGATTCTGTTTGAAATAATTGCAGGGAGGGCGGCGCCCCAGAGCCCTTCATTAACGAGCCGCCACTGCACATTGTCCATTAAAATTACGCGTAACGTAAAACCATAGTATACTGCGATCGAGAGTACAACTGCTCTGAATAATAGTACATTATGCATTTACGCTGCCGGCGTCAACAGATAAAATGTAAAAAGGGAGCTAATTTGGGTCGGCTATGCATGTCCTCTGATAGTTTAAAAAAAAAGTGGTAGGTACGCCACTGACATTTTTCTATGTGGATATTATTTCTGATTAGCCTAATCAATTCTACACAAAAATGGTCTCTTGCGTTTTTCTTCTAAGGCACACTGTTCTTAATTAAAATAATTAAATTAAATTAGCTTCATTTTGGAGTATTGACGAATAATTTTTGATCACATAAATCTTAGTTATCCTGGAACGGTGACGTTCTTAAAAACATAATTAACGCCTTAACGGCCGTCTTATCTGCATTTCGTCCAAGAAGAACTACCTGTGTTACTTGAAGATGTACCATATGCGCTAAGGAATCAAATGTGGTACATGCATGATCAGCATGATGGAGCTCCTGCTCATTTCAGTGTAATCGTTCGCGACCATTTAGATGCAGTTTATCCGAATCGTTGGATAGGTCGCGGAGGAGCTCAACAATGGCCAGCAAGATCCCCTGATCTCAATGGTTTGGATTTTTTCTTGTGGGTCATCTTAAAACTCTAGTGTATAAAACTCCCATTAACACTTTAGAAAATTTAAGGGAGCGAATAATTGCACATGCCAAAATTAAAAATATTATCTAAAGTAGGTACTTTCGGAGATATTACAAAAAACGTATTAAAAAAGGAAAAATTCAATACCCTGCAGCCCTGTAGCAAAAAATTTAAGCCGTTTAGGGCATATGTTTATATGAACTTTTCTTCATAAAATGACTTGAGGAATCACACCCTAAAATATTAGCACGTCATTAAGGAACAGCCTGTATAAATAATTAATTAAAGGGTGCCGTTTTCATTTATGTCAATACAGAAAAATACAGCAATTAGGTTTGTCAACCGAATATAAAAAAAAAATATTCAGAGGGGGATTACTAATTACTTAACCTATGTTTTTGGTTTACCATTTTTTAAAGCCTAAATACACATGTTTCGACCTATGCGGGTATCATCAGACCTTAGAAACAGTTAAAAACATCATTTTTGACTACAAAAATAAGCACGTTACAAATAAATTGAATACGAAACAAATTACGAATTTGCAGCAAATAGTATGTGGTTCAAAATAGGGATATTGCTAACCCGTCGCCGACTCTGGGGATAATACAGACCAGCGTCGAAACGTATGTTCAGGTTCAGATCACGGAGTCCCATAAAGTACTTGCGTTTAAGCTTTAGCTGCGTCATAGAATGTAAGGAAAATTTCTCTTTCTATAGTCAGTGTATAAAAATGTCCTAGAATGTTTTGTTTCTTCGTAATTGTACGTCACATGTTTCACAATACTTCATTGCTTAACGTCCGTATATTTATTACGTATCTACCTATTACTTTTTCGTACCAACCAACATTAACGCAAAATCTATAAATACGTTCATAGTCCGAGATCAGAAATAGATTTACGATTAATAATTTATAACCCTCATCATGTATGTATCGCAGGCGTTTAAGGACTGCATTAGCGGTAATAGACAGTGGCGCTTCAATAAGATAAAAAAAACAATCTAGAACAGATAAAGATGTAATAATGATTGCATTTTCGTTAAAATATAATGTAATAAACTGTCTAACATTAAATTCCTCTTAAAAATTTACACCCGTATTCACAAAAGAGTTTTAAATTTAGTCCATTAAATTATTTAGATCTTCTTGTCTCCCAGTAAAATTTACACCGTGTCATTATTTTAGTTCGCCATACCGTGCGAGCAAGTTATTTGCATCAAAGAGGGCCTTGCATCTAAGGACGCAATGCTTAGCCGTAGAGCTTAATACCTGTTGGGTGTCAGTAACTACCTGAATTAACAGTCAATAATTAATTTGATTCATCGCTAATTTTTCCAATTTCTTGAACAATTCACACAATGGGCTTTACGAAACAGCACAAAACATTCATGGTTAAAGCGTATTTTCGAAACGGGGTTAGAGTAAATGGTAAGTGGCAATACAATCCGGGTTTGTGCATGAACGATTTTCACGAACATTTTCCTAACGTTGCTTTTATTGCTGGGCATTTTTATCATTGTCTGAAAAGAACCGTGCATGGCTGTGTTTAGGGAAACAGGTTCTATACAACACAAAAAGGAGCAGAAAGATCATCTGTAAGAATAGAAGTACTTGTTGCAAACGTTCGTGAAATAATGCAAAATACGCCAACAAATTGTATAAGACACCTGTCACAAGAAGTGGGAAGATCTTATTTATGGAACATGCAGGACTATTCTTAAGAAGCAACTAAATGTATTTTCTTATAAAGTGCAAGTATTTCAAGAAATACAAGCCGCAGATTTTGAAAGACGCAGGAATTACTCTCAATGGTTTACCCAAAATTTATTGGAAATAAATGATTTATTAGACCTATTCCCACCTAGATCACATTTTTTTACGGTTATGGATTACTTCGTTTTTCCTCATTTAAGGAACACTATTTTTAACACACCAGTTGCATATTTAGAACAATTACAAGAAAGGATTATCCAAGAATGTGGTAACATTTCTCCAGAGATGCTGGTTAACACTTTTCAAAATATGAAGAGACGTGTGGATTTATGCTTGGAGCATGGCGGTGGCCAATTTCAGCAATTTATGTAATTATTTTTCTTTTTCTTTCTGTATATTCTCACATTGTTAATTTTGTAAACAACAAAAATAAATTTGTATTTGTTTACTTATTTTATTACTCATTACCTTGGCATATCATGTCATAATATGAATTTGACAAAATTTTAACCTAGATTTGGTTAGATATATCATCCCCATGTATATCATTGTGATCTAAACCAAACCCTACGTTTTTTAATCCAAGCCTCCTTTGATGCAAATAATTTTTGCTCGCACGGTATTTACAAAACAATACTTAGTTGACTTATTCCGACATTTGTCATTTCAAACCTTAAACTGTCAATTTAAGACGGTTTTAACTTTAGATCCGTTTAGTAAATACGGCTGTTCCTGATAATGTGAAATTAATCTCTGTGGTGATAACTATTTCGTTCTTGGTTTTAATCTAATAAATAGGTCACCATTCGTCATCCATAGGAGAAAATTGAGATTATGGTTGAACGGAATTTAACCTTAAAATACTAATAAGAGGAAAAAGCAGGTAAAAATTATGTTAACCTGCATAAATAACAAAAAGCTTCGTTTATTCCGATTTGTTTGGATTGAATAGAATCTCAGTTAAACCGATAGCCGATCCATCCACCCAGTTATAAATCGCGACCCAGCCCATTCAAGGTAGCCGTTTGCGACACGGCAGTACGTGTCTGTCCCAAATTCCACTGGCTGCACCGCCGCGCCGATCTTGCATTTTTGCAACAGGTCAATGAGAACTATTGTCGTAGTCGATTCTTGGTAAGGAAAGGTATTTACGACTGAGTCAGCCGTTTCCGGAAAGGTTTTATGTATAGGGTTTTGTTAAGGTTCTTGCACACGAACACATTTCTTGACGAAGAAAAAAACCTAAATATTACACACTGCAAACCGAACCCAGTCGTAAAACCATTTATTTAACCGAAGTTTATACAACAGCTTATTGTGATCTTAATACGACTGGCACACATCAGCTTGCTTGTCCAATAAACGTCGACGTAAGCCCTTAGCGGTGTAAACTTTAAAACATTCGTAAAGTACATTTCAAAGTATATCGTCTTGGCTTTCGCTATCTGTCATTTATTTTAATAAAACCTCATCGTCTGAAAGGTCTTGAGAAAGTCCGTCTATTGTGCGTTTAAGAAGTATTGATTCTGTGGTACATACAGTGTCACCAGTAAGGTCCGCATTAAAAGTATGGGATTTTTTTTATTAATAACTTTATTCGAAATTTGACTTTGACATCAAGTTCTGCTTCGATCGAGATAAAAATTAAGCAAAAAAATAGTAGTCACGTGATTCGCATTATCTGTCAAATTTTAATTTTTTCCAAAAAATAACTCAAGAGTGGGGTTATTTCTGAAAATATCGAAAAAAGTTATTGGAAAAGGTTTTTTTTTAAATGCAGTTTCTAGCCCACATGCAAAATTTCAGCTGCATAAGATAATTTTGATTTTGTACCTATAATTGCACCACTTTTGCAAAATAAGACTCAACGCAACGTAAATAAAACTTCTTAGTTTTGACAATGCTTTATTTCAGATACATTTTCTTTAAAGTAGCGCTATAAATATTAAATGTGTGTTTTTCTATAAAATCATAAGTGGGCTATTAAAATTTGGTCGCATATGATGCAAAGTTTATCTGTTTTTGACCCTGTATTATAAGGTAACTTCATAAAATAAGTATTTTTGATAACGTAGTTTCTGTCTGAAAGTAATACACCCTCGAATACACCTTAATATTAAGACAAAAAAGAACACAGTGTCATCAGTAAAGTGTTCATTAAGTGGAAAATAAATTTTAGTTTAACTTAACGTAAAGTTTATCTATTTTCAACGATTTAATTTAAAACCCCTTTACTTTATTTTTTTACTTTCCGACACAAACTACGTTTTCAAAAATACTTATTTTATGAAGTTACCTTATACAGGGTCAAAAACAAATAAACTTTGCATCACATGCGACCAAATTTTAATAGCCCAATTTTGATTTTGTAGAAAAACACACATTTAATATGGCGCTACTTTAACAAAAATGTATCTGAAAATAAAGCCTTATCAAAACTGAGAAGTTTTATGTAGGTTGCGTTGAGTCTTATTTTGAAAAAGTGGTACAATTTACAAAATATAGGTAAAAAATCAAAATAATCTTATGCAGCTAAAATTTTGCATGTGGGCTTGAAACTGCATTTAAAAAAACTTTTTCCAATAACTTTTTTCGATATTTTCAGAAATAACCCCACTTTTGAATAATTTTTGGGAAAAAATTAAAATTTGACAGATAATGCGAATCACGTGACTACTATTTTTTTTTCTTAATTTTCATTTCGATCGAAGCAGAACTTGATGCCAAAGTCAAATTTTGAATAAAGCTATTAATAAAAAAAAATCCCATATTATATGATGCGTACTTTACTGGTGACACTGTAGAAATATTAGTGTTGAACTAGTTTTTTATTATGTGGCGATCGTGGGAAAATTATCGCTCTGCATCTAGTTGAAGAAAACGAAATTACTTATCATTGGATGCAAAACAAATTTTTAAGAATGTGTATGAGGCATTAATAAATAGAGGATTCATCAAGCAAGATGCTTGATGCAAATAAGTCATGCTGTCTTACGTCTTCCACTGTATTATTGTTTATTTAACCCCATAGAGCATCTATGGCACCAAGTAAAATCATACCGTGGGAGCAAACATTATTTGCAGCAAAGAGGGCTTGGATTAAAAAACGTAGGGCTTGGTTTAGATCACAATGATATGGGGACGATATATCTAACCAAATCTAGGTTAAAATTTTGTCAAATTCATATTATGACATGATATGCCAAACTAATGAGTAATAAAATAAGTAGACAAATACAAATTTATTTTTGTTGTTTACAAAATTAACAAAGTATACCTACTTGCACTTTATAAGGAAATAAATTTAGCTGCTTCCTAAGAATAGTCTGAATAGTCCTGCATGTTCCATAAGATCTTCCCACTTCTTGGGACAGGCGTCTTATACAATTTGTTGGCGTATTTTGCATTATTTCAGGAACGTTTGCATCAAGTTCTTCTGTTCGTACAGATGGTCTTCCTACTCTTTTTTTGTGTTGTATAAAACCTGTTTCCCTAAACACAGCCACGGTTCTTTTTAGGCAATGATAAAAATCCCCAGCAATAAAAGCAACGTTAGGAAAATGTTCGTGAAAATCGTCCATGCACAAACCCGGATTGTATTTTGTATTACCCCTCACCATTTCCTCCAACCCCGTTTCGAAAATACGCTTCAACCATGAATGTTTTGTGCTGTTCCGTAAAGCCCATTGTGTGAATTGTTCAAGAAATTGGAAAACTTAGCGATGAATCGAATTAATTGTAACGACTGTCAAAGATGACGGAATAACTGATTGATTGTTAATTCAGGTAGCTACTGACACCCAACAGGTTTTAAGCTCTACGGCTAAACATTACATCCTTAGATGCAAGGCCCTCTTTGATGCAAATAATTTTTGCTCGCACGGTAGGTGAGAGCAAAAAATGTTTCCGCTACCCTAAGTGCGAGTGTCGTAAAGTTAATTAAAGCTATTATAAACAATATACCGTCCGAAATCTGAAAAAATTCAGTAAAAGCATATTTATTTTAAAAAGTAGAAGATTCGTATATTTTATTTATTCGTCGCTGATTCTTTTTCTAAAAATGTTGTTGTAAATAAAAGATTTTGGCTAGAAATTTGCGTTGTAGTTGATGTCAAAAAGGCATGACGATATACTTTGACATATATATATATATTATATACTTTAACTTTACCATGATAAATTAGGCAAACCCCACTGTAATATAATAAGTTTTTGAGGATCTTTGGTAGGTAATAGTTGTTCTATATAATAACAACATTATAACTTATAATATTATATAGAATAAGATCTATTTTTTCAAGAAATCCAATTTTTACAAAAATATTTACATGATGATGGGGTTCCAGAAGCAAGTAACACGGGTTTTTATGTGCAATGGCTCCATTATTAGCTAAAATAATAAATTTCGAATCGTCAAAGTGCTGTTTTATACAATATGTGAATGTACCGTGTCTAATTTAATATTGTTTAATATGGTTATTAAATGGATGGAATTTTTTTATTGTTACTTAACGGCAGGAAATGATTATTGAATGTTGAAAAGGCATGTGAAATATTTGTATACTTTGTTTTTCCAGTTAATACCTTTGCTTTATTAGTCACAGAATCATTAATTTATTGATTGCTGGTCTGTTTTATAGTCGCTAATTAGTGTTACTTACCTCCTATAATTTATTAATGAAATAATCTTTAGTACCTATATTATTTAATTTATTTCGTAGAGTATCTATTTAGACATAGGAATTCAATGGTCTGATTAAATAAATTATATTTTATTTGAAAAATCCCATAAATTATAAGGTTAGCAAAGAGTTATAAATATCATATAGTATAGTAGATATAGTATCTATACATCATCATTGGTACTATTATAAAATTGTAAGTTACCGACTGAATTAATCCTAGAATCATGAAATTTCGAGGCTTAACGTGCGTAGGCATCCACCGAAAAGGACCACTGGGATCAGTAAAAGAGGAGATAAATCGGATAGCTAAACAAATTGCGCAAAGCAGATGGACAGGGCTGACAACTGGTAGCATCTCCAGGCAATTGTGGCCCCTACTTGACGGCAGGAAAACCGCAGCGCTATTACAGAACAGTCGGAAGGACCTAAGAAACACCACTGCAGTAGTCACCGGACATTGCCTGTTCGGTAGATACGCTGAACGTATGCAAATACCAACTAACGACTTCTGTAGAAGTTGCAGAGATGAAGAAGAGGAGGAAAGTATTCAGCATTTCTTGTGTGAATGCCCCGGCCTCGCGAGAAGAAGGTTCAATGCCCTGGGCGAACCATTCTTTAATGGTCTGGAGGAAGTAAGCAGCCTGCAACTGGGTCGACTCACTAAGTTTATTAAAAGCAGTGGCTGGTTTGAATGAGCTGTCAGGATTCTTCTACGCTCTACGTGGCGTTAACCATCAGGTAGCTGATGCGGATAGGTTCCGCGGAACATGTGTCATTACAGGACTACACGTGTGACTGTACGTGTGACTGTTTGGAAAATGCCAGAGGTCTGCCACTCTACCCTAATGGGTAAAAACGGGGGTAGAAATTTTCATAGAAATTTCTGTATCTCACTCAATCCCAACTAAAAATGGTGGTTTAAAAATTGGTATATAAGTTCCTTTAATAAAATAATAATTCCCGTGTTGCGTCATTTTTTCAAAATTCACTAGGGGGTTAAGGGAGTGTCTATACATTGAAGCTATATTGCTGAAAATTGCTGCTATATGCTTACTCTATTAAAATAGACAAGTACCTACGTGTTTTGACGTTTTGGGAAATTTTGCCCCTAGGGGAAGAAATGGAGGGGGCGATTTTCCAACGCAACCGCTGGGAAAGAAAATATAAGTAAAAAAATTGAGACAAATTCTTCGCTTGGAACAAATAATCATGTGTCTATATAATACAAGATATTAACGATAGTTTTGTCCCCAGGGGGTGGAAACAAAGGCATAAAGGTTTATATTGGAAAAAATACTTTTGGTCCAAACTTCTTGAAACTCAGCATAATTGCTAATAAGTACTCTCAAACACAAGTAATAAAACACAAACTCTTATTTTTTTGAAGGTCGCCCATAAGGATGATATTATAAAAATTTGTTAGTATCGGGATAAAAAAAATGTTGACGGACTTTCTTGAAACTCAACATAAATACCCTACTATATCTACAATTAATTAATATTTTTTTTGAAAATAATTCCCTAAAGGGATGAAAAGGGGTTCCATTTTACCCCTAAGGTGTTTATAAAATTATCAGCGATCTGTAATGCAATAGATAGTATTTTTAATAATAATGACGAATCTACATTTTTGGTATTATTTTTTAAACAAAGCTAAGCAAAGGAAAGAAAGAAAAAACTAAAAGTCTTCCTCTACAAAATTTAATAGAATATAGAAATTCTTTAGGGGTCTCTACATGTTTCGAACGTAGAAACGTTCATCTTCAGGAGACAGAAAAATTTTATATTGTGCTGATGGTATTAGCAGAAGAGAAAATGGTATAAAACATTAATGGCATTGAACAACTGAAATGTAGAAGTGAAGTATATAAAAAAATTGAGGAGAGTTAAAACATGCTGAGCATGTGAATAAAGTTAGTAAAGGAAGTCTAAACAACTAAACCAAATGAGGAAGAAAAAAAAGGGGCCTTCCAAAGAGAAGGTGTCGAGGATTTTTTAAATCATTTACATACTTTTTTTTGTAAAATCATTGGAATGTCTGTAAGACAGTATAAAGATAAGAATCGTCTGTCGAAGTCAAAATGTCAGAATAGTTGAAAAATGGTTTTGGGGTACTGGGGGTTAAAGCCTAATAACCCCACGAGAGGTTAATTTAGATAATATGCTATTTTCAGCATATTATCCAAATTAACCCCCAGTACCCCAAAACCATTTTTTTAACTATTCTGACATTATGACTTCCACAGACGATTCTTATCTTTATACGGTCTTACAGACATTCCAATGGTTTTACAAACTTTTTTTATATAAATGATTTAAAAAATCCTCGGCACCTCCTCTTTGGAAGGCCCCTTTTTTTTCTTCCTCATTTAGTTTGGTTGTTTAGACTTCTTTACTAACTTTATTCACATGCTCAGCATGTTTTAAATCTCCTCAATTTTTTTTATATACGTCACTTCTTACATTTCAGTTTTTCAATGCCATGAAAGCTCCATTAATGTTTTATACCATTTTCTCTTCTGCTAATACCATCAGCACTGTATAGAATTTTTTGTCTCCTGAAGATAAACGTTTCTACGTTCGAAACATGTAGAAACCCCTAAAGAATTTCTATATTCTATTAAATTTTGTGGAGGAAGACTTTTAGTTTTTTCTTTCTTTCCTATATTTTCAACTCCACTTTAAGCATGGACTACTTCTTCAAATTAAAGCTAAGTAAGTATAGTAGATAAATTTCATTTGTATTGAAAGAGAAAGAAATAATGTAAGAAAACACCAACGAAATTTCTTTATAAAAATAATATCGGTACCTATTAAAGGATCTATTGGGTAGTGTATATGGTACCCGTTGCTTTGTTTCGATAGCGAATTTATAGCAATTAAATTGCCCCCACCAGTTTTTAAATAATATACTTATCTGGAGCTTTTCGTGGAGGTTCTTTTTGATCCATATCTGATAATGTAAATGTTTTAAAAAGTAATAAAACTTATTTTTCTTATGTATCTACCTACCCACTAAGGAAAATATGTAGTAATAAAATTGTTATAACTTCAACCATTGCCTTCGCCTTCGTCCAACCACCAGGTATCTACATATAGGTAAATATCGGATGTTCTTTAATTAATCTATTAATATTGTTATTCGTATTCATATTAAGTCAAGGTAAAAATCTAAATTGGCAGAGTAGCTTACCGCTTTCAAGATGTTAGAGAACTATTTACGATGTAGGTAGGTACCTACTGCTAACATAAAGTGAATCATTAAACCAACATTTATTTTTAAACCTGGTTTATTTACATGTTACTAGCATTGTAAAGCAAATCTGATTATGACCGTGGCGGTCTTTTACACTAATTTTTTACGGATCAAAAGCGGAAGTCGACTCGGGTGCAAGGTGACACGCTATTGAGGTTAATGAGTTCATTTTTGTTTTGATTACACGCTTATTTTTCATTTGTTTCGCAATAATACATCCAAATTGCGCCAAATTCATAAATTAGCTTTATTGTCAATTATTTATTTTATGTACGTTTTAGCGACGGTATTAAGCTCGACGTAGATCCTATTGATCTATCTATAGGAATTCTAAGACAGATTTTTTATGGTCGATCATTCATTATTTAATCGACAGTCCATGACAAGTCCTGAGTCCTGATGCCGACAATAATTAACTTTTCAACCATGTAGGACTATAGAAATTAAAATTATTTCTTCTCTATAATAATAATCAAAAACCGCCAAACACATTTTATATACCTAGCATGTCAAGGTTTACGTAATAGGAAATCCTTTCCGTGTGAGAATTTACGTTTTCCATCGTAATTTCCTTTTCGTGGTCTGGAACGTTTAATCTTTCCACTCTGTCTGTTCGAAAAAGTGGCCGTCTGTTTCCAAATCCTGTCAAGCACCGCCCGACCCGTCTACTTTTAAAAGTTTCGCCCGGTCGTGATTCGATTTGATGGCCCGTTTAAAGTTTTGCTCTTTTGTTCCGAGCTTTTATTAAATTTATAATCATTTTAGGATATTACTTCTCTTACTACAGGGTGTCCGGAAAAAGGAGGTCAATCCGTTAACTATACATTCCTTAAGCAAAAAAAATATGACATTTTTCGTTTTTGATCGAAACTTACATTGTAAATGGTTAGTTTTACTAGAAATGAACAAATTGATATGCTCCTAATTTTTGGAGTGACCAGAAAAATTCTTCTGAAGCCGCAAGATTGTATGTATTGTATGTTTTATAAACTATAATGCCATTACAACTTTAAATTAAAGCCATATTGATTTTTAAAAACATTCCATTGTTTTTCAAAGACGCCTTTATATTTCCTTAAAGAGAGGGCGGCAATAATGCATAACGCTTTTAAATTTGCGATTAGGACTTAAGGCAAATTTTTTTCGTGTCAATTTTAAAATAGCATAGGAGTGTATGGTATCAAATTGTTGGGAAAAAAGCTCGTTTTAAATATCCTAGTGAACCACCATCGTTCCATTTGGAAAAATGGAGTAAATGTCAAGAAAAGAAAATTAAATTTTTTAAACGCTTGTTACACTTAGGAAGTCAATTAGTATGACATAATTTAAATTTTATACTACTTGACTATAAATTAACAGATTTAATTAATTTGTAGCACTCTAGATTAAAAATTAAAAATAAACCTAAAAATGGTATAACAAGTCAAAAAATGACAAGTGAGGTGTCATTTTACTCGGAATGTTATGCTGAATCCCAATAAGTAAAAATATACAAGATGTCCCATTTAAAATAACAAAGTCAAGGTCACTTCCGGTCAAACCGGAAAATTATGCCAATAAATGCTGGCTCATCTCTTATGCATATTGCATAATCTCAAAATTTCATTTTAATATCTATAAAACAGAAAAGTTATAGGGAACGTCTTTTGAGAAACACCCAGTATACACAAAATCTTTCATACACCCCCAGACTAATTTAGGACAAACTGTATCAATATTTTTTTATAAAACAAACATAACTTAAAATGTTAATTTCTGCGCCCAAGCATTTTTCCAAAAAAAAAAACAGTGTACTGGATTTACTGAATTTATTCCAAGTTACAGATTTACACTGTATGCCCTATGCACGTAACTATCTACCAAAACCAAGAAATATCAGTTCTGAAGTTTAGGCATTCGTATATTGGCAAACTTTACTGCTTTTGCATTATATAAGTTTGATGTGGAACAAGCCTTGGGCATAAGAATGTTACGCAGACTCAACATACCCCAAGTAGCACAGTTGGCCCAATGTAAAGGCTATATTGGTTAAAAATTGTTAATTGGCCCAATATTGACGATTTTTAGCCAATATTGGCAATTAATTGGCAATATAACTTTTTCCTTTATGATAATTCTATATTTACCCAATATTGTGCCAATATTTATAATAAATATAAAAAATTTAAATTATTTTAAATTAAAAAAAGTTGAGATAGGTGGATATTTATAATATATAAATTTAGACATCTTGTTTACAAACTTTCTTCGTTTGTACTAAGCATAAAATATTATGTTTTCTAATATTGGACCAATATGGGGCATTTATTGTGATTTATTGACTAATATTCACAGGGTTAACTTTTTATTTTAAAAGTTAATCATAATATTATTCTTATTTTAAAATTATTATTACACGATTTTTCCGTACCGCGGGAAGTTTGAGCGAAACAAAATAAAAGGTCAATGCTTATGACAATAATGAAATGCTCGGCTTGACTCATGTGCCAATCGCCAAAGCCGCCATTTTGCAAACAGTCTTGTTACGGCCGAGACGTGTCGCACATGCGTGAAATTTGTGTGGTGACTAGTATTAAAATAACAATTAAATACCTATATTTAAGTGGAAAAGTTAAGAGAATTTTAGTTTTAGTGAAAGATAGAAGAATATAGGTATTCCAGTAGCTCTGAATAAGGTAAATTTGAAATTGCTACTAAGAACCTTTTATAGGCGTCCTAACCTAAAATACATTTATGGAGTTACCTAAATAAAATAAAGAAATATAGATAACTAACCCGCAGCCACTGCTAACTAGAATAAGCTTGTTTAAAAAAAAATATTTTGTTAAATGAACTATGTAACTAATTTTTCATTAAAAAAATATGAAACGTTTCCAAAGTTGGGCCAATATTGGCTAAATAAATCTTTTTCTTATTTTCGCCCTTACTAGTTTACAAGCAGAATTCGTAGTAAATCAAAAATTTCTAGTAATGCCAGGAATAATAATCAATGTTATCATCTATTTTTAACGAAATAAATAATTTTTGGCTTAAAGATGCTGATAAATGTATAAAAATACAGGATGTCCCCATTTTTATGTTCAAAAATTAAACATTTTGTGGAGAGAGTTACTCTACGCGAAAAATTGTAAATATATGATTCAAAACAGTACGAGGTGTTAATTGTTACTTCTTCTTAAAAATTATTCGAAACTTTCAAAAAAGCCATCTTCAGGTAGTCATTAACCCCTTTTAAAAACAAGGCGGTTTTGGATTGTGTTTTCATATGCATAAATGTCTCCAAAAACTGAACATAAAAATGTGATTTCCTGCATATACTGTTTTCAACGGCAGCTGCATCTCTATGGCGGAAAAAAGGTTTATACCTAATGCAAAATATAAAAGTGTTAAAAGGTCATTGGAAGAAATTGTTGGGTCTTCTCATGCAAAAAAACGAGCCGATAAAAAATATACAACTATTTCCAGTAAGAGAAAAACTACGATGAGAGTGACATGCAAACACATTTAATTGCAAGCGACGTATTAGAAGAAACTGATCTTTGTACCTGGCAGGTGCGGCAGATAGAGAAGGCGGGCGCAAAAGTAGGTCAAAGTACTCAAAGTAAAGGATTTTTGTTTTCTAATAAAATAATATAATATATAACTTATATATTTATTCAGTTTTTTTCTTTACACTTTGATACTTTTGTTTTGTTGTCATATTTTATAAATGAATAAACTGAATTTTCATAATTTATCATCGTTTTATTCACAATTCCCGTTTTTCTAATCCTACATATTGGTCACGACGAATGACTATTTTGTTATATAGGTATATTTATTATATATACATATTGGTCCAACAAAGAAAAGGCAAGAATTGGTTTTATTGGTACAATATATGTTTTTCATATTTATACTATAATGAAAATAAATATTGGTCCGATGTGAATATTTAATATTTATCCAGTATTTAATATAAATATTAGACCAATATTTATTTTCATTATAGTATAAATATGAAAAACATATATTCTACCAATAAAACCAAATCTCGCCTTTTCTTTGTTGGACCAATATGTATATATAATATTTTACCAATATTGGTGTGCTACTGGGATACCTCCTTATCGAACCAAACGAAAATAACAATAATAAAAATTGAAGCCGTCTGGAAAGGACACAGTCAGATGACAACATAAATATAGGTACAAGGTAAACCATTCTATAATCTCCAAAAGATTCCTTATAAAATATGGATTATACAAATTTTATTCCTACTACAAAGTCGACTTGCTGCGAGCAACAACCGTCATGTTTCTCGCTTCGAACAAATAAGCCGACTATAAGGCGAAATTATCACATTTTTCGATGAGACACACATGCTGTGTTACATGTGAAGCGATTTTATAAATATATAAAATAAATCTCATTATCGTGTAATACATCGATTCTTGGTAATACATATCACGTGTTCTAAAATCGCCGGTTTTGAGTTTCACCCAGCACCAATTGGAGCGTGAAGCTTAATAGTTTCAGCGAAAAAAAGAAAATCGCGCATTTATACTTTTTACTGTGCAATTAAACAGAAACGTTTTGCATTTAAATATTACTTCAGATATTTAACGAAGTTAAATTTTTAAATATAAAGATAGTAATAATTATTATATTATTACAATTATTGGTATAAAGCGTTATGATAAAGAAAGGGTTCAGCCTTTTATTTAGAAATTTTGAAAGCATTTTTTTTTTAAATATATTATACAGGCAGGGTTGGGTAACGACGCGTAGAAAATTAATTTTCTACATACGTGTAGAAAATAGCGTAGAAAATGTAGAAAGTTATGTAGAAAAAAGAAGAATACCATAGAATTATTTTCTAAACAATAAGAGATTGTGGAAAGCTGTGTAGTTATAGCTAAGGAAGTTTACAACACAGAAATTTATGCCGTCTGTTCAGACAATTCAAGCAACATGAAAAAAATGGGAAATCAGATAAATTTGTGGTATACAAATTGCAACAGTCATACAGCGAATCTACTTGCAAAAGAAACAGTTTCTGAAAATATTGCAGGAAAAGTTCAGTCAGTATTCAAAGAGTTTTCTTCACCCGACCTTGAAAATGGCCTTTTAAAATTAGGGGGTAAAAGGGTGATCCTATCTGGTGAAACACGTCGTGTTCTTTTCGCGACTCATTTCTTAATTATTTGGAGAACTTAAAGGCAATGCGAACAATAATTATTGCTGAAGCCACAGTATTTAAAGCCAATATAACAAAACTGGAATTTGACGAAAATCTAAAAAGCAAATTGAAGACAGTAAGTAGTAGTAGTAGTAGTGAAGAATGGATAAACTTGCAATTGCCAAAAGGGTTTGAAGAGTACATCCCCTATGTATAAAACGCCAAAAGAACGTTTTAAATATCTTTTTCCTGGCCGCTAACTCCTTGCATCCTGTTTATCGTGGCAGAATGTTAAGCGAAGATCAAATAAGAGATGTTGATGTGTGTCTTAATAGAAAATTTAGATGCCATGGGGCTAGACAGTCTTAAAGATTTTAAGCGTAATCGCAATATATTTCAAAAACACTGCGATAAAAGGATTACAAACGTGCGAACTTTTTGGGAATTAGCTGAAAGGCATTGTCCTACCTTGTTCCACCTGGCAATTAAGCTAAACACAATTCCTGCGTCATCAGCTTAGCTAGAGATTTCAAATTGGTCATTTTTGTTCATTCACCTATCCGTAACCGACTTACTTCAGAAAATTCAAAGATGTTGACTTACATGAAAAATTAGAAATTATACACTCTTTTAAATATTTGGGAGTAATTTTAGATTCTAAGTTAAAATTTGAATTACATTTTGAAAATCTGGTATCTAAAATTGGACAAAAAATTAATTATTTAAAAAGAATTAGTTAAAATTTAAGTTTATTTTCACGAAAAAACATTTATAACACTATAATTTTACCTCATTTTTATATTGTTCAACTATTTTATACACAGCAAATGATGGGGTCTTTAATAGACTCCAAGTTTTGCAAAATAAAGCTATGCGTATAATTTTAAATGTGGATAAATATATACGAAAATAAATTTAATGTTAGAGAAACTTCAGTGGTTAAATGTTAAAAATTTAATATTTCTTTTGATTTGTACTTTTATTTTTAAAATACAACATAACTTACTGCCTTCTCGTTTGAAAGATTTTATAACTCAAAATTTTGAAAATCATAACTATTCAACCAGGTATAATAAAGATTTTTGTCTAGGTAGGGTATCAAAACATTTGACATATAAATCGGTTTTCTATAAAGGATTAAGTGAATATAATACCTTGAATATAATTAAATCACAGACCTCTTTGAAAAATTTAAAAAAATCATTGAAAAATTATTTATTTAAAAAACAAAATAGTGACTGATAAAAATTTTTTACAGATGATATTGTTAAATTAGTTCAAATATTTTATATAACTTGTTAAATTGTAGCACATTGCTAAATAAATCTTGTTACTACTACTACTACTACTACTACTACTACTACTACTACTACTATTACTACTATCTATTATCACTTGAAGATGAGGGACCATAACAAATCTGACGAGTATTAGCTTGTTAAACTAAAACTAAACTATAATATTTATAACCTAATATAATAATATTATGTTCTTAATGTGTTTGTATTCTTTTTATTTTAACAGTTACTTAATGAAAAATTGTTTTTTAATTCGTTTCTTAAGTTATGTTACCTGATCTGTAATATTATTTTAATGTGTAAAGTGTTTTAATAAACGTCTAAACAAAAATAATAGTCGAAAATATAAAAAAAAATTTCTACATCTTGAGATTTAGAAAATTAGTTGGTGTAGAAAAGTAATTTTCTACGCGTAGAATATACAGTAGAATATGTATAATTTTCTACCTACCCATCCCAGTATACAGGGTAGAGTAAATATAAAAATGATACGCGTATCAACTTTATTATAATTTTTTTAATGTAACATACTGTATATTTTTACATTTATACATTCTACTATTAATTCGAGACATTTTTCATAAGTCATGCCTTATCTTTAACCGGTTACAGTTTAATGCTGGTATATGCATCATTGATATGTTTCTCGACTTAGCAACGTTCTGATCTTAAGTCACAATCTTTAAGGCATGCGACTATGACAATTTGCTATTTAAGTTTGAGATGTCAAAAATGTCTGTGGAACCAAATATTGCTCTGCTGATATTATATCCAAAATGCTCCTCGCTAAAGACAAACACATAGAAATTTTGATTATAATAAGTTGTGAAGATAAAAGTAGGAGTCATAGGGAATTCCGTGATATTAATTTCAATGAAAAGTACTAAAATCGCCCGCTAATCCACAGAGTGTCTAGGGTGGCAATTATCCTCCTTATTGTCTATGATAATTTTAAAGTAAACATAAACAGTACTCCTGTCTCAGTGGTTAAGGAGGCAAACATTTTTGGTATTTATCTTGACGTAGGCCTTACATTCGAAACGCACATAAAGTATAAACTTAAAATCGCTTACATGCGTTTAAAAAAACTTTACAACCTAAAAATCAGTATTTGGTCTTGTTATTTTATTTTATTTCTTCTTCTTTTTTTAGCCATAAATGCGCTGTCTGCATTGGTTGGTTGTGACCTGGAAACTGCTCGAATTTTCTTAAAGCGTTTTTTTCTGTCATTTTAAAGTTTTGTCTGCCTGTCCTCTCTGCTCTTCTCTTTCTTGCGCTTGCGTTGGTCGTTGCCTTGCTGAATCTTTGAGTGAATTAAATATAGGTTTCAGTACTTTACATAATATAGTTTTTTAGTTATTAATATCATTTTGGGCTATATCACACAGGCACAATTTATTTGTGCTCTGTGATATCGGTTCTATATATTCGCGGTATAGTCCAATTTATTTTTATAATACTATAATTAAACAATTTTTTACTGCATTTACTAAATTTATTCCATGTTACAAACTTACACTGTATAGTCAGGCCGTGGAGTGTAGAAGTCAATGAATAGTTTAGTTATATAAGAAAACACGAACGCATGAACCAGAAAATAATTTTCTTAATAATACCTGAAATTTTATGGTTTTATGACAAGACAACGAGTATACGAAAGTATTTAATTGGAAAATACCGCTAACCGGGCTAACCAAAGGCCATTTTCTGGGCCACCGGACTAGGAATGTCTATCTGAGATCGACGTTAGTCTTAACAAGCGATTTTTTGGATCGATCGATACCTGATTCTCTAAAAAAATAGAAAAATAGGGGAAATTTCAATTTTTTAACATACAAATATATCCAACTTATTATGTGTACTAGCTAACTCAATTGATTAATGGGGGGGCTGCCCTCTTTAAAGACACTTCTGCAGGGGAACTTAAAAGTATATTTAAAAAATACCTCGAAAAATACATAAGCTTAAGTTTCCTTTGTTTCTATAAATTGGTACGTTATAACCGCGCTGGGTTCGTAATAAGTGAGTTTTACTGTAAACTGTAATATTTGTCATAAAAAACAAACCAAAAATAAATATAGTTTAAAAAAACTAGAAAACACGCTTTAATAATAATTGGAAAATAAATATAGTTTAAAATAATTCTTGAAACTCTTAATATAAGCAGAAAATAATAATGAACGATAAACATTAGTATTTTTGTGAAAAAAGCGTGGGGTGCTCGATATACGAAAAATATAGCATAAAGCGCCCCACGCTTTTTTCACAATAATACTAATGTTTATCGTTCATTATTATTTTCTGCCTATATTAAGAATTTCAAGAATTATTTTAAACTAGTTTGATTAATTATTAAAGCGTGTTTTTTAGTTTTTTTAAACTATATTTATTTTTCATTTTTTAGTTTGAGTTATTGTTAAGATTTTTTTTTTTTTTAGTAGAGATAGTCATAGAGAGGTCCGGAGTAGAGATGGAATACTGTTACTAATTTAGCAATGACTTTTTGAAATGGCTAGATTTAAATAAGTACCTAGTGGATACCTTTTTTTTTAAATTGCTAGATTCAAAACATTGGATCCACAAACCCGAAGAAACCCGCTCGGCCAACGGACCAACTGATAGCGAAAGAATGTACCAACATTATTAAGCCGAGTGCTCGAGCCGGAAAGTAGGTAGATAGTACGCATGCACAAACGGTGAGCTAGGAAATGATTTAATTCCGGCGATCCTGATCAGGATAATGAGATAAACTCATCAAATTATTGTTGTTGATAAGTCTACAAAATTTAAATTAAATCTGACCGTTGAAAGTGGGTCAAAATCGGGTTCAAAGAAGTCGGTTACAAACAAATATTTCCACGATACATTACTTTCTTCCCTGCTTTCTTAGGAAAAAAGTAAAACTTAAAAAAATACGTGTATTAAAGATCGATTTCTCTCTCCATTAAATTTATCTAGATCGATCCAAGAAGTCGATCAACATCTCTACGGTGGACACCGTTGCTGACTCGGAGGTCCGAACTTTCGTGGAAAAATTCCCGTCACGACATCGCGGTGGGTCCGCGACCATCATGGGCCGACAAAGAAGTGCCGCCGAAATCGGTTTAAAAATATTGCCTTGTTCTCATCACTTTTAAACTCTTAAATAATCGGGCATACTATAATCATAATAGGCATAATATCTTGTAAATTATATATATATATACAGAAATATACTGAAACGTTCCAGACCCGGAGCTATTTTTCGCGTAGAAATGTCCACCATATTTCTTGAAACTAAAATAAAATAACTAATAAAACAGTAAAACTACTGCAAATTCAGACGACATCGGGCCGGGCTAGCCCTACGTTCCCGGAAGATACCCCATGGTGCTTGTCGTCACCAAGGAGCAGTAGAAAACTTCGACGGTTGCGGTTACTTAACAAAGACAGCAGCAATCTTCAACTCATAATTAATAAAAGGCCGAACCATATAAAATTCTAAATATTCTTTTATTTCAATTTTATTATTATAAATGTTACTATCAATATTTTTAATCAGAAAAGTATTATTGACCGCAGGTCAATAAATCGGAAGTAGTGCCAAGTTAAAATGTCTAAAAGACAAAGGTGGCCATTAATTGTTTTAAAATAAAAGAGTGACCCAACCATAACGGCACCATTCGTAAATATAAAAATCAATACACTTTTGCTTTCTAAGGTTCGGGAAATATGGGTCAAGTGCATCGACACAGACCTTTTTAATGTAAATTGTAACAGATGTCAGTTTGTCTCGCTGGTGTATTTTCATTATGGGGTACTTGAGAACAAAAGCTAGACGTTATTACGCAGTAATAATGCTACCTCTAAACGTTGATAATAATCTGCAATGCTAGGTAAATAAATGGAGGAGGGTTAAATAATGGCAATATGTTATTAGACAATATACAAGGAAAGGTATCAGAATGGGTAATAATTATTTGGTACGATGTTGCCTGTAGAACGGCATTGGTGTATATATGTACATAAAACGATGTGATGGTTTTTTCTTAAAATTAATCTCCAAAAGCAGGAATGACTTGAGTGTACACTGCTGGAAGACCCTTATCGCTCGGCTATTTCGCAATATGAAAAACAACCCCCGCTTGAGAAGAAAAGTGTCACATGCGAAAAGCGGGAATGAATGAAATGTTTGCTCTCCTTATATACAGCGTATCCAGAGAAGTTCTAGACATATGGGAATTTTCTTTATTGTTGATTTTACGAACAAAAGTTATTATTTATAAAAAGTTCTGCTTGATGCGCAAATATTATTGACATATCAAATTTTAATATATCATGTACAGGGCGGAAAAAAAATATAGAAACACAGAATTACGTTAATAGGGAAGTACCGGGGAAAGTACCTACCCTCGATTTTTATTTTAGAGCAAATTGTTAAGTATAAGAAAATTTTACTAAGGACTACAAAACGCGGTCAGATACAATTTTTCGTTGAAATATTTTAATTTACAGGGTACCATCAAAAAATCTCTTGTTAATAAGTCGAAAAATATTTAATGATTTTTGACTAACATGTCAATATTCGTTACTATAGTATTGCACACAGTTGTTGCGAAATTGCTGCAGGTAAAAATTAAAGAAATAAAATAAAAAAATAATTTGCAATGGCTTTTTGATGGTACCCTGTAAATTAAAATATTTCCACGAAAAATTGTATCTGACCGCGTTTTGTAGTCCTTAGTAAATTTTCTTATAACAATTTGCTCTAAAATAAAAATTGAGGGTACTTCCCTCTTAACGTAATTCTGTGTTTCTATATTTTTTGCAGCCCTGTACATGATACATTAAGATTTGATATGTCAATAATATTTGCGCATCAAGCAGAACTTTTATAAAGAATAATATTTTTCGTAAAATCAACAATAAAGAAAATTTCCATGTCTAGAACTTCTCTGAACACGCTGTATTACATGTATGTGGTCTCAACCCGCCAATGGCAATGTTGCCAAGTTAATAATTTAATAAATACGTAAAGTTTCGAAGACGCCGATCAACCCTCAAAATTCACATGATTCTTCTATGCCCAAAACTATTAGAGATATCGTAAACAGGATTAAGTATACACTTTTTATTTAGATTTAAATGTTCTACAACTTTTGTCTGAAACTATTTTCTGGGGTTTTTTGTTAGTTACGGGTCAAAATAACATTTTAAAGTGATTTTCCATCCCTTTTGCAAGGGTTAAATGCAAAATGGTAAGTATCTTTTCAAACTACAAAATTTACCTTCCATCAAAAAAGCAGCTTTCTTACTAGAACTCCTTTTTAATTATTTTATTAGACTAAATAGTAAATATAGATGTGGGAACATATTGAATTCTAGCATTGGCGGATCCAGGAGGGGGCCGAAGGGCCCGGACCCCCCCTGTGAGACCTCAAAAAAAAATTAGAGCTAAAAAAAATTCACCAAAATCTAAGATTTAAAACGGAAATGCGCAATGAATATCCTTTAAAAAAATTTAAAAAATGTGTGAAACTAGATGGGTGGAGAAACACGAAGCTATTATTGACTTCTTGGAAATGTTACCTACTTTAATCGACTTCTTAGATGATACGAAACAAAATGGCAATAGTGTATGAACCTCCAAAGCTAGTACCCTTTTAGCAGCCATTACAACATCTGATTTCTTGGTAGGTATCCCTTTTTATCATCAGTGATTGTATTAAATTATGAATACCTCTATCTACTCAACTACAAAGTGTCCAACTCGATATTGGCAAAGCATATAAAATTTCTAATTTAGTCTTAAAAGCATTGGAAGAAATAAGATCTGATGGTGATAATTATTTTCACTTGATTTTTGAAAAAAAATTTTCCTTAGCCCAAATTTTAAATATTGAAATTAAGTTGCCCAGAACTACTAAGAAACAGACAAATCGTGCAAATTATGAATTCGCTAATACAGAGCAATATTATAAACTGTCTATTTTTATACCATTTTTAGATTATTTAATTTCTGAATTAAAATTTAGATTTTCTGAAAAACACTCCAATGTAGCGGATTATGGAACATTGTTCCTACCTACCTTGATAAACTCAACCAAGAAAAATGTTTCGCTGCCATAAAATGTTATCACGATGATATCTCTTGTTTTGTGGCACAGTTAGAAGGTGAGTTAAAGTTATGGAAGCTATATTGGAATATTGGAAACAGATAGGCGAAAAACCTATAATTGGCACAATTATAAAAACTGATTCATACTTTCCGAATATTAAAAAAATATTAAAAATATTAGCGACAATTCCGGTAACCAGTTGTACACCCGAAAGATCATTTTGTTCCTTAAGATTGTCAAAATCTTATTTACAGTCAACAATGGCCGCAACTAGGTTGAATGGTCTTGCCTTACTTTATATCCATAGAAATCAAATTGTGTCACCAGAATAAGTTTTAGACCAATTTTCCAAAAAACACCGTAGAATACTTCAGTTACGAAATATACTGTCTTCTGATGAAGGGTAATGCACTATTACCATTTTGTTCGTTCATGTACATTGTTTTCTGTTAATGTTAATGTAAAATAGGTTATTCGATTACTTTAGTTTTAGGTGTAACTAAACCTAATTTGTTTGTCCTAGTTAATTAGTTTATTTTTATTTATATAGCAATATACTTTATGTTGTTGATTTTGTGTCATTGTGGCTTATACCATAAACCATATCTTTATTTATACCTATAGTTGACCCCCCCCCCCCCCTCCTCCAATGAAAAAAGCCAAATCTGCCCTTGCATTGCACCTAAATATATTTCTTTAATTTTTGTTGGGTCCCCCCCCCCAAATTTATTTCTGGATCCGCCAGTGAATTCTAGTCATCATAACACCACTAAAAAGATGAAATGCGACTTAGCGACTTTTTGCATTGACCGCTTCAATTCGCTTTCCTCTTTATTTTTAGAATATCTCTCTCTTTCCCAGACCGAATGTATATTACCGGATGCAGGTGACACTTGTTCTGCTAACCTACATTTTGTATTGTTTGTTTGCTTTGGCAATAAGTCAGATTATTTTTTTAGAGATTTAGACGCAGCGCTGGGAAAAATTTGTTAGAAAATCGAGTTTATGCCTTGCAGCGTTTTAATCTATTGAATAAATATTGTTCCTTGAGGATCGCGCTGAGTGAATTAATCATTTTAAATAAAATCAAATGATGCTTGCTTCCTGTCTTATTGCATAAAGGTTTTATAAAATCACAGCGAAATATTATGCCAGTTTGGTAAAATAGAATCATTAAATTTTAGTGGTATAAGTCTTGACGTGGGTCCAGCGTCGAGCAAAAATTAGGGAAGAGTGAAAAATGTATCATCCCCCAAAACCACCCCATTCACGCCGGTAACCAGGCCGGATGAGATCGGATATCTCGTGGGGTGGAGGGGGAAGGAACACACTCCCCAATCGGTAGGTCATGGAAAGCACGAAACCAAGGGTTGATAGCCCTTGGGGGGTGCTTCTAATGACTGAGGATCGTGGTTCGGAGCCCACGTTAAACCGTAGGTCCCCTCGGGAATGGCCCTGGCAGCGAACGAAGAGGAAAAAAATTGGAAAAAAGCAGCAACAAATTATATATATAAAATAATAATAAGGTTTAACTCTGAACTCTGTATCAAAATTACCTAAAAAATGTGTTAAACGACCTTCAGTTTTAGATTTAGAACTGCCAATTTCAATGCGTTAGGTTTTATTAAATAAATCAAACGTACCTATATCATAAATAGGATGAACTTTAAAAAAAATTCAAGCATTTTGGTTTAGTACAGGTATTCCATTATGTTTTACTTTAACGTAACTTTTACAACTACAAAGAAACTAAATTTCAAATATTTAACATAATATATTATATCATATTTTCTTGTTGATAGTCTATACTTTTATACCATGCGAGCAAAAATTATTTGCATCAAAGAGGGCTTGGATTAAAAACGTAGGGCTTGGTTCAGATCAAAATGATATGGGAACGGTATTATATCTGATATGGGGATGATATATCTAACCAAATCTAGGTTAAAATTTTGTCCAAATTCATAATATGACATGATATGCCAAACTAATGAGTAATAAAATAAGTAGACAAATACAGATTTATTTTTGACTGATGAAAGAGTTTTGGACTTCCATTGTCTTTATTTGTCTTAAATCACAACGTTTCAACTGGTAAGTATCTCCAGTCGTCTTCAGGTGAATACTACAAATTTATTTTTGTTTACAAAGGAAATAGATTTAGCTGCTTCGCTGCTTCTTAAGAATAGTCCTGCATGTTCCATAAGATCTTCCCATTTTCTTGGGACAGGCGTCTTATACAATTTGTTGGCGTATTTTGCATTATTTCACGAACGTTTGCAACAAGTTCTTCTGTTCTTACAGATAGTCTTCCTGCTCCTTTTTTGTATTGTATAGAACCTGTTTCCCTAAACACAGCCACGGTTCTTTTCAAGCAATGATAAAAATCCCCAGCAATAAAAGCAACGTTAGGAAAATGTTCGTGAAAATCGTCCATGCCAAACCCGGATTGTATTGCCACTCACAACTTCCTCTAACCCCGTTTCGAAAATACGCTTCAACCATGAATGTTTTGTGCTGTTCCGTAAAGCCCATTGTGTGAATTGTTCAAGAAATTGGAAAAATTAGCGATGAATAAAATTACTTGTAACTAGGGCTGTGCGATTATCGAAAAAGATAATCGATTTTCGATTATTTGAAATAATCGATTATTTCCGATTAATCGATTAATCGAAAATAATCGATTATTTCCTATTAATCGATTAATCGATTAATCGAAATTAATCGATTAATCGAAATTAATCGATTAATCGAAATTAATCGATTAATCGAGAATGATCGATTAATCGAAAATAATCGATTAATCGAAAATAATCGATTAATCGAAAATAATCGATTATTTCCTATTAATCGATTTATCCAAAATAATCGATTAATCGAAAATAATCGATTAATCGAAAATAATCGATTAATCGAAAATAATCGATTAATCGAAAATAATCGATTAATCAAAAATAATCGATTAATCGAAAATAATCGATTGATTTAATAAAAATAAATCAAAAGATCGATTAACAGAAAAACTTCATTAATCGAAAAATAGACTACTAGTAGGGTTAAATATTATTTCACGTGAAAGATTAACTAATCAAGCAACAATTAATAAAAGTTTATATTTAAGAAGTTTTATTTAGTACAAAACTTTTATTCATGGTGAGAAAAACGAGCTGTTCTACGTGATCACCAGTTAGTGAGGCCCTCAAGTCGCTTACTATGTGTCCTCCTTTACTAAATACCCTTTCAGATGGTACGCTTGATGCCGGTATACACAAAAATTTTTTTGCACATTGGGAGAGAAGAGGAAATACATGACAATTATGTCTCCACCATACTAATGGATCATCATCAACGTCAATCGTTGGCATATTCATGTACTGATCAATTTCTTTTTTTATTTTAACGGTAATACTAGTGGGAGCACTGTCTCCAATGGTTTTAAGGGATTTGAATATAGATGTAAGTCCGCTCTTCTTCTTACCTAATATCTCTTGTCTGGTAACAGAAATTGGAATAGATTCAAGTTCACTGCTAAGTTCTGTTATTTTTTGAATTATATTGTTAATTTTTGTAGAGTCAAAAAATGTTCCTTTAAATCGTGGATCTATAAAAGCAGCAATGTGCAAGAGTTCGCTGGTTTGCTCATCGCTTTCATATCGATTTTTCAAAATTTGAAAAATTGAGAGAGCTATTTCTTTTTTCAGACTCACGATATCGTCCTCAATTTCGGTTTCTTCATAATTATCCACCTGTGTTTTAGCCAATTCAATACAAATAGGTAATAAGGTGGACCCGGTTACATAATTTTCGCCAGACAGAGTTTCGGAAATTTCTTGGATTGGACTAAGTAAACTTACAGTGACATTTAGAAGTTTTAGATCGTCAGCGTTCAATATTAAATTTTTATAAAATCCATTTTTGTAAGTTTGCATAAGATTTAATAGTGCTACTTCTTGTTGAATAATTATTTTTATTAGATTTAAAAGAGACCACCATCTCGTTTTTGAAAATGAAGGAATTTTTGTTTCTTTAAGGTTATATTTTTTTTGAATTATTTTCAGATCTCTTGCAGCTTTCCAACTATGCGCAAAAATTTTCTGAATTTTTTTCACTTTATCTATGCTTTCTTTTAATTTTATATTATCAAAACACTTATTAACAGCAATATTAATCGCATGCCCAAAGCAACATATGTGAATTTTTCCCATATCTTTAACAGCCTTAACAATATTACTGCCGTAATCCGTAGTGAACGAGGTTACTGATTCGCTTTCGATATTCCATTCCACTAGAATTTGGTTTATGTAGTTACTTAGATTTCCTGCAGTATGATCCTCATCCATTTCATAGCAACCTAGACAAATACTTTTAAGTTGATAAATGTCATCTAAGAAATGACATGTAAGTGCAATATATGACCTGCTACAGATGTCCAGCAGTCGGTAGTACATGAAACATATTTAGCTTGTTTTAAGTAGGTTTCAGTATTTTGTCGAGTTTCATTAAACAAATCAGGAACTAATTTTTCTGTCAGCGTTTTTCTGCTGGGCAATTTATAGCTTGCATTTAAAGTTTCTACAAATTTCTTGAAGCCTTCTTTCTCCACAATATTATATGGCATCATTTCTGTGCTAACAAAAAGTGCTAGCGACGTATCAATTTTATTCTGATTTTTCTTTGTCATGGTAAAGTTCCTCATAGACACCTGTCTCGATTTTGAAGTAGGAATTTCACGTGTGGTTCCCTGCGATGAAGAGGGAGTTGTTGGTAAAGAACTTTCTTCATCTGAAGTTTGTAATATGATGGAGGGCGACAAAAGGATTTCCATCCCTTCCTGATCGTCTGGTGTATCAGAGCTAAAAAGAATGACACTAATTAAAGTTATTACAAAGTTGATTCGATATAATTAAATTATTATGGCAATTAAACTGTGAAATATATTTTTTCTGTAGCTATTGTCAACAATTGTTGACAGTGATTTAACACCGAATTCTAAGTTTCAAAAAATCATTTTTTAAAAATTTAATAAATTTTATTTTTGTATTTTTAACACTTTTGATAGTTGTCGAAAAAATAGTGTATCACACTCATACGTGAAGCAACTTTAAAAAAATTATCATTTCACGCATTAGTTAAATATACAGGGTGTCCCAGAAATAAGTGTCATAATTTTAACCACATATTTAGCCGATCAAAACAAACAACTTGTTTCAAATAATTTTTTTTCTAATAACCTTAGTATTCAAGATATATTTTTTCAAAACTTTTAATGTGTTTTAGTAAAGTTACCCACCACTGAAGCGGATAAATCGAGACATGAGACCTTGACCCGTAGCAAAAAAAAGTGTAATATTTGTGAGTCATGTATGAAAAGTTTGCATTAGATTTTATTTAAGTATTTATTTTATCATTAGACAGCTCGTTGGGGATATTTTAGGGGTTACAAATATCGAAAAAAAAAGTAAATTTTAAAAAAATTGTAAAAAAGTTGTTCGTTTTAATGCGTTAAATACGTGGTTAAAATTATGACACTTATTTCTGGGACACCCTGTATATTTAAATCTCAGATAAATGCCATAAAGTGCGCAATATTTTGAGTTGGTACGTTAATCTTTTTAATAAGATTTTGGCAAAAATGGTTCTTCAACTTTTCACTCTTCTGAAGTTTAATAATTTAAAAAGAATAATTAATTACTGTTGGCAGTGTCCATGGGACGTTATTTGTTACTCTTTAAAATACTGTTTATGGACCTAATTGAAATTAAAATAATGGTAAAATAAACAATTATTGATCCATACACAAATTGCATCTCTGTTATGTCAAAATGTGTACCTACCTACATAATGTAATAAATTGCTAATAAAAGGCCGTAAAACATAGTGAAAAACCACGAGAGAGTTAAACGTTAAAAAATAAAATTACAAAATAGATTTTAATCTCAAATTTTTTGGAAGGGCCATGTATGTCCCATGACTGTCATACCATGAATTTGTGATTAATGACTCAAGTGTTAGTTAATTATCATTAAAAGTACCAAACAAACAAAACAAAATTAACATCCTGACCCTCGAAATAATAATTGTTTAGGGCACATATCTACATAATCTTTTTGTTTTAAAATCATACAAAGAATTAGGTATATATATCTACTCACCTTAATTCATCACAAAATTCATTAGATTTGGATTTTTCTGCCCGAATATTTTTTTGCATTTCAGCATAAATAAGTGGATGCTTTGCCTTCAAATGATTTCTAAGGTTGGTAGTATTTCCACAGGATTTTTTAGCGTTCTTACATGTTTTGCAAATTGAAGAGACTCCATCAGATTTGTCAAAGTAGTTCCAGATCAAACTTCTGCTTCCTTTGTTTACTTCCATATTCCTTATAGCAAACATTAATTTATTAGTTGCTATGTTTATACAATCACGTTAACCCAAGAGCAGATTTAGCTTAGATTTAGGGGGGGGGAGTAAATTCTGGGATTGATTACTAACATTTTTTAACATATTATGCAAAATACATTTTAAATTTGGGTATAGATTATGATATACAAACGCATAACTTAACCTTAACAAAATAGTTTTTTAACCTAAATGCAGTTTTTTTTTGGTTTTATTCTTTTTCGTCTGCCATGTATTATATAGTATTTAAAAATTTTCGAATTATTTTCTTTTAAACGATTAAATGAACAAGAAAGATGAGACACCCTTTCTTATTTACAATTGAATGGTTATTAATAATCAAAATAATTGTGATGAAAATATGAATAGAGTAACATAATTTTTAGTGGCACAGTGCTTGGAGAAAAAAAAGTTTTGGATTGAAATACCTATGTACCTATGTGATTTTAGAAAATCATAAGACTATACCAAAATGCAGTATTTTATCTCAAAAATAAGATAAAGTAACACTTTATATTAAGTAATTACCCTTTACCTCCCCCTCCCTCGTAGATAAGCCATTTTTTTAACTTTACCCCAATTTAATGCTAAGCGTTATAAGGGTTAGTTTTACTCCTATTGCGTTACCTATAACTAATGCTTTCTTCTACAGTATGTTCACAAAAGTATGCAACATATGGGAAAGATTTTTATTACCGATTTCTCAGATAATGTTATTCTTGATAAAAGTTGGTGCATGCCTTAAAATTATAAACGCATATTTTATATTTCACCTGCGGCCAATAGTAAGGGAGCAAATTCTAAGACTGGACTTGACCGTACTAGGTGAAAATGACAAATAAATTATTAGTTATATAATTTTTATTAGAACCCAAGCTGGCTAACATGTGTTTAAATATGCGTGCAACACGCTAATATCTAAACCCACCCCTATCATTGAAAAGTTTTAAAAGGTTTACAACTACTTAATACATTTTTATAATAAACACATGATTAAGATATTTGATTAATATATTAAAATCGCGTGAATAAAAAATCGACCAGAGGCGTACCGTTTAGGGGAAAATAGAAATTAAGAAAAAAAAATTAAAAATTCAGACACATAACTCAAATTTCGTATTTGGACTAAGTTTTTTATTTGCAAAAACATTTCCAAATAAAATTTTGTTGTATTTGTACTAGTAGTGTAGTGTGGAAGGTACTTTACTCTTAAGGCCATTTCGAAAAAATGGCATTTGCTCCCTTACTATTAGCCGCAGGTAAAATATAAAATATGCCTTTAAAGTTTTAAGGCATGCACCAACTTTTATCAAGAATAAAATTTTCTGAAAAATCGGTAATAAAGAAGTTTCCCATAATATGTTGCTTACTTTTTTGGACACACTGTATAATGGTAAAAAATAAAAGAAAAATTGAAGAAATCTAAGTATATCATAAAAAAAATATAAAATTTCTTTTATAACATAGGATTGGGTTGGGAATACTAAACTCAACAAAAAGTGCTGTTAGGTGGTCGGGCCCGCGGGCGCGTAGACACTCCTAAAAAAATCGCTCTCGGAAATCTAAAATATTAGGTTCAGATTAATATTATACGAAATACTGCAAATGTTTAAAACGTTTGAATGTAAAAATAACATTTAAGTAGTATTTAACCACAAATATTAATTTTGATAAAACGAACTTGAGGTTAATGCCTATCAAAAATATTATAGGTAGGTACCTTAAAAAATGCGATACACGTTTGAGACAAATATTATAATAAGCTGATATTTAAACCAATGACCAATAACTAAATACATATCTATTTCTAATTAATAAGTTAGATAAAATATTCTATTCATACTTACTCATTCATATTTATTTCAATATCTCCCACAACACTACCCGATCTGGCCCACATAACTAATAATTGTTAAATCCAGATCAAAATGTCAAAAGGCTCAAAACGTAACGGATGAGTAATGACGATTTCCGCTCTTACCGCTGCGCTGTCTTAAAGACAATTCCGGCGGGTGATTCAAATATAATATATAAGGCGCCAGATTGAAACTTTGTTCTAATTATTTCGTTGATTTTCTTGCAATACGACCTGTATTGGCACGTGTAGACGGTCGCGCCGTGCAAGCCTATTTAGTGTAAGGGTGGTGTAAGGTACTCTGTTGCTAAGGATGGTTGATGTTATAGATTATTATCGATTTATAATATTTATATTAATAAAATGAACAAAAACAAAAAGTCAAAAGTTTGGATCTTTTTTAAAGATATCGAGGACGATAAAAAAGCCAAGTGTACATTGTGTAATGTTTTAATTTCAAGAGGGGGCAAAGGAAAAGGAGCTACGACCACTTCGCTTATAAATCATATTAAAGGTAGGGCTGGGCGATTATGAAAATTCATAATCGATTATTGAAAATATTCGATTTTTTCGATTTAATCGATTAATCGAAAAATAATCGATTAATCGAAAATAATCGATTATTTCCTATTAATCGATTAATCGAAATTAATCGATTAATCGAAATTAATCGATTAATCGAAATTAATCGATTAATCGAAATTAATCGATTAATCGAAAAATAATCGATTAATCGAAAAATAATCGATTAATCGAAAAATAATCGATTAATCGATTTTTCGATTAATCGATTAAAAATATATCCATAATCAAACAATCGATTAATCGATTAATCGATTATTAATCGATTAATCGATTATTTTGCGCACCCCTACTTGTAACGACTGTCAAAGATGACGGAATAACTGATTGATTGTTAATTCAGGTACACCCAACAGGTATTAGGCTCTACGGCTAAGCAAGACCCTCTTTGATGCAAATAATTTTTGCTCGCACGGTATAAAATTATAAAGTGACTGATTCATCATCGCCCAATGTAAATTCCTAGAATCATGAAATTTCAAGGATATCTTTGCCCTATAACATTCACTAAGAAGGGATTGTTGGAAAGTCCACCCTTAAGACGGTAAAAACGGGAGTGGATATTTTACTAGAAATTTGTGTATCTCATGCAGCAACTAAACTGGTGGACGTCTAAAGATTGGTACATGAGTTTCTTTACTAAAATAATATAAGTGTTTCGTAATTTTTTAAAATTCACATAGGGGTTGAAAAAAGGGGTGTAAGCGGTGTAGTCTATTTCGTGGGGGTTGAGAAATGTATTTTTAAGTAGAATATGGGTACCTATTAAACGTTCTATTGGGTGGTATGTATGGTAGTACCAGGTAAAAATTGAATTGCTAATTTAAAAAGTTTATGAAATTATCAGGAAAATATGTGCTTAAAGTTGTTATGCATATTACTGATGCCCGCTCATTTATTTTGGCTTATTTCTGCTAATTATAATTAGATATTATTTGGCCTTATGACAAGTTGAAAGTAATAAAAATGAAAACTGGGAAGCACCCACAAAGCCTCATTGTTTGTCGAGAAGTTATCTAGATCGTGTTTACTATTGTGACATGGTTACATACTAATTAAAAACTATAGGTAACGTTAAAACGGTTCACACGCACGAAACAAACAACGAAATTACCCAACATTTTTATTTGATCATCGTGCGTGCTTATTTATGTATGTAAATGGATGAGAGTTTGCTTTTTTTAAAATATACACTCATTCATAAAATAGCAGGTACCTAAAGTAGCCCACAGGCTGCGGCTTTGCTGGCTGCTGTTTTCGACGATATTAATAACTAGATACCTAAAAATTAACTGATTTTTTAATTTTATTTTTCATTTTTTTAATTGTCCTTGTTTGTATCACACTCCTGCGGACTGCAATATATTGGGAAACATATCGCTCAAATAGTCAAAATAACGGCGTCCCTTGTTTAATGATAACGGGCTTTTTCACCTGATTTTTCCCCCTACCCGTATACAGGGCCGGATTAACCACCCAATAGGCCATAGACTAAGACGCCACGAATGAAATAGGCGCCGCCGCCGCGGCTTTTGAACGAATTTCAGTGTACCTATAATAATTATTATTTTATACATTTAAATCACTATTTAAACCAGTGGTTCTCAACCGCCGTTCTGTGGAACACCGGTGATCCGCAAACCTTTTCCAGGTGTTACGCGAAATAATTTAGTAATATGAACTAATCTGAATCATGAGGTAGTATTTGATAAACTGATTATTTTACCGCAAATGTGTTGACAAAGGTGGTGTTCCGCCATTTTCCTATCGCTACCAAAAGTGTTCCGCCACCACAAAAAGGTTGAGAACCACTGATTTAAACTATGGCATAATTGCTAATTATCATACCTATAAAGTATAATAAAGAACATTCCTCATTCCAATCTAAACAAAAATATTCTAAATTAAAATATTAAGACTATTTAGTTATCAGATCTCGTGACATCAACTTCCTTCGACGACATTTTTCAAAATTTCTCTAGTCAAAAATGTCGAAAAAAACATTAGATATAGTATCTTCATACTCTTAAAAATATGTTGTTATTTTCAAAATTACCTTTAATAAAAATTTTTGGGCATTGGGACACGAAAACTGTTCCTTTATTACCTTTATATTTTTTGCTCAAAACATTTACATAATAATATATTATTTTATTTGTTGATGTCATTGATCTCGTTAATAACGAGTCGTTATTGATATGATGTTTTAGAACTAATCCCTATACTTAAGTTCATATCATTTTGTGAATTTATAAGGACCCAATCAATCTACCATATCATTTGACTGAATTTGTGTTTTTATGTGTTTTATTTTTTTTTGTTTCTTAATTAGCTGAATTAGTCGATTAGTTTTTTTAAATTTTGGAAACTACCAAACTCTTATTAAGTTATGATATTTTAAGTTAATTGTATTATTCATTTCACATTTTATAAACATTAATTAATGTTAAGTTGTTTGTTTATAGTTCTATTTTTGTTTTTATAATTTTCCCTGAGTACTTACATGTATGTATACGTTTATTACAATTAAATTAATCTATGAGTTTTTTTTTCAACAAAACGTGCAAATTTCTGCTTGCAAAACATATTTTTACGAGATTACGTTTAATTTAATCATCCGTATCATGACTCGTTCAATTTTTTAAAATCCATTTCGAAATTGAAAAAAATAGGCGCCTAAATTTGTCTGGCCTAAGGCGTTAAACGACCTTAATTCGGCCCTGCCTGCATAGTGGAAACAAATATAAAATTTAAACAAACTCCGGTCTCTAATAAACGCCCTGGAAACCGGCAATCTACGTCATAAAAAAATGACACGTCGCAGGTATTCTAACTGAACGTCGACTCGCCGGCATCTACCTGAATAATAACTCGCGTGTGGTCTTTTGTTCTTGTTTATTTAAGTTAGAGAAACAAAGATAAATAAAATTATTTCGCGAATCATGAGATGACAAACTACAGTTATATATCTTTTCGTTTCAAATTTTCTGCTTTCGAGGCGTTTTTTTAATTGTCATCTTATTTAAACCTGCAGTCTGTGGGCTACTATGTTACTGCTACCCATACTGTAAAATTACCTAGTGTTTGTCCGAAAAACCCGACTTCCAGATGAGAAGGGAATTTCAAATTTTCCACATATTTAGATAATGCTACCAATATGTTGGGAACAATCTATCATTCCACAATTTTTAACCATGAGCTGAGTTATAGAATTATGTGTTTTATAGAATTAACAAAAAAAAAACCACCACAAATGGATACACTTCTTGACAAAATGGTGAATGTTAAACGACAGGAACCCTCGCCACTTAACAAAAGTCATTTGGTAGGAATTCGGTTCTAAAATTAAAAGTTTTACATATTTTGTACAGAACATGAGAGTTTTATCAATGATATATACGTCCAATTCAGTTACACAGGGTATTTGTGTCATTGTACACCCGGGGTAAAATTTTCAAAGTAGGTGATCAATAATAACTTTTTGAATTTTCATCATTTTATTTTTCGGATATTCAGGGCAAAGGCGCTTTTTTTTTAAACTCTTCGAACACTATTAGGTTTATCGTATTTTATCTTTTTATTTTGGTTGAAAACTGTTTGTGGAAATTTCATTTTATAAAATCACGAACACGTTACGCCAACGTCTGACTGATGCTACTAACGTTCCGACATTTACATTATTCGATGTAAAATTGCTCTGCGGCATTCAATTTTGGATTTTCTTTATCTGATGGTCATGTAAGTTTCGTTCGTGTCTTTCTGTTTAGAGGAGTCCGATTCGAATTTTGAATCCAGTTAATAATATTAAAAAGTTTGTATATCTAGATTATAAAAATTCGCAAATTATTTTAGGTCATGATATATCTGCCTATCAAGTATTTACGTATGTTTTACTAAGTCTTATGGGCTTATTTTTAAAATTTTCCTTTTAGAAGTGTTAAGTATTTTATTTTTCCTTTTATTCAGATGGTTTAAACGTATCTCCTTTTTTAAACAAATATGTTTAATTATTTTTTTACATACCTAATATATTTTCCTACGTACTCGAGTACGATATAAATTTCTTTCAATTTTTCTTCACTATTCATTTTTTATTCCAACACAACACTTCTTTATATTCCATTAAAGCTCCATTAGGGTTATATACCTTTTACCATTTTCTCTTCTGCTAACACCATCAGCATTACTTTTTCTGTCTCCTGATGATGACCGTTACTACGTTCGAAACATGTAGATACCCTTATCTGAATAATTTATTCTTATAAGTTTGTGGAGAAAGATTTTGAGTTTTTCTTTGTTTCGATTAATTTTTATTTCTTATTCAGTAAAATTAGTTATTTGGATATAACTTTGAAACTAAAACAATTAGAGTCCGGATATCAGGTAGTGTAATGAAAAAATAATACTCTTCTTAATGATGAATTGGATTTAAACGGATCACCTCTTTTGAATCTCTTTAATAATTAGTCTGTAAACATTATTATTGGTTTTTCCAACAATTTAAACAACCTGGAAATTAACCGCAATTTTATTGCTACACCTAAGTTATAACTTTTAAAATACCATTTTTAAGTACTTCTTTGAAAAAGCAACTGTGTTGCGAAACATGTCGAGTAAAAATAAAAATCTGTGGAAAGTGTAAAATTATATATATTTTTATTTTTTTACAATTACCATACACAATTAAAATTTTTACGATAGTTAATGCAAGAATTTTGACCTATGTTATATTTACTATACTTACTAAATTCAAAGCTAATACTGTGAATGTCCAGAAATTAATGAGGCTAACATCGTACCGGGTCAATTTAAAGGTGAAAAATTACGAAAATACGGCTTCACGAATTAGATGGCTAATCAATCAATCTTTCATAGAAATGGTTAAATGTTATCTTAATATTTAACTCAAATTTTAAATACAGTAGATACCTAATCAAAAACTAAAAACAGTAATTTTATTATAAGCACTTTAAATATTTCATAATTTTAATTACTTGTTCAATCGTTGCCAATCTAGAACAAAGCCATATTCTTGTAGCTAGTTGCATAATATATCAAGTGACAGCAATAATAAAATTGGACTGTACTACCTTTAAAATTAAGATTATTATTTGATACTTTCCAATAAAGTTGTTAATTTTTGTTCGTACTGTTATTAATTAATTAAGATTTTTCTTAAATTTATAAAATAAACAAGTATTTCTCTAATAAATTATCCGTCGCATAATTTTATGCACAATTGAAATCACCTTCAGAAAGTCTAGAAAAACCTTCTAAAAATACAAAATGTCAGTACCTATTTTTACTAATTTTTATTGTTCGAGTTGTAAATTAGTCTTATCAAAAATACAACATTATTTAATCTAAACAATAATGAAAATGGTACTTTTTAAGTAAGGTAATAAACATAGACTTCTTATAGAATAGACTGCATTGTTTACGTTTTAAGGAAATTAACGATTCCAGAGTTCACATTTGGTCTGGTTAGCTATATGGTCCACTATACTTAACGCGTGCATCAAAAAAAGTGCTGTTATCAAACTTACTGTTCCATATAAGATTAATAAAATACTCGTTTAACAAGTATAATTCATGTAAATTACCAACGTTAATAAGCTACTATAGCTAGAACACGTTTTCGTTTTGTTGGTTTAAATAAAATATTACTACCTACTTATTTTAGTTCCATAGTGACAAAATCTAGAATGATAGCGACAACCTTGCTTTCCCTTTTCATGCATCGGCCATTCTTAAGTAGCAATAAAAACAGCAATAGTGCTCGAACAAACCCTTGTGAAGTTTTGTGTTTTTTTTTGTAAAGGAGTCTCCCTTTTATTATTATTATGTCACATATTTCACTCGTTTTCTATAAAATTTGAAACATTTAACTAAAGCAGGAAGCAAGACAATAATACTTCTACTTAAAGAAATAGTCCATACTTTAAGTGGGGTGTATGTTTAAAGGGAAAGAAATAAGACACTTTAAGTCTTCCTCCACTGGTATATTAAAATAAGTTTCAAAGTTTAAGACAGGGTAATTCTCTACATGTTTCGAACGCATAAGCATTCATCATCAGGAGAATAGAATAAGGAATTTAGAAATATAATAGGTGCAAACAGTCCTAACGGAGCTATGAGATGATGGAAAAAACAAGCAAAATGCTTAGAAAATCTTTCAACGTAATAGTAAACCTACCGAGAGGCCATTCGTGAAATATTGGCAGAGAATAATTTATGAAGGTAGCATGGCAGTAATTTAAGTGCCATTAATGATAGATGATGAAACTTTTTCAGTGTCAAGTTAAATAGTCCACACCTTCATGTTGCTGATTCACTAATTTGCGACTTCAGTTACTCTTCACTTTATTAAAAACCACTAATTCACTAATATGTGACCTAGCTACTCCTCATATTAAATTTTCTTCTCCTCACACTTAAGTTACTATAGTTCACTAATATGTGACTCTTCAGCTACCTACTCACTTATGGTGTTGTCTCATTAATGACACTTCTTAAATTACTGTTATGCTACCTTCATAACTTATTATCTGCCAATGTTTCACAAATGGCCTCTCGGTAGGTTTACCATTACGTTGAAAGATTTTCCAAGCACTTTGCTTGTTTTTTTCCATCATCTCGTAGCTTCCTTAGGACTGTTTGCACCTATTATATTTCTGAATTCCTTATTCTATTCTCCTGATGATAAATGCTTATGCGTTCGAAACATGTTGATAATTACCCTGTATTAAACCTTGAAACTTATTTTAATATACCAGTGGAGCAAGACTTAAAGTATCTTATTTCTTTCCCTTTAATAATACTTCTATTTATATCCTGGCATATTAACAAAAAAAATTTCTCTTTCAACAATTATGCAGCATACCAGAATATGTACAAATATCATCTACGTGGTCATACAATGATTAAATATAAAAAAATTTAATATTTTTTTATTTTCTCTCCTAAAATTTCAATAATTTCATTCATTAGTAACTATATACATTCACAGCCTAGGCTTTCTTCAAAGGCTTCTTTTAATATTCACTTAAGCAAAAATTTAATACCATTTTAATAAAAACTTTTTTAATTATTACTTATTTCTTGTATTAAAAATCCTTGCTACACCCTACGCCACTGATGTTGACTCTCGCCTGTTTTTGATTCATACGGACCATGTTCGATGCAAACAAAAAGGCCATTCATGAAGGAATGGCTTAGTTAGTCTAAGTATTCTATAAGAAGTCTATGGTAATAAAGAAATTGCATTTTGGTTCGGAAGAGGTTCGCACCTCCGCAATGGGGTGTCAGGTGAACGATTTATTACACTACATGTCATACTTACATAATGTTGAGGGTTGTGTGAAGGCAGTGGCAGTAAATTGGGTGGATGGTGCGAGGGGGAAAGGATCACGTGACGCAGCGTGCCATTCTCGTCAACGATCTGCTGCACCACGTGACCTGGCGGTACTTGCACCGGCATGGCTATTGGTGGCGACGAGTTGGTCGACACCATGGGAACTGTCACCGGACCTGGAAAAAATTGAAAGAATAATAAAAAAAATTGTTTTGTTAATTGGTCTTAAATTCAGAGAAAATTTGTTTTTGAGATATTTAACGTTTTTCTCCAAAACTATTGACGACAGCATTTCATCTCGTCTCGCAACACTATTTGTATTTGTACTAATAGTACTATAGAATAACTAAGGATTATATTGTATTATCTGCAACATATAAAGGTTGATGACCGTTAATGATATTGTCAAAATTGGTCCACGCGTATCATTTATTATAATTACGAAATTACGATTTATATCTCGATTTATATACAGTAGACTCCCGATTATCCGAAACCCGATTGTTAAGTTTATGCGAACTCCGCATTATCCGAAACGACCCATGAACCGGATTATCCGAAATGATTCTTGCTATGCCTCCGCATTATTCGAAATTTCTAAGAAATGCTGTGTTCAGCATAATATAGGTTTTATTTTTGGCGCAAATACCAATAATGAATATATACGAGATGGAGGGACATTGCGGCCAAAATCGACACATTTTAAATTTTAAACAAGTACCAATTACCTCTTTCTTGAATTTATGAATATGAATACAATACTGATGTACATACATAAGTATTATAATTTATTATGTATGTATGTACATCTATAAAAGCACATAAATATAGTTACTTTTCCTATAGTTAATGATTTTTCTCAATCTCCGCATTATCCGAAATTTCGATTATCCGAAATCGGTCCGGTTCACATTATTTCGTATAATCGGGAGTCTACTGTATATACCCAAAGGTGGCCTTACTTCATCCGACCATAATTTATACTATCATGTTATATAACATCACCATAGTCTAAATCACTTAAAATAATAGAATTTACACGCCTTAATTTTGTAACAATTGAAAATTATATAAAATTTTTAGTTTATAATAACTATTTTTAATTACGTTTTTTACATGAGCTTCAAGGGTCAAATATTGATAAAAAATTATACCACGATTTCTAGCGGATGTTAGTAACGGTATCGCATAATTAATAATAATTTTGAAATTAGTGTTGATCATTTTTTTTGAATGAATAGATCTTGGAATCATTAAAAGTTAACTTGTTTTTTTTTCATTAAGTTTTAAGCCATGATCCTTTATTACTTTCGACACGTTATAAATATCCTTATTTATCAATGAAATCCAATGCAGAAGATTCTCATTTTTTATTTATTTATCATCAGCAAAAGCTAATGGATTAATTGATTCAGCCGATACTAGGTGGAAATCCATTAATATAGTGGAATTTTTTAAGTTCAACTTTGTTTTACTGTATCCCATAATACTATTAAAGCTAATAGATTACCATATTCGTGGATAAATAAAAATCATATATACCTATAAATTATAAATAATAAATGACCCAATTCAGATTCTTGAGGAACTCCTTCTAATACTTTCGCTGAGGTTGAAACATCATAAAGAAATTCGTTTGAAATTAAGATCTATTTGATAAGTAATTTGCAAACCATTCACAAGTGGTGTGTTTACTAAATCCTATATTATTATATTAAAGTTTGGCAAGTAGTATTATAGTTCATGATTTTTATAAAGGGTGGAATTTTTAACTGAAATAAATTCAGTATTAGGAAGCCTTTTTATTTGCTGAAAAATACAGAATATCCATGAAATTTACCCCTCTTTTGGGGTAAAAACCGCCCCCAAGTTTTTTCCTTGTAAAGGTATGTATTGTGAATGTTTTTTGGAAAGGCATAAAAAAAAAATAAGACCCACTATTTACTTTTGCATTCCGGTAATCTAGAAAGCCAGAAAAAAAACTGGCCATTGTAGCAACAATTGATACTACAATTGGGGCTTTGCCAGATCAGACTCTTTAAAAAAAAGGAAACATGTTATTGATAAGGTTGTTTGTTTACTTGATGCAGCATTTCAAATTTCAATGGTCACTTAATGGTCGGTTTAGAAGTGAATATTTATCTATTGTAGTATTTTATGCTGTTTAAACCGTTATTTTACAGTAAGAAGTATTTTTGCTATACTAAAATGGGTCATTAACTGAATCAAATCACACAACATTGAAATTTCAATGATGATTGGCTTTGGCGACAGATCGCGTACTCAAGCAGAAGTAGCAGCTTTATTTCACAATACACACCCCGATCTACCAACAATCTCCCAAGGCACCATCAGCAAAATTGAAAGATGTTATCGTGAAAGTGGGCCACGTCAGGTGGTATTTTGAGAACTATCATTACTTTCAATGATATAGATATCCTGACAAAAACGACAGCCACGTCTATAAGAGATTTGGTTGGAAATAAAAAAGACAACAACCCAGAGTTTTGGGTAAAGATATGCAGATTGAGGTTATTGGGCAAGTATGTACAAATCCAAAGGTGCCAATTAGCAACACAAGATTGTGTAGTTGTGTACCTCACACTATGTGGCTGTGGCGAGAGAGTGGTTGGACTAAAATGATCAAAACCAGTGGAATGGCCGCCAAGACCACCTGATCTTATCCCTATATCCTATATTATGGACTTCTTTAAAAAAATTGCGTCAGAGGAAGCAGAAAGTGGAGTAGTGCCATTTATGATTTTAAAGTGGATTAGGGAAGTGCTTTAGGGGTGGGCGAGGGTAGTCCGTAAACCAAACCTCATTTTTTTCCCCCGCGTTTTTGTAGAAATGTTATATCTTTAGTTTTTTGATATGTTCTTTTGTGTATAAAGTATAGCCATTGTAATTTTCAAAAAGTCAACATGTATAATATGATGCATTAAATAATAATCTCAGAAATATAGTACTGTTGTCTGAAAATAAATATCAGCTTTTGACCCAGATCAGTAATGAAAGACAGAACTTTGTTTTATTTCTTCCATGCTTTCGTTCAAAGTTTACACTGAAATATTTATGTTTCCTCTCTGACTTTGTAGGACACGGTTCAAAGTGTACAAAGTTTTATTAACTATAAATTCAGGAAATCCTGTAAAAAGTTGCAAAGAAAAGAAAGCCACAAACGACCGAGCATTCTCGTAAAAATTTCCTCTCGGATCGACCTCCTTCCTTTTGTAATACGAAAGCTCGCAACTAACATAATGCTGGTGAAACCTGACGATAAACGAATTCGTACTTATGGCTATTAATGAAGCACTAAATCACCCTATTTTTTTACATAAAAAAGCCCTTATAGCATTTTTAATCTTATCAAATCCAATTTTATTGTTTTAATAAATATAGTTTAAAAAAACTAAAAAACACGCTTTAATAATTTATTAATCAAACTAGAACGTGGAAAATAAATATAGTTTAAAATCATTTTTAAAATTCTTAATATAGGCAAAAAATAATAATGAACGATAAACATTAGTATTATTGTGAAAAAAAGCGTGGGGTGCTCGATATACGAAAAATATAGTACAAAGCGCCCCACGCTTTTTTCACTATAATACTAATGTTTATCGTTCATTATTATTTTCTGCCTATATACTTATTAAGAATTTCAAGAATTATTTTAAACTATATTTATTTTTCGCCTTCTAGTTTGATTAATTAAAGCGTGTTTTTTAGTTTTTTAAACTATATTTATTTTTCATTTTTTAGTTTGAGTTATTGTTAAGAAAAACAATTTTTTTTTGAGTAGAGATAGTCACAGAGAGGTCCGGAGTAGAGATGGAATACCGTCACTAATTTAACAATGACTTGAAATGGCTAGATTTAATTAAATTAATAATTAATTCCGGTGATGCTGATCAGGATAATGAGATAAACTTATCAAATTATTGTATTGTCAGAGGCTCTTGATAAGTCTACAAAATTTAAATTAAATCTGACCGTTTAAAGTGGGTCAAAATCGGGTTCAAAGAAGTCGGTTACGGATAAACAAACAAACATACAGGTGAAGCTAATAAAAGCGTGTTAAAAAGTGGAAGGAAAATACTGTTAAAATGACATTGCTGTTCCTCATTTATTGGCATGTTTTAACAGCAAATAATGCACCTATAGTGAATAGGTGCTTTTATCCTCTTCTGGAACTGATTACGTTCTTGTACTCTGATTCCCATTTAAGGTATCTTGCAATTTTTTTTGTTTTTCGCTAGAACTGATATGTCGTCCGGAAGTCCCTATATCAATTTTTCAGCTGTTCTTTGGCTTCTAAAGCATATTCTAAGCAAAAATAAATCATCTATCTATATTTATTTAATGTAACTTTTATGTTATGTTGAAATAAAATAGGTTTATTACGAGTATTATTACGATTATTATTAATTTACGTTGTGTAAATAGTAATAATACTGGAATGAACTCTATTTCGACGAGTTCATTGAAATTTTATAACAAATTCCCATTGAATGAAGTGTGCTAACCGTCAGGGCCATTAAACTATTACACACAGTTGCTGCTGTTCCATATGCACTTGCAAAACGCATAAATCTTCCCATGTTGTTTGTTTACATTTTTGCAATTTCGCCTGAACCGCCTATAATCTAAATAATGTAACACGCCATAATTTATTTTGTCAGCCTATTTTGCAAGTTATTAACATCTTGTATAATGTAGCGGCTAATACAGTTAATCGATTTGCACATTTATAATTACAGGATTGGTAATAAACACCTAACTACCGGACGGAGCAAAAACTGAACCGTGTACTTTTTCATTAAAAACATACAAGGTTTCAAAAAAAAATAATCATGAACAGGAGTAGGTAAAAGAAACTCTCAGTCTTTGGTTATTTAATTAACTATTACTACTTATTGATAAATTAATGTAAAAAAGACGAAAATTAAATTGGATACCTAGGTATCTATACTATTATGCAGTATCAGCCAAATGGAATAAATTCGATAATAAATGCATGGGGACGTGTCCGAAGAAACGCTCGGACACGTCTATTGGTATTTCTAGTTGCGCATTTTTTCAATAAAAACTTTTTATACAGAGTGTGTCATGTAACAGTGGCCAATACCAACTTTCTTATTTTAAATGCAACACCCTGTATATTATTCAATTTTTGGATTCTTTTCCAAAAAATTCGTTTTAAAAAAATTAAGCCTAACGAGAAATAAATCATTTTGAAAAAAAATATTTTAAGATGCTTAAAGTAACTAACTGGAGGAAATTTATGTGTTTTTCGTATTATACCGATACAGTACAATAAGATAAGTAGTATCGGCCATATAGTTCATTTAAAAAAAAATAAGCCTAGCTAATAGTAAATAAATAATTAAAAAAAAGTTATTTTATGTCCCTTTAAAGCAACTAAATAAATGAAATTTGTGCTTTTTTTGTATCAAGACAGCGCAATAAGTTTAGTAGTTTTGTCCAAAAAGTTCGTTTTAAAAAATTAAGCCTAACGAGAAATAAATCATATTGAAAAAAATTATTTTAAGATGCTTAAATTAACTAACTGGAGGAAATTTATGTGTTTTTGGTATTATACCAATACAGTACAATAAGTTAAGTAGTTTCGGCCATATAGTTTATTAAAAAAAAAAATAAGCCTAGCTAAGCCTAAAATTTTTATGTGGATAGAGTGTCTAAAACATTAGCTTATAAATCTATTTTTTATAAAGGTTTGATAGAATATAATAATTTGGAAAATTCTATTAAATCTCAAAAGTCATTAAAACTGTTTAAAATTACATTTAATTAAAGAACAAAATGATACGTAATATTTAATACAATTTTAAAAAATGTTTAACTATTTTGTCTGTTTTTTGTTAAAAGAAGGTTGCGTTTTAAAATTTAAAAATAAATCTATAAAAATGTGTTCAAAAAATGTATTAAAAAATATTTAATTGTAGCTTTTTGCTAAATAAAACATGTTACTACTACTACTTACTTAGGTACTACTACTATACAAATTAATAATGAAACACGTATTTCTTACAGTTTTGGGTAGACAAATTTTTGTCTTATTTTCTTGAAACAGCAAAAATTCTCTAAACACAATTAATGCGTAATAAACGAATAACCTATGCTTTTTTTACGTCTTCCCCTAAAGGGATGAAGAAACGTTATTAAAGTTTATATTGGAAACATTTTTTGACATACTTTCTTGACGTACCTATTCCAATAAATGCTACCCCTAAGGTGTTTGAACGCAAAGTCCATGGGAAGGTTCTATGAGCATTACCTAATAACGATATATATATTATATTTAATAATGATCTATATTTTTGGTATGATGGGGTAGTATGTATCGTATCGTACCCGCTGCTTTATTTCGATAGCGAATTTCTAACAATGGAATTGCGCGAGCGAAGCTGTGGGTAGACGAAACATTTTTCAAACCACACCCCCTAGCTACGCGGGTGGTCCCACATAAAAAGTGCTATTGTTTTTATAAAGCATTTACATAGCTAGCACAAACTTGCTTTGGGGGGATACTGTCCCCCAATGCCTTCTAGTGGCGTAGCCAGGATTTTGGGGCGGGGGGGGGGCGAATTCCTTTTGGGGCGCCTATATTTTTAAATATACACATTTTGTCATATTGTTTCTTTTTTAATCCAGATTCAGTTAAACATTGACAAAAAATAAGGCATGGTATTAAGCAGCATTAAATATATATATATATGTCCGGGTTCATAGCGTCCTACGCCTTCCGGTTCCCAGCTTCCAACCTCTTCTATCCTCCCACTCTCCTGGTCTTAGATTTCTTTCCGACATTGCTCTTTGAATGCCGCTTATCCAGGTGGCTTTTGGTCTTCCTCGTTTCCTCCTTTCTGTTGGTATCCACTGAAATGCGAGTTTTGGATCTCTTTGTTGTGGCATTCTCTGTACATGTCCGTACCAGATCAGTTGTTTTTGCTGAATGTCCTCTATTATTGTTTTTTCTACCTTTACTATTTCCCTAATTTTTTCATTTCTTATTCTATCTATTCTCGATGCTCTAGCTGATCTTCGCCAGAAATCCATCTCGGTAGCTAATAGTTTTTGTTCAAGGTTCTTCGTGAACTGCCAGGATTCACTTTCATATAAGACGATGCTTTTAAACACTGTGGAGTAGATATAGCGTTTCTTTTCAAAAGATATGTTTTTTGACCATAGTATCGAGTTAGGTATCTAATTGTTGTGTTTGTTCAAAATTCAAATAATACCGATTTGTTAATTTTATTTAGGTGGCAAAGGGGCGCCAAGCCAGGGGGGCGGGGGGTTAACCACCCCCTGACCCCCCTATGGCTACGCCACTGATGCCCTACCCCCTTATCTACATGCCTGGTTCTCGCTAGAAATTAACAAAGCGTTTTAAATTAAATTTTTACCGCCTAAGAACCATCTCTGATGCAAATGTATTTCGTAGACCCTTGAGCGGTCAGGGAGGATAAAGTACGACCTCCTCTTCCCCTTCCCGAACGCCTATGTACATCGGACTTTTATTTCAAATCATTCGCCATCGCCATACGTATGCATGCAGAAGAGAATGCTCGTGGTGGTACGACTTTAATGTCACCGTAACTCAGTCTTGTGGCATATCCGTAATGAAAATCGTTTCCTGGATTATGATACGCCATATGTCAGGCCTATTCTATTTCGTCGAAAGTTATATGACCATGACAGATGTCGAAATACCAATGTGCAGATTTTGATTTTACTCTCTGGCATATTCTGTGTTACAATGTGATATTGATACATAATTTTATCTGCGAATACAATGTAAGTATTATACTTGTGTTTTTTGGAGCATAATGCCATATATATTTCATATCTCCTTACTTGTGCACCTCCAGAACTTGTACAACTAGCTGCAACATCTACCTTCATACCGGAAACATCGAAATCCATTTATAATACAACGTATGCAACCTTCAACGAAACTCATTTTCCAAAAATATTCTGCTAGCCTATTTCTCTGAATTAAGTGCAAAATAGAAACCATCTTCATTATGGTCATTCTATTCGATAATTAAATCTATGTTGCAAATAAACCACGCCGGCGTTGATCAGGAAAATGTAGCAAACTACGAGCGGTTTTAAAAAGGGAAATCTAAAGGATTTTAAGCAAATAAGTGTTCCATTCTAACCCCGGAACAAATTAGGAAATTAATTGACGAAATTTTTCTTTTGCATAAGGTATGATCTATGATCTATTCAAAAACTCTATAAATACTATATTCTTATTTGCTTCAGGTTATATTAATTATTGGAATTATGGGCGCATGCAGCTCAAACGAGCTTTATCAAATAAACATAGAAGACATGAAGGATTTCCAAACAGAGTCATTAATAACAATACCTAAGACTAAAACGAAAATTCACCATAAACAGTGCGCTTTACAATATTGTAAAGAAATTCATCGATCTCCGTTCGCCGCACGTAAAAATCAATGCATTCTTTCTAAATTTTTAAAAATCCAAATATTTAATACCGTGAGAGCAAAAATTATTTGCATCAATAGAGGGCCTTGCATCTAAGAACGTAATGCTTAGCCGTAGAGCTTAATACCTGTTGGGTGTCAGTAACTACCTAAATCAGTTATTCCGTCATCTTTGACAATCGTTACAAGTAATTTGATGCATCGCTAATTTTTCCAATTTCTTGAACAATTCACACAATGGGCTTTACGGAACAGCACAGAACATTCATGGTTGAAGCGTATTTTCGAAACGGGGTTAGAGTAAATTAATAGATTCAGCCGATACTAGGTGGAAATCCATAATTATAGTATTATGGGATACAATAAAACAAAGTTGACTTGTAAATTTCCATTATATTAGATAGGTACCTAGTTAGAGTAAATGGTAACAATCCGGGTTTGTGCATGAACGATTTTCACGAACATTTTCCTAACGTTGCTTTTATTGCTGGGAATTTTTATAATTGCCTGAAAAGAACCGTGGCTGTGTTTAGGGAAACTGATTCTATACAACACAAAAAAGGAGCAGAAAAACCATCTGTAAGAACATAAGAACTTGTTGCAATCGTTCGTGAAATAATGCAAAATATGCCAACAAATTGTATAAGAAGCCTGATGTCCCAAGAAGTGGGAAGATCTTATGGAACATGCAGGACTATTCTTAAGAAGCAGCTAAATTTATTTCCTTATAAAGTGCAAGTATTCCAAGAAATACAAGCCGCAGATTTTGAAAGACGCAGGAATTACTCTCAATGGTTTACACAAAATTTATTGGAAATAAATGATTTATTAGACCTTAAATTTTTTTTTGGATGAAGCCTGGTTTTACCTCTCCGGTTATGTGAATTCTCAGAATACACGCATGTGAAGTAGCGAAAATCCCCATTTTTTTGTAGAGTCCACATTGCACCCCCAAAAAATTGGTGCCTGGTTAGCTGTTTCCCGAAGAAGAATTGTTGGTCCTATTTTTTTTTCATGACGAGTTACAGCACAGCGGTATAGAGACAATATTTTGAATCCATTTGTGGAGCAATTACTTGACGACGAAAACTACGTTTTGGATATTTTCAACAGGACGGTGCAACCGCCCATACAGCCGCTTAAACTACTTACGCAATTTTTTCGATGACAGATTGATCAGTTTTCGATCAGACATTGAATTCTCACCTAGATCACCTTATTTAACGGATATGGATTACTTCGTTTTTCCTCATTTAAAGAACACTATTTTTAAAACATCAGTTGCAAATTTAGAACAATTACAAGAAAGGATTATCCAAGAATGTGGTAACATTTCTCCAGAGATGCTGGTCAGCACTTTCGAAAATATGAAGAGACGTGTGAATTTATGGTTGGAGCATGGCGGTGGCCAACTTCAGCAATTTATGTAATTATTTTTCTTTTTCTTTCTGTATATTTTTACTTTGTTAATTTTGTAAACAACAAAAATAAATTTGTATTTGTCTACTTATTTTATTACTCATTAGTTTGGCATATTATTATCATGTCATAATATGAATTTGACAAAATTTTAACCTAGGTTTGGTTAGATATATCGTCCCCATATCATTTTGATCTAAACCAAGCCCTATATACGTTTTTTAATCCAAGCCCTCTTTGATGTAAATAATTTTTGCTAGCACGGTACTACGTACCGAAAAAAACAGGTTGGTTGACAAAATGCCAAATATTTAAACTTGCCAAATCCTCAAAGTTATACCGGCCATTGTTATCGCAGATCATCTGCCACTCTCTGCATTGATGAAGGAGGCACAAGAGGACACAAGGAGAAATAAGACAGCAAATTCTATCGCTAGACAGAAATATAGTAATGAAGCATCTTCTTCCTTTTCAGCAAACCGAAATTTCAAATATTTGTGTTAAAAACTCTTCCAAAATTAATGATAGTTCACGAGTTCACGACCAATTCAGTTTCTTAATTGTACAATTATAATTTATCCAAACTCAGTTTGAGGACATTCCAATCGTTCCATATGGCGGTAAACAGTCTCAAAGAGACCGACCTTACAACAAGGCTTGTCAGATCTTTCTTCTTCAATTTTTTAAGCTTTTTTATTAAAGATGTTTCATTTATATCAGTATTCAATAATTGTTAGTCAGTAACTCTCTTTGAAAGCTAGTTTGCAAATATACTTTTAACCGAGGAGTTTTGAGTGTGACAGGAAAAAATAACAAGCCATTCATTGTTATGTTATAATAATACATTCTTTAGTACTTAAGAAACAATATAACTGAAATCAAGACAAAAAGTGTTTTCAGTGTTTAAAAACAACTAATTAACAAACCCTTACTGTTTCTCGTATACTTATACATAATATATTAACAAACTGGTAGAACTGGCGTTCACAATTTATGCACGTTGTCAGGGGTGATAAGCGCCAGTTAAAGCGGCTGGTATAAGCTGAAGCGGTCTGCAGCCCGTTCAACGATCGATTCTGTCAGACAGAGATAGGCCAGTGATCGCCGATGGCGTGGAAGAGACGAAGATAAAATATACGTGATTTGGAACTTGTGGACGGGCCGGGGAATAGTCCCAGAATGGAGCTTTGGTAAAAAAATTAAAGCATTTTCTGAGCAGTGTCGTGCCGTGTCAGGTTTATTTTTCTGGTTTTAGATTTGTGTATAGAATCTTTGAGTTACCTTATATTTATTATTTTAATATAATATTATTATATATACAGTGGGTTTATAAAGTGTAGTATGTACAAACACCTAATGTTAAACAAACTTATAAGTGTGTATACGCATTTTAATTATTTGTTTGGGACGCCTATGGTTAGGAGTTACATACTGTTTTATGTCATTAAATTGACCTAAGAAACACCATACTTATTTAAGTGTTATTGACAAATAAAGTTGTTCAATAAAAATCTCAAATTAATAAATTAGTCGTAAAGTAGATTATACCTACTACTCGCAATAATAACTATTGTTTCCTCAGAATGTTACTCCATCCTATCGTGAATATTCCTTATGGAAAATAGCTATCATTATTGACTCATGGTATAATCTACTATTATTAGTGTTAAGTGTTAATTTACCTTTCAATATAAAAATGTAGAGAAATTACTAAAAATATTATTCAGCGAAATATGAACGTTTTTATTATTTACGAAGAAGAAATTTGCGATATGAGCTGCATGCAACTGTCAGGATTCATATGAGTATACACAGTGTTATGATAAAGAAATGGATCACACTTTTATAGAGAGAAGAAAATGTTTCCTTTTATTTCGTCAGATCCATCCTTACACGCGTCTCGCCATATCATGGCTCATCGGTAAGGTAATAAATCAAAAATATAACAAATAAATACAAAATCGCCCGCCTATTATTCAATCGACAGTGTGTAGGGTAGCAATAAGTGGAAAACTTCCCGTACTGTTAAAGATAGTGTATAGTATCATTTTTCTAAAAAAAATGCGTTTAAAAAAAAATTTGACTGGTCCGAGCGATTCTTGATGATCAAGTGGGTGGTATTCTATATAAAAGGCTGGTCCATATCATTATTACAACGCGTTATACGAGTCTAAAGGTACAGCCAGTACCACGGGTTTCTACTCTAGTACTCTTACCAGGTACATTTTTGCCATCGCAACATTAAAAGAAAATTTTAAAATGTACATGATTTGAAAAAAATATCATTGAAACAGCCGCCTCTCCCGATATTATGTTTCCTCTGGCCTCTGGGTTGTTGCACTTGTCGGTTCATGCCGCAACTCACAGATAAAGAGAACTGGATAAAATACGACCGAAACAAAAAACTAAAATCCTTAAAATCACGTCTGCTGAAGCTAAATGGCAAATATGCAGGAAAAGCCATATTGTAGCGACGAGGTGTGAGTGTAAGACATTCATTAAACTGGCATTCAAGCACAATCAAATATTGGCGACCACAAAACATACCGTGTGAGCAAAAATTATTTGCATCAAAGAGGGCTTGGATTTAAAAACGTAGGGCTTGGTTTAAATCACAATGATATGGGGACGATATATCTAACCAAATCTAGTTTAAAATTATGTCAAATTCATATTATGACATGATATGCCAAACTAATGAGTAATAAAATAAGTAGACAAATAGAAATTTATTTTTGTTGTTTACAAAATTAACAAAGTAAGAATATATAGAAAGAAAAGAAAAATCTTTCAGTCTTGCAAAATCTGCTGCTTGTATTTCTTGGAATACTTGCAATTTATAAGGAAATAAATTTAACTGATTCTTAAGAATAGTCCTGCATAAGATCTTCCCACTTCTTGGGACAGGCATCTTATAAAATTTGTTGGCGAATTTTGCATTATTTCACGAACGTTTGCAACAACATCTTAATTCTGATCTTACAGATGGTCTTCCTGCTCTTTTTTCGTGTTGTATAGAACCTGTTTTCCTAAACACAGCCACGGTTCTTTTCAGGCAATGATAAAAATCCCCAGCAATAAAAGCAACATTAGGAAAATGTTCGTGAAAATCGTCCATGCACAAACCCGGATTGTATTGCCACTCACCATTTACTCTAACCCCGTTTCGACAATACGCTTCAACCATGAATGTTTTGTGCTGTTCCGTAAAGCCCATTGTGTGAATTGTTCAAGAAATTGGAAAAATTAGCGATGAATCAAATTACTTGTAACTACTGTCAAAGATGACGGAATAACTGATTGATTCTTAATTTAGGTATAGTTACTGATACCCAACAGGTATTAAGTTCTACGGCTAAGCATAACGTCCTTAAATGCAAGGCCCTCTTTGATGCAAGTAATTTTTGCTCGCACTGTATTAGGACGAATATGGCACTCAAAGACAAGTGACAAGTCGACAATATCATTATCAGTGGCGTCCGTCCAACCTTTAAGGATCTTTTAAGGTACTCATTATATCGACGAACTAGGACTCTACAACTATATTCTCTTTGATTTAAATTGGCCCTGGCTAGGCTACAGTCTCGTTTGCCAAAAACAAAAGAAAAATACTCACGAGAGTTGTATGACGTAAGACTGAAAACACTGATATTTGTTTGCCATTGAAAGTTGATAATATTGACAAGTTTGTCTGCTAACAACAAAATAATGAAACCTGTCGAGTTTTTTTTTTGTTCATATTTGATAAGTATAGGTACCAATCTTTACGATCCTGACAAGAAGCAGAGTAGGTGTATGGTAACGATAATTTAAAAACAAATTTGGTCTATACCCGAAAAAATGCCTTTCTCCCGTCGCTGTCGGGCTGTTGCTCTATCTGAAACTGTTTTATTTACGAAAAAAAGTGGAAATTTTGCAAGTTAGCTTGAAACAGAGAAAGTGTTTGGATTTTGGCCTCACTGATGAATCATGATTAAAACACGAGGGTTGCATCCGACGAAATGAAAGAAAAACTTTTTTGATTTCAAAGTGTAAAAATAAATTATTATTTCTTGTCCATTTAAAGACAAATGTATTTTATATTTACGTTTTTCCCAGCCATGTGTTGTGGATGAACAACATAATAAAGGTTTAGCTTGTATTTGTTTAATTTACCAAGAAAACGTTAAAACATAAGCACAAAAGAAAGAGAGGAAGAAGAAAGTGGTATAGAAAATGCAAAGGGAGAAGAGTAGAAGAATAGAATGAAAAAGAAAAGAAAATGTAAAACTGCATGTTGCAATGACAAAAATTATTAAATATATTATAAGCTATTGTGGCGAGTAAAATTAGTTCATAGTGGTCCATTGTAGTTTCTCTAGAAATGTAATTTCTATATTTTTAGGAAATACCACCTAAGCTCAATTTTAATCCCATTTACATAAAAAACTTATTTTGTATATCAAAGTCGGCCTTGATCTATCATTTTTAGATTATTTATTTATTTAGTCTCGAGGCGCGTTTATGAACCAATAATGTTTGCTAAAGTTTTACGTTTGATTTCAAACGGGAAACATTCTGAAATTGAGTGGACTTTTTACTCTGGTTTAAATCTTATCAAATCAGAAAACAGTTTTCTTTATAATGGATTGTTTGTTTTTTAACTAGGAATATAAGAGCAGCAGGAACGCCTATTAAACAGGGTATCATTTTACGAAAAAAGTTCATACGGACATATTATGTCCGCAGGGAGTTGAATTTCTTTTCTAAACGGTTATTTGGTTATGTCTCCAAAAGTACTTCAGTTATTATTTTCAATTTTGGTATGGGTTAATAGCCCCCCATACACCAACATATAAGTTGCTCCGATTTGATCCGTTGATTTGGTCTGCGAGCTAGGCTCGGCACGTACCAAAACTCACGTCATTTTTGGGCAGCCCAATTTGGCTCGTCGACTTTATAAAATTACTTTTAGACATTTGTTAAGTATGGTTATATGCCTTATTTTTCAAATTTTTGTTCATGTAATCTTTGCATTTTACTTGCAACAAACATGGATAACTTTGGTAAATGTTAATAAATTCCGCTATAAATTCTTTTGATAAGTAACGTGAAATATTAATATTATTTTAATTTAACCTCAAACCAAGTTGAAAGAGTTGACATGCGTCCCAAATTAACCTAGCGAAACTACTGACGGGTCAAAACCGGCTGATTTCATCTGTGGCAGATGATATTACACGGCTCGATGAAGCTCGGCTCGCCACATACACGTAAAGTTTTATCGGCGTATTTGGCTCGTGCCATATTAAATTCGTTAAGTTATCCGCTGGTGTATGAGGGGCTATCAGGTTATTAAACCACATATTTTAGTTAAAATAGTTATATTATCGTGTCACCAGTAACGCCCCTGCAAACATGTCCTCTGATATTTTTAACAAAAAAATAGGTACGCCGCTGACGTTTTTTCAATATTTTTTCTTACTTGCCTGGTCAATTCTACATGAAAATGCGTTTTTCTCGTCGCTTTTCACCTTTTTTGATTAAAGCAATTAAATTAAAATTGCTTTATTTCGCAGTATTGACAAATAGTATATGAACACATAAAAATATAGTTATCGTAGAGAACAATGACGTTCTTACAAACATCATTTTCAAAACAATACTTGTTGACATAAAGTAAGTTATGAAATGCAATTACAAGACGGTAATGATACAGAAGCCACACGTATTTATCAGGAAAGTTATCGTGCCTCGCCAGATTTTTCCGAATGTTCATCGCCATCTTAGTGAAACTGATAGTTTACATAAAGGAAATTCGGAAGACAGACCTCAACCTGTCAAAACATCCCAAATTAAGGAAGCAGTGCTGCAGGAAATCGCTGAACACGACGAGCGCGAGGATGGTCGATGATCTAAATATTTGTCATCAAATTGTTGGGTTGATTTTATGTTATATCCGTACCATACTCTAAGAGTATTATAGGCATTACATCTTATGCAGGGAATTCCACAGCGTGCATGTGCATTTTTGTCAGTGGCACGTTGAGATGGTTATCTATACTAAATTCGCAGTTTGAGTCACAAATTATGTTCACAGACGAAACAACTTATTCTAGGAATGTTATTGCAAATTTCCACAATAATAATGTGTGGGCGCAAGAAAACCTCCATGACAACTGAAACTCATTTCCAAGGGCACTTTTCGGTTAATGTATGGGCAGGAATTATTGGTAATAATATTATAGTCCCATTTTTTCTGCCAAAATGCTTTAATGGATAGTGTTACTTGCATTTCCTCCTGTGTTACTTGAAAATGTACACATGCGTTAAGAAATCAAATAAGGTATTTATATGTTTTTTTGTGGGCCCATCTCTGGTGTATAAAACTCCCATTAACATTTTAGAAGATTTAAGAGAGAGAATATTATATTACTGCCTTTGCACGAGTGGAATATTCGATGAGAAGACCGGCGGAAGCATGTCTATTACGTGAAGGTAGTCATTTTCCAAACAAAATTTATCATTATCATAATTATCAGAGGACACGTTTGCAGGAACGCAACTAACAAAGCAAAAGAACAACTTTTTTAACAAAACACTAATGTGGTTTTATATCCTATTAACAAATACCAAAATTGAAAATAATAACTATAAACTACTTTCAGAGATATAACGAAATAAGTAACTAGGGCTGGGCAAAAATTCGATACATCGATATATCGAATAACGATATTTTAAAAAATAAAATATAGATATTTTCGATATTTATCGATATTTATCGATATTTAACGATACTTATCGATATAATTGATATATTCGATCACATCGATAATATCGATTTTTTGATGTTGGTGTAAGAATGTCGCCTAAATATTTGAATTAATATCATTGATAATAAAAGGAGGGAAAAATGCGATAATCATTATTGTTTTTATCCTTTATTTACGCCTTTACCTGATTTGTTTAGTGTTTAATGCAATTTTTTACTATCGCTAATGAATTTTTTTACATGCGTCTTCTGTTTAATAAAGTCAATCTTTCGGTATGTATAATATAAATGTCAGTGTATCAATACACATATTAATATTTTATATCGCCTAACAGGCTAACACTAATTTGATATAGGTATTAGTATATTACATAACAAGTGTTGAAAGTGGTACTTCTTAAACGAGGAGGTATTTAGCACGAGGCGTTAGCCGAGTGCGGAAATTCTCCGAGTGTGAGAAAATCACTTTCACACGAGTAACGTACACAATTTTTCCTACGACCATACAATATAATCAAAAAGAGTTCGATTTATTTTTAATAGTTTGTAGGTATCACCATTGTGTTAATCAAATTTTTTCAACACTAGAGCTGAAAAATTAATTTCAACTCTAGAGTTGAAAAAAATAAAAACAATGCCCACTTTACACATTTTAACTTACCCAGATTTAAATTAAAATAATATCTTTTTCTCCTATTTGCTTACGCACATCATACCTAATACTATGTACAGTAAATAAATTTCGTTTCTGAACTTTTAGCTGCTTGCATTCTTTTAATAAAACAATAATATAGGTACCTACGAAAACAACATAACACAAAACTACAACATAACCTCAACATTTGCTCAACATTATAGAAAGATAGAGATGGAGTTAAATATCGATAGCTTGTTAATTATAAAAGTTATAATATATTATTCGATTTGTTTTAAATATAGCTAAAATAAATTTACTTACATAAAGCGTATTCACTTGTCCCATATCCTTAAACATTGCATGGATATATTTATCCGAGATAATGGCAAAATTATAAATCGGTATTTCCTAGGGTATTCTATTTCTGCTCTTAGCTGCCCCTTTTTTTTCTGTGGTTCAACTCAGTTGACATGTAAACATGACAGTTGGTGGCGTGGGTTGCCTGACATATTATTATTTTCCCTTTTTGATAATATTATTTTTATCATAAATACTCTTAGGTTCCCAAAAATAACGAAAAAAGGATTTTTTTTAATTTGCAGTAATGCCCTAGTGTACTTTACCCCACCCAGCACCCCAATTCACTCCACGTGTCCCGTAAGTTTGTTATTTTTAATAAATAGTTTTATTATTAAATTGACACCTGTTTAAATTAAATATAGTGTGCTTTGTATTATTGTATTTCCAGTGGTGGATCTACATCCTAAAAATTGGGGGGGCCCAAAAAATAAAACTAAATTAGAAGTTTTTTAATGTATTAAAAACTAATCTATCCATAGGTTTATGGTGTATAAGGTACAAATAAAATTAACTTTTTGAAAGTCGTTAAGAATGTAACAATAAAGAACCTATAGGTCCTTAATGTTTTAAAACAATAATCCCAAGTAATTTATTTATATTAGCACAAGACCAGATATTATAGACTACTACAAAATAGGTAGTTTACAAAAAGAAAGAAAACACTTATAATTTAACAAAAAAAAAACATAAATGAGAAATAAACTTTAATGGAACATCATTTTTCTGTTACTACTATTTATGAAACAATTTAGGATTTGTTCCATATAGTCATTTTCTTGTAAAATATCCGATACAGATTCATGTTCAATAGCCATTACTAGGATCAGGATCTTGACTATTTTTCCGGAAAAAATTTAGCAGACTTGGCTGTTTTTTCGACATTATCTTTTCTATAAAAAAAACCATAGATATCGTACTTAGTTTGTTTCAAAACACAGTCTAGGGCAACAATAAGCGAGCATGCAAGGTGCGCAGGGCAAGCGAGCGCCCGTTTTAAGGGGCGATCAAATTACAAATTACCAGTTACATATTACATAATATTTGTGTGTTATTCAATAAGTGTCCGATATTTTACAGAACGATTACTCAGTTTCAGTTATTTATAAGGTAAAAAGTTCATATAAGAAATGCATGCATTGATTATTGATTAATTTAAATCACGATATTTCGAAAACTGCTGCTTGTAGCGACTTTTGATAAACTTACCATTTTCACGTGAAAGTAATAGAGGAATCGGTTTTTCTTCTAGAAAATGAAAATGCGATACATACCTACATGCACGAAAAAGTTATGACTTATGACTCTCCAAAAGAGAAAAAAAACTGTAGGTGGCGCCACCTATAATTAGAGGCCAAACTAAGATCAAATTTGAATTTCTCATATTGAAAATTCCCCAAATACCAATTTTTGTACAAACAAATTATTATAGTTTTTCGAAGTTATTTACAAAAAACAAAAATAATAATAATTTTTTACTACCCTGTATCTCAAAAATGAAGAGCTTGTTAGCACAGCTTATACGAACTTTTCACCTTGAGGAATCGTCCTATAAAATATCGGACACTTATTAAATAGCACCATGCACCCTGTATAATATTCATACCAGAAATTACAACAAAAGGATATTTTTTGTCCTTGCTTACCTTAACCTATAAATATAAAATAAACATCACTGGCAACAGTACCACAAGCGAATAAGCGAGAGCCGTAATGTAAAAAAGTCGGCTTATTGGTCGCTGATCGAATTCGGCTTCTCTTTGTTTCATACAAAAAAGGATAAAAATAAAGACATCGCTTGTAAAACCAAAGCCGCCGTCCCGCGGCTCCTTTGTGCGGTGCCTCGCGACACTCCACAAAGGTGCCGGCCGCGCGACGGCGCGGCGGTATTATGACAATGGAATGGAATTCGGTACTTATATTATAAATAAACATAGAAAGAGAAAAGCGAATAATCTGCACATGCATTTCGTATCGGTCGGTTTTTGGCGGAGCGGCGTTTCAATTAAGGCGCTTTAAAACCAAATAAAAACGTTCTGTTCTGCTGTTTAGTGTTTTTGTTTCTATAATTGTATGATAAAATTGTATACTTACTTTTATTACTATCAGTTATTTAGTTTATTAGAACTTTTAGTTTATGTTACCTATAATATAATAATATGTAAAAAATATGTGGCGATGGTTTGGTGTGTGTTGAACAAGGCAGATTAAATTATTGATCGATCGAAAAAAAGTTGGGGGGCCTGGGCCCCCCCAGGCCCCCCCGTAGATCCGCCACTGTGTATTTCACATCGTGTTGAAATATTTTTTTTCAACACGCGTGTGATATTTAGCACTTTCTAGCCAAGTTAACCGTGCTGTTATTGTCATTTTTGTAGGTGGTCGTAGGAAAAAGTATTTTTTAATGATGAACAACGACTGGGTACCTGGTAATCTTTGGCCAAATGCATTTTGTAAATATAAAAAATGTCCAAATATTGTTTTCCATTTCGCGAGCAATAAAATTTGTAAATGGGCATTAAGTAATATAAGAATGTAAAAAATAAAAATTTTGTTATTCAATTTGGCGAAAAAATAGAATTTCAAATAACAACGGGACATTAAATAGACTGCAGATTTTGCAAAATAGGGCGACGGGCGATGGGTATAAATACACGAGAATAAATTTATTGTTTAAGAAACTTCGGTGGCCAAATGTGATCATAACATAACTATTCAACTATAATAGGTATAATAAAGAATTTTGTCTAGAGGGTATCAAAACGTTTTACATATAAATTGGTTTTTTTCAAAGGAGTAAGTAAGGACTACAATTTGGATATTTCAATTAAATCCCAGAGCTCTTTAAAAAATTATTAAAGAATTATATATTTAAAAGACAATAAAAACTGAGGAAAGATTTGAAGAACTTTAAGAAGCCATTTAAAAATGTTAAAGAATGTAGGACGCCCGGCCACTATTTTAAAGCTTAATTGTTATGATCCTAAGTTTTCTTTTATACAAAAAAGGTATTCGTGTAAAAGATTATTGGGCTAATAGTTTAAGAAAAAGAGGATTTATTTAAATCATTTCATAAACTATAATTGGTATGTTAAATCAAAAACCCTCGGACGGCCATAGCTTCCTTATAACACATTTTTAAGGACCAATATTTAATTGAATCTTTTTCCTTCATGTTTTCATAATTAGAGTCTCCCCTTGAAATGAAGGTACGGAGTTTTACAGACATAAGAAAATATTGATATATTTAATTTAAATATAATATTTTTATGTTTTATTGATAATATATATTATCGATATATCAAAAATAACGATATTTAAAAAATAAAATATCGATACTTATCGACATTATCGCAATATCGACTATATCGTTATTTTTTTGATATCGATATTCGATATTGGAATTTCAATATCGCCCAGCCCTATAAGTAACCCCTTAGAAAAACACCCAAAATTTAAGCCGTTGAGGATTATTATGTTCATATCATGAACTTTTCCTTATAAAATGACCTGAAGAATCACCATTGAACATTAGCACGTCATTAAGGTACACCCGGTATAGTAGATATAATATGCAGTTATAAAAATATGGCCAAATTTTTTGACAACTTGTTGCATGAAAGATGATCCACGACAATTTATTACAGACTCGCTTTGAAAAACAGTGTAGGTAATGTGAGTCTCTCTAAATATTCAAGTCCATTTAATTAAGTTGATTGCCAGTACTTATATACCCGCTATAAAGTCCGGTACGAAATGATAGTGTTCGAGGGCAAAGTACAGCCAAGGTCCGAACGAAACGACGACGGCGACGCCACCTAGTCGTGACTTTGCTTTACAAGCAGTATCAATTTAAAGGAGGAAATGGAATAATTCGTGCAGGACGGACGAAATTACACCGATGCTTATTTGTGTTTTTGAATGACTTGTTTACTTGTTTCTGCGAATGGCGTAATTCAACGCCGTTATTGAAATGGAAAATGTTTCACAAAATTGACTCCTCGCCATGTTCAGAGCAGACCATAAAGACCCAATCAAAAACCAACAGGTAATTACATAATAGGTACAAAGGAACATTACTTGTCGATATGATCAATATGCTTGTATATTTTACAAGCGATAAAAAATTGATTGATCATTGAAAACGTCCACACTAAATTAGATGATTTTTTCCCGGAAGAGATAAATAAAAGAAAACTCTACACTTGCGTTACCTGAGTCGATTATAATAGAATTATAGAAAAATAAACTCCAGGACATTTCAAAAAGGACACGAATACAATAATATCTTTAGGGGATATTACCAATGATGATTTTTCCCACATGGATACCCAATGGGTGTAAGTTAAATACTATACATTCCTCGACAAAAAACCGCAGCCTTAAAACTTGAAAGTCATGCAATGTGTTTAGTTTTTTTAAATGTCTAAATTATGTATAAAGAAGCAGTAAAAAACTAGCTAATAATCTAAATAAATATTTTTAAAATTTGGTAGGAAAAATTAGAAAATAAACGTAAAAGATGAAAAATTATCTCAACCCTAAATTAAAACAATAGTGCTCAAAATGATTTCCATTTTGTTCTAAACAGAAATAAAGTAATTTGAAGAAATAGTCCATGCTTAAAGTGGAGTTGAAAGTATAGAGTACAGATTACCTACATGTAATTCTGGTACATTTTGTTCTCACAATGACAATTTCCTACCTAATTATACTTTTTTAAAAGACCTTCTTTAAATATTCTTCGACACCTTTTTTAATAAAAAATTTTTTCTTTTTCCCCCCAGTTTATTTGCTGGTTTAGACCTTATTTACTGACTTCTCACATACTCAGTATGTTTTTAAATTTCATCAATTTCTTCATAATATTATGGTTGATATGCATATCGGATTTTTAATTCCATGAAAGCTCCATTAAGGTTCGACACCATTTTCTCTCCTGCTAAAACCATCAGCACTAAGTTTTATTTCTGTCTCCTGATGATGAACGTCACTACGTTCGAAACATGTAGAGACTTTTCCTAAATAATTTAATTTATTATTAAACTTTGTGGAGGAAGACTTTGAGTTTTTTCTTTCGTTCCTATAGAAATAAAGTAGATTTTAAAAATTCCTAACTTTCCGAAAAATGTCTTTTGAAATACTCTGACAAGCATTAAAAGACAAGTCCATAAGGATAAGATCAGGTGATCTTGGCGGTTACTCAATAATTGTACCTCTTCTGTCAATACACTGGTTTGTATAATTTTAATCCAATCACTCTCTCGTCACGGCAGGATAGTGTGGGGCTACACAACTATACAATCTTGCTGAAAGTGTAGAAGCTATTCGTTCAAATTTAGATTGATGCATTAAATTTTAAATAATTTAAAAGATGCACTTTTTATTGAAGATTTTACAAAATAGAGCAAAAACAAGTATTTGCGTTATTGCAAAAGTAGTGTTAGCACTATAATAGTGCTTTAATTTAGGCTTGGGATAATTTTTCATTATTAAAACTGTTGTCAAAATTTGGCCAAGATTTCGTACTCAAAATTTCGTTTATAAAAATAATAATAAAAAGGTTATTTATTCAATTATCTTGTATAAAATGTTTAAAGTAAATATAAAGTTTCTTGAATTAACAATACCAATTCAGAAATGCTCACGTGCGTTTTTGTAGAAATTATATTTTGGTTTTTAATGTTTTGTTTAGTTTAGAACATTTAGTCATTGAAAGTTTTTAAAAATCCACAACTAAAATAATGGATAATGGATGTAAAAATCGCGCGTAAGTGGGTAAATTTATGAAATTCATTATGGCAGTAAACACGAAAAATATGACAGTATAAACGTTTAATAGTTAGGTAAGTATAGCGGGAATGAGGGCAGGCAATGAACTGACACAATTGTATTTATCTCAACGTTTCGTTTTATATAAAAACTTTTTCAAGGGTCAATAAAAAGCAGTGGCGGCTCGTTAATGAAGGGCTCTGGGGCGCCGCCCTCCCTGCAATTATTTCAAACATAATCCAAAAATACCTTACTTAAAAAACCAATAAAGCAATGTATGTAAGCAATCCATTAAAATAATTCAAACCAAACATAGAGCCCTATTCCAGCGGGTAGGTTATACCGACTTCTCGATAAGTTGCCATGACGATGGAGGCGTGACGTCACCTACACATCGCACAACGAGCGGCCACGGATGAGCTCCAATTTTCCGCGCCCAACAGCTGTTCGCGAATCGCGATGCCACAGTAGAATAATCGATATATTATGTACTCTGACAAGGCGACCTGTCGATGTCGCTGATATTTTGTTTATTTGTTTTGATTTGATTTATTAGTTACATTATAAAGTTAAAAAATTTCGTGTAATATGAAGGTCAGTGATTTACAGAAGCTTGTGTTTAGTTCTCTGAGCTTAAGTGAAAAACTTGATTTAAAAAATGCAGGGCGGCCACTACCAATATTGAACATAGTAGGTACAAGTGTAATCAAAATGTAAAAGTAAGGCACAGTTTACGCGTAAGTTTGACAAAGAAATATATAACAAAAATCCTGGATATGCGGTTGTGAGGACAAAAATTCTTTTTTTTTGCCTCGTGTGTCTTCTTTTTGACGGGGATGATAATTAATGGGGTGCAGGACCTAAAACATCTTTCAGAGAAAATAAAAAAAAACATGAAAATAGTGCAAAACATCGTCATAATGTGGTAAGTTTTAAGATGTTAGGACAAACTAATATTTTAACTTGTTTAAGTAGTGCTTATGCTGATGAAATTAAAATTCACAACGAGAAAGTTAGAAAAAACAGACACGTACTCTTGAAAAAAATAGACCCAATTTTTTTTAATTTAAAGCCAGCGCCCCCCCCCTGACTCGTTAGTCACGAGCCGTCACTGATAAAAAGGTCTTTAAGCCTGTATATTCATACTGCGGAATATGATCGCATATTTTCTCGGATATATGCATATATCCAAACTATCAGTGACCGCAGTATGAATATACAGACTTAATGACCTTTTTATTGACCCTTGAAAAAGTTTTTATATAAAACGAAACGTTGGGATAAATAGATTTGTGTCATTTCATTGCCTGCCCTCATTCCCGCTATATTTATTCGAATAAACGTTTAATATAAGAATAAATTCCTGCAATTTTTGCCGAATATTCAACAAGGAACAAACCGCAAGTAACTGGACATACTTGGACAAATCTGTCCTCCCTATAGGGACCCCCAGCAGCTGAGGCACGTACCACAACTGCATGACGACGACGCGACGGCATCGTAGCCTCGTCCTCGACGTGGCGTTGTCCTCTGGTGCCGCCGAACGACCTTCGGCTGGGCCCGCTCGAGGCCGCCGACACCGAGCAGGACAGGCCAACTGGCCAAACAGCAGGATCGGGCCAGGTCGACGCTTTGTCGATGTCGTTGCCAATCGACACGGTTACTGCTGATGATGGTGGTGATGTGGTGGATGTATCCGAAAGGATAATGGAATTTGTGACAAAAAGTTTTGGTTAAGTAGTAAGACATTGTAATTTTGCCAACAAAATGTTAGTTTCCTTTCAAGCTGGTTTTCGAAAAGGCTAGGTACTCTACAGAGACAGCCATTCAATGTGTGATTGAGACGTGGAAGAGAACCATTGATAAAGGGGAAAATGTTATAGCTGTATTTTTGGATTTTAAGCGGGCATTCGAAACAATTGAGAGGGCTAGATTATTGAGTAAATTCTATCAGTATGGTATTCGCGGAAACATTTATACCTAAATGGTTTAAAAATTATTTAAGTAACAGATCACAGAAAACAAACATTTCAAAAACATTCAAATAAAAAAATAAATAATATAGGAGTTCCTCAAGGAAGTATACTAGGTCCAATATTGTTTATTTTATATATCAACGATATGCCTTTAGTTTTAAAAATGTGTCAGTTACAAATGTTTGCTGATGCCACCTTAATTTACATTAATGTTTTAAAAAAATATTTTTGATGGTCTAAATACTCTAAATTCTGAGATAAATATATTATTAAATTGGCTAAAAGTAAATAAATTAAAATTAAATATCTCAAAAACTAAATGTATGGTTATGGGTAATAATTTAAATTGTCAAAATATAAATGTTGTAATTGATGGTGAAAAATTGGAATTAGTAAACAGTTTAAAATATTTTGGGATAATTATTGATTCAACATTAAATTTTTTTTATTAGTTTGAAAGTATCATATCGAAGATTACCGGAAAAGTAGGTTATTTTAAAAGAATCTATCTTAATCTAATTAAAGTTTGTTTTCTAAAAAAACTGTATTTAATACTATTATATTACCACATTTTCTTTATTGTTCTTCCATTTTATATTGTGCTAATGAGGAAATATTTGATAAATTACAAATTTTTCAAGATAAGGCAATGCGGATTATTTTAAATTGTGACAAATATACAAAAATTAATTTTATGATAAAAAATTTAGCTGGTGGATTGTCAGAAATTTAATTTTTTATTTAGTAGGTATGTTTCTTTATACATAAAATTAATAATAATTTATTGCCTGATTGTTTAAAATTTTTTTGTTTTTTTAATCATGACCATCATAATTATAAAACAAGAACTAATCAAAATTTTTTTGTGGATAGAGTGTCTAAAACATTAGCTTATAAATCTATTTTTTATAAAGGTTTGATAGAATATAATAATTTGGAAAATTCTATTAAATCTCAAAAATCATTAAAACTGTTTAAAAAAACTTTAAAATTACATTTATTTAAAAAACAAAATGATACGTAATATTTGATATAATTTGCAAAATGTTTAACTTTTCTGTCTGTTTTTTTGTTAAAAGAAGGTTCCGTTTTAAAATTAAAAATAAATCTATAAAAATGTTGTTAAAAAAATGTATTAAAAAATAAATCATTGTAGCTGTTGCGGACTGTAACCATCATCTCCCGAATGTTGCGCGAGCAACGGGTATCTTAACGCCGCACGAAGAAGGGCAAGGGCTGGTACTTGCAAATAGACACTGACGCGATAACTGTTACTTATTTTTGTTCCTAATATTGTACTTAAATTAGTCAATATATTAGTTTAACTAAAGTAAAGTGTTCGTCTTTTTCTTTGTATAAGTCAAAACCATAACATTACGTTTCATTGGTCCGCGTTCGAGTCGGATAAATAGTGAAAAACTTCGAAATTGCATTGTGCATCTGTCGTAATTCACCGGTATCCGAGAAGCCATATTATTTTCTAGTCTCCTGTCGAGGCGCCCTACGTACGTATTTGGGCGTCCAATCGAGCGTGTGATATTTCATATCGTCGTCTCGTGACAAGACTCTCTGTGCGAGGCTATACAACCCCCTAGCCGTTCGCGTCGTTTTCGACTGAGCTGAAGAAGAAGAAAGTGAAGCAGAGACAGAGTTAATTGAATAATTTGTGTCGTTGGCCCACCTCATACGAAATAGGACCGTTTCCGTGCCGTCTAAGGAGAGAAGCGTCTTTGGAGAGGTTAACGTTCAACGCACCAGGTCGTATTAATCCTTTTATTACTATTTTCCTGACATTCAGCAATACTCTATCTGCATAATAACTGTTGACATTACTTATTTACCTACGTGTTTTTCTTTTGTGTTGTTTTTTAAATTTTATTTAAAATGGATACTGAATCACAATTAAAAGCTTACAAAAAAAAGAGAGCTTCTCTTAAAGGTCAGCTAACACGTTTTGATCATTATATTGGAATCTTTAATGATGATTATGATCAATTAAAAATACGGTTGGGATCATGTCAAAAAATCTTGGAGGAATTTAATGAGTTGCAAATGCAAATAGAATTGCTCGATGACGAGGCTGAAGATGAAGCAAACTACAGCGAACGTGTTAAGTTCGAAGATGCTTATTTTAAAACTATTTCAAAGGCCTCTGCTATTGTAGATGCTAACTTTAATAATATTTCGAGTCAAAATGTTACCCCTGCGTCCCTGAGAAATGTTGGCATGCCTCTTATTCCAGGTGTAAAGTTTCCAAAAATTGATTTGGCCACTTTTTCTGGAGATTATGAAGAATTCATGAACTTTCATGATTCTTTTAAAGCGCTTATTCATGATAATCCTACGTTGGGCGACATTGAGCGGTTTCACTACCTTCGCAGTTCACTCAAGGGTGAAGCCTCTCAAGTCATATCGGGTCTTGAAACCACCGCGTCAAATTATCAGTTCGCTTGGCAATTGCTGCAAGAAAGATATGATAATAAGCGTCTGATAATACATAACCACATTAAAGCACTTTTCGAACTTTCAACTATTCATAAAGAGTCGCATATTGCTTTAAGACAATTATTAGATAATTTAAACAAACATTTAAGAGCGTTAGAGACATTAAAGGAACCTGTCCAGCATTGGGACACTTTGCTTATTTATTTAGTATGTTCCAAATTAGATAATAATTCTAGACGTGAGTGGGAAACATTTGCTGGAACACTAAGTGCTCCTGCAACAAAGGATTTCATCGATTTTTTAAATAAACGGTGCAATTTACTTCAAACAATAAGCTGTAAGGGGCCTGACAAGCAACCTTTGCCATCCAGTTCTAGACCTTTTAAAAATAATTATAGGAATCACTCTCAATCGAGTTCTCAATCTTACTTGTGTGTGAATCTTTGCCCAATATGTAAACAATCACATAAAATCTCGGTTTGTGATAAATTTTTACAACTAGCTCCTAAGGCACGATATTTAGAAATTAAAAAACATAAACTGTGTACCAATTGTTTGGGTACGGGACATATTTACAATACTTGCAGTGTTGAGAGAAATTGTAGCATTTGTAACAAAAAACACCATTTATTACTTCATTTCGATAATAATTCTGATCAGGGTCGTACTTCAAACAATGATTTTAAATCCGCATGTCGTTCTGAATTAATATCAAATAAATTGGTGTCTGCTCATTCTACCTTTAATGACGGCCAAGTTTTATTATCCACAGCCATTGTTTATATTAGTGATGTTTTTGGAGGCCAACATGAATGCAAAATACTACTGGATTCTGGCTCACAAAGTAATTTCATTACCAGAGAGCTCTGTGATAAACTTAAATTGTCTAAAGAAAAAATAAATGTTCCCATTTCTGGTTTAGGTCAAATGTGCACGAATGTGTCTTATGGAGTACGCGCAACAATAAAATCCAAATTTAATAATTTTAATTCGGATGTTTCATTTCTTGTTGTCGACCATATAACGGAAAACTTACCGTTGAACCATATTGAATTCAAGAATATTCAAATCCCACATAATATTAAGTTGGCTGATCCATTTTGCAATGTCCCTTCCAGAATTGATGCTTTGTTAGGCGCGTCCATATTTTGGAACTTACTGTGCATAGGACAAATAAAATTGTCAAATTCTCAAATAATTGCTCAGAAAACCAAACTGGGTTGGATTCTGTCGGGTCAGGTGTCTATGTATCCTGAGAATCCTGAAAAGGCATTGTGTCATTTTTTGACTACGCGTAATATCCAAAATCAACTAGAAAATTTCTGGAAAATTGAACAATGTGAATCCAAACCAATATGGTCTCTAGAGCAAAGAGCATGTGATGATCACTTTGCAACAACCCACAGGCGAGAGGATGACGGTCGATTCTTGGTAAATTTGCCACTACGAAATGACATAACCAGATTAGGAGAGTCCAGACAAATTGCTGCAAATCGTTTTTACTCTTTGGAAAGGAAATTGCTTAAGAATTCCAAACTTAAAATTGAGTATGGCAGATTTCTGGAGGAGTATGAGGCACTGGGCCATATGTCCGCAGTTAATCCAGAAAATCAGCCGCCTTTAAATTACTTGCCACATCACTGCGTGGTGAAAGAGTCTTCTACGACAACCAAGGTAAGAGTGGTCTTCGATGCCTCTGCAAAGACCGATTCAGGTAGCTCATTAAATGACATATTGATGGTCGGCCCTGTGCTTCAACCAGACCTATTTTCTACCATATTAAGGTTTCGTAAGCATAAATATGTAATAACGGCAGACTGTGTTAAGATGTATCGTCAAATTAACGTACAGCTCGAGCAAAGGCATCTCCAAGCCATCTTATGGAGAAATAATCCTAGCGATCCTTTGAAATCATACACTCTAAATACAGTCACGTATGGGACTTCATCCGCTCCATATTTGGCAGTACGTTGTCTATATCAGTTAGCAGATGAAAATGTGTTGAATAATCCAAAGGCAAGCAAAATCATTAAGAACGACTTTTATGTGGACGATCTTATTTCTGGAGGTGATACCATCAAGGAAGTTTTGGAATTAAAGCACGACATTACTCAAATTTTATTGCAAGGTAAGTTTGAACTTCGCAAGTGGAGGTCAAACGACGTATCCATTAGTTGCGATGACACCAATGCGCAGAACACTTTGGAATTTTCTAAAAATGAAGAGTCGAAAACATTGGGATTGGTTTGGAACTGTCAAGACGACGTTTTCCAATATAATTTGCAACATATTAATGTGACTCAGAAATATGTTACGAAAAGAACCATTCTGTCATACATTTCCAAAATATTTGACCCTCTGGGCTTGATAGGTCCTATCATAATTAAGGCTAAAATAATTCTCCAACGGTTGTGGCAGCTTTCCTTGGGCTGGGATGAGAGTGTGCCGATTCAAATTTATTCCAGCTGGAAAACGTACCAAGAACAAATTCAAACCCTTAGTACTATTTCTGTGCCTCGTCACGTTACCTGTTCAGATCCCCTTAAGGTCGAGGTGCATACTTTTTGTGATGCATCGGAGACTTCTTATGGTGTTTGTATTTATGTAAGGTCATTGGATGGCAATGGAAAGTTCTCCACAAGTTTACTATGTGCTAAGTCTCGGGTTGCGCCACTAAAGACTTTATCTCTTCCTCGTTTGGAGCTCTGTGGTGCTTTGTTAGCGGCAAGGTTGTGTGATTCCGTTGTTAAGGCTCTTGACATGCCTGTTGACCACTTGTATTATTGGTGTGATTCTAGTGTCGTTTTATCATGGATCATGGACGAGCCATATAGGTGGAAAACCTTTGTAGGTAATCGAGTTGCCGAAATACAGGAACTTTCTCGTAAAGAAGACTGGAGACATATCCGTTCTGATGACAATCCTGCAGACATAATATCCAGAGGAATAAATCCTGAAAATCTCATTCATGCAACTTTATGGTGGCAGGGTCCCCAGTGGCTCCAGTATGATTGTAAACAATGGCCCTCCAGCATACCGATAAAGGTTTCAGATGTACCTGAAAGGAAGAATGTTTCCAAGGTTCTAGTTGCCACTGAAATCGACTTGTCCCTATTTTTAAGGTTTTCTTCATTTCTGAGACTCCAAAGAGTTATTGCCTACATAATTCGTTTTAAAAATAATGCTTTAAAACATTCAATTGAGACTGGACCTCTTAAACCTCATGAACTCGACATGTCTTTAAAGTCCTTAGTGAGATTAGCTCAAAATCAATTTTTTGTCGATGAGATTAAATGTTTATCTAAGAACAAGCCGATTAGTTCAAAAAGCAAGCTCTTAAATCTAAATCCATTCATGGATACAGACCATCTTTTGAGGGTGGGCGGCAGACTAAAACTATCCAATTTTGAATATGATCAACGACATCCTCTCATTCTTCCAAAACGTCATCCTTTAACAAAGCTAATAATTGTCTATGAGCATCGAAAATTGCTTCACGCGGGAGCTCAGGCATTATTAGCTCATATTAGAACGCGTTTTTGGCCAATTGCTGGTCGAGATGAAGTTCGAAGGGTGCTGAAGGCTTGTGTTATATGTTTTAAGGTAAAACCAATTACCACTGATACACTCTTAGGTCAGCTACCTTCCAATAGAATAACACCTGCTAGACCATTTTTAAATTGCGCTGTCGATTATGCTGGTCCTTTTCAAACCAAGGTAGGATTAACGCGAAGTAGACAATTAGTAAAAACTTACCTATGCATTTTTATTTGTCTAGTGACCAAAGCGGTACACCTGGAATTGGTAGTTGATCTCACAACAAATACATTCCTCAATGCTTTTAAAAGATTCATTTCACGCAGGGGTAGATGCTTAAATATATATTCCGATAATGGCACAACATTTGTAGGTGCAAACTCAGAACTTAAATGTTTTCTCAATCTTGTTGATAATCAAAACGTGTTTGCGGATTTTTTTTCGACTGAGAATATCGCTTGGCATTTCATTCCTCCGCGTTCCCCACATTTTGGTGGGTTGTGGGAGTCAGCGGTTAAGGCAGTCAAATATCATTTGCGTCGCGTTATAGGTTTAGCTTCACTGACATACGAGGAATTCAATACCATTATTGTGCAGATAGAGGCTTGCTTAAATTCCCGTCCTCTTTGCCCGCTTTCTGCCGATCCCAACGATTTGAATCCTCTTACCCCCGGCCACTTTTAATTGGCAGCTCCCTGTTAGCGGTTCCAGAACCAGATGTAAAGGAATTAAAGACCAATCGTCTGACACGGTATCAACATCTCACACAAATGATTCAAATTTTCTGGGTACGCTGGGCTAAGGACTATGTGACCGAATTACAAACGCGTTCCCGCCAAGGATCGTCTATAACAAACAATTTAACTACGGGTGCGATGGTTTTGCTAATTGAAGACAATCTTCCACCTTTACAATGGCACATTGGACGAGTGCAGGAAGTACATCCAGGTGCAGACGGTGTTGTGCGCGTGGCAACCGTAAAAACCTCAAGAGGAATATTTAAACGTGCCGTTCGTAAAATCTGTGTATTGCCGAACGTTGACTAAAACTTTAGTTTCGATTAATGCCAAAGCATATATTTTTTGAACTCTGAAGTGTTCAAGGTGGGCGGTATGTTGCGGACTGTAACCATCATCTCCCGAATGTTGCGCGAGCAACGGGTATCTTAACGCCGCACGAAGAAGGGCAAGGGCTGGTACTTGCAAATAGACACTGACGCGATAACTGTTACTTATTTTTGTTCCTAATATTGTACTTAAATTAGTCAATATATTAGTTTAACTAAAGTAAAGTGTTCGTCTTTTTCTTTGTATAAGTCAAAACCATAACATTACGTTTCAGTAGCTTTTTGCTAAATAAAACATGTTACTACTACCTATTACTACTAAGACATTGTAAATTCAGTACAGTTTTTTTTTTAAATGTTGCCGCGAAACATTTTGTGGTATTTTTTTATTAAAAAAAATATATTGATACATTGTCCTAAATTGAAGATATGACGATATTTTAGTTAATACAACTGTTGGGATGAGAGTAAAAGGGAATGCTATAAGGTTTTTTGACATATTATGTGGAGTGGTTAGTAATTATCGCTTTTAATGTTATCGAGGTTAGCGATTATCTTTTGAGTCGTATTATTTTTAAATGCATACTTTAGTACATTTAGGGCAATATCAGGAATCGTGTATGATGTTTAAATAAAAATGTGCCCTTGATGTTCTAATAAAAATTAGCAAGTCAAATTCTATAGACCTACTATACAATTTTGGATGACATTTAACATTTTTCTATTTATAAGTTCACGGATGTCTGGCTGTCGTTTTTTAATAATCAAGGTTACACAGCGACACAAAACATTTGTTTTAAATACATTATATTTTTAATTGGCGTTTAAATTAACAGTCATTATTCTCTATTTATAACTGGGTACTAATTAACTGAAATTATAAATATACCGGGTGAAGCATGGCCAGACGGGCCGCTGGAAATCCCATGTAAAGTTTGCGACCCTCAAATCTATACTATTATACAGTATCAGCCAAATGGAATAAATTCGATAATAAATACATAGGGGCGTGTCCGAAAAAACGCTCGGACACGTCGATTGGTATTTCCAGTTGCGCATTTTTATCAATAAAAACTTTTTATACAGGGTGTGTCATGCAACAGTGGCGAATACCAACTTTCTTATTTTAAATGCAACACCCAATATATTATTCAATTTTTGGATTCTTCAGAAAATTTTAGATATATTATATTTCATGTAGGTACAATATCCTATACCTATCTTCAACTGTTTCGGAAATATTAAGTGTTTTTAGATTTATTGCATTTTAGCGTTTCTTTTTACTGATATGCAATTAAAAAAGGTATACAGGGTGTTCATTTGAAAACTTCGACACACATTAAAATAAAAATGTGAAAAATCGCTCGGACCCGTCGATTTTTATTTCGAGGGGGACATCTTTTGCGTATATTGTCAATCTTGTTACTTCAAGCCCCTAGGAGGGAGGGGGTGGGATCTTAATCTAAAATGGATACCCCTTTTTTATATAATTTTTTTGGATTCTGCATAAAATTCTGAACATTTTTTAATAAAAGCATTATTAGTCTATACTTAACAGTTTCCGAGATATTGACTCTTGAAAAATTACATTTTTGAACTTTGACAGCGTCTAGCTTTCTAACTGTACGTCTTAGAGCAAAACGGCTTACATGTCCCTATCTTCGATTTTTATTATCTTTCCAATAGTGTGAACTTTCGGTTAAACCGGATGTAAGAAATATAGCACTTCCGGTACATTTAGAAAGCTAGATGCTGTCAAAGTTCAAAAATGTCATTTTTCAAGAGTAAATATCTCGGAAACTGTTAAGTATAGACTAATAATGCTTTTATTAAAAAATGTTCAGAATTTTATGCAGAATCCAAAAAAATTATATAAAATAGGGGTATCTATTTAAAATTTAGATCTTACCCCCCCCCTCCCTCCTAGGGGCTTGAAGTAACAAGATTGACAATATATGTAAAAGTGTCCTCCTCGAAATAAAAATCGATGGGTCCGAGCGATTTTCCACATTTTCATTTTAAAGCAGGAAAATCGAGGTGGGAAGTTTTTAAATGAACACCCTGTATAAATAGTTTTGTTTACTTTTGTTTAAAACTCCTGACCTAAGCAAATTATTGTCTGTCTGCGTGGCAGTAGTTGTCAGTGTTATAGTCGTTTGAATTTCGTTAACTGCATATCAGAAAAATGGTTTATGTAGGTTACAGAAATGCACAAAATAACAATTCTACAGATGATTGGTTATGGAGATAAAACACGGACACAAATGGAAGTTGCTCGCTTATTTCATGAAAAAAATACCAAATACCAAATTAGATATTATGCTTGAGTTTGAGGGAAACCCACATACTGCTAGTCGAAAAACAACCCCAATGTTCGATGTTAGCCATTTATTGATTATTCGAACATTACAAGAAATTAAAATGTATCCCTATAAAATGATACCTACTCATGAGTTCATGGAAGACGATTTTGATAGGAGAACGTATTTTTGTAAACAAATAATGGTAATGTTAGATAACAATATCATCCAATTAGAACATGTTTTGTTTTCTGATGAGTGCATCTTTACATTTCACGGTCATGCTAATAGTCAGAATTGCCGCTATTGGTATAGAGAAAATCCTCACTGGATTAGAGAAGGACATACGCAATATCCTGAAAAGGTTAATGTTTGGGCAGAAATAGTTGGAGATAATATCATATTTCCCTTTTTCATTAATGGCAATTTAAATGGTGATAATTATTTAGCACTGCTCCAAAATAATGTCTTGCCAACTTTGACAAACTTATATTCTGATCCAGCAAATTTCGGCGAATATGATATGGTTTCAGCAAGATGGAGCACCGTCGCATTACCAAATCAATGTCATGCAGTACCTCAACCGAGTATTTCCAAATCGGTGGATAGGGAGGAGTGAATCGATGGAATGGCCAGCACGATCCCCTGATCTGACGCCATTTGATTTCTTATGGGGTTACCTATGCCAAAAATATTGTATACAAAACTAAACCCCTCGAAATAGCTGACTTAAGAAGACGAATAACCCTTGCGATTAGATCGGTCACGCCTGAGATGTTCGGTAACATTAGAAGAAATTTCTATTTAAGATTATAATGTTGCCAAGACGTTCGCGGCGAGCATTTTCAACATCTCTTACATTAATGTTTTTTTTTGTTTTACCTTGTATTACTTGTTAGGTTTTGAGTGTGTTGTTAATTTTTGCAATAAATCCCGTGTTTAATCTCCCATACTCACATAAAAAGCCCCGGTAACTTGCCAAATTAAAAATTTAGGTTTAAAAATTATTTTCTCATATTTAGCTATATCGGCAAATCAATTATTGTTGTTAGGATGTGATCATTTCATAAACTCCTTCATGTCCTTCAGACATACCAAAAAAGCAATATAATAAGATCATTGGACTTGGGGTTCTTCTTTTATCTCTATCGACTTTGATGCAATCCCCAGCACGTCTTGTCGAGCTTACAACACTACTGATCTAAGAGATTATACAGTTCAAGGTTGCTGTCATATGTAAAATATTTCTATAATAATTATTAACAGTGTTGGGGATACCTACTGTTATCAATTTAAAATATTGTTAATCTAAGAGGTATTCTGTTCTGATTAGAAAAACCCATTATATGTATTAAATGGTAATTTTTGAGGTATGGTATCAACGGTCCCTATTATTTATGAGCTTTCATAAGATCTATTATTAGACTCCTTCACTCGAACATTGGAATTTTAAAACTGTTAAACATGCATTAATTTATCACTTGAAAAATATTTCTACCAAATGAGTTTGATTAAGTTATCCTGAAGACACCGTTGCCAGATTTAAAGCATTTTTCGTGTTCAAGTGGTAATATCGTTTTCAGTTCTCTAGAATAGCGTTTCCTAAATTGTGGATGGGCCGACTCTAATATAGTTATTTAAGTCTCCGAGAACCCACAACATAAACAACAAATACGAACTAATTTTACTCACCAATGAATTGGTTTTTTTATTTAAAAATTGAAACGAATGTGGTAAAAATATGTGTTATAAAAAGTCATTTCATTTATTTATTAAGCCCGAAACTGTCCATAATTAGTTAATGAAAGGATGTTTTTTTTTGTTTGCATGACTATAGTGTAAAGTACAATAATTACAAAATGATGTTTTCTATTTCCACACGAGCCATATGCATAGTATGTAACGTCTTCAATTCCTGAACTGTGGATAAAAAATAGTCCAAAATATAAACTCCTCCCGTTGACAACACCGCTAAAACTCATGTTCCACATTCGAATCTATTTTTAGTGCATTAGAGCATCAAAATAAACTTCGTTTGTTTTGTTAAATTAAATGGAAGAGTTGCGGATATTTTAGTCACTATTTCCCGAAATGACAACACGTAGTAAAACATTGAAACGACCGAGTAATTAAAATACGAGAGACACTAGAAAAGTTTTTCCGCGATTAATCTTGCATAACGTCAAAGCACTTTCACATACTTACTGCACTTTTAAGAGAGAACACTAGTGACGCATTCACCATTTCATTTTTTTTAAAATCAATATTGTTAGAGTAAAGTCAGGAACCATTAAGGGAACAACTCAGTGCTGCCGCTGAGGCTGCAAAGTTACCCATTGAAGAACAGGTTACATTCTTATTGTTAAGTTTCCGTGCTGCTAAGCACCTGAAGTAGTGTACTGTACACTAAAGGTGTCATGTTCCCGTGGTATCAGGCACGTGAAGGAGTAGGTGCAATGTTCGCGTGCTGCGAGGTACGGGATTGAAAAGAGTAAAGAATAGTTATTTTATTAAAAAATTGAATATGCTATTTTTGTTGTCCATAGAAAAAGTACTATAGGCGGAAGATACAGAGGAAAACCAGAAAAAAGTTGTTCTAAGCACTTCATGATGAAGAGGCAAGTAAACAACGCAGTGGTCAACCAAAGGCAAAGGGTGTTTCGAGGCGAAACAATTGCAGGATGGCCGAATGTTGGAGCAAAGTCAAATTAACTAAATGCATACTTTTAAATATAAAGGCAACATTAGTGCCATAACTTATAAACTGCTTAAGTGTGAAGAAAGTATCAAGTATTAACGTGTTATTATACCATGACGATGCAATAGGAAAAATACTTATATAATTAGTTCTTAGAGTTTTTATAGAAGCTCTGACGAATATACAGATTGCTGAATATACACTAGTTTAAAGTAATCAGATTTTTATATTTGTTTATTCTGACAATATCTCGTTTATTTTTCGTTTTCTCCAAAAAGTGGCCTAATAACCGTTTCTGGGTAGCGATTACCTACAGTCTTAAGTTAAAAAAAAATTAATTGATAAATTAACAAAGCGAAAATACGCGAATTACATCAAATTTCTTTTTTTGCTTTTATTGGCTGGTGAATCAAAGTTTTTTTAGGGTAAAACTGTAATTGATATCCAAATAAGAGTATTTGGCCGATTTTTGGATAAAACGAACAGTAATGAATTATTGATCAAAAAACAAAATAGCGAATGCGTTACTAGTAATTGCTGTTAAAGTAGAGAAGAGGCTCTTTTTTAAATTTGTAAATTGACTGTCCGACTTTTTCTGTATCACAAAGATTTCCTAGCGTCTTTCGTAATTCCAAATCGTATTTTTTTTTCTTTGAAAACGCTTTCTTGAATTTTTAAAAATTTGAAGATTCAGATTTTATCTATCTGTGAAGCTATAGTCAAAAGCACAAATTACAAAACTATACATAAGAATATTTAATAGTATATTAACGTACACGTTTTATAAAGCATCATTTTATAGCACGCGTCCATGTTAAAAAACGAGCTTGCGGCGAGTTTTATAACGGGACAAGTGCTTAAAACTTCTTTATATATATATATAACACGTACGTTATACTATTTCTTCTAATTTGTAGTTTTTTCAATAAAAAACACATATTTAAAAAGAAAATAAATCCTTCAAATTTTGTAAATTTTTATGTCTAAATTTTATGTTGTGTTTTTTTCTAATTTTGTATCCTAACAAATCTATTACGATACGCATTTGCGTATCGTTATAAAGCTATTTCGATGCGCGTTTTTTCTTTATTTGATGTTAGTAACATTTAAATGTTTTATTTCATTGACTTGCGCGGCCTTTGTGATTTACGAGAAAACCCATTTTTCGCAGAGGAAAAATAGCTTGATAGCCTACTTTTTTATTCTGTGTGAATAACAGTCATGTATGGTGGTTGCATAAATATATAAATCAATCTTTTTAGATGCTTCAAGCTATCATTTTTGCCAAATCCTATCCAAAATTCAATCTACTAACCTTCCAATGTCGATTTTAACTTCAACTTTATTTGAATTTTCCATCTTCCCTATACTAAATTGCAATGCCGTGACGTAAAATCACGTCTTTTGAAATTCGAAAAAAAGTAGCAAAATCGCCCGAATTTCCGAACGCTCTGTATATGTACCGAATGTACAAGAATCACACAACGTATTCCGACCAATTTCAAATCTCATATCGCTAAAATAACTTCAGAATCTCGTGGTGAAAATGGGTCAATAAATCAAAAAATGACAGTTCGCCAAATAATTTTTGTTGTCCAGAGGCTACTAGGATAAAAAATAGATATATAATAGGATTTATTTTCTTTTTAAATATGTGTTTTTGTTGAAAAAACTACAAATTAGAAAAAATAGTATAAAGTACGTGTTATATAAAGCAGTTTTAAGCACTTGTCCCGTTATAAAACTCGCCGCAAGCGGCTCGTTTTTTAACATGGACGCGTGCTATAAAATGATGCTTTATAAAACGTGTACGTTAATATACTATTTTATGATTCTTACCACAAAAACTGTGTGTGCGTGGGTATACTTTTTGTCATCTTACTAGTACCGAGGGTTGGATGAACCCACCGGGACACCAGGAAATTCCCGGTGGGCCGATCGGCCCGTTGGTTGGTAGGCCGATTCCGACCTACCGATTTCGATACGATTTTTTTTTGCGTCTGTACGATACTTCAAAAAATTCTAAAATATTCCTGCTTATTTAATACTGAAAATAGTTGTCTAGAGAATAAAACTGTTAAGTTTAATATTTTCATTTAATATTTTAAAACTAATACGGCCGAACAACACTATAGTTAGTAGGCCTCACAAGGTCGCCTGCATTGTGCTGCCCTCTTCGGCAAAAAGGAATTTACGACGCCCGGACCGAAGAATGTCCGGTTTTCTGACTTAATAAAAATGTTAAAAGCAGCGGCATCCAATGCAAAATATATTAAAAAACAATTGTAATTTTTTTTAGCTTCATTTTCATGTTCTGATTTCTTTATTATACATATACATTTAAGTTTTGTTTTATTTTAGTGTTTTGACTTATTTTACAATATTAAAACATACTACATCAGTGGCGTATTTACGAGAGGGCTCAGGGGGCCGCCCCCCCCCAGATATGTATAGTACAATAATTGTATAAACAAAGTTCATCTGTCACGGATAATGCCCTCGAAGCTTTTAAAACTTGTTTATTTTGTCGCCCTTTCAAATTTCTTTTAAATTAAAAGGGTTTTTAAAGTCTGGCATATCGCCGCAGATTAAGCTTTACAGTTATTTTACCCAAAAAAGAGCGTGGCACCCAACATTTTTTCGCACCTCTTTACTTATGTTCAAAAAACAACGTGTTTAGGTCAGTAGGTACTGCAAGAAAGAATTAATAATGTAAAAAATCCACCTTCATTTAAATAATTTCAACCATGGAGTAATAAAAATTGATTTAGCATTTGCTGTAAGCTGTAAAGCCTGTGGAAATGCTAAAGGTTAATTAACCGGAATATTATGAAGTTACAATTGAATGTAGAATTTTCTAGTTTCATTCAGTAACCAGTGACGACGACCGACGAGGCTTCGAAAAGCAAGGGGGAGGGGAGTTGAAACGTGAATTCATATAAAAATATAATACGTGTGAAGGATTTATCAACGTCCAGCCTAAACCGCTTATCCTAGAATCATGAAATTTTGGGAATGTCTTGATACTGATATCATAATTACTCTACACTTATTTTTTTTTCTTACCGTCTGCCCCTAAAGGGGTTATAAAAGTTTATATTGGAAAACATATTTTTTGACGGACCTTCTTGACGTATTTCAATAAATTCTCTCTCCAAGGTGTTTATAAACGCAAAGTCTACGGAAAAGTTATGTGAGCGTTATTAACAATCTGCAACGAAATAGATACATATATTTTTTTAATAATGATGATGAATCTATATTTTTGGTACTATATTGATGAACAAAACTGGGAGATAAATGACATTTTCCTACAGACGTGCGGAACATTTTTTCGGCACGATTATGTCAAAAATCCGTCCGGAAAATTGGTTTTTCCACACTAGTGCGGAAAAAATTTTCGGCACGATTATGTCAAAATCAATAATAAATCAATTATAACTTGTAGTTATTACTTTTTTTCTCAGAATTAGTTACTGTTACATATGTATGATTGTTATAGTTAATTAAATATTATTAAATTTCTTTGAAATATGTGTTACTTATTTCCACACGTCTGTAGAAAAACTATTGTACCTGACACGTGCGAAAAATGTTTTCCCCGCACTCAGCTGCTTCACCGAACTCCGCTACGCGTCGTTTGGTGAACGGCAGACTCGTGCGGAGAAATTTTCCGCACTTGTTAGGTAAATATATATTTTATCGAAAGAAATAATGTAAGAAAGTAGCAAATAAATTTCTTTTAAAAAATAGTATAGGTACCTATTAAAGGTTCTCTTGGATACACTTCTGTTCCTTATAAGAATTCACATACTCTTTATAAAACTGTTCAATATGATATGTGACAGCAACGCGCTTTCCAACTGTAAGGCAACGAAACCTACTAGATCGTTGTGTAGTGATAATATTACGGTAATTTAGCCAATAGGAAATAGAAGTTATTGCTACCATAGAATGGTTTATAGCTATTATGGCTCTGAATACTCACAGTAATTATCATGTTCTATTGGGGGTGTAATCTGGTTTTATATACTGTATTAGTTCCGACTGGCAGTTGTAATGAAACTTGACATTAACCATATTAATATTTGCTTGCTACGGTTAATACAGCATATACTACCCCCATCAACGTCTTGTATATTATTGGTTCTAACGGATACAATTCGTTGTTGGGGACGCTCTACTGTTTTCTTAATTGTAGAGAAAGCGCTTTACTGAGAACAAAATGCGTCGCATTGAGAAGATACAATTTATTTCTTACCAAAATTGCTGTATTAAAAGTAGTTCATTATTCAACAAGACTGTGCTGCTAATGGAACTGATTACTCCCAATAAAACCACTGTTCTAGCAAATCTCGAATTGATATAACACTAGAGTGGGTTTCTTACAGTAGCAATTTATTTAATATGGGTTAATACAAAATAAGCAGCAATACAAACTATGGCTCTTGTATTAGATAATTTTCCTCAGCGTAGCATGCAAGGTTGGCAGGATATATATCCGTGATAAGTATCCTGATATATATCTTGATAATTATTATGATATTTATGCGACGATATTTATCCTGATATGCCTATATCAATATTTTTTTTTGTAAAATTCTATTTATCAGTATAAAAATATGGCCCGCTGCCGCTGAGCCGGCAACAGCGTATTATGCTGCTTACGATGCGGTGATTCCCCGTATTTCCGAGACGTTGACCACCCGTTGTTCTTTGCCGCGTGGCATTTTTATTCCGATTTTTGATTGAACGGAGCAATATTTTGCTGTTTGTTTTATGAAATAAAAATTTTACAATGCCAAAAATAAAAAATCCATAATAATTCGCTAAAGTGCGTGATATTTTTTATTTGTGGGCATTTAATGACTTCTCTATTCTGCAAATTTTATATAAATGATTTTTGGTACAATTACTTATTTTTACGAGTTCTACAACCTGGTAAAATAAATGACTCAACTTTGAGAACACCCTGTATATCGGATATTTGGATATTTATATAAATATAATGATATTTGCCAACCCTGGTGGCATGTATCGCTGCTTCGTTTCGATAACGAAATAACGATCTAACAACAATTGAATTGCAAAAGTGCCGCGGGTACCCGCTAGTACCTATAACATATAACTTTCTTTTAAAATAATAAAATCGTTTTAATTGCATTTTGAAAACTACTGTAAAATTTGTCATATCGTCGTTAATTTCACAAACTGACGTATCTCAGAAAATCGCTATTTTGAGATACGATCAAAAACGTTTACCTTATATAAACCTTTTTCATCTCACAAAGTGTCGTAACTTTACCTGCTATACTTTTCTCGTAATTAACATTTGGTCGGTGACGAATCTCATAATAGTAAACTTTATAAATCTCACAAACCGACCTAACTCGAGTTAGGTCGGTTTGTGAGATTTACTTTTTAAATAGATTTGTGCAGGTCGCCGACGTATCTCAATTTGACGAGTTAGAACTCGTATTATACTTGAACGGGTCTTTTATTTTACGGCAATTATTATGCATTTAGTCTAGTTTTAAACGTAGCCGGGTGCAATAACGCAATATTTGTACGGTGAGATTAATACATTTTTACGATGGATGCACTTGTACTATGGGAGGATGGCACAAAAAATGTTGTGTTATCAAGTAAACTTATGTTTCGTGGTGCATTGAAAAAAGGAACTAAAGTAAAAATGTTTTACGAAAAAAAGTGGCATAATGGCAAAGTGATCTTAACGGAGTGCGACAGTAATATTTTCGATGAACATAATTCAGATTATGTACCTGTACCTACGCAGGAAGTGAACAAGCTAGATGTCAAGTCTGTGAGTGAGTTTAGAAACCACGTGGACATTTCAGATGTCGATTCCTTGTCGGATTCTTCGGACAATGCACCTCTAGCCCAAATCAGGGCTTTGATTTTGAGTGAATCTTTAAGTAATCAGAAAACGGCAATTTCTGACAATAAGAGTGAAATAAGTGAAGAGCCTGTTTACGATTCCGATGCCGATCCTCCGTATACAGCCACCTGTAAATATTACCGATGTAAGGGAGAAGTATGGAGTTCCTGTCATCGTTGTTGGATTCTTTTGTGCTACGATCACTTCATGGATAACCCACATTGTGACTACCATACAACACGTATACTAAAAAAAAAAACTACAAGAATAACCAATGTTAATAGGGACTTACAGCCTGAACAGCATCAAGTGGAAGGAAGTAAAAAGGAAGGCGAACCGAGTCAAAGAAAGAAGGGAATAGTTAACAAACAAAAACTTACTACCACATTAAAAAAATTAAATGTTCACGATTTTTTTTACCCATTTTTACGTGCTCATATTTCTTTTTGTATTTTTGCTAATTAATGTAGCCTTAATATTTGCATAAAAATGCCTGCAAAGTTTCATTTACCTGTTTTACATACTACGTCAAGATAGTTTTGTATATTTATATTCTAGTTTAGGTATTTAAAATAAAATTTGTTCATTTCGAAGGGTTTGCCTTATTTTTCTATTATAAAATAATATATTTTATCATAAATAACAAAGACATATCTCAACATACAGGTAAAATTTTATTCTCACAAATGGTCGTATCTATTTTTTTTTCTTCTTAACTCAGGGTAAAAAAATCATATCATATGTTTTATCATGAAACTACAAAAAAAACTCCTAACACTATAACACAAGACCGAATAAATATTATAAAACAAATGCTTTTTTACTTTTATCGAAAGCCAAAACTTACGAAAATCTTTAAACCTCTGTCCTGAAAAATTACAATAAATGAGATACGACACTTTGTGAAATTAACGACGATATATTGCGCGTCCTACGAGTATAATAATAGGTTTTCACTCTACCTTACCAATCCAATATCCATCTTTTTGTTTTAACTAAGGTTGTGTGTTGTATACCACTTACCTAAAAATAAAAAAAGAACAATTAGGTATTATATTTTTGGATTAAATATTATTGATTAGAAGTAACAAACAACATGTATAGTAAAGTATCTAAATATGTAGAAAAGCTTTAATAAATTTGTAATGTCTTATCCTCATCGTGTTCGGCTGTCAAAATACAAACTGTAAAGTGTAGAGGTTGAGGTTTAAATGTTAAATAGATACAACATGTTAAACTAGCGTATTTTGTAGATATTTTGAAAATAAAACACAGTTTAATGATGTGAATGGTTTTAATGAGAGCACTTCGGCATGAGGTCTAATTTCCTTAATAACAATACTGGCTACAAAACATACTACTGATTTTTGGTTACTTTGTTGTGCCCTTTTATCACTAGCTATTGCAGGTCATAAAAACAAAGGTGTTAAACTTAAGGAAACCAATTTCATTTGATGTTCAGATAAAGTGGTAAAATTAATGCAGGAAAATAAAATTTTATATGCACGGTATATGTACTAATTAATTATTTATTCAATTACACTGCATGACACTTTGTAATTGTAAATTCCAAGTTTTAATTGTACAGAACATTCCATACATAATGCAGAACAGTATTGTGTAGTCATAAATAATGTTGTTTTGACTGATAATAAACCAGGTAGGGTTTATTACAATTTTTTGTTTGTAAAATTACAAATATTTTGTAATGCAAACAAAGTAATAAGACAAAACCGGTACCTAGGTCTAGGTGAAGTATGAAGCAAAGTACGCACTAGGCGTGCAAAGCGGAAATACTAATCGAGTGGTCTGAAGGTTTATACGCCTAAGGCGCGGAAACCGCAGAAACACGGGGAGTTTACACGGAGAGAAATTTATAATACACCGTAAAAGAAAAATAATACCATTTATTATAATTTATGGTAGTATATAGGACCATAATCCAGGATAATATCGTTTACAATATTATTATTATAGTTCATTTATTGAAAGGAATTATTTTTGGTAATATAACTTATTACCCAATATAGTATTAAAATGAACTATTCTTATAATACATTTTAGTATATCTTAATATCTTATAGTAACTGCGAATAATTGGATGTATTATAATTTATTATAAGATCTACTATTTGAATATTATACAGGATATTCGCACTAGTGCTGGGCAAAAATTTGATATATCGATATTTATCGATATTATCGATAATTATCGACTATATCGATATTTTTTTGAATATCGATATTCGATATTGGATTTTTAATATCGCCTAGCCCTGGTCTTAACTTTAATCGAAATATATAATAGCCTGTATTGTAAATCATCCATCAGTTTGACCTGCCTTTAGTCCTGTGCTTGGTTATAATCAACTTTGGGCTTTGGGAAATTTTGACACTAAAAAAAATTCTAAAATATTTTAATTCAGTATTTTTATTCAAAACATATTTTAATTCATTTTTCCATGCTGAAAGTGGAGTTAAAAGTATGGAAGAGGAAAGGAAAACACAAAGTCTTTCTCCACAAGTTTATTAGAACAGTTTAGAAAAAACTGTTCTTGAAATTCAACATGTTTCGATTGTAGAAACACCAATCATCAGGAAACGTGAAGTAAAATAACATAATATATGCTGATGTTATTATCAAAAGTGAAAATAAAATGTGCTATTTTACCCTAATGGAGCTTTAATAAAGTGCAAAAATGCGTGAATATGAGAGATTAGGAAAGCAAAAGAGCTAAGTAAGCATACCTACTGAAAATATAGGTTTCCAAGATTTCACTACATGAAATAGGGAAGACTAAGAGAGTACTTTACTTCAATGTAGTACTCTCTTAGTCTTCCCTATTTCGTGTAGTGAAATCTTTGAAACCTATATTTTCAGTATGCTTATTTAGCTCTTTTGCTTTCCTAATCTCTCATTTTCACGCATTTTTGCACTTTATTAAAGCTCCATTAGGGTTAAATACCACATTTTATTTTCTCTTTTGCTAAGAACATTGGCATATGTTATATTACTTCACGTTTCCTGATGATGGATGTTTCTACACTCAAAACATGTTGAATTTCAAGAACATTTTTTTTTAAACTGTTCTAGTAAACTTATAGGGAAAGACTTTGTGTTTTCCTTTCCTCTTCCATATTTTAATTCAGTTTGGAGTTACAAAATAATTGAACAAATAAACTTAAATATTTGGTTAACGTTTAAAAGGCGAATATGCGTGCACCAGGTAACTTAAAAGTATCTACAAAACAAGGTAGGTACACAATAACTAATAAAAAAATGTATAAAACAGATTTTATACTGTAATAGAAACAAAAATAGAACCTATTAAGTATAACATTGTTAAATGAAAACTAAAAAGAAATTATGTAGGGGAACCTGGTCAACAGTGAACCACTCGGGAACAGTGAACCACGCCGAAATTGAGAAATCTGATAACGTTACAAATTATTTATTCGGTAGAAACGGTCACAGGGTAATCCGCTTTTGACCCTGACTCCTCAGTCAAGCTGCGCTAGTTGTAAGAGGTACAGGTGGCGGAGAAGAAAGTTTGTTTTCGCGTGAAAGATTGTAATATTTGTAAGAAACTTTCTAGCACTGTCTAAAAACGTAAATTAAACAAATTTGGTCCTCTTTTCTTACAAATGTTGTTAATAAAGTTTTTTTTTTAAATTTATTATTGGTTTTTAATTCATTATTGTCTATAGGAATATGTTTGGTTATTTATCGGTTATTCACTGTTAAAATTAACAAAACACCTATAGCACCAATCACAGCACAGGTTTAAAACGCGCCAAAAACGGGAGCGACGCGACGCTTTGCCTTCGAAAGGTTCTGAGCAGACTGAATGGGAATAAGATTAATTCCGTTGGTATGACAAAAAATATTAATATATGATATTGTAAATCGTACGGCATAGATTTAGTAAAAAGTCGTGTTTTATTATAAATAGATAGTACCACATACAAGTTTGTTATTTTAAAGACAGTTTTAAAAGATTATATGTATTATTTTTTATTATAAAATAGTTTAACTTGTTCTGGGTAATACTGCTTATTATAATTTTTAATAAATTGTACCACTTCTTAAGTAATAATTCATTATTATAATAAATTATTGTACATGGTATTACTTTTCATTGAAATTGTTTTTAGTGTAATTTTATGTTAATAGATACAATAATGTAATTTTATAATTTAGGGTAATTATAATACAGCGTACTAAAAATATTTTACATGAAATTATAATAAAGCTAATTTTCTCCGTGTAGTCGATAGGCAGCCCTATCAGGGTTGAATCCGACATCACTCTGTTTCTCACAGCGTGCCAGTCTTTAGAAGATTGTCTTCTAAAAAAAGTTAGATTTTATAATATATTTTTTTTTTAAATATAAAACATTAGCAGTAAAAAATTTATTATTTTAAGTGGTTTACAATATGGTGATGTTTTAATATTGTTATAAAATTATAAATTATAAAAACAAGCAAAAGTAACAAAAATTACAAAATAATTGAAGATTTTTCGACCACCTTCAAAAATACGACCATGTTACTCCAACCTACAGACGATGTAATATTATAAAGCATGAGTTTAGACCTGAAATTAATTTAAATTTGAAGAAATAGTGCATTCTTAAAGTGGAGTTGAAAGTATGGGAAAGAAAGAAAAAGTCTTCCTCCGCAAAATTGAATAGAATAAAAATTCTCTAGGGGTCTGTACATGTTTCGAACGTAGAAACGTTTATCATCAGGAGACAGACAATTTATTTAGCGCTGATGGTTTTAGCAGAACAGAAAATAGCAGTAGAACCTTAATGGAGCTTTTATGGAATTAAAAAATTGATGTGTAGAAGTGTAATATGAGGGTAAAACACTCTGTATTAGTATATTGTATTAGTGTTCTAATTAGTTATTATGATTAGCTAGTATAACAATACTGTCGATATAACAAATATGTAATATAAACATTTAGCGTAAGTGGAACAACTATGTATGTGGCGACATGGACTAAGATTGAGAATATAGTTTGATGTTGAATATGAAACACCGTTTTCTTTGAACCCTTTGCTGCAACCTATCTGAACATCAAATTATTACATGGCGATCCTGCCAGCCAAAAAACCATAAGAAGAAAAGCACCGATATGGAGTAAAATGGGTAGTGCGAAGTCTAAAGAGGAAATAGTTATCAACCAGGCCTCGAATGGAGACGCAAGGAGCGAAATATCAAACAAGGGGTTTTCGCTGTCAGAGTACCTTTTACTAACACTTGTAGTAGCCGTTATCCTGTATATCATATATAGTGGGATTCTTCGTTATCGTAAGGAATTACGAAAAACTATTCGAAGAGAAATTAACAGAAGCGAGTTAAGAAAATCAAGGGATGAATTAATGACGGAGGAAGCAGTATAAAATTTTTTTTTTAGGTTCTTTTTAGGATAATTATAAAGATGGTTATTACACTTATGGGAAAAAAAAAACTGAAAATGGACATAAGAAACAAGGCGATATGTAAAGAATGGAAAAAATTAAGCAATTTAGTAATTAAAAAGAAAAAATGTACTAAGTAAGTTATAGAATTAAGTAAATTGTATTGAAATAGGGACCTCTTTAACAAGTACTTTGCTCTTAAATAATTAGATTTGCATATTTTTCATGGGAGATAACTTAAACATAATTTTAAGTTCTCTAGCAGATGTCAGAACTTATCTAGGAAAATTAAATTACGACAGACGAAAAACATCCATCGTTTCAACTAAAGTTAGGGAAGCAAAAACTATTTACTCTCGACTGAGTGAGGAGGTTTCTGCTATTAATCAAAAAATAAAAGATTCTGAACTCGACGAAGCAGACATTGAATATTCTAAAAATACTATAGACAAAATTAAAAAAGTATATCAGGAAATTATAAATTTTGATAAACAATTCGCAGAAGGTTTGAGTAGTGATAACCAGGACGCGAAAATTATACATTCAGATATGTCGGCTTTTGACCTGAAAGTGGCCACGAGCCTCTTGCCTGTAATGGATGACTCGGAAGCTATTACACATAAACTAATCGACGCGGCAGAATTTTTTCATTCTATGCTTAACGATGATGGCAAGCCTATTTTAATTAAATTCATTCTGAAAACACGAATTTCAAATAATGCGAAATTGAGATTAAAGTCTAGTTACGATTCTATGGATTCATTATTAGGAGACATAAAAAAACATCTTTTAACGAAACAATCCGATACCGCCCTTCAGGCAAAATTGTTTTCCGCCAAGCAAGGCGATAATACTGTTTCTGAGTTTGGTAAAAATCTTGAAGATATCTTAGTAAATCTGACAATTTCTCAAGCAGACGGTGATTCAAGAGCTTTTGATATTTTAAGACCAATAAACGAAAAAATCGCTATAAAAAGGTTTACAGGTGGCCTTAGAAATCATAAACTCAGCACAATCATATCTGCTAGAAATTTTGAATTTTTAAAGGATGCCATTAGAGCGGCGCAAGATGAAGAAATTTCCTCTCAAAGCAGTAATCAACAAATTTTCAATATGTTTAGAGGAAGAGGAAACAACAGAAATTTTTCTGCAGGTTTTAACAGAGCTAGAAACTCTGGAAGACATTTTAATAACAATTTCAATAGAAACGTAACTAATAGAAATAACAATCATGTTTCTAATTATCAACAAAATAATTCTCGCTTAGGTAATGGTAATAGCAATCCGCAAAGTCAGCGTTTTCAGGGGGGACACCGAGGACGTTCGTTTACTCGCGGTTATCGTGGAAATTCGCGGAGACAAATAAATTTTGCTGACCAAGACATTAATGCAGGTCAGGAAACGTTGCCGTATGATGTTTCTAGGGAGCAAACATTTTTTCGTCCCTAAAGTAGAGGGGAATAGTCATAATAATATTTTTACTTACTCCGAAAATTACTCAAATTCAGTTTCTTTTAGAGTAAACAACAAAAGTTTAGGATTCTTAGTAGATACGGGAAGCGTCATTGTGTGCGCTTAAGTTAGAGCATTTAGATGCAAGTATACCTTTACATAAGGAAAATCTTGAAATAAATGGCATAGGTGGTAGAGTATGTTCCGTAGGTTATGTATACTTAAATCTCGCTATAGGAAACATACAATTTAGGGAAAAGTTTTATGTATTTGATTCGTTGGAATGTCATACAGATGGTATAATTGGGAGAAATTTTTTAGGGAAGTATAAAGCTAAATTAAACTATGAGGAAAATACTTTAGATCTTTTCAATGAGGGAAAGAATGTTATTTTAGACTTAAATGCTTGTTGTAGTCATATATTAGTGTTACCTGCAAGGTGTGAAAGTATTCAGTACCTTGAGACAGGGTTAAATGAGGAATGTGTTGTTATGCCAAGTGAGTTATGCCAGGGTGTGTTTGTAGCAGGAGTGATTGCACAACCAGTGAATGGGAAAGTTCCGGTTAAAATTTTGAATACACGGGAAAGTGAAGTACGCTTGAGAAATTGCTTACCTAAAACTGAGAAGCTCAGCAATTATGATTGTTGTCAGTTTACTTCTCAAAATATTTCAGTTAATCGAGTAAAACAGTTATTTGACATGCTTAAACTTACCTACTTGAATAAAGAAGAGAAAGATTCAATAGATCAATTATGTGCTAAATTTGCAGACATATTTCATATGCCTGGGGATAAATTATCTGTAACAAATATTTATAAACAGTCAATTCAAGTCAAACCGAACACTCAACCAGTTTATATAAAACCTTATAGACTGCCTCAATCCCAGAGGGAGGAAATAAATAAGCAAATTTCCCAAATGTGCGATAATGATATAATTGAGAGTGCGCAGAGTGAGTGGTCGTCGCCTGTTTTACTGGTACCGAAAAAGAGTGAAACATCAGGAGAGAAACGTAGCAGATTGGTTTTAGATTACAGATTTTTAAACCGTAGTTTAGTAGATATCAAGTGGCCTATTGCAAATGTGGTTGATATTTTGGATTCTCTTGCGGGAGCTCTTTATTTTTCGCATTTAGATCTAAGTCAGGGGTATTATCAAGTGGAACTAGATGAACAAAGTAGAAAATTGACAGCCTTTACAACTGATCGGGGGCAATGGCAAATGAAAAGATTGCCCATGGGGCTAAAACTTAGCAGGAAAAGGTTTATTAAATGGATAGGTAAGGAAATAAATAGTAATCCTAATTGGGGGGGCCCCCGTATAAATATTGTACAAGGAGCTAGCAAAATAATAGATAATGATGAGAAACGAATTATTTTGAATGATTTTCATTTACTTCCCACAAGTGGACATGCAGGCATAAATAGAATGACAAATAATATAAAAAAGTATTACTCTTGGCCAGGTCTAGATAACGATGTTGCAGACTTTGTAAGAAAATGTGACACTTGTCAAAAACAAAAGCATTGCAATCGTTATACTAGACAGCCCATGGTTATTACGTCGACAGCCAATTATTCTTTTCAAAAAGTATATTTAGATATTGTAGGACCACTACCAACAGATGTAAATGAATTTGCATACATCCTGACTTTACAGTGTGAGTTAACAAAGTTTGTGGAAGCATATCCTATAAAAAATAAAGACACCGTATCTGTGGCAAAATCATTTGTGGAAAATTTTATCTTACGATATGGAATTCCACAGGAAATTGCAACGGATAGGGGTTCTGAATTTATTTCTTCCACTATGAGTGAGGTTTGTAAGCTTTTAAAAATAAATCAAATTTATTCCACGGCATACCATCATGAAAGTATTGGTTCTTTGGAAAATTCACATAAGGTATTGGGTGCCTATTTAAGAATTCAATCCGAAAATAATGATGCAGCGTGGAGTACATGGATTCCTTATTGGTGTTTCTCTTATAATACTACAGTCCATACTGAAACTAAATATACTCCTTTTGAACTGGTCTTTGGAAAGAAATGTCACATTCCTAATAATCTAAATAATATGTTAGAACCCATTTATAACTTTGAGAATTACCCTATTGAGTTAAAGTATCGGTTGCAAAAGGCTCATGAGGATGCAAGAGCTAACTTATTACATTCAAAATTTAAAAGAAAGCAAAGTTATGATGAAAAAATTAAACCCATTCAATACAAAAAAGGCGATTTAGTACTGGTAAAAAATGAAGTGGGAAACAAAATCGCAAGTCCTTGTTTTCTTGGTCCTTATTTAGTTATCGAGGATGAATCTCCAAATGTAAAACTAATGAAAGGTAATAAGGAGATTGTAATCCACAAAAATAGAACTAAGTTATATCATAGTTAAGTAATTTCTAGGTAATAATTTAGTAGTAAGGAATCGGCCGGCCCTACTTTCGTATTCTTCTCTATCTGCTATTTATTCTAGGTCTGACTACTCTAATTTTCTTCCTTTTCTTTCTTCATTTCTTGAATTCTTATTGACTAAGAAAATGTTTGTTATAAGTATAGTTATTATTTCACATGAGTTAATTACTTTCATATTATAATTAGCAGGAATTTCCATTTGAAAACAAAGTGTAAATTCCTTAAATTGCCCGGGGAGGTGTAATATGAGGGTAAAACACTCTGTATTAGTATATTGTATTAGTGTTCTAATTAGTTATTATGATTAGCTAGTATAACAATACTGTCGATATAACAAATATGTAATATAAACATTTAGCGTAAGTGGAACAACTATGTATGTGGCGACATGGACTAAGATTGAGAATATAGTTTGATGTTGAATATGAAACACCGTTTTCTTTGAACCCTTTGCTGCAACCTATCTGAACATCAAATTATTACAGAAGAGACATAATATGAAGAAAATTGATAAAGGTTAAACCATACTGAGTATATGAAAACGTTGTTAAAGGGGGTCTAAACTAACCAAATAAACTGGGGAAGAAGAAAAAAACCTTCCTAAAAAGAAGGTGGCGAAGATTATTTAAATTTTTTTACAAAACTTTTCGCTGTAAGTCATTGTAAGGATAAAATTGTCATAATTATGAAGATATCACAATAAAATAGATTGCAATAAGTGTTATGTGGGGTACTGAGGATTAAAGCTCAGTAAAGCTTGCGGGGTTACTGCTTTTTATTCTATTAAATTTTGTGGAGGAAGACTTTTGGTTTTTTCTTTCTTTCCCTTAATTAAGTTGTTTTATTCATAAAATAATTTCTACTAAAAGACCAGATTATTTATTAGAAAAAATTTAATTTGGAATTACCCACAACATGAACATTAGAATGAAAATAATTTGGAAATAATACCAATATGTACATCGTAAAGAAAAATATAAAACTTCTTTTAAATATAACAGTTTAATAATATATAACAGTATATAATCTGATATAAACTATTCGGATTTTAAAACTAAGTAATTTTAAAAAACATTATCTGAGGGTCGGATTGGGAGACTGATTAATAATTGTTAATCAAAATCCTTCCTTTTTGTGCCAACTAGTATGTTACTGTCACCAATAGCTATTTTTAGTTGTTATATTTTATATTTTTTATATTTCGGCAAAAGTTTATATCTATATAATAATAATATTATTATTATTATTATTATTATTATTAAGGCAGTAAGTAAATATGTTAAATTTTAAAAATGAAAATGAAAGTACAAATCATAAAAAATTATAATTTTTTAACATTTAACCACTAAATTTACTAATTTAATAATACGTTGATGCCGAAGACTCCAGAGACTCACCCCATTCGGGTTTTATTTAAGCATAAATTGACTCAAATTGTAACTATTGGGAATTTGGCAGTGCAATGGCGGCGCGCATAAACCCGGTTTGAGATGATTTTCATGTTGAGGGACAATGCTGCAGCTCGTATGGAAAATCCGCCACTGATTCCATGTATAACAAACAGGGTTCGGAGGATATATATTAAGCGATATATATTATGATATTTATAGTTTGATATATATCACGATATATACAATAATTAATTTTTTTAAATTTCGATTATTCAGAATATATCAATCGACAAATCAAACAAAAAAAAAAGTTTTTATGTTTTTAACTAATATAAAGGGTGGGATTTTTTTATTGGATATCTTATAATTATTATTAACCTTTGTGATTTATCTGTTTAGTCATTCATTACTCATTAGTTTAGGTAATGTTTTTTAAAGTCAGTTTACTTTAATAAGTATCCTACAAAAATATTTAGTTTTCAAGATAAGTAGTATGTTTTTGATCGAAATAGTTGTCCTTTCATTAAAAAGAAAAATCATAAAATGATTTAGATATATATCCTTTGATATGATACTTTCGAAAATATTATGATATTTTCGAACCCTGCATGATAACAAAACAGTATTACAAACAAGGCAGTAGCAGGTGTGTAAAGTCACTAATTCAGTGCCAGTATTCTCGTTTTACAAGTACGTGTTTGTAGGCGTGTCAAATATATGCCCTCTAAAAACAGTGAGTGTTTAGGCTTGGCGCAAAAGTACGTTTAGGAATGAGATGCGGGGTCTATATTTGTTTGATCATTGTTGAGTTGAACAATAGAAAAAAATAAAGTACACTTATTATATTGTTTGTTTCTCTTGATAATAAACCTAAAGAACCCCGCACTTCTTTTATGGAAAATGGCCCTAGGTTTAATTTTCTAAATTTTTAGTATGTTGTAGAGAATACCATTCTAATCAAAAGTGTTTATGGCCACAACAATATCTGCCGACCAGTTTTTGAGATACAGGGTGTCCAAGTTGCAAAATATGAATTCTCATCAACACATTATATTTTCCTTGTTTATAATATAAGTTCGTTTTGTTTTTCTAAATTTTTATGACCCTGTCGTAAATAAAATAGAAAACTATAAAAATAGTTAAAATTTTTTTATTATACCGGGTGAATGACGAAAATTATTTAATATTTTTTGTTAAATCATTGTATTTTCGGCATTAAATTAAATTTTTACAAAGTAATACTGTAGAAGATGACATTAGCTTGGAGCAAGCTACCAGAATTTATATTATTTATATTTATACAGGGTAACTCAAAAAAGTTAATATTTTTTTAATTAGTTTTGGAATAAATTTTGTAGATATTTCTTTATGTACCTACTACTTGTCGTTTATCGTATGCTTCCAAAATTATCAAGGTTATACAGACAGGGTGTTTCCGCTGATAAGCGATAAAAAGATAACATAAAAATGCATATATTTATAATTTCACCAGGTATATTAAAAATGGATTATTTTTTAATATTTATTGCTTGAAGTGTCTTACTTACATGTTTGCTATTGATTTCCCTTTTCCTATGACCAGTTCTGGAGATATACAGCGTCGAACAGACTCATGACTTAAAAAATAAGCAAATAAAATAACAATTTTTTTTAAATTTCAATAAAATTTGTCATGTAGGTTCATTTTATGGTTAAAAATAAATATATTTAATGCGATACAGGGTGTTTCGAATAATTAGGGTATTCTAACAAAATATTGCAAATAAGAAATAGAATAGAAACTATGAACAATTTATTATTTCCAAATTATTTTATCCAAAAATAATAAGTAGGCCCCTACCTATTCGAAACACCCTGTATAGCATTATATATATATATATATATATTGGTATCTCAAAAACTGGTCGGCAGATATTGTTGTGGCCATGAACACTTTTGATCAGAATGGCATTCTCTACAACATACTAAAAATTTAGAGAATTTAACCGAGGGCCATTTGCCATAAGAGAAGTGCGGGGTTCTTTTGAATAATCCTTTTCAATAATTAATTTATTTTAGTTATTGATTATTTAGGACAACGTATTTTGGAATGACAAGGAATTTTAACCTTTAAAGGTATAATAATATATCGATTGAAGTTAGTAAATAATAATAATAATAATAATAATAATAATAATAATAAAAAAAAAAATAATAATAATAATAATAATAATAATAATAATAATAATAATAATAATAATAATAATAATAATAATAATAATAATAATAATAATAATAATAATAATAATAATAATAATAATTGATCTTCGCACTCCTGCGACTTTCGACATGAACAGACAATCTATCTATAAGATCCTATAATACCCAGTATGCACGATAAATGATAATACATAATATTCAGTTTTATAGAATTTAGGTCGAATCGTAATTCGTAAGCAAACAGTACATAAGTGCAATATGTTTTTACCAGTACAGATGTAACATATTACATAGTATAGGTATCTATTTTTTTCCGTTCCTGCTCTAAGGATTATCGCAATACAGATAGTTATAAATAAATATTGTAACCACGATTTTGACGCTTTGCCACTAAGACAGAGCAGAACATCTTTTGTTCATAAGAAACACTTATCTTAAAAAAATCTTAAAAACAAATGTACAACCTAAAATAATAGTAAAAGTAAATTAAAGAAAAAGAAACACCAGGCAGCATACAAACGCTCTGACCCGACAAATTATATTTTTTGAAATGCATTACTTTTTAGAAAAAATATATTATACAAGGTGGAACATAAAAATGCTACGTGTATCAACTTAAGATTTTTATTACATAAAACATATTGTATATTTTTACATTTTTACATTCTACAATCATTTCTACCCATTTTTCATAAATCATGCCCTATCTCTTCAACAGTTCACGAAATAATAACTTGTTACGCCAAATAGACCAACGCCATGAACTATCGAGTTGGGTTTAGATTTATAAACTAAATTTTTGGCGTAGCCCCACAAAATAAAGTCCAGTGTGTTAAGATCGGGCGATCTGAGTAAGAAACAAAAATTAATTTAAAAAGAAATGTGCACTTTCCAACAATATTCTATTTTCTGATATTAATGCAGTAATTAAAAAACAATACTATTAGATATGGTTGTATGGTTGTCATTTGTATTTTAAGCCGATTGGATTTCAATTCCTGTATTATAGTTTTTTTGGCACTTTTACACATCCACTTTATTCAATTCAATCCCAACAAATCAAGGATTGACTTGATAGTTCGATCTACTTGAAGATTTGGTTAATCGGAGTAGGTATATGACGCGATTTTCAAGTGGATGTAACTGCATCCGATCGGTTTGATAGGATGTAAATACTCGTTGTATACGTAGTCAATTCGTAATTATCTGTTAGCTTACCTAATCATTATTTGACAAAATTGCTCCTGCCTATAAGGATCAGCATCCAATAACCAGTGCTGGATTTACCATTAGGCTGAGTGGGCTGGAGCCTAGGACGGCAGATTTTAGGGGGCGGCCAATTTGGCCCAAAATTTTTTTTTTATCTTACAGAAATAAATGATACAATCTTTATTCATGGTCGAAGGGTAGTATTTTTTTAAATAAACTTTATTGTTGGCCGTGTCTGTTAATGGGAATAAAAAAAGGTTGTTGGAACTTTACTGGCGTTGCAGAAAGAAATTTCATTTTCAATAAAATAAGTAGATAATCATAAATTTTTAAAATATTTACTAAAAATTATTGACCAAATTTGGGCGTGGTCTTAAAATTTTTTCGCCTGCGGCGCATATATATAAATATAAATTTCTATGTGAGGCTCATTTTGGATGTAATGTCAAGCAAAATTGAAATTTAATTAACATTTACTGACATTGACTAACAAATTGTCATTGTCAATGCCTTAAAGATTGTGACTTGTTCAGACCATCGCTAAATCGAGAAACATATGAATGGTGCATACCAGCATTAAAGTGTTAATATTTCATAAACGGTTGAAGATTGGCATAGGACATGATCTATGAAAAATGTCAAGAATTGATTGTAGAATGTAAAGATGTTAAAATACAGGGTCATGCAATAGTGCGTCAGGCTTCCATAGCTCCTATACGAATTTAGTTAGGAATTTTATTCAAACGCTAACTTATACTGTATCATACGGGGTACTTCAGGAAAATATTTTTTCATATACCAAAAAAGTGTGGTCATAAAAAGTTGTGATTTTTTAAATGGCATACCCCATATTTTTTTGCATATTTAGATTTATGCTATCGTCCTTTATAAATGTCTAAAATTTTGTTTGATTTGCTTTGGTAGTTTAAGAGCAATCAATTAAAAAGTAAAAAAAAAATATTTTGAAGTCGTGGAAAAAATATCAAAAAAAACAATCTAGTATTAGTTTTTCAAGCACGGTATTAAGTGAGTTTAATAACAAGAGGTTTAAAGGTACTACGAATGGAATAGTATTTATTTATTTTATACAGGGTGTTGATAATAAGGTTTCAAAAATGACACATTTCAAACCTATTTTTCTCAAGTTTTTCAATTGGAAGACCCTGTATATTATTTCGGTTGGATTTTTTTTTGTAGTTAAAGCATATAATTTATTTCCAGTCGTTTTCGAAATAAATGCAAATTTCATAAATTATGTTGATTAAACAGAGTTTATTTTGAAAATTAAGCGTAGGCGACTAGACTAATAATTAAAAACTACAGTAATTGTTCAAAATGTCTTCCATTTTGTTCTGTGCACAAGCCAAAATGTTTTTGAAAATATCTGTTTATTTTCCTTTTAACATTTCAATTGCAACACCAGCAAAGAGGTTCATTAGTAAGGTTTATCTTTAAAACCCATAGTAGGCTTGAAATAAAACATGGATTCTTAAACTTAGTTTGACAAGTTCTTTAATTCATTTTAAAAAGGTGTAATATCGGGCGAATAAATTATAAGAAATTATCTTGATAATACCTCTCCGAACCAATGGATCGGTAGAAACGGACCCCCCTGCCAGCTAGATCGCCAGATCTAACAAAACTAGACTTTTTTTATGGGGACACGTAAAACAAATTGTTTACAATGATCCACCTATTACTGCAAATAATATGCAGTAAGAGACGTGTTTGCTAGCATTTTCCCTGAAATGTTAAGGAAAATAAACAGATCTTTTGGAAAGCGTGTTGGCTTGTGCACAGAACAAAATGGAAGACATTTTAAATAATTACTGTAGTTTTTAATTATTAGTCTAGTCAATTTTAAAAATAAACTCAGTTTAATCAACATAATTTATGAAATTTGCATTTATTTCGAAAACGGCTGGAAATAACTTATATGCTTCAACTACAAAAAAAAATTGCTTGTGTATTTTTTATAAAATACCGAAATAATATTCAGGGTGTTTCATTTGAAAAATTTCAGAAAAATAGGTTTGAAATGTGTCATTTTTGAAACCTTATTATGAACACAACACCCTGTATAAAATAAATAAATATTATTCGATTCATAGTACCTTTAAACCTCTTATCATTAAACTCATTTAATACCGTGGTTGAAAAACTAATTTTAGATTGTTTTTTTTTTTGATATTTTTTCCACTTCAAAATATTTTTTTTTAGTTTATAATTGATTGCTCTTAAACTACCAAAGCAAATCAAACAAAATTTTAGGCGTTTATAAAAGACGATAGCATAAATCTAAATATGCAAAAAAATATGGGGTATACCTTTTAAAAAATCACAACTTTTTATGACCACACTTTTTTGGGCCACCCTGTATATGAAAAAATATTTTCCTGAAGTACCCCCTATGATACAGTATAAGTTAGCGTTTGAATGAAATTCCTAACTAAATTCGTATAGGAGCTATGGAAGCCTGATGCACTATTGCAGGACCCTGTATATAATACTTATATGTTTCATTTAAAAATTAGAGTTGCCTAGACGTAGCATTTTGATGATTCACCCTGTATAATATCTTTTTTCAAAAAAATTAATTTGCCAGGTCCGCTTTATGTGTACGCTGGCGCAGGACAAATAAATCCCTTTTAGCAACAGGGCTTTAAGCATCAAGCAATCCCTTACCTAAAGTCATTTCATTTTGCAAGCACTAATTATTTTATTTTATGAAAGGGCCTTACTTGAAGCCCCATTACTTTTTAGAAGTAATTCAATTACAAAGACTCAACGATACATATTATCTAAAGGGCGACTTAAACCCCTTAAAAAGCTTGAAGTACTAAACGAGTTTGGAAGCCTCAAATCCAGTTAAACTTTTCACAACATTAAAGTTTTTTTCAATAACCGCAGAAACTTTGTTTCACAAAAAGTAACTTAAAATTTATTGTTGGGAAGACGGTCATTAAAAATATCGATAAAAATGCATCGTTAACATTTAGGATCTAGATTTGACACGCCGTAAATGAATGGATTTTATGGAAAAATAAACCTGTTTTATGTTCGTGATAACGATTATTGTTGTTTGGGTTTTTCAACATTTCCTTGAATTGGCGTTATGGTTTGATGAGTTTGTATTACATGTGTGGAACTGTGGACTTTCCTGTATTTGTTGCTTACGCAGGAACGCGAAACAACTAGCCAGTGTGCTATTTCAACAAATCAAATAATCGAGGTTAACATAACCTACCTATGATGACTATGATAAATGGCTAAAAGTCGTTTCTCTACACGCAATGGCCATTTGATTCATATACCAAAAGATACTGGAGAAATATAAGAGCCAATTCACAAAAGTCCTTATGAAGAGGAATCTAAAATGTTTTATGTTATTTTATAAAAAATTATCACAAGAGTAAAAAAATCATAAAAGCTTTTGTAAGCATCGGTAATCATTATATCAATGACAAGGCCACGGTTAAGTTTACCATAATATGGTAATACATATTATGTTTAATAAATACATCTAATTTTATCGATAACTATTTAATATTCTTGCATTCTTCTGGAAATGTTGCTTCATAGAACATTCACGATTTTGGAGTGGTATGTAGAGTCTTACTCAGAAAAACGTATGTCATTTAAAGAAATGGAATGCCTTAGTAATGTGTAGTCATTTAACAAACTTGCGCAATAAGCACATTGTCGATTTGTTTCAAAAACACAAGAAATCCTAAAATAGCTACCTATTCTGTAAAAGATGCACCGTGCGTTGTTTTTGTTCGTCGAGCAATGCAGCTAGCAAAGCCGCAATCTGTGGGCTCGCCCGTGTTATCGTCTTATTACGATATTTATGGTTACTTGTGCCGTTTGATTTAAACGTTGTTTAGTGGTAAACAGTGATTAAATTCAGAAATTTGCTTGTTCCGTTGTCTAATCATCGTTTATTTGTGCCTAATTGGTGATTACCTTAAACTGTCATGGTTGGGTGTTTAAAAGTACTATTAATTATAAACACAGTTTTCTAACCTTAAATTATTTGTTTTGAACTTTTTTTTTACAATTTAGTGAAATGGAGAGTGACGAGGATATTTTTGAAGACGACTTGGATATTTTAAAAATTATCGAATATGGTTTTCCAAGAAAAATTTATCAGAGAACAAATCATTTTGTTGAGTTGGATGAACATACTTTTTTCAAACGTTTTCGTCTCACTAAAAACACTGTTCTGCATCTTTTAACGTTAATTCAGGGCTGTAGCTACAATAGGGCGGATCAGGGCGCCGCCCTGACAGACAAATATTTTGCCCTGACAGAAAATTCACGTCATATTATAACGTGCAACGAAGTTAGTTTTACGAGTAGACAGGATTTAAATACGCTGTTTTTCCCATAAATACAAATACTTTGATAGGTACTTGATGTATAATAATTTGAGTTCCAAATAAAATGTCGCCCTGACAATAAACAGTAATGCCCTGGTACCAACGCAGGTCTGGCTACGGCCCTGCGGTTAATTGAGGCCGAATTGGAGTTTAATAATGATCTGTAAGTAAATTCTAAACAAATTGTGGAGCAATAGGCCAGCAAAGATTATTTTTCTAGAAACAACAGTGTTACACCTGTTAATCAAATACTTGCTACGCTAAGATTTTATGCTAGTTCTGGACACCTGGCTAGCATAGCAGATTTTATTGCAATGGATACATCAAAAGCTTCCCGAATTGTTAGTAAAGTTTCTTTGGCAATAGCAAGATTATATCCTCAATTTGTTACGATGCCTACAGGTGCTGATATATTGAAAACACAAACAAGCTTTTTTAGGATTGTGGATATATTATCGGTTTTTTTACACTCTAATAAAATATGTCCTTGTACTTCCCAATTATATTGGCAATCAATATTTTTTCCTCATTGCTAAAATTTGTACACCTTTCTCTTTTTTTGGTAAAATCCAACATGCTCTCACTGTTCTCCAACATTCTTCTAAATTTTTATTTATTTATAAGAAATCACCAAACAAATCGCAAAATTTTACTGACTAACCTCACAAAAACCAACCAAACAAAACACGAGTTTTTGAACCAAACAGTCAAGAAGTTATCGTCGAGAAGTTAGCGTTAGTAATCTCTGTGCTAAAAACGCAACGTTGCCAAGTGAATTCTCTGATTAGCTAATCATGTTGTTATATTAAACGGTGCAAACAAAATTTAATTATTCTTTGATTAAAATTAAATCGGCGATTAGTTAATTAATCATTAAAAGAAAAACTGTACAAATGGCCATTAGCACTAGAGTGCAGAATACTAAAAAAAACTTCTTAGAGATCATATTTCTTCGCTATAGGTGGATGTCACCATACTCTTGGATAAAGCCCAATTGTTGTCTTATTTCGAGATATTATTTTCAATATACGAGGTCACTTTTCGAATCAAATAAAAATCCCTTGCAATAATAAACCTTTTATTTATTTATTTAGATTTTCAGATCTACTTAACAGTGATAATGATATGATAAACACCAATTACTTCCATTTGTTTTGAATAAGTCTAGACAGATAATTGCATTTAAGGCAATGTGAATTGGAAATTGACGGACGCCTGAAGTTTTCTTGGGTTGTTCCGAGAGACTATCAGATTGGAATTGACAGGGCTATCTTTAGCATATTGGAGGCCGGGAGGGGGGGGGGGCACTTCAGGACAATAGAGCCTCTTACTAGGGTTGCCAGGTGTCCTGTATTTGGAAGGATGTACTGGATTTAAATTTAGCGTTCTTCGAAGATCTTTGGAAGGACGCCTAATGTCCTGGATTTCTTAAATTCTATAAAGCCTCTTTGACTTTGATTCAATGGTGGAAATCGTAACTAACTTATCCATAGACATAAATAATATTGATAATTTGTATGAAGAATATTGTATATTAAAACCTACCCTTGACAAAGCTTGCGCTTTACCTCAGGAATCCATTATCCAGAAATGGAACAACATCTTTTTAGCTAACCCCGAAATTCATTATTTTTTAAAAATAATACAGTTTGTGTTTTCAATATACGGGTCAAACGTTGAGTTCGAAAGAATTTTTTCTTTATGCAATGCAGCCTGGAGCGACAGCCGAAATAAACTTTTGGTTGACCACGTAAAAGCAGATCTTCAGATAAAAACAAATTTTAATTTAACCTGTAAACAATTTTTTATTTGTGTCAGTCCTTCCTTTTTTAAACTTGTGTCCTGCGATTTGCAGATTTAAATCTGGAAACCCTACCTCTCACCGAGAATCTTCCTCTGAAAAGAGTTCTTGCTTCCAGAGTGGCCAATGGAAAAGAGGCCTGGGCACGGCTTCTTACAAAAACAAATGCACATGCAAACAAAAATAAAGCAATTTTGAAGACGACGTAGAAGTAAACTTTGGACGTAAACGTATGGCAGAAATTGTACGAGATAAAACAAATAACAACACAACATTTCTCCCGTCAGTTGAGCTTAATTTGTGCTTTGTAAATAATAAGCACCGTACGTACGGTTTTGTACGTGGTGTGGTAAAGCAAATAAGACGAAAGGCCCAACATAACATCACGTTATCAGAAGGGTCTTATTGTGGTCCCCCTTATCTAGTCGTATGTGTACGTCTACGTCTTCAGAATTGTTTTATCTGGCTATTGCACCAAAAATTTTAACCTATATGCGTAATGCGTAACTAAAAAAAAATGCATTTCATAGTTATTTATGGTACTAGTGTGTTATGTTGAAAATAAGTTACGCGAGAAAGAATTTCTCAAGTGACTTAGGAAACATAACACACGAGTGGCATATAATGTTTTATCCAACAAGTGAAAGAAATCGTTTTTTATGAGGTAATAATTAATAATCAAAATAAAAATAATCAAAGCTACTTGCGTCTCAGTAGCCTATAAATGTCAGAATGACTTGACAGTGACTTTTTACATTTTGGTCAAAGTTGGTTGATTGTTTGGTTGCCACGGGCATGATACATTGTTAGCAAATGTTTAAATAAATTTTGACACTTGTCAGTTTTCCCTGCAGAAAAGGGAAGCTTTTTTGAAGAAAAAACCCATAGAAAATGGAGAAAACCGATGAAAATTACGTTCCTGAGAATATCCTTACGGAAGCGGAAGAAGCAGCGATGCAGATTTTGCCAGAAAAGTCCCGAGATGCTTACGACAAGGAGTTCAAAATGTTTGAGTCTTGGATGAATTCACGGAAGATAAAAGGTATCGATGAAAATGTTATATTGGCCTATTTTTTTTGCATTGGCATTTCAAAATATGGCAAACTAACGAGCTTTTTAAAAAGCAAACACAGGAATACAAACCAAAGAAGTCCAAGACATTAGAACGACTTGAAATAGAGAAGTTTTTGAACGAAGCTCCCGACGACGAGTACTTACCTAGAAGAATCGGTGCCTAACAAAATACAAATTGCAGAAAAAATACAAGTTTCTAATGTGTCGGCGTCTTCTAGCACTATCAGCAGCTGTGCCAATGAACCAACGAATTTAACAATGACTTCAAATTCGAATAAACTGTTAGCGTTTTCCTTTAACTTCAATATCAATGTGAATTCGGCTTGTAATTATTGTAATATAAATAAACATAATACTACTTTAAATTTGAACGTGAGTTATGGATTATAACTCACTAGTGTGTTATTTGATAGTTTACTTGCCTAAAATGACATTGATAGTGATAGTCATAACTGTCATGTGTTGGATAAAAAAATTAATTTGACGGGTCCGAGCGACTTTCATTAAATGGGCGGTATTCTATATAAAAGGCTGATTTGTTTCTTTATCATAACGCTGTATAGATGACAGAGACACCGATTACAGAGAACTAATTTAGCTGGATTCTCTAGCAACTCACAAAATTAGATTCAAGGCGTTTATCTAATTCTAATATTCACCCCAAATTTTATGATTCAATACACACAAATCTTAATTATTTAGTGACAGCTGTTATTAGGCCGAATATATTGATTCCCGCTTCCTTTTACTTCCCGTCGTAATTGATATCGACCATTATTATTATATTAATATTCTTAGTATAGGTAGGTATTATTCGTAACCATTTTTTAACCGGAGTCGAAAGACAATCTCTTTTACGTTCTCCCATTCTTGACTAATTCAAAACCGAAGGAATTTTCTATTTAAACACTTTCAAGGCTGTAGAAGGCAACACTAATAACCGCGGCACGGATAAAAATTAGGTTCATGAGTGACTCTTAGCATGCATCCAAAAGAACTTTTTACGCAGAGTTCTTAAACTGTAATCAGGAAATAAGGAATATTTCACGAGTTTGGTATCACTGGATAGAAAAATTATTTGCATCAAAGAGGGCCTTGCATCTAAGGTCGTAATGCTAAGCCGTAGAGCTTAATACCTGTTTGGTGTCAGTAACTACCTGAATTAACAATCAATCAGTTATTCCGTCATCTTTGACAGTCTTTACATATAATTTGATTCATCGCTAATTTTTCCAATTTCTTGAACAATTCACACAATGAGCTTTACGGAACAGCACAAAACATTCATGGTTGAAGCGTATTTTCAAAAACAAAAAGTTGAAACTGGCCGATCTCCGGTCCATTCTATGATAATACGAGATTGGCCTAACTCCCAATATTGTTAAGCAAGTAATGTGTGATAATATTGATAGTGTAAAATCCGTCGTTTTAAGTAAGTAGTTTTTCGTGTCTCCTGAACAATTTGCCTTTTACGAGTTAGGCCATTTGCATCTTAAGGCGACGATTTGTCTACTTATTTTATTATTCATTAGTTTCGTATATCATGTCATGATATGAATTTGACAAAATGTTAGCCTAGATTTGGTTAGATATATCGTCCCCATATCATTGTGATCTAAACCAAGCCCTACGTTTTTGAATCTAAGCCCTCTTTGATGCAAATAATTTTTGCTCGCACGGTATTGGAATTTCTATAGAGAAGAAACGCGTTAGAATAAGGCCTATGAGCAAATACTATGGAAGATTTGTAGTCCGCGACACCAGCCTAATTAAAATGTTACTTTTCAACGATCCCTTATGATAATTGATCGTGGTTTTATAAAACCCAATATTATTATGACATTCTTCATTTTGGCCAAAATTTACCGAAATATCAAGAAACGACTACGTTTTAGTTTTATTATGCGTGCACCACCAGAACATTGATAGACAGATATAATGATAAAGGTATTAGTACTTTCCGCGATACGGATAAATTCTCTTAGGAAGAAAACTTCGTGTTTCAAAATATACAATTAAAGAAAACCTAGTGTTGGTTGGTCTGATTTCTTAGAAATGTATCAAGTTTATCATGCACTATGTGGGGATAGGCGTATATATTTCTTCCCAATTAGTATTTTAACACGCTTTTATTAGCTTCACCTGTATGTTTGTATGCATGTATGTATGTCTTGTATGTTTGTTTGTAACCGACTTCTTTGAACCCGATTTTGACCCAGTTTAAACGGTCAGATTTAATTTAAATTTTGTAGACTTATTAAGAACCGCTGACAATACAATAATTTGATAAGTTTATCTCATTATCCTGATCGCCGGAATTAAATCATTTCCTTACAGAACCTCTGTATAAAAGTGAGAGAGATAGAGCTCACCGTATGCGAATGCGTACTATCTACCTATATTCCTGCTCGAGCACTCGGCTTATAAGTGTTGGTACATTCTTTATTCTTTCGCTATCAGTTGGTCCGTTGGCTGAGTGAGTTTGTTCACGTTTGTGGATCCAATGCTTTGAATTTAGCCATTTTAAAAAAAATTGATCCACTGCTTTAAATCTAGCCATTTCAAAAAGTCATTGTTAAGTTAGTGACAATATTCCATCTCTACTCCGGACCTCTCTATGACTATCCCTACTCAAAAAAAATGTTTCTTAACAATAACTCAAACTAAAAAATTAAAAATAAATATAGTTTAAAAAAACTAAAAAACACGCTTTAATATTATTTAATCAAACTAAAAAGCGGAAAATAAATATTATTTGTGCTATATTTTTCGTATATCGAGCACCCTACGCTTTTTTCACAATAATACTAATGTTCATTATTATTTTCTGCCTATATTAAGAATTTCAAGAATTATTTTAAACTATATTTATTTTCCGCTTTTTAGTATAATTAATTATTAAAGCGTTTTTTAGTTCTTTTAAACTATATTTATTTAGACACATTTTGGTTAAATATATCGAAAGCTATGTTTCTATTTCCGACACAACTGTTGTGTTGCTACAAATTTGGAAACATTTTCGAAAAGTACCTACACATTTTAAATGACTCTTTGGCACAATATGAAACACTGTTTTGATAATGTATCGAAAATAATAGAAAACGAACGTAGCTACAGTAAAATCGACTTACCTAACCTAAAAGAAGAAGAACCCACAAAAATATTTGATATAAGGTAAGACAAATAATGTAAAATGGTTAAATAGGTAATTCAAAACAAAGAAAACTAAACATAATATTTAAAAAATCAAACTGAGAACAATTTAAAAATTATAATTATCGAGTGGATACTAAAGTCCTGTATTCCCCCTTCAAAATTATAGGATTATAGGTTATTAAAATTTGTTTCGATTGACAAGCAGGTAGGTACAATCAGTGCAAGTTTATGTTGCTGAAAGTTTTGAATGAATGGATACCTGGATTTCTTTATTATACCGTGCCTGGATGGATGGTAAATATTTCGAAACAGAAAAACACCAATTTGTTTCTATTCTGTGCTGTGGTATGTAAAATTTTTCGAAACAAACAGTTCAAAAATGTTTCAAGTAGCAATTCGAAATGACTCGAAACAATTTCGAGACACAATATGTGTTGCGACACAATTTTGACATTTGAATCGAAAATATACAGCAAAGACTTTGTGTCCATTTTGTGTCTAAATCTGCTACTTGGGTTGACTGCACTTGTGGACGTACGTCGATGTATTATCCATTAATGGCCAATCACAAAGAAACTACTAATTTTCTCATGACAATGCGAAAACGCACGTTCGTTAGTAAGTTAAAGTTTGTTGACCCAAAGTAGAAAAGAGCGTAGCAAAATAAGCAGACTCCGAAACGCGTTTTAGGAAAACAATCAATCATTTTTTAACTGATCGATACTGAAAAGTTTTACGGCTTATTGTGAAGTAAGGCAAGTAGCCAAAGGGCGTAATTATATTGGAAGCGACACAGTTACAGTGTAATGCAGAGGAGGATGATACAAGATTAGTGATGTAAAATTCTCGGTAATAACCTTTTGGAGAATATTCTCGAGAATATTCTTAAATTAGAGAATTTTCTGAGAATGGTAAGAAAACCACTAGAAATGGCAATAAAAAGAAATTAAAAATTACCTATTCTGCTTATTTTCGGCAAATGTCAAACGGCGTTAATCAAACAAAACGTAAAGAAATAAAATTTTTATTTAAAAAACATAACATACCTTCCCAAGAATAACTAAAAACTAAACAAAAAAAAACAGTCAAATAAAGAAAGATCACATTGAACCGAGGGGTAATTCACTGGCGAAAATGGTGAACAACTTCTAGAAAATACAAAAAAAAATACAGAAAATACGAGGAAAATGCAGAAAATACGAAGAAAATACAGAAAATACGAAGAAAATACAGAAAATACGAGAAAAATACAGGCAACATAAGGAAAATATAGAAAATACGCGTGGCAATCAATTTGGCAATGACGTAAAATCGTTGGAAGATTTGACAACGCTGCCGGGTTTTCGACGGTTTTAGTGATGGGAATAACCGACTTAAGATTCTGGAAGAACGACGCTGCCGAGAATTTGTTTGACTTCTAAAAAAAAAAAGGTCGCCAGTTCCGTTATTATTAAAAAAAACGTTTTTTCCAATGGATGTTGATTTAGTAAGCCAATTTTTTGTAATTTTTTTGGCGAAAATGGTGTACAAGTTCTAGAAAATACCAGGAAAATACGACAAAAATTAAGAAAATACAAGGAAAATACAGAAAATACGAGAAAAATTAAGAAAATACAAGGAAAATACAGAAAATACGAGAAAAATTAGGAAAATATAAAGAAAATACAGAAAATACGAGAAAAATACAGAAAATACGAGAAAAATACAGAAAATACAAGGAAAATACGAAGAAAATTCGGCAATATGGAAAATGGTGTACAAATTTTTCTCAGTGAATTACCTCTCGCATTTAACTATTAAAAACATACGAGTATACGTTCACGCTTCTAGGGGATGTCCCTGAATCACTGTTGCCAGACATAAAACACTGTTGCCAGAGTTATAGAAAAGGTTAGAGAAACTCAAAATTTTAAAAATCATTGCAAAATTTTTCAGTGTAAATCGAGGCGGTGTAAATTATGTAGAAAAACTTCTCTAGATAATATTCTCGGGAGAATTTTCTTACAGAGAATATTCCCGTTCTCGAGAATATTCTCCTCTCACATCACTATACAAGATACAAGAGCATTCATCAAATAGGCTTGTCAAGGTACTTGTATGATGGACTCGCACACCAGTTTTTTATTTTTTTTCTACCGAGCGAGCAAAAATTATTTGCATCAAAGAGGGACTTGCATCTAAGGAGGTAATGCTTAGCCGTAGAGCTTAATACCAGTTGGGTGTCAATAACTACCTGAATTAACGATCAATCAGCTATTCCGTCATCTTTGACAGTCGTTACAAATAATTTGATTCATCGCTAATTTTTCCAATTTCTTGAACAATAATTCACACAATGGGCTTTACGGAACAGCACAAAACATTCATGGTTGAAGTGTATTTTCGAAACGGGGTTAGAGTAAATGATGAGTGGCAATACAATCCGGGTTTGTGCATGGACGATTTTCACGAACATTTTCCTAACGTTGCTATTATTGCTGGGGATTTTTATAATTGCCTGAAAAGAACCGTGGCTGTGTTTAGGAAAACAGGTTTTATAAAACACAAAAAAGGAGCAGGAAGACCATCTGTAGGAACAGAATAACTTGTTGCAAACGTTCGTGAAATAATGGAAAATACGCCAACAAATTGTATAAGACGTCTGTGCCAAGAAGTGAGAAGATCTTATGGAACATGCAGGACTATTCTTAAGAAACGACTAAATTTATTTCCTTATAAAGTGCAAGTATTCCAAGAAATACAAGCCGCAGATTTTGAAAGACGCAGAATTACTCTCAATTGTTTACCCAAAATTTTTTGGAAAGAAATGATGTATTAGACCTGACATTTTTTTCGGATGAAGTCTGGTTCTACCTCTCGATGTGAATTCTCAGAATACACGCAATTGGAGTGGTGAAAACCCCATTTTTTTGTAGAGTCCACATTGCACCCTCAAAAAATTGGTGTCTGGTTAGCTGTTTCCCAAAGAAGAATTGTTGGTCCTATTTTTTCCATGACACACTTACAGCACAGCGGTATAGATACACTATTTTGAATCCATTTGTGGAGCAATTACTTGACGACGAACTACGTTTTGGATATTTTCAACAGGACGGTGTAACCGCTCATACAGCCGCCGAAACTATTAAATACTTACGCAATTTTTTCGACGTCAGATCAGTGTTGCCAGATTTGTGGGACAAATAAATGGTACAAACGAATAAATTTCATGGTATTTGCCAAGAAATAATGGTACTTTTAAAAAAACTGGACGAAATCGATTCATTCCGTAAGAAAAAAAAAGGTCGACAGAAGTAAAAACACATAGCTAATATATAGACAAATAATAGATTCAGTGAGTATTTTTCCTCTATCAGAGTACGAAAAAAAAAGCCGACAGATGAATGAAAGATAAGCTCGATTCACCATTTTCGAAAGGATCCAAATAATGGTATTTTTGTTACTTTTAAAGGTACGGGTACATAATGACGAAATAATGGTATAAATACCATTAAAATGGTACGTCTGGCAACACTGCGTCAGATTGATCAGTTTTCGATCAGACATTGAATTCCCACCTAAATCAACTTGTTTAACGGTTATGGATTACTTCGTTTTTCCTCATTAAAAGAACACTATTTTTAAAACACCAGTTGCAAATTTAGAACAATTACAAGAAAGGATTATCTAAGAATGTGGTAACATTTCTCCACAGATGCTGGTCAACACTTTCGAAAATATGAAGAGATGTGTGAATTTACTTATGCTTGGAGCATGGCGGTGGCCAATTTCAGCAATGTATGTAAATATTTTTCTTTTTCTTTCTGTATATTCTTACTTTTGTTAATTTTGCAAACAACAAAAATAAATTTGTATTTGTCTACTTACTTTATTACTCATTAGTTTGGCATATCAAAGTTTTATTCAAATGTTTGCTGACGATACCTTATTATATATAAAGGGTAAAAATATTCTTGATTGTATAGACATTTTAAATTTTGAATTAAAAACTTTATCAAACTGGTTAAAGGTAAATAAATTAAAATTAAATGTTTCTAAAACAAAATTTATGGTTATTGGAAATAGCGTGATTAATACAGACATAAATATTTTTGTTGATGATGAAAAATTAGAAATTATAGACTCTTTTAAATATTTGGGAGTAATTTTAGATTCTACCTTAAAATTTGAATTACATTTTGAAAATCTGGTATCTAAAATTGGAAAAAAAATTAATTATTTAAAAAGAATTAGTCAAAATTTGAGTTTATTTTCACGAAAAACAATTTATAACACTATAATTTTACCTCATTTTTTATATTGTTCAACGATTTTATACACAGCAAATGATGGGGTCTTTAATAGACTCCAAGTTTTGCAAAATAAAGCTATGCGTATAATTTTAAATGTGGATAAATATACGAAAATAAATTTAATGTTAAAGAAACTTCAGTGGTTAAATGTTAAAAATTTAGTATTTCTTTTGATTTGTACTTTTATTTTTAAAATACAACATAACTTACTGCCTTCTCATTTGAAAGATTTTATAACTCAAAATTTTGAAAATCATAACTATTCAACCAGGTATAATAAAGATTTTTGTCTAGGTAGGGTATCAAAACATTTGACATATAAATCGGTTTTCTATAAAGGATTAAGTGAATATAATAACTTGAATATTTTAATTAAATCACAGACCTCTTTGAAAAATTTTAAAAAATCATTGAAAAATTATTTATTTAAAAAACAAAATAGTGACTGATAAAAAATTTTTAAAGATGATATTGTTAAATTAGTTCAAATATTTTATATAACTTGTTAAATTGTAGCACATTGCTAAATAAATCTTGTTACTACTACTACTACTACTACATAACATAAATTTGACACAATTTTAACCTAGATTTGGTTAGATATATCGTCCTCATATCATTGTGATCTAAACCAAGCCCTACGGTTTTTAATCCAAGCCCTCTTTGATGTAAATAATTTTTGCTCGCACGGTACTAAGCCAATTAAAAGTTATGTAGAAATTGTTTTTTTGGTAAAATTCTTAAAAAGTAAATGCGGCTCGGATACTACACTTATTGTGAACTAGAGCTGAGACATTAAGTCAAAAAAGCAGGAATACTTTAAGTAAAAAATAACGATGCCGCTATAAATTTGGATGCTGATAGAAAACTATAAATCAGACAACCAGGAGGAGAACAAAAGCTTGTATGAAACAAGTGAACGCTACAACTGAGATAGGTAATGGGTGACCTATTTTCTAACACTAAATACGAACGCCGAAAATTTGACTATGAGCTAATTAGAATTTAAATTATACCATAACCTATTGAAATAATTCCAATATTATTGACTAACAACGACGAAAAAAAACTATATATTTTCAAGGTCGATAAGTACCATTCAATAGTTCCTGTTGTCAGTCATTATTTTATTGTGTACAACAGCGTTATCCTTTAATTGTCTTCGTTAAGTCGAGTGCATAGGTTAAGACAAGCGTATAGAGGTTATGGCTAGACTATCAAGGATTTTGCATAGATATACATCGAGAATATAAAATTATTGTTGCATCATTCTTATTTTAAAAATCCCTTTTACGCCTATAAGGAATGAACTTTGCATCGTCTGCTTGATACTTAATGGAGCTTTTTTATAATCCGCATTGCCTTCAAACCAATAAAGTTTCAATTATCGTAAACGATCCGAATCGTTTCAAATCCTTTAAATCTATGTGACATTAGATTTTCGAATCTGAATACAATAAATTTAAAATAATTTTTTTTTGACTACGCATAATAACGAAGAAGCAATACAATATTTTGATTTAATAATGTACAACACTTGGAATTTATGCTAAATTGGCTTTGTTAAGAAAATGTATTGACTGAAAAATAATAACTCATTTAATAAATAAAGTAGTGTTTTCTCTTTGTTGCAGCGATTTAGAGCCATGCCTAGAAATTCCACGTTTTCACGCAACTCTCGGATCATGCACACGTAACAAACAAATCTTTACACGTTCACCACCACTTTTCGATTCAACCCATTCCTTCTCAGAACCATCTGGTTCAGAATAATTTTCCTTTTTGGTTTAGTTATTTTCTTATTAATTGTTTTTTCTTATCTTCTTGCTTTAAATTCTTTAGATTTTCTTTTTCTTCTTGTTCCTTTCTTCTACCCTGGCTTGCTTGCACTTTCTTGTTCTAATTTGGACTGTTAAATTTTTGAAGTAATAAATCTGCTACTGCTGCCCTGTTACAGCTAATGGAATCTTTCCTTTTTATGTTTATGACTTTCACAATTCAAATCAGTACTTGATAAAAGCACCACGATTCCTCATAATTTTACTTGCCTTTAGAAACCTTTAAATTATTCAAACTACTGGTATTGAATATGTAGTTTAAAAATATAATTTAACTTACCTTCTTAGTCGATTAGACAACACAATGAGCCTAATGAATAAAAATTAAGCAGATACTTGAAGCAACTACTTTTTAGTAAAAGCAATTGGTTGACCAGCAAATGCTATAAGTAAAAGCACTTGCTAGATCTGGATATGAATAAAATTTTTAAGCAATTGCTGCTTTTCTTACAACTCTGTAGCAAATGCTTATTCAACACAACTTCAGACGTAGCTTATCCACTTGTTTAGATTATAGATTTCATGTCCAGTTTGGTGCCTAATTTGCAAAAAAGTTGGTCTATTTATTTAGTACAATAGTAATCTGTTACGTTTTTGTGGAAAATAGGAAACTTATATTTGTGATATGGCAGATTTCAGTGAAAATGAGGAAAGTGATAGTATAGTAGTGATGAAGAAATTAAAGACAAGCAATTGATATTCGTTCACAAATTGAAGGAACATAAAGAAATCTCTCTGACCACAACCGTTTAGCTTCCACAACAGCTTCAGCACTTGTAGGAAATTTAATAAAAATATTGGCCTTCTCCAAAACTACATCCATTACATAAGTTTATGTCTTACAGACAGTAGTTTGGTGAACACCGAGTTCTTCACCTACAGAATTTTGAAAGCCCGGATCCGACAATTTTCGCAGAAAGACTTTAATCTTATTTAAAGGCATAAGTGCACCCCTCGCCTTTTACCAGTATCAGTGAAAAAATAATTTGTCAACCACTCAACATTTTCGCAGTCAAATCGATATAACTTTCTGAAATCATAATTTCTGCAATTTTTACGTACACTGTAGATTTTTCTTTTACGGACGTTCATATATTCAATATTCAGCCATAATAGAAGACACAAATTAAGAGCAACGCACGTGTATGCCGCGGAGAACTTAAGTTGACTGCTACCAAGCAAATGATGCAGGGGTAGACCTACCTTAAAAAGTTGAAAGCAATAGCTACACTAGATAAAGCAATTTCTTTATTTATTCATCACATTTTAAGCAAACGATAGAAATTGCCTCTATTTTTTAAGAAAAAGCATTAATTAGAAGCAATTCCTGCAATTTTAAGCAATTGCTGGACGCAAAAGCAATTACTTTAGTTTTTATTCATTGGTTTTTAAGAAACTACTTCGATTTTATAAGAAAAAGCAATTGCTACATTTTTATTCATTAGGCTCATTACTAGGAAATCACGCCACCACTGCCATACGAACACTATCATATTAAATAATTAATGTCAAATAAACGCATTTAACACCAACTGTATTTGAGGTCCTTATCTGTGCTTTTGTGTGGCTGGTGCAGTAATCTAAATACTCAGGACCCGATTATTATATTTTTATTCCAAAAATGTCGACTACTAACTGATAAGATGTCAATTAGGTACTGATTTTGTACCTTAGAAGGTTTTTCTTTGGGGCGTGAAGAGGTTGAGTAATAAACTAAACTAAAATATAATTTTTTTGTATCTAATCCACACCTACACCCACAAATAAATATAGTTTAAAAAAACTAAAAAACACGCATTAATAATTAATCAAACTAAAAAGCGGAAAATAAATATAGTTTAAAATAATTCTCGAAATTCTTAATATAGGCAAAAAATAATAATGAACGATAAACATTAGTATTATTGTGAAAAAGCGTGGGGCGCTTTGTGCTGTATTTTTCATATATCGAGCACCCCGCGCTTTTTTCACAATAATACTAATATTTTTTGAGTAATATACATGTCTACAACCTTCAAACAAGCAATACTAATGTTTATCGTTCATTATTATTTTCTGCCTATATTAAGAAGTTCGAGAATTATTTAAACTACCTATATTTATTTTTCGCTTTTCAGTTTGATTAATTTAAAGCGTGTTTTTTAGTTTTTTTTAAACTATATTTATTTTTCATTTTTTAGTTTGAGTTATTGTTAAGAATAAAAAATTTTTTTTTGAGTAGATTGAGCTAGATTAGTAGATTATTGTATTGTCAGCGGTTCTTGATAGGTTAGGTTAAAATTGAGTGGGTTACAGCTAATCTTCCACTGCGACCATGCGGTTCTTGATAAGTCTACAAAATTTAAATTAAATCTGACCGTTTAAAGTGGGTCAAAATCGGGTTCAAAGAAGTCGGTTACAAACAAACATACATACAAACCCGAACAACCCCGATCGTCTATGCTGAATTATAAGAAAAGAACGATAATTGCAAAATTTTTAAAAATTTTAATTTTCCGACATTTTCCATACATAGGTACTTATTTCAGGAAAATTTCGTAATATTCATAAATTGCCATTTTTCTCAGAAAGTATAAACTTTAGGAAAAAAGTCTATATAACTAAAAAATTGTATCTCGAAGAAACCTACATCTTAGCTTGTTATTATTTTTTCGCATCTCTTACGGTTTTCGAGATATCGGCCAAAATATGATTTCTAAATTTTGCCCCATATCTCGAAACTGATAATACTTGGACCAAAATTTTTAATATAAAAAAGACGCGTCTTCGAACGTTCCATAAGTATAATTATGTAACATTTTTGTCTCAAACTTACAATAATGGAGTTATTCGTAAGAAATAAAAAAACGTTATCGGTTACAAACAAACATATAAACATACAGGTGAAGCTAATAAAAGCGTGTAAAAAAAAACAATATAATTTCGAAAATAAATTGACAGGTCCTTAATTAAATGGAATGTGTTGATAGTAATCGGGATCGTATATCCCTGTATAAACAAATTATTCAATAGATCCAGTTGTTCTAATCAATAAATCTCCTTCAAGTAATAGAAAGGCGAACTATAATAAAGGTGACAAATAGATACACACGAACTTCGGATAAATAGTGTGGGTTTTTACAACGGTTTTACTATCGAATGAGAAAATCTAATAATGATATTAATATTTCATTGCAAAATCGATGAGGAATTACGATTTGATTTATTAGGCTCAGGCTATTAACACGAACCTTTGGCATTATAAATATCACCTAGAATAATTTTAGATCAAAACCCTTAATAGCCATTACCGATTAACGCTTTATAAAATGGTGCACGCTGATCAGGCTGGGCCCTACTAGACCAGGGTTGAATGAAGCCTTTGAAAATGGTAAAAAGTGAAAAAAAAAAATAGTAGGATGAAACCCATGCATTGGAAAAGGAAGAGAATATAACAAAAAGAAAGGAAAATAATTTACGGGCGATCCGAGGTCGGGAAGTGGAAAGGAGTGAGTTTTTAAGGGTAGAAAACGATTTATCTCGATTTCCGGCAAAACTACAAGTGCTATGGAAAAACGTTAAATGGCAAAGTTGTATTAAAAAGATCTACTTTTGTATTTACACTTTTTTCACATAACCTCAAAATTTAAGTGAAAAATTCAAATAACCAACTTTTTGGTTTTTTATTTTTATCGAGATTTTTATCTTTTACAAAAAATTTTTTTCACGAAATTTGGTGTAAACTTACCTTCTTATGTCCCAAACACACTGTAATTTTTTTGATTTAAAATATTTATTTTTCACCTTTTTTTCAGTTAATATCGAAAATGCACCCTAATTTTCAATCGAAAATTCTCACGTCAAAATATCTGCTTTTTAAAAAAAGTCGGTGGGCTTTTTGTTCGTTGAAATCTCTACTTTCTGATGGTGTAAAAAAATATACATTACTATGGTAAATGTTCTCAAAAAATGCAAAGAAACGAAAAAAACTCGAATCCGAAATTATTTCCGGAAATATTAGTCAAAACTATTTGCTGCAGCTGTGAAACTGGATGTAACAATTTAAAATGTGGCTGCCGAAAACATGGTTTAAAATGCACAAATTTATGCTCAAATTGTCATGGTTCTGAAAAATGCTCCAATGTGGAAGAAAAAAGCTACGAGGAAGTTAATGATTCAGATGAAATTGTGGATGAAGAACCAATGCAGATTGGAAATAATATTGAAGACGAAGACGGTGATGGTTTTGAAGATTTCGAAGATCTACTAGAATCGGGAGGGTTTGTCGAATCTAACGATGAAGAACAAAGAGACAAAAACTAATGGATAAGTGATTAGAATTCAAGATAAGGTATTTAGAAATAACAAGATTAATGTTTTAAAAATATTTTAATGAATAACATAATCAGTATAAAGTATCTAAATTCAATAGTACGATTTACGCGTATATTTTATTTATATTGTATAATGAGATTTTCTATACCATATTATAATATGTAATTAATAAAACTTTTTTACTGAAAAGAAATAGCAGCAGTCACATTTTTTAGATGAAATCCCCTTTAAATTCTACCTTTAATTATATTTAGAACAACTATTTTCGCATGTTTTTGCGATCTTTATGTTTTATGGATTTGTAATTTTTTTGTTTATCAATGTAACATGGAATCTTACGTTTTGCGAGTAATTAAAGTATAAATTTTAATAAATAGCTCAAAATTGTACATAATGATTAAAAAAAAATTTCGGATTCGAGTTTTTTTCGTTTCTTTGCATTTTTTGAGAACATTTAAAAAAATTAGGGTGCTTTTTCGATATTAAGTGAAAATAAGGTGAAAAAATAAATATTTTAAATCAAAAAAATTACAGTGTGTTTGGGACATAAGAAGGTAAGCTTTCTTCAAAGTTCATGAAAAAAAAATTTTTTTTGTAAAAGATAAAAATAAAAAACCAAAAACTTGGTTATTTGAATTTTTCACATACATTTTGAGGTTATGTGGAAAAAGTGTAAATACAAAAGTGGTAGATATTTTTATTACCTATAACTTTGTCATTTAACGTTTTTCCATAGGACTTGTAGTTTTGCCGGAAATCGAGATAAATCGTTTTCTACCCTTAAAAACTCACCCCTTTCCACTTCCCGACCTCGGATCGCCCGTAAATTATTTTTCCTTTCATTTTTGTTATATTCTCTTCCTTTTCCAATGGGTTTCATCCTACTATTATTTTTGTTGGTTTCAAAAATTATCGACCCTGGTCGATACGAAGTTTTCATTGTTCTATCGTTCACATCAGGCGTGTTCACGTTCGCATTTGAAAATAGCGTTCATTAGGAAACGTTTTCATTTTCCCATTACCATTTTTAGTTTTCAATTTTACTCACCGAATTCACTTTGATGTATATGCACGTGGTGGGGGCACATATCGGGATGTGCCCCCGGTATATAGTGATAGTGCTCCCCAGGATAGTACTCTCCATAGGGGGAATGTACGGGCGAGCAGTACTGCATCTCGGCATTATGATGGTGCTGGTGCTGCGCCGACGACGTGGACGACGTTTCGACCCCTTGGCTGGCCACCATCACGCCGACAGGCCTCCGGAAGCCTCCACCTGTCATAGCTCGATTAAGTTAGGGAAGGGGTATAGTCACTGTCGGGTTTAACAATTATTTTTCCTGGCATTGAAGTGAAAAGCCAAGATTATATCTATTGATTATGTTATTTTGCTTGCCGCAATAAACTGCTGCATTGATTTTGGTTAAAATGGACGCATATTTAGGACAATTTTTTTATTCTCTATTTTCACCTGAATGCTGTTTTGCGTGTCTTGGTACCAAGACACAGTATTTCACCTTTTTTCAGTTTCTAATGGCAAACCATTGAATATGCAGAGTGTTTCATAATTGAATGCCACTATTGAAGCAGGTTAATCTATGCATGATTTTAAGACAAAAAGTTTATATATAAAGGTGTCCGTTACGCTATCTTTTTATTATACAAGATGATCAAGGTTCTATTGGAAAATGTGTTTCTTTTTAACTCCGAAAAATAGTTTAAAATTTTTTATTAAACGTGGGCACAAGAAAATCCGTATGCAATTGTGGAATTTAACCAGCAGGAGCAATTTTCGGCAAATATATGAGTTGAAATTGTTGAAAATCACTTAATTGGACGTCTATTTTTGTGCCAGAAAGGCTTAATGGCTATTACCATCGCCGGGTTCTATTGCCTGAAGTAGTGCCAATTTTAAATAGAAATAGAATGAAATTGTAGCTCATAAATAATGGTGCACCAACACATTTCAGTCTGGAAGCAAAAGAATATTTAAATCGTACGTTTGATAATCGATGCATAGGTCGTGGTGGACCGCAATCTTGGCCTCCTAGATCCCCAGATTTAGGTAAATAGTTTAAACATTTTCTTATAGAGGCATCTTCTCTAATTTACAGGTTTCCAGTTAACCCTGTAAAAAAACTGAGGAATCGCTTAAAAGCTTTCTGGATGTAATAGGGAATACTGAAGGCATTTTTCAAAGAGTGCTAATATGAGACGAGAAGCTGAAGCATCCTTGGAGGTGGAGGACATTTTCAAAAACTTAAGTAGGTATACATATTTAAGCATTTTTTTTTAATTTTACAAAATTGTAAGTAATTAATTTCTAACGGTGAATTAAAATTATAAAAATTCGAATATCCTAATTTTAATTAAAAGATATTATAGAGATTGTCGGTTGTTCTTTATTTTTTTATTGAAAAACAATAATTCAAGAAACGAAAAAAAGTTAGGTGATCGTTTTTATTAAAAAATGAAGCATCATTAGTACCTAAAATTTTTTTTGTTTAAAAAAAACAGTGGCGTAGCTAAAATAATAAAATAATTTAAATTAATATTAATTGGGACGCCACTGGTTAAAACTGAAAATTATATTTTTACACAGAAGGTGTGTCTCTACACTCAGTTTACACCTAATGATTTTAATAAAACTATGGAATGTATTTTCGAAGAAAGAAAAAAATATTTGAAAAAAAACTTTGATCATCCTGTATAATGAAAAGAAAGTGAAAACGCTCATATTTATGTTTATATGAATTTTTAATCATAAAATCATGCATAGAATAACCTCTTTAATATTGGCATTAAATTTTGAAACACCCTATATAAAACAACAAAATTTAAATTTGGCAGTGAAACAACCATATTATATAAAAAAATAGGAAAAACTGAACAAACGCATCTATTGGTTAAATGAACTTTGAAATTAAATAAGATTATTATAACAATTTATTTTACGTCCTTTTGTTCCATATTCCAAACCATTATACAGGGTGTTTCATTAAGGTATGATTTATTTTTTCGGAGTAAAATCAAAAAATGTATTGTTATTGCAAATTGCGCCCTCTAGCATTTTTTTAAAAACTATTATGGACAACTAAATACGGTTGATGAAAGTGCATACATGTCTCTCCCAAACAGTCTTTAGTTTGCTAAAATCGGATAAGTCGTTTATAAGTTACAGCGATTTAAATGATTACACTTTCAACAGCTTCCCCCACTCTTATTAAAGTCGGTACGCCAATGAGCATAAGACCAAAATGATGCATAATTGTTCAAGCTTTAAAATGGTGTTATCAAACATATACCTTAATGTGGAATTTTCGGAGTTATGTAAAATTTTAAAATTTACTTTTCAATTACGCCCTCTTGCGGCAAAATGCGGAACTTAAAAATTATTTCCAGGATTTTCTCATGGCCACTTTAGTTATTAATTTTTTTTTCCTGAATTTCTATGCCCAATAGTTTCCGAGATATGGCCGCTCTTCGACCTTAATGAAACACCCTGTATTATTTATAATTGAGTTGGAACTTTACCTAATTTTTTATAAACCAAGCATTTGGGGCCATCCATGAATTACAAAAGACGTTAAGGGGAGGGTAGGGGGGTCAACGAAGCGTGACATTGGGTGACAAGCGGTTACGACGTCACATGTCAAGATCCAAAGTAATAAAAGGCGAAACTTATAATATGCTTATATGTAAACGAAAAACTTAATAATATTACCAAATCAATTGTAAGGAAACATTTTTTAAACTGCCGTTTTTTTAATTTAATCATTTCTCAATGTAAAATTGCAAAAAATATGTGACGTCACACCAGAGGGGTGGGGTCTCACAAATGTGATTACCTGTGACACGGGCAAGGGGGGAAGTCAAAAAAATCATGAAATTCGTTTGACGTAATTTATGGACGGCCCCTTTATCCCAGCATTCATTCGTGTTTAGTAAAGTTAATGAGACGCTTTTTCATGAGCGTAATCTGACACTTGCGATATGACAGCTCGGTGATAGATGTGATTTCATTTGTCATTCAACGTCCTCCATGCCAGGATCAATAAAAATGTACACACCAGATTTTTGGAGTTGAGAAACTTGGTATCGCATAAGCAGTAACGTATAAACATAGAACTAGAATGCCCCAAATAGCTGTCAAAACAGGTGGTTGTAAAGCCATTTTTAATATGCCAACCGAATTCCGAGACTAATTAGTCGGCTCCCGTTCCGAAGTAATTTATGACTTTTTCCTGTTTTGACAGATTCTTAAAGTTTTAGATATACGAAGAGAGTTTTAAGGAACGATTGATAAGTAAGCGTATAGGAATTTTTATTCAAATTTTAGTTTATTTATTTATCATTTACTTTTCAAGGACATTTACAAATAAGAATAGTCACAAAAAGTTAAAAACTATCAAACAGTAGGTAGGTATAGTTTAATGTATGGGGTATGAACAACCCTGGACCAATTTGATGCGTTTAATTATTTAATTAAAGGCAATATTTTTAAAAGACATTAGAATATTCTAAAATTTCTAATTTAATCTAGGTATCTTAAATTAAAAAAAAAAGTATATAATCTACGTTTATACACAATATTACATTATTTTCTTATGCCAGACCAGATTTCTCATTTTTTAAAGGTTTAACTATTTGTTTTTTATTGTAAATTAGTGTCAAGATATTTAAAACATATATCGTCTGCATTTTGGTACATAGTATAGGTATTCTTTTTAATTACTAGCAATTTCATTATTATAATGAAAAAGACGTAAACAACTTAGCCGCAATATGAAGCTAAAGTCGCTATTAATATGAGATTTATTTTTCTCTACCACTGAAATTCGAGACAATACTTATGGTACATTATTCAATATAGGTGCCTATTACTTTATACTTAACTTATTAATTTAAAAGATAAAACTAGAAAATTGTAATATACAGGGTGTCCGGAAAAAGGAGGTCAATCCGTTACTCATACCGTGCGAGCAAAAATTATTTGCAACAAAGAGGGCTTGGACTAAAAAACGTAGGGCTATGATGGGGATGATATATCTAACCAAATCTAGGTCAAATTCATATTATGACATAATATGCGAAACTAAGTAATGAGTAATAAAATAAGTTGACAAATACAAATTTATTTTTGTTGTTTACAAAATTAACAAGGTGGAACCAGGCTTCATCCAAAAAAAAAGTCAGGTCTAATAAATCATTTCTTTCCAATAAATTTTGGGTAAACCATTGAGAGTAATTCCTGCGTCTTTCAAAATCTGCAGCTTGTATTTCTTGGAATACTTGCACTTTATAAGGAAATAAATTTAGCTGCTTCTTAAGAATAGTCCTGCATGTTCCATAAGATCTTTCCACTTCTTGGGACAGGCGTCTTATACAATTTGTTGGCGTATTTTGCATTATTTCACGAACGTTTGCAACAAGTTATATATTGAGTATTGAGTATTAATATATATTGAGTTCTTCTGTTCTTACAGATGGTCTTCCTGCTCCTTTTTTGTACTGTATAGAACCTGTTTCCCCTTAACACAGCCACGGTTCTTTTCAGGCAATGATAAAAATCCCCAGCAATAAAAGCAACCTAAGGAAAATGTTCGTGAAAATCGTCCATGCACAAACCCGGATTGTATTGCCACTCACTATTTACTCTAACCCCGTTTCGAAAATACGCTTCAACCATGAATGTTTTGTGCTGTTCCGTAAAGCCCATTGTGTGAATTGTTCAAGAAAAATTAGCGACGGGAAAAATTAGCGATGAATCAAGTTACTTGTAACGACTGTCAAAGATGACGGCGTACCTGATTGATTGTTAATTCAGGTAGTTACTGACACCCAACAGGTATTAAGCTCTACGGCTAAGCATTACGTCCTTAGATGCAAGGCCCTCTTTGATGCAAAGAATTTTTGCTCGCACGGTATATTCCTTGAGAAAAAATAATATGACTTTTATAATTAAAAACTGAATTTTTTGAATAATTCAATTATTTATTAAGATATTAATTTCAAATTTGGTACATTGCTTCACCATAAAGAGTTACATCTTTTTAAAATAACTAAATTAAAAACAATTGTCAAATATTTAAAATAGGGGGGTTTAAGTACCCACTGACCCCCCTTTTTTTCTTAGTACGTGCGCCAGTGACTTCCAAACTACATTTTTCAGATAACTATTTATTTTTGATTATTTTTTGACTCTTTTAAAATATCGATAAAATGATGCGTTTTGGAGATAATTTGAAAAGTATATATGGGTCTTTAACTGATGTATACTCGGCTTACGGTAATCTCATAATTCTCAAATGCTAAATCAATTTAGCCGATGTGGCATTACCATGGATACAAGATATAATTAAGTTAAAGTAAATAATGTAAGGATAGTGGCGTCCAGATTAAAAAAAAAGGTAAATGAAATTATTTTATTGCCCTACTAAGACCTTACAGCTTACTATTGCTAATGTTCTTTACATAACAATAAAACGCCACTGTTATCACACGGATTGACCTCCTTTTTCCGGACACCCTGTATATAAAGATATCATAAATTGAGGAAAAAACGTTGGTGGCAAAAATAAAAACAATTTCGCTATAAAACGCCAGCGTATCCTTCTTGAGTTTATTGAACTTTATAAATTCGTTCTCGTTTAGCTTTCACCACTGCTGACAAATTCTCAATAGGATTTCACATTAAAAATATGAATAAAAACAAAGTATTTGGTATCTGAAATTTTGTGGTTACCACTTATATTTTTCCCTAAAAATAATGAGACAAAATGTCATATAATATACATGTATAAGTAGAGTCGGTCCAAAAATACTCCATACACTACAAGCTTTTTATACATATTTTTTATTAATATTAACTAGCTAACTGGAACTACTTAAATATAAAAAAAAAGTTGTTACATCATAATATAAAAATATTAACATCAACTAAGTAAGTTAAAAATCATCTCCTTACACTATAATTCATAATTATTTAACACCACACCATACCAGTACTTTTTAACCAATCAAGATGGGTTTATTTGACAGGTCACCATGTATTTTATCGGTAATTTTTCGCTGTGGATAACCAACAGCGAATTATAGTGGAAATATTTTGACATCATCACAGAATAATATATTGTTCGGCTAAAAGTTATTTTCAATTTTTTTATCTAAACGTGTTTACACTTCGCAAAAACGCAGATGAACAAAATTAGGTCTTAATTTATTATAAACTATTTTTTTTAAATTTATTTCCCTGAAATACCGTGCGAGCAAAAATTATTTGCATCAAAGAGGACCTTGCATCTAAGGACGTAATGCTTAGCCGTAGAGCTTAATACCTGTTAGGTGTCAGTAACTACCTGAATTAACAATCAATCAGTTATTCCGTCATCTTTGACAGTCGTTACAAGTAATTTGATTCATCGCTAATTTTTCCAATTTCTTGAACAATTCACATAATGGACTTTACGGAACAGCACAAAACATTCATGGTTGAAGCGTATTTTCGAAACGGGGTTAGAGTAAATGGTGAGTGGCAATACAATCCGGGTTTGTGCATGGACAATTTTCACGAACAATTTTCTAACGCTGCTTTTATTGCTGGGGATTTTTATTTGTTTATCATTGCCTGAAAAGAACCGTGGCTGTGTTTAGGGAAACAGGTTCTATACAACACAAAAAAGGAGCAGGAAGACCATCTGTAAGAACAGAAGAACTTGTTGCAAATATGCAAAATACGCCAACAAATTGTATAAGACGCCGCCGGTCCCAAGAAGTGGGAAGATCTTATGGACATGCAGGACTATTCTTAAGAAGCAACTAAATTTATTTCCTTATAAAGTGCAAGTATTCCAAGAAATACAAGCCGCAGATTCTGAAAGACGCAGGAAATTACTCTCAACGAGACTCTCAATGGTTTACCCAAAATGTATTGGAAAGAAATGATTGATTAGACCTGACATTTTTTTCGGATAAAAGTAATTATTTTTCTTTTTCTTTCTGTATATTCTTACTTTGTTAACTCGTTTGTTAATTTTGTAAACAACAAAAATAAATTTGTATTTTATTACTCATTAGTTTGGCATATCATGTCACAATATGAATTTGACAAAATTTTAACCTAGATTTGGTTAGATATATCGTCCCCATATTATTGTGATCTAAACCAAGCCCTACGTTTTTTAATCCAAGCCCTCTTTGATGCAAATAATTTTTCCTCGCACGGTAATTAAGATGTTTTTGGTATTTTTCAGCCACCTCCTTTCTTCTTAAAGGTATACTTGGAATCGAACATATCGCTTTATTAATTAAATATCTATGTCTGATAAAATATATATATATACATAAAATAATAATAGTTTCTATTTTGAACTCGATTTTGAATAATTTAGATGTCAATATTCCTGAACAATTGGAAACAAATTGTCTTTCTTCAAACCGCAATCGTCTATTATTGTTAGGCCAAATATGACATAGTACGATGATTGATTGTAACGTCGGACAATTTTTTGCATAAATTGCATACAGCATGATTTTTAAAACGGTTCATTTTTAAAATAAAAAAGTATTGTTTGTATTGTAGTAACTCAAAATTTATGTAAAATTAAAGATTATACTATGTTGTTTCAGTGTAACAACAACATGTAGAAATCAATATAATGTTATTGTTACCGACAGCTAATTGAAGCTGCGAAGCAAATCAAATCTCTTTACAATGCGCTTAGTGTTTAAAAAAAATTGAAAACAACAAAAAACTTTCTACCAAATGTTGTCAACCAAAATTACGTAAAATGAAAAAATATATCTACTATGCTAAAACCTAAAATTGTATTTACGTGTAATTACAACTAATAGAAATCGTATAGGTAATAGGTAATAATATAATACAAAATTCCAAAAAGTTATTTTATTATAAACACAATTTGGTGTGGAATTTTCTTACCGAATACCGAGCGAGGTTAAATTAAATCCGGAAATTTATTCGAGGTCATGAATATTTTGAAAATTATCCCGAGACGAATAAATTAACCTCTTGTGGTACTAATATTGAAAATTACAATATCTTTTAACCTAATATTAAGTCCATTTTACCTCCTACCTCGACAAAAAAATTTGTAAACTTTAATTTTTATTCAAAATGCCAAGAATAATGATTTTAAATTATAATTTTTTTTATTCCTAATTAAGGACACCCACATGACATAAAAAACTTAATACTACATCTTTTTATGTCAATTTAACTACTCCGCAATTTGTTGACTTCAGTTAATCCCGAGGTTACTCCTCATTTTATTTAAACTTTTTCTACTCCACTGTTTAATATTTTTCTCCTGACACTTACTTACGTCACTAATTCAATAATATGTGACCTAGCTACTCCACAATTAAAATTTTTCTTCTCCTCACACCTAAGTTAAATAATTCACTAATATGTGACTTTAGCTACTCCTCATCTGAACTTAATTAAAGTTTTTACATTATCTACCATTCTGATGTCAAACATTCTTCTCCCCTCACACTTTTGGTGTTATCACATTAATGACACTTAAGTTGCTCCCATGCTACTTTTATAACTTTTTCTCTGTCTATTTTTTACGAATGGCCTCTCGGTAGGTTTACCATTATGTTGTAGGATTTTCCCAGCACTTTGCTTGTTTTTCCATCATCTCGTAGCTATGAACCTGAAGCTAGCGGCCAGCGGCCAACGGCCGAATAAATAAATATTTCGCGCGGAGTGTACCACATAGGCAGTGTATGCTTTCCCTGATTATAAATATGTATATCTTTTATTTATAATATAATTGTGGCAAAATTAGAAAAACTATTATAGTCTATAAGAGGTGGAGTGTGCGCAATTTAATAGGCGTTATTATTACCAAAAAAATAAACTACAAGGTAGATTCAAAAATGAGGGAAAAAACTATTTCTGTAAAAATGGCATTTCACAATAAAACTTCGTGGAGGGCTTTATTATATTACAAACTACAACATACTTAAAGAATTTTTCCCTAAATAGCCTCTACGGGGTTCATTCAGAAATTTAAAATAAACATGTTTTTACAAAAACCGTAGTTTTAACTAGTTCACGTTGAAACTTCGTAGAGGGCTTTATTATATTACAAACTACAACATACTTGAAGGATTTTTTCAGAAATAGCCTTTACGGGGTTCATTCTGAAAATTAAAATAAAAATTTTTTTACAAAAACCGTAGTTTTAACTAGTTCACGTTGAAACTTCGTGGATGGCTTTATTATATTACAAACTACAACATACTTGAAGGATTTTTCCCTAAATAGCCTCTACGGGGTTCATTCAGAAATTTAAAATAAATTTTTTTTTACAAAAACCGTAGTTTTAACTAGTTCACGTTAAAACTTCGTGGAGGGCTTTATTATATTACAAACCACAACATACTTAAAGGATTTTTCCCTAAATAGCCTCTACGGGGTTCATTCAGAAATTTAAAATAAAATTTTTTTTACAAAAACCGTAGTTTTAACTAGTTCACGTTAAAACTTCGTGGAGGGCTTTATTACATTACAAACCACAACATACTTAAAGGATTTTTCCCTAAATAGCCTCTACGGGGTTCATTCAGAAAATTAAAATTAACATTTTTTTACAAAAACCGTAGTTTTAACTAGTTCACGTTAAAACTTCGTGGAGGGCTTTATTTAATTACAAACCACAACATATCTGAAAAAATTGCCTTTACGGGATTCATTCAAAAGTTTTGTTTTTGTAAGATAATTTTTACGAAAATAAGAATTTCATTAAATGTCGAAATTTCATTAATCGAAATCGTGGCAAAGCTACTAAAAAATGTAATCGTGAAGAAGTAAAAAAAAAAATGTGTAACTTTGGTGGAAACGTGCCAGGCGACTGACGCGTCACCATACACCTCCGTTCACAGCTGAAAGACAAAAACCAGGTAATACTGTGCTGCGGCGTGTTATAAACGCCCCCTCCACCTTAAACGGCTCGCATAAGCACCTAAGCTTCACCTAAGCGTAATACTATTGGACAATTCGTATCGATGAATGCGTTTAACCCGAGGTTTAACCGAATAAGATATTATTTTGGATGCTGTTGTTTTTAAATAGCTGTTCTTTTTAGAAGATAGGTTGATGTATGTATGTAGGTACCTACATATATTATATGTGTGCATAACTTAATTATTGTACTGGTTACTTTTGTTGATTTTAAAATATCCATTTGTTTGAAGTAGTTAAAACTACGGTTTTTGTAAAAAAATGTTTATTTTAATTTTCTGAATGAACCCCGTAGAGGCTATTTAGGGAAAAATCCTTCAAGTATGTTGTGGTTTGTAATATAATAAAGCACTCCACGAAGTTTTAACGTGAACTAGTTAAAACTACGGTTTTTGTAAAAAAATGTTAATTTTAATTTTCTGAATGAACCCCGTAGAGGCTATTTAGGGAAAAATCCTTTAAGTATGTTGTGGTTTGTAATATAATAAAGCCCTCTACGAAGTTTCAACGTGAACTAGTTAAAACTACGGTTTTTGTAAAAACATGTTTATTTTAAATTTCTGAATGAACCCCGTAGAGGCTATTTAGGGAAAAATCCTTCAAGTATGTTGTAGTTTGTAATATAATAAAGCCCCCCACGAAGTTTTAACGTGAACTAGTTAAAACTACGGTTTTTGTAAAAAAATGTTTATTTTAATTTTCTGAATGAACCCCGTAAAGGCTATTTCTGAAAAAATCCTTCAAGTATGTTGTGGTTTGTAATATAATAAAGCACTCCACGAAGTTTTAACGTGAACTAGTTAAAACTACGGTTTTTGTAAAAAAATGTTAATTTTAATTTTCTGAATGAACCCCGTAGAGGCTATTTAGGGAAAAATCCTTTAAGTATGTTGTGGTTTGTAATATAATAAAGCCCTCTACGAAGTTTCAACGTGAACTAGTTAAAACTACGGTTTTTGTAAAAAAATGTTTATTTTAATTTTCTGAATGAACCCCGTAAAGGCTATTTAGGGAAAAATCCTTTAAGTATGTTGTGGTTTGTAATATAATAAAGCCCTCTACGAAGTTTCAACGTGAACTAGTTAAAACTACGGTTTTTGTAAAAACATGTTTATTTTAAATTTCTGAATGAACCCCGTAGAGGCTATTTAGGGAAAAATCCTTCAAGTATGTTGTAGTTTGTAATATAATAAAGCCCCGCACGAAGTTTTAACGTGAACTAGTTAAAACTACGGTTTTTGTAAAAAAATGTTTATTTTAATTTTCTGAATGAACCCCGTAAAGGCTATTTAGGGAAAAATCCTTTAAGTATGTTGTGGTTTGTAATATAATAAAGCACTCCACGAAGTTTCAACGTGAACTAGTTAAAACTACGGTTTTTGTAAAAAAATGTTTATTTTAATTTTCTGAATGAACCCCGTAAAGGCTATTTCTGAAAAAATCCTTCAAGTATGTTGTAGTTTGTAATATAATAAAGCCCTCCACGAAGTTTTAACGTGAACTAGTTAAAACTACGGTTTTTGTAAAAAAATGTTTATTTTAATTTTCTGAATGAACCCCGTAGAGGCTATTTAGGGAAAAATCCTTCAAGTATGTTGTGGTTTGTAATATAATAAAGCACTCCACGAAGTTTTAACGTGAACTAGTTAAAACTACGGTTTTTGTAAAAAAATGTTAATTTTAATTTTCTGAATGAACCCCGTAGAGGCTATTTAGGGAAAAATCCTTTAAGTATGTTGTGGTTTGTAATATAATAAAGCCCTCTACGAAGTTTCAACGTGAACTAGTTAAAACTACGGTTTTTGTAAAAACATGTTTATTTTAAATTTCTGAATGAACCCCGTAGAGGCTATTTAGGGAAAAATCCTTCAAGTATGTTGTAGTTTGTAATATAATAAAGCCCCCCACGAAGTTTTAACGTGAACTAGTTAAAACTACGGTTTTTGTAAAAAAATGTTTATTTTAATTTTCTGAATGAACCCCGTAAAGGCTATTTCTGAAAAAATCCTTCAAGTATGTTGTGGTTTGTAATATAATAAAGCACTCCACGAAGTTTTAACGTGAACTAGTTAAAACTACGGTTTTTGTAAAAAAATGTTAATTTTAATTTTCTGAATGAACCCCGTAGAGGCTATTTAGGGAAAAATCCTTTAAGTATGTTGTGGTTTGTAATATAATAAAGCCCTCTACGAAGTTTCAACGTGAACTAGTTAAAACTACGGTTTTTGTAAAAAAATGTTTATTTTAATTTTCTGAATGAACCCCGTAAAGGCTATTTAGGGAAAAATCCTTTAAGTATGTTGTGGTTTGTAATATAATAAAGCCCTCTACGAAGTTTCAACGTGAACTAGTTAAAACTACGGTTTTTGTAAAAACATGTTTATTTTAAATTTCTGAATGAACCCCGTAGAGGCTATTTAGGGAAAAATCCTTCAAGTATGTTGTAGTTTGTAATATAATAAAGCCCCCCACGAAGTTTTAACGTGAACTAGTTAAAACTACGGTTTTTGTAAAAAAATGTTTATTTTAATTTTCTGAATGAACCCCGTAAAGGCTATTTCTGAAAAAATCCTTCAAGTATGTTGTGGTTTGTAATATAATAAAGCACTCCACGAAGTTTTAACGTGAACTAGTTAAAACTACGGTTTTTGTAAAAAAATGTTAATTTTAATTTTCTGAATGAACCCCGTAGAGGCTATTTAGGGAAAAATCCTTTAAGTATGTTGTGGTTTGTAATATAATAAAGCCCTCTACGAAGTTTCAACGTGAACTAGTTAAAACTACGGTTTTTGTAAAAAAATGTTTATTTTAATTTTCTGAATGAACCCCGTAAAGGCTATTTAGGGAAAAATCCTTTAAGTATGTTGTGGTTTGTAATATAATAAAGCACTCCACGAAGTTTCAACGTGAACTAGTTAAAACTACGGTTTTTGTAAAAAAATGTTTATTTTAATTTTCTGAATGAACCCCGTAAAGGCTATTTCTGAAAAAATCCTTCAAGTATGTTGTAGTTTGTAATATAATAAAGCCCTCCACGAAGTTTTAACGTGAACTAGTTAAAACTACGGTTTTTGTAAAAAAATGTTTATTTTAATTTTCTGAATGAACCCCGTAGAGGCTATTTAGGGAAAAATCCTTCAAGTATGTTGTAGTTTGTAATATAATAAAGCCCCCCACGAAGTTTTAACGTGAACTAGTTAAAACTACGGTTTTTGTAAAAAAATGTTTATTTTAATTTTCTGAATGAACCCCGTAGAGGCTATTTAGGGAAAAATTCTTTAAGTATGTTGTAGTTTGTAATATAATAAAGCCCTCCACGAAGTTTTATTGTGAAATGCCATTTTTACAGAAATAGTTTTTTCCCTCATTTTTGAATCTACCTTGTAGTTTATTTTTTTGGTAATAATAACGCCTATTAAATTGCGCACACTCCACCTCTTATAGACTATAATAGTTTTTCTAATTTTGCCACAATTATATTATAAATAAAAGATATACATATTTATAATCAGGGAAAGCATACACTGCCTATGTGGTACACTCCGCGCGAAATATTTATTTATTCGGCCGTTGGCCGCTGGCCGCTAGCTTCAGGTTCATCTCGTAGCTCCGTTAGGACTGTTTGCACCTATTATATTTCTTAACTCCTTATTCTATTCTCCTGATGATGAATACTTAAGCGTTCGAAACATGTAGAGAATTATCCTATATTAAACCTTAAAACCTATACGTTTTTTAATATACCAGTGGAGGAAGACTTAAAGTGTCTTATTTCTTTTCCTATAATATTTATAGTTGGATCTCTGCGGATCTCTGTGTTAGCCTTGACAACCTCTTGTAATCTTCTTGACGTGCTTGCGAACTGCAGTAATTTCTGAGGGTATGGCGGTATGGCCTCCCCTTCGTCTAATATTCCATTTTTTAACTGTACTTTTTTTGAAAAACTGTGTCTGCTAATACGCTGTGTTAGATTACTCCACACATATCCGATGGGGTTAATATCGGGATATTGTGGAGGGGTATGAAATTGCTGTCGCATACTATAGATAGACCATCAATTTTCGGACCATCTTTACGGTATGCTTAGGATCATTGTCTTGTTGCAGGTCTGCGGTACTTTCCTTCGAGTCCCAATTTTTGGATACTTTTTGTCAAATTGTCCCTTAAAATGTTTAAATAAATCATCAATAAAGGTTACATTTCCTATACTCCACTTGGAGACATGCATTCCCAAAGCAGAACACTGCCACTGTAGAACAAATATTTTCAATTTTCAATGCCTTATTCTTCTTTCTCCAAACGTTATTTCTGCCATCAGACCCAAAAAAATTGATCTTCGTTTTGTCACTAAAAATGACCGAAAACTCAGGATGTTTTGAAACTTATTCCCTAGCGAACTCTAACAGATTTCTGCGATTATTTTCGAAATAAACGTTTTTTTTTCTGGCTCATGGTTTGCGGACAAACGTTTTTTATAAATTTATCTCTAATTTCTTCTGTAATTTTTGGTGCACTTTTCCTTAAACCATTAATTATTTATTCGACATTACTGGTTTCTTCACGTGGAATTAATTTCTTAGGTTCTTTCTAGGAATCTTATATTAACCAGTTGATTTGCATTGTTTTACGATGTACTGAACCATAGCGTGTATTTTTCCAAATGATTGTCCATCTTTCCATAAATCACTTACAATCTTGCTTTCGGAATTTCACAATTTCCTTCAGTCATTTTTTAACAATTAAATAAATTCACTGCAAAATCAATTACAACTGCAGTTTTTCTTGCGTATATCTTAGTGTAGTAGGTATGGAGACTTTTGGTTTACTTTTTGTAAATATTGTTAAATTATGGTGTAGCATTTGCTTAAAAAATATTTTACAGTTATTTTTTATTGGCTAGACCTGAAATAAAAATATATGTGTTTTTTATAGTTCCAGTTAGCTTGTTAAAACTAATAGAAATTATGTATAAAAAGCTTGTAATGAATGAAGGCCTTTTGGACTGACTGTAAATGTTCCTTTTATACCATATGACATCGGGTTATAATAATAAATTATAATTTTAAATAAAAGTATTCACGTTCAGTTAGGTATTAAAATATTCGCTTTAAATTTCAATCGGGTTCTTATTTACAAAAAAGCGAGCAAAAAAGCTTTTAACTTTGTTATTATAAGTGATATTATCGAGGATATTATCTTGCTTTTTTTTTGTTTAAAAGGTATTTTTCATGAGGATGTTACACTTGCCCCAGTTCCTTACATACACATTTTGGTAAGCAAATGGTCGTTGGATGTTACACTTGCCCCAAATTGCGGGGTAAGTGTAACACCTTGACATCGACACCATTTTTTTTACTAAATAAAGAAATATCAGATTTTTAAAAATTTAATATTTGTAATGTGTTGGTAAGCCTATAAGGTACCTTTAAAAAAAATTGTCATCCTATTGCCATTTGTTTCTCTGTACTGGGCCTTACAAGAGCAACCATGTTTTTTTGCGGTTACACTTACCCCACTTTACCTTAACTAATAAAAAATATATTTTCAATCTAGTGAAAATATTAAATTAAGTAACTAAAAAGTACGAATTAAAAACTTTTAGGCACAACTATAAGAGTAGGTCATTTTTAAAACTGTTTCGTTCACCGAGGAAATCGTATTTAATGTCTATATTATGGAGCTTAATATGAAAAAAAATAGAATATTCTTTGCAAGAATTTATGATTTTATAATAGGTATTAATTACTCGAGTCAACACCTCACAGGGTTTTGATGATAGTTTCATTAAAATTAGTTAATTGAAAAACTATAATTGTTTTCATGTTTCCTATTCCTATAATTTTGAATGCCGAGAAATAACAAAATGCATATCATACTTTGTGATATTGGAAAAAAAGCTAAAAATAAACCCGTCTATATCAGTATCCTGTTGCAGATTTGTTGACTTAATCATTTCATAAAATTAACATCACACCTAAAATATTGTTTACAAACATTTGCAACAGTGGTAAAACTTAACTTCTAAAACGTTTTCCAGTTATATTCATATTTCTATTCTTAATCTCGATAAATATTTATACTTTTACCAGAATGCTTGACGGCTAAGTTATTAATTAGACGTTCGGAATACAAAAATAAATACATAGTCGAATCGATTCAGACAAAACAAAAATATGGAAAAAAGTTCTAACCATTCAAGTTAACCTAAAATAAAGAATCAAAACACTTGTAACCAAAAGAAATATCAAGCATAATCTAGCTAGATAATAATTAATTTAATGTAAACATCTATTATTTTCTCAGAGAGTCTAAAGTTTAGCCTTAATTTAATGTAGAAGAGTTACTTATGACGCATTCGATATTCATTTTCTTATCAATTCTTCTTTATTTTTCGTTTTCTCCAAAAAGCGGTCAAATATCCGCGTTTGGGTAACACTTAACTACAGTTTTAAGTCAAAATAGTAATTTACGTTACAAGTCCAAAAAATACTGTTTTTTTGGACGAGTTGACAAAATTCTAGGACGAGCCGTAGGCGAGTCCTGGAAGTCTGCAAGTTCAAAAAAACTGTTTTCAGACAAGTTGCGTACACTATTTTTTCGGCAACCGTGTAGAATAACAAATCAATGAGACACATTTCTTTATTATATTTCTTTGTAGAACAAAATTTCGAACATTTTAATTCTTATTTGTATTAAATATTGAAATTCGAACAGAAGATAGGTACTAACAGAAACATTCTAATTCTTATTTATATTATATTAAAATTCGAGCAATTGCTAATATTGATGTGATTATTTCCGGACTAGGCACGTACTTCCCGGACTAGGCCGGAGAAATGCTACTTTCTCAAAGGAAAAGCGTCTGGGTAGTGGGTACTTCCCAGACGGTTGCCGAAAAACATTTTTATTGAGAAATTAATAAAATCAAAAAACGAAATTTGGTCCAATTTGCATATTTCTTTTTCTGCTTTTAATAATTTATAAATCCACATTTTTTATCGTAAAACTGTAGGTAATTGTACTCCAAAGATGGGTATTTGGCCAATTTTTGGATAAAACGAGGAAGTAACGAAATATTGATCAAAAACCTAAATGGCGAATGCGCCCTAGCGTTTACTCTTAACCGGTTAGTAAGTAATAATTCAATTAAGAAAATACTGTATTTATAAATAAAATTTGTTTCAATCATTTTATACAGGGTTAAAACAACATGTGTTTTTGTCACAATTTAGGAAATATATCGTTGTATTCCTAACGTTTTATTTGTTGTGTCGCTTTGTTATGTCCATTTTAATAGGATTACGAGATATTTATTTTTGACGTGGCAGCTGTAAACTTCATAATGTTTTTAACAACGGGTGGGCGAGTATTTCTACTTATAAAGGACGATACTTGTTGAAACAGGCACTCTAAATGCTTTGTGATTATATTGTCAATATAGTTCAAAAACCGTTTTCTGTTTTAATTGGAAACCAATTAATTGAGGATAGAGGCACGATAGTGCTGCAAACCCATGTATTATATACCTATACGATGAGATTTTATCACCCATATTCGGATGAGGTTTATGTTAGCAAAATAGCAAATCAAAACGGTCTGCATATGTAGCCCGGATATAAACCCTATTAAACATTGCTGATGGAATCATGAAAAAACCGCGGTTTGGCATCAGCCTGTACAAACACAAGCTCTTTACAAGAGCTAAAGAAGGGTACTCGCAAAGAATATTAAAGGATACGCCGAAAACGACGATACCGAGGACGATACCTACCTATAATATAAATTATTCAATTTTTAGCAAAACAAGCGTTTTCTTTCACAATTTTATTTTACCCCTGCATAAAAGCGTCTAGACAAAAAACTGTCATTATTTAAAAATACAGTTTATTTCCAATATCTATAGTTTTAGAAATTGAATCGTAAAATTTAAAAGGCAAAAACAGCGGTTTTTTACGAGAAGTTTATTTTTATTTTGTATTCTATAAACCTTGACACTAATTTACAAAAATATTCAAAAAAACCTGCTTCAAATAAAAATTAGAAACTGACCACGTCCCTGCCGGCCACGTATCGTAGACACTTTTATAACACACTTATAACACTTTAAACACAAAAACTGTAATTTCCTCTTTTTATTCCTCACACACTTCGGTTGTTACCGCGAAAATCCAACCCTCGCTTAAAAAAAATAAAAGTTTGCAATTTAAAATAACGGTACTTTGCGCGCCTTTTGGCACTGATGTAAAAACACGGCGAGCGAACCTCGAGTCACGTCCGGTTGCGCCAACGGAACGGATATCGACGGAATGTTGACTCGTCGCGTAAGTGACCTTCCAGAAAGGGGTGGCTGCAAGTCCGTAAAAAGGGATTTTAAGAGATTTTCTCGCGGACCGGGCCAGACAGCGCTAGCATATCGAGGTGTCTGACGCGACTGCCAAGAGAACGGCCTGCGAATGTAAGCACGGAGGGAGAACGTTCTCTTTTGGGCGTAGGACAGCGAGCATGGATAGAGAGAGCTTTTGGTAGAATATGGAGGGAAAAATAGACAAATTACTATAAAAGTGTTTGAATATTAAAAACTGTTCCTGTATTATGTTATATTTGTAAATAAAAAATGGAGACAAAACCACGAAGTATGTAACCATACTTAAACAAGTTAGATTTATTATTATATAGAATAGTGTAGGCACTGAATAATAGTAGAATAGTATTTCCAACCATTCAAAAATTTTCTTTAAGTACGTACCTATGTACCTCATCTACACCTCTACAACAAACAAGAGTTATTAAAATGTCGTTATACACTATAATATACACAGGTATTTTATGTTGTCAACTAATTAAGTATTGAATTTTAAAATGCCACAATTTTTTTTAAATATGTAATTTTGTTTTATTAACTTATGGTGAAAAATAAAATGCTGGTAATCTTTTAAATCTACCAAAAATATTTAACATGGTTTCCGTGTTAGTACATCAGGTTGGCTGGACTACAAAAAATGCAAAATATCCAACTATTTTCTATGCGTTTTCAGCCTTCGCGTTAAATAATAAGTTTTTGTCCTTGCGAATAAACCATTTCAAAATACCAGTAGAATTTCAACGTTTCTGCGCTTACCTGAAAAATTCAGCCAAGACAGAAAACGAAAAACATTAAATATTGCGGTGGGTGCCTCGCTATCCGAACGTATTGCTGACGCTACGATGTTACACAATAATGAACCTATATTTATAGTAGTGCGTGCCATTTTTCTGTAACCTGACGCTGACTATAAAAGGTAAGAGGTTACAAAAAGTGAAATCAATTTGTCAATTTAGGTATTAGGCGGTGGAAGATTTAATTTAGCATTACTAATCAATACACACACAAAACAGTAAATTATAAAAATTATTGTATTCCATAAGCACGTAGTCCTGAAAATATATGCAATAGTCGCTCTCTATGCAGACCCTCCAATCCCCTCAACATTATAGTTTCTCCTTCTTGGCCGGTCGGTCGTTTAAAATTAGTTGGCATATCCCGAGAGAGCCGCGAACCAACGAAGCAGAGGTTATTATATTGTTTATTCGCCATATTTGTTGTTTTCTACTATTTTCAGACACATAACAGACTCACACTACTTGTAAAGTATGTAGGTGCAAGAAAATATCACTATTTAAATAATTCAACAATAAGTACTATTACTATTATTCCTGTAACATTTTCAATTCAGTAAATCAACATGGAAGTCTCAGGAAATTTTGGTTTCTATGTCCGTTTTTGCGTTTTCAAATAATTATTAAATTATTTGTTCTTAAATTTTGGGTATTTACTTTTAAAAAGCTCTTTGCAGATCTGACACATACTTGTAACTAGGGGTGTGCAACAAAATCGATTAATCGATTATTAATCGAAAAAAAAACTATTTCTTAATTATTCGAAAAATATATTTTTAGATTTTTTGATTAATCGATTAAGTAATAAAAAAAAAGATTTTTTGATTAATCAATTGGAGGTATTCGAAAAAAAAAATTACGAAGTTTTGATTAATCGATATTAATCGAAAAAAACAAAACGATTTTTCGATTATTCGAAAATATAGGTATGTTTTTGAGTGTAGAAAACGATTTATCTCGATTTCCGGCAAAACTACAAGTCCTATGGAAAAACGTTAAATGGCAAAGTTGTAGGTAATAAAAAGATTTACAACTTTTGTATTTTTACATAACCTTAAAATTTATGTGAAAAATTCAAATAACCAAGTTTTTGGTTTTTTATTTTTATCTTTTAAAAAAAATTTTCTACACGAAATTTGGTGAAAACTTTCCTTTTTATGTCCCAAACACACTGTAATTTTTTGTTTTAAAATATTTATTTTTTAACCTTATTTTGACTTAATATCGAAAAAGCAACCTAATTTTCAATCGAAAATTCTCACGTCAAAATATCTGCTTTCTTAAAAAAAGTCGGTAGGCTTTTTGTTCGTTGAAACCTCTACTTTCAGATGGTCTAAAAAATATATACATTACTATGGCAAAAGTTCTCAAAAAATGCAAAAAAAGTCGAATCAGAATTATTTTTTTTTAATCATTATGTACAGTTTTGACCTATTTATTAAAATTTATACTTTAATTACTCGAAAAACGTAAGATTCCATGTTACATTGATAAGCAAAAAAATTACAAATCCATAAAACATAAAGATCGCAAAAAACATGCGTAAATAGTTGATCTAAATATAATTAAAGGTAGGATTTAAAGGGGAATTGAATTGAGAACATTTACCATAGTAATGTATATATTTTTTTACACCATCAGAAAGTAGAGATTTCAACGAACAAAAAGCCCACCGACCTTTTTAAAAATGCTGATATTTTGACGTGACAATTTTCGATAGAAAATTAGGTTGTTTTTTCGATATTAAGTCAAAATAAGGTTAAAAAATAAATATTTTAAAACAAAAAAATTACAGTGACTTTGGGACATAAAAACGAAAGTTTTCACCAAATTTCGTGTATAAAAAATTTTTTTTGTAAAAGTTAAAATAAAAAAACCAAAAACTTGGTTATTTGAATTTTTCACATAAATTTTGAGGTTATGTGAAAAAAGTGTAAATACAAAAGTTGTAAATCTTTTTATTACCTACAACTTTATTATTTAACGTTTTTCCATATTTTTGACTTTTCTTTCTTGCTAAGGAAAAAATCCTAGATCAAAAACTAAAAAAAAAATTGTACGTAAAAAGAGAAAGCGCCCTTTCATATCGTACACCGATCGGTGTTCCATTCTAAATTTCATTAGTAAATAAAGTAGAATAGCACATCTCTTGGTTCAGATGAAAGGGCGCAAATAAAACCACAGCATAACAAAGTCAAACTTTATTTTGACCATGTTGCCCGAAACGGGAAAAAAAAACCCCTGCGTTACCCGAAACCATACTACTCTGCAATTTTGCACGAAATGGGAATGCCCGAAACGGACCTGAATCATTAGCCAATCGACAGTGTCTAGGGTAGCAATTAAGTGGAGAACTTCCCGTACTTAAAGATAGTATTAAAAGTGGATGTTCTGGTATACCTGAGGAGCAGAATAAACATAAATAATATTAAAAACAATATTAGCTTATAAACAAAGAATGAAAAGAAACTATGTATTTTATAAGATTTTAAAAATGTCCTCTACAAACTGGTGATCTGCAATAGATCAATCGACCTAAAAATTCCTGTTGTATATTTTGTACTACTTGTGGAGACATTTCTTGTATTACTCGTCGAATGAAGCGTATCTATCGAATTGGGTTTAGATTTATTAACTAAATTTTTGACGTGGCCCCACAAATAAAAATATAATGGGTTAAGATCGGGCGATCTGGGTGGTCATTCTATTGACGCCCCGGAAAAATTGTATTTAGGTACTCCCTTGTATGAGCAGCATAATGCAGGGGAGCACGATTCTGTTGAAACCGTATGGTTAAACTTGATAAATCAGGATTACCATTTGGAAATAGAGTGGTAATCAGGATTACCATTTGGAAATAGAGCTGGAACCGGATCATTTTAAAGGAAATTTAGATATCTTTCTCCCATGAGACTCTCATCAAAGAAAAATTGTCAGATTACCCTATTTTTGACAAAAAGTAGAATGTAAAAATATACAATATATGTTTTATAAAAAAATATTTTGTGTCGATCAGGCCATCAAAAAGCGTCAAAATCACAAAACTAGAACGAACAAAGATAATGAATCTGGACGCACCATGAATGTACCTTATGTTAAAGGAATCTCAGAAAAAATTCGAAGGATAGGACAACAGTACAACATCCGAACAGTCTTCAGCTCCAAAGATTCCCTAAGAAGCCACCTGACGAAGACAAAACCAACAAATCAAAAGGACACGAAGAATTGTGTATACAGAATACCTTGCGAATGCGGACAATCCTATGTTGGTGAAACTCTACGACCTCTCCAAACAAGGATCAAAGAACATCGAAACCACACACTGAAAGGAGAAACAAACAGATCCGGTGCAGCAGACGACGCTTGGACCCACGGCCATCATTTACAATGGGAAAACGCAAAAATTATACTTAAAGAAGAGCATTGGCGGAAGAGAAAATTCAAAGAAGCAGCTGTCATAATCCAGAACCCTGACTGTTTCAGTAAGCCTTCTGCAGATATAAGAAACATTTGGAAGCCCTTGTTAAATAGGTGTAGGCTCAGATGGTGCAAACGTGATGACTTAAGCGGATGACGTCAGCAGATGAATAATCATGGTGACGTAAGCAGATGACTCACGACTGCACCCGAATTCGTCACTAGCTCCGCCCCCCCTAGGTAGTATAAATAGGCTCGTAGCTTTGTAACTTGTTTAGTATTCACCTGAAGACGACTGGAGATACTTACCAGTTGAAACGTTGTGATATGAAAAACTAAAGGCAATGGAAGTCCAAAACACATCTATTACTCAAAAAAATATTTGGTACACACACACTGTACATACGGGTGTCCACGGAAGGTGGCTCGCCCGTCTAACTTTTTTGTTTTTCAAGATAATGAAATAAAATTCGGAGGATTTGTATATGACATAAAACTGCATTATTTGACAGGTGACTCAACATTATGGATTTTCCGGTTTAACCGGAAGTGACAAACTATCGATTTTTAAATGGGACACCTGGTATATTTTTACTTTTGTTGACTCCATATAACACAAATTTATTGTTTTATCTAGAGGGCTATGAATACCTTCAAATCACTTAACTATTTCAGTTCTTTAATCTTGGGAAAAATACAATTTTACTATTTTTGGTCCAATGCTATGTGCTATGTAAAATTTAATCTTTAAAGTTGTATAACTAAATTTTTTTAAATGGCAACATGGTGGCTCGTCGGGTTGAGAAAAAAGAGGATTTTATTACGATTATTTTGATACCATACACTATTCGGTTTTAGAAAAGCTGCCATTAAAAAACTTTATAAAGTTAACTTAGAACTTTCCTAAAATGAAGCATCTTTTGAGAATAAATTTAGATTTAAATGCATCAAGTAGCCTGTGATCAGTAAAACTGATAAAACAAAATCATGCCTTGAAGAAAATTGAAATGCCAACAGCTTCTGCCAAAGTAAATTAGTTTGTTGTTTAAAAAACATGGAAAATAATAGTCTTACAAGGAGTGAAAAAGTTGACCAAAAATAGTAAAATTGTATTTTTCCCAAGATTAAAGAACTGAAATAAGTGATTTTAAGGTCTTCATAGCCCTCTAGATAAAACAATAAATTTGGAAAAAAAATATTTACTTGGTGACAAAAAGTGACACATCGTTGTATTAAGAATGTTATATGGAGTCAAAAAAAGTAAAAATATACCAGGTGTCCCATTTAAAAATCGAAAGTTTATGTCACTTCCGGTTAAACCGGAAGTTCCATAATGTTGAGTCACCTGTCAAATAATACAGTTTTATGTCGTATATAAATCCCCCGCCGAATTTTATTTCATTATCTTGAAAAACAAAAAAGTTAGAGGGGCGAGCCACCTTCCGTGGACACCCGGTATAAAGCCCGATTTGAATGAAAAGGCGTACTAAATAAAATAATCGCAAAAATAATGAAATTGTGATGGATCGGCACAATATTTAAAAAAGTGTAGTAAGTATAACATTTATTAATTAAATAAATAATGCCTTTATTTTACCAAAAAGAAAAAAAAATTACAAAACAATAAGAAAAATAAGAATTTTCATAATTTTTTATGGTATTTGCTGCAGCATGGCGCAGTCTAGCTGTAACTAGCTACTCTACTGAACCACGCATCACAACAAGTTTAAGAAAAAAATATGTTATCATCAACTACTAATTTAAAACTATAAATTATAAGTAGAACAGCACCGAAGTAATATAAATGCTAATAAGAAAACTTTTGATTAAATATGTTAAAAAGAAACATCGTTTATTGACTGCCTGTCAATGACTAAATAAAAATTAAAGATAGACACTTTATGGACATTTTAGTATAATAGTTTTCAAACAACCCAGCAAATTAAAATACAAAATCACTTACTTTGTACTCCCAAAAGAAATTGTTTATACCTTTTTTTAAATTGTAGACCATTAGAGACAGTAGTTAATTCTCCAGGCAAAGAATTATAAGAGACGACAGCATTATAAGTAAAATACCTCTGAAACAAGGCGCTCTGATGGTGAGGTAAAGTTAACTTATCCCCATAGCGAATGTTAACATTATGTAGTTATAGGCGTTCACGAAGAGTGGTGGGAGAGTCAGGTTCATCTAAAATTTTATATATAAAACTATTAAAATGCTAAATCCTACGGTTATTCATCTTTATAAAAAAAACAATTTGGTTCAGAGAACGTCATATTTCCTAAGACCATAAATAAACCTTGCGCAGGAGTTCTGCACTTTTTGAATGCGAGACTTACCAATATCATCTATACAATAACCATAAACAAAATCGCAATAATTAAAGTTTGAAAGTACTAGTGATTCGCAAAGCTTTTTTTTAAATTTAACGTTTAGAATACGTCTGTTATTATATAAAATTTTTAATGTTATAATTATAATTTAATGTTATAAATGTATTCAAAACCCCGATTAAAAAGTGTTTAAATCATCTATTACGTATAGCAACTCACAATTAACTCAAATAAAAGTTTTAATTCTAATTTTGACCCTAATTTTTAAAGATTTTTCTACTTATTTATTTTTGCGTTAGTTGATAATATAGGGGCCAAATAATGTACAAAAATCAATTCAGTGGGTATCTTTCAAAAAATAAAAAAATATATTTTCAGGAGACAACCAATATTGAGACATTAGCGATTGAGTAATTCTGCTAATGTGTGCCAAAAAACGAAAATTAGCAGGATGTCACGCTTTACACATCTGAATTTGTCCAATAAAAAAAAGTTCCTGTTAGAATATAATTAGAACTATTAGAAGAAAACATGGGAATAAAAATTATACTGTTTTTCTGATTAAAATTTGCAGAACAATAATTATTATTAATGTTTTGCATTTGGTAAACATATTTGTTTGCATATATACGATGCCAAGTGCCAAGAAATGATAGAGTAAACAACACAATGGTTTTAATTCTTAGAACAAACCTTTTCATTATCCTCTTATACAGGGTTACCCAGAAGTCCGGAATAAAATTAATATAACCTTAACCTGTAACTTTTGAGGAAAACGCTCGGACACGTCAATTTAGTTTTATATATGCTCACATTTTGACGTTATCCGCTTGTTTTTTTATAGACATTTGTCAAAGATATGACGACATCGATCTTTTTTTTAATGGAAACATACAGTTTGTGATACGACGATTTTTTTTAATATGGCCAAAACGGAAATACAACTGTCCTTCCTTGTTCAAAAAGTCGAGAATTCATATAAAAGCCCAAGCTATTATTTATATAAATAAACTAATTTAGTTTTCAAGAAAAAGGACACTTAGAGTACAAAATAAAAGAAATAACCCGATAATTTTCTCAAAAAAAGAGCCTTCTCCTCCACTTCCGCACCTGTCCTACGTAGCAACTGCTAAATTGGATACAATTTAATTGTTTCATCAAAATACAATTATAATAAAAACAATATATCATAGATTTGGTTATTCTTTGTACTAAAATATTCAATGACATAACCGAGATAACCCGCAATAGTCTTTGCACTATTAGCTTTCTAGGACTGTCACCTCGGAAAAATGTCCATTCCGCACCTACGAAATACACACATTAAGACAGCGTCAGTTTGGTATCAGTGCGTTTTTATCATTTCTGGTTTTGTTATAGTGTTGTGCGCCGCTTAAAGATATTGGTAAGTACCCATTTTTTGATATATATTGGCAAAACAGTTAATTAAAAAAAGAAAGTAAAAAATGCTCACTTTCTTGCGTGTCCTCTCTGCACCGCAGTTTCCGTTTACGTTACGTATTTCTTTTAGAAAAATATCGGTAAAAAAATATATTTCATCGTTATTCCTTAGCATTCATGGTAACGATTATTTTTTAAATAGTGGGAACTCATCGAAAAAATTATATATTATTTGGTTTTATTATTAAACTAATACTAGGAAAAAATCATGTCGTAAATATTTTGGGTATTGCCACAGCTTAGTTAATCTGTGATATTGCCTTTTATATTAAAGAAAAATTAACTTATCAATTTTATTGTTAAATAGATTTCAACCAGTTTGAATTAAAGGAAAAAATAGTTTGTCTTGGAACATCAAAACGAAAACAAAATAATATAAGATTAAAAAGGTCATTGATTATCGGGGGAAATCCAAAAAATATCAAAGAGCTTTAATAAGAAAAGAAAGAGACGGAAGAAGATAGATAGTCAGGGGTCAGTGCTTTGTAATTACTGATGACGATATCAACTGAACTAGATAAAACGTTCGTGATTTTTTATTGATGTCACTTGTTATTAATTTTTAAACTGTTTTTTATACCTATTACGTAATATAATATGTACATAAGGTGTAAGTAATGTGTAGTATTATTTAGAAAAGTTGAAAAATTATATCTTATTTCCAAAGATGGACAACTAAATGTAGTCGAGCAATTTAAATGCTTTAACGCAGACGATGTGAAGCCAGTTGCCAGTTCAGTTGATGTCATGACTAGGGCTGGGCAAAAATTCGATATATCGATATTTTTATCGATATATTGAATAACGATATTTAAAAAATAAAATATTAATATTTATCGATATTATCGATATATCGACTATTAATTTTTTTTTTTTAATATGGATATTCATTTCAATATCGCCCAGCCCTAGTCATGACTTGTTTGATGGAAAGTCAATTCTGTGTTGCCCTTTTCTTATAAGGACATTAAGTATAATTTTTTTCAAGTAGCCGCCTTTAAAAAAAATGTAACCAGTGGCGGCTCGTCCATGAGGTCATTTTTTGGTCAATGACCTCCCTCAATCATTATCTTCCTATGTAACTTAATCTTTATTAGGTTTAAAATTTATTCTATCAGCCAAAGTTCGATTGTTTCGGTATTACTTTCAAAATATCCATCGTATTTTACAAGAATTTTACGATCCCAGCGGCAGCCACGCTCTGCCAAATCAACTACACTTCACGGTATTTATCGTCCGTCCTCGTAGTATATTGGGTCCAAGCGAGCCTTGAGCACGGCTCTCTGTTTCCTTTTTCAGATAAATTTTAATGCGCAAGCGTGCAAGAGAGAAATAAACGCATGCTACTACTGAAAGGAAAGACAAAGAGAGATAATCTGTTGCGGCTATAGAAGCCAAAGAAAATTGCGATGATGTTCTGACGAACGTTGCCATTTTGCAGAAACATGTGGGAAGAAGAGCCTAGGAGTTAAATTGCGGGAGCAGTTCTTAGTTTATTTCCCAGGAAAATTTGTTGGCTCAAGTGCTCAGCCGATTACTGCAGTAAGAAGTATTGTAGTGTATATTATTAAAATATTCATTGTCAGTTTGTATTTGCTTACATTTAATTTTTAATTATCGAATTTGTAGTTTTTTTTTGTAATTTACATTACTAAAAGTGTTATGTTAAATAGTTGCTTGTGTAAAATATCGGTTGAGCATAATAGTAAAGACTTAAAAAACCGAAATACCTTTGAATTTTTGATAAAAATGTTTTATTTAGAAGATAATATAGTGCCCGCGAAAATAATTAAAAGCAAATAATTGTGGCATATCGGACAAGTATGGTAACTGTTTTTTATATTGGAATACACAGGGATCCAAGTACAATGGATACCCTGGGGCGGGTAGACCACAACGGCCATTTCGTCCTTGCTAGGACTCTAAGTGGTAGCCATAACCCAAGCAATCCCGACAACAGCGGTAATGTATTAAAAGCCTTTTGCAAAAGTAAAGGGGTCATCAAATGGCTGCCCATATAGAGTCCTAACAAGGACGAAACGGCCGTCGTGGTCTACCCGCCCCAGGGTATTCATTGTGCTTGGATCCTTGTGTATTCCAATATAAAAAAAACAGTTACACACTTGTCCGATATGCCACAATTATTCGTTTTTATTAAATGTTTTATGTTTAAAACTTAACATTAGTATTATTATTATTGTGAAAAAAGCGTGGGGTGCTCGATATACGAAAAATATAGCACAAAGCGCCCCACGCTTTTGTCATAATAATACGAATGTCTATCGCTCATTATTACTTTCTGCCTATATTAAGAATTTCAAGAACTATTTTACACTATATTTATTTTCCGCTTTTTAGTTTGATTAATTGTTAAAGCGTGTTTTTTAGTTTGTTTAAACTATATTCATTTCTCATTTTTTAGTTTGAGTTATTGTTAAGAAAAAAAAATTTTTTTTGAGTAAGGATAGTCATAGAGAGGTCCGGAGTAGAGATAGAATACCTACTGTCACTAATTTAACAATGACTTTTTGAAATGGCTAGATTTAAAGCAGTGAATCCTTTTTTTTAAATGGCTAGATTCAAAGCATTGAATCCACGAACCCGCTCGGCCAACGAACCAACTGATAGCGAAATAATGTAGGTACCAACACTATTAAGCCGAGTGCTCGAGCTGGAAAGTAGGTAGATAGTACGCATGCGCATACGGTGAGCTCTATCTCTTTCACTCTTATACAGAGGATCTGTAAGGAAATGATTTAATTCCGGCGATCCTGATCAGGATAATGAGATAAGCTTATCAAATTATTGTATTGTCAGCGGTTCTTGATAAGTCTACAAAATTTAAAGTAAATCTGACCGTTTAAAGTGGGTCAAAATCGGGTTCAAAGAAGTCGGTTACAATGTTACAAACAAACATACATACAAACATACATACAGTTAGCTAACAAAAGCGTGTTAAAAAAAATGAGGCCCAATATTTGCAATACAAGCAATAAAGCTTAATAATTAAACAAGGAACAATTGACGTTTATAAGAGAGGCTGTGACAATAGTTCTTGAAGAATTTGACCGGAGCACCGCGATTAAGCGCATTCCGCAGGGGTCAAATTGCTACGGCTGCTGCTGCCTGTAGGGATGGCCAGGCCACAACAATAATAATTTAAGTCTGTCTAGATATTATGTCGAGTTCGGATTCGTACGATAATAAACTAGGTGCGTTGGGTTCAGAGATTTTACGCAATCGTTAAGGAATGAAAGAAAAACTTTTCTTTATTGGCAACGCGTCGACCATTTTTTGGGTTATTTTCAGGATGCTTTTTTGTGACTCTTTATTTTATTAGACATGCTTAAAAAAAATTGTGTATCGACCCATTTAATTGTTAACCTTGTTTAGTTTCAACGGCGACGATAGAGCAAGATCCCGTTCTAATTATCATAACACGCCGACGAGACGTCAAATGCAAAAATCCACTAGGTTTATCTACTTTTGGGTTTTCTTTGCTAAAATTGACTTAATTTGTAATTATTGAAAATTTACCAGTGCTATGGGGACGCATAATGCCGGTTTCAAGAAAAGCTGTTGGCTGGCAGCCAATTAAAAATTCAACTTTACAGTCAGAACAGTGGGTATCCTATATTACTCGGAATATTCCACACTGGTGTAGACTGCGCAAGATGTGGCAACGTCTGCCTCCTAGCGGCAGCAAGTGAAAATAAGAAAATGAAAAATCTTTGAATTTTGACATTAGAATGTTAAAAAAAATGTTAGGTTTTTGTGAAAATAGTAATGATATTTAAATGATTTAAACAATAATACAAGACAGTGCCAGGTCTGTAAAGTAACTGATTTAGTGTCAGGATTTTCATTTTACAACTAAGTGTTCATTTCAAAGTTAAAGTTTTATTTGCTACTCATATACATTCTTTATAGCACGTCATAAATAATAATATATAGGTAAATATAATTTAATCTGTACAAATGTATATAAATAACAATAAATTAGTGTATAAAGCAAACAATGCACAAACATTTAAAATTAAGAGACACAAAACTGGCAATCTCACAACCAATGCACAGCATCCAGGCAGTGATTACCAGGAGGCCAACATGTATTCATTTAAGGTATAAAAGCAGTGGTATAGTTCTAGTAAATACTTTTTAACATATTTTTTGCACACGACATCATCGAGGGCTCGATACCGTCCCGGGATCTTATTATATAAATTGCAGTTAAGTAAATCGTTTTTAGATTTAGTAACTTAGTAAGTCTGAATCGCTGAGCCACTGTCCTATCTGAGCCTCGAGTGTTGTATCTGTGAATATCTGAATGCCTAGTAAGTTTATCTCTGATGCGGGAATGTAGCTCCAACACAGTTTGAAAAATATAAACACAAGGCAGCGGCATTATGCCAAATTTTTTGAACAGAGGCTAGCAATGGTCCCTGTATCCTGCGTTAGCCAAAAGTCTTATAGCTCTCTTTTGGAGTCGAAAGATCTGTTGTGCGTTTGCACTGTTTGCCCACAATATTCCTCCATACGCAATATGGGAATGAAATAGGCCGAAGTAAAGCGATTTCAAAACGTCCAAAGTCAAACACAAAATTTCTAAGAAGAAATATCGTACTCGACAATTTTCGTCCCAGTTCAGTTATATGGGCCTCCCAGGATAAGGAACTATCCAGAGTGATATATACCCAGTAATTTACATTTATAGTTTTTGTTCAATAGTCGATTACTCGAGACAACCAGTTCTTGAGTTTTACTCGTATTAAGCTGCAAGAGATTGCAAGAAAACTAGTTTTCTGCATCCTTCAGCAGGAGTTGTGACGTCATAATCAAATTCTCCAGACTACAAGCAGAAGTAATAAAAGTAGTGTCGTCTGCAAATATGGTCAAATTGCAAATCCGTTGCATGTAATAACACAGATCATTGATATAAAATTATAAACAGGAGGGGCCCAAGGACGGATCCCTGTGGCACTTCATATTTAACATAGCTTAAGTCAGACTTGATACCTTTAATATCCACAAACTGCCACCTATCAGACAAATAAGACTCAATAAGGTTTAGGGTAACACCTCTTATGCCATAGTGGCATAGTTTTTTAACAGGAGTTTGTGACAGACACATTCGAAAGCTTTTGTTAGATCGCACAAAGTTATTGACGTGAGCTCTCCAGACTCCAAGCCCTCGACTATGTCACTCACAACCTGTAAGATTGCTCCTAGTGTCGATCTCTTTCTTCTAAACCCATACTGAGAAGGGTGAAACAATCCATTAGTCTCAAAATAATTATAAAGACGATTTTTTAGCAAAGACTCAAAAACTTTGAAAAATATCACTATAATAGCTATTAGCATTGCAATTTCATAGCATAGCATAGTATGTCCTCTATAAACAGTGGTCGGTTAGTTCTTTTATGTTGTGTTTTCCAAATTATATTTCTTGTTTCCTGAAATAATTCACATAGTTTTTGTTTGGTACTTATTTATCTTATTGTTAAATTTTAGTTCTTAAAACTGGCATCGACATGAAAATTTCGATAATAACTGAAATCCCTATTGGTGCATTGGATTCCATGGAATGTCCAATTGCTAATTTATTATTGGGCAATCAATAATCTATTTAAAATTCTTATTGGACAAGTAGGTTGACTTATTTTTCTATCTTACCTTTAAATATTTTTTCCTATTCATTCCCTAACATCCAATTAATAAGTCTTTTTGTGGTAAGATTACGCCGAATAAAAGCATTTCCACTTTCCTTACAAAAGAAGAAAAAGAAGAAGTATCGTAGACGCAACCAGTTAAAAAGAGGAAGCAATATGTTTTGCTTTTAGTTACATTAGTCAGTTAGGTCTGCATAGCTAGACGGCGGATGCCCCTCCCCCAAGAGCTATAAATATTATTAAAAAAATAAAAATAGCTATTCAGCACAACATTCTGTTATTAACCCTGTAACATGACACTTCCTTCATAAACTTAAAAAAAAAAAAATTAACCAACACTGCGGAGACGCGAACCTAAGATATTGACTGCCGTTTTTTTGTAGGTGTTAATATACCGTAGAACGGGGTTATTTGGGAAATGCGGGGATATTTTGAAAATCACGGCACAATGGCGCTACTCCGCATTCACCTTGAAACGCTAGCGCCACCAACTCGTTCAAATTTGTTCGTTGGATACCTGTTGCTTGATCTGGAGCCATTTATTTGCTTGATAAGGTGTTCTGTGGTCTGGTTGTACCGTGTTAAAATAAGTTGTGAAAAGTGACGTAAATCCAAACTCCAAAGTGATCAAACTCTCAATGCTGCAGCCCATTGGGTATGAGTTAGAAACGGTAGGTTGTTGGTATAAACTGGTGTGAGTATTGTGGGTATTTCCTGATAGGGACGTGTCAGTTAGGTTACTATAAAAAATTTAACGGTTTTTTTTTCTTTACCGGGAGATGGCTATTTTTTAAATTTATTCCAAAATAGCCCCGGTATTCCAAAGTAACCCCATTTAAAAGGTACCACCTAGAGATAGCTAATTAATTAATTTTTCAGGAAAAATGGTGAGAAATTACATAAGGTCGTCAAGCCATTCACGCAACGGAAAAAAACCTTAACCCCTACAAAAGCTATAGCAATGAGACATTAAATAAAGCGATAAAGAGAGGTTCAAGCTAATATTATATCAGTTGATGCTGCCTCCAAAAAATATAAAATTCGCAGGTCGACCTTAGCTTTAAGAGTCAAAACTACGAGCACATTATACCCAACCTGGCAGACCCTATGTTTTATGTGACGATGACGAAGACGATGTTTCCCAAGAAAATATTGTTAAAATATTAAAAAATCCCATAACAGTGGAACAGGACGGCGAGTTTTTTACAAATTTCCTGATGATCTATCTACTTACAATGTAAATTAATAGTTAGGAGGTTTGTTCTGTTCTATAAGCATTTTTAAAAGTTTCATATATTTTTAATGAATATCATTTGTTCTTTTGTTTTGCTAAATAAAACCAATAAAAACTTGAATTAGGTACCTTGGCTGTTTTTAATGTGTTTTTGGTTTCTAATGCTCAAAAAAAATAATTTAAGGATTAGTAAAGTAAAAAAATATGATCCTTGTGTGTCTAATTTAGCCCCCGTAGTAACAAGTATTTAGATAATGCGATATTTTTACGAAATCCAAAATATCCCCGACCCATGGGGTTATTTTAAACGACCCTTAAAAATTTTTTTTGGCCCCCTATAAATAGGAGCGCATTTTGCAAATCGGAATATTTACTTACACCATGGACCTTTTAAAAGCAATACTTACAATAATTTATCCTCCGCTATATTTTATAATATTGACGAAAAAGTCCGAAAAATATCTAAAATAACCCCGTTCTACGGTATTGTTTAAAAAATGACATGGCAGGGACCGGAGGGAGATCTGCACTGTAAATACCATGCGATATTTAACTCCCTGGTGTAATAGCGAAGCTCAGTTTAGAGCCAATACTAGTGACGGATTCGCCATTTCGTTTTTTTATCAATATTTCGTTACTTTTATTTAAAATTCGGCTAAATACAATTACAGTACAATCGCGATAATATGAATATGCACTCTTATGAACCACTCAGTAATATGAACATAATATTTTTTGCATTAACCGCTCTGTAGTATGAACAGTGTTTAATAACGGTAATATGAACAACTTGTTAAATATTGTTTGTTTGTGTTTCTTTCTTGATTCATTGTAGTATACTATGTATACCTTGTGAAAGTGAAGATTAGATTAGTGTAGTGTTTATCTTCAGTGCTAAAGGGTGTTATACCTTGAATCGTACCTAATGTTATGCATCAATCAGTTCAAAATGGTTAAAGTCAAGGGAAAATCAAAATGCCTTTCTCTTTCCGAAAAAGCAAAAATCATATAGGATGTCAATAAAAGCTGAAGAGATGGAAGATTGGAACAAGGACGCAATTGAAGACTCAAACATGGAAGAAGGCGTAAATGAGAATGAAGAGGATGCTGAGGATGAAAGTGATCTTGAAATCCAAGACCAGCCAAGTGTTAAAATTAAGCATAGTGAAGCAGCTGAAGCCCTCAGGATAGCAATAGAAAGGGCTAAGCAGAATGGCTTAAACATAACGGAAATTGCGAGTTTAAAAAACATTCATGAGTAAGCTGTTTTAGCAAATATTTCTGCTAAAAAAACACAATCTAAATTAACATCTTATTTTGATATAATTTTAAAAGATTGGTTAAGTATTTTAGGCTATTGTACACTATGTAGTATGCTAGGTACAATAATAATAATTTGTTACATATATCGTCACCTTAGAGTTATACTGTGGTATGTGCAGTAAACCAAGTTTTGAGAAAAAGCGTTATGAAAAATTGGCTTTTTGTTACAGTGCTATGGACAGACCTACACTTAAGAAAATTTGTACTTAGTTAGTTTCATTATAATTATTACGGTTTTTTAGAAAAAATATACACATATACATTGTTTTTTCTATATTTTGAGCACTAGAAAAAACACATACAATTATGTAACTCTATTTTTTTATTAATTATGAAAACATACAACTCTGTAACGTTACAAAAAAACAAAATAACTACAAATAAGAATATAATCCAGAACTAGAGAAATAAATATGTTAGGCATTATCATTTTTGGGAAGCATAGCCATATAGTATGCCTTATCCACCTCAGAAATCCACTAGCACACTAACTCAACGACCCAACCAAATAAAAACAAAGTTGTATGTGTATTATTTGTGACCATAGGAATAAAATATAAAATTACAAAGGTGTATGTGACACATATACAACTATGAGACTCTAAAAATCGCAATTCACGTTGATACAACAATGTATTTATGGTTGCCAATGACATATGGTGTAACATACAACATTGTAATTCTCCGGAAGGCAAGTTTGAGGTACATACAACTTATTAACACCAAAAAGTCAATTTCAGAAAAAATGCTACATATAACAGTATAACTCTAAGGTGACGATATGTATTTATATGTATTTTTTGTAAACTTCGCTAATATAAACGTTCCGTTAATATAAACTCCTTAGAATTTTTTGTGTCCACGTTACCGAGATTGTACTGTACTTAGAATTTTACGGTATAAAAGGTTGGATTATTTATAAATCAATAAAAGCAGAAAAAGAAATATTAGCAAATTTGACCAAATTTTGTTTTTTGCTTTCATTAATTTTATCAAATAATTTTTTTAGCTTAAACTGTAGGTATAATTCTAGGTACTCAAAGAGTATTTAAATAATATAAAGATGAACCAAATATTGATAAGAAAATGAAATGGCGAATGAGTCACTAGTCAAAAAATTTATATTAATTATTATGAACATTTATAATGATAAAGTATAGATAAAAACAATTAATTAAAACTAAATTATTGACCAAATTTAGTAAAATTTGGTCGCGATTTACGCCTATGTGGCACCTGTCTGTCGCCCAAATAATCTACTACAGTAGACTCCCGATATCCGAAATAATGTGGATCGGACCGATTTCGGATAATAGAAATTTCGGATAATGCAGAGATTGAGGAAAATCATTAACTATAGGAAAAGTAACTATATCTATGTACTTTTATAGATGTACATACATACATAATAAATTCTAATACTTATGTATGTACCGGGTGATTGGTTATATTTTGCACCCCCACCTATCTCACTTATTTGAAGAGGTATCAAAAAACTTTAAATACCAAAGTTGTAGGCTTTTTGATGAATTTTTATTTTACAATATCAGAAGAAAAAAAAGATTATCGCATAACTGTGAAATACGTACAAATTGTGTTTTTTTAAATGAAACACCCTGTACATTATATGATATTCTTGTAGAAAATCTTCTCGTTTCAAATATATATATTTCATATGGTCTATTTTGAAAACTTGGGTAAATAAGTATAATTTAAAAACATAGCATAAGTAGGCTTAGACAATATGGCCGATTGAATATAAGGCAATTGTTCACCTATTATTGGTCTGCTATATGAATAATAATGTTTATAAACAAATTAATATTAATTATTCTTAGAAATAAGACCATACATTTAATATAATATATGTTTTAGTTAATATTTGTATATATTTTTAAACGTATTGAGTATACGTATAACTATATTTAAATTATCACCGTATAAATCAATATACTCTAGCTTGGCGCGCCCTGTATCTATTTTCATTATTTTTTAAGTAAATCTCAACAATGTTAAATTTTTCTGCGTTTGAATATCCCATTTCAAAAAACTTGGATTTGTCGAGGGGATTATAGAATCCAGTGCGACATCTTGCGTCCCAGTACGGTACCTTAGAAAAGGTCAGTCGTAAAGGGGGTAAAGAATTTGTTTGGCAGATTCTTAAATCATAAACAATTGCCTTATTCAATCGGCCATGTTGTCTAAGCCTACTTATGCTATGTTTTTAAATTATACTTATTTACCCAAGCGTTCAAAATAGACCATATAAAATATATATATTTGAAACGAGAAGAAGATTTTCTACAAGAATATCATATAATATACAGGATGTTTCATTTAAAAAAACACAATTTTTACGAATTTCACAGTTATGCGATAATCTTCTTTTTCTTTTGATATTGTATAATAAAAAATCATCAAAAAGCCTACAACTTTGGTATTTAAAGTTTTTTGATACCTCTTCAAATAAATGAGATAGGTGGGGGTGCAAAATATAACCAATCATGCACCCGGTACATTAGCATGTATTCATATTCATAAATTCAAGAAAAAGGTTATTGGTAGTTGTTTTAATTTTAAAGTCTGTCGATTTTTGGCCGCAACAACAAAACCAACAAAACATTTCTTAGAAATTTCGTATAATGCGGAGGCATAGCAAAAATCATTTCGGATAATCCGGTTCATGGGTCGTTTCGGATAATCGGGAGTCTACTGTACTAGCTTCATCTGCTGGGTCTGCTGGCTCGAGAGCTTAAAAAATACTTAACGGGAAAGGACGAAATTTTGTATGCATGTGAATTAGGCAATAACACTGCTTAAAAATTTTTATAGATAGACAAAAATAACTCACTAAAGAGTTTAATTTTGTACCTTTATAAATACAGACAAGTTTTGAACCTAAAATACTTTTCGATGTTCCCAAGAAGTGTTTTCGATAAAATACTGTAAAATAATAATGTCGCAGTTCCAATGTACAATAATGGTTTAATTCTTGTGAATGATGTTCACTAGTCCAGTGCTGATAAATTGTTTTCGTGGGTGAAGGTCATTCGCGCTATTGGAACGAATTTCATAACATTATATTCTATTTTCAAATATCCGGGAGTGTTTAACATATAGAAAGATAAGGCAACTATGTACGTGGCCAAATATACATAATATAATATTCGCCTAATTAGGGAATGACGATAACTTATCATCTGGGTTTTCAGATTATTTTCTATGTATACATAAATAGTGCAAAATGAATGTAAAACAGTTCATTAAGGGCATCAGTTATAAAAGCGGTGAGATGATATCCAGATACTCGTGTAGAATAATAATACAGTGTGAGTTTGTAAGTTACAATAAACTAAGTAGACCCAGTACAGCTTTTTAGCTTTTAGGGTTACCAATTATTGTCCTGTTTTCCTAGGACACGGCCCGGATTTTAGAGTGTCCTGGAATTTTTTAAAGGAGCGTCCTGGGGTTTTTAAAGCGTTCTGGTAACGTACCTTTTTTTAAAATTCGCGCGTCAATGCTACCGGTTGGCCACTGCCGCCTCGCGGATGGAGATCATTGACGCTTTTGTAAAACACAGCTGTAACTTGCATGCTGCATGTGGTCTTATTTCAACTTCTTATTTTCGCGTACTAGAGTTGTTAGAATGTAGGTTGAAGATTAGTTTGGTGGTGGTGGTGGTGGTGTCTCTAGCGTAGTTATATTTAATTTAAAGAAATATTACATGCTTAATGTGGAGTTTAAAGTATGGGAAAGAACGAAAAAACTTAAAGTCTTCCTCCACAAAATTTAATAGAATAAAAATCCTCTAGGGGTCTCTACATGTTTCGAACGTAAAAACGTTCATCATCAGGAGACAGAAAATTTATTTAGTGCTGAAGATTTTAGCAGAAGAGAAAATGGTGTAGAACATTAATGGAGCTTTTATGAAATTAAAAAATTGATATGTAGAACTGACATAATATGAAGAAAATTGAGAAAAGTTAAAACATACTGAGTAAGTATGTGAAAAAGTCAGTAAAGGAGGTCTAAACCAACCAAATAAACTGGGGAAGAAGAAGAAACCCTTCTAAAAAGAAGGTGTCGAGGGTTATTTAAAATTTTTTATAAAACTTTTCAAGTTTGTGTCAGTAAGACATTATAAGGATAAACTTGTCATATCACAATAAAATTACATTGCAGAAAGTGTTTTGTGGGTTACTGGGCTTTAATCCTCAGTAAAAAAATTTAAATAATCTTCTACACCATCTTTTCATAAATGTTTCTTCTTCTTGCTCAATTTATTTGCCTTTAATAACTGTTTTTAACATACTCAGTATGGTTGAACCTTTATCAATTTTCTTCATATTGTCTCTTCTACACATCAATTTTTTCATTCCATAAAAGCTACATTAGGGTTCTTCACCATTTTCTCTTATCTAAAACCATCAGCACTAAATACATTTTCTGTCTCCTAATGATGAACATTTCTACGTTCGAAACATGTTGAGACCCCTTGAGTATTTTTATTCTATTAAATTTTGTGGAGGAAAACTTTAAGTTTTTCTTTCTTTCCCAGTTTTCCCAGAGTTTAGGTTTGCTGCACGAGTAAATGTTTTTTTAACTAGTTGGGAGTTTAGGTTAGTTAGTTTAGTTGAAATAAGGTCTTAGATTAGTTAGGTGGTGGTGTCTCTAGCATTAGTTATACTATTTAGCTTATTTATTATTGGCAAATTTGTGGGCGTTTGTTGCACGATTAACTGTTTTCTTAACTAGTTGGGAGTTTAGGTTAGTTAGTTTAGTTGAAATTAGGTTTCAGATTAGTTAGGTGGTGGTGTCTCTAGCATTAGTTATACTATTTAGCTTATTTATTATCGGCAAATTTGTGGGTGTTTGTTGCACGAATAACTGTTTTCTTAACTAGTTGGGAGTTTAGGTTAGTTAGTTTAGTTGAAATTAAGTTTAAGATTAGTTAGGTGGTGTATCCCTAGCATTAGTTATACTATTTAGATTATTTAATATTGGCAAATTTGTGGGTGTTTACTGCACGAATAACTGTTTTCTTAGCTGGTTGGGAGTTAAGGTTAGTTAGTTAATTGAAATTAGGTTTAAGATTAGTTAGATGGTGGTGTCTCTAGCATTAGTTATACTATTTAGCTTATTTATTATTGGCAAATTTGTGGGTGTTTACTGCGCGAATAACTGTTTTCTTAACTGGTTGGGAGTTTAGGTTAATTAGTTTAGTTGAAATTAGGTTTCAGATTAGTTAGGTGGTGGTGTCTCTAGCATTAGTTATACTATTTAGCTTATTTATTATTGGCAAATTTGTGGGTGTTTGTTGCACGAATAACTGTTTTCTTAACTAGTTGGGAGTTTAGGTTAGTTAGTTCAGTTGAAATAAGGTTTAAGATTAGTTTGGTGGTGGTATCTCTAGCATAGGTTATACTATTTAGCTTATTTATTATTGGCAAATTTGTGGGTGTTTACTGCACGAATAACTGTTTTCTTAACTGGTTGGGAGTTTAGGTTAGTTAATTTAGTTAAAATTAGGTTTAAGATTAGTTAGGTGGTGGTGTCTCTAGCATTAGTTATACTATTTGGCTTATTTATTATTGGCAAATTTGTGGGTGTTTACTGCACGAACAACTGTTTCCTTAACTGGTTGGGTGTTTAGGTTAGTTAGTTTAGTTGAAATTAGGTTTCAGATTAGTTAGGTGGTGGTGTCTCTAGCATTATTTATACTATTTAGCTTATTTATTATTGGCAAATTTGTTTGGTTTAGACCCCCTTTAATAACTGTTTTTAACATACTCAGTATGGTTGAACCTTTATCAATTTTCTTCATATTATGTCTCTTCTACACATCAATTTTTTCATTCCATAAAAGCTACATTAAGGTTCTTCACCATTTTCTCTTCTTCTAAAACCATCAGCACTAAATAAATTTTCTGTCTCCTGATGATGAACGTTTCTACGTTCGAAACATGTAGAGACCCCTTGAGTATTTTTATTCTATTAAATTTTGTGGAGGAAAACTTTAAGTTTTTCTTTCTTTCCCAGTTATATATTTGCTGCACGAGTAAATGTTTTTTTAACTAGTTGGGAGTTTAGGTTAGTTAGTTTAGTTGAAATTAGGTCTCAGATTAGTTAGGTGGTGGTGTCTCTAGCATTAGTTATACTATTTAGCTTATTTATTATTGGCAAATTTGTGGGTGTGTGTTGCACGAATAACTGTTTTCTTAACTAGTTGGGAGTTTAGGTTAGTTAGTTTAGTTGAAATTAGGTTTCAAATTAGTTAGGTGGTGGTGTCTCTAGCATTAGTTATACTATTTAGCTTATTTATTATCGGCAAATTTGTGGGTGTTTGTTGCACGAATAACTGTTTTCTTAACTGGTTGGGAGTTTAGGTTAGTTAATTTAGTTAAAATTAGGTTTAAGATTAGTTAGGTGGTGGTGTCTCTAGCATTAGTTATACTATTTAGCTTATTTATTATTGGCAAATTTGTGGGTGTTTACTGCACGAATAACATTTTTCTTAACTAGTTGGGAGTTTAGGTTAGTTAGTTTAGTTCAAATATAGTTACCTTTTATTAACCCTGTTTACATTGCGTCTTACAATCCATTGCTTTTTACTGCGTCCTGTTTTTTAACTAAAATGTCTTAGCCATGTGTAACCTTGGTTTTTAAAATTTGAAGATGGCAGATATTAGATATTCTAGATATATATATGTTTTTCAAAATTGCATGGACCCCAGTAGTTTTTGTTAAAAAAAAAAGGCTTTGTGATACTGTCATTGGATGACCAGGACCAACGTATAAAACTATAAAATATATATATTAATATGACAAAATATCCAGCAACTATAAGACCTATTTTTTTGACGAAAAATTAGAGCCAAAACGGTGCAAAAGTTCAAATTTGATTGTGTGTAAATAAATAAATATAGAAGTAAGTGACAGACATGTAGTTTTTTGTTGATTTGTTGATACTGTCTTAAAGCAATTTGCTCCATTTTTCAGACAAAAATATTTGACAATGTTAACATAGCCTCGAGGGTTGCCATTTTTTAAAATTAATCACCCATTTTGCATTATACTTAATACCGAATTAGACAAATTCTGCAACAACCGCAAATGCTGAGTTAAGTGTTAACTGTTGTTAAAGGGTATCACTATTTTAAATTTTTTCGATAAACTTTTTCATATTACAAAGAAAATAAATTATGATAATATGAATGTGATGATATTATGATTCACAAGCTCGTGATGACGTCCTACTTTGTTTGTTCAAAACCTCATTATACATTAAATATTTCTAATAATGCACATGTTGGATAATTTTATATAAAAAATAAAATGTTGAATCAATATTAAAATCAGTAAATAGTGGGTAAATAAAACTGTATTAAAAAAAAATAATAAGTAGTTAAAAATTTATATACTTATTTGATTTAAAATTAATTTAAAAAAATATTTATTCCTTACATGACGAACATAGTTTACGGATGTGTTCACCAATATCTCTAAGCGAAAGTAAATCGCGTGTCCCAAGTTGGAGAATTTTAATGACAGCAAAGGGCAAGGGTTTTTAACCCTGCATGCTTCGATAAACTATTAAAAAGCTGGTGTATAAATCTTAGATACTCCCCAAGTAGCATTTTTAGACACATTACGGTAAATGTGTCTAAACTATTGTTTCTGTTTCCGACACAAATTGGAAATTGTTGGCAACATGTATGGAAATATTTTCGAAACGTATACATTTTAAATGGCGCATTAGCACGTGTTTCCAAGTGGTTGGTACGGGCTGTGACTTTCGCTGTTTCGACGCAAAATCGAAACTTTTATCGAAAATTTTTCAGAAATGTTTGGAACATGTTTCCATAAATGTGTTGAGTGAGAGTTCATTTTACAAAGAGGGCGCTGTTTGTTGGAATTGTAAATTGTCAAAATGGAAACATTATTGAAACAAATAATTAGATTTTGAAGAAGTAGTCCATACTCAAAGTGGAGTTAAATGATACAGAAAAAGAAAAGCACGAAGTCTTTCTTCACAATCTTTATTAATCGAAACTAGGCGAACCTAGTGTCACATCGACATGTTTCGAGTGTAGAAACACTCATCATCAGGAAACAAAGTGAAAAATTAAAATGCTGATGTTTTTAGCAAGAGAAAATAATGGTGAGATTGAGCCGTAATGGAGCTTTCAATGGTGTACAAGAGATGTAAAATTGAAAAATCGGAAGGTCAAAAATCAAGACTCCAGCATACTGAAGAGTCGAGGGTTAAGTGTAGAGGCACACTGTCGTGCAGAAAAAGATAGGGTAGTAAAAGTTAGGGAGTTTTGAAAAACATATCTGAAAGTATTAATAAATTACTGAAACATCCTGAGTTTTATTGAGCCCAGTCAGAAACATTTGAAAATGTTTCTGACTGGGCTCAATAAAACTCAGGATGTTTCAGTAATTTATTAATACTTTCAGATATGTTTTTCAAAACTCCCTAACTTTTACTACCCTATCTTTTTCTGCACGACAGTGTGCCTCTACACTTAACCCTCGACTCTTCAGTATGCTGGAGTCTTGATTTTTGACCTTCCGATTTTTCAATTTTACATCTCTTGTACACCATTGAAAGCTCCATTACGGCTCAATCTCACCATTATTTTCTCTTGCTAAAAACATCAGCATTTTAATTTTTCACTTTGTTTCCTGATGATGAGTGTTTCTACACTCGAAACATGTCGATGTGACACTAGGTTCGCCTAGTTTCGATTAATAAAGATTGTGGAGAAAGACTTCGTGCTTTTCTTTTTCTAAATAATTAGATATATAATATCTATCTTTCTGCAGGTTGTAAAATTAAAGAAAGTAAACAATATGATGACAGCATAATTTCGCCATAATGAATTTGTCACCAGAGTATTTTCTATAAGTGATACATTTTTTTCGTATGGTTTATTGCAGAGGAGATCCAAAAATCGTTGACGAAATAAATTTTATCGTGCAATTTAGTAATTTAGCATTATATTCTTAAGACGCTCCCGGTATATTGACATTTACACACAAAATAAATACTTTGTCAAAAAATAAAATCTTAAATTTTTTTAAAATTTTACTTAATTCTTCTTTCAATTGATTAAGCTAGCAAAATGGAACTAATGTAACCACTTTTTTACATTTCAAATGACGCAGGAAGTTAATTAAAGTCCATTTTAATAATATAAAAATGAATTTGTCAAAATGGCCGCCAGAAAGCGAGAATTATTCTGGTCTAAAATGGAGTCGACACACAATTTCTAGTATTTGGTTTCTATAATGTTTCGATAATCATGTAGCTATAATTAATAGAAAATGTGTCGAAACATGAAGAATGTTTCGATATTGTACCGAAACCATGCGAAACAGACGTCGCTAAAGTAAAAAATGCACAGTCCCGTCAAGAGGAAGGTTAAGCTTAGAAGCATAAAACTTCTGTATACCGTCACGGTATACACTACCACTTTACACTTTCTGTGACATATAACCTACAAAATTGGTTTGTACTTTGTTGAACGTTTAATAAAACTTACTTATAACTTATTCCTAAGTAATAATCTAAAACATGTACTCAATTGTCGAGACAAAGGAAAAAAGTAGGTTGGTCCTAACGGCTGTGCCGACCAGCTGGATAGTCGGAGACCGCCTACTTTGGCCGATTGTCGATGGGACATCGCTAGTTAAAAAATCAGGTTGTGGTTTAATTTTTTCCTTTTGAATTTCAATTTATTTCTTTTTCCTTTTTAGTGCCTTGTAAAACCTCGAAGAATGTTTAAACTGTTGTTTTCTTCCCATATTAACAAAACAAAAATGTACAATTTAAAGGTTATAATAATTGTCCGGGTGCGGTAGTGTAAAGGTTTCTGGCAGTTTCGAAAATTATTTTCTGCGCAAGTTTCGTAATTAAATGGATATCACTGTTTAGTAAATATTTCAAAGCAGAAGAATACCAATTTGTTTTGAATCACTTAATTCGAAAATGTGTCGCTACAATTTGGGAGCACATATGTCTAAACACAATTTCATAATAATATAAAAATGTTTCGAAAAATTTTCTTTTGTGCGTTTCCTAAATGTATCGACAGTGTAGTTTGGAAAGTATTTCGAAACTAACAGTTCTTAATCGTTTCTAGTAACTAAATTCGAAAATGTGTCGCAAAAGTTTCGAAACACATGTGTCTCCACACAATCTAAATAATTTTAATCGAAAATGTTTCGAAACGTTTCTCAGCAAAGAATTTGTGTCCAATTTGTGTCTATAATTGCTACTTGGGTCAGGAGACTCTATAACTACCATTTATTGGTTTTAGCATATATTTTTTAATGTTTTTATTAATACCTAACAGCTATCTGCGACTTCGCTCGAGTAATTCAATTGATGTTACAAATTCGCTATGGAAATAGGTAACCATATTTTTTGAAATAAATTTCTTTGGTGATTTTTAACACGCTTTTATTAGCTTCACCTGTATGTATGTTTGTTTGTTTGTTTGTAACCGACATCTTTGAACCCGATTTTGACCCTCTTTAAACGGTCAGATTTAATTTAAATTTTGTAGACTTATCAAGAACCGCTGACAATACAATAATCTACACGCAAAAAATTCTCCTGTCAAATTTTGACAGCTGTCAGGTATAAAACGAAGAAGCGATTTGGGCGAAACAAATTATGGGGTCATATTTTATAGTATTCGATACGGAGACTTCGGAAAAAATAAGCAAAAAATTCTCCTGTCAAAATTTTCCAGCGGTCAATATGTCAAATCGTTAAAAAAATTATATTAATGAAAAAACTATAAGATCCTATTTATATTGACGGTGGAAAGTACGCAAAAAATTCTCTTGTCAAAATTTGACACCTGTCAATATGTCAGAATTTTCAAAAATTTGCAAATATCGTTCTTTTCTTATAATTCGGCATAAACGATCGGGTTTGTTCGGGTTTGTATGTATGTTTGTTTGTAACCGACTTCTGTGAACCAGATTTTGATCCACTTTAAACGGTCAGATTTAATTTAAATTTTGTAGACTTATCAAGAACCGCTGACAATACAATAATTTAATAAGTTTATCTCATTTTGTTCGGGTTTGTGGATCCAATGCTTTGATTCTAGCCATCTCAAAAATAATGGATCCACTGCTTTAAATCTAGCCATTTCAAAAAGTCATTGTTAAATTAGTGACAGTATTCCATCTCTACTCCGGACCTCTCTATGACTATCTGTACTCAAAAAAAATTTTTTGTTAACAATAACTCAAACTAAAAAATGAAAAATAAATATATAGTTTAAAAAACTAAAAAACACGCTTTAATAAATAATCAAACTAAAAAGCGGAAAATAAATATAGTTTAAAATAATTCTTGAAATTCTTAACATAGGCAGAAAATAATAATGAACGATAAACATTAGTATTATTGTGAAAAAAGCGTGGGGCGCTTTGTGCTATATTTTTCGTATATCGAGCACCCCACGTTTTTTTCACAATAATACTAATAGTATAGTGACTTGAGGGTTCGATACTTCGGTTTTTGAGTAAAAGCAAATCCTTTCTGCAGTGGATAGAGCATGTCAATATTAGTAGATTTTTGAACAGACCCACCTCGAAAAGTTATGCTGGCTCCCCCCACGCCCCCCTCAGGTTGGGGATTGGACTGTTATAGTATTTTTTTTTTCTCGAGAACCATAAAAGATAGAAAAGTGAGGTTAGTGCCATTCGATAAAGCATAAAATTCTACAAGTAAGCTGTAATTTTTGTTTGTTTTTGTGTGCAATCTAAGTTATCACAACAAAAAGAAGTGGAGGGGGGATATTTATATTGGCACATTTTAAGCTATATCATAATAACCGTTAATTTAACAAAAAATGTACAAGAGACAAAAAATGAAGGCTTTAGCTTCGCCTATCGATTGGTATATCATTAAGTTATGTTTTCTTTTGCAATATGGATCCAGAGGCGTACATAGTAATCGTAAATGCATTATAATAGAAAGTTTTTAGTATGTTTCTCCATAATTTGAGAAAACACTTGACGATGATTGACGATATTGATTTTACGATATACGTGTTCACCATCCTTACTTGGGTAGGGGTAAACATCGTTTAATAACAATAAAAAATACTCAGTAGCGTAGATATTTAGAGTAATAAAAGGATATTAATTCAACGATTTTTATATTTTAAATTTACAAAAAATGTTAACAGTTAGGTAGGGATCTAATTACAACATTCCACACACAAACACAGCCTAGTGCATTTTAAATTTTTTGAAAAGCACTTGCATTTTGGGCCACAAATTTAACATTTGCATAATAATAAAATATCAGATGATATTTTATCATTTTCCTTAGTGGTCCACAGTGGCGTCCATTTATTGTTTTGTAAAGTCCATCCCCATTTCGATGGGCATGGAAGTTCTACCACTGGTTGGCACAGATTACCCCAAACAAATCCAGCTTGATAAATACCTACACCGATTAATGTGAAGTGTCAAAGCATTCATTGTTGGAGGTAAATTCTCGACAGTTCGATTTTTTTTAGCAAAGAGTTACTTTCGACAAACGTCAATATCATTAGTTTCAGTATGTTTGTCGTAAATTATTATAACAAATTTTGAAATGGTACATAGTTGTTCAGGTGTGGGTTCTTTTGGATGCTGCACCAAATCAATAAAAGTAGCTGTAACCTCCGAAAAACATTCCCAAGCTTCCCAGCACTTTTTCTTTCCTTTTTCAAAAAAGGAAGAAGTAGTGTCACAGCCGGTTAATGAGTGAAAAAAAAGGAGAGCCAGACATTTCTCTCTCATTTTTTTGTGCAACATCCATACAGGAAATATATCTTAAGTTTTTACCAGTGTCAAACTCAATCCACACATCTTGATTTTGATTTTGATACTGGTAATAAATTGCATGTTCTAATACATCAGTATCTACAGATTTTATTATAATTTTTTTATGTTCGTTTTGAATGCAATTGTACGCGTGTACGAAAATTCGCGTGTCTGCCTCCTCATGATTGCAAATTGGAACTGTTTTTATGTGGGTTATACAATACTTTTTCATTTCATTTTTTAAGTTTGAAAATCACCCATATCCTCCCTCGCTTGCCCAATTGGGAAATATGTACCATGGAACCAAATCTGATTTAATACGATGCCTAGATAAATATATAATCAGTGTTGATAGACCAACCAATGTTGATGCCATACTCATAGATGTGACAGCTCTTGTGCACATGCTTCAACCAAAAGTTTGTTTAAATTTTACCCAATATCTATCAAATGTTATGAAACCTTATTTGTTAAGTATTTTAAAATTTGTACAAAGAGTAGATATAATATGGGATACTTATTGTGAGAATAATTTAAAGGAACAAACAAGGAAAAATAGGGGAAAAGGAAATAGGAAGCTAGTACGGGACACTACAGCAATTCCAAAAAACTGGTACGATTTCTTAAGAGTGTCAGAAAACAAGAGGGAACTATTTGAATTAATTTCCACTTATCTTAGTACTATTTTATTGCCTGAGAATAAATTTATAGTGTGTACGACCAATGAAAAAGTATTGTATGACCCACATAAAAACAGTTTAGAAAAAGTTTCAATTTGCAATCATGAGGAGGCAGACACGCGAATTTTCGTACATGCGTACAATTGTATTCAAAACGAACATAAAAAAATTATCATAAAATCTGTAGATACTGATGTATTAGCACTTGCAATTTATTACCAGTATCAAAATCAAAAACAAGATGTGTGGATTGAGTTTGGCACTGGTAAAAACTTAAGATATATTTCCTGTATGGATGTTGCACAAAAAATGAGAGAGAAATGTCTGGTTCTCCTTTTTTTTCACTCATTAACCGGCTGTGACACTACTTCTTCCTTTTTTGGAAAAGGAAAGAAAAAGTGCTGGGAAGCTTGGGAATGTTTTTCGGAGGTTACAGCTACTTTTATTGATTTGGTGCAGCATCCAAAAGAACCCACACCTAAACAACTATGTACCATTTCAAAATTTGTTATAATGATTTACGACAAAGATACTGAAATTAATGATATTGACGTTTGTCGAATGCAACTCATTGCTAAAAAAATCGAACTGTCGAGAATTTACCTCCGACAATGAATGCTTTGACACTTCACATTAATCGGTGTATTTATTTGGGGTAATCTGTGCCAACCAGTGGTAGAACTTCCATGCCCATCGAAATGGGGATGGACTTTACAAAACAATAAATCGACGCCACTGTGGACCACTAAGGAAAATGACAAAATATCATTTGATATTTTATTATTATGCAAATGTAAAATTTGTGGCCCAAAATGCAAGTGCTTTTCAAAAAATTTAAAATGCACTAGGCTGTGTTTGTGTGTGGAATGTTGTAATTAGATCCCTACCTAACGCTTAACATTTTTTTGTAAATTTAAAATATAAAAATCGTTGAATTAATATCCTTTTATTACTCTAAATATCTACGCTACTGAGTATTTTTTATTGTTATTAAACGATGTTTACCCCTACCCAAATAAGGAGGAGGAGGTATGGTGAACACTTATATCGTAAAATCAATATCGTCAATCATCGTCATAAGTGTGTTCTCAAATTATGGAGAAACATACTAAAAACTTTCTATTATAATGCATTTACGATTGCTATGTACGCCTCTGGATCCATATTGCAAAATAAAGCATAACTTATTGATATACCAATCGATAGGCAAAGCTAAAGCCTTCATTTTTTGTCTCTTGTAGATTTTTTGTTAAATTAACGGTTATTATGATATAGCTAAAAATGTGCCAATATAAATATCCCCCCTCCACTTTTTTTTCTTGTAGTAACTTAGGTAGCACACAAAAACAAACAAAAATTTCAGCTTACTTGTAGAATTTTATGCTTTATCGAATGGCACTAACCTCACTTTTCTATCTTTTATGGTTCTCAAGAAAATAAATAAATACTATTACAGTCCACTCCCCAACCTGAGGGGGGCGTGGGGGGAGCCAGTATAACTTTTCGAGGTGGGTCTGTTTAAAAATCTAATAATATTGACATGCTCTATCCACTGCAGAAAGGATTTGCTTTTACTCAAAAACCGAAGTATCGAGCTATTTTTGAGCCACAAGTCCCTAAGCTATAATGTTTATCGTTCATTATTATTTTCTGCCTTTATTAAGAATTTCAAGAATTATTTTAAAATATATTTATTTTCCGCTTTTTAGTTTCATTAATTATTAAAGCGTGTTTTTTAGTTTTTTTAAACTATATTTTTTTTAGTCCAATTCCAAACCTCAAAGTTAATCTATCCCAGTCTCTCGTAGACGCGACACCTGGCAGCGGAACAGCTACAAAATGAAAAATAACACTGTAATTGCTTTTATAGCTACGGAATCATCTTATATTATACAAGTTACAGTCTTATAATAATAAATTTATTACCATTTGAACAGTCATGATTAATACCAAATTGAATCCTTTAATCGTTAACTTTGACTGGCAAAACCCAGATACAACCATGCTCAGTCGTCACCAGGGACAATAATTTTAGGCTGACCAGTTTTCCGTTCTTCGAGACTAGAATAATGCGAAGGCTATCAACTTTATCAATAAAATTTAAAGAAGCGATCAAGTTTTACGTTATTACCGCTTTGGCGAATTCTGAAAATTGCAAAACTAATTTTGTTATGAATATTTGAAAATGAGCTTCAGACCTGTATCAGCATCTCACATTTTTTTATTTAAGACTAAATTCTTTTTACAAGTGATTTACGGTAATAATAACTTATCGGGGGTAAGAGCATATTAAGGGCCTGTATCTTCATCCTCGGTTAAAACTCGGTTATTTTTATTGCTTAGTTAAACTTGTTTTGTGACACATAAAGCATGTTATAAACATCAAATGTCAAGTTTAACCGAGGAATTAAAATAACCGAGCTTTAACCGAGGATGAAAATACCGGCCCTTAGTGCTTTAAAATTACCGATAATTTTGCATAAAAGCATGTAACTGCATTAGTTTATTTTCATACTTTCGAAAAAAAATATGAAAATGAACGAATGTAGTTTTTAAAGAAAACAGGCCTGCATGCAAAATTATCTGGTTATTTTAAAGCACGAATGCTATTTAGTGAAATATTTCCCGAATAAAAATAAAACCAGAAAAAGAATAAAAAATACTTCTAAAAGGGTAATAGTTATTTACACTACTTACCAGTCGAGGACATAGTTTGCGCCCGAGCGATAGCGAGGGCTTGCAAAATAGTCCGAGACTGGTCAAGAATACTGCCTCCCGAGTTTTGTATTATATTTTTTCTACTCCAGTTCCCTCAAATTTAAAAAAAAAATGTTTTTTAATTTTATAATTTGAGCTATCCAACTGAAATACCCTGTATGTATGACAGGTTTCCTAGTGTTGGCACGTTGATTGCTATGGAATTCATAATGTCCATAATTGAACAAACGTTCTGTCAGTGTTAGTTTTTTTAAGAAATCGAAAAAATGGATATCGATGCAGTTGCGAATGCAGCTTGCGCTGCTCTATTACCTCAGAAATCGAAGGAACGGTACAATCGGTGTTACAAGGACTTCAAGGATTAGTGCAGTATTAATGCAAGTGATGAAAGAGTCACCGAGAATTCTATGCTGGCGTACTTTGTACTTCCCTAGGGAGGTAAAACGTACGTACCTCCCTCAAATCAGTATCAAAATGAAGTACTTACCGAGTAAGGACTAGAAATTATTTTTTTTTTTTTAATTCAAATTGTACTTGGTCGCTATTTTCACTGTATATTGAGCCTAAACTGGTGACCGTAAGTGAACTTGGTAAACCGTCCGTGATCTTTTTCTGTATACCTAGCCTTATTTAAAATAAGCTTCAAGCAAGTATAATAAAATTTAGTAGCTAGCTACAGATAAACACATAATAATATTATCTTTCGAATTACAAAATTAAAAATTAATAAAAAACAAAGCAGAGTCTAATTAGTGGTGCAATAAAATTAATAAGACTCCCGAGTCCCGACCAAATCCAGTTATAAGAGCAAAGAAAAAAAAAACATTAGTGGAATGTCTGACATAGCCTGCAGTGTTGCCAAATACATATTGTTATTAATAAATTTTAAAGACAAGAAATAGTATATTACATACCGAAGAGGAAAGTGTTTCATTACTGTCGAAAGATTAGTTTTAGTTATCCGAGACGAGAAGCGTCGAGGTTAACTTTAATCTCGTGACAGTAATGAAAACTTTTCTCTGAGGTTTGTATACTATTTTATTGACAACCACACCGTTAATTGAAAATTAGATAATATTTGATTCTTTCAAAAAATGTAGTAAAAATGTCAAAATATGACATTTATTGTTTTGACGCCAAACAAAAATATGCTGGTTGAAAGACAAGAATGAGGGAAATGAGTGAGGGAAATGGGTGAGGGAAGTGGGTGAGGGAAGTAAAAAAGGGAAGTAGACGTAGGTAATGTGACACTTCCAAACTTTTAAAAATGTTGTAATGTCAACATTACATGTATGGTTGTAAATAAACATCTTTAACAGTGCAGTGCGCAGTGGTGTAATGGATGATAATGATGATTCCTTATATGAATATTATCAATTAGCACTGGCCAACAGGCTTAATATTTTTTTTTTCAGTTTCTGCTAGCTGCTAGCTAGAGCATTCACTCTCCACGATCACGTGAGCGTGTAGGCAATCCAAATCTGACCAGGAGAGATAATATATGTGATTCAGTTCAGGCTATTTTCACTGCAAAATAGTGCAGTAACTAAACGTGGAAGAAAACAGAAGGAATCAGGACTTTGCTTATTTATCTTAGATGCAGACAGTGGTCCCAAAAGAGACACAGGTGATTCCGTTTTGGCTATTTTTACGGTAAGTAAACGTGGAAGAGAACAAAAGGAATCAGGACTTTGCTTATTTGTCTTAGATGCAGACAGTGGTCCCGAAAGAGGCACAGGTGATTCAGTTTAGGCTATTTTTACAGTAAGTAAACGTGGAAGAGAACAAAAGGAATCAGGACTTTGCTTATTTGTCTTAGATGCAGACAGTGGTCCCAAAAGAGACACAGGTGATTCAGTTTTGGCTATTTTTACGGAAGTAAACGTGGAAGGGAACAAAAGGAATCAGGACTTTGCTTATTTGTCTTAGATGCAGACGGTGGTCCCAAAAGAGACACAGGTGATTCAGTTAAGGCTATTTTACAGTAAGTAAACGTGGAAGAGAACAAAAGGAATCAGACCTTTGCTTATTTGTCTTAGATGCAGACAGTGGTTCCAAAAAAAACCCAGGTGATTCAGTTTAGGCTATTTTTACAGTAAGTAAACGTGGAAGAGAACAAAAGGAATCAAAACTTTGCTTATTTGTCTTAGATGCAGACAGTGGTCCCAAAAGAGACACAGGTGATTCAGTTTAAGATATTTTTATAGTAAGTAAACGTGGAAGAGAACAAAAGAAATCAGGACTTTGCTTATTTGTCTTAGATGCAGAAAGTGGTCCTAAAAGAGACACAGGTGATTCAGTTTAGGCTATTTTTACTGCAAAACGGTGCAGTAAGAAAAAATGAAATCAGGGCTTTGCTTATTTCTCTCAGAAGCAGAACGCATATCTGATCTGACTAAATTGAGGAATGCCTAGAACTTAAAACCAAGTACCTAATTAATACGAAACATTGACACAATATGAAATTAAAATTTGCCGATTACAAACAATTCGGTTTAGACAATGAAAAATGTACTTTCTTTTATTAAACAATATTTTTTATAAGCTATATTAATTATTATTATCTGTTGGCCGACAATCACAATAGTCGATTCATTGTATTTAAGTACTGCTCATAAGCAGGAATAGTGTCAGAAAGCAAACAGTATTGCACGTCTACTTGCCACCTCGAGGATGATTTTGCACTCTCCTATAAACATGGTACTACCCCCTGCGGCAACTCGCATGATATTTCTTGCCGGTTTCAAGATACTATAACGCAATCCGACAACAATGTTTAAAAGAACTTGAAAGCCCCAAGGACGAAGTTGGTTGGACTTATTTTACTTCTTGTTTAATCTTCTAGATGGTTTATTTAGTACCTATTATCTTTTCAGTATAAAACGTGAAGATATATGATTTAAAATAAATGAATATCTAAAGGCTATGGTAAGATTTATAAGGCACTAACAAGGTTTTCAAGTTAAGTAAAACTTTATAGTTAGAGCACTAAAGCATTTTATTTACAACCTGTTAAATTATCAAAGCTGCAGAGGCACAAAAATTTCTGGGCAAAAAGAGGTGGGACACATAATAGCTAATAGGTAATTTTATAAACACTGCGCCTGTGGTCAAAAAATCCGCACTCCTCTTATCCAATCTTGATTTTGGAGGCTTGTAATTAAAAAAAATTAGGTAAAAAAACACTTGTTAAAATATATGTCAGTTTGTTATTTTTTAATGGCCATAATAAGGGTTTCATAATATGCCATTTTATGCTCTATACTCTTCGAGTTGCTAAGTAGACCTTTAGATCTACAAACAATAATCACGAAAGGGGCAAATTTATGGCCTTGCGCACATGACACACGTGAGCATGCGCAGCGCAAACATCTTACGAATGTGAAGATATACATATTCGGGCTTTAAAATTTAGCTTACCCACAACTCTAACTAAAGCCTGGTTTGAAGAGGCGCTAAGGGCACCCGCCCTAACTTATAATTTTAAGGCCTTAATGACCTTCAGACTAATTATTTCAAATAAAACAATTGGTTCACTTGGATTAATATACAACCCTAAACAATTTACCTTTAGATAAGCAAACAATAATCACGAAAGTTGCAGATTTATGACCTCGCGCATGTAAACAAAGCTAGACACTATTAGACATGCGCACTGCAGCATTATCGTTTGACGAATGGGAAAATAGACAGGTCCGGGCTTGAAAATTTAAATTCTTGCCAAAAAACTGGATTTTCTTCTCAATTTTTGATTAACTTGGGAAAAGAGGTAGTGATTTCTGGCATTTTTAGTAGTAGCAAACCTATCAGATTTTAAGGATAGAAAATTGTTATTAAGGATTTGTTTTTAAAATTTGTTTAAAAATGATTTGTCGTCGTGTTTTTAGTTCGAAAAGGAAGAGAACAAGAACAAGTGAATAAAACTAGTCTCATAAAATCGAATATAAAAACAAACAAAACCCGCAAAATAACCAATCTACGGTGTTATCGCGTACCTAACCTCAAGTCAAATATTAGTTGGTATAGTAAAAATCTTGAATACTCTCGCAAGATGGGGGCAAAGTCACGTGACACTCTGTCAATTTTGGTCTATTAAATTTTTATAAGTTGGCATGGATTACAGGACCGGACTTGAAAATTATACATGTGATACCTTCTAAAACAATTTATGCAATAGCCTCCTCGGTTCTACCGCTTTAATATTGCCAAATAATAAGTAATAGGTACCTAATAATTTCTTTTGAAAGTTTTGTTTTATAAATATTATAATTTAAGGTAGGTAATAATAAGCATGAACTTCTATATATGGTTTAAAGATAAAGTGTCAAAATAGATTTAAAAAGTTTATAATATTATAAATATCCAAACCTTAAAAATACTAAACTAACTGAAACACAACTTAAAATAGGATTCTGTCACTCATATTTAGAACATATTTTTTTTTGTTTTATTTGTTCAGATTATACCTATAGGTAAAATACCTACAGTTCAACATAAACTAATTGAATTCAAGTTATTACATTCACTGTCAAGAAAATCCCCATATATATCTTACGTAAGGTGTGTACGTAGACCCAAATATGGTTTTTATAGAATTTGTTGGCTATGGTACGGTTATACATTTCTAAACTTGTATGTGGGCTAACATAAAGTTAAAAGTTTCAATATAGCCAGGGATTTCATTTTTCTGGTGGAAACCCTACTTGAGTTTTTGACTTACATAAGGTACGTAGACCCAAAAGTGGTTTTTATGGAATTTGTTGGTTATGATACAATTACATTATTTCTAAACTTGTATGTGGGCTAACATAAAGTTAAAAGCTTCAATATAGCTAGGGATTTAATTTTTCTGTCAATGGAAACCCTAATTTAACAGTTTTTGACTTAACGTAAGGTACGAAGACCCAAATACGGTTTTTAAAGAATTTGTTGGTTATGATACAGTTACATTCCTAAACTTGTATGTAGGCTAACATAAAGTTAAAAGCTTTAGTTTAGCCAGGGATTAAATTTTTCTGTCAGTGGAAACCCTACTTTAACAGTTTTTGACTTACGTAAGGTACGTAGACCCAAAAGTGGTTTTTATGGAATTTGTTTGTTAAAATGCAATTTATTGATACAGTTACATTTCTAAACTTGTATATAGGCTAACTTTATGTTAAAAACTTTATTTTATTGTGATACAAACAATAATAATAGTAATATCAAATAATAATTTCACTTATGTAAGGTACGTAGACACAGAAAATAGAAGTATATATTTGTTCGCTATCCTATTACATACTAATATGGTTAGCTATTTTAACTATTATAGTAACATAATTTTACTTACTATTACCTTACTATTGCCAAACAATAATAATATTTACTAATAACAATAATAAAAATAATTCCTTCAAAATCTAATAGCTGCTTTTTAAAGGTTAATAATATAGAAAGCTGTTTTGGCATTTGGTAGAACTAGGCGATACCCGGTTTTGTCCAACTCTCCCCTACCTACCTAAGTCAGGGAAATACTTAATTTCTACTTATTTTTCCTAAAACAAAAAAGGATATCTAGATAATGTAAAATGCAAAAATTATACATTAGAAACCTAACCTTAACGAACAAACATTTTAAGAACAAAAATTTTACAAACTAACTTTTCGACAAAAACGGCGTTCAGATGAAATAAAACTTATTACTTATCGATGAAATCAACTAACGAGCAAGGCACACATTAATAATTATGATCCCTAATGAAAAAGAATTAACATTTTTAACCTGTATCTAAATTTTTGGTCAAATGAATAATAATTGTAGGTACTTACAATTAAATGTAACAAAAACGCAGTTTATAACTCGGTGTTTGGGCTCATTACGGTCCGCTACAAATCTAGGGATATTATTATGTCCCAATATCAGCTGATCGATGACAAATAACCGCTGTCATCTGTTTTAAAACGAGACTATTCGTGATATTTAGTTTATATAACTTGTATTGATTTTTACAATTTGGTAAAAACTTGGGTACGTGTAAAACATTTTTAAGCAAACAGAGAGAACTTGACCCGTGGAATATTGGCTTTATTAAAAGCTTAATGACGCGCGGGGTGTACAGATTTTAACCAAAAAATCAACCAACCAGCAACTTTGACATAATTAATTTTCTCACAATCAGACACAATTCACTAAACTAGGTACACAAAAACTAGAAATTCGTAAATATTAAACACCCACAATTCACAATAGCTAAGAAAACTACAAGGAATCCACAGAGAAACCTTAAAACACAACAACAAAAATGGCGGCCGAGCCGGTTTTGGAGTGTATTTTGAGCATGTCGCTAAAGTAGGACAGGCCGATAACACGAGGTTTGTGCGCATGCCGGAAGGTGCCCAGAGGGAAGGCAGCTGACCGGCGAGTCATGCGCTCGGACGTATTTTTTCACCCATAAAACGTAACTTTTGTTTGTGCAGGAGATAAGCTGTACGTATCTAAAGGTAAATTGTCTCTATGATACAACACATACAACATATCACTATCACTACTACATGCTTACTGAAAATACGAAATACCCGGTAGTTTACCCCCAGTTGGGCAAAATAAAATCATGCAGGTTTCGGTACCATAGTCATTGTTCACATTTATATTCCAAACCAAGTCAATAAGTAATCAATTTAAAGAAGCAAAAATACAATTCACTTGCACACAAAAACTAGAAACAGGTAAATATTAGACACCCACAATAAAGAAACTGTAACAAGAAAAATGGCGACGAGCCGGTTCTGGACTGCATTTAGATGATGTTGCGAAATGACATTATCATAACAAGATAGTTGTGCGCATGCGTTAATGTACGTCTAAAAATATTACCGGTGAGCCGTGCGTACAAACGCAATTTTTTACCTATAAAACTAAACTTCTGTTTGCGCAGGAAATAAGTTGTACGGGTCTAAAGCTGTATGTCTATTGGATTTACTAGACACCTTTTCCGATTAGAGCTTTTAATGACCCCTATTGTAGTTTAAAAGAATAAATTAATAAAGATTGCGTTTGATTCGAAAATTTGTTGGTTACAAATTTGGTGTACCAAAGTATCGTAAATTTTCGCTCCTAACAAAAATAAGTTAGAGAGATAAGAAGGGACTTTTAAACCGTATTGCCGTATTGTAAATGTTATATGACACAGACTAGAAAGTAAGTGGCTTTTTAACACGCTTTTATTAGTTTCACCTGTATGTTTGTTTGCTTGCTTGCTTGTTTGTTTGTCCGTAACAGACTTCTTTGAACCCGACTTTGACCCACTTCAAACGGTCAGATTTAATTTAAATTTTGTAGACTTATCGGGAACCGGTGACAATACACTAATCTATACGCAAAAAATTCTCTTGTCAAATTTTGACAGCTGTCAAGTATAAAACGAAGAAGCGATTTTGACGAAACAAATTATAGGGTCGTATAGTATTCGATGCAGAGACTTCGAGAAAAATAAGCAAAAAATTCTTCTGTCAAAATTTGACAGCTGTCAATATGTCAAATCGTTAAAAAAAAATTATATTAATGAAAAAACTATAAGGTCGTATGTATATTGTATATTATGTATACAGTGTCACCAGTAAAGTCCGCATCATATAGGATTTTTTTTTATTAATAGCTTTATTCAAAATTTGACTTTGGCATCAAGTTTTGCTTCGATCGAGATAAAAATTAAGCAAAAAAATAGTAGTCACGTGGTTCGGATTATTTGTCAAATTTAAATATTTTCCAAAAAATAATTCAAAAGTGGGGTTATTTCTGAAAATATCGAAAAAAGTTATTAGAAGAAGGTTTTTTAAATGCAGTTTTTAGCCCACATGCCAAATTTCAGCTGCATAAGATAATTTTGATTTTTTACCTATATTTTGCAAATTGCACCACCTTTGCAAAATAAGACTCAACGCAACCTACATAAAACTTCTCAGTTTTGACAAGACTTTATTTCAGATATATTTTCTTTAAAGTAGCGCCATATTAAATGTGTGTTTTTCTACAAAATCAAAATTGGGCTATTAAAATTTGGTCGCATGTGATGCAAAGTTCATTTGTTTTTGACCCTGTATAAGGTAACTTCATAAAATAAGTATTTTTGAAAACGTAGTTTGTATCTGAAAGGAATACACCTTAATATTAAGACAAAAAATAACACAGTGTCTTCAGTAAAGTGATTTTTAAGTGGAAAATAAATTTTAGTTTAACTTAATGTAAAGTTTATCTATTTTCAACGATTTAATTTAAAACCCCTTTACTTTATTTTTTATGTTTTTAGTTTCAGACACAAACTACGTATTCAAAAATACTTATTTTATGAAGTTATCTTATACAGGATCAAAAACAAATAAACTTTGCATCACATGCGACCAAATTTTAATAGCCCAATTTTGATTTTGTAGAAAAACACACATTTAATGTGGCGCTACTTTAAAGAAAATGTATCTGAAATAAAGCATTGTCAAAACTAAGAAGTTTTATGTAGGTTGCGTTGAGTCTTATTTTGCAAAAGTGGTGCAATTTACAAAATACAGGTAAAAAATCAAAATTATCTTATGCAGCTGAAATTTTGCTTGAGAGCTAGAAACTGCATTTAAAAAAAGTTTATCCTATAACTTTTTTCGATATTTACAGAAATAACCCCACTTTTGAATTATTTTTTGGAAAAAATTAAAATTTGACAGATAATGCGAACCACGTGACTACTATTTTTTTGCTTAATTTTCATCTCGATCGAAGCAGAACTTGATGCCAAAGTCAAATTTTGAATAAAGCTATTAATAAAAAAAAATCCCATATGATGCGGACTTTACTGGTGACACTGTATTGACGGTGGAAAGTTAAAAAAATGACGCAAAAAATTCTCCCGTCAAATTTTGACAGCTGTCAGGTATAAAACGAAGAAGCGATTTTGACGAAACAAATTATGGGGTCGTATAGTATTCAATGCGGAGACTTCGGAAAAAATAAGCAAAAAATTCTCCTGTCAAAATTTCCCAGCTGTCAATATGTCAAATCGTTGAAAAAAATGATATTAATGAAAAAACTATAAGGTCGTATGTATATTGACGGTGGAAAGTTGAAAAAAATACGCAAAAAAATCTCTTGTCAAAATTTGACAACTGTCAATATGTCAGAATTATTACAATAACCGATAGTAATGAAACAAACGTGGGGAATGGAAAAAAATGAAAAAAAAAATTCTACCCGTCAAAATCAAATTTTGACAATTTTTTTTTTAAATTTTGAAAATTTTTGTCGTTTGTTTTGGTTTGTATGTATGTTTGTTTGTAACCGACTTCTTTGAACCCGATTTTGACCCACTTTAAAAGGTCAGATTTAATTTAAATTTTGTAGACTTATCAAGAACCGCTGACAATACAATAATCTACTAATCTAGCTCAATCTACTCAAAAATTTTTTTTCTTAACAATAACTCAAACTAAAAAATGAAAAATAAATATAGTTTAAAAAAACTAAAAAACACGCTTTAATAATTAATCAAACTAAAAAGCGGAAAATAAATATAGTTTCAACTTTAAATTCTTAATATAGGCAGAACAGAAAATAATAATGAACGATAAACATTAGTATTATTGTGAAAAAAGCGTGGGGTGCTCGATATACGAAAAATATAGCGCCCCACGCTTTTTTTTTCACTATAATACTAATGTTTATCGTTCATTATTATTTTCTGCCAATATTAAGAATTTCAACAAATTTAAACTATATTTATTTTCCGCTTTTTAGTCTGATTAGTTATTAAAGCGTGTTTTTTAGTTTTTTTAAACTATATTTTTTTTTACGAACAATTCGGTAACACGACAGTAGTTATATTTTTCATTAGTAATTTCTACATACCGGTCCTTATCATTTTGTAATGGTGTAATTATTGCTGCTTTCTCAACAGAGAATGCTTTCGGATTAAAATGTCGTTTGCAGATCGGCCGGATCAGTTTTGTACATGGCAATCTCGTTTCAGTTCAATTTTGCAGCATATTGTTTGGTTTTATTACTATTATTACTTCATTTGTGCGATTGATATTTTATTGATGCGCATGCATTTGAATGATTTTTCTTGTTTTAGTAAGAAACGAGAGAAACCTTGCCATGTTTCTGAGCTTTGTGGATGCATTGATTTAATGCAATTTAAAGAATGTGTGCTTTACTGTGTTAGCTTCTCCGTAGTATAGATGTCGTAGGCTAATTACAAATTCAGTCGTTTTATAAATGACATTAAATGACTAGGTATATTGTAAAATGAAGAACAAATACTGAATTTTTACAATTCGACTGAACTTTTTAGGCGTTTCATAAAGCGCCGAATTGCTTTCAGGCTTATTGTAAACGGTTCTTCAATCTCGTTTGTTTTAAGATATGACTGATTATAACTAGTCGTTTTGTAAAAGACTGGAAAGTACTTAGGCATTTTAAAAAACTCCAATTTATGTTGATGCTTGATCGTATAATATTTCCAACAAATAAATAGTTAGTTGGACACTTTATTTTTGTCATAACATCATAAAATAATTTAATGGGTAACTCTTACAACACATGTTCCATATATTTACATAATGAAATCTAATATAACTTAAAAGTATTATTATTGGACTTAAACAAAAACACTTATTTGTGTGATACTGCGTTTTGCTTTCTTTGCAGGAACATTTTTTGAATCCCTGCCTTCCAAATTTAGAAAACTTTGTTAAAGAAATCATTTTTTCTTTCAAAAGCTGAATTGGCTCGGGATATTCAATGCCAACGATTTCGTCTCTTGAAAACCATCGATTCAAAATTTCGTGCTTAGTACCAATTTGGTATACTAAATTTTTTTTATTTCTACGATAGTTCCCAATATATTTTTAGGGTCTAGTGGTCCCCTATCGAATGTAGGTACTTCAACCGCAATATTCTGACCCAGAAATAGAGGTTTCAACTTTTAGTTGGTATTTTGAAGCATTTCTTCTGCAGCACGTTTTTGACTAGCAACACATCCCATTCCTTGTAACCAATATAAATCGGTGTTTTATAAAATGCCGAAGTACTTTCCAGTCTTTTACAAAAGTACTAGTTATAATCAATCATTTCATAAAACAAACCAGATTGAAGAACCGTTTACAATAAGCCTGAGAGCAATTCGGCGTTTTATGAAACGCCTAAAAAGGTTAGTCGAGTTGTAAAAATTTAGTATTTATTCTTCATTTTACAATATACCTAGTCATTTATAAAACGACTAGGCGTTTTATAAAACGACTGAATTTGTAATAAAGCCTACGACATAGACATTATTTCTTATGACACAGCTTAAATCAGTACAGGTAGGCCTGAAAGAAGTTCCGTGCCCCGTTGGAAGTGGGCCAGGTCCACTTCTCCGTGTTTCGGGTCCATCCAGCTCTGGTATTAATTTTTTAGTAAATGCTGCTACTCTTTCTTCAGTCTTCCATCTTTTCTGCCATTTTCCTAGTGCGAGTTGTCTTGCTGCTCTCGGAAACGAGTAAAGTTATATTTCTAAAACTTTGGTTGCAGGTATAAATGGGTTTGAAGTTTTAAAATATTATATTTCGACGTTTGTATCACATCCGGTTATACCGGAAGGAATGGCCAACTTTGGTATTTCAAATGGAATACCCTGCATATTCTAGCATTCTTGGATACCTTATTGAAACCTAAGTAACTTTTGTTAACAATTATCTATATCTATCTCTAGCCGTTTTTGGGATATCAATTATAAAATGCATTTTTTATTTTGTAAGTTCGGTTATTTTCAAATAAATAAAGCTAAACATTTAAAATTTTGTAGGCTTTTAACTAAAACATAGATCTTTAGACTGTATTACTTAGGTTTTATATTTTGCCTACAGGTTTTTTTTTAAGTGTGCCAATGTGGCCATTTAGATAAATGGGCATGGTATTTCTGTCCAGGTGAATTCCCAGATATTTTTTAGATTCTTGTGTGGGTATGTTATTCCCGTGTATGTTTACTGTAGCCCTTTTTGTTTCTCTTCGACCTGTGAGCAACACTGCCTCTGTTTTTTGTAGGGCAATTTTGAGTTTTTTGCTGTCAATTCACTTAGTTTGTTGAACTATTAGCTGCTGTCTTCATCTGGTTGGCGTGTTTTGTGATGACCAGTATTTCAAAGTCGTCTGCATATGCAATTAGCTCGACGCTGACTTGTAGTCTTAAAACTCCGCAGTACCCCGCTTGACAATTCCATTTTTTTGCTATCCCCAACTAATAGGGTTTAGTCTTTTAGGTAGCTGACCACTATGTTAGATATGTATGGCGCCATTCCTCTTTGTAGTTCATTTAGCATCACTTCCCACGGTGCTGAGTTGAATACATTTTGTACATCAACTGTGATAGGGATGCACTTTTCCCTTGCTGTTCTATGGTTTGTTTATTCTACTAGTTCGCAATCTTTGTAGTGCCTTTAACTTAACTTCCCTTCCCTGAAACCATATTGCTCGAGATACAAGCCCCTTGTTCTGTCTAACCCTCTTTTTACTCTAATGGATAAAAGCTGTTGCATAACTTTCCTATAGTAGGTATCTAACAGAAATATCGATCTATATTATAGGCTTTCCCTTTCTGGTTGGGTTTTTTTTCTTTATTAGCACACGATGATGGCCTTCTTAAATTAAGAAAATAACTATGATGTGGTGAAGCATTCCTGATTCACGATTTGTTTTCAGCAGCTTAAGATGTGCGTAAGAATGACATACACACAACTTCAGCACACTATACGTCTTACCTATGTATTGTATAATGGCGAAAACATTTTTTCTTTCTGAGCTTACCAAATCTTTAAAGAATTAGTCCATTCTTAAAGAGAAACGTTTCTATTAAGAGCATCCGACCGATATTTCTGAAATCTTATTCCTAGGTCGCCATACGAGCCGCGACGGGGCGAGAAAATATCCGAAATTTTCTTCGTCAGCCTGCTGGTTATCGTCGTTAACTCTTTTAGCGCATTTAGATATTAAACAGCGATCTTTCTCTTCACTGTCGGAGCGGTACTACATAATATGATATATTACGCTTAGTATTTTCAAAGCAAATAGCCCTCTTGATCCTTAATCTTTTTAATATTACTTTAAATATGTTTGCAAACAAAAGAGTATTCCTTAATATATCGGTATAAAGATTATTTTGAGACCGAAAAGTATGGCCATTATGTAGCTAATATTTTAAATCAAAAAATGCGAACAAAAATACTTAGTTCAAGCTTATATTGGTATTTTCTTTAAATCGAGGGCTTAGTTATAAAATTCGTCTAAATTTTGTCGTAAATGCTATCCTATATGTAAAAAAAAATTATGTGGCCCTTCTACGCCTTCGTAAAACCAGCTCGAGCCGCAATTTCGCATATTCCTCCGCTTACTACATAATATCGTGGTATTACCAAACAAATGCACGCGAACGATGACGGATTACTGAAGATCGCAAGAAACCAGTCGGCGGCGCGGTGTTCTGGGTTTCACAGAAATCAAAGACGCCGACATTTCCAGGTAGCAAATCATTTGTATAAAAAATATTGGTTTATTCGTTAGTGCATAGTGCATCAGTCAATTAACATCAGTGTATTTATCAGCTTGAGCTAACTAACGATTTTCTGATAATGGGTTCTAATACGCGAAGAGTGAAAAATAAAAATAAAAAAAATAGAAAATTGGCCCAAAAATTATTTTTTTGTTTATAACAAAAATTACATAAATTTTGTTAAAAGGTAAAATCTGCACTAACATTCTTAACAAAAATATTTTTGAAATTCTGGGTAGGCTTCAATTTATGCAGGTAAAAACTAAATTAAAATTGTTGCCAGAAATTTTAGACCGAAGAAGTTTATTATTTGAGAACAGGGACGTAGCTAGGAATTTTGGGGCCCCGGGCGAATAGTAGTTCTGCGCCCTACCAGACAATCTTAAAACTATAATTATACATCTATAAATTTTAGTTTAAAAAAATATATTAACAGCAATGGCGACTCGTGATTTGTAAACTTGGGGGTGTACTAAAAGCCACCCAAAGACGCCCAAATTTGGTCAATAATTTTTAGTAAATATTTTAAAAAGTTATGATTACCTACTTATTTTATTGAAAATTAAATAAGATAAAAAAATAAAAAAGGCCAATTTATTTTTCGTTAGTGGGTACATTGTTTAAAAGTAAAGTCACTTCATCTGTTTTTATTTGCAGCAAACTTATCAATAACAGCTTCATTAAAGTTTGGAATAACTGTAATGTATTGTTTCTCAAATATTCCACATTCATAGTCGTTTTGGCATTAAAGCTGTTTATTTTTATTAAAATAAGTCTTTACTACCCCAAAATAATAACAAAAATATAAAGGTAAACTCCAAATAATAAATTCATACAGCAATGAACTCAACGGCGCACATTTAATTTGTGCGAGTTTTCCTGTTAAAATCGCGCTTTCCCCCACCACACCTTCTAGTACAAGATGCATAGAGAAACAGCAGAAACTCCGCCTACGTAACGCATGTGTGCGACTTATTAATTCCTACGCGCCATACGGTTGCTCTTGACAACCGGCTTGGCGAGAGCTATTACACCGCGTTTCGTTCGATTGTTTGACGGTACGTTAAAATGGGAGGGTTCTAACTTTTATTACGGTAAAAATATAAAGAAGATAAATTTAAATGAACATTATTTTTTCTTTATGGGGTAATTCTTTATGGAGTATGGGGGTGCACGTGCTCCTGTGCTCCAATGGAGAAACCGCCACTGATTAACAGACTTGAACTTAACATTCGTGAAAAGAAAAATTGCTTGTTTGGACTTGTGTGACTTATGTCGTGGCAACTCACAACTCACGTAGCATATAGTGACGCAATCGAATCGCGGCGCCTTTTCTTCAAATATCGGCGTTGCCAAATGTCAAAAGCAATCCAGCCGTAATTGCATAATAAATTTTTAAATTCCCGTATTTCTAATGACCATTTTGGCGCCCTGTTAATATGGCGCCCCGGGCGGTCGCCCTATTCGTCCCCCCCCCCTTGCTACCTCACTGTTTGAGAATGCACATTTATTGAAAAAGTACAATCATGATGCATGTCATCGCTTGCATATTTAAAGGGATCTAAACCCCCTCAGGTTTTAGTTCAGAATTTCGAATTTAAGATTTTGAGTGAATTAAAAAAAATTTAAATACTATCTTCGTTTTTTTTTATTTTTCATATATTTTTATACGTACTTTCATATTTTTTGGTCATCTGAGAGAAAATTACTACATGCAAATTTTATTTCTTTATAGCCTATTAATATTTTTTGCGAAAAGTGAAAAATTAAAAGCCTTTACCATCAATTCGCGGACATCCTCTACATAATAAAATTTAGAAATACGACATTTCATTACCATAGTAGGTCTATCCAAACGAGAGAATACAAAGGTCGTCCATTATATTTACCTACTATGTACTATACCCGAACGGAATATGTAATGGATTCCTAATTATTAATCATTTAAAATTTAAAAAGAGATATAGAAGCATGCACTCTGCGCCTCAAATATCATGCAAAAAGTCTTTTAAAATATTTAAACAATAATTTCTGTGAACAATATAACAGAATTGTGGCCAAATTTGTCGGCGGAAAACGTATAAACTTTGCCTCCAGAGGATGCTATCAATTAAGGTGCAATGCTGCAGCTATATCTTTTAATACCAAGGGAAATTTCCATAAATATGTCCCCAAAAACGTAACTGGCAGAAGTCCTGGAATACATAATATACGAAAACATTTGTATCAAAAAGTCTAGCAATTAGAAAGAGATATCCAAAGTCAAGAAAAAGATTATTTTTCCCACAAAAAAACAAGCATGCATATATTGAATCTGATGAAAATCTAGAAATTGACCCACTGCAATACCAAGAAATAAAAGACAATTTCCTTCAGAACCTTATTAAAAATGAAGAAGAAATTGAACAAGTGTTCCAGGCAACGGGTAGGTAATCAACGGTCTTGCGATAAATGGTTTTCAGAAACAAGAAAACGTCTAACTGCTTCCAACTTTGGAAGAATAGCTAAACTTAAAGCCACCACCAACAAAGACAAAGTTGCTCATGACTTAATTTTCAAACAGTTTTTTGGAAATACATGCACAAAATATGGCGTTGAAAATGAGCAGATTGCCTTAATAGAACTTGGCCATATTCTTGAAACAGACATCCTGGAATCGGGTCTTTTTATACATCCGCAATATCATTTTTTAGCTGCCTCTCCAGATGGTCTTACAGGCAAAAATATGATAGCTGAAGTAAAATATCCTTATGCAGCTAGAAATATATCACCACAGGAGGCCATTAAAATATGGCACAATAAACAATACAACATTAAAATTTACACTTAACCGCAATCATCCATATTATTATCAGGTTCAGGAACAACTGTTTGTTTTAGGAAAAAATTCTGTTACTTTGCAATATGGACTCCAAAAGGTATATTATATTAACGTATCAAACTTGATGAAAATTTTTGCAACACAATGGTTATTAAATTACATAAATTTTATTTTGAAAATTACCTCCCTATTTTATTAAAGAAATTGTAGATGAAATAATAAAATGAAAATACATTTTATTAATACAAAGAACGGGGGGCACTTTGCATACAGTATGATATCGTTGGTTTTTGACTTGTTTGAATTTATTAAAATTTGTTTATTGCTGACAATGGAGACATGAAAATAATAAATATTAGCTGGCTGATTGTGATTTGCTTATGCCAATTAGGATTCATTAACAATAGATGTTTTTATATTGTTTTTGTTGTATTAGACTGCATAAATAGATTAAATTAGAATTAGAAAACTACTGAAAATATTTTCTTCAAACATTGCAAATTCATATTTTTTGAAACCTATATTTAATATTTTTAGTGTTGTATAACAGTATAGTATACGTCTAAACTAAATAATTCTTGAAATTTTGGCATTTAAAAAACTACACTTCTAGGCAATTGACATCAGGCTATGGTATCTTATATAGGCATAACCTAGAGAAAAACGGCTTTTACATGAGTATGTTGGTTTTTCATTGTCTACGCATTCCAATAATTATAACCCCTAGTTTAACTGGACATCCGAAAGTTTATCGGAAGTTAATTTTTTAAGAAAAAAATTCAAATTTAGAATAGGACTGTGAGAGCCTGTTAAAGTATCTAAAATATAACTTTTTAAATGCTAATATCTTAAAAACTATTCCGTTTAGACATATTATAAAACTCGACTTGTTCCTGAGAGTTCTGAAAAAAACAACACTCTGTAAAAAACGATCGTGTACCCGTACTTATGTACAGGAATAAGTTGGTTACATGTTAATATATACTTTAAAATATGTTTTGCGGGGTCCAATGTTGGTAAAACAAAAAATGCAACTACATAAATTATTATGGATGCCTATACTACAATTACAATTTGGCATTTTAAACTACTAATAGTGTCATACATCATTATACACAGTTTATTCGTATAAAATGTAATGTAAAATACGTGTGCTATAGTGAGAATATACTGTGCGGGGCTTGAAATAAGTTTAAGAAAAAAGGTTTTGTCCAATTTAATTATTAATATTAGGAACCTAAGAACTTAACTTTATTTAGATTTAACTAAATACCTCACTAAATACCAAAATAAAATTTGGATGACCATTTTAGAAAGAAATTAACCCATTTTAGTTGCTTATTTACATAATTTGGGTAGATATACTATAGAGTCTATTCAGCCAGTAAACCTGCAAGATGGCCGACGTGTCATATGACAAAAGTCATTGAAAATGCAAAAATTTATTTTATTTAGCTGGAATATGACTTTTGTCATATGACATGTCGGCCATCTTGCAGGTTTACTGAGTGAATCGACTTTACCTACATAGGTATTAATTAAGATTAAAAAGCGTTCAGAAAACTAAAATTAAAGTAAAAAACTAAGAACGCCAATGTGAAAGGGCCTATAATGATGTAATTATATCAACTTTTTATTATAAGATTTTGTTTCCAATAAGAGATTATTATTAATTAACTGTGAGGAATTATGTTATATTATTTCTAAATTTAAAATTAATTATTTATAAAATAAATGCAAATTAAAACTTACAAAATATTTTTTTGAACACCCTATAGAAATGTCCACAAATTTAAAAGCATCATAATAATATATGAGTAAACGTTTAACACGTTAGCATAACACTGCGTGCTGAAAACTGTGATAAGTTAAATATATTCGAAACGTCGACCACCCTACTTGCTGATTTTTTCATAATCATCGCAAGCGAAGCGTAGGATATAGTCTACTAGTGCTTAGAAAATAATGTTTAGACGTACCATCCTACACAACGTGTAGCAAAAACCAAATGTCGATTTTCAACAAAGACAAAATCTTTTCATTTGATTTCAGAGACCAAAAACATTGCGTTCTCTTGGCCCGAATCCCGGCCATGTTTATTATTGGATTTTTAAAAACTTTTTAAATTTGGACTCTACAGATATTGCAGAATGTGCGAAAGTTATTTTCATTAAACAAAAAAATTTTCAATATTTTTAACCATCCAATGAACTTAAGTATTTATTTTCCGGGTTTTCATTGGCTAATATCTTTTTCTTCTAATTTTTTTTTTGCATAAAAATAACTTTCGCACACCCACATAGATAATACCTTTCCATTGGTAATTTTTTTTTTCTAATAATTTTCTTAGTTTTTTTTTAATTCGGGCCATAAAGAACAGCAATTTAACATGGCAAATTTTAGCGCGGTCGGATCCACTTAAACAAAAATGACAAAAACACAAAGTCGGCGTCTCGTCGACGAGGCACCGACTTTGTAACAAAATAAATTCTCGTCTCCTAACTTGTTTCTACTCTGCATATGAATATATCACGTTAGAAAAACTGTACGGTTTTTGTTTCAAGAATACAACTGTAAATCAATTTAATAGGTACGTATATAATTTCGAAATTCGTGGCAACATTTTCTGCGTGTAAATAAAAGGCGAAGAATCATGATGTGCATGTAAAAAAATTAAGTATTGCGTTTGTACTTAGTATTTCATTGCTCTATCTGAGTCGTGAGAATCGAAAGCGATTACCGTTTACATTTCAAGAAGTAATAAATAGGTAAGCTATAATTTCCAGTAATAATTTCTATTAATAGGTATAAAGTTAATTACTGAAGAAGGTCTTGTTCACTTATTCTATTTTATTTCTCCACTTAGGAAAACGGAATCGTTTCCTTATTACAGCATAAGTTGTGTAATATTCAGATTACTTTGGGTCAATTTTAATAATTTTATTCCCTTTCAGAGTAACAATAATTAATACAAATGGCAAATATCAGAAAAAAGTAAAATGTTCAGATTTCGAGCCCAACCGGGAGGACCTCAAACGACATAACAAGATCTGAGAAACAATTTTTTTTTAACAATACGGCGAGGAAAGTAAAAAATTATAAAACGTTTGCACTTACAAATGATTCTTATTCGTGAAATGGTTTAAAATATATAATTAACTTTAATTTTTTTAATGAAACATAAATATTGTATATTTTTATATTTTGACATTCTACAATCAATTCTAGACATTTTTCGTAAATTATGCCCTATACCCATCTTTAATCGTTTACGAATTATTAACATTTTAATGCAGGTATACAGTCACTACTGATATGTTTCTCGACTAAAAACAATCTTAATTTAAGTTAATCTTTAAGGCATTTACAATGAAAATTACATAAATTTATTTTCAGCCAATTAGAAGGCTTCTTTTTGTTTACGTTGCTTATAGCAACGGGATATTATCGCGATAATTTTGTTAGTTCCTATTAACGAGCGATATTTTATATGTAATATAAATAGTATCCAGTGGGAGTAAAAAGATATAAATACTACCAGCTTCATTAATAATTTTATAGGAAAATTGAATAAAATGTGGGCGGTACAAACAATTAGTGGAAGCAGGAAGAGATACTGTAAGAAAATATCGCTTTCTTTCCCTCAATTAAATTTTATTAATATTCCGTGGACGAAACGATAAGCTTCTTCTGATTTGTAGAAGAGCTACATTAGAAGGCTTAATAATTTGTTATACCGTGCGAGCAAAAATTATTTGCATCAAAGAGGGCCTTGCATCTAAGGACGTAATGCTTAGCCGTAGAGCTTAATACCTGTTGGGTGTCAGCAACTACCTGTATTAACAATCAATCAGTTATTACGTCATCTTTGACAGTCGTTATTGTTATTCCAAAGTCAGTGTGATGACATTCCATGCGGCGGTAAACAGTATCAAAGAGACCGACGTTTACCGCCGTATGGAATGATTGGAATGTCATCACACTGACATTGGATAAATTATACAAGTAACTTGATTCATCGCTAATTTTTCCAATTTCTTGAACAGTTCACACAGTGGGCTTTACGGAACAGCACAAAACATTCATGGTTGAAGCTTATTTTCGAAACGGGGTTAGAGTAAATGGTGAGTGGCAATACAATCAGGATTTGTGCATGGACAATTTTCACGAACATTTTCCTAACGTTGCAATAATTGTTGGGGATTTTTATCGTTGCCTAAAAAGAACCGTGGCTGTGTTTAGGGAAACAGGTTCTATACAACAAAAAAAAGGAGAACTTGTTGCAAACGTTCGTGAAATAATGCAAAATACGCCATAAAATTGTATAAGACGCCTGTCCTAAGAAGTGGGAAGATCTTATGGAACATGCGGAACTATTCTTAAGAAGCAGCTAAATTTATTTCCTTATAAAGTGCAAGTACCTATACCAAGAAATACAAGCCGCAGATTTTGAAAGACGCAGGAATTACTCTCAATGGTTTACCTAAAATTTATTGGAAATAAATGATTTATTAGACCTGACATTTTTTTCGAATCAAGCCGAGTTCCACCTCTTCCGGTTATATCAATTCTCAGAATACACGCATGTGGAGTAGTGAAAATCCCCATTTTTTTGTAAGAGTCCACATTGCACCCTCAAAAAATTGGTGCCTGGTTAGCTGTTTCCAGAAGAAGAATTGTTGGTCCAATTTTTTTTCCATGACACAGTTATAGCACAGCGGTATAGAGACAATATTTTGAATCCATTTGTGGAGTAATTACTTGACGACGAACTACGTTTACGATATTTTCAACAGGACGGTGCAACCGCCCATACAGCCGCCGAAAGTATTAACTACTTACGCAATCTTTTCGACGACAGATTGATCAGTTTTCGATCAGACATTGATTCCCACCTAGATCACCTTGTTTAACAGTTATGGGTTACTTCGTTTTTCCTTATTGAAAAAACACTATTTTTAAAACACCAGTTGCAAATTTAGAACAAGAATGTGGTAACATTTCTCCAGAGATGCTGGTCAACACTTTCGAAAATATGAAGAGATGTGTGAATTTATGCTTGGAGCATGGCGGTGGCCGATTTCAGCAATTTATGTAATTATTTTTCTTTTTCTTTCTGTATATTCTTACTATGTTAATTTTGTAAACAACAAAAATAAATTTGTATTTGTCTACTTATTTTATTACTTATTAGTTTGGCATATCATGTCATAATGTGAATTTGACAAAATTTTAACCTAGATTTGGTTAGATATTTATATCGTCCCCATATCATTGAGATCTAAACCAAGCCCTACGTTTTTTAATCCAAGCCCTCTTTGATGCAAATAATTTTTGCTCGTACGGTAGATATGATAAGAGCTATGCCAGCTTCCTTATACGTCCATAATTCAATTACAGTTACAATCAACAAATATATAAAATGTCCTGTAAGATGAATAAAAATATATAAACTTATTTTATACGGGATAGCAGATAAAAAATAATAATAGTCCTTTTTAATTATTTCACTTATTTAATTATACCGAAAACTCAACAACAAATCAATATAATGCCGTACACCACGACGTTATAATCAAGACTGCTTTTTAAAGCCCCCACATCTAAAAATCTAAAACGTCACACTTGGCCCATTATACATTCAAAAGGTTCCTATGTTTACATTAACACCATAAAAACTAACTGCCCTAGAAATATGATACTTTCTTTCAATCTCTGGTTTATGAAAGGAACCGCAACTGTTTGGCTCACAGGCAGTGTGTTTTCCAATCGTTTAATACAAACGATAGGTATATAAAATTATATTACATTCGGCCATCCTGTAAAACGTCCTGTCCTCAGGACTCATCTGAGCGAATTTGATCCCAACATTATTACTCTAACTACATCTAAACGTTAACGTCTTTAACTACATGACATCATCAGTATTCACAAACTGTTTAATACGAACTGCATTACTACTAACTACGAACTACTTCAGATCGTCTATACAATTGCTCACTGCTTTACGCCAGTCGCTTTGTCGCTAACTGCATGTCAACGGTATAATCTCCAACTGCGATCTGCTTAATGTCAACTGCATTATCATTAACTGCGAACGGCATAATGCTAACTGCGTTACTACGAACTGCTTAATGCTAACTGCAAACTACTACTGCGAACAACTTAATACTGACTGCATTATCGCGAACTGCGAATAACTTAATGCTAACTGCATTATCGCGAACTGCGAACAACTTAATGCTAACTGCATTATCGCGAACTGCGAACAACTTAATGCAAACTGCATTATCGCGAACTGCGAACAACTTAATGCAAACTGCATTATCGCGAACTGCGAACAACTTAATGCAAACTGCATTATCGCGAACTGCGAACAACTTAATGCAAACTGCATTATCGCGAACTGCGAACAAATTAATGCAAACTGCATTATCGCAAACTGCGAACAACTTAATGCAAACTGCATTATCGCGATCTGCGAACAACTTAATGCAAACTGCATTATCGCGAACTGCGAATAACTTAATGCAAACTGCATTATCGCGAACTGCGAACAACTTAATGCAAACTGCATTATCGCGAACTGCGAACCACTTAATGCAAACTGCATTATCGCTAACTGCGAACAAATTAATGCAAACTGCATTATCGCAAACTGCGAACAACTTAATGCAAACTGCATTAACCAAAGTTACATAAACCAATTATTTTCCCATCATGACCCATGGCTTGATTTTATCCACAGCAACCACGGTCTTATATTTCTTAAAACCTTCCCTTACGTCTTCAACTTCGTAACATTCCTTTTTTGTTAACAGACATTCTCTATGAATTGTAAACAACACAGTTTCTTTGCATTTTAAATTTAAAATAACTTTAGTTGCTATTGTCTTACCAAGTTATTGTAATGAAAATTATCTCGATAGTTGTTTATTACATTAAGTTCTGTTTTCTAAGTTTCGGTAACTTGATCATTAATCTTTAACACGCTTATTGATAGGAACTTTCATCTAGGGCGATAACTTTTCCCGGGAAATTATGTTGTAATAGTTCTTTTACATCGTTCCAGTCTAATCTCGAAATTTTAGCAGTGTCATACCATTTGCGCGCATTACCACGTAATCTACTGGTGGCTAGTTTTAAAGTCAGCACCTTACCCCAGCCATGATATAAAGCCAATTCGTCAACCCTTTGAACCCACTCGGTAATTGTTAAATTTTCCGCGTTCGGATCGAACATCGGTATCACACTTTCGTTAATAACGGAATTTAATGATGTCGATTGAATGCTACTACTAGCACTTACTTGTCTGGTAAGTTCGCTTATCTTTTTTTTTAGCTTTTTTATTTTTCTACTATGCCTGTCCTCTTCTGAAGACGATGAGCTGGATGACGTTGCTCGGGATCTGTGTGAGCGTCGTTTCCTCATTTTTCACACCCCTGTATTGGCACTGCACTGACACTATTCCTTTAAAACAGCAAATAACGCTACACTAAGGAAAATAAAGTGATTGCAGAACTGTCTAAAATCACTTAACACTTCGTTTGGCGACACTCGCACTTAGGTCTATCCCACCGCTGCTATGTAAGATGAATAAAAATATATAAACTTATTTTATACGGGATAGCAGATAAAAAATAATAATAGTCCTTTTTAATTATTTCACTTATTTAATTATACCGAAAACTCAACAACAAATCAATATAATGCCGTACACCACGACGTTATAATCAAGACTGCTTTTTAAAGCCCCCACATCTAAAAATCTAAAACGTCACACTTGGCCCATTATACATTCAAAAGGTTCCTATGTTTACATTAACACCATAAAAACTAACTGCCCTAGAAATATGATACTTTCTTTCAATCTCTGGTTTATGAAAGGAACCGCAACTGTTTGGCTCACAGGCAGTGTGTTTTCCAATCGTTTAATACAAACGATAGGTATATAAAATTATATTACAGTCCGAAAAACGATTTTGACTTTATGTAAAAAAAAATATTCCTGGAAATTTATGAAGAAACAATTTTCTTTAAACTAATTAACATCTATTTTGTCAAAGAAAAAGGACTATCCGAGAATAATAAACATATTTTGTTGTTGTCGAGTTTGTCACATTAATTTCATCGGCGATACATGCGTCATGCTCAGTCGGTCAACTTAAATACCAAGCCAGTTGAGTGATTCATAATTTAATAATGTAAGTTAATAGATGCACACGCTTATTGTGTGATTGATGCGTTCTTGAATGTCATATCCTTATTATCTTTTTTGCCGCTAAACATAATAATTTAATGAAGATATGCATGGAGAACAACTTTTGTCTGTCCATTTCGGCACCTATTTCGGTAATAATCTATAACTAAGACAATTAATATTAGAGTTCGTGTGATTTCGGTTGTCGAACTATGTTTAAGTAAAAATAATTGATTAATTGAATAATCAATCATATGTATTTGGAAAAAGAATGAATGTTATTTAGAATGATCATCAATTATTATTATTCTATTTCGTAATGGTAACATATAATTTGGGATAGTTGGACTCATATTTGTTTTGAAAAGTTCGAATGCGAAACCCCACAGCTGAAAGCCATGGACCAAGGCTGTCCAATTCAAACTTTAGTCCGAGATGAGATACTATTACAACTGGTTCAACTGTTTCAGGTGTACCTTATAGGGTGAAATATCTGTTGGCGTTTTGAAATGGTTTATTCGCAAAAACAAAAAAAAATGTATGGTACGCGAAGACTGGGAGTGTAGAGGAACTAGGTGTTTTGCATTTTTGTATCCCGACACATACCCGTACCCATATAAAATGAAACGGTAAGTTCGAGTTGGATAAAATGGTATATTAGATCTTCCAGCCTGTGATCCACATGTATCTGTAGATGGACTAAAAAAAGTGATATCCGAATGAGCAGATCTTATTTTTTATATTTGCAATAATAGGCTTTCGGATTCACAATTAATGAAGGGAAGTTGAAATCAGCAATAAATATTCGCGTACGGGGTTTTCATTTCAAATCTACCCACATTAAATATCTCTTGATTTTGAAGGAAATATGATTTGACCAATAACACTTCATAGAATTTGACGAAATTCGCCTTCACCCAACGTCATTTTGAAATGTCAAATGGCACCATTATGGAGAACTATAGGGTAGGAGGCCGATCGACAATGGCAGCATTTTCAAATTCTGTCCCGGTTTTTTGGTTAGTTCGCTACTGGCCGATAGATGGCTCTCGCGTCCAAAGTGGGCTGATGTTGTCTTCTTCTTCTTCGTTTTTAATGTGGAAAACTACATCCTCCATAGTTTTTAGCTTTTACTTAAACCCTTTATTTTTCTGTGCTTTTACTTTTGACAATTGACATTTTATTTTTCGAAATAACAAATCATGTTTGAAGGAAAGACAAGACAAATAACGTTGTATTGTAATTAATTTCCATAATTATAATGAATAATGGTACAATTTATAAAAGTAGAGTTTGCTTTGTGTCGGGGTGGTAAGACAGGATCTTCTTCAGAGATGAAACGCAGCCAAATAAGTCTCTTTCTAGCTCCAAAAGGTAAAACCCTCTAGCTAGAATGTTCCTGTATTTTAAAAACGAAGCATCGTTGGAACTTTATACAGGCCGAGTTTACTAATAAGTATAACAAAGTAAGTGTAAATTCATATAAAAGTCCTTATTTGTTCCTTAAAGTACTAATTTAAATAAAAATAGTTATCGCGTCCATAAGAAACCATTTATTTGATAGCCCACTTCGAACACGAGCGCCATCTTATGGCAACTCGTAAAGCTGAATTACCGATGCTAATTTGGGACCGAATCCAATTCATTGCGATCGGCCTCCTACCTCAAGTCCTCCATAGGCACCATGCACCTATCGAGTGATACAACGTTGCAAAGGGCATTAAATTGCTTATCCAAGATACAACCTTGCCAACAAATGTCAAATCGGGTAACGATGATGGTTTGATAAGTGGCGCCCTTTAACGTTTCAAAATAAGATTGGCAATGGCCGCAGATGACTGGTAAAATTCGATCAAATCTGTGACTAAACTCCCTCCTGGATGAGTGATAGAAGAGTTTTGAACGTTTCAACTGGTATGCATCTCCAGTCTTCTGGTGAATGCTAAATAAGCAAAGTAATTACAGTTCTATTTCAAGCTTTATATTAAGACTTTCCTCATTAAAAATGAAAATGGCTACCCCATGAGATTAGTTGACCAAATTTTCGAAAAGAGGCACATAACCAACACTCAACATTCCGTATGTCAAAGGAGTATCTGAGAGAATAAGAAGACTAGGACAACAATACAACGTCGATACAGTATTCAGCTCGAGAGACACCCTAAGAAGCCACCTGACGAAGACAACATCAACAAGCCAAATGGACAGAAAAACTGTCTGCCATCATATCATGTGGTCAGAAGCTAAAATTCTGCATAAAAACTACACTGGAGGAAGAAAGTGATCAAGGAAGCTACTGCTATATACCAGAACCCAGGTTGTTTTAGTAAGTTATAAGAAATATCTGAAGACCTTTGTTAGGTAGATGTAATCTTAGAATAATACCGTTCACCAATTGAACGTATGACTGCACCCATTCGGTGCACCTAGCTAGTATAGAGCTATAGTTGCTTTGCTTCTTTAGTATTCACCTGAAGACGACTGAAGGCGACTTGAAACGTTGTGATTTAAAAAATAAAAACAATGCAAGTTCAAACCTTGTCAATCATTCAAGAAATATCATTGTCTCCAACCTTTATACAGTCCCTCCTAGATATTGAGCCTAATGAATAAAAATGTAGCGATTGCTTTTTCTTATAAAATCGAAGTAATTTCTTGAAAGCCAATGAATAAAAACGAAAGTAATTGCTTTTGCGTCCAGCGATTGCTAAAAAGTGCAGGAATTGCTACTAGTTAATGCTTTTTCTTAAAAAATAGAAGCGATCGCTATCGTTTGCTTAAAATGGGATGAATAAATTAGGGAATTGCTTTTTCTAGTGTAGCAATTGCTTTCAACATTTTAAGGTAGGTCGACCCCTGCATCATTTGCTTGGTAGCAGTTAACTTTAATTCTCCGCGGCATACACGTGCGTTGCTCTTAATTTGTGTCTTCAATTATGGCTGAATAAATGAACGTCCGTAGAATAAAAATCTACATTGTACGTAAAAATTGCAGATATGATGATTTCAGAAAGTTATATCGATTTGACTGCGAAAATGTTAAGTGGTTGACAAATTATTTTTTGACTGATACTGGTAAAAGGCGACGGGGTGCACTGTCGCCTTTAAATAAGATTAAAGTCTTTCTGCGGAAATTGTCGGATCCGGGCTTTCAAAATTCTGTAGATGAAGAACTCGGTGTTCTACACACTACTGTCTGTAAGACATACACTTCTGTAAAGGATACAGTTTTGGAGAAGGCCAATATTTTTATTAAATTTCCTATACAAGCGCTGAAGCTGTTGTGGAAACTAAACGGTTGTGGTCAGAGAGATTTATTTATGTCCCTTCAATTTGTGAATGAATATTAATTACTTGTCTTTAATTTCTTCATCACTACTATCAGTTTCCTCATTTTTACTGACATCTGTCATATCTCAAATATAAGTTTCCTATTTTCCACAAAAACGTAACAGATTACTATTGTACTAAATAAATAGATCAATGGTGTTGTATTTACGTCAACTCTTTTGCAAATTAGGCACCAAACTGAACATGAAATCTATAATCTGAACAAGTAGATAAGCCACGTCTGAACTTGTGTTGAATAAGCATTTGATACAGAAGTGTAAGAAAAACAGCAATTGCTTCAAAATTTTATTCATATCCAGATCTAGCGATTGCTTTTACTTATAGCATTTGCTAGTGAAGCAATTGCTTTTACTAAAAAGTAATTGCTTTAAGTAATTGCTTAATTTTTATTCATTCGGCTCATTAAAATTAACGTGTTTTTGGTAAAATCTTATCAAGAGAGGAGATGAGAAATTCCCGTATTATATTAATTTGTTTTCGCTGAATCTCATTTGAAATGTTTGTCACATGGATATCAACTTTCTATTTTCGCACGTCAATAATCGATGGTTATCTATATTTAGAGATGTTCATAAAAATATTAAAAGATGGCCTTTTGTATTTATTTTGCTACTACTAAATCATTATTCCAATTAGTTATTGCATATTTTGCTGAACCGTTATAAATTGAATACAAGCCCAAGTAAAGTAGGTATGTCGATTAAGTGATAAACTTCTTTAAATAATTAATTATAAGAAGTCCAATGACTCAACTTATAATAAATTAACGGTAATCTTTTATTATATTTGTTAATATTTCTAGCCCGACGTTTGTGAGTCATTTGTGAACACAGTCGAGAAGTTTGTTGTCATCTAGCAGTGGCTAACGATCCTAGATAAACCCTACTTTATGGCTCTGAACATTCTGTATAAGCAATTATTATATTTGATATTAAATTTTTAATTATTCAAGGCCGTTTATGTTAGAAATAGCTGTAAATTATATTAATGGGTGCCCCGTGGTAAGTATATTCATTTCTTGCGTGGGTGCGGACGAAACAGCCGGCTATATCGCAGTACAACATGTGACAACTTCCTTGTCTTATATGATGACTAATAATTATGTATAAATAGATAGGTATAAATAATGGTAAAAATTAAAAATTGGCCTTCCCTAAGGTTCCAAGCTACAGCGTGATGATAAAGAAACATTGACATTGCCCTATATCTTCAACCATTTACGAAATATTAAGACTATAATGCTGGTACGCACCATTGCTATGCTCTTCGACAAAAGCAACGGTCTGAACTCAAGTTACAATCTTTAAGTTTGAGACGTTCAAAAATGTCAGTGAATGTAAATCAAATTTGAATTTTGTTCCACTGATATTAAATCCACAATGCACCTCCCTGAAGATGAACGCATAGAAATTTTAATTATTTTGGGCTGTAAAGCTAAAAGTGGTCATAGGGAAGTTCATGATATTATATCCAATAAAAAATATACAAATCGCCAGCTTATTAGCCAATGGACAGTGTCTAGGGTAGCAACTAAGTAGAGAACTTCCCGTAGTGTTAAAGATAGTATTATTAAGTGGTAGTCCTGGTAGATCTGAGGAGACAAAATAAACATTATTATCAATACACGACGATTCAAATAGCTCAAGCATACGGCGTGACTACGATACTCACCAATCCACCCTAACTAATAAAGAAAAAAAAAGTGTCATCCATACAAACCAGTAATTGTACAAGAGTTATTGGACGATGATAGGCGAGAGCAATTTTGTAAACGATTGAGGTAACAGAAAATCACGCACGAATTGTCCAAAAAAAATGTTTTTAATGATAAAGCTACGTTGGTCAGGTTAATAGAGAAAAATCCTCACTCGTTCATAAAAAATTACGCCCAGTATAATGATAAGCGTAATGTCTGAGCGGGCATTGTTGAAAATAGGGTGATCGGACTATTTTTCTTTGATTGGAGTCTCACGTGAGAAAGACATTTAAATTTCCTTCGAAATGATCTGGTTTCGGTCCCGGCTCTTGCCACTCTATTTCCAAATGGTAATGACCCTGATTTACCAAGTTGAACCAGCATGCTCATGTAAGGAAATACTTAAATACAATTTTCTCGTGGCGGTTGAAAGGTAGACGGGGGTTAATAGAATGGCCACCCAGATCGCCCGATCTTAACCCACTGGACTTTTTTTGTGACGCTACGGCCAAAATTTAGTTTAAATCTAAACCCAAACGCCATACATGCGCTTAAGGAGGCTATTCGACGAGTAATACTCCACAAGTAGTAAAAATGTACAACAGGTATTTTCAGATCGATTGATCTACTGCAGCATAGATGGTGGAGGATATCTTTTGACGGGTCCGAGCGATTATTGATTAAGCGGGCGGCATTCTATATAAAAGGCTGCTTTCTTTATCCAAACGCTGTATATAAGTGTTATCCTGGCCGACGGGGTTAGAGTAAATGGTGAGTGGCAATGCAATCCGGGTTTGTGCATGGACGATTTTCACATTTTACATTTTCCTAACGTTGCTTTTATTGCTGGGGATTTTTCTTATTGCCTGAAAAGAACCGTGGCTGTGTTTAAGGAAACATGTTCTATACAACACAAAAAAGGATCAGGAAGACCATCTGTAAGAACAGAAGAACTTGTTGCAAACGTTCGTGAAATAATGCAAAATACGCCAACAAATTGTATAAGACGCCTGTCCCAAGAAGTGGGAAGATCTTATGGAACATGCAGGACTATTCTTAAGAAGCAGCTAAATTTATTTCCTTATAAAGTGCAAGTATTCCAAGAAATACAAGCCGCAGATTTTGAAAGACGCAGGAATTACTCTCAATGGTTTACCCAAAATTTATTGGAAAGAAATGATTTATTAGACCTTAAACTTTTTTGGATGAAGCCTGGTTCCACCTCTCCAGTTATGTGAATTCTCAGAATACACGCATGTGGAGTAGTGAAAATCCCCATTTTTTTGTAGAGGCCACATTGCACCCTCAAAAAATTGGTGTCTGGTTAGCTGTTTCCCGAAGAAGAATTGTTGGTCCTATTTTTTTCCATGACAGCACAGCGGCATAGACACAATATTTTGAATCCATTTGTGGAGCAATTACTTGATGACGAACTACGTTTTGGATATTTTCAACAGGACGGTGCAACCGTCCATACAGCCGCCGAAACTATTAACTACTTAGGTACGCAATTTTTTCGACGACAGATTGATCAGTTTTCGATCAGACATTGAATTCCCACCTAGGTCACCTTGTTTAACGGTTATGGATTACTTCGTTTTTCCTCATTTAAAGAACACTATTTGTAAAACACCAGTTGCAAATTTAGAACAATTACAAGAAAGGATTATCCAAGAATGTGGTAACATTTCTCCAGAGATCCTGGTCAACATTTTCGAAAATATGAAGAGACGTGTGAATTTATGCTTGGAGCATGGCGGTGGCCAATTTCAGCACTTAATGTAATTATTTTTCTTTTTCTTTCTGTTTATTCTTACTTTGTTAATTTTGTAAATAACAAAAATAAATTTGTATTTGTCTACTTATTTTATTACTCATTACTTTGAAATATCATGTCATAATATGAATTTGACAACATTTTAACCTAGATTTGGTTAGATATATCGTCCTCATATCATTGTGATCTAAACCAAGCCCCACGATTTTTAATCCAAGCCCTCTTTGATGCAAATAATATTTGCTCGCACGGTACTATCAACCATGCAAGTTTGCCTTATAACTCCAAACTTATATTAATTAGAAGGGTTCTCTATAAATGAAGATTGTGAGCAATCGCAAAATACAATATTCATTGTCAAGACGCATTACAATGTAAGAAATTTGCCTTGAGAGCTGCTTAGCCGGTGTAGAGCTCCCATGGTGTGGACCAAAGATAGAGGTTTAAAGGGGCTGGCGGGCTGGACTCAACTATTTCGTGCGGCCGCGGTCTCTCGAGGCAGTCTTATGCGGTGTTGCCCGGTGAGCCTAATGAATAAAAATTACGCAATCACTTGAAGCAATTACTTTTTATTAAAAGCAATTGCTTGACTAGCAATCGCTATAAGTAAAAGCAATTGCTAGATCTGGATATGAATAAAATTTTGAAGCAATTGCTATTTTTCTTACACCTCTGTAGCAAATGCTTATCCAACACAAGTTCAGACGTGGCTTATCCACTTGTTCAGATTATAGATTTTATGTTCAGTTTGGTGCCTAATTTGCAAAAGAGTTGACGTAAATACAACAACGTTGGTCTATTTATTTAATACAATAGTAATTTGTTACGTATGCCGTGGAAAACTAAAGTTGACTGCTAGTACCAAGCAAATGATGCAGGGGTCGACCTACCTTAAAAAGTGGAAGTAAATTGCTACACTAGAAAAAGCAGTTTCATAATTTATTCATCACATTTTAAGCAAACGATAGCCTTTACTTCTATATTTTAAGAAAAAATATTGACTAGAAGCAATTCCTGCACTTTAAGCAATTGCTGGACGCAAAAGCAATTTTTTTAGTTTTTATTCATTGGCAATCAAGAAATTACTTCGATTTTATAAGAAAAAGCAATCGCTACATTTTTATTCATTAGGCTCAATAGATATTTTAAACAAAGCAATAAATATTCAGTGGTGGCCTGATCTGCACCGGGCTAATAACGCATAGAATTTTATATTAGCTCCGATATTTTACCATTGAATCCTTATTAAATATGTAATTAGTAATATCCCATCCATGTCGATAAATCTTTCGCAAAATTAAGAACGGTTTAATTGCATTTAGCAGATCGTGGCTGGCGGGCCTGAAACATTTCTTGGAGCAAAGGTGAAGGCGACCGGACCGGCTTGACTTTTACCGCGAGTCGAATACAAGAACGCGATTATTATGCGGGTATTATGGGTCCTTAGCAACAACAACAATCTCAGTCATATCCATTTAATTAAACGTGTTTTTTAGTCGTCATCACTTTAGTGTACCTATATACATACATATAATTGAAATCAGGAATTTTGTAATAGAGTACTGCTTTTTGCATAGGTACTTTCGATTCTATTTAATAATAGCTAATAAGTTCGCTATCGGAACAAAGCAGCGAATACCATACGACTTAGACTACTACCCAATAGAATCTTATTATATATTATTTCTCTCTCTTTTAATAAAAATGTCATTTGTTACTTATTATTAATAAATACACTGTCTGTAGTTTGAAATAAATTCAGTAAATGCAGTAAATTTTTTTTTGGAAAAATGCTTGGACACGGATATTAACATTTTAAGTTGTGGTATTTTTTATAAAAAACATATTGAAACAAATTAGAGATATGACAATATCGATATTTTTTTTTATTGATACCCTATTCCGCCTATTTAAAGTACGCCTCAGCGTGTGTAAATCCCACTTTCAAAAACGCGCGTATTTTAAAGTTACCATGGCAACATCAACAACCCGTGAAACGTAAAGGCTAAATATGTCAACTTTTTAATTATTGATTTGACAGAATTACCTTTTAACGTCAAATAAAATATTTTTTTAAGCAATACTCAACCAATGTCAACGGTGACAACAATGAATCTTATGTGACAGAGGTATTTTTTGTTCTCCTCATTTTCATGACAACGACAGGTATATCACATCACGAATTCGACCATTTCACTTACTTGCTAAGTTATTATTTCCATTTTTTGTAATATAAATACCAATAAGTGTACCAATAAAAAAAAATAATGTAAAGTATTCGTGGATAACTGGTCTTTAAAATACTTGCTCTATTTCAAGCACTCCGGCTGCGCCGTCGTGCTTGCAAAATCGCGCGTATTTTAAAGACCTTAATATCCACTTATACTTTAATATACTATTTTTAAGCAATATACAATCAATGTCAACGGCGACAACAATGAATCTTATGTGGCAGATTGGAAGTTATTTTTTGTTCTCCTCATTTTCATGACAACGACAGGTATATCACATCACGAATTCGACCATTTCACTTACTTGCTAAGTTATTATTTCCATTTTTTGTAATATAAATACCAATAAGTGTACCAATAAAAAAAAATAATGTAAAGTATTCGTGGATAACTGGTCTTTAAAATACTTGCTCTATTTCAAGCACTCCGGCTGCGCCGTCGTGCTTGCAAAATCGCGCGTATTTTAAAGACCTTAATATCCACTTATACTTTAATATACTATTTTTAAGCAATATACAATCAATGTCAACGGCGACAACAATGAATCTTATGTGGCAGATTGGAAGTTATTTTTTGTTCTCCTCATTTTCATGACAACGACAGGTATATCACATCACGAATTCGACCATTTTACTTACTTGCTAAGTTATTATTTCCATTTTTTGTAATATAAATACCAATAAGTGTACCAATAAAAAAAAATAATGTAAAGTATTCGTGGATAACTGGTCTTTAAAATACTTGCTCTATTTCAAGCACTCCGGCTGCGCCGTCGTGCTTGCAAAATCGCGCGTATTTTAAAGACCTTAATATCCACTTATACTTTAATATACTATTTTTAAGCAATATACAATCAATGTCAACGGCGACAACAATGAATCTTATGTGGCAGATTGGAAGTTATTTTTTGTTCTCCTCATTTTCATGACAACGACAGGTATATCACATCATGAATTCGACCATTTCACTTATTTACTAAGTTATTATTTCCATTTTTGTAATATAAATACCAATAAGTGTACCAATAAAAAAAAAATTATGTATAGTATTCGTGGATAACTGGTCTTTAAAACACTTGCTCTATTTCAAGCACTCCGGCTGTCCCGTCGTGCTTGCAAAATCGCGCGTGTTTTAAAGACCTTAATATCCACTTATACTTTAATATACTAATAAATGGCAACCCTAGTTTTTTATTAGCAATTTTTAAAGTGCATATAAGTTTATACATAAATACCAAATGTCAAATCTTTATTCCTTGTCAAATGTTGAGGAGTTAAAAGAACGAATAAGATATGAGTGTAGGTTAATTTCTTCCATTGAATATCAAACTATAAGAAAGCCATATAAGCAGATTTCCTAAATCTGCTACGTTAAATTCATAGATGGCACAACAATAAAGCGTGTTGATGCAGCCACTAACGACAAGCCTTTTCACTGCTAAATTAAAACATTGTTGCCGCCTGTCTGTTTGACTTGCTGCATAGCCCGGATTTCGGAACGAGCTCGTTCCTTCGATATTTTTTGTGTTGCGTAAAAATATGAGTTAAACTGAAATAAATGTGTAATAAGAACATTGTATGAAAATATTATACATATTACAATTTATTTGCGTTAATGCGTTACATGATATGAGTAACAGTTTTTGGAAGTTACTTTCAGTAAAACTGGTTCTTTCATAATTTAGAATATCCCTAAGTCTTGAAAAGCTCCTTTCAACATCACAGATTGTAACTGGAGCGAAACGAAAATGATTGTACAACTCAGTATTTTAATTTTTTTAGACTTCAACAATATTTGTTAGTTCTAAAAATCCTGGATTTCTTTCCAATATTTTTGGTATAATATACAATCCTAATTTGGCACCAATATCGTTTGGAATAACTTTGAGCTTGTGTATAGATTCTCGAAATACAGTGAAAGAAGTGACTAGAGGGAAATTTTGTGTTTTCAACTATTTAATTAGGTACGTCAGGAAGATCTCCAAAATTTTCAGAAATAAATTCTAAATCAGTTATAAGATTCGGTGCATTTATAAGTTCTTTACTTTTCTTCACACTCAAAGAATCCTCTTGTAAACTGCCAATAACATTTTTATCTACTTTTATTTGTTTAACGTTTAACTCCTAATGCAACGGTAAAATCTTTATGAATTACCCCGGAGTAATCAGCGTACATATTTTTATCAAAAACATACATTCACCTGGAATTGAAAACCTCCTATTTTATTGTCTGTTAAAAATGCTTACATCCTTAAAAAATTCAATAAAATACGATATACGGCAACACCACGACATCACATTAGTGAATTTGAGACATCTGTTGCCGAGGCGCTGCATTAATAACTATAGATTTACGATCAACTCCACAATGGCGGCCAAACCATCTCCAATCCAGTCTAAAACGGTGTTGTCAAGTTTTCTCGAAGATCCGCCATTCTTATAGTTTGATATTCAATGTCCGTATTAAAGTAAGTAGTAATGTAATAAGTTGTGTGTGTAAATAAGTAGGTAGTAAAGTAATTAGAAATGTTTAAAACGAATTTTACTTGCGTTTAGGATGTTGCCGAATAGTCAATGGACAACATTTTGAGCATTTATTGACGAAAAAGTATTAAAGATGGATAGAAGGTTTTTTTTATTTTTAAATTAAATTAATTTTTGTTTGTAAATATCTTATTTATATACTTTAAAAACAGTCAATAAAAAATAGGGTTGCAATTTATAACCCCTTTAGGGGCATATTTTCAAAAAACTAAGAAATAATTATGTATTTCATAATTTGTATTATAGATTATTTCTGCTAAATTTAGAGAAAATATGACAAACTGCTTGCGATAGGCACGATACACCATTTTAAATTAATATTTAATAGAGGTTATATAGGGAGGTTCCACATAAATAAAATGGTTTTTCTTATATTTTTCAAAAATACCTGAACTAAAAAAAAATCGATAAGGGTTACATATTATATGTTTTTGTGGCAAAAATTTGAAGGGTTAGCAGTTTCTGATTTCGCATTTATATAATTTTTTTAAACGTATTGATATTTTTATATTTTTAAAATAAATATGAATAAATAAAGAAATAAAAAAAATATGTATAAATGTGAAATTAGAGTATGGTGAAAAATGCAATCTTACCATTGTCCTACCTTTCTATAAAAAAAAATAATAAAACGCCAATTTTAAGCATTAATTTTTATTCTGAAGAGGCTGAAGACAAAAAAATAATATCAACATGTAACATAAAAATACTAATCAACGGAAAAATATAATATAGTTACTTAGATACAAAAAAAGATTGATATCATGATGTATAAAAAGTAAGTTAAGTTGAAAAATAGTTCCAGAAGTAACGTCTAAATTCATTTCAAAATTCAGCGGTGTGTTGTTTGGAAAAACACTCGGAAAAAGCGATTTTATTTTATTTTCTAGTAACTTTTAAGATTTCTTAAAAAATATACAGGGTGCTTCAAGACAACTGAGCGGCTGGTAACTTTATTTTTTAAATGTACCTAATAACCTGTATACTATTTAATTTTTAAATTCTATGAAAAAAGTATACCTCTGAACTGCATGGTTTACGAGATAATGAGCCTAATGAATAAAAATTAAGCAATTACTGGAAGCAATTACTTTTTAGCAAATGCAATTGCTTGACTAGCAAATGCTATAAGTAAAAGCAATTGCTAGATCTGGATATGACTAAAATTTTGAAGCAATTGCTGCTTTTTTTACAACTCTGTAGACTGTAGCAAATGCTTATTCAACACAAGTTCAGACGTAGCTTATCCACTTGTTCAGATTATAGATTTCATGTTTAGTTTGGTGCCTAATTTGCAAAAGTGTTTACGTAAACACAACAACGTTGGTCTATTTATTTAGTACAATAGTAATCTGTTACGTTTTTGTGGAAAATGGGGAAAGTGATAGTAGTGATGAAGAAATTAAAGACAAGCAATTAATATTCGTTCACAAATTGAAGGAACATAAATAAATCTCTCTGACCACAACCGTTTAGCTTCCACAACAGCTTCAGCACTTGTAGGAAATTTAATAAAAATATTGGCCTTCTCCAAAACTGCATCCATTACAGAAGTGTATGTCTTACAGACAGTAGTTTGGTGAACACCGAGTTCTTCACCTACAGAATTTTGAAAGCCCGGATCCGACAATTTCCGCAGAAACACTTTAATCTTATTTAAAGGCGACAGTGCACCCCCTCGCCTTTCACCAGTATCAGTCAAAAAATAATTTGCCAACCACTTAACATTTTCGCAGCAAAATGGATATAACTTTTTGAAATCATCATATCTGCAATTTTTACGTACACTGTAGATTTTTCTTTTACGGACGTTTATATATTCAGTCATAATTGAAGACACAAATTAAGAGCAACGCATGTGAATGCCGCGGAGAACTCAAGTTGACTGCTACCAAGCAAATGATAGATCAGGGGTCGACCTACCTTAAAAAGTTGAAAGCGATTGCTACGCTAGAATAAGCAGTTCCTTAATTTATTCATCACGTGTTAAGCAAACGATAGCAATTGCTTCTATTTTTTAAGAAAAAGCATTGACAAAAAGCAATTCCTGCACTTTTAAGCGATCGCTGGACGCAAAAGCAATTACTTTAGTTTTTCTTCATTGACTTTTAAGAAGTTACTTCGATTTTATAAGAAAATGCAATCGCTACATTTTTATTCATTAGGCTCAATGACATTTTTAAGCTTTGACAGTCTGTTGCGTTCCGACGGTACGTCATAGAGAAAAAGGCCTTACATGTCCCTATCCTAGTTTCTCATATTCTGTTTACAAATGTCAACTTCCGGTTTAACCGGAACTGTACCGGAAGATAAAAAAATGAAGTTTCTGGTAAATCAGAAGTTGACATTTTCGGATAAAAAATGAAAAAACTAGGATAAGGACATAATAATATAAGGTTTTTCTCTGTGACGTACCATTCGAATGCAACAGATTGTCAAAGTTCAAAAAGGTAATTTTTCTTCAAAAATCAATATATCTCGTAAACTATTAAGGTTAGACGTACCTATACATTCTTTATAAAACAGGCTTGCAATTTGCTTCGTGTTTTTACCTTTTTCATATTTGATATTTAGATTAAATCATGAGAGAAGCGAGACGAGACGAGAGACCCATTTTATCTCGTCTCGTCTCGCAATAACACTAATTTTGAATATTTAACTATCATTTTAAAATTAAAGTGGGCGGATCACATACTACGAATAATTCTTATTACATCGTACAATTCGTATAGAAGATATATAAACATATTTATTTATTTCTTTGCTTTGCTTCCACGTAGCCTCTTAAAGCCCAATTGAAAATAAATTAAGCAGCGTTTCGTAACAATTATAAGAGAATAATTTTGATGACTACGACGTAACAACCATTAGGAATACAAACTTGTTAATTAGTTTCTTCGCTAAATGCCGCTGCCTCTCACTTATTCAGGACAATAATTAAAGAGGTGTATTAATATTAAATACCGCGTGTGCTCATGATACGAATAGGCAATAAAGTTGTTTTTGTGGTGCTTTAAATTCAAATTCCTTTAAATTCAAATTCAAATTCAAATTCCTTTATTCATGTTTAAAATTACAAAAACTTTACATACGTCAATGGGTATTATAATTATTACTATCTATTCTAAACCAATATGGGTACCCAAACTACAATTCTAAAAATTCAACAATTTTACAGTCGAAAAGTAAAACACAGCAGACGGACAGGTAAAAATCAATTAACAAAAACATACAATACAAGTTAGACTCTAAAAGGTAAATATACAATTACAACAGATTAAAAGTTGAGCAATTAATTAATTAATCAGGCAGTTACGGCAAGGGAACATCAAATGTATGATCTAGGAATTCCTGGATGGAGTAAAATGAATGGGTTATTAGATAATTTTTTATAAAGGACTTAAAAGCGGCAATCTCAAGGTTTCTTACAGAAATCGGGAGCTTATTAAAAAAGGTGGGAGCACAGTGCAGCGTCGCGTTCCACGATCTCTGGAGTCGCAAAAACTCAATATGTATATCCTCTCTACCTCGCGTGTTATAATTATGTCTATCACCAACTGGTTGGTAGTTTTTTGAGCCCTTTGCGTCTAATAGACACTCGTATATATACCGCGATGGAATGGTCAGTATCCCTAAATCTCCATACGCGCCCCTGGCATCGGAACGGTAGTCAAGCCCAGCCAGAATCCTCACCGCTCGACGCTGAAGCGCAAACACCCTCCTCATGTGTGCGGAATGTCCCCACGCCAGCAGAGCATAGCAACAGACGGACTGCACGAGAGCATGAAAAGCCATCAGACATACGCCCGAATCAACCACCTTCGAGAGCTGCCGTATAGGCGTTGAGCCAGAGGGCATGTGCGGTTTCATTTCTGGGGAGTAAATGTAACCTACAAATTTAGATTCGTCATGAAGGTAGGATAAATGTTTGGTATGATACTTTGTAAAATTCGGTAGCTTAGTGACGTTATGACGTCACAAAGATGGCTGCCGGACGAAAATGCTAATTAAACATTTCAAGTCTGGTTTCATTTTTGTGGAGTGAAGGTATCATACAAATTTTGATTCAGCATAGAGCCAGGATTATTGTTAGGTATGATACTTTGTAAAATTCGGTAGCTTAGTGACGTTATGGCGTCACAAAGATGGCTGCCGGACGAAAATCCTAATTAAACATTTCAAGTCTGGTTTCATTTTTGTGGAGTGAAGGTATCATACAAATTTTGATTCAGCATAGAGCCAGGATTATTGTTTGGGATGATACTTTGTAAAATTCGGTAGTTTAGTGACAGAATAATGACACAAAGATGGTCGCCGAGCACCTGATATCGGTCTTGTTATTCCAATTTGCCTATAATAAACTTTTGCCAACAAAACTTGCAAACCTTTACGGATCTAAAAAAAAACGAAAACGTATAAAAGTAAATGAAAAGGAACTAATTCTGAAAGCAGATACAGGCTTGTTTGCTCACATGGCAATTGTTGCTCAACGCAGAGAGCTTGATATGAGAACTGTTTTATCACATCCACTGAGACCTCTACCATGGGTTTTAGCAGCAACCGATGGAACAATAAGAAAAACTAATAAAGCTAAACTATTTGAACTGTTAATTGAGAACTTCCCTCTAGCTGAAGTACTACCGGAAAATGCTACATATGTTATCGATGGAATGGCCTTAGTACAACAATTAGTTAAAGTCCCAAACACTTTTGGACTCCTAGCTGATAAATTATTTTCCAGAATTGTTCGAGCAGCGTATTCACGAATCGATATGGTTTTTGATACGTACAGAAGTATGTCAATAAAGAATGTTGAGAGACTGCAACGAGGAAAGACGTCTGAAGCGCGTAATTTTTCTAGCATTAAAGCAGCCCATCCTATAACCAAATGGAGACAATTCCTAACAGTCTCTTAAAATAAATCGGAGCTTATCAAATTTTTGACGCACGAGTGGCAACAACCGAAATACACTAACCGGTTGGGGTCCAAAATTATGTTTGTGACGTGTGAAGAACGCCGTTACCAAGTAACATCAAGTAATGCAACAGAAGTAACATCATTGCATTCTTCCCACGAAGAAGGAGATACACGTTTGTTGCTCCACGCACATCATGCAGCAAAATCTGGGTTTAGAGATGTAATTATTCACTGTGATGATACTGATATCGCTGTTATAACACTACATACCATACCTACCTTTAATCAACTAGGATGCAATATCTTTCTAAGAAAGGGAACTATCAATCGGCTGAAGTACTTTAATATGAACGAAATGTTTGAAGAAATAGGTGAAGATATGTGTTTAGCATTACCAGGTTTGCACGCCTTCACCGGCTGCGACACAGTGAGTGCGTTTGCAGGAAAAGGAAAAGCTACAGCGTTAAAGGTCGTGCGTAAAGACAAAGAATTTGCAAGTGCCATGTCGAAGCTGGGAGAAACTGTAGGTGTATCTGACGAAACAAAGATAGTTCTCGAGGCATTCGTATGTAGGCTCTATAGCAACACTACTAAAATCACAAGTGTCAACGAGCTAAGGTACATTTTATTTTGTAGCAAGCAAGGTAACATTGAGTCGCACAATCTTCCTCCATGTCAGAACACACTTCATAAACATATATCAAGAGCCAATTTTCAAGCAATGCTTTGGAAGAAGGCACTAGATCCACAGCCAGACATTCCATCACCTGAAGGTCTTGGATGGTCACTTTAAACAGAGAGTGACGGTAATTCTATATTACATATCGATTGGATGAGTTGTGCGCCAGCACCTCTTGCTGTTCTTGAATTATTGTCATGTTCATGCAAGAAAGATTGTGAACCGAACACATGTTGCTGTATTAAAAATTCATTGAAATGCACGGATACCTGTAAAATTCAGGTTTGCAGTAACTATTCGCAACCAGATCATGTTCTCGAAGCTTCATCCGACTCAGACGCCGATTCAGACGATAAATAATTATTGTTTCTTTTAAATATAAATATACCTATATTATCTGTACAATGTTATATACTTACCTAATAATATTAATATAATAATGTATAATATAATGACAATGCATTTTCATTTTAAATTAAATTTAAGATTTATGTTTCAATTCGAATTTGTTAAACAGAATTAAGTAAATACAAAGTCTATATTTATAGGATTAAATTTTAAATAAAGCAATATCGTGAAAACCGCCTAGCCGCCATCTTAGCTATCAAATTTTACAAAGTATTATCCAAATCATTGATCCTGTCTTTATGTTTGATTAAAGCTTGTATGATACTGTAAGTCCTCACAAGTTAAACTTGACCTTAAAATGGTATACTACGATTTCCACCCGGCGGCCATCTTTGTGACGTCGTAATGTAACTAATCTACCGAATATTACATAGTATCATTCCAAACGTTGATCCTGGTTTAATGCTGAATCAATTTTTGTGAGATACTTCCACTCCTTACAAACGAAACCAGACTTAAAATGGTTAATTACAATTTTCGCCCGGCGGCCATCTTTGTGACGTCATAACGCCACTAAGCTACCGAATTTTACAAAGTATCATACCAAACATTTATCCTACCTACATGACAACTCTAAATTTGTAGGTTACGTTTACTCCCCAGAGAGGAAACCAAACTGCCCATTTTTGGCCACTTGGCTCAACGCCTAGGCGTTGAGCCAGAGGGCATGTGCGGTTTCATTTCTGGGGAGTAAATGTAACCTACAAATTTAGATTCGTCATGAAGGTAGGATAAATGTTTGGTATGATACTTTGTAAAATTCGGTAGCTTAGTGACGTTATGACGTCACAAAGATGGCTGCCGGACGAAAATGCTAATTAAACATTTCAAGTCTGGTTTCATTTTTGTGGAGTGAAGGTATCATACAAATTTTGATTCAGCATAGAGCCAGGATTATTGTTAGGTATGATACTTTGTAAAATTCGGTAGCTTAGTGACGTTATGGCGTCACAAAGATGGCTGCCGGACGAAAATCCTAATTAAACATTTCAAGTCTGGTTTCATTTTTGTGGAGTGAAGGTATCATACAAATTTTGATTCAGCATAGAGCCAGGATTATTGTTTGGGATGATACTTTGTAAAATTCGGTAGTTTAGTGACAGAATAATGACACAAAGATGGTCGCCGAGCACCTGATATCGGTCTTGTTATTCCAATTTGCCTATAATAAACTTTTGCCAACAAAACTTGCAAACCTTTACGGATCTAAAAAAAAACGAAAACGTATAAAAGTAAATGAAAAGGAACTAATTCTGAAAGCAGATACAGGCTTGTTTGCTCACATGGCAATTGTTGCTCAACGCAGAGAGCTTGATATGAGAACTGTTTTATCACATCCACTGAGACCTCTACCATGGGTTTTAGCAGCAACCGATGGAACAATAAGAAAAACTAATAAAGCTAAACTATTTGAACTGTTAATTGAGAACTTCCCTCTAGCTGAAGTACTACCGGAAAATGCTACATATGTTATCGATGGAATGGCCTTAGTACAACAATTAGTTAAAGTCCCAAACACTTTTGGACTCCTAGCTGATAAATTATTTTCCAGAATTGTTCGAGCAGCGTATTCACGAATCGATATGGTTTTTGATACGTACAGAAGTATGTCAATAAAGAATGTTGAGAGACTGCAACGAGGAAAGACGTCTGAAGCGCGTAATTTTTCTAGCATTAAAGCAGCCCATCCTATAACCAAATGGAGACAATTCCTAACAGTCTCTTAAAATAAATCGGAGCTTATCAAATTTTTGACGCACGAGTGGCAACAACCGAAATACACTAACCGGTTGGGGTCCAAAATTATGTTTGTGACGTGTGAAGAACGCCGTTACCAAGTAACATCAAGTAATGCAACAGAAGTAACATCATTGCATTCTTCCCACGAAGAAGGAGATACACGTTTGTTGCTCCACGCACATCATGCAGCAAAATCTGGGTTTAGAGATGTAATTATTCACTGTGATGATACTGATATCGCTGTTATAACACTACATACCATACCTACCTTTAATCAACTAGGATGCAATATCTTTCTAAGAAAGGGAACTATCAATCGGCTGAAGTACTTTAATATGAACGAAATGTTTGAAGAAATAGGTGAAGATATGTGTTTAGCATTACCAGGTTTGCACGCCTTCACCGGCTGCGACACAGTGAGTGCGTTTGCAGGAAAAGGAAAAGCTACAGCGTTAAAGGTCGTGCGTAAAGACAAAGAATTTGCAAGTGCCATGTCGAAGCTGGGAGAAACTGTAGGTGTATCTGACGAAACAAAGATAGTTCTCGAGGCATTCGTATGTAGGCTCTATAGCAACACTACTAAAATCACAAGTGTCAACGAGCTAAGGTACATTTTATTTTGTAGCAAGCAAGGTAACATTGAGTCGCACAATCTTCCTCCATGTCAGAACACACTTCATAAACATATATCAAGAGCCAATTTTCAAGCAATGCTTTGGAAGAAGGCACTAGATCCACAGCCAGACATTCCATCACCTGAAGGTCTTGGATGGTCACTTTAAACAGAGAGTGACGGTAATTCTATATTACATATCGATTGGATGAGTTGTGCGCCAGCACCTCTTGCTGTTCTTGAATTATTGTCATGTTCATGCAAGAAAGATTGTGAACCGAACACATGTTGCTGTATTAAAAATTCATTGAAATGCACGGATACCTGTAAAATTCAGGTTTGCAGTAACTATTCGCAACCAGATCATGTTCTCGAAGCTTCATCCGACTCAGACGCCGATTCAGACGATAAATAATTATTGTTTCTTGTAAATATAAATATACCTATATTATCTGTACAATGTTATATACTTACCTAATAATATTAATATAATAATGTATAATATAATGACAATGCATTTTCATTTTAAATTAAATTTAAGATTTATGTTTCAATTCGAATTTGTTAAACAGAATTAAGTAAATACAAAGTCTATATTTATAGGATTAAATTTTAAATAAAGCAATATCGTGAAAACCGCCTAGCCGCCATCTTAGCTATCAAATTTTACAAAGTATTATCCAAATCATTGATCCTGTCTTTATGTTTGATTAAAGCTTGTATGATACTGTAAGTCCTCACAAGTTAAACTTGACCTTAAAATGGTATACTACGATTTCCACCCGGCGGCCATCTTTGTGACGTCGTAATGTAACTAATCTACCGAATATTACATAGTATCATTCCAAACGTTGATCCTGGTTTAATGCTGAATCAATTTTTGTGAGATACTTCCACTCCTTACAAACGAAACCAGACTTAAAATGGTTAATTACAATTTTCGCCCGGCGGCCATCTTTGTGACGTCATAACGCCACTAAGCTACCGAATTTTACAAAGTATCATACCAAACATTTATCCTACCTACATGACAACTCTAAATTTGTAGGTTACGTTTACTCCCCAGAGAGGAAACCAAACTGCCCATTTTTGGCCACTTGGCTCAACGCCTAGTAGTAAGTACACTGCCCTTGATACTCTCGAACAAATGAAAGGAGCAATCAAGCGAAAAATATAGGGAAAATATCTTCTTTTGTGGTTCAAAAAATAAGAATTCCAACGATTTTAATCGGTTCACTTATATCAAAAGCGAGAGAAATATAAATTCTAAAATTCCAAGCTGCATCAACTAATTCATAATAATAATAATAATAGATAAATATTTTCATAATATTATATTTCTAAGAGAAAATTATTATTGTGTCAATAATTTAACAGTTGGTACATACACAGGTAGAGGTGCGGCGATTCTGTGGAAATTAATTTGTCGAGAAAATTTTACAAATAATCGCTTCTTAACATAGTATAAAACAAAGTCGCTATCGCCCGTCTGTCCCTATAACCCTATATGTGCTTAAATCTTTAAAACTAGGCAACGGATTTTGAAGCGGTTTTTAGTATTGAAAATACTACTGGGATCGTTTTTAGGCAAACTTTGCATTGGTGTCGCGGTGTCGCGACCCAACACCGCAATATCTCGAGCGGTCTTGTTTGTAGCATAATACTCTGATAGTACTTGTATTGGTAAATATAAATATGAATAACAGCGTAAAATCGGCAAGTAAATAAAATAATGTTTAGTTTTAGTTTGTGTTTTAAAGAATGCCGTAATAGTTTTGTTAAAAAGTGTTTTATTGAGATAAGTTATATAATTATGTATATATTTGTGTTTTGAAGACTGCCATAATAATTTTGTTAAATAAGGTAAGTTCACGTTATTTAAATCGGAATATTATATCGAAAAAAAAAGAGTGGGAGGCGAAAAGTGGGAGCACAATAATTGCATATACAGGGTCCGCCCAAATTTGGTTAACAAATGGGATAATTTTTTTATTATTGATTTCTCAGAAAATGTAATTGTACATAAAAGTTTTGCATCTTGAGTAAATCATTTTGACGTATTCAAATCTTCTGTGGCATATACAGGGTGAATATAAAATAGAAAAATATGACGTCAGTGACTCAAAAATTTAAATAAAGTTTTTTTCTAGTGCTAATAGTTTTCAAGAAAAGTCAAGTTAAAAATCAAATTTTTGCTCTTATTGAAGTTTTACACTTTTCATATTAACTGTTAATATTGTAGCAATTTCAATTTGTCTCCTTGTTTAGATTCAAATTATCCTACCTTATCGGACCAAATTGCATTCCTCCTTTTTCCATTTTTAAGTTTTGTAATATAAGTATTCCAATTAAATTAAACTTCTCTTCGTTTACCATGTTAATAATTATTATTCTTTTCATTAATTTAAATGCAAATAAATAAACCTGTTGGGATGTCAGAATTTAGGGTTAGAATTCCACAGAGGAAGTTTCGTCGAAGCTACCAGTGGCAGTGGTTCTGCGTGAGACGTTCCGGGTGGTTTATTCCAAATTTTAAAATGCCGAAGGGCGTATTCCTTTCACATACTAGGAAGTAAATTGTTAATTTTGTTGTAAGCAATGATAAGCATGCTCTCGTCGTAACAATTTGTACTGAGGGTTATACTACTAAGTTTGTGGGCTTTGACGATCTATTTACCTTTGTCATAGTTTGGTGACTAACCATTTCGTGGTATATGCTCTGTAGCTGAGGCCAGCCGAAAGGAATACACCATCTTTAGAGACAGATCTAACTGTCAAAAAGGGTTCTGGTCCAAAGGATCCTCTGGTCCAAGGGGGACTGACGGAAGACGGAAGTTCTTTTTTGAGCCAGCTGTGAACCGAAAAGGTCGATTAACCTATTTCCTAAGGTTGCACGTTTTTGATAAAAATGGCCATGTGGCTTCACAGCCCTTTTAGAGGTAAGTCTAGGTCACGGTACGCCTAATTCCTCTTCGAGACTTGCTGAATATTGCATTTATTTTATGATTTATTTCTAATAAACTCTTATCGTTTATTTTTAGGGTTATTCTTCAACTTCTGTTGTTTTTTTACCTCCTCTTGATTTTGGCTTTAACTTAAGCTAAGTGGAGGGATAAAGCATTCTCAGTTGTATGTCTGTCTAAGGGTATTGTCCAAGTCCATGTCTGGTAATTCTGCAACTGTCCGGTGACGTCCGTAACCTGAGGGAGGTGCAAATGAATTAGAACCTTTCTTCGAAACCAAGTGAAAATGGTTGGAGCCTGCATTAAGACAGGAGATCTTTGTATTCCTTAGCTGCTGACAAGGGACGTTTAAAAAAAAAAACAAAGGAAACTGTACTCATCAGGTACCATCGTATCGGTTTTTATGAAGGTTAAATTCATTTCTCAGAACAAATTTATACCGAGAGTGTACACAAACTTTACTATATTTTCTATAAAATTTTCTTTCCTTCATTATTTAAACCTTTTAATTTGATTTATAAGTAAATGTAAAGCAATCTCGACAGATTTATATCTTTGATTTTACTGATTTAATTTCAGGTAGGTAGGTATTACAAGGTTCATGAATCTGGTTTTACCCCGCATTACAACCATTTAATTAAATGACTTAGTTATAAGAAAACCTTGTCTAGATGCGCTAAACTTATTTTATTCAAAGTTACATCTTTACTTTTATATGTTACAAATCATATAACTTAATTCAAATTTCAAAATTCAAACTTATCATTAAAAATGTGTTTAATAAACCTCCAGGTTACATGTTACATGTTTAAATTTGTGTTTTATTGAATAGTTTTCCAATAATAACAACAGACTACTTTTTCCCAATTTAGCCTCAATAAATTGTGGTGGCGCCCTCTATTGCAGAAGGGAAGAAAGGTAAGCAACCGAACTACGACCTAGCTCTCGCTATATAGCTGCCGTCAGCCTGTGATACTCTTGCATTCACTTACTTTTTATTTAATACGTCACAGTAGAAAAATAGCGCCCAATAACGTGGGGCCTTTTAAAACTTTCTTCCTTTTATTTTTCTTAAATTTTGAATACTATATTGGAAAACGATTCAATAATTATTATTTCTTCTACAGTACTCTCTAACATTTGTTTGGTTAAGCGCAAGCTGGTAACCTATGCTTAGATGCAGATTTCACTTTTCTTGATTTTGGTTAATATGATATATTGTATTGGGGTTGATACTTTATGAATTTATATTTTGAAGCTTTGGTAAGGTGAACCATATGGTAATAGTTACACTTTTAGAGTATTGGAAAGCAGTTTTATGATTCAAATATTTAGTATTTTGTTTTGGTATTTCACTTTTTGTGGAGGCAGAATCAGCTGTTAGCTCCTTTTATTTGGTTTTATAGTGTGGCTTATTTTGGGTAAAGTATTTGTTTAAATTTAGTACCCCATATTACATTGCTCCGTTAACTGAAATATTAGTAACGAGTAGGTTTTACTGAACTATTTTGATTTTTGACTTTAACACTCAAGTGCTTTTCTTTACCATAGTTGGGAATAAGTATAATTGGATTAGGACCTTATTGTTCTGAAATAATGATATAGCAATATTAATTTGATATACAGAGTGTCATAAATTCGTATGACATTTGACTCGAACTACTCGAGTGATATTTTATTCAACTTCTACTGGAATCCTACCTTCTATATAGTGTCATAACTGAATTTTGAAGCAAATTTAAAAAAAAAAATTAATACTGTACAGGGTGTCTCAAAAGTGGTGACTTGAATTTATTCCACTTAATTCTAAATTTTCATTTATAGACTTAGCTGACTTTAGCTTGCAACTGTATGACATTTTTTTTATCCCCTAATGTACAGAGTGGTCTTCAAAAAAGCTTAGACTTATAAAAATAACTTGAAAATTTTTTTTTTATTTCATAATTTGATTTAAATCTGTTTAGACTTGTGTTATTGATTTATTTATTTTTGACTTTAACCTACAGGGTGGTCCAAGTGGATTGGTAAGGTATTTTGATTAAATTTGATCGTTTCTTATTTTAAGACAGGGTAAAGTAAACACTTGATTATCTTTTAATATTTGGTAGTTATTTTTGATTAGTGCGCCGTAAACCACATTTTAATTTTTATCATGGCAGAAATTTTTCAACCAAACCATTTATTAGATTCGGAACTGGTTTATGAACTAGCGATTCGTGGCATAGAGTCTAATCGTCCTGTGGCAGATAAACGCAAAATTTTGAGAAGACTTTTGGGAAAAGAGCAAGCTAGCGGAAAGTTTGAAATTATCGATGGACTTGTAAATAATTTAAATTTTAGAACTGAGGCGGTTGAAGTAGAAGCAACTACACAATCAATTAAAGAAATTATAGCAGATTTTGAGGGTAGTGCAACTGATTCGACATTTTTAAGAGTAAAGTCTAGATTAACTCATTTAGCAGGTAGAATTGGTCGGTTACATTGTCAGGTAGATAATGAAGACGCTAAAAATTATAAGCGGGAAGCCCATGCTTCATGTTTAGTGTTGGAAGCTGACTTGTACGACAGCATTAAAGATTCGGCTAGTACTAGTTCTGCAAATTTTTCCATTCCTCAAACACCAATTATAAATGTTGCACCACCTATTGTAAACTGCTCGGGTAATATTCCAGCTATAGGCGATTGGCAAGTTAAATTTAACGGGGACGCAAAAAATCTTTATAACTTTTTGGAACGAGTAACTGAACTCGCAGAGTCTCGTAAAGTCAAGTCGGAAGACTTATTTATATCAGCTGCTGAACTTTTTGTAGGTGATGCCTTTGTCTGGTACAGAAGTGTAAAGAGTACGGTTAATAGTTGGGATTCTTTAGTAGCTAAGCTAAAGACAGACTTTTTGCATTCTGATATAGAAGATGAGTTATGGAGTCAGATAAAGCATCGTAAACAAAAGCGAAATGAATCAGTCGCAGTTTTTGTGGCTCACTTAGAAGTTTTGTTCGCTAGATTAGTTCATACACCAGCCGAAGTAACTAAAGTTAAAAACATTCGTCAAAATTTATTGCCTGACTATATTACCCAATTAGCTTTGGCAGATATTCCCACAGTGCAAGATTTAGTTAAACTTTGTAGAAAACTTGAAGAAGCTTCTTATCTTAAAAATAAAAATCATGTTGCTAATGAGTTATCAGAATTAAGTTTTTCAGATTCTTCAAATAAAAATAAATTTAATAAAAATGGTAATTACAATAAAAATAAATATGACAATTCTTATAAAAATAGAAGTAAGCCAAAGGATAATTTAAATAACCCAGGTAGTTCTAATGTTGATATTCCTGTTTCTAATTCTGGATTAAGAGGTAATTCAGTAAATAATAATAATAGTAACAGTAATAAAACTCAAGGTAATATAGTCTGTTGGAATTGTCAAATGCCAAATCACACATTTCAGAGTTGTAGGTTAAAGCGTAGTATATTTTGTTTTAAATGTGGATTACGGGGTGTTAAGTTAAACAATTGCACTAACTGTTCAAAAAACTTGTAAAGAAGATGTATCATCGAGGCAGGTACATCACATATAATACTGCAGCCTCAGCTACCAGCAATAATTTTAGTCGTTTTAGTGAACCTGATTGGGATAAATGGCTCAAAATAGTTTCAGATTTTTATAAAGATTGTTCAAGCAATGAAATTTCTCCCTTGCTTATTAAAAAGCAAATGGATAATCGTCCTTATGTTTCGGTAAAATTGTTTGACCAAGATATTACAGTTTTGTTGGATTCTGGAGCTACAGCTTCTGTTGTAGGCACCAAGGGTCTAGATATTTTGAGACATTTTGATTTAAAGATAAATTCAGTAAATTTAAAGAATATATGTACAGCTGATGGAACTCAGAAAAATGTTGAAGGTTCAGTTGATTTGCCTATAGTTATAGGAAATTGTTGTCAATTAGTTACAGTTTTGGTGGTACCTTCATTACCACATAGTTTTATCTTTGGATGTGATTTTGCCAAACAGTTTAAAATTTCGGTCGATTTTAAAAATAATTCTTGGCAAGTACAAGCTAATTTAGCAAATTCGGTAGTACCTACAGTCGAGAATTATTCAAATTTTACTTTGGAACCGTTATGTTCATTAGATGACCTTTCTCGTATAGAACGCAGTAAAGCTGATAATGTTATTGCTTCCTTTAATAGTATTAGTAGTAAAGATCGGTTAGGTAGAACTAATAAGTTGACATTGACAATCGACACGGGTGATGCTCCACCATTCCATAAAAAACAATATCCAATGTCACCGTATATGTCTCAAGTGCTGAATAAAGAATTAGATGAAATGTTAAACCTAGGGGTCGTATCGCCTTCTCATAGTCCGTGGTCTTCTCCGGTACTTTTGGTTAAAAAATCTAATGGAGAATTTAGATTTGTCTTTGATGGCAGATTTTTGAATAATATAACAAGATTTGACTCGTATGCCTTGCCTAGCATAGATAAGATCCTAAGTTTGTTACGTAACGCAAAATATATTTCATCTATTGATTTGAGAAAAGCATTTTGGCAGATTCCGTTAGATGAAAGTTCCAAGGACAAAACTACATTTAATGTTCCGGGGCGCGGTTCGTTTAGATTTAATACAGTTCCTTTCGGATTAATTAACGCAGCGCAGGCACAACAACGCTTAGCAGACGCTATTTTTGGTTCTAAATATGAACCGTTTGTTTTTACATATCTTGACGATATATTAATTTGTAGTCCTGATTTTGATCATCATGTAAAATTATTAGGTGAGGTTAAAGAGAGATTAAAGGAAGCGAATCTTACGGTGAATTTAGAAAAGTGCGATTTTTTTAAAACTAGCTTAAAGTTCTTAGGTTATATAGTAGGATCCAATAGTTTGCGTACTGATCCAGACAAAATTGCTTGTATGGTAAATTATCCAAGACCAAAAAATGCCACTGAAGTTAAGAGGTTTGTTGGATTATGTTCTTGGTATAGGCGTTTTATAGATAATTTCTCTAGTTTAATGTCGCCCATCAATGATCTTCTTAAAGGTCGCAGGAAGAGTCAACCAATTACTTGGACGAATGCTGCAGAAGCTTCTTTTGTTAAGATCAAGGAACTTTTAGTTTCCTCCCCTATTTTGTCTCAACCTGATTTTGGCAAGCCTTTTATCATAACTTCAGATGCCAGCTTGACAGGTGTAGGAGGTGCGCTGTCACAGATTATTGATGATGAAGAACATGTCATTGCATATGCTAGTAGGTCACTTTCTAAAGCAGAGAGAAATTACTCCGTTGTGGAACGCGAATGTCTTGGGGTTTTGTTTTGTTTAGACAAGTTTAGGATGTACATTGAAGGTGCTCCAAAGTTCAAAATCATAACGGATTGCTATTCTCTTTTGTGGCTTAATAATATGAAAAATCCTACTGGTAAGTTAGCTCGTTGGAGTGTGCGTTTGCGGCAACATAATTTTGAGTTAGTACACAGACGAGGTGTGGACAACGTTGTGGCTGATGCTTTAAGTAGAATTCCTCCACCAGACGATCAAGAAGATTTGCCTGTTGTTTCATTAATAAATCCTTTTAGTGTTGATATTGACCGTATTGATCCCTGGTACAGTGGACTTCGAGAAAAAATTATCCAGTCACCAGATAAGTATACCCAATGGAAAGTAGAAGATGATTTCGTTCTTAAGTTCATTCCGAATAAGCTTCCAATGGATACTAACATTCCCGAATGGAAAATTCTAGTACCAAATCCACAAATTTCTGAAGTCATTGAACATTGTCATTGTCCACCAACTTCTGGTCATTTTGGTTTTTTTAAGACTCTTAATAGGGTTCAGGATTTTTATTATTGGCCAAAGATGAGGCGTGATGTTTTGAAGTTTGTTAAATCTTGTTTAGTTTGTGGTGCACAAAAGGTAGCAAACACTACTCGTATGGGACTTATGGGAAAGGAGAAGAAAGTGGATCTTCCGTTCCAATGTATAGCTGCTGATTTAATGGGACCCTTTCCAAGGTCAAAAAAGGGACACAAATGGCTTTTAGTTATAGCAGATTGGTTCACAAAGTACACTCTTTTATTTCCTCTACGTAGTTCAAAATATTCTTATATTGAAAATATTATGGAAAATAAAGTGTTTTTAGTGTTTGGGTGTCCGGAAACTCTAATTTGCGATAATGGACCTCAATTCAATTGTAGTGGTCTAAAGAACTTATGTAAAAAGTATGAGGTACAAATTAGGTATAACGCTTTGTATTCTGCACAATGTAATTTTGTCGAACGTAATAATAGAACAGTTGGTACCGCCATTCGTAGTTATATAAATGCTCACAACGATTGGGATACGAATATTTCGAAAATACAACAAGCAATAAATACCTCAAAACATGAAGTTACTCACTTTACTCCTGCTTTTCTTACTTTCGGTAGACATCCTCCTTTGTCGGGCAAGTTTTATACCCAATCGGCGGAAGATAAAGCTAAAGACGTCGAAATTGTTCCGGGAGATGGCGATTCATATGCTAAGAATATCCTGGGTCTTAGAGATATTTTTGTAGATGTTAAAAACAGGATTCACGCTGCCTATGAGCGGAACTCTAAAGCGTATAATCTTAGAAAGCGCGATGTTTCATTTAATCAGGGTGATCGTGTTTGGCGAAAAAATCATGTTTTGTCTAACGCAGCAAATCAGTTTATGGCAAAATTAGCTCCAAAGTATATCCTTTCTATAGTGCATAAAAAGATTTCTAATTTAGTTTATGAACTTAAAAATGTTGATGGTTCTAAGGCTGGTAAATGGCATATTAAAGACCTCAAAAAATATGACGGTACTGACCTGGAAACTTCAGATCAGGATTCTCTCGATTCGGACTAATTAGTATATATCTAGGGAAAATGTTAGTTTTTATTATTTTAAGTTTGAGATTCACCTTTCTCTTAAAACTTAAGAATTTGTATTTTTGGCAGGCTAACATTTTTTAATACTAGAAATTTTGATTTTGACATTTAGAGAAATTTTGGTTACTAAGATTATCTATATGCTGATAATTTAGTATTTATGATTTAACTGTTTTCTTGACCTTTTGATTTCTCCACCTGCTGTTATATTTATTTAAGGCTGTGGAGGCAGTTATTATTATTATATTTCACTTTTGTAGTCGCTATTGGCGATGATTATATTTTTTGGTAGTGATTTGTATTTTCTTGTGATATTTGTGTAGACGTACGCTAATAATATCACTAGTTTTATTACTTCGATAATTAATTAGAATACGGTCACGTATATTTTGAGTATTTGGTTTACGAAGTTTACTCAATATAGATTATATTGATCTGTAAGTTCAAATTTCCCCTTTTATTTTTTTAGCCCTTGGGAACGTTCCTTTTCACTTTTCTTTTCCTTGTATAATTTACGGTGATTTATCAATCCTTGTTGGCCACAAGGGGTAATCATTCAGACCTCCTGCTTGTGTTGATCCACAGCTGATTTAATTTCTTTGCATCTGTTTTTTTTTGATAGACTTTCCCGATTTTGTCTTTATCGATTTTGTCTTACCGATCTTGTCTTACCAATTTTGTCCCTTCTTACAGGCGGGTGATACACGCAGTTATCGAATGCCAAAATATCCAGAGAGCAGAGTTGTTTCATATACTATTTCCCTTTTTGTTTATTAAAAAATTCATAAAAAATAGTCTATAAGGGATATAGCCTATTTTATTTTCGGAGGGGGATAATGTAGCAATTTCAATTTGTCTCCTTGTTTAGATTCAAATTATCCTACCTTATCGGACCAAATTGCATTCCTCCTTTTTCCATTTTTAAGTTTTGTAATATAAGTATTCCAATTAAATTAAACTTCTCTTCGTTTACCATGTTAATAATTATTATTCTTTTCATTAATTTAAATGCAAATAAATAAACCTGTTGGGATGTCAGAATTTAGGGTTAGAATTCCACAGAGGAAGTTTCGTCGAAGCTACCAGTGGCAGTGGTTCTGCGTGAGACGTTCCGGGTGGTTTATTCCAAATTTTAAAATGCCGAAGGGCGTATTCCTTTCACATACTAGGAAGTAAATTGTTAATTTTGTTGTAAGCAATGATAAGCATGCTCTCGTCGTAACAATTTGTACTGAGGGTTATACTACTAAGTTTGTGGGCTTTGACGATCTATTTACCTTTGTCATAGTTTGGTGACTAACCATTTCGTGGTATGCTCTGTAGCTGAGGCCAGCCGAAAGGAATACACCATCTTTAGAGACAGATCTAACTGTCAAAAAGGGTTCTGGTCCAAGGGGGACTGACGGAAGTTCTTTTTTGAGCCAGCTGTGAACCGAAAAGGTCGATTAACCTATTTCCTAAGGTTGCACGTTTTTGATAAAAATGGCCATGTGGCTTCACAGCCCTTTTAGAGGTAAGTCTAGGTCACGGTACGCCTAATTCCTCTTCGAGACTTGCTGAATATTGCATTTATTTTATGATTTATTTCTAATAAACTCTTATCGTTTATTTTTAGGGTTATTCTTCAACTTCTGTTGTTTTTTTACCTCCTCTTGATTTTGGCTTTAACTTAAGCTAAGTGGAGGGATAAAGCATTCTCAGTTGTATGTCTGTCTAAGGGTATTGTCCAAGTCCATGTCTGGTAATTCTGCAACTGTCCGGTGACGTCCGTAACCTGAGGGAGGTGCAAATGAATTAGAACCTTTCTTCGAAACCAAGTGAAAATGGTTGGAGCCTGCATTAAGACAGGAGATCTTTGTATTCCTTAGCTGCTGACAAGGGACGTTTAAAAAAAAAAACAAAGGAAACTGTACTCATCAGGTACCATCGTATCGGTTTTTATGAAGGTTAAATTCATTTCTCAGAACAAATTTATACCGAGAGTGTACACAAACTTTACTATATTTTCTATAAAATTTTCTTTCCTTCATTATTTAAACCTTTTAATTTGATTTATAAGTAAATGTAAAGCAATCTCGACAGATTTATATCTTTGATTTTACTGATTTAATTTCAGGTAGGTAGGTATTACAAGGTTCATGAATCTGGTTTTACCCCGCATTACAACCATTTAATTAAATGACTTAGTTATAAGAAAACCTTGTCTAGATGCGCTAAACTTATTTTATTCAAAGTTACATCTTTACTTTTATATGTTACAAATCATATAACTTAATTCAAATTTCAAAATTCAAACTTATCATTAAAAATGTGTTTAATAAACCTCCAGGTTACATGTTACATGTTTAAATTTGTGTTTTATTGAATAGTTTTCCAATAATAACAACAGACTACTTTTTCCCAATTTAGCCTCAATAAATTGTGGTGGCGCCCTCTATTGCAGAAGGGAAGAAAGGTAAGCAACCGAACTACGACCTAGCTCTCGCTATATAGCTGCCGTCAGCCTGTGATACTCTTGCATTCACTTACTTTTTATTTAATACGTCACAATATGGCTGTTTCACTTTTTAAATTTTTAAAATTTTTGAGTCACTGACGTAATATTTTTCTATTTTATATTCACCCTGTATATGCCACAGAAGATTTGACTACGTCAAAATGATTTACTCAAGATGCAAAACTTTTATGTAGAATAAAATTTTCTGAGAAATCAATAAAAAATTATCCCATTTGTTAATCAAATTTGGGCGGACCCTGTAGAATTAAAGAACATTTTTTAAACTTTTACAAAATACAAATTCAAATTAGATTGTGGGCTTTAATTATTTTCTATATAGGTATGTATAGGTGGTAAATGTGGTCTGAAAAAAAGAAAACACAATTTTTAGTACTTGATAAAACTAAACAAATTATTTATCTCAATTACAGTGGCGGTGCAAGACCTACCAAAAAAGAAATAGGTGTTTCTGAAAAATAATGAAAACAACAGAAAATAATCTCATGAAACTATAATTATATTTATTATAATGCCTAATATTATAATGCCAATATTATTATAATGCCAAAGTCAAACAGCATGGAGAAAAGAGAGTGGGATAATTTTTTTTATTATTAATTTCTTAGAAAATGTTATTGTACATAAAAGTTTTGCATCTTGAGTAAATCATTTGGACGTATTCAAATCTTCTGTGGCATATACAGGGTAAATATAAAATAGAAAAATATGACGTCAGTGACTCAAAATTTTTTAAAAATTTAAAAACTGAAACAGCCATATTAAAGAACTAATAAATCCAAGATAAAAAGTTTAATAATGTTTTTTTCTAGTGCTAATAGTTTTCAGAAAAGTAAAGTTAAAAATAAAATTTTTGCCCTTATTGAGTTTTTACACTTTTCATATTAACTTTACATATTAACTGTTAATATGGCCGTTTCAGTTTTAAAATTTTTTTGAGTCACTGATGTCATATTTTTCTATTTTATATTCACCCTGTATATGCCACAGAAGATATGAATACGTCAAAATGATTTACTCAAGATGCAAAACTTTTATGTAGAATAAAATTTTTCTGAGAAATCAATAATAAAAAATTATCCCATTTGTTAACCAAATTTGGGCGGACCCTGTAGAATTAAAGAACATTTTTTAAACTTTTACAAAATACAAATTAGAATGTGGGCTTTAATTACATCACATAGGACATTAAAATTTTAAAGTTGTGTCAGGTATTTTCAATACATCGGATGCTTGCGTAGGGTGCAAGATCTGTGAATTTTTTTAATAGATAGAGTGATTCAAGACGAAGGTTTTTATGCATAACTAGCGACCCGCCCCGGCTTCGCACGGGTCCAATTTCAGAAAGTAGCATGCCGGGTACTAATATATCGGGTTTGTATTTATACCAGCGGGTTGCAACGCATGCCTGGTACACGCTAGTACCTATATAAATTGAAAACTTGACTAGTTAGGTATAAATATGATATACAAAAATAAAGAGCCACATTAAGAAGCATTTCAAATTATTGATAATACATAATACATTTAAAAAAATATACTTACGGTCATCTTTTGAAGTACCCAAAGTAAATGTATTTCTAAACCACCCTGTATATCGCAACTAAGATTTGAGCATGTAATAAAAGGCCCCCTGATATTATTTAATTGTCCAATAAATTGTACGGTCTTAATATTTTAGAGTTAAACATTATCAACATTTTTCAAGCTAACGTTTTCCGTCAAAAAAATTTGAATTTATTTATTATTGTAAAAACAGTAAGTCAGATAGGTATAGGATGATGTTAAAGAAAGTTGTCAGGAAATAAAATACAGGGTGTTCCATTTAAAATATCAAAGTTGCTACTAATTTTTGGCAGAAGTGGGAACACTGTATAGTCAAAAATATCTACAGTGTCACCAGTAAAGTCCGCATCATATGGGATTTTTTTTTACCAATAGCTTATTCTTTTGTACAAAAGGTATTAAATAACTGCTCATTTTCGCCTTCGAAACTTAAAATTCCATTCTTTACCCAGCTAGCAAAATTATATTTATAATGATTGTATAAACCACTACACAAGGATAGTTGATAAAACCAAATTATTTTTAAAGGGGTTTTTAAACCGTAATACTATAGCTATACAACCAAAAAAGGCCCATTTTTATAAAATATTTTAATTCTATAGTGTCTGTATTGTAAGGCTATAAAGTCATTATACAATTCATTTAGGTATATTTAAATAACACTTATAAAACTGTTATATAGATATCCTCTTGGGCTGCCTTATAAATTGCATTTATTTTAAACAACAATTTCATTTTATAATGTTGAAGAACTACACCAAAATATCGCAAAATTGTTGTATAACCCAGGTCTTGCAAAATAATATGGATAACATTTATAGGTTAAAATGGCGATGGAAAATTTCTAATAAAAAATATTTTGTAATGATAGAATCTTTGACAAACGGCATTAAATGACGAATCTTATGTGCCCGGCAACTTTTTCTGACAAAATATATATACTTTTACAGTAAAAAATGCAAGCGCCTTCTCTTTGTCGTAAATTTGGGTTTATTACGATAACAAATATTTAACAAAAAAAGTAAAAATTTAATCTGCCGTATATTTTACACCAGATTTAATAAATGAATGATAGAATAATTATGTAATTATGGTCTTTGTCTAAAAAAATTGATATTTTCGTGTATTTTTTGTTTAAGAAAATAACATTTGCGTCAGTCGAAATAGCGAAAGGAAGTGAAAAATATGGCGGATTTTTAATACAATGTTATCGTTCTCTTTTCGTTATTATACGACGCTTTGGTTGAATAATATTGTCTAATTATACGCTAAAAAGTCGTTTGGTTCTTTTTGGGTCATTATAGGAGACTTTAGTGGTGTAATGTTGCCTATGCAGGCGCTAAGGAAACCTTACATGAACGCCATCTATACCGTTTTTGAAAGGTTGCCAACTCTTAATTAGGTAGGTACCTAGGTGTATTATAATACTAGTCAAAAGTCGAAACCCATTTTTAAATTTTGGGACCATTATGAGCCAACCATGTCCAAAGTAATTAAGTAAGAGGATTTATTTTATTTTATAGTTTGTTGACTTAACTACTTGTGAATTTTAAAGATGTGTTTGTCCCTTCTCTGTTTTCACCTCTATTTTAAGGTAGGATCTAGAATATATTATTTTATTATATACACTTTGTCAATGAAATTGTATGTTCTTCAACAATAAAGCATGTTTTGATTTAATTTAAACTTGTTTATCGTCATTTTTGTTCTATAAACGGAAATGAGGTTAAGTTGTATAACACGGTGTTCGTAAACATTTTATTCTAATAAGATACATTTTAATGTTATAAGAATTTTATAATAGTAACAATTTCTAAGATTATGAACGTATATAAAATAGTTTTAAAGTAGTTCTGTAAGAGTTGTATTGTCTTAATATTATAGTAATTTTAATAAATTATTTTAAAGTAAGCTACACAACTTCTTATTCAATGTGTATAAAACTATTTTATAACTGTTGTATAAGAGTATTGACAAATACTATACAATTTATATATACATCTTTTAGAACTATTTTAAAAGGGCTGTGTAAAATGTGATATAAATAATTATGCAATACTAATAAAACACAGATACTCCTGATTGCCGTTTCTACTATAATATTTGTTGTATATTCATTCTTACAACTATATTATGGGATAATTTGGTTCGTTCCCTAGAATGGTTTTAACTATCGGCATTATAGAACTGAAGTATTCTTTAAATAGCACTAACGAACACCTATATAATACTTTTGTCGTTTTGGATATCCATATTGCTAGTTGGGTTATTTCATCGAATCGGTTGGGATCAAAAAATGTTAGACTTCGAAATATGTTTTGATTTTAAAAAATCTACTTTCTATTACAGATGCTAATTTGTCAAAGGTTGGACGAAAAACAGTGACTAGAAATTTCTTTATGGGATCGAGCGTAGAAAGTTCATCGTCTGCTAGTTCACCGGGCATTTGCTTAATTTTTTCTGGGAGTGACGTTTCAACGTTTATGTTTGGCGAATGATCAACCTTTTTTGTATAATTTCAGTGAATTGTTCTGCTTGTTTATAAATTTTATCAAAATTGTCTGATATATTATATTAAAACGATTTTTTTAGTGATGCTATATGATTCCATGCTGCTTTTTCTCAATGTGTAGTGTGTATACTTATTCAGCAGGGGCCCGTAAGGACTAGGGCCCGGTCGGCATTTGCCGACCTAGCCAGTCCGCCACTGGTAGCAGTCAGGTTTTTCCGTGTTAGCCATCGGTCCTTTCCAGCTGTATAACTTTACAAAGCCTTTAGAGTTCAAATCGTCAGCGAAAAGTATAATCTAAAGTGATATCTTCTTGGTTGGAAAAAATAATCCAAAAAACCAACCTTTGATTCGTCATATAGGTACGTCTAACGTACCATCCCCGTGAATCATCTTTACTATAAAACACTGAGCGTCGTTATTGTTTACTGCTTAGCTTGTTTCCATTATCTATTTTCGGTCTTTTCCACTAGCTTCCTACATTTTACAATATTTCATACCATAAACGGCCACTTTATCTGGTTTGTGCACCACTTTAGTAAGAACTGATACCATCAAAATCAAATTTATTAAAAACCTACAAATGGCATTTAATCATCCAAGGAAGCTAGACTAATTCCCAACGATTGTAAAATATCATTGTTATTATTACAGACATATTAGTTGAGCGTGCTTATATTGATACATCATACATCCGTAATTCCGCCCACTGCAAGCGATGAACTTTATTAAAATCGCAACTTAGTAGGCTGCAAAATGGAGAAAACAATCTATATTATTTATTTATTAACGAGCTTAGCCCATTTTATAAAATTACAATAATTGGCAAGTAATGCATATTATTTTAACATAGGTAAATACAATAAAATTAACAAACTCAAAATTTAAAATATAAATAGTATTAACACCAATAACAAAATATTACAGTAAAGAAAAAATCAGCAGGGAGAAACCTAATATCAGGTAATCAGACGCAGGTTCATATAAAAACTTGAAGCAGATGGAAAAAAGTCCAAATCGTTAGAATAATAGTTAGCCAACCTGCAGAAAAGAGTTTGAAGCATAATTTGTGCGATTAAATGGCTGATAAAAAGTAAAATTAGAACGTGTGGTTCTGGGTGGAACAAAAAGTGGAATCTTGACCAACAGATCCAGACAATGGTAAACATGGACTAAGATATTGTATAATAATTTCAAATCATGCCTCTTACGGCGAACCTCAAGTGAAACCAGCCCCAAAACAGACTATACATTACATAGCATAACCATCTGAGACTCTAAATGCTCAATATCTAAGAAACTTGTGCTGGACAGTTTCCAAACTATTTACATGTGTTGCATAAAATGGACTCCATACTGAGGATGCATACTCCAGATTGGGTCTCACCAAAGAACAGTACAGGATTGTGGACTTTCTCGAAGATCTCTTTCTAAACCCTACTATTTTTAGTGCCTTCCTCTTAATATTATGTGTCACGAAGCCAGAGAGCGATCCAATACTATCCCCAAATCAACCACACTATCCACAAGTTTCCAGCATCCTGCCCAATAACATATTGGTATGTAGGTGGAGTGCGAGACCTAGAGAACAGCATCAAGTGACATTTTGAAGCATTAAGTTCCATTCCATTCAATTTACACCAGTTCATAAGGTTGATCAAATCCAATTGCAATAATTCAATATCCTCAATAAAAGTCAAACTAGTAAAATAGGGTGAATAGAGACACTCTTGAATTATTTAGATGCATTATAAACAAACTTTTGCAATTATTTGGGTGCATACCTCGCATCGCCAGTCTGGCCTATTATTAGTAACTCCAAAGGAAAATATAATACCCCGAATTAAAATTATTGGAATAGAGGATGAAATAAATGAAGCAGAATTAATTAATGCTATACTAGAAAAAAATGAATTTTTAAAAGATGCAAAAATAAAAGTTATAAAAATAAAGAAAATGAAAACAAAGTTTATGGCGATATTGGAAATTGATAATATTAGCTTTAAAAAGGCAATAGATAAGGGAATTATTTTTGTAGATTTCTCTGTATGTACTGTGTTTGAACATCTAGATATTTTGAGATGTTATAAATGTACAGGGTATTATCACTCTGCCCAAAATTGTACTAAATCTCAAATTTGCATGAAATGTGGAAACCCGGACCATAACGCTATGTCGTGTATTACAGATCAGGCTCATTTAAAATGTCCAAATTGTTCTGAGGCAAATTCAAAATTTGATGCTGGTTATTTTATCAACCATAGCCCATTTGGTAGAAATTGTGAAATTTTTCAAAGACATGTCAAAATTGTTCAATCTAAAACACAATATGATAAAGAAATATAGCCATTAAAAAAGCAGGAAATACCAAAACCGAATGATAACTTTAATAAAATATTTCATATAAATATTCAAGGATATTTTAGTTCAAAAGATGAAATTAAAATGTTTTTATTTAAAGAAAAACCTGTTGCATTATGTCTCTCAGAAACCCATATTACCGAAAGAACTGATAAATCAGAATTACAAATGGAAAATTATAACCTATATATTTGCAAATCCAATTCAAAACATACAGGTGGAGTTTTAATTTACCTACATTCAAAAATTTCAATAAATTATTTTGAAAAATTCTCTGTTGACTACCAGTTTTGGTGTATACACATTAAATTTAAAATTTGGAAAACGTATAATTTATTTGCATATTATAGATCACCAAATGGAAGTGTCAAAACTTTTTTAGACTTTTTTGAAAAGAAATGTGAAAGTATGTGGGATGTTAATAGTATTAAAATACACATTGGAGATTTTAATATAAATTTTTTAAATGATGGTAACTACGTTAAGAAATTTAAACAAATTATTAATATAACTGGAATGAAACAATTAATAACAGATTTTACAAGGACTACAAACAGAAGTAAAACAATTATAGACCTTATTATCACCAATGAACATTCTCTAAATTCTGGGATAATGAATGTTCCGAAACTAAGTGATCATGACTGGACATTTGTTCAAATTGAAAATATTACTGGAAATGAAAAACAAATAACAAAAATGACATTTATTGACTATGAAAAATTATCAAAAGAACTTATTTTGTACAATTGGAACTATACTATTACAGATGTCAATATTATATTTGAAAACCTAATAACCAATGTTTTGAAATTTTGGAAATTTTAAATTCAGAACTGATTCTATTGTCAAACTGGTTAAAAGTTAACAAATTAAAATTAAATGTTTCTAAAACGAAATGTATGGTTATGGGTGTAAATTTAAATAATTATACAAATATAAATATTTTAATTGATGGTGATAAACTAGAAATAGTCAATTCTTTTAAATATTTAGGTATATTGATTGATTCAAAATTAAAATTTAATAACCAATTCGAAAATTTAATTTACAAAATTGCGGGAAAAATTAGTTATTTTAAAAGAATAGGTTTAAATTTAAAATTTTATTCAAAAAAAATTGTATACAATACTTTAATTTTACCACATTTTCTTTATTGTTCTACAATTTTGTTTATGGCGGATGAAGGTGTAATAAATAGATTACAAATTTTACAAAATAAAGCAATGCGAATTTTACTTAATACGGATAGATATACAAAAATTAATGTGATGTTAAAAAAATTAGAATGGTTAAATGTAAAAAATTTAGTATTATTTTTGGTTCTAATATTTATTTTTAAAATTCAAAATGATTTGTTACCGCCACATTTAAAGCAATTGACTGTTCTAAATAGTGATCAACATAATTATTTAACACGAAATAACAATAATTTTTTTCTTAATTATTTTTCAAAAAATATTGCATATAAATCAGTTAAGGGTCTTATTGAATTTAATAAATTAAACAAGTCAATTAAAAATCAAAAAAGTTTAAAATCTTTTAAAAAAAGTTTAAAATCTTTCTTATTAACTCAACAGGACAAATAAAGTTTCAGAAGGTCATTTAATTCAAAAAATAAATAAAAAAAGGGTATAAACTTGTTAAAATGTATCATGTAGCCACGTGCTAAATAAATCATTTTACTACTACTACTACTATTAATTTAACATAAAAATGATATTAGATTTTTTTGAAGGTCCTTATGTGACGGACTTGCACACCGAATTTCATTATTTTCTAATAAGCTAATTAAAAGTTATTTAGTTTCCGTTTGGTGTTCTTTGACAGCGGTCTGAAACTCTCTGCTGTTTATCGGTTTTGTGTAATAATTGCTGGATTTTTAGTGTTTTGTGATATTTTTACTAATTAAGAGGAGTCGCAAGTGTCAAATATGCGAGAATTCGGAAAATAATAGTTCTATAGTTAGGTACTTTTCATAGGTGAGTAAATAAAAAGTTGAGCTAGTGTTGTAGGTTTCAATTAAAGTAGCAAGGCTACTGTTAAAGGTAAATCCACCGTAATCCCTACACTCTGCCTATGGAGGGCTTTAGGAAGGAGTCCGATCGAAAATGGCTGTTCTTTAAATTTACGTCCCTGTTTAGTAGTTAGTTCGCTGTTTCCCGGTCGCGGCGCAGTGATCGTCAAGTGCTTGACTTTTTACAGGTTTTGATAGACGTCAGCGGTATTTTTATCCAATATTTAATAAAATAAGCTTTATTAAATATAGTATATACATATCTCAGCCTGTAGAGGGTTTTAGTTAACTAAATTCAATAAAACAGTTGAATATCCCATAAGAACCCATGCATTTTACAGATTTAAAGGAACACATGCGCCCCTGACGGCCATTTTTAAAGCTGCTTTACCGATCCAAAACTTTGCCCGAAACCAATCTATTGCGTTCGGACTCCTAACCTAAATCCCTCCATAACTCTGCCCCACCCAGCTTTTCACCGCCTCCCCCCTACAAACGATGTTGTCGACACATTTTTGGAGCGTTTATGAATGACATGTGCCATCTATAGCTACTATTGGTAGTTTCATTGCGGTGTGTAAAGCCGTATTGGATTTTAAAGAATTTGGCGAAGAGTTTTTTTTAAATAACTCTATATTGGCTTTCCATCAAGTACCTATAGGTATCAAGATTAAAAGATTTAAGCAGCGAATAGATAGAAAAGAAAAGTAAAAATAAAACTGAATAAGAACAAATTTAGAACTTCATTATAGTTGTTTCAGGTTTAATTTGACATACAAAAGGAACATCAATATACTACGAGGATATAATATCCTTAATAGAAACTAGTTTTGCAAGCTTGCAATACAGTAAAAATAATTGTCTCGTATTGCAACAGCAATTTGTGACCTAATGGTGTTATATTCAGGTTATGTTATATAGGTACTATTTTAGACCATGAAATGCCATAGAAAATAAATCGACTCTTATTATAGTTGAGGAGTGATTATGCAAAAGTCGATAAATCCATAATATCCTGTTTTGAGTAAATGACAAAAAACGCATATATGAAGATTTTAGTCACCTATCTAAAAAAATTCTATAAATGTATTTGTCTTGAAGGAGTGTTTAAAAGCAGCATTAATTTTACTGCATTACATTGCCCAATAAATTTTTAATTAACTTTTTAGAATGGAATTATCGACTTTTGGTAAATTAAAAGTAGATTTATCGACTTTTGGTAAATTAAAATTGGGATTTATCGACTTCTGTTCAATTTAAGATTGGCCTTGTGTATATAGTGGTCCTTGGATGGATGTATGGACACTTATAAATTTCGAGAGGGGTAAGTCATCAAAAAATGACGACCTAGGTGAGATATCAGCTGAAGATTTTAATCAATATTTTGCTACAGTTGCAGACCAAATTTCGAAGTTCTTGAAAATTGACATAAATACACAAAACGATATTATTAAAAAAATACCTGATTCCAATGTATTATTCGCATTTTCTCATGTTACCGAAAGAGATGTTTATGATTCAATAGTAAAGTTAAAAAATACTAATTCGTCTGATGTATATGATATTAGTGCGAAAATTGTTAAAGATATGTGTTTACAGTTAGTTGTACCTTTACAAATGTTATTTAACAAATGTATTGATTCTGGCGTTTTCCCCCATTGTTTCAAGGTAAGTAGGGTCGTTCCTTTATTTAAAAAAGGCGACAAGAGGTTTTTAGAAAATTATAGACCGGTATCAATAGTACCAATATTGGGCAAAATCTTTGAGAGCATTCTTAAAAAACAGTTAGAGGAATATTTTATTTCTAATGGGTTTATAAATTCTAACCAATTTGGTTTCATGCAAAGACGCTCTGCGGTACAAGCGGTCTCAAGGGTAGTTGAGATGGTAGTCGGGGGCCTTGAGCGAAAAGAGGAGGTTAGCCTGACATTGTGTGATTTGAGCAAGGCCTTCGACTGCATATCTCACAAGTTATTGAAGGAGAAGCTAAGTAGGTACGGGATTAAGGGTAATCATTTACAACTGCTAAAATCTTATTTGTCAGGTAGACAGCAAAAAGTAGTTATTGAAGGCAAGGAATCATCTTTATTACTGGTAGAAAGTGGGGTTCCGCAAGGGTCCATATTAGGTCCTTTGCTCTTTGGTATATATATTAACGATTTGTTTAATTTTTTAAAACCATTTGACTGTGTGTGTTATTGTGATGATACGACTTATTGCTGTGGTGATGACGATCGTATAGGGTTATCAGAGAAAAGGGAATCACTAAACCAGACGGCAATTACTTGGTTTTCTCATAATAACTTAAGGCTTAATCAAGATAAAACACAAGAAATTTTGTTTTCCACTAAACCTGAACTCAAAAATGATAAAACGGTAAAACTGTTAGGTGTAACCCTGGATGGAGGATTAAATTGGGGGCCTCATATTGACTCCATCTCTACAAAATTAGCCTCTGCAATTTTTACACTTAGAAGATTAAGATCAATTCTGGATAAAGCTACCCTTTTAACGGTATACTATTCTCTTTTTAACTCCCATGTAGCGTACGGAGTTCATATTTGGGGTAATTCATCAAGGTCGGTCAAAGTATTTAGATTACAAAAAAAAGCATTAAGAACTATTGCTCAAGCGCATTATAGAGAGCACTGTAGACCAATTTTTAAAGAATTAAAAATACTAACACTGCCGTGTCTTTATATTTTAAATCAACTTTTAGAGATTCATACAAAAAAAAATTATTTTCAGATTAATTCAAAATTTCATGAATATTGCACAAGCTCGGCAGAGTTAATTAGGCCGCCAAAATTTAGACTTGAACTTTCAAAAAAAATTCACTGAATGTTGAATTATATAATGTTTTGCCTAATAATATTAAATTATTAAATAATAAGTATTTTAAAATGAAAATAAAGTCATTTTTAGTCAAACATGCATTTTATACAGTGGATGAATACAGATTGTTTTTAAAACTAAATAACGACGCCATATCGTAACTGTTTGTGTATATATATGTAGTTATTTACGTTGTATTTTTTTGTGTTATGTAGTATTTTTACATTGTGTATTATTTTTTTTTATGTTAAACTTTCTTTCTTGTATTTTACATAATAATTACTTATACGATTTTCATTTTGACCTGCTACAATTGTAATTTAACAAAACGTAGTCAAATAAAATGTTCTTTCTTTCTTTCTTGGATATACCGACTTTTGAACGGCCGACGAGCTTTAGCTTGTAAATTTAAATTGGATTTAAAGATGTTTGTTTAATTTCGGTATGCCAAAACGTAGATAAAGCTATGGAGTATAAAAATCAATATCTATCTGGAAAAAAGTAAAAAATGGATTTATCAACTTTTGCATAATCACTCCTCAGTTATTTATGTATCAAGGGTACTAAGTAGATGATTATGCCCTGAGGGCGACAGTCTTACAAATCCGAGGGCCTCTGGCCCGAGGGTTCGTAAGTCGCCCGAGGGTACTTATATATCTATTAGTACCCGTGGTGCATACAAAATTTTATGTCATACCAGTTCGCTTTGAATAATAAATATTTTTTTTAAATTTAATTTGATTTACCAATTTTTTATTTTTACCTGCGACATTACCTTGACATTATTAAAATGTTTAATGTGTCAAAGTCAAAAATCAAAAATGGACCAAGATGCACACTTAATGCAACACTTAATGCCCGCGCGGGTCATAATGTGTACTTTATGCCCGCACGGGCACAAAGTAATCCATTATGTAGATGGTATCAAAGGTATAAAAACACAATAATGTACTGGTATGGCATAAAAAAAATAATATAGGGGTGGAAAAACTGGTGCAGTGTTATACCTTTGCTTGCAAAATACATATTATATTTTTTTCTCGTGATCATGAGCGTGTCTACCCTCGCTTGAACAATGGCGATACCTTTAAAGGAATAATTTCTTCTTATTCTAATACACTCGCAGAGAAAACTTTTTGCTTTTCATTTTGTTCCCAAACTTTGAACATGGACTATTTCTCAAATTTCAACCATAATAATTATTCCACAAAAGTCGATGTAGTTTAATAGTTAACATTTTCTAGTCGATGCATCCATTGATGCGCAAAGCACGACATGTTTTAAGGCAAATCCATGTTATTACCATCAATAATAAAATGCTGTAATTTAATCGTAATCAAGTGTTGTTTACATTATGCTGACCTACATAATGTACTTTAAGATAATGCACCGATAAAAATATAAACGTATACTTAGTATTTATACAGTATACAGGGTGGCTTGCACTATATCGATGGTGCATCATTAGAGGCAAATATAATTATTATTATTAAGTACCTATAAATATATTATGTTATATTTATATTTTAAACTTATCAATAAAAATAATTGTTTCTGTAATTTATGTTCCCCTTCAACCCCAGCTGATAAAACAGTTTTTATGCTGTTATAAAGCTTTAAAAGAGCAATGTTACAAATCTGCATTCGGTAGTAGGTAGTAGAATAACTGCTGTATATACAGACAATACAGACATACCGACTGCTGATAATCAGTGTTCAATTAACCACTATAACAGCTGACAGTGACAATGGGATTATTCACTAACTTTTAATTTTTAGCTTTTGTATAAGTTAGCACAACTTTCTACAAATTTGGACACGTTTGTATAAATGCGTACAAAATTGTACAAACTTGTGCCAACTTATACAAAACTTGTACAAAAGCTGCTACTTTAATTGTGAGTAAATATTGTTTGCCAATGGCGTTAATCTCACAGTCAAAGTTGTCTGATTAGATAATTGTTGTAAAAACCTTGGTGCAATCGCAACTTAACAACAAAATTTCAGCCTCCCGAATCTCAACGTTTTGGAGATATCGCTTTTTATATTGAAAGAAATTCCCCCCTGGGAAACAGGGGCGGCAGTCAATGTACCGGGTGAGTCAACGATTGCGCGGAGTAAATTTATGCCTTGAAGAAAGATTTGTCGATAATGAGCTTTTGTATGAAGGTATGGTTGGATATCTGGCACATTTTAAAAATATTTTGAATTATACAGGGTGCGCCCAAAAAGTAGGGTGTCATAAAGTTAAATTTTTTTAAATGGGACACCCTATGTTTGAATACATTTATTAATTCTACATATTATTTCATACATTTTTATTAATGGTTTAATATACGAAAAAGTTATAGTTTTTAAGATAATTTGACTTTTAATGAAAATTTTGCATTTGCAAGCATCTCGTTGTTGTAAAAATGCTACTTAAATTTTGACACTAAGCGATTCATAATTTTTATACTTACTAAATAAAGTCAAAAATACATATTCACTATGAAATATTTGACGTATCATTTAGTTTCTAGGACCAAAATCAGAATACTTCTAATTGAAAAATATCACTTTTATTAAATGGAACACCCTATATATTTTTCTGTCATCTTATAGCTCGTCATAAACTCTTCAACTTTTGTGAAGAACGTCCTATCCCTATCTCTAATAGTTTTTGAAATATTTTGATATTTAGAGATTTAATGTCCTCGTTATAGCATCTTTTGTCAATGGATCACAGCAGCCTAGGACTTTGGTCCTAGAAACTAAACACCCTGTAAATGATACGTCAAATATTTCATAGTGAATATATATTTTTGACTTTATTTAGTAAGTATAAAAATTAGGGATCGCTTAGTGTCAAAATTTAAGTAGCATCGTTCACCCGGTGCTCCTCCCGAAAACCCGCCACTGGCCAAAAATAACAAAGAGCCTACGCCACTGCCACCGTTGTAATTATTTTCACCAATTCGAATTTGCAGCAAAGTGAGTGTTTTTGTAGCGAATCGTAGATTCTGCAACGGCCTTGCGTGATGAATGATATGTAATTGCTTTCGCCTACGTGGTACTAATTGAGAAATTAAAAGAAATAAATCTGGGAAAGTGCACGGCCATCGCATTCGAAAAAAGTATGCGACGACCGATAAAATGCCATCTACGGAGACGCAATAAAAATCTAACAATGAACAAATCTATAAAATTATTGTGAGTATTGTGACTGACTGATTCATCAAAGCCCAGCGTAAAACCTAAATCCTAGAATCATGAAATTTCAAGAAAAGTGGTACGTGTTTTCATTTGTCCCTAGGGGGTAGAAATGAAGGGGGTAGGTTTCCAACGCAACCGCTAGAGAAAGATAAAATAAAAATGTTTAGAGAAATTCGTCACTTGCAACAAATAAATATGTGTTCAAACATTTATAAAAATTTTGTAACTAGGGGGGGTGGAAAAAGGGGTATAAAAGTTTCCATTGAAAATATAAATTGTCAGATATTCTTGACACTTACCATAAATACTCTAGACAAAAGTAATGAAACACTTTATACCCTCTTATTTTTTAACGTCTAACCCTAAAGGGATGAAAAGGGGTTTTAAAAGTTAATTAATTGGAAAAAATATTTTTAATGGACTTTCTTGACGTATTTCAATTGTTCAATAAGGCGTTTATGAACGCAAAGTCCATGGCAGGGTTCTGTGAGCGCTATTGACGATCTGTAATAAAATAGATATTATATTTTGTATTTATTAACAATGAATCTACCGGGTGTTTCTTAAAAGGCGTTCACCCCTATAACTTTTCTGTGTTTATAGATATTAAAATGAAATTTTGAGATTATGCATAAGAGATGAGTCTGCATTTATTGGCACACTTTTCAATTTTTTAGCACTTCCGGTTTAACCGGAAACGACCTTGACTTTGATATTTTAAATGGGACATCTTGTATATTTTTACTTATTTGGGTTCAGCATAACATTATGATGAGTAAAATGACACCTCACATGTCATTTTTTGACGTGTTATAACATTTTATGTTTATTTTTTATTTTCAATCTAGAGTGCTACAAATTAATTAAATCTGTTAATTTATAGTCAAGTAGTACATTAAAATTAAAATTATGTCATGATAGTTGACTTTCTGAGTTTCACAAGCGTTTAAAAAATTAAACTTTGTTTTCTTGAAGTTCACTGCATTTTCCAAATGGAACGATAGTGGTTCACTAGGATATATAAAACGAGCATTTTTTTTTCAACAATTTGATACCATACACTCTTATGCTATTTTAAAATTGACACTGAAAAATTTGCCTTAAATCCCAATCGCTAATTTAAAAGCGTTATGCATTATGGCCGCCCTCTCTTTTCTAAAGAAATATAAAGGCGGATTTGAAAAACAATGGAATGGTTTTGAAAAGCAATATGGCTTTAATTTAAAGTTGTAATGTCATTAGTTTATAAAACATACAATACATACAATCTTGCGGCTTCAGAAGAATTTTTCTGGTCATTCCAAAAATTAGGAGCATATCAATTTGTTCATTTCTAGTAAAACTAACCATTTGATCTGATTTACAATGTAAGTTTAATAAACGAATGGCATTACAATTTTAATTTAAAACCATATTGGTGTTCAAAATCCCATTCCATTGTTTTTCAAAGCCGCCTTTATATTTCTTTAGAAAAGACAGGGCGGCAATAATGCATAACGCTTTTAAATTTGCGATTGGGACTTAGGTAAGGCTATTTTTTTCGTGTCAATTTTAAAATGTTGGAAAAAAAAAGCTCGTTTTTAAATATCCTAGTGAACTACCATCGTTCCATTTGGAAAATGGAGTAAACGTCAAGAAAACAAAATTTTAATTTTTAAACGCTTGTGAAACTCAGAAAGTCAACTATCATGACATAATTTTAATTTTAATGTACTACTTGACTATAAATTAACAGATTTAATTAATTTGTGGCACTCTAGATTGAAAATAAAAAATAAACATAAAAATGTTATAACACGTCCAAAAATGACAAGTGAGGAGTCATTTTACTCAGAATGTTATGCTGAATCCCAATAAGTAAAAATATACAAGATGTCCCATTTAAAATACCAAAGTCAAGGTCACTTCCGGTCAAACCGGAAGTCCTAACAAATTGAAAATATGCCAATAAATGCAGATTCATCTCTTATGCATAATATCAAAATTTCGTCGTCTTTTGAGAAACACCCGGTATGTACCCCCCTCAAAATATACTACACCCTTTTTTTCAACCCCTAGGTGGTTTCTGGAAAAATGAGGTAACACGTATATTATTATTTTATTAAAAGAACTTATATTCCGATTTTTAAACCTCCACCAGTTGTAGTTTCTGAGATACAGAAATTCCCATAATAATTTCAACACTGTTTTAACCCTCTTAGGGATTGATTTTCGAATAATCCCTCTTTAGTGGACGTTATAGGGAGAAAGAGTTCAAATTCAAATTCTCTTTACCACATGACGCGGTTCTCGCCGTAGTAGACCGCCCACATGCGCAATGTCTTATCTTGTTTTCTTTGTATTATTAATGTATTATGGTAAGCAAAATTATTTGTTTTTTCTCTGTGTTGTAATGTAAATTTGCTATGGAAACAAAGCTGCGGGTACCATACACACTAGCCAATAGAACTTTTACTAGGTGCCCTATTATTTATAAAAAAAAGTTTTCTTTTGTGCTTTCTTATATTTTTTCTTCCTCTTTTACTAAATGTTATCTGTCTCCTAGCTTTGTTCATGAAAATATTAGCAAAAAGTATTTTTTCCAGTGTACACTTTCATACCTCCCTGTTAACCTCTTAAATTTATGTTAAGTTTAAAAAAAAATTCGAAAAACAATATTTTTTTTAAATTAAAAACTTTGATGCCTCATTCCACCCCTTTTGGGACCGATCTTTGAGAAAATGAGAAATACAGGTTTTATTAATTGTATATTGGAGTACCTATTTATGCTAAGTTTCAAGAAAACCCATCACAAATTTTAATAATAAAATAAATTAAAATTATAATAACACAACAACTCTTTTTTCGGCCTTTGGGGACCCACGGTCAATAAATACCTTTCATAACCCTCTTTTCGCCCCCTATAGGGGCACGATTTTCGTAAATGCCTAAAGACATGATTATTCGTTACAAGCGAAGAATTTATTTAAAAAATTGTATATATTTCTCTCTAGTGGTTGAGTTGGAAACTTACCACTTTTATTTATTCCCCCTATGGGCAAACTCTCCCAAAATAAACATACCAGCTAATTTTAACAGAGCAGAGTAAGCTTAATATCAATTTTTATCAATATAATAGCATAATAAAGTTATAGACAGTTGTAGGTAGGTACAGGTACTCCATCAAAATAGGCTATACCACTTTTTTCAAACCCTAAGTGCATTTTGAAATTAAATATAGTTTAAAAAAAACTAAAAAACACGCTTTAATAATTAATCAAACTAAAAAGCGGAAAATAAATATAGTATTCTTAATATAGGCAGAAAATAATAATGAACGATAATATTAATGTTTATAGTTTATATTTATTTTCCGCTTTTTAGTTTGATTAATTATTAAAGCGTGTTTTTTAGTTTTTTTAAACTATATTTATTTTTCATTTTTTAGTTTGAGTTATTGTTAAGAAAATTTTTTTTTTTGAGTAGAGATAGTCATATATAGAGAGGTCCGAAGTAAAGATGGAATACTGTCACTAATTTAACAATGACTTTTTGAAATGGCTAGATTTAAAGAAGTGGATCCACAAACCCGAACAAACCCGCTCGGCCAACGAACCAACTGATATATATCTCTCACTCTCATACAGAGGATATGTAAGGAAATGATTTAATTCCGGCGATCCTAATCAGGATAATGAGATAAACTTATCAAATTATTGTATTGTCAGCGGTTCTTGATAAGTCTACAAAATTTAAATTAAATCTGACCGTTTAAAGTGGGTCAAAATCGGGGTCAAAGAAGCCGGTTACAAACAAACATACATATTATAAACATACAGGTGAAGCTAATAATAATATAATAGGCATACCATTTAGAATTTATATTCTGTAGTGTATCGTAAATAAATAAATAAATAAATAACTAAATAAATAAAAGCGTGTTAAAAAGACGAAGTACGTACCAATTTTTAGACTTCCACCTGTACAAGTTCCTTACATATATAAGAATTCCTATAAAAATTTCAACCCCCGCTTTTACGATTAGCTGTTATTATTATGATCTTTTTCACAATTTTTTGTTGGTATTGCTGGTATTTTTTTGCAGTACAGAAAAATGCATCTTAACGCGTACTGTTTTAAACATTATCTTATTATGTTGAGAATGGCGTTTTTCCGAATTTGTGGGTGGTGGTGGTGTGAAAAGCCTCATTTTTCTATTATTATTATTATTATTATTAATACCTTAATTTGTATGTTAGTCCGTTGTTTTTTAGATGTAAACCTTCATCAGGTGTATGCAATATGTATAATTTATAATTCGATAAACCATTCAGAAATTTATGATTATTTTGATATCGACATTTTAAACCTTTTTTGTATGAAAATTAATTAAAAACTTAATTTATATTTTTTTTTAATTAAAAAAAAAGTGCGAAATTCAGCAACGTATACTAGTTTTGTAGCCGTGTTATTATATTTATACAGGGTGTTACAAATCCGACGCTTACCATCGAGTAAACGGTATAAGAGGTAGAAGTTAGGTTGAATTGGAGCAAAGTTGAGCAGTAGTTATATTATTGTGCGTTTTAGCGCATACGGTATTTCTTGCCGAAAAATTGAATTTCTACAAAATTAACCGAAAAATAAAAAATTTCAAAAAATCTAAAAATTTAACCAATATTTTATAAAAAAATTCAAAAATTTTATAAAAAATTATTGAAACATCCAAAGATTTCCAATAAAATTATCAAAATTTTACGAAAGAATATATCACTAACAGACTAGGTATATCACCTCAGAATATTATGATATGATATATTAATTCTAAGGTTGGCCTGAATTTTTCGTAATAAATATAGTTGCGCTAGCAGAGGTGATATTATAGTCTATTCGTTATAAAGTCTTTCGTCAAATTTTGATAATTTTTCTGGAAATTTTTGGATATTTCTATGATTTTTTATAAAGTTTTTGGATTCTTAGTAAAATTTTTGGATTTTACAGTTTTCGGATAATTTTGTAGAAATTCAATTTTTCGGCAAAAAATACCATCTAGAACCTCAGACCCAGCACTAACTATTGGTCTGAAGCTAGAACGTACAATAAATATAACTACTTTGCGCAAGACTAGCAAACAATAATTTAGAAAATTCCGAGTACTTCCAAAGATCTTCGAGAAAAACCGAAAATCCTTTGTTTCGATTATAAATTTTTCCTAGCTTTTTTTTACAGTGATGGCGAAAAACCGCTTTCATTGCCGCTTTTTACTTTCTATAACATGTCGCTGTCAGATATTGATTCTGACTTTAGTCTTTCGCGTACCTTCATCAGGTATGTATTTGTAAATACGGACCTGCATTATTTATTGCAGTCTCGTAGACCTTGTATCTAATAAAATATTAATGCAAGACTACTTTAATCAAATATCAACGTTTTGCCTCCAGTAATAGAATTTTCAATTTTTATATTCGTAAACGATAGGAGATAAGATTATAATATGGTGGCAAATGTTACACAATTTAAAGTCGACTGACATTCCTTTGGGAAATGCCGAGTACTTCCGAAAGACCGAAAATTGTCATTTGCGTATTTTTTATGGCGTTACTTACCGTGCGACCAAAAATTATTTGCATCAAAGAGGGCTTGGATTAAAAAACGTAAGGCTTGGTTTAAATCACAATGATATGGGGACGATATATCTAACCAAATATAGGTTAAAATTTTGTCAAACTCATATTATGACATGATAATATGTCAAACTAATGAGTAATAAAATAAGTAGACAAATACAAATTTATTTTTGTTGTTTACAAAATTAACAAAGTAAGAATATACACAAAGAAAAAGAAAAATAAATACATAAATTGCTGAAATTGGCCACCGCCATGCTCTAAGCATAAATTCACACGTCTCTTCATATCAAAGTGTTGACCAGCATCTCTGGAGAAATGTTACCACATTCTTGGATAATCCTTTCTTGTAATTATTGTTCTAAATTTGCAACTGGTGTTTGAAAAATAGTATTCTTTAAATGAGGAAAAACGAAGTAATCCATAACTGTTAAACAAGGTGATCTAGGTGGGAATTCAATGTCTGATCAAAAACTGATCAATATGTCGTCGAAAAATCTGCGTAAGTAGTTAATAGTTTCGGCGGCTGTATGGGCGGTTGCACCGTCCTGTTAAAAATATCAAAAACGTAGTTCGTCGTCAAGTAATTGCTCCACAAATGGATTCAAAATATTATCTCTATATCGCTGTGCTGTAACTGTGTCATGGAAAAAAATAGGACCAACAATTCTTCTTCGGGAACAGCTAACCAGACACCAATTTTTTGAGGGTGCGATGTGGACTCTACAAAAAAATGGGGATTTTCAATACTCCACATGCGTGTATTGTCATGTCTAATAAATCATTTCTTTCCAATAAATTTTGGGTAAACCATTGAGAGTAATTCCTGCGTCTTTCAAAATCTGCGGCTTGTATTTCTGGGAATACTTGCACTTTATAAGAAAATAAATTTAGCAGCTTCTTAAGAATAGTCCTGCATGTTCCATAACTTCCCACTTCTTGGGACAGGCGTCTTATACAATTTGTTGGCGTATTTTGCATTATTTCACGAACGTTTGCAACAAGTTCTTCTGTTCTTACAGATGGTCTTCCTGCTCCTTTTTTGTGTTGTATAGAACCTGTTTCCCTAAATACAGCCACGGCTCTTTTCAGGCAATGATAAAAATCCCCAGCAATAAAAGCAACGTTAGGAAAATGTTCGTGAAAATCGTCCATGCACAAACCCGGATTGTATTGCCACTCACCATTTACTCTAACCCCGTTTCGAAAATACGCTTCAACCTGAATGTTGTGTGCTGTTCCGTAAAGCCCATTGTGTGAATTGTTCAAGAAATTGGAAAAATTAGCGATGAATCAAATTACTTGTAACGACTGCTGTCAAAGATGACGGAATAACTGATTGATTGTTAATTCAGGTAGTTACTGACACCCAACAGGTATTAAGCTTACGGCTAAGCATTACGTCCTTAGATGCAAGGCCCTCTTTGATGCAAATAATTTTTGCTGGCACGGTACAAAGATAACGCGTGACAAGTTTGACATTTTCATGGTCACTTCTCATTTCCTCATCAGTTGGCTTGCCAAGATTTTAAGTCTGACGTTTCGTATTCTATGTGCTCATCAGGTTTGTTCGAAAGACATGTTTGTCGACTCCGAATTGTACAACTTTGCCTCCATTTCATATTAAATGTGATAAAGTTTAAAGATGTTGTTATTGGGGTTGAAAAGTTGATTATTACTATCTATTTATTTTATTAAAGTAGTACATATTGCATAAACACATGGCCAATGAAACTGCAATAAGAAATACATGCGCTTATTTAACAATACATACCTGATGATGGTACCCGAAAAAAGGAAACGAACATTTTCGTTTTTTTTTCGAAAACTTTCCCAATTTTTTTTCTAGCGTGTTAGTCATGTTCAAACTGCGCAACTTCAGGCTATACTTAGTATCGTTGTTTGGTAAAATTATTCTCATATAAACGTTTTTACCTTATGATGATTCTTCTGTATTGTGTTGCCAAATTCCTCACCTGCAACAAATGAGATTGTGTGAAACAATGGAACAATAAAATTGGTAATTGATCTGCCTGATGCAGGTCGCTATTACCGTTGAACGGTGATTGTCATCGTTTTTAGTATTACAACAAACATACTACCCTAAAGAATAACTGATATTATACTTAACAAGAACAATGAGAAACTTATTTTTCCCCATTTTTATAATCAGAGGGTTTCAGACTCAGTCGCGATTAGCCAGCCATGCCAGATCAGTCCGAGCTCCCAATCGAGTAATTTATCTTTGTTGGTGGTGGAAAAAACTACAGGGTAGGTTATTATAGTACAATAGAAGTTCAAAATTCGCTTTTAAAAAACAATTTTGGCAACCTGGGGCTTTCATTTGACGATAAGATAATTTTTCTCTTTAATATTAAAATAATAAATCAAAACCGACGTAAGAGGAAGAGTTGAATTTAGGCAAAAAGTTTGGGTTAAATTGCGTTGAAACGATATTATGTATTTTATATTCTTGATAGGTAATAAATAAATAAACATAAGTCCTTATATTCTGGTATTTTCACTATTTCTGCACATTGTAGAACGAACAAAATGGCCCCGTATATTTACATTAACTGCTACCGAATTAATTAACACAAATATTTATACTTGCCTTAAATAAATGGACATTTAGGTCAAACATTTATTTATTTTTGACAATTTTTTGTTTATTTATGATACATTGAATTCCTTTTAGTCATTTAATGCCGCGGCAAGGCATTAAATCTGCTTTTCTGCCTAGTAAAACATATAATTTTTTCTCCAAATTTGTTCCAATTTCACGCAAAATCGTATTTTTTATATTTATGTATGTTATTTATGACATTTATTGAATTGTTGTGTTTACTTGTAATTTTAAATGACACCTGACAGGCTCAAAGGTGTATTTTTTCTGCCTAGGCATAAAAAGTCCACTTTTTCTGACTAGGCAGAAAAATACACCTTTTGGTTTATTTTTTCTGCCTAGGCATAAAAAGTCCACTTTTTCTGACTAGACAGAAAAATACACCTTTTGAGCCTGTCACGTGTCATTAAAAGACCGCTTTTAATGTCATTTGGAGAAAAAATATTATTTAAGGTAAGCATTTAGTTATTGCAGGTAAGGAAAAAGGTATTACTTCTCGAGCCCTATATATAGATCCTAAGTTGGATTTTCCATTATTGGTTGTGGTTTGTATTTCTGTCATACCTATGTATTATTTATTTTTTTCATATAAACAGAGAATCTTTGGCATACTTTTTTATTTGCTCCCTCCCATAAGTGATAAGTTTTAAAATTAATTGATGGCCCCAAGCACATCGGGATTTCATAGCAATTATACAAAGTTTTTCTGAAAGCGGTTTACGTGTTATAATAATAAATTAGTACCATTTAGAACAAAAAAAACTTGATTACTTTATTAAACACACATTTCGTCGCCCATACCGCATAAGGTCGTATCTCAATAATGATTAAAATCGAGTTAGGTCTGCAAAAGTATCGTAATGTCAGCCCCCATACTTCCGCAAAGTGGCGTATCTCTATAACTAGTAATACCCCGGTAACAGGTGTGCATAAGGTAGACCTATCTCAAATTTCGTAAAAATATAATATCGCAAACGGGCGTAAATCAAGTTCCGCCCATATGCGGTGGTAGTAATTTTAAATAATGCGGGCGTATCTCAAAAAGATCGATCTACTTTGCAATAGATGGCACATTATCTGCCAGGAAAAATGCAAAGAGGAAGCTAAGAAAAGTCCACGGGTATTTTGTGCGTCCTTTGACCTACAACAGGTTATTTATTTACCGATTTCGAATGATTCATCTATATTTTACAAACGAAGACTTAGCGTGTTCAATTTTACAGTCTACGATATAGGAAGTAGTGATTGCTTTTGTTTCACCTGGCATGAAGGTGTTAGCAGACGTGGCTCTTCGGAAATTGCAACAGCACTATATAAAATCTTAAAAAGATATGACGAAAATGGCGTACGAATAACTTATCTTTTTTCAGATGGCTGCAGTGGGCAAAATAAGAATTCCGCTGTGGCATCTGCCCTATTATACATAATTAATACCTAACAGCAAAAACCTGGAAGATATTAGTCTTAGATATTTTACCCCATTTCATGGTCAAAATGAGGGTGATTTAGCCCATAGTGCCATAAGCTACAACATTAAAAAAGCAGGTGATCTGTTTGTTCCATGCCAACTCATTCCTATATTCCGTTTGGCTAGAAGACAACATCCATATGAAGTGTTTAGCTTAGATTCATCTGATTTCCTAGATTTTAAGAAGCTGTCCACGGATTTGAAAGTACTTTCTGTTCGAAGTGATGAACTTGGAGAACCTTTAAATTGGAAAAATATGGCGGAGGCAAAATATAATGATATAATAGCATTATGTAAAGGTGAAACTCCAGTAATCAGAATTACTGAATACGTTAAATTTTACCGAGAATTACCACATTAACTAATATTTTGTTTTGTACTTGAAGTGGATGATTTTTTTAAATATTAAAATTACTCTTTATTTTTGATTTTTAAGTTTATTACAACATGTATTTTGCAATATGAACTCTATATTTTATATTTTTGAGTTTCTTAAACATGTATCTTGTCTGTAATAAGATTAAATGTATGAGAATATATTTAAAACGCTCACATACCTAAACGCGTAACTCATATTTTAATTTCTCACCTTTTTACCACTTGTTCCGCATAAGGGAGTATCTACAAAAAAATATGTTTTTTTTTCTGTGTAACCACTGGTGTTCAATTTTAGTTAACTGATTTAGAAATGGGATCTTTAATAACTAACCATACTACAAAAAAAGGCAGGGACACATTCCTTATTTTAGTTTTGTCACTATGTGGTCCCAAAAAGTAACAATTTATTAAAAGTATCTCTCCTAAAAAGTTACAATTAATTAGGTAGGTACGCCCTAATGCGGTATGGGCGACGATTTGTCTTAATGAGCCTAATGAATAAAAATGTAGCAATCGCTTTTTCTTATAAAATTGAAGTAATTTCTTGAAAGCCAATGAATAAAAACTAAAGTAATGGCTTTTGCGTCAAGCAATAGCTTAAAAGTGCAGGAATTGCTTCTAGTCAATGCTTTTTCTTAAAAAATAGAAGCGATCGCTATCGTTTGCTTAAAATATGATGAATAAATTAAGGAATTGCTTTCTCTAGTGTAGCGATTGCTTTAAACTTTTTAAGGTCTTCCTAAGGCCCTGCATCATTTGCTTGGTAGCAATCAACTTTAGTTCTCCGCGGCATACACGTGCGTCGCTCTTAATTTGTGTCTTCAATTATGGCTGAATATATGAACGCCCATAAAAGAAAAATCTACAGTACGTAAAAATTGCAAATATGATGATTTCAGAAAGTTATATCGATATATGTTGAGTGGTTGGCAAATTATTTTTTGACTGATACTGGTGAAAGGCGAGGGGGTGCACTGTCGCCTTTAAATAAGATGAAAGTGTTTCTGCGGCAATTGTCGGATCCGGGCTTTCAAAATTCTGTAGGTGAAGAACTCGGTGTTCACCAAACTACTGTCTGTAAGACATACACTTCTGTAATGGATACAGTTTTGGAGAAGGCCAATATTTTTATTAAATTTCCTACAAGTGCTGAAGCTGTTGTGGAAGCTAAACGGTTGTGGTCAGAGAGATTTATTTATGTAATGTTACTTCAATTTGTAAACGAATATCAATTGCTTGTCTTTAATTTCTTCATCACTACTATCACTTTCCTCATTTTTACTGAAATCTGCCGTATCACAAATATAAGTTTCCTATTTTCCAGAAAAACGTAACAGATTACTATTGTACTAAATAAATAGACCAACGTTGTTGTCTTTACGTTAACACTTTTGCAAATTAGGCACCAAACTGAACTTTAAATGTACAGGGTGTCCGCTAATTAATGGTACGTAGAAAAACCACAGACTCCCTACGTAAAAATATTAGGATTTAATCGTACTTACCTATATCCGAAAGTTGATATTAACTGAGATACAGGTTGTTAAAGTTAAAAGTTCATTTTTGTTTTTCTCTAATAACTTTGAGAAAAACCAAAATTTTTTCACAAAATTTGGCAGTTGGGTTTTTTTAGGATGAGAAATTGATTTTTTGTAAAATTTTAATGTGCAAAGTAGAGGGCGCTGTCTGCGGTTTTTTCGCATATTTACTAGGTCATAACTTTTTTCTGCCTCAGTGTATTTAAGTTTTTAATGAAAATAATACTTTTTCGATATTTATTACATAAAAAAGATATACTAAGTTTAGGTCGCCCAGAGTTGCCGTTTTGGAGATATTTGCATTTAAATTATTCAGCGCGCTAGCTTAGGCAACCAAATAATGTTTTGTTACTTCTTACCAATTAACTTTTACATGATAAATAATGTTCTAGTACTGGAAATAATACATACAAAAATTGGATTGTACTTTAACTTACTTTATTTAAAATAACTTGAAAAATTGAAAAATAATATTTCATTTTAAAATCATTAAAACATGTTACAATAATCAACAAACAAATAACAACATAGAGGTTTCATAGCCACTGCATAATTTCATTTGTTTTCTCATAGCTTACTTTGAAAAAAAAATAGTTTGCAAATAATTATAATAATTGGGCAGGGTACACTGAATAATTTAAATGCAAATATCTCCAAAACGGCATTTCTTGGCGACCTAAACTTAGTATATCTTTTTTATGTAATAAATATATAAAAATTATTATTTTCATTAAAAACTTAAATACACTGAGGCACAAAAAAGTTATGACCTAGTAAATATGCGAAAAAACCGCAGACAGCGCCCTCTACTTTGCACATTAAAATTCCACAAAAAAATAAATTTCTCATCCTAAAAAAAACCCAACTGCCAAATTTTGTGAAAAAATATTGGTTTTTCTCAAAGTTATTAGAAAAAAACAAAAATGAACTTTTAACTTTAACACCCTGTATCTTTGTTAATATCAACTTTCGGATATAGGTAAGTACGATTAAATCCTAATATTTTTGCGTAGGGAGTCTCTGGTTTTTCTATGTACCATTAATTAGCAGACACCCTGTATAATGTGAACAAGTGGATAAGCCACGTCTGAACTTGTGTTGAATAAGCATTTGCTAGTCAAGCAATTGCTTTTACTAAAAAGTTTTTATTCAATAGAATTGGTTCGGCTTTTACTTGGTGGAAATCCATTAATAATTGTGTTAAATAAATGGTAAAAAAATAAAATTATAATTTTACACTTTCCACAGATTTTTATTTTCAACTCGACATGTTTCGCAACACAGTTGCTTCTTTAAAGGAATAATTGAAAATGGTATTTTAAAAGTTGTAACTTAGGTCTAACAATAAAAGTGCAGGTAAAAATCTGTGAAAAGTGTAAAATTATAATTTATGTTTTATTTTTTTACCATTTATTTAACACAATTCAGTTTTTATTCATTACGCTCAATGAATATTTAAATCAATTGATATTTGTTTAAATGTAATAAATTTTACTATCAATCATCAAATAATTTTAGACGTGTTTTCAAATAAAATTTGTTCAGGCAATAGGAAATAAATATTAGCGTCGGCAGACTCCATTTTTATTAAGATTAAATAATTTATTTTTTCAGTGTATTTATTATTGACAATATTTTTGAGCTTTTTGTGAAGGGTTAGGTAATTATTAATGTCTTAAAAGGTTTTAACGACGACCAATTTTGTTTCTTAAAGTTTTCTATGACTCGTTGTAGGTACGTCGCTGTTTTCTGCAAAATTGCAATAATTGCCGATTTCATAAATCCCACTTTGTGCGGTAATAATTGTCGGTCACTTTCGTAACGCTAAAACCCATTAGTTGTTAAATTGTTTCGAAATATTGCGCAAAAGGCGTTAAAAATCAATAATTCGAAAAAATATTCGTCGGCTTCATTGATAATGAAATCATTAACGTAATTATGGGCTTAGATATTTCTGTAAAATAGGTAATAATTATTTAACTTTAGGCTCTAATTAGGCATTGAAAGCATTTTGTTGCTTACAATTAATACAAGTTAATATACTTACTCAAGAAAATCGATATGGAAGGGGACAGGCAATAAGTAGTAAGGTCTGACAGAAGCAACAAAAAGAAATTTAATTTGAAGAAGCAGTCCATGCTTAAAAGGAAGTTGAAAGTATAGGAAAGAAAGAAAAAACTAAAAGTCTTTCTCCACAAAATTTAATAGAATATGGAAATTCTTTAGTGGTCTCTACATGTTTCGAACGTAGAAACGTTCATCATCAGGAGACAGAAAATTTATATAGTGCTGATTAGCAGAAGAGAAACTGGTATTAAACCTTAATGGAGCTTTTATGGTATTGATAAATTGAAATGTAGAAGTGACATAATATAAAAAAAAGGTTGAGGAGAGTTAAAACATACTGAGCATGTGAAAAAGTTAGTAAAGGAAGTCTAAACAACCAAATAAAATGAGGAAGAAGAAAAAGGCCTTCTAAAGGGAAGGTGTCGAGGATTTTTTAAAATTTATTTTGTAATTTTGTGTATGTCTGTAAGACAGTATAAAGATAAGAATCGTCATTTGTAGAAGTCATAATCTGTAAAAATAAAACTTGAAATTAAAATCAAAAGTAAAAAAGAACATTTATATCTTTTTTAACATTTTTTTTTGCTTAAAAAGAAAGTACCTACTTACGTCAAAATTGTTGAAGAATGGTTTTTGGGGTACTGGGGGTTAAAGCCCAGTAACCCCTCGAGAGGTTAATTTAAATATGCTGAAAGACGGATAGTATGGCGGTAAATTTAAATTATGCAAAGGAAAAAGAGTAAGGTTGTTTAGAGAGGAAAGCTCAATTAAGGTTGGGCAAATATAATACTAAAATCCATAGCCTAGAATAAACAATAAAACTTAGAAACTAAGATGTGAAAAAAAATTATTTTTATTTTTATATGTGGGAGAAAAAGAGTTGAAAAATAGAAAGTTGTAAAATCTATATTATGTCCACTTTGGTATAGTCTTTTACCATGAGATATACATACAAATATATATAAATAATCATATCCAAAAATCGGTCAAATCTTCAAACACTAATAATAATTGAATGATGAAAGAGTTTTGGACTTCCATTGTCTTTAGTTAAAACAAATAATGAATTGAATGATGAAAGAGTTTTGGACTTCCATTGTCTTTATTTAAAACAAATAATGAATTGAATGATGAAAGAGTTTTGGACTTCCATTGTCTTTAGTTAAAACAAATAATGAATTGAATGATGAAAGAGTTTTGGACTTCCATTGTATTTATTTAAAACAAATAATGAATTGAATGATGAAAGAGTTTTGGACTTCCATTGTCTTTATTTAAAACAAATAATGAATTGAATGATGAAAGAGTTTTGAACTTCCATTGTCTTTATTTAAAACAAATAATGAATTGAATGATGAAAGAGTTTTGGACTTCCATTGTCTTTATTTAAAACAAATAAGGAATTGAATGATGAAAGAGTTTTGGACTTCCATTGTCTTTATTTAAAACAAATAAGGAATTGACTGATGAAAGAGTTTTGGACTTCCATTGTCTTTATTTGTTTTAAATAAAGACAATGGAAGTCCAAAACTCTTTCATCATTCAAGAAACATCATTGTCTCCAACCTTCAAACAGTCACTATTCACTAATAATTATTATTAAATAATATTTTCCAATGAGTCCCCATGCTGACTCTGGTTTTCAATAGCTGATATCTGGACTCTAATTATAATCTTTATAGGCCTGACTATACAAAGATTTTGAATATGTCTACATTATACCAGCTGACTTTTAAAGCTACCCGTCTGATGAGTAATTATATAGTTTTTTATGCATTTTAATTAGGTTTGTCAATCCTGTCCTATCCTACAGTTAATTTCATTTTTAACAGCCCATGTTCTCACTTATTTAAAAAAATATTTTAATATCCTTAAAAAAATAATAAATTTTTAGATTTTAATCGAATTTGGAGACTCCCCGGATACACACTGTATAAATGATGCATGTTGTGGAGGAGCTTGCCTTCAAAAAATTAAACTGCAATATACAGTATAATAATACACCTATATATTTAAAAACAACCGACAGTCTCGTTATAGCAGCACCCTAATTAATATTTCCCACACATTGCAGCCTGTGCGACTGCCAGGCAGCAACAAAAGGGAACAACAATAAGTCTATCACGATTCCTTGACATTTACGCATGCAAAAGTTAAAATTACATAAAGTGCACGAGTTTTGAGCAGATTAAATAAATAAAAAACTGCTTTCACCATTATTTGCGATATTTACAGAACCGTTCGCTTTTTTTTCGACGTGCGCTGCACTTTAATTTTGTTCTGGGGTAGGCCGGGTTATGTCGTACTCGTTCATCTGATGAAGTTTGATCCAGCTTCGTGCGGTATTGCAAGGAATGCAATAATCACCATTTAAAGCTTTAACGATTTGTTCTTTGACCTGCGACAGTAATTAGGGTCTCATCTGCAAACAAATTTACAAACGAATTTTTTAAACCCTTATGAATATCATTGATATAATTATAAACAAGAGTGGTCCCAACACGCTTCCCTGTGGAACACCCCTAGTACTGTCTCATTTATTAGATGGTTTATTTTTGAACTTAGTTTCGTGATCTCGATCAGTTAATTTTGATTCGCCCATATGTTTTCTGCAGGCAGCACATATACATAGTTAAGTTTTTATTAAAACAAAGCGTTTCGACAGAAGACAACGACATTTGATATTAACAGCTGATCTGGTTTCGTCGTTAAAGTTCCCAGATCAGCAGTGGGCCGTAGCGAGCTTACGCGTCAGGTTGCGTCATATTATTTTCTTTCGATTTTGGTGTTCTGAAAGTGTTTCTGTAAATGTTTTTTGTGTAGCGTGTGTGTTTTAAACATTTTACTTTTGGATTTTATATATTTCAAAGACAGATTTTTTGGTGTTTGTTACTTAAGTAGGTTGGTAGTGGGCAGAAACACCATTTTGGTTTACACATTTATTATCAATTTAATGGAGTGTCTAGTTAAACCATTTACTTATCGTTGTATACAGGATGTCCTATAACTAAGGGACAAATACAGCAACAGGAGGTAGTAGACTTGAAAAAATTTCCTTTATGCCTTAGAATGCACGGTTAATTTTTAATAAATATGTTTCGTTGAGAAAGAATTTTATTTAAATGTTTTTTGCCATCTAGCATTTAAATGCAATTATCTTAAAAACTAACTGAAATATCGAGATTAATGAAGTACAATTCTTTTACGTATAAAAGGATCCCACTTTCATAAGTTGAGATACAGCGGTCAGAAATGAGAGAGACAAAAATATATGCGGGAATTTATCAAACTAATATTGTGTAGCTAACGTTTCTAGGAGATATCTTAAACTTATTATGGAATCCTCTTGCCCTCAACAATATAACTACACCAAATTTGATTCATTGATTAACATCAAATCATCGCCAATTTTATAAAGTAAATATTTACTTGGATCATCCTGTATCTCTTTAACCGTATAAGAAATGAAACTAAATGACATATTTTCAGGTACACTATCTCCTGTTGCTGTATAGCCCATTAGTTATGGGACACCTTATATATATCCATAATATATAAAATATGATGTTTTAATTATACGTGCACCACAAAGATTTATTACTATTTTCCTTGTAATACCTATTTTTGCTTTAGTTTTATAATCTTTTTACATAGGTACTTATTTTGGTAGATACGGGTCTGTCAATATTTTATTTTATAAATAATAAAATAAGTATCTACGCTATATCTTTACAAAATGTTAAGACTCCCTTACAAAACTTAACAGATGGCGAAGGCGATGGTAAAATAACTTAGTCCGGTTCTGTTTCTGTAGCCAACCGCTTAACGTAAACTATACCAGACCTTAACAGGGATGCTATTAATGACAGGTGATGCGGCGAGTTCTTGGATTAATTTGACTTTACATATTGCAATGCCGACTCGCACGAGTGTTAGTTCCCAAATCCGGATTGTCCTTTGTATAATAGTACGTTGCTTTCAAAGTAAGCACAAATACAAATTTTTGTCAAGTGATATTGAAAAAGGTCTGATTGGTTCAATCCGTTTGAAAAATTACGATATACCTCAGTCAGTCTATAGGACAGTCGATAATGTGTTCTTTATGAGATAATGAAAGTTGCAAAGTACCATTCTAATGTATCGGGCTTTTGAATACTATTATATTATAGAGCTTTACGTAATAACAAATTATAGGCGCTTACGACACAATAAATAATCATCATTAGCAATCACTTTTCGCAGATGGCTAAATTATTTAGGACTTGCAAATGTCGCAATGTTGACATACATTTTGGATATTTTTGAAAATTATCACTAAAACAAAGATACACGTATATATAAAAAAAATTGATACCATAAAAGTATCTATATTCCATCCTTTAATAATGATAAAATTATCACGTAAAAGAATGAACCCCCACCAGTTTTAGTTTCTGATATTTAGAAATTCCTGTAAAAATGTCAATCCCCGCTTTCACCACTTTGGTGGGGGTTAATTTTTTAAAAAATTCGTTCTTATGGGCTGCCTACATTATAAGGAGAAGACAAAATTTTATACAGTGTGAGTTTGGAATAAATCGACTAAATCCAGTACAGTATTTTTTTTGGACGATGTCGATAATTTTTTTAAATGGCATCCCTAGTTATTATCTTAATATATATAAATTACGTGTTACGTTGTTTGTTCGCGATGGACTCCTAAACTACTTAACCGATTTTAATCAAATTTGTACACCGTGTGCAGTTAGGATAGCTTACATCCTAATTTATAGTCGCAATATTATTTTATTGCAAATTATTTGCACAATTATCTGTTATCTGTTATCTCTTAATATATATAAATTACGTGTCACGTTGTTTGTTCGCGATGGACTCCTAAACTACTTAACCGATTTTAATCAAATTTGTACACCGTGTGCAGTTAGGATAGCTTACATCCTAATTTATAGTCGCAATATTATTTTATTGCAAATTATTTGCACAATTATCTGTTATCTCTTAATATATATAAATTACGTGTCACGTTGTTTGTTCGCGATGGACTCCTAAACAACTTAACCGATTTTAATCAAATTTGCACACCGTGTGCAGTTAGGATAGCTTACATCCTAATTTATAGTCGCAATATTATTTTATTGCAAATTATTTGCACAATTATCTGTTATCTGTTATCTCTTAATATATATAAATTACGTGTCACGTTGTTTGTTCGCGATGGACTCCTAAACAACTTAACCGATTTTAATCAAATTTGCACACCGTGTGCAGTTAGGATAGCTTACATCCTAATTTATAGTCGCAATATTATTTTATTGCAAATTATTTGCACAATTATCTGTTATCTGTTATCTCTTAATATTATATAAATTACGTGTCACGTTGTTTGTTCGCGATGGACTCCTAAACAACTTAACCGATTTTAATCAAATTTGCACACCGTGTGCAGTTAGGATAGCTTACATCCTAATTTATAGTCGCAATATTATTTTATTGCAAATTATTTGCACAATTATCTGTTATCTGTTATCTCTTAATATATATAAATTACGTGTCACGTTGTTTGTTCGCGATGGACTCCTAAACTACTTAACCGATTTTAATCAAATTTGCACACCGTGTGCAGTTAGGATAGCTTACATCCTAATTTATAGTCGCAATATTATTTTATTGCAAATTATTTGCACAATTATCTGTTATCTGTTATCTCTTAATATATATAAATTACGTGTCACGTTGTTTGTTCGCGATGGACTCCTAAACAACTTAACCGATTTTAATCAAATTTGCACACCGTGTGCAGTTAGGATAGCTTACATCCTAATTTATAGTCGCAATATTATTTTATTGCAAATTATTTGCACAATTATCTGTTATCTGTTATCTCTTAATATATATAAATTACGTGTCACGTTGTTTGTTCGCGATGGACTCCTAAACTACTTAACCGATTTTAATCAAATTTGCACACCGTGTGCAGTTAGGATAGCTTACATCCTAATTTATAGTCGCAATATTATTTTATTGCAAATTATTTGCACAATTATCTGTTATCTGTTATCTTTTAATATATATAAATTACGTGTCACGTTGTTTGTTCGCGATGGACTCCTAAACTACTTAACCGATTTTAATCAAATTTGCACACCGTGTGCAGTTAGGATAGCTTACATCCTAATTTATAGTCGCAATATTATTTTATTGCAAATTATTTGCACAATTATCTGTTATCTGTTATCTTTTAATATATATAAATTACGTGTCACGTTGTTTGTTCGCGATGGATTCCTAAACTACTTAACCGATTTTATTCAAATTTGCACACCGTGTGCAGTTTGATCCAATTTGAAAGATAGGAAAGCCTACATTTTAATTTATAGTCGCAATATTATTTTATTCCAAATTATTTGCACAATTATCTGTTAACTGCAAACGATTTTAACAGATGACGATATCCGTTGACTGGATTGAGTAAATAATCAATAGATGGCGCTGCTATATTAAACCTACAAACGTGCCATATAAGCTACAATTCAATAGCATAACCACCACGTGTTGTTGTGTTGTTGAGGCTAAAGTATAAGGTAAATTTATTTTGTAGTAAAACGAAATACCGTGAAATTCAATTATTTTTACTTTTTAAATTTTTGGTGTTAGCATAGCCGGCCACGTGTTACTTAGACTGAAGTGTAAATTAAATTCAATACAGTGAAATTATTTCTACTTTTGAATTATTTTTGCATCATTGTAAATATATACATGTAAGTATTATCACATAGTTATAAAAGTTAATTAATATATCTATGAGAAAATGGTACAAAGCTCCCCACACTTTTTCAATAATTGTACCTACAATTTTTTTTTTCATTATTTTTATTTAACCTCTATTAAAAATTATTTTGCACTTCTCATTTCAATGTGCTATAATAGCATGTTTTTCAGTTATTTTTTCTAATATTTAAACGTTTAAATTATTATTTTCATTCTTATGGCGAAGTGTTGAAACACTTTGATTGACCCTAAACATGCGCGTACGATTGCAAAATGATCCATCAGCACAAATATTTTCCGAACAATTACTAGATATTGGGAACGGTAAAATAGAACTGCAACCAAATACGCAATGCATTAAACTGCCAGACAATTTCTGCACTGTTCTTCAGGAAAAAAATGAATTGATTCAGAGTATTTTTCCGGATATACCTAACTGGCTCAGTCATCGGGCGATTTTGGCAGCCAAAAATGTTGATGTTGACGAAATTAACTTCCAGATACAACAGTTGTTACCAGGCGATCTGATGTCTTTTAAATCAATCGATACTGTTGTTGATGAAAATGAAAGTGTAAATTTTCCAATTGAATTTTTAAATTCACTAGATATACCTGGAATGCCACCACATAATCTTCGATTAAAGATTGGTTCCCCTATTATTCTCCTACGTAATTTGAATCCACCTCAATTATGCAACGGTACGCGTTTGGTCATCAAAAAGATCAACGGAAATATTCTTGAAGCAACCATTTTAACTGGCAAGTTTAAAGGAAAAGTGGTCCTGTTGCCACGTATTCCAATGATACCGTCAGATTCTACCATACCCTTCAGAAGGCCAGTTTCCAATTCGTTTAGCTTTTGCCATGTCTATAAATAAGTCTCAAGGCCAAACAATGTCCATTTGTGGTTTAGATTTGGAAAATCCATGTTTTTCTCATGGACAACTATGTTTGGCATGTTCACGTGTAGGGAAACCGTCAAATCTATTTGTGTTAGCTAAAGACAGGTTAACCAAAAATATTGTGCACCGATTAGTGCTAAATTAAATTGAAATTAAAAGTATTTATAATTCAAAATAATAAATATTATTGTTAAAGATTTAAGACTATCTACCCTACCTACCTCATTTTTATAAGATATTAAACAAAATTTAATATACCTAATTGAAAAACGAATGTATGTATGTACCTACCTATAACCTAATTATTTTTTTATTTAACAATATCATCAAATCACGTACATTATGTGTGTTGTAAATTATTATATTCTAATCACAGGAAGAAGACCATTCCGGTGAGGAAGTCAGGATATTATAATTTTTTATTTTTTTTATCTGGGTAATGTTTGTTTGGGCAAAAATAAAAGCGGTCTATATAATTAAGTAATTATTTAGGTAATAAATAACTATTTAAAAGTACTTAAAGGTTGGAACTAATTCACTTTGAAAATATAAATGTTATGGTATGGTCGAAGAGTAAAACATGAACTAGGTTATCTGTACAATTGTGGAATAAAAACAATTTGAGGAAAATGTTGAAATTTTTAAATTGAAAATATTATATTTGTTGGACCAAACAATGGAACTAAATCACCTTCTTAAGAGCAAACAATAGGGGCGTATTCGCCATTTAGTTTTTTGATTAATATTTCGTTACCTACTTCCTACTTCTTCGTTTTATCCAAAAATCAACCAAATACCCATCTTTGAAGTGCAATTCTAGTGTTTTACGTTAAAAAGGGTAAATTTATAAATTAATAAAAGCAAAATTTGACAAAATTTCGTTTTATGCTTTTGTTAATTTATCAATTAATTTTTTTTGTTTAAAGCTGAAGGTAACTGCAACTCCTAGACGGTGATTTGCCCTCTTTTTAAAGAAAACGAAAAATAAACGATATATTTGTTATGTTACTTTTTATGGAGCAGTTTTCCGATTTTCTTTGGAACAAACAATACTCATGTAGGTTCAACCATAGGAAACAACACAAACCGCACAGCCAATAGTACTTTTCATAGAGTTCCACTTTAAACTTATTCACCCTTTTAAAGTATCTTTTTTGCCAGTTTTGTCAGTCATTTTGGTCCAATCACTTTCTGGCCACAGCAGCATAGTGTAGGGTGCACCATCTTGCTGCAAGTGTAGAAGTTCTTCGTTCCAATTTAGATTGCCTTGTGAGTCTTTTTGGTATTTACGTTCATGACCAATCGAGGGCTCTATGGTTTGGTTGAGCGTTTGAGCATTGACCGGTTAAATTTCCTTCAATAAAAAAAGAGCTATATGATATTGTCTCCCAGTATTTCTGTCAAAACATTGCTTTTTTGGGGATATTGAGTGCCTCTCTATAAAAAGATGTGTATTAACATCACTCCAGTAGCGACCGTTCTGATTATCCACATGACTATTTAGGAAAAAAATACTCATTACTGAAACAAATGTATCCATAACTTCTAGTGTTGCCGTAATTTTCCCTGCCATGGCTTCACTGAACTGAATTCTTCTATCCGAATCATATTCGCCCAGTTGATGGGTGAAATTTATGCATTTTTCTGTCTGTCCCAACAGAATCTCTGGATACGCCAATAACTGCTGCTAAATGACGCATTGACACCTTTGAATTAATAGAAACGTGCCTAATAACCGCAATCTGCATATCTACATCCAAAACTCTAGATTGTTGAATTTTTTAATTTTCAACGGATTCAATTTCTTGAAATTTTGAAACCAAATCTCTTACGTAGACGTGGCTGAATTTTTTGGCAGGGTGCCTTTCATTTAAAGTAATGTTCTTAAATAGCTCATACCCTGAGAACCATAAAAAAATGTTTGTTTGAAGCTGGTAGACAATGAAGTAATATAAAAAAAAATGATTACCTTGTCGAACTTCAATTGTATTTATTTTGTTAGTGTAAACTAAATTATAATTTTAAGGCTACTGCCTTAAATACTATCCATGTGCAAGGAAGCTTGATGACTCCGCCTATGTGCTTATTGTAGTGTGAAGTTTGAGCTGTTGGTTTTGGACAAGGAGAGGCTTCCAGATATTGGGGATATCTATACTTGGTTTACTAAATATATGGGTATTTTAATTCATGATCTTTAAACTTTCGTTTTCTCCAGTGCTGTTCCGTGCCCAAAACCTTGGCTTCTGACCAATGTATATTATGTTGGTTGGTCCATACATGTTCCCCTATACCTGATCTCGAAGTTTCACCTCTTTGAATATCATTGTATCAAATGTTCTTTAACTCGTACGGGAAGAGGTCTTTTTGTTTTTCCAATGTACGATTCGCCACACTCGTAAGGGATTTGATAGATACAGTTTTTTGTGTTTTCATTACGGGGGGGGGTTTACTTTTGTAAGAAAGCTTCTAAGCGTATTTCCGGATTTGAAGGCTGTTTTGATATTATAGTTTTTGGTTATCCTTCTAATCTTTTCAGAAATCCCCTTGACATTTGATAAAGAAAAATAATTGCCACTCGTTCTTCCATAACATACACCATTTCCGCATTAAATTAAATTTTGTACTTAAATCTCTTAAATTTTGGCATCGCTGATAAAGTTTCCAGAGAGGTGTCAGAAATGGGATACTGCCATTCAAGATTTTAACTGGATTAGAGGCGGGTAAAAGTGGTCCGCAAAATTACTTTTTTTTTCCCGCGTTTTTGTAGAAATGGTATTTTTTTTGTATTCTTTATTGTAGAAAATCTAGCCATTGTAAGTTTGACAAAAGGCACCCTGTATAAGTGCGATTGCAACGAAATAAAATGAAAACCTAAATATATGTTAAATACCCGTGTTACAATGGTGGTAATTAATAATGTAACCAGGACTATTATTTGAGCTTATTTAGCGTAAAAATCAGCTGTAAATTGCTGGTATTAACATTCTTTGAAAATTTTGCAAGAATTTATTTCACACCGTATACTTTCAATTTATACAGGATGTGAGTTTGGCCTTGGCTGCAACCAAGAAGAATTATTATTTCGTCTAAAATTGGGAAAACAAAATATTGACGGCAGCTATGGGTAGGTATACAGGGTGGTCAAAGTTGTGTATTTTGCGGCTTTATAATTTGTTGAAAAAAAATGATTAATACTTTACCAATTTTCAGCAATATAGCTTAGAATTATAGATAGTTGCAGCCACTCTTTTTAAAATATGATACATCCCTTCTTTCAACCCCTAAGTTAATTTTGAAAATATAACAAAACACGTATAATATTATTTTATCGTCAACCGGCAGTAAAGCCTTACATTATCAAAGTGATTTCCGGAAGTAAAGAAACACTTTATTTTATTGTAAAATAAAATACTTTACCTGCCGCAAATGCGGCAGATAAATACTTTTACCTGCCGCAAATTTTTTCTTAAGGGGTGCTTTGGAATACGCACGTGGTCGGCAGAAATTTTCTGACATGTCATAAAAAATCGTCTGTCACTGTCACGCCTTTCCCTATTACAGCTCGATAAATAGTAGGTCAAATTTTTTGAGGGGTGCTTTGGAATACGCACGTGGTCAGCCGAAATTTTCTGACGTGTCATTTTTGACGTGTATATTTGCTGTTTTCTTTGTTATAATAAAATGCGATGAGTTATACCTCAATTTTTTATATTATAAATTCTGAACGGTCGGCGATAAAATTTTTTATGCACCACGTCAGTAAAGTGTCTTTATCGACTCGCCTGTTATTCGCCTCGCTCGCTTCGCTCGCTCATCTCATAATTTCAGACTCGTCCGATAAAGAATCACTTTACTGCCTTGGTACATAAATAACTATTATCGTCAACCGTCAGTAAAGCCGTACATTATCAAAGTGATTTTCGGAAGTAAACGAACACTTTATTTTATTGTAAAATAAAATACTTTTTCTCCAAATGACATTAAAAGCGGTCTTTTAATGACACCTGGCAGGCTCAAAAGGTGTATTTTTTCTGCCTAGGCATAAAAAGTCCACTTTTTCTGACTAGGCAGAAAAAATACACCTTTTGAAAATTAAAATTTAAAATGACAAGTAAACACAACAATTTAATAAATGTCATAAATAACATACATAAATATAAAAAATACGATTTTGCGTGAAATTGGAACAAATTTGGAGAAAAAATTATATGTTTTACTAGGCAGAAAAGCAGATTTAATGCCTTGGCTGGTTTCCTAGCCTCGGCTGCGCCTCGTCTATGAAACACCAGCCGCGGCATTAAATCTTGTGCTTTTCTGCCTAGTGAAACAAATAACTCTTACCTGCCGCAAATGCGGCAGATAAATACTTTTACCCTCCGCAAATTAGTGCCTTTGACATTTATTAATCAAAAATCGTCTGTCACTGTCACGCCTTTCCCTATGACAGCTCGATAATAGTTTTCTCGCGATTTATTGCGATGAGTTACCTCCATTTTTTATATTATAAATTCTGAACGGTCGGCGATAAAATTTTGTATGCACCACGTCAGTAGAATGTCTTTATCGACTCGCCTGTTATTCGCCTCGCTCGCTTCGCTCGCTCATCTCATAATTTCAGACTCGTCCGATAAAGAATCACTTTACTGCCTTGGTACATAAATAACTATTATTAAAGGAACTTATATGCCAATTATTAGACCTCGACAGTTTCTAAGATACAGAAATTTCTATCAAAATGTCAACCCCCGTTTTGAGCCCCTTAGTCGCTTGTATTTATTGTCAGGCAATACATACAATAACTTGTTGGGTTGGTACTTCAATAACAATTTTTTTTTGTGAATTACATCCTAAAGTATCCCGCAGACTACTGCTTTGTTAGCAGCTTGGCAGTGGCGGCACGTGACTAGCTGGCTTTAAATAAAAAAAAATTTAAAATGTCTGTTATTTTCAAAAGTACGTGTCTGTTTTTTCTAACTTTTTCGTTGTGAATTTTAATTTCATGAGAATAAGCACTACTTAAACAAGTTAAAATTTTAGTCCTAACATCTTAAAACTTACCACATTATGACGATGTTTTGCACTATTTCCATGTTTTTTTATTTTCTCTGAAAGATGTTTTAAGTCTTGCACCCCATTTATAGTCCAATTATCATCCCCGTCAAAAAGAAGACACACGAAACAAAAAAAAAGAATTTTTGTCCTCACAACCGCATACCTATTCAGGATTTTTTATTAGGTATATATTTCTTTGTCAAACTTACGCGTAAATTGTGCCTTACTTTTACATTTTGATTGCACTTGTACAATGTTTAATATTGGTAGTGGCCGCCCTGCATTTTTTAAATCAAGTTTTTCACTTAAGCTCAGAGAACTAAACACAACCTTCTGTAAATCACTGACCTTCATATTAGACGAAATTTTCCAACTTTATAATGTTACTAATAAATAACTCAAAATAAATAAACAAAACGTCAACGGCATCGACAGGTCGCATCGCGATTCGCGAACAGCTGTTGGGCGCGGAAAATTGGAGCTCGTCCGTGGCCGCTCGTTGTGCGATGTGTAGGTGACGTCAGGCCTCCGTAGTCGCGTTAAATCGGGACGGGATAATCGATAGCCCGCGCTTAGTAACATTGAGAAAGCGCAACTCGCTTGTCTATGAGTATGACCTGCTCGCTGGAATAGGGCTATGTTTGGTTTGAATTATATTAATTGATTGCTTACATACATTGCGTTATTGGTTTTTTAAGTAAAGTATTTTTGGATTCTGTTTGAAATAATTGCAGGGAGGGCGGCGCCCCAGAGCCCTTCATTAACCAGCCGCCACTGCAGCTTGGCTGGTCGAGCCATTCGGCGAAAATTTTATTCGAACAAAAAGTTTTAGTATAAATAGCAGTAGTGCGGTAGCCCACAAACTGCGGGTTTATACTAGATGGTATAATAATTGCTAATCGGTACCGAAGGCTGCCTCTAATACTGGTACCTACCTAAAAATTAACTGATTTTTTCTTTATTTTTTAGATTTTTTAATCATTTTTATTTGTATCACACTCCTATGGACTGTGATAAGAAAACTTGTCATTCAAATTGTCTAAATATAAAAGAAAATATATTATATTTTATTTTTAAATTAAATGACTCACAACAACAACGAAATTTGTTATTAATCCTTTATATTGTGCCATTACCTGTTTCTCACTAGAAAGTACGGAGATGTTTCCAATTGTTAATAATGGCTAACTTAAAAGCACGAAACAAGCGAAAAAGGTAGTTTTTTTTGCACTAGAGAAAAAACTGTTATTAGTAGATTTTTCGGTTTTGTGCCCAAGCTTCCTTCACACATGGTTTGATTCCTAATAAAGTCAATTATTACACCTAACAAAAAAAAACACTAGAAAGCGAAAATTAATGTATAATTCTTTGGTGCTTCTGTGCTTATAGGTGATAAAAACTGAAAGTTCCATTCTCCAGTAACTTGCACTATCAAACTTCCTCCAGAAAAAATATATTTAAACTATTAAAAGCCGTTTTAGAAATGCCCCGTAATTCACATCGAAATTAATTTTTCAGATAAAATTCCTGCAGTCTCTAGTAGGTGCGACGCCAAAATCAGTCGTGTATTTCCTGTGAATTGTGCTGTTAGGGTTGCCAGATAAACTACGTTTGGATTCCTAGATTTTCATCTTTTTACCATTAAAGAACACATCAAGAAAAATAACGACAATCTAAAAAGGAAAAAAAATCTTGGTTAAACAAGGTTGCACACAGTGGTGTAGCCACCGGGAGGGCGTGGGGGGAGGGGGGGCAATGCCCTACGGCGCCAATAGAGAGCAGGCGCCCACGGCATCGCTCCGTATTTTAAATTTTCTTTAAATATAGAAATATATACTTGCTCTTGAAACCTTATTAAGATTTTATTTCCTCGGTGTCTTAAACTCGCTCGCGGAAATTGTATTAAAAAACAAGAATAAAGATGAACAGTCTGAAGCAATTGGAATAAAGAAAAGTTTAATTTTTAATGCTTTCAGTTTTATTTTCTAAGATCCTTAATTGTTTAAACCATGTTTCTAAATCACTTCAAAGGAAAGTAACTAACATTGCCAACGCATCTGTTTTGTTTAAGAATGCTTATTTAGAGTTCGGCCATCAGCTGCCTAATAAATGTAATGAAATTAAATCCGAGGAAACAACTTTCAAAGGAAAACGCATTAAAATAACAAAAAAAAATTGTCGACGAATTTAGTTATGACAATCAGAAAAAGAAAGATTAAATAATATAAAATAGGCTTTTAAGTTTCGAAAATATAGTGCCAAATTAAAATTTTTGGAACCTTCCGACTTAGTGTCATTGAGTGATAGTAAATTGCACAAGTAAGTCAAAATATTACAACCAATGATCCGGTACATATACAAATGTCGTCCTTCCACATTGTCTGCTAAACTTACGCTCTTAAAAGTATTAACATAATGTGGGATATTTAAATCTTTAGTCTAAAACCTTATAAAAAGTATGAAGTATGGCAACGCAGCAGTAAGAGATCCGCCCCTAAAGATGTGACCGCGACGACATTGGTCTGAGGCCATGATGACCTCAGTTCATTCAGTTCCGTTTAGGGATGTCCACAGAAAATGCATCGCGGAAAAACATCGATGTACTCGACGAATCGAAAAAAAATTTGTAATAGAATTAGAATTACGAAACAAATCGTAAATCTAATTATTCCAAGCTCACACCTTAACTGAAACCAAAGGTAAAATCAAGATCGAAAGGCACCGGCAAAATAATTATTTTACTAATAAATTAAGGCCTAATAAATCGATGCATCGACAAATATCAAATGGCTCGATGCATCGCTTATAAACGATGTATCGCATTAAAAATATCGACTTTTTGGATGTGTCGATTTATATCGAACGTCCCTATTTCCGTTTGGTGTTTCTTTGACAGGTCTGAAGTTTTCTTCAGTTTATTGGTTTTATGTAATAATCGCTGTATTTTAAATGTTTTGTCATATTTTTAAGGACTAACTAAGATGAGTCGCAAGTGTCAAGTTACTTTTCATAATGAGTCAACAGAAAGTTGGGTTATGTAGATTAGGTTTAAGGTTAAGTAGCAAGGTCACATTCAAATTTAACTCCGGCGTAATCCCCGCTACCTGCCTAACCCAGCTCTTCACCTCCTCTCTCTCCTACAAACGATGTTGTCAACACATTTTAATAGCGTTTATGAATGGCATATTATGGGCCATCTATTATACAATTGTATCTATTATAGGCAGGTAGGGGATCTCTGGAATAAACCGGGTTTGCGTCATCCCGCATAGTTAGACGGGCGCGCGTAAATTGACCGTTCAGTTGTGAGTCGAATTTCAGTCGTGACGGACGTTTTTATGTAAAGTTATTTAATAGAACAGAAGTTGCTAAGTGGCGAAGAAATATTACCCAGTTTTTAAACCAAAAATTTATTATGTTAGGTGCATTAAATTAGAATGCACAATTTTTTCCCGATAACTATAGGATATATATGTTACTTTGCTATGTTTATTTAAAATCTGTTGTGGTTTTAATGTTTTATAATTTATATAATAAAGTGTGACATATTCCTAAGATGGCATATCCATTGGTTTCCTATCATATTCAAAACGGCGCTACTTTTACTTTTCTTTGTGTGTATGTCCCTAAACACTACTTATATGCTTTGTAAAGTTTTTGAATATATCTTTAGATTGCACTTTCCTGATAATGTTTTAATTTTTTCTTTAATTTTAAACATGTTTCCTAGAATGTAATATATTATTTTAAGTCTTTTTAAACAGTTTTATGTGCTTGAATTTTTTAACAATAAAAATGTGCAAACTTTAACAAAAATATTTCTTTTACAGAGTATGCCATCATAGGCAACGAAGTTGGTGTTTTTTTCTTTTCTATTCTTTTTACCAAAAAAATAGTTTTTGTATATTTTTAAAGTTTTATAATGAATATTTAAGTAGTAACAAATATTTTAACATGGTTAAATGGTGACTGTTTGAAGGTTGTAGACAATGATGTTTCTTGAATGATGAAAGAGTTTTAAACTTCCATTGTCTTTATTTGTTTTAAATCACAACGTTTCAACTGGTAAGTATCTCCAGTCGTCTTCAGGTGAATACTAAATAAGTAAAGTAACTACAAGACTTACAAAGTCAAATGGGTTAAAACCTTTGAACTAAAAAATATATTAGGTGTTAAAAAAAAGGTGTCATCATTGGCGACCTTTCCCTACCAGATTATTGATTACAACACAAATACTCCAATATTTAACGGTTAGATTTGCAGGTGAAATGTTAAATTAAATGTTCGCTTTGCATTTAGAGAAAGTTTAAAAATACAGATACGGATATTGAATTGGTTGATTTATTTTTTGTGCAAATATCAAACTACTGTCTTACCTATTTCTGACTCTTACTGTTTTTAACCCTGCCTGTTACGTCAGCCTCTGCTGATAGAACGTTTCCTAAGCTTAAGCTCAAGCTTATCAAAAACTATTTAAAAAGTAAGTACAATTATTGGCCTAAAAAGCTCAAGCTTATCAAAAACTATTTAAGAAGTAAGTACAATTATTATTAGCCTAAATAATCTAACAATACTAAGCATCGAAAATTAATTCCCTCAAAAAATTAAGTTTGATAATATAATCGATCATTTTGAATCAATTAAAAACTGTAGAAAAAATATTTTTAAGCTATTGTGTAATATTCTTCTTTCAATAAAGTCGGCTTAGCTGAACTATTGTTGTTATTTTTAATACATAAAATATAAGTTTAGTCATAGGTCTTTATGGGCAGATAAATTTCCCAAGCTTAGGCAACGCTGCGACAGTTTCCTAATTGGAATGCCGCTGGTATTTTCCTGCGAAGTGGGTCGCCGTTGGTTTCTTGGAGAAACTTTTTCCAATAATGTCCTGTCGAAAAATTGAAGAATAAAATTTAATAAATTACTATTATCTCACGACAAGATTAACACCATTAGTTATTATTAATTTAAAATGAGTTACCTACTGACTGAAGTAGGTATATTAAAAAAAATCGGAAAATAAGAACAGGCCGCATCGTGGCTAAGTCACCTGTCATTTATGGCACCCTGTTAAAATCCCGTCTATTTTACGCATATACAATTTACCTTTAGATACGTACAGCTTATCTCCTGCGCAAACAAAAGTTACGTTTTATGGGAGAAAAATACGTCCGAGCGCATGACTCGCTGGTCAGCTGCCTTCGGGCATGCGCACAAACCTCGTGTTATCGGTCTGTCCTACTTTAGCGACAAGCTCAAAATAACCTCCAGAACCGGCTCAGCCCCCATTTTTGTTGGTTTGTTTTAAGGTTTCTCTGTGGATTCCTTGTAGTTTTCTTAGCTATTGTGGAATGTGGGTGTTTATTATTTACGGATTTCTAGTTTTTGTGTAGTTTAGTAAATTGTGTTTGTGCTTTTAGTAATTCGGATTGGAATATAAACAATGACTAGCAGCAACCGTTGTATAATTTTATTATGCCCAAATAGGGGTAAGACACCTGGTATTTCGTATTTTCGGTAAGTATGGAGTAGTGATGTATCTTAATATATAACTTTATTTCATTATGATCAATTTAAACACATTAAACTAGGCCTAGGCTACACAAACATGGTATAAAAATAAAGAGAACCCCACACCAAGACAGATTATCCCGATGCATATTTTGGTATAGTTTATTTGCAGCCCTACAATCTAATTAGGTACGCAATTTTTCGGGCAATATATTGCTCCAAAAAGTTTAAATTATACTTTTCTCTATACCTACTGATATTATATAAAAGAAAAAAGTAAATAACTAGGAACCTAGGTAGGTTTATATTAATCCAAGGGTGAAAGTATTCCATAAGTCAAGTTCTCGGGCCAAAACTTTTTTAAATTCTTGAAAAAGAAATTGTGCGTGCTTAAAAATGTCTTACACGTACCCAAGTTTTTACCAAATTGTAAAAATCAATACACGTTATAAACCAACTAATATTTGACTTGAGGTTAGGTACGCGATAACACCGTAGATTGGTTATTTTGCTGGTTTTGTTTGTTTTTATATTCGATTTTAGAGTATAAGTTTAATTGTTCTTGTTCTCTTCGTTTTCGAAATAAAAACACGACGACGAACCATTTTTAAACAAATTTGAAAAACATAACCTAAAAAACAATTTTCTATCCTTAAAATACAATAGGTTTGCTACTACTAAAAATGCCAGAAATCACTAAGTACATTTTTTTCCCAACTTGATCAAACATTGAGAAGAAATTCCAATTTTTTGGCAAGAATTTAAATTTTAAAGCCCGGACCTGTCTATTTTCCCATTCGTCAAACGATAATGTTGCAGTGCGCATGTCTAATAGTGTCTAGCTTTGTTTACATGCGCGAGGCCATAAATCTGCCACTTTCGTGATTATTGTTTGCTTATCTAAAGGTAAAGTGTCTATGATTTTACGTTAAGATTTTGGCGACAGAGACAGGACTAGGCTAAGTTATTTTACCATCGCATTTACCATATTTTGAACTTGTACGGGAGTTTGAATGGTTCATTAGCATAATAGCTTGCAAAAATGCAGCGTTAATTTTATTTACAATCGAAACATTAAGTTTAGCATGCGATAATTTAAAAGTTATGACGTTATTCATTGATAAAACATAGAAATACATGTGACGTGCACTAAATTTACCAATGAAAAACGCTATAAACAACCCTGGCAACATACAAACGTTTCACCGTCCAAATATTGTAGCTATGAGCCAATCAAGCGGCAAGCGGTGTGTCTGCGCATGTTTCACGTTCAATGCTGCGTTGCCATAATATAATTTATGTTCACGGCGAAGTACAAAGCCGCCAAAATGCAATGTGTTTTTAAATACAAACAACTGGATCAGTTCTCGGTGAGCGCAAGGTTTGGCAACCTATTGTACCCTAAATAAAATAGATAAACTAATAATATTATATTTATATTAGCAAATGATGATAAATGAAATGTTTGTTATTGGAACTAGGAGAGTTAATTAACATAAACTGGTTTATTCCACTCACCGTTCAACTTAACTAATAAACACCAAGAAAATGCAGTCTCTGAAATATGACGCGTGAGCTTGCCCCGGCCCACTACTGAACTGGGAACTTTTAAGAAGAAACCAGTATCAGCTGTTTATGTCATATGTAGTTGTCAACTGTCGAAAGGCTTTGTATTTGGAAAAAGTTGATTATATATTCCTGCGGTAGCCTAGCCGCCATGTGCACACGGTACAAGATGTAGCGGCAACTCAAGCCGCTTGAAGAACAAAGCGGTGAACGCGAGACTGCCGTTTTGTTCGCCAGGTCAACAAAAAACTACGTAATTATGGCAATATGTTGAAGAGCATCATGAACAGTTTCCCGAAATTTAGCTACAAGTTCTAGAACGTATTTTCAATGCACGTTACTGTTCTCATGTCGCTCATTAAATATTTGTTCGGTTCTATTAGGGCACTGATTATTTCCGAAAAATATTTCGATAATTTCAACCCTTTCTGCCGTGGAATATACCATGGTTAATTTTATGTATAAAGCGTTAAAAGGTATTTTAACAACAAAGTTTGGTCCAATCAATCGCAAACTATGTACTAAATTCCTATTTAAAATAAGTACGAGACATTCCCTTCTTATCTTTCTTCAAGAAACAACTTTTATTGCCACAAAAAACGCTCCAATCGCTATTTTCAACACCAAAATGATAAACAACCCATGGGCGTAGTGAAGAATAGTAGATTCTGTAACGAGGTTGGAATGAAAATTCAATCAGAGTGAAAGATTCCGAACGCGAGCGTAGCGAGCGTGAGGAACCACGAGTATCGAATTTTCATTCTAAACGAGTAGCAGACTATTTTCTCCACGACCATCCAGTTCCATATCTGATTCATCTGATTTTTCACTCATTTTTTGACTTGCACTAAAATTTGTCTGAAAATAATTATTACAACGCGGCCATTTTTATCTGACACTGACAGTTTCGAAATTCATGGCAACCTATGTCGTTTATATCATAAGAATATTCATTCCGTATCTTGTTATGGAATGAAAATACACGCAAAACGCATAAGAAGCAAGTGTTTCAGAATAAATATTCCAACTCAAGAGCAAGAATTTTTACATTCTATTATCAAAAATGATTTTGGTATTATTGCATTCAGTAATGGTCGTGGAGAAAAGCCTTTACTTATTAAGTAAATGATTTTACTTAAATTTCTTCTGAAAGTAGTACAAACTAATCTGATGTTGAAGAAGTAGTCCATACTCAAAGTGGAGTGATACAGAAAAAGAAAAGCACGAAGTCTTTCTCCACAATATTGTGGAGAAAGACTTCGTGCTTTTCTTTTTCTGTAATCTGATGTTATTAAAGTCTACTTTAAGTTTTAAATCAATAAATCTTCAAAACTACTTAACTAAAGTACATATTAAATGGATTAAATTACATGGATTTTACATCATTATAAAGGGAATTGAAATACCTTTCCATTTAAGTTTTCAGAGGTGGTGCCACCCCGCCCAGGGGGCTGCACGTGTTAACGTGATTTTGTGCCAATTTCTTGTCGCCCTCGAAAACAAAATCGACGGGTCTAAGCGTTTTTCCAAAAAAGGACTGAGCTGCCAGTAAATGCCTCTGTTTCGTTTTCGATGCGCCACCCTGTATAAACTTTACACCTAATACACAAGTTTCCTTTATCCATTAATATTAGAGACACCGTCGTGGTGTCTACTACTATCTATACTGCAAAACACTGTGTGTTTTTTTCAAATAATATTTTCGTCGAGAAAAGGTGCGCACAAAGCTGGTAGTCGCGGGCTACTTTAGACTGTAAATCATCAAGGAAACAAACTATTCCAAAGTCGCCAAATAACGCCACATGAATTTGTTCCAAAATTATCGTCTTCAGGAACAATAAGAGTTTGCTATTGACGGTATTATATGTTTCTTGCGGGCGTTGTCGTAGTTCTGCTAAAAAGTTAATTTTTCCTGATTACACTTCCTATTAACATGAATAAAATGGCTGCGCCAAGTTAATTTATATTTAACTGGATTCTTATGTTCCTTTAATACGTTTTAATTAAAGAAAACGCTAAATTGTCCAGATTTTTTGCCCACGCCGCGTTCGTTTCACGAAGAAACTGCATTTCGTTTTAATGGCACTCGGCTGTAAATGCAGCGCGGCTGTACTTGACATAAAAAGCGGAAATTGACCCGTTGCGACCGGCCGGCAATTTGAAATGCTAGAAAGCGACGCACAGTGATTGATTCACTTTACTAATCTAGGTGGACAAAAATTGTCAAAGAAGCAAGTGGATTGATATCAGTTTTTTTTGTTAAGAAATCAGCTTTCATAAATTTTATTTTTCTTTATGTATGTAAAGTATGGTATGACCATTATTTAGTCACCCCATCCATAGACATATTATAAAATAAGGAGAGACAAAGCATTTCATTCATAAAATCCTATTTGTTTACAATCTTACAAGCTTCCACAGTTTCAAATAAGTTAGAAGGAGATTGCTTTAAATAAATATAGTTTAAAAAAACTAAAAAACACGCTTTAATAATTAATCAAACTAAAAAGCGGAAAATAAAAATAGTTTAAAATAATTCTTGAAATTCTTAATATAGGCAGAAAATAATAATGAACGATAAACATTAGTATTATTGTAAAAAAAGCGAGGGGTGCTTTGTGCTCTATTTTTCGTATATCGAGCACCCCACGCTTTTCTCACAATAATACTAATGTTTATCGTTCATTATTATTTTCTGCCTATATTAAGAATTTCAAGAATCATTTTAAACTATATTTTTATTTTCCGCTTTTTAGTTTGATTAATTATTAAAGCGTGTTTTTTAGTTTTTTTAAACCATATTTATTTTTTATTTTTTAGTTTGAGTTATTGTTAAGAAACATTTTTTTTTGAGTAGATTGAGCTAGATTAGATTATTGTATTGTCAGTGGTTCTTGATAAGTCTACGAAATTTAAATTAAATCTAACTGTTTAAAGTGGGTCAAAATCGGGGTCAAAGAAGTCGGTTACAAATAAACATACATACAAACCCGCACAAACAACAAAATTAAAAAAAAAAAAAAAAATTGTTATTTACTTTGACGGGTAGAATTTTTAAAAAAATTTTCTCTACTCTTAGCGACAATATCTATACGACCCCCCGTTTGTTTCATTACTATAGCTATATATTCTGTGCTATCGGTTATTGTAATAATTCTGACACATTGACAGGTGTCAAATTTTGACAAGAGATTTTTTTGCGTGTTTTTTTCAACTTTCCACCGTCAATATACATTTATATGTAGTTTTCATTAATATAATTTTTTTAAACGAATTGACATATTAACAGCTGTCAAATTTTGACAGGAGTATTTTTTGCTTATTTTTCCCGAAGTCTCCGCATCGAATACTATACGACCCCATAATTTGTTTTGTCAAAATCGCTTCTTCGTTTTATACCTGACAGCTTTCAAAATTTGACAGGAGAATTTTTTGCGTGTAGATTATTGTTTTGTCAGCGGTTCTTGATAAGTCTGAAAAATTTTAATTAAATCTGGCCGTTTAAAGTGGGTCAAAAACGGGTTCAAAGAAGTCGGTTACGGACAAACAAACATACAGGTGAAGCTAATAAAAGCGTGTTAAAAAGTAAGTAATTTGCATAAATTCGGAAAATACTGTTTTTTTTTTGGACGAGTAGACAAGATTCCATGACGAGCGTAGGGAGTATGCCAGTCCAAAAAAAAAACAGTTACAGGGCGTGTTGCCTACACTATTTCCCGAACTAGACCTAAAAAGTGTTACTTTATCAGAGAAAAAGTGTCTGGGAGTGTCTGCTTTTTGGACGGATGCCGGTTGGAAAGTTAACGTGAATAAAGTGACACTTTCATTTTAAAAAGTCAGAAACATATATATTACATACATACAGTGTGACCAGTAAAGTCCGCATCATATGGGATTTTTGTTATTAATAGCTTTATTCGAAATTTGACTTTGGCATCAAGTTCGGCTTCGATCGAGATAAAAATTAACCAAAAAAATAGAATTCACGTGATTCGCATTAGGTATCTGTCAAATTTTAATTTTTCCAAAAAATAATTCAAAAGTGGGGTTATTTCTGAAAATATATAAAAAAGTTATTAAAAATTTTTTTAATTCACATGCAAAATTTCAGCTGTATAAGATAATTTTGATTTTTTTACCCACCACTAATATTTATTTTCCACTTAATAAACACTTTACTGATGACACTGTGTCCTCTCTTGTCTTAATATTAAGGTGTATGTATTACTTTCAGACACAAACTACGTTTTCAAAAATACTTATTTTATGAAGTTACCTTAGACAGGGTCAAAAACAAATAAACTTTGCATCACATGCGACCAAATTTTATTAGCCCAATTTTGATTTTGTAGAAAAACACACATTTATTATGGCGCTACTTGAAAGAAAATGTATATGAAATAAAGCATTGTCAAAACTAAGTTTTATGTAGGTTGCATTGAGTCTTATTTTGCAAAAGTGGTGCAATTTACAAAATATGGGTAAAAATCAAAATTATCTTATGCAGCTGAAATTTTGCACGTAGGCTAGAAACTGCATTTAAAAAAACTTTTTTAATTACTTTCAGAAATAACCCCACTTTTGAATTATTTTTTGGAAAAAATTAAAATTTGACAAATAATGCGAATCACGTGACTACTATTTTTTTGCTTAATTTTCGATCGGAGCAGAACTTGATGCCAAAGTCAAATTTCGAATAAAGCTATTAATAACAAAAAATCCCATATGATGCGGACTTTACTGGTCACACTGTATATACCTATATAGAGTAATAGATGTGTTTTGGACTTCCATTGCCTTTAGTTTTTCATATCACATATACCTATATAGTTGTAAATAAGGAATGAATATGAAAAATTCCTAAAATTCGGCGTTACACGTAGTAAAACATAATAAAAACGCCCGTACAACGTCGCCACAGTAATTTCCCTCAAACATAATAATTTTGTGTCATTTGGGAACAAATAAATTGACGAGTAGAAAATTAAAAAAAAAATATATTTAGTATAATCTTTTTACTTTTACTTTACATATTGAGACAACCCACACACGTTACAGAGCCGTTAATTAAAAGAAATGAGAATGAAATTTAAAAGCTAATGAGAATTTAAGGCGTCTCCCTATTCTGGATTACCATTTTAAATTATTTTTTGGGTAGTTGGATTTCGTCACCCACGTTTCATATTCATTGATCTGATCTGTTTACTGAGCAACTTGTTGCATGCAAATCCCGAGATTGCTGCTGTAAAGGCTTTCACGAGTTAATCAAAGGTTTAAAACGTTTTTTTTAACATAAATAAATACGTAGTAGACGAATGCGTCCATCTCCTTCTTGTCTAGTGTGCTGTTTTTACGAGTGTTTTTTTTATACAATCCGAAAACGGCTAAACACTTAATTTTTTTAATTGTCACATTTAATTCTTTTGTTAATAATTTAAAATTCAAGACGTTTTATTGCTAACGATGCAAAAACTCCCTGGCGCCACAAAAACTTCCGGCCGCCTTGTCGCAATATGGCTAGGCCTATTAATCGCATACGATATATAGAGAAAGAGATGTATATAATAAACCAAAATAAATATATCACCCTCTATTACTGGTTCTTAAGGAACTTTGAGCCTTGGCCAGATCCCCAAATCAGACCGCGATTGGCGGATTTTCACGTGCTTTATTTTGTTTAGCCGGTAAGTACCAATCGGGTTGGTCTGTCGTCTTTGCTACCGCTATCAGATACCAGCTGTCTTTAATACGGTTTTCTTGTAGGTTATAAATGTTAGCTTAGGTCGGTACATGGGTTATCCGGGGTTAAGTTGATCAACTTGTGGGCTGCTTTGGTCGAGGAGCAGTCTGTTTAAATAAAAACGGCAAACGCTCAGCTGTTTAAGCAAAAACAGTACACAATAATTATAAAGATTATACATACAGGGTCCTGCACCTCACCTCCCGTCTTCTATAGATCACTTAATAATAACCTAAGTTAGGATTTTGATAACTTGCAGACCTTACTTGTATCTTAAGGCGCATTAAAAAAATTTATACAGGGTGTTCCAAAATAGTGTGACGTCATAAGGATGCATTTTTTAGATTATATGCCATATATTTTCTTACTTATTTAGGTGCCTCCTATAGTTACCTACATATCACTAAAATTTTATTGAAATCGATTCAGTATTATAGACAAGATAAAATAAAAACTCAAAGATATCAGCTTTGCACCACTGGTAGGTATTAAAAATTAATAAAAAATAATGCCTCGTTAATAAAATTATACAAAGGTAGGTACTTATTAACTATGGTATAAATGTCTTGTTAATCAAGTTTGATTAATTCGAATTGTACAAGGTGTCCAAAGTTAAGTGTCAAACTTTGCAAACTTTAAAGTAATTTATTTTTCTTATTTCAAATATAAACCCCTATATATTTTTTTCTAATTTTGTCTCGAAACAGATCTATTTCGAACTCGCTAGCGCGTTCGAAATAGATCTATTTCGAACTCCGAATTTTATTATTTAAAGGTTTGCCCTACATGACATGTTTTTTTTCACCGTTTAGCATAGCATTCTAGATAACTAATATTTTTTAGTCCAAATATGCAAAATACTACACGAACCCACGTATGTATGTTTGGTTGCCTAGATCTACAAATCTGTATGTATTAAAACACATATTAAATAATAACTTTATTGACGGAGAACTATTTTGCTTTTGTAGATGCTTCAAGCTATCATTTTCTGCCAAATCCTATCCAAAATTCAATCTACTAACCTTCCAATGTCGATTTTAACTACAACTTTATTTAAATTTTCCATCTTCCCTATACTAAATTGCAATGCCGTGACGTAAAATCACGTCTTTTGAAATTTGAAAAAATGTAGCAAAATTGCCCGAATTTCCGAAAATTCTGTATATGAACCGAATGTACAAGGATCACACAACGTATTCCGTCCAATTTCAAATCTCATATCGCTAAAATAACTTTAGAATCTCGTGGTGAAAATGGGTAAATAAATCAAAAAATGACAGTTCGCAAAATAATTTTTGTTGCCCAGAGGCTACTATGATAAAAAAAATAGTATTACCAACATAAAATTTAGACATAAAAATTTACAAAATTTGAAGGATTTATTTTCTTTTTAAATAATATGTATTTTTTATTGAAAAACCTATAAATTAGAAAAAATAGTATAACGTACGTGTTATATAAAGCAGTTTTAAGCACTTGTCCCGTTATAAAACTCGCCGCAAGCAGCTCGTTTTTTAACATGGACGCGTGCTATAAAATGATGCTTTATAAAACGTGTACGTTAATATACTATTACGTCATTCGATGCAGAATTAAAAATCAAACATGTCCTAATTACAACCCTATCGCAATTTCTCACGCATCGAGACCTGTTTGCAGAAAACTCATTTTATCAAATATTCCAACAGTCATTATTATGAATAAATATCGAAGGTGGCTTTGAAAAACAATTTATTGGTAATAAAGTTTATTAAAGTGACCAGAGACCATTTTGACTTTAGTAATCTAAAAGTTTCAAATATTGTTAAATTGTTAGGAATTATTAACTGGAAATGATAATCGTGGATATATGGTTATCCTTTAAAATTCGTTGAACTGTTCTTTCGCTTACATCTACGGCATCAGCGACTACTTGTTGACTAACTGAAGGATTTTTTATAACACTATAACAGATAATAGCACAGCCATTTGATTTTCTTCAGTTCGAACCGGTTTATTTCTCGATGGTTTTGGGTAGTTTATATTTCCCGTTTGTACAAACCTCACTAATATGTTTTGCAGTCTCCTTTTGTCTGGATGTCGTCGTTCCGGATAACGCTGTGCGGGCCACGCAACATAGATCCTTGACGAGAACGGAGGAAGTCCTAACCCGGGACTTGGCTGATATGGGACGCTATTTTAGAAAATGGAGACTCATTCCCAGCGCAGCCAAGACCGAAGTATCATGCTTCCACCTGACAAACTCACTGGCTAACACAGAACTCGACGTCCAATTCGAAAACAAGCGACTGGCCCATAACAAAAAGCCTAAATATCTAGGCGTTACTCTGGACCGGACTCTGTCCTTTAAAGACCATTTAACAAATACTGCATCTGAATTGAAAAGCAGAAACAACATTCTTCATAAACTGTGCGGAACTTCATGGGGCTCCTCAGCTAGCACTCTCCGAGCATCTGCCCTGGGACTGGTCTACTCCGCTGCCGAGTACTGCTCACCGGTGTGGCTGAACAGCGCACATACAAAGCTAGTCGACGTACAACTAAATAACTCAATGCGGCTCATAACCGGGACAGTTAAATCAACTCCTAGCCACTGGCTACCCACATTGAGCCATATACCCCCACCACATCTAAGGAGAAAAGATGCCCTTCGAAGGGAGTACAAGAAAATCTGTAGGAATCCTGAACTGCCAGTACACCTAGACATTGAGGACCTTGAAATAGGCAGACTTCGATCTAGACACCCACCAATGCGTAGCTCCCTGATCCCAGACGACAATTTTAACATGCAAAACGAATGGATGAGCGAGTGGCTGGAAGAATCGTCCGCACAATCTCAAAGCATGCCATGCATCAACACAAAGCCTCCGGGTTTTGACAAGCCAAGAAAAATTTGGAGTGGCTTGAACAGGATCCGAACAAATCATGGAAGATGTGCCGCCTCGCTGTACAGATGGGGGAGACTGGACAGCCCTGAATGCGACTGCGGAGAAGAGTGGCAGACCATCCGCCATATTGTCGAGGAATGCCCTAGACGAGCTTATGGGGGAAACATGGTCGACTTCCTGCTGGCAACCGAGTCCACGACTGAATATATAGATAGTTTGGATGTTTGCTTGTAATATGTTTTATATTGTGTTACCTACTTACATCTTATGTATTTTTGTGTGTTGTATGTTGTATTGCCATACGCTAAATAAATAAATAAAATAAATAAATAAATAACGCTGTGCGTAAACTCGGCTTGCCAAAAAAAGAGTTTTTTTCGCATGCTCCTAATATAAAAATCATATCTACGAGCTCTTCTTGGTTGTATTCCAGCACAAAAAATAATATACCTAAAGTACTTATAACAGCCTAAATAATTACTAACAATTTAACAATATTTAAAACTTTTAGATTGCTAAAGTCAAAAGGGTCTCTTGTCACTTTAACTAATACCAATAAATTTTTTTTCAAAGCCAACTTCGATATTTAATCATAATAATGACTGTTTGAAAAGTTGATAATAGATATCAGTTTTTTGCAAATAAGTCTTGATGCGTTGAAAATTGCGATAGGGTTGTAATTAGGACAAATGTTTGATTTTTAATTCTACATCGAATGACATAAAAAGATACAGGGGTTCCTATTTGAAATAAGAAAAATAAATTGCTTTAAAGTTTGCAAAGTTTGGCACTAAACTTTGGACCCCTGTACAATTCGTATCAATCAAACTTGGTTAACGAGACCGTTATACCTTATTTAATAAGTAAGTACCTTTGTATAATTTTATTAACGAGACATTATTTTAATTTTTTATTAATAATTTTTAATACCAGTGGTGCAAAACTGATATTTTTTAGTTTTTTATTTTTTTTGTCTATAACACTGAATCCATTTCAATACAATTTTAGGGGTGTGTAGGTAGCTATAGGTGGCACCCAAATAAGTAAGAAAATATATGGCATGTAATCTAAAAAATACATCCTTATGACGTCACACTTTTTTTGGAACACCCTGTGTGAAAAAAATATTTTCCTGAAATGCGCCCCAAGATACAGGTAAGGTTTGCAAAATTATGAAAATTCTAACTTAATTACTAAGTGAGTTATAGAAGACGGGAGGTAAGTTGCAGGACCCTGTATATTTGGGTGCAGTGACACTACCCATCAAAATAAAGATAAATGGACAACATGGGCATAGAAATGGCTTTTGAAGAGCAACCTGTTTTGCTTAATTAATTACAAATATTGTACTCGTTATTATTGTACAATTTGAGCGATATGTAGGTATCCTAATCACAGTTTGCAGGTGTGATACAATAAAGAGTTGCAGTAGGCTACTCTGCTACTCCTATTTTCAATGCTTTGATGCTAAATATTACTGTTATGGACTTTTTTACTAAATTTTGACCCCCTACTGCATAGCGAAAGAAAAAAAATATTTTTTACGGTTTCACTTTTAAAAATTTTAAATGATTTACTTACTTACTAAAATAAAATAAAACACGCACTTTAAGAGAAACGCTTATAACAAATTAACCAGTCGCAGGAAATCGGACTAAAGGTCGACCCGCCGACATCTACCAAAAGAATTGCGCGGATAATGGGATGACGTGTTAAGTATCTGATATCATGTTTTCAAACTTTTTGGTTTCACTGCGCCTTTTTAATTATTTCTAGGCAGGGCCGGATTAAGCTTTCACGGGGCCCGGGGCTAATTTGAATTATGGGCCCCCTAACCCAAGTATGATGGGGATAGGGATGCTAAATAAACAGCAAAACCATTCAAGCATTACATTTTTATTACGAAAAGTCACAAACACTAGTTTCTTATTTTATCTTGAACAAAATCTTTAATAATATCTTCAAAGTTTAATTTTTTCAAAATGCCACGTTCACAGCACATTAAAGATAATGAAGCTAGACATTTCTCTACCATTGTGGTCCGATATTTATTTTTTTATGTAGACAAGCTTCGAAAAGGAACGTTCTGCTTCACAAGTAACGATCGGTATTGACAAGATAATTATCAGGATTGTATAAACGTTTGGAAATGTATCCATTAAACTGTGATTTAATATAAATATATACCTACATATAAAAATCAAATGTAGTTTTTAATGTTTCGTCGGAATTCATTAATAATTTCGAAAAAATATTAGTTCGTCAGTAAAACTATATCATCAAAATCTTCCTCAGAAACATCCAAAATTTTTTTAGTAAAGATCTCAAATTCCGTTCTTTCTATATCTGTATTAAGTTTCTGCAATAAGCCCAAGAGGTCAGTAATTTTAGAGTAAGCATTACTTCTCTGTAATTCAGAAACAAGTTTGTCGATGATCACAAGAAATGTTTGTATTCTGAAAGCATTCCTTCCATCTGAAAGAAATTCATCTTGGCCGTCAGGAAATTTTCTCTTTCGCATCGTATTTTCTTTAGAATACTTGTACAAATCAACCAAATCTTCCAAACCGAAAAGTTGTTTGCCTCGTCCTTAAACAAATCAAATTGGTCCCTAAATGAGGAAACCGTTTCCGTAGTTCCCATACAATATATCCAGGCCCGGTGTTTGCAATATTTTTGATGCGTCTCCAAAATGTTTTAAGATTTAATTCCAAAATGTTGTCATGAAAAGTATTTCCATTTTGACCATTTGTTTGCTTAGTCCTAAAGATTCTAAGCTCGTATCTTTTTTGCCAGCGGATCTTCGGCCATCAATTTCAAACATTTGTATATTTGAGAGTAGGTAGCTTAGTAATAATGATTTCGCTGCATCTTCACTGCAGCTCTAGCGCACACCACTAGGAGATTTCACTGTGCGCTGCTTCTTTGTGTATTGTATTAGTAAATGCCACCGATGAGTAGATGCTGCGAAGAAAGCATAAAGCTTTTGTAAAAAGGAAAAAAAGTCGTTGCTTTCAGGCAAATATTAGCAGCGCATTCTCCTACTAAATTAAGGGAATGGGCAAAACATGGAACAAAGAAAGCAGTTTTCACTGCTTGTTGTATTTGTGCCTGAAGGCCGTTATACTGTCCAGACATGTTGCTGGCATTATCATAGGATTGCCCGCGGCAATATTTCAATTCTAGACCATAACCTTGCAAATAATTCATGACTACTTCGGACAAAGATATTCCAGTATGACTAAATATTGAAATAAATCCTAAAAATCTTTCATACACACCACCGCAGCCTCCGCTGGAATAGTAACGAACAATAATGGACAGTTGATCGATATGGGATAAATCACGGGGGCCCCTAGATGCCGGGGCCCGGTGGCTACAGCCCCCAAAGCCCCCCCCCCCTTAATCCGGGGATCATTTTTGTATCGAGCGTCCAGTAAGCCGCATTCGTGATTTTCGACCTCGGCACGTATCGAGCGTTCGGTACTACGACAACAGTCGGACTACCATACGCTCGATTAGGCGGAAATCTTGGTTTTTTTGGTTTTTGAATTTAAAAAAAAATGCTCTGGGTAACAACGAATAAACCGGTTGCCAATATACCTTTTAGACGGAATTTGTTCCTCTAGTTATCGCCTCCTTATAATCCTCTACTTATAAGAAGAAAAAAATTAACGCTTATCAGTCAAAAGTTGACAGCTGTCGTATGGTAGCTTGACAATCGACGATAGACAGACCTCGGTTAATGCGAAATTACCCGAATGCGGTGTACTGGACGCTCGATACAAAAATGCATCCGGGGATGTTTCTAGGAAAGATTTTTGAGACTATATAGGAAGGTTTTTATTTTTGGGGGCCCACACGAACTTCAAAAATAAGATTTTTATGTCTGGTGTAATCTAGGTTATATTCATGTTTCAATCAACTCATGTTTATACGGGTAAAAATCTATAAAAATATCTTGTACAATTAAAAATGTTTTTGAACTTTAATATAAAAACGTGTTTTGTCACCACTCCTCCATGCATGTCGCGGAATCGCGGATTCGCTATACCGGTTTTGAGAATAATAAAATTAACAATAAATTATTTCAGTTCATGGCCTCAGATCAATTGGACGTGTGGCTGAAAATGTTTATTAAACCATATAGAGATTAGATGATTGGCTTTATGTATGTACAGGGTGTCCAGTTTTCGACACTTTTGACGGGTATCTCAGTTATTAGTACAGATAGAATGATGCGGTTTTCGCAAACCTGTGTCACTTTTTTGTGAAACAAACGATGCCCTTAACGGATTTATCATGGCCATCTTGGTTTTTGAGATACAGGGCGAAATTGAAAACGGTGCATTTTCAGACACCCCTTGTATTTTAATTATCATACCTTATTGAAAATATAAGAACGGGGTGTTATACGGTTTTTTACGTAGAATCCAGTGGCGTAGTTAGTATTTTTCCAGGTGTCTCCATTTTTGAGAAATATACCAAAGTTATGTTTTTTTAAATGGAACGCCCTGTATATTTTTTCATATTTTCATTCTGCTTACTGAGAGCTTTCCAAAAATATATAATAGTTGGCACTTTGTTTTAACAGGAAGGTTAAAATTCATATTTTTAAAAAAATTGGGAGCAGGCCTTGAATTTTGTTTCACTAGAACAATTAAATTGTGGATTAAAATGCATACTTTTTATTTATAAATATTGTTGAAAATGGTTGCCATTCTCCCTAATACAACGCTGACACATTTCGGTAATAAGTCTTAAGGCGTTTAAAATTATTATAGGCCTGTGGTTTTGTAGAAATTGAAATGCTAAATGGGTAGCCTGTCGAAGTTCCTCTACAGTTCTGTGCCTGGTATTGTATATCTTGCTCTGCAAAAAAACCCCAAAGAAAGAAGTCCAACACCGATAGATCGGGCGATCGCGGTGGCCATCTTACAGCTCCATTTGCGCCTATCCATTTTTGTTGAAAATAATTTTCTAGAAAATGCCTTACTACGTGAGAGTTATGACTCGGTGCATCGTCTTGCTGGAAATGTATAGCATTTAGCTGGGCAAGGGGAACGATTTCTAATAACTCGGGTATATAACCTCTTCCAAGATTTCCAGATATATATTTGCCGTAAGGCCTCCCTCATAAATACGGTAAGTTATTTGATTACCTAATATGAAGCAAGAAACACCAAATCCAAAGCGCCCTTGCTGCTCCCTTTCGTAAATAACATATTGATTTTCTTCAGACCAATGCCTTGTATTATGCCGGTTAAAAATTCCAGCACTAGAAATATGGTTCTCATCGGACCAGATTACTAATCTTCCAAAATTTGCATTGGCCCGGATTTGTTCTGTATACCAACGACAAAAGATTAATCGCCGATCTGCATCTCCAGGATGTAGATTTTGCACAATTTTAAATTTGTATGGATGGTATTTATATTTTCTTAGAAATGGCATCCATTTTCAACAATATTTATAAATAAAAAGAATGCATTTTAATCCACAATATAATTGTTCTAGTGAAACAAAATCCAAGGCCTGCTCCCAATTTTTAAAAAAATATGAATTTTGACCTTCCTGTTAACACAAAGTGCTAACTATTATATATTTTTGGAAAGCTCTCAGTAAGCAGAATGCAAATATGAAAAAATATACAGGGCGTTCCATTTAAAAAAACATAACTTTGGTATATTTCTCAAAAATGGAGACACCTGGAAAAATACTAACTACGCCACTGGATTCTACGTAAAAAACTATATAACATTCCGTTTTTATATTTTCGATAAGGTATAAGATAACTAAAATACAAGGGGTGTCTGAAAATGCACCGTTTTCAATTTCGCCCTGTATCTCAAAAACCAAGATGGCCATGATAAATCCGTTAAGGGCATCGTTTGTTTCACAAAAAAGTGATACAGGTTTGCAAAAACCGCATCATTTTATCTGTACTAATAACTGAGATACCCGTCAAAAGTGTCGAAAACTGGACACCCTGTACAGGGTCTAGTCAGTCTAGTGTAAGATATGGTAATGCCATATTTTGCTGCATTGTTGCATAAAAAATGTTTTTTTTAAACTGGCAACAACGTTTCTTTTTTTTTCTTATACAGTGCGTAAGTAGGCACTAAAAGTATACAATTTATTTCTTTAAGTGTGTAGTCCGATAGCCCAAATAACTATTAGGTCAGCAAACATAATCCAAGGTACCTGAATTTAGTAAATAATTTTATACTGAAACGCCACAGACACGGGGATGTTTTTCTCGTAAAAATTTCCACAAAATTTCTTAAGGGTAAAATAAAATAACTAATATTTTTAGGTTCGGTAATATGTGCAGAGGAACCCTCGTTTTAAAAATAGCTTAAAAGCCACAAAATGTGTAAAATTTTACCCTCTTATCGACAAAACGGTGGGGCTATTATTTTCAACATGTTTTACAATATTTAAGAAAAAAATTATTATAGGGGAAGGTTGCCTATATTGAACCGCTACCTAAATTGGACCACAGTACATTTCTCCGAAACTAAACAAGTGCCATATTATATCATCTGGCAACACTGTAATATATTTCCACCCAGAACCTTTGATCAGCAACAAACTCAACTAGTTGGGCGTTAGTGCTTGGCGTGTATAGATTAAAACGTAATTTACACAATTTTAATGTAATATTTTTAGAATTTACCTTAGAATCATAAAACTCTAAGCAAAATATTTTTTATGGAAGTTAACAAGTAAGTTTTTCTCTTTCTATTTCTTCTATTACCATGCCATATTTGTTTTTTTCTTGTTTCTTTCTTGGGTGGTTTTGTAAAACACGTGGTAGTTGCTTAAATTGGAGTGATTGCCAAAATTGAACCGGTCCAATTTAGGCCATTTTTCCAAATTGTGCAAAAATAATTTTTCTCTTTAAATAAGTTAATGTCATGAACTAACACCATTTTAATATTGCTAAAATCTTGAGTTAAAAAATGAAACTCTGACTGGTCCAATATAGGAAACTAATAGGTACTTTTTTTTGCATTAGGATGTCTTCTACCGAAATTTTGATTGTAAATTTGATGTTTTTTTGAAATATAAGTATAAAACTTTCTATACCAACAATTTTATTTTTTATTTGTTTATTTAACACCGAGTTTAACACCTAAGCTTCCGATTTAAATCATGTGGTCCAATTTTGGAACCCCCAGGTGCAATTTAGGCAACCGGTTTCCTATATTGAACCACTTGCAGAGTTTTTTTTATAGCCTGGTATATCATAGATATTTTGAAATAAAATTCTGCAAAACATCCTGCAGTTGAACAACATACTAAAGTATAACTAAGGTATAGTTTCAAGATCGATTTTGTGTTATTATCAGGATCTATGATAAAAAATCTGGAAATTGGTCCAATATGGGCAACCCTCCCCTACTGATTTATTAAACGCAAGTACCTATTTAAAACGAAATAATGCGAACTTTATTTATTTCAATATTTGGAGATAAGTGGAAAACAGCAACTTATTAAAAAAATACCCATTAATACCACAATTAATTTAAATGGAGGCTTAATGTTTCTTAATTGGATGCTCAAACAATTATCCGTTTACTGCCAAGCAATATCCTAAACACCTAAACGGTCATAAAATTCAGTTCTTACACTATTAAGTTGATTCGCAGATATTCGATTGCATACCCATGAAATTGCAATTGCAAATTATAAATAACACTTTGAATGTGACCCCACCGGAAAAAGTCGTTTGGTGAAAGATCAAGAGACCTATAGCTGGTCAATTTATCGTGTAATTTAGTCCTACTGTGCGTCCATTTTGAGGGTTTTGAATCCTTGATTGTAAATTCGTACATACAGTGTGACCAGGAAAGTTCGCATCATATATGGTATTTTTATTAATAGCTTTAGTCGAAATTTGACTTTGGCATCAAGTTCTGCTTCGATCGAGATAAAAATTAAGAAAAAAAATAATAGTCACGTGATTCGCATTATCTTTCAAATTTAAATTTTTTCCAAAAAATAATTCAAACCTATATTTCTGAAAATATCGAAGAAAGTTATACGAAAAAGTTTTTTCAAATGCTATTTCTAGCCTACATGCAAAATTTCAGCTGCATAGGATAATTTTAATTTTTTACCCATATTTTGTATATTGCATCACTTTTGCAAAATAATACTCAACGCAACCTACATAAATGTTCTTAGTTTTGACAATCCTTTATTTCAGATACATTTTCTTTAAAGTAGCGCCACATTAAATGTGTGTTTTTCTACAAAATCAAAATTGGGCTATTAAAATTTGGTCGCATGTAAGGCAAAGTTTATTTGTTTTTGACCCTGTATAAGGTAACTTCATAAAATAAGTATTTTTTAAAATGCAGCAAGACCAGCAAAATAACCAATCTTCGATGTTGTCGCGTACCTAACCTTAAGTGAAATATTAAAAACTTGGGTTTGTTCGCGTAAAACATTTTCAAGAACAATTTTTTGTTCAAGGATTTTTAAAAGTTTTTGCCCGAGAACTTGACCCGTGGAATACTTTTACCCTTGGAGTAATATGAACATACCTAGGTATTTACTTTTTTCTTTTATATCCTAACTAGCAATTTTAGTCGCCGCTACGTAACCTCGACTACATAAAGTCGCCGCTACGTAACCTCGACTACATAAAGAACTTGTTAGTTCCTGTTACTAGTATCGGGAACCGTTTAGGCACCGTTTCTTCACTACGTTGTTACCAAAACGGGGAAGGATTTTGCAGTAACGTTTACGTTCCTGTATCGTTACCGGAACTGTAAAATTTACGTTGCAAGACCGTTTCAGGAACGTAGCGAAACCGTAAATGTATGGTAATTTCAACCAAAATGGGACTTTTACCCATCATGTCTTTTAAACCTTGAAGATATTTATTTGGTCTCTCTTTCTTTCAACTAAAATATTGTATCTTGTGTTTGCCTCTCTAAATAATATACTTTATCAACTTTACAATATGTCCATTAATTTGTATTTTTTGGTTTACCTAATCATTTAAAATAATATATAAATATTTAGGCTTTGATGTTTCGTAAAACAAAAACGCATAAAATTTTTCTGTGAAAATTAATTATGATAAATCTGAAAATAACAACGCCCACTCAAAATAAAGCCGCATGAAGAAAAAAATACTTAAAATAGACGAAATACTAAAATATAAAAATATTTATTTTAAGGAGTTAGCAGTTTTAAAAGGTCTCTAATAATTAGAAACCATAAAAACTAAAGGTTTTTGTTATTAAACAGATAATATAGGACGATGTATATTGTGTATTTTTACGCATATTAAAATGTTTCCAAAAATGGCGTCCCAATTTTTCTATAAAACATGGCGGAAGTAGCGAGTTCACAAACAATTCTACTTCAAAGTTTATTTTACTCTATAGTAGAATTTGTTACCTAAAAATTACTTTATAGTAAGAAAACACAGAAACGCTTACGAATCGGTTACTTTACAATGTTACATAGAAATGGCTAACTGTATGGTATTTTTATTGTCCCTATGTGGTTGTGGGTACCTTTAACACTTTGTAGTCACGCCGACTTAAAAGTCACATTTTTGTCGTTATGGCGACAATTATTTTTTACTTTAAAGTTTTGGTGTTATACACGTCGTAGCTCAACCTTGACGCGACACGGTTCTAGCAACCCTGAAACTTACCACAAAGTAATGGCCCTATATGGTCACAAAACCAGGTAGGTGTTACGCAAATTCCACTAATTTTTCGGACTTACTAGAGGCTTAAACTTTAGAGTAAGTTATTTGGTATCAATTACTATTTTTTTACCTAAACATAGTAACAGTGTCAATAGATTGTAGGGCTGCAAATAAAATATACCAAAACATGCATCGGCATAATCTGTCTTGGTGTGTGTTCCTCTTTATTTTTATACCTTTTTTGTGTAGCCTAGGCCTAGTTAGATGTGTTTAAATTGATCATAATAAAATAAAGTTATACATCAAGATCCATCACCACTCCATAATTACTGAAAATACGAAATTCCCGATATTTTTTTCCTATTTAGGCATAACAAAATTATGCAACGACTGGTACTAGTCATTGTTTATATTCCAATCGGAGTCATTAAAAAGCACAAATACAATTCACTAAACTACACAAAAACTAGAAATCCGTTAATATTAAACACCCACAATAAACAAGTAATCCAGAGAAAAAACTTAAAACACAACAACAAAACTTACGCCAAGCCGGTTTTGGAGTGTAGTTTGAGCATGTAGCTAAAGGAGGGCAGGCCGATAACAAGAGGTTTGTGCGCATGCCCAATTCTGCTGGAAGGGCAGGCGACCGGCGAGTCGTGCGTTCGGACGTATTTTTTCACCTATAAACCTTAACTTTTGTTTGCGCACGAGATAAGCTGTACTTACGAATTTAAAGGTAAATATCTATGGAATAATCCAATAAAATATTTGCATTAGAAAAAGTTTTGTTGAGGACGGGGATGCATCTAGCCGGAGGGGAGGGGGAAGGAATTTATTTTAAAAAACCATTAATACCCGAAATACCTAAGAATTTTGTCCATCTAGAATACGTTGATGAGCACACTGTGTGCCGCATATACTGCCCTAAGCCAAACGATGCAACAAAGTTTGTTTAAATAAAAATAAACTTATTCTTGTCTCTTTTGAAATGTTTCCTTAAAATTCCTGCTTTATCCGAAACCGATTGAACCGCGTTGTTACCTTTGCAGGCCATCGAGCGCGTGATTTTTATCGCATAAAGAATAAGTTGAACACATAAAAATCCGCAAAATGCCGCAAAAAGACATTTACAAAATCCTTCAACGTCTGACTGGCTTCGGGCCGTTCACTTCGCTAAATTCGCTAAACTTATGCAAATAAAGTCGCAGTTTTTGTCATGTAAAATGTATTTCTCGAAACGACAAAAAGTGATTGTTGGGATATAATATTATGACTATACGACACGTCAACAATTTGTCCCAGTCAATTGGCGAATAAGTTATTTTTTTTTATCTAGCTGTAATAATATCTAACCAAGTATGTAGCCAGGATTTCTCCTCGGGAGGGGCCAATTAAGTCCGGAGGTGCAAAAAAAAGCGCAAATTTTTTTGGATACCACGCCCTTTTGTGAATCATGGTGCTTGGTTTTCAAGTGGGAAAAATAAAAAAACACAACACAAAATCCTGCACAAAAACAAACCCGGTAAACTATAAAACTATATTGTCGAAATCAGAGCTCTAATAATATATGGATATTTCGCATAAAATTCATTTTGTTTTTGTAAGTTTTATAAGTATGGTCTCGAGTCTCGGTGGGGGCCCGGGCTCCCTGCCCCCCCCCCCCCCTCTAGCTACGTGCCTGTATCTAACTACACACTACTTATCTGCCCCTAAACCGTAAAGGGTTGAAAACGAGATATAATTATTTGTCTTATGTTCTTGAAACTTTGGAAAAATACTACACAAATCGTGAAAAAAGGAGATAGGGTAGGTACTTATTAAAGTTTATATTGGAAAAATTATTATTTTAAAATTTTCTTAACACGTGCATTACAAAACTTCTTTCTTCTTTTTTTAACTACCTCCTTTAAAGGGAACAAAAGGGGTTATAAAACATTCTTCACGTATTTCAATAAATTCTACCCGTAAGGTGTGTATAAACGCAAGACCATGGATAGGTTTCGTGAGCATTGTTAATAATCTATAAAGAAATTTATTTTTATAAATAAAATTGGTACCTATCAAAGGTTCTATTGGGTAGTGTATGTATGGTCCCCGCTGCTTTGTTTCGAGAGCAAATTTAAAAAAAAATGAGTTGCGCGAGCTAAACCGCGGGTACCCACTAGTACAAAAATAAAGTTGAATGTAACAAAAAACTGTGTTTTTCCGAAAAAGAAAACTAACTTCCAGATGAGGTGGGAACTTCAAACTTTTCACATACCGTGCGAGCAAAAATTACTTGCATCCGCTTGCTTGCAGGCCGCAACAACCCCCCGACAACCTGTTGGGAAAGCTGACACAACGGCCTATTAGTCCTTAATTTATCTAAAGTTGTGATATAACGGTTATTTTTTATCTTTTCTTTTTGTTATATATATATCAACTTTTGTAATACCAAGTGGACTAATAAACGTCTGATTATTATTATTATTAATATTATTATTATTATTATTATTATTATCAAAGAGGGCTTGGATTAAAAAACGTAGGGCTTGGTTTAGATCACAATGATATGGGCACGATATTTATATCTAACCAAATCTAGGTTAAAATTTTGTCAAATTTATATTATGACATGATATGCCAAACTAATGAGTAATAAAATAAGTAGACAAATACAAATTTATTTTTGTTGTTTACAAAATTAACAAAGTAAGAATATACAGAAAGAAAAAGAAAAATTATTACATAAATTGCTGAAATTGGCCACCGCCATGCTGCAAGCATAAATTCACGTCTCTTCAAATTTTCGAAAGTGTTGACCAGCATCTTTGGAGAAATGTTACCACATTCTTGGATAATCCTTTCTTGTAATTGTTCTAAATTTGCAACTGCTCTTTTAAAAATAGTGTTTAATAATAAATCATTTGTTTGAAGGTTGTAGACAATGATGTATCTTGAGTAATAGATGTGTTTTAACTTCCATTGCCTTTTAGTTTTTCATATCACAACGTTTCAACTGGAGACAGTTGAAACGTTGTTATATAAAAAACTAAAGGCAATGGAAGTCCAAAACACATCTATTACTCAATAAATCATTTCTTTCCAATAAATTTTGGGTAAACCATTGAGAGTAATTCCTGCGTCTTTCAAAATCTGCGGCTTGTATTTCTTGGAATACTTGCACTTTATAAGGAAATAAATTTAGCTGCTTCTTAAGAATAGTCCTGCATGTTCTATAAGATCTTCCCACTTCTTGGGACCGGCGTCTTATACAATTTGTTGGCGTATTTTGCATTATTTCACGAACGTTTGCAACAAGTCCTTCTATTCTTACAAATGGTATATTCTTACAAATAGTCTTTCTGCTCCTTTTTATGTTGTATAGAACCTGTTTCCCTAAACACAGCCACGGTTATTTTCAGGCAATGATAAAAATCCCCAGCAATAAAAGCAACGTTAGGACAATGTTCGTGAAAATCGTCCATGCACAAGCCCGGATTGTATTGCCTCTCACCATTTATTCTAACCCCGTTTCGAAAATACACTTCAACCATGAATGTTTTGTGCTGTTCCGTAAAGCCGATCGTGTGAAGAAGAAGTGAAGAAATTGGAAAAATTAGCGATGAATCAAATTACTTGTAATGACTGTCAAAGATGACGGAATAACTGATTGATTGTTAATTCAGGTAGTTACTGACACCCAACAGGTATTAAGCTCATCGGCTAAGCATTACGTTCTTAGATGCAAGGCCCTCTTTAATGCATATAATTTTTACTCGCATGGTAATTTGGAAACTAAATAATTTAACTATTAGAAAATCACACATATTATATTTAGTATATTTTTACCAAATAGGTACACACGACAAATGCATCTAATATAATTATTATTGGTACCCTTGATTTTCAAACACAGGCGGTATATCTAGTGCAATCAGCAGAAATTTGTCATCTTGGATTTCTGCTACAAACAATTTCTGATCGAGACAAAATGTAAACAATGGGGTCTCCTTATATATTACACTAGCGTGAATCCGGCATGCGTTGCAACCCGCTGGTATAAATACAAACCCGAACAAACCCGATATATTAGTACCCGGCATGCCACTTTCTGAAATTGCACCCGTGCGAAGCCGGGGCGGGTCGCTAGTTATACATAAAAGCTTCCTCTTGATCATCATAATAGGTAGGGACGGACAGACAGCGACAGCGACTTTGTTTTATACTATGTTAAGATGTCTTTGGTTATAACAGATGTTTTAATACAATAATTGTGATAAGCCCTAAATTGAATTTAAAAAAAATTAATTTATTTTATTTCAATATTTCCCAGAAACTTGAGGGATAATCATGATATCTTATTTATTTAAAGAAAAACAATTTAGTCGTAACTACAGCAATTATTTCGTACGAATAAGGATTAAGTTTGGTAAAAGTCACTCGAACCAACGTCAGACAATCCATATTGCTCAACTTTTAGCGTGTACAAGATCAATGACCCGGTATAATATTTGAATAATTTTCGATTAGTGCAGGCTCTGTACAAATTTACGATAATTTCTCATGACGGATAATAAATTTATCGTAGGCATGTGTTTCGTATTTAGATTAATAGAGTTTAAATAGAATCGATTAAAAAAAAAGTGATCAAGTGGAATCTCAATATTGTAGCTGAAACAAATGAAATAATAATTTATAATAACGTCGAAAAATTATTATTCGAAATATTATTTATTTGTATCACAATCACAGGAATAACGTTTTGGCAAAAACAAAGAGAACGGATATTACAAAAAAAATTACCTGTACTTATTGTCCCGTCCCTTTAATTTGTAAGACGCTTGGAAAAAAACCAGTACAAGAGCTAATTAAATATATTAATATGGGGGAGGGGAGGAGTATTGTTGGGATGTGACAAAAAAGTTGTAATAAATATAATAGGCTTTTGCAGGACCAAACTCGAGCACTGTGTAATAGAATAGTAATTTTTTTGCAACAATAATATGTATATTTAATAGATCGCAACATGGTTTTCTAAAGGACAAATGGAACGGCCGGTTTTAAGATTGGGGGTTTTCATGGATCATTTTAAGGCCTTTGATTGCATAGATAGAGCATTGGCTTTTGCTAGAAAAATTAAATGTTAGTGGAGTGAGTGAGATGTTATGCATTACAATGGTTATCCTTAGTAATCGTCACATACATCTATGAATATATGCTTTTAACTAAACGGAAACCTATTTGAGGAGACACACAGAGGTCACGATTACCTCACCAGAGGTAGACATGATCCTTTGCTTCCGCAAGATATAATTATACCTACTTGAAAAGAATGCTCAGTACATAATAATAAAGAAAGGTTAAACAAATTGTATAAGACGCCTGTCCCAAGAAGTGGGAAGATCTTATGGAACATGCAGGACTATTCTTAAGAAGCAGCTAAATTTATTTCCTCATAAAGTGCAAGTAAGTATTCCAATAATATACAAGAAAGGATTATCCAAGAATGTGGTAACATTTCTCCAGAGATACTGGTCAACTTTCGAAAATATGAAGAGACGTGTGAATTTAGCTTGGAGCATGGCGGTGGCCAATTTCAGCAATTTATGTAATTATTTTTCTTTCCGTATATTCTTACTTTGTTAATTTTGTAAACAACAAAAATTAATTTGTATTTGTCTACTTATTTTATTACTCATTAGTTAATAGTTTGGCATATCATGTTATAATATGAATTTTACAAGATGTTAACCTATAGATTTGGTTAGATATATCGTCCCCATATCATTGTGATCTAAACCAAGCCCTACGTTTTTTAATCCAAGCCCTATTTGATGCCCATAATTTTTGCTCGCACGGTATTTTGGTAATATAAAAATTTTTTAATTTATTTTACGCACCAGAAAAAAATGTAACCCAACCAGTTTTAGGGGCAAAATAAAAAGGAAAAGAGCCAACATTATACAAAGATTCCTAAATCAGAATAAAGTCTTGAATGTTTGATTCTAGTAATTGTCTAGTAGGTATAGTTTATTATGTAGTCGACAGCACTTAGCAAAAAAAACCGGAAGTCTGAAGAACCGGAAAATCCTCAACGTAAAATAATAACCAATGACGCAAGAAAATCTTATCTTAAGAGGTTTTAGGACAAACTGCCTGCTTGTCTTGGAACTTCCTAACAATGTATGCAACATACTTCACCACTTCTCTTATCTCATATGGTATCGTAGTACAAGAAAATAAACAAAACAACATGCAGCCAATGGACGAGCACACACAATACTTTATGTTACATCAACATCGGATTTAAAAAAAATGAACAACGTAATAACCTAATTAAAACGGTTATAGTTAATAGACTTTTGTAAGCGATGTTCAATACAAACATTACGAGTACAACGTTTTGTCGCGATTCAAACACATGCATTGGACAAGGATAAAAATATGGTCCGACATTGGAAAGCGTTAATGTAATAAATGTATGAAGCCAGCTTAAAACTTTAGATGGATACTTTCACTAGCATTCAAGAATTTATGGTAAAACGAGGGGCCAACTACGGGTATTTGTGGTTAATATAAAAATAATTATTAGCCTAAAACAGTTGTACCAGGCTTTAAAAAGAAGAAGGTTATTAATTAAACCTGGATGGGATTTGTTCAGTGTTAATTCTCGAGCGTAACCGATTGTGATGATTTTTGCATGTATGCTGTGGCAGGATATACAGTACTCGCAAGTCTGAACTTGGCAATACAAAAATAAATCAAGATTCAACGTTGCCAACTTCTGATCGAGCACGATTCACATTTCACGTGCGATGCATTTCCTCTCCATAGCAACACATACGTGCTGAAATTTTCAGGTAAACGTACGGTGAAATTTTGCTGGTGTTTTGAAATACCGTGCGAGCAAAAATTATTTGCATCAAAGAGGGCCTTGCATCTAAGGACGTAATGCTTAGCCGTAGAGCTTAATACCTGTTGGGTGTCAGTAACTACCTGAATTAACAATCAATCAGTTATTAATTTGATCCATCGTTAATTTTTCCAATTTCTAGAACAATTCACACAATGGACTTTACGGAACAGCACAAAACATTCATGGTTGAAGCATATTTTCGAAACGGGGTTAGAGTAAATGGTGAGTGGCAATACAATCCGGGTTTGTGCATGGACGATTTTCACGAATATTTTCCTAACGTTGCTTTTATTGCCGGGGATATTAATCATTGCCTGAAAAAAACCGTGGCTGTGTTTAGGGAAACAGGTTCTATACAACACAAAAAAGGAGTAGGAAGACCATCTGTAAGAACAAAATAACTTGTTGCAAACGTTAGTGAAATAATGCAAAATACGCCAACAAATTGTATAAGACGCCTATCCCAAGAAGTGGGAAGATCTTATGGAACATGCAGGACTATTCTTAAGAAGCAGCTAAATTTATTTCCTTATAAAGTGCAAGTATTCCAAGAAATACAAACCGCAGATTTTGAAAGATGCAGGAATTACTCTCAATGGTTTATCCAAAATTTATTGATAAGAAATGATTTATTAGACCTGCCTTTTTTTCGGATTAAGCCTGGTTTCACCTCTCCGGTTATGTGAATTCACAGAATACACGCATGTGGAGTACTGAAAATCACACACATTGCACCCTTAAAAAGTTGGTGTCTGGTTAGCTGTTTCCCGAAGAAGAATTGTTGGTCCTATTTTTTCCATGACATCGTTACAGCACAGCGGTATAGAGAAAATATTTTGAATCCATTTGTGGAGCAATTACTTGACGACGAACTACGCTTTGGATATTTTCAATAGGACGGTGCAACCGCCCATGCAGCCGCCGAAACTATTAACTACTTACGCAATTTTTTCGACGACAGATTGATCAGTTTTCGATGAGACATTGAATTCCCACCTAGATCATCTTGTTTAACGGTTTTGGATTACTTCGTTTTTCCTCATTTAAGGAACGCTATTTTTAAAACACCATGTGCAAATTTAGAACAATTACAAGAAAGGATTATCCAAGAATGTGGTAACATTTCTACCAAGATGCTGGTCAACACTTTCGAAAATTTGAAGAGACGCGTGAATTTATGCTTGGAGCATGGCGGTGGCCAATTTCAGCAATTTATGTAATTATATTTTTCTTTCTGTATATTCTTACTTTGTTAATTTTGTAAACAACAAAAATAAATCTGTATTTGTCTACTCATTAGTTTGGCATATCATGTCATAATATAAATTTGACAAAATTTTAACCTAGATTTGGGTAGATACAGTGACAGCAAAAGATGTTGCACCATAATCTGGGAATTTTTTTTATTAAGATTAAAAAAAAAATTTATTAGTTGAGATACTCTCTGCATATCCTAAAATCGAAATACACATAAAAAGAAATTTGAAAAATCCAACCGTATACAGGGTAAGGGCAAATATTTGATTTTCATTCAAGAGTAAAGTACCTTTATTTTCAAAAATACGTGAAAATGTTACTAAGAAAAGTTGTTTAGAATTAATTTCTATGCGTAAATGTAGAATCTGAGTTATCTGTGACAAAAATTAAAATTTGATGGTTTCAGCTGTTTCTGCTGCTCTGTATTGGGGATAATGATATTATGAAGTTGCTATAAATAAAAATTTTATGTGATTGTCATAGATAAAATAGTTTTTGTTTTGAATAATTTAAATAAGCGTAATCGTAATAGTAAAAGAAATTGCTAGTTTCGATTTGTTTTGCACAAGATATTCAAAATGGCGGTCATCGTGCACCACTTTTCTGCTAATTTTTACCGAAGTTTAATTATTTGACTATAACGATTACACTTATTTAAATTATTCATAACAAAAACAATTTTATGTACGAAAATGACATAAAAATTTTATTTATAGCAACTTCATATCATTATCCCAAATGCAGAGCAGCAGAAACAGCTGAAACCGTCAAATTTTAATTTTTGTCATAGGTAACTGAGATTCTGTATTTACGCATAGAAATTAATTCTAAACAAGTTTTCTTAATAACATTTTCACGTATTTTTAAAAATAAAGGTACTTTACTCTTAAATGAAAATCAAATATTTGCCCTTACCCTGTATACGGTTGGATTTTTCAAATTTCTTTTTATGTGTATTTTGATTTCAGGATATGCAGACTATCTCAACTATTAAAATTTTCTTTTAATCTTAATAAAAAAAATTCCCATATGGTGCAACATCTTTTGCTGTCACTGTATATCGTCCCCATATCATTGTGATCTAAACCAAGCCCTTCGTTTTTTAATCCAAGCCCTCTTTGATGCAAATAATTTTTGCTCGCGGTTTTTTAAGTGTGCAACATATGGGCATTTTTTTTATTAACGATTTCTCAGAAAATTTTATTCTTGATAAAAGTTGGTGCATGTTCGATAATCATATTAGGTGCACTTGGAATGGTTGCAAGTCAAACGGTGTACAGGGTAGGCCAAAAAATATAAAACTTGTACAAGAATAAAGTACCCCTATTTCAAAAAATTCAGCAAAATGTTATTAAAAAAAGTTGTTTAGAATTAAAAGTTATGCATAGATTCAAAAACGTGACCTCCTAAAATAAAAAAAATATATTTTTTTAAAAAACATTAATAATTTCCCAAAAATTTTTTTTTAATATTCACCATAAAGACCTTCATAAATTAATCAAAATCAAATCCATTTTGCATATTTTTGTTCAAGTTCAAGCTTGAATTTTTAATTTATTAAGGAATCACAAACTTTATGTTTGTTGCAACGATATTAAACACAACTTTAAAATATCCTAAAAATTAGTTTTAACAAAATAAAGCATTAGTAATGATATATGCTAATTAAAAAAACCATCATTTAAAGTGCAACATTTTTATTTTAAATGTTTATTAAAAATTTTTATTGTAAAAGTTTTATATTTTTTGGCCTACACTGTATATACAATGTGTCCCCGGATCGACGCAACGATAGGTGAAAAAGGCTGAAATTTTTTAAGTTGAAACTTTATCTTCTGGGGTTCAGCCCTGCTTGGATAGAAACTAATTTGTGCCATAATTTTAATTTCGAAAAATCAAGTGTGCTTTGGAAATTTTCAAAAAACTTTTTTTTCCCAACAGTAAAGTGCTTGATTTCTAGGAGATACGAAAAAATGTTATTAAGAAAAGATGTTCAGAAATAACAAATGAGTAAGAATCCAAAATTTTAAAATCCTATGCCTACTTTGATGTTTTGCATTATTATACTTTGTATTGATTATTATTATTAATATACATTTAGAATTTAGATAATTAAAGAAATGCGAACATAAAAATAACAAGCAATTCACTTCGTTCAAAATATGAATAAATATGCTATTCGGTGCTATTCAGAAAAAAATAGTAGGCCATGGAAAGAAAAAGAATAAAATAATATTTTGACAGTTTGTTGTCAAAAATAGTTTGGTATATTTAATATTGTTGTAGTGTTCTGTGCTCTAAAACTGATACGAACTTTCGAAAACATTACTGTAAAATATCAATTATGCTTACTATACCAGAACGGATCTACCTAATTCAATGTTATGGCATACCTAGGTGAATTATTTTTGCCAGAGGTTATCTTATCAGGCGATTTAATATGAAATTTCAGAACACAGTTTTAGTCAAATCTACAGTATCCAGACTGGTTAAAAAATTTGTTACTACCGGTACTGTACATAATATACTAAAAAACAAGAAGAACTTTGATGAAGATGATGTAGGTACTGTGTTAGCAATAGATTCAGTACGCGAAAATCCAAAGCTGTCACTAAGAAAGCGGTACGAGGAGACTCGTGTTAGCAAATCACATTTGCAACGCGTTTATGAAGCAAATAAGGTAACACCATATAAAGTTAGATTTCGTCACACGTTAGAAGAAGGGGATGAATCCCGAAGGTTCGAGTTTTGCCTAACTTTAGGTGAGAAGATTCTAGAAGTTCGAAATTTCCATAAAAATATTATTTTCTCAGACAAATCGACTTTTACCACTAACGGTGTACCTTCATCACAGAATTGCCGATATTGGTCTACAGATAATCCAAATTATGTAATAAATTCTAGGCGGCAGTATTTTAAAAAGGTTAATGTTTGGTGTGCCATTTCCTATCATTGTGGTTTAATTGGGCCATATTTTATTGAGGGAAGACTTCATCAACGCACTTATTTAAATATCCTAAATCAGTTTCTTGATGAACTACCATACGAACCAAGATATTTTTCATATTTTCAACACGACGGCTGCCCTGCCGACTTGACATTTCAGGTATGAGAATGGCTCAATGAGCATTTTCAAGAAAGATGGATAGAAAATGCTGGTCCCATTTTGTGGCCGCCCAGATCTCCGGATCTAACCATAATGGATTTTTATTTTTTGGGTCGAATAAAACAAATTGTATATTTGAATAGGCTTCCAAATGACGTATTGTGTATATAGTATTGAAAAATAGCATTACAGATACAATAAACTCTATTCCCCTGGAGGAGATAAGAGCAGAGCTTTCACTGCATTTCGGGAAAACATTGAGGAATGTGCGAATAAAGGCGGCGAACTTATTGAATAAATACATCTTTCAGTTGATGTTAGTATTGAACAAGCACTTTACTGTTGGGAAAAGAATACTACAAGATCATATAGGTAAACTTCTTTTTTATCGGCCTCCTCTTCGGAGATATGGGCTCCCAAACAGCTTCCATGGAATTAAGTTTTTGACACATAATTATTAAACTAACAGCTATATTTCAATTTTTTTTCATATGATGTACTAGCACTATTCTCTTCACGTGTTTACCAAAAATGGTATCATGAATTTACATAACTCACATGTATGGGCTGATGAAAATCCTCATGAAACGACTATTTCGCATTATCAAGATCAGTTCCAATGAATTAATGTCTGGGCAGGAATGACCATTCGTATTGCCGGCACGATTGAATGGAGTACTTTATTTGGAGTTCCTCCAGAACGCTTTTTACGATTTAGTAGAGCACTTACCACTTGAAACCGGCGAAACATGTAGGTACTTCATGAATGATGCGGCACCACCTCATTTCAGCGTTGCTGTGCGGGAGCACCTGAATAACGTCTATCCATACCGTTGAATAGGTAGAGGAGGACCTATTGCCTGGCCTCCTCCATCTCCCGACCTAACGCCATTGAATTTTTACCTGTGGGGACACCTGAAAACCTTGGTGTATTCCACTCCGGTTGATAGTAGTAGGGAGGAACTTCTACGAAGAATCACGTTTCAATGTGATCAAATAAGGAAAAGCTGGGTTATTGTGGCGGGTACAGCAGTTCTCAATTCGTCGTGCCCGCGTGACGGAGTGATGAAAGAAAAGCGCGTCGCAGGCGTCCCGCTGGAGGCGAAAAATTTTCGGGTGCCACGCCCAGTTTTTGCCCTAAACTCCCTAAAAATTAGTCTGCGATGTTTGCTTCTAACTTCTAATAGCTATTGAAACTACTATTTTGTGTCTTTTATAGGGCCATAATTATCGATATTTTTGAAATCACGATCTTGTTCAATCGATATTTGGGATAAATTTTGGAAACAACTCTATTTTTTACTGCTAAATAATTTATTTAGTAAGCGTTTACATAATATGAAAAAGCGTGTCACGCCCATAGTCAGGCGTGATGCGTGATAACCATTAAAAATTCGTGACAATCACGCCTAATGCGTGACGCCTGGAAACCCTAGTGCCCGCAAGTGTATCAGACTTCACAGAGCCCATGTTGAACCCACTTAGGAAGTTTTTAACTAAGCAGGTAAAGTTTAATTTTTTTTGAAGTGAAAACTTCTTTAGGCGCGTTTAGCACTTTTTGTGGGCACTGAATTAAACTGAGCCGTCACGCGTCAGGCGTCAGACTCGGGTGTGCTACGCTCGAATTCAACTGCTATATGCATTCCGAACTGACCCTGACCCGAATGAACGTTATATGAAAGAGCATGTCGCCATCGGTCGCATTCAGTATCGACGTGGAAACAGTCAGTGTGCGTTGTCTAAACACTCGTGTATTTGATATTGTTAATTTCACCTTGTTGAAGTTTTCACTTCTGTCGTGTGGTCTTAAGCACACACAATTTTTTTTCTTGACAAAGATGTATCTTTTATCGAAATACGCTAAATACATGTTGTAAATAAAACGACGTTTTTCCGAAAACGGTTAGGATTAGCGACATGAATGAAGAGTACTTAATTTTTAGTCAATAGTTAAAGGTATGTAAAAAACGTTGTCCAAAGTTTTATCATACAGGGTGTAAAAAATGGGCACATTAGTGTCACAGGTAGTCCTTCCCTGCAGCTGTGAGTAATTCGCAACACTTTCTGGGATAGTAATTCGAAGGATCTTACCTGGTATACATCATATGAAAAAAAAATTGAAATATACCTGTTGGTTTAATAATTATGTGTCAAAAACTTAATTCCATGGGAGCTCTTTGGGAGCCCATATCACCGAAGAGGAGGCCTATACGAAAAAAGTTTATATGAACTTGTAGTATTATTTTAAAGTGTTTTTTCATATCCGGGAAATTTTCCACATTTTCCGGGACACCCTGTAAGGAGTTGAAAAAAAATGTAAAAGCAACTTAAGTTCATCATTTTAATCAACAAAAAAATCCCTTTTATTCAGAAGCTTTCCTCACGATCGGTAAGAGACTCTTTGTTTACAACTCTTCCGAAACCGATAAATTCCAGACGCTTTACACTTCAGCTGGAAAATTCCTGAAAGTCCATATCCAATTTGTCAACCTCAATTGCTATTTTTTTCTAAGTCAGCTGTCAGGAAAATGGAATCGATAAGTCATCGCTGTGAAAAGTTTTCGCCGGCGATCGCTTTTTGAATACGAACTGGAACTTTGTCACTTTTATGAAAAGTTCCCTGATTAATTTTGTTTGGCAGGGACTTTGAGAAGTTTAGACGAGAACGAGTGGAAAAAGTGGCAGGAATATCAAAAAATATTTAATATTCCTCCTTTGTCTTGTCCGCTTTGTCATATTCATATGGACACGACAAAGGAGGATCTTTCTATATGATAGTTTAGTGAGTATCTCTAAAATACGATAAGTATACAGGGTTATGATAATGGAACGGATCAGCCTTTTATATAGAATGCCTCCCACTTAATCAAGAATCGCTCGGATCCGTCAAATACATTTTTTTGAAATGCATTTTTTTTATATAAAAAGATATTATAGCGTATCTATCGAGTTGGGTTTAGATTTATAAAGTAAATTTTTGACGTAGCTTCACAAAAAAAGGTCCAATGGGTTAAAATCGGGTGATTTGGGTGGCCCGGAAAAATTGTACTTACGTATTCCTTTACATGAGCAGCTTAATTCGAGGTACCATCCTATTGAAAGCACAGGGTTAAACTTGGTAAATCAGGATCATTATCATCTACAAATAGAGTTGGAACCAGATCATTTCGAAGGAAATTTAGATATATTTCTCCAGTAGGGCTCTCATCAAAGAAAAATGGTCAGATTGCCCTATTTTTAACAATGTTCGCCCAGACATTAATTCATGCTGTTAGCTAAATCATTATTCAACAGAATTGCTCTCGCCTATCAGGATTATAGTCCAATAACTTTTAATTACTGGTTTGTAGGGATGAAGCTTCTCCTTTTTAAAAAAATTTGATTATGATAGTTTCGCTAGTATCGTCTTTACGCTCAAGTTTTTTTGCCTGAGCTATGGAGTATCTTCCTGTAGTGATGATATTTTTTTTTTCTCCTCAGTTATACCACCACCACACTTTTTACGCTGTTTTCAACTGTTCGAGACGTTCTCCTCTTAATTGCTACCCTGTAGATACTGTCGATCGGGTAATAGGCGAGCAATTTGGGTATTTTTCGTTGAACATATCACGGACTTTCCTACGATTTCTCCTTTATCTCCGCAACAACACGACGCACGAACAAATCCGAATAAACCCAACATAAGCAAAATTTCAGTTTAATTGATATTCACTGACATTTTTCGAACTCTCAAACTTAAATGGCAAATTGTCATTGTCAATGTCTTAAAGATTATGACTTATGTTCAGAATGTTGCTAAGTCGAGAAACATATTAATGGTGCATGCCAGCATTAAAGTTGTAATATTTTATAAATGGTTAAGGATAGGTATTGAGCCTAATGAATAAAAATGTAGCAATTGCTTTTGCGTCCAGCAATCGCTTAAAAGGGCAGGAATTGCTTCTAGTTAATGCTTTTTCTTAAAAAATAGAAGCAATTGCTATCGTTTGCTTAAAATGTGATAAATAAATTAAGAAATTGCTTTTTCCAGTGTAGCAATCGCTTTCAACTTTTTAAGGTAGGTCGACCCCTGCATTATTTGCTTAGTAGCAGTCAACTTTAGTTCTTCGCGGCATACACGTGCATCGCTCTTAATTTGTGTCTTCAATTATGGCGAAATATATGAATGTCCGTGAAAGAAAAATCTACAGTGTAAGTAAAAATTGCAGATATGATGATTTCAGATAGTTATATCGATATATGTTGAGTGGTTGGCAAAATATTTTTTAACTGATCCTGGTAAAAAGCGAGGAGGTGCACTGTCGCCTTTTACCAGTTTACTTTAAATAAGATTAAAGTCTTTCTGCGGCAATTGCCGGATTCGGGCTTTCAAAATTATGTAGGTGAAGAACTCGGTGTTCACCAAACTACTGTCTGTAAGACATACACTTCTGTTATGGATGCAGTTTTGGAGAAGGCCAATAATTTTATTAAATTTCCTACAAGTGCTGAAGCTGTTGTGGAAGCTAAACGGTTGTGGTCAGAGAGATGTATTTAGGTTCCTTCAATTTATGAACGAATATCAATTGCTTGTCTTTAATTTCTTCATCACTACTATCACTTTCCTCATTTTCACTGAAATCTGCCATATCACAAATATAAGTTTTCTATTTTCCACAAAAACGTAACAGATTACTATTGTACTAAATAAATAGACCAACGTTGTTGTATTTACGTCAACACCAAACTAAACATGAAATCTATAATCTGAACAAGTGGATAAGCCACTGCTTTACTAAAAAGTAATTGCTTCAAGTAATTGCTTAATTTTTATGGATTAGGCTCATTAGGCACAATTTATGAAAAATGTCTAGAATTAATTGTTGAATGTAAAAATATACAATAAGTATGTTTCATTAAAAAAAATTAAAGTTGATACACCTAAGTAGCATTTTTATGATCCAAATAAATAAATCCGACGATTCCGAGCGATTAAGTAAGATGGTACCTATTCTGTATAAAAGGCTGATTCGTTTTTTTATCATAACGCTGTACATAAAAACGGATTTGTGAGTCTCCTTCCTTTAATTACCTGCGAGAAATATTGTCAAAAAGTATCTAGTTATTTGAGGTTTCGTGGATGTACTATAGTGTGTCGCCTATAAATAGTTTTTTTTTTAAATTCGACCCGATAATAATTCAGGATCTTTTAACACGATCACTCTTCAATAATAATAATTATTGCTTTCTTCAATGCTTATAATTGCTTAAGAGACATGCTTTTAATTTAAAATTTACGGAAACCACAATTCTAAACGTCATAGCATGATTTGCGTAAAAGCACAAAGTGTTATAGGTATTTTATCAGAAACCCTAATCGATTTGACGTAAACAAAACGCCTAGTACGATTTTTATTTAATACAGCCCACGATTTAGTCTGCGAGCGTAATTATCACTTGAGAAGGATCTCCCACTCGTTTTGGGGGAGCATTATACTTGAATTTTGCAAATATCTTTGCAACGTATTTTCGCTCTAATTCATTTGAAAATCAAATATTGTCCGCTCGGATTTGTTAAAATTAATGTAAAAATAATGTTTTTCTAAAAAAAAGAATATAAGGAAATATAATGAGGGAAGTGAGGGGTGAAAAGGGGGTATTCCCATATTCTATGGGAGAATTATCTTCACTACATAGTATAAAACAAAGTCGCTGTCGCTGTTTGTCCGTCCCTATATGCTTAAATCTTTAAAACTACGCAACCGATTTTGAAGCGTTTTTTTTAATAGATAGAGCGATTCAAGAGGAAGGTTTATACAGGGTTAGGAAAAATTACAAGAACGGTCGATTATTTCAAAATATACAGGGGTTATCAAAAAAACGTCTTATATAAAAAATGTAGGGCTGTTAAAAATCTACATATCGGTGATAAATTGAAATATACAGGGTCGCCCACAAAGTTGTGGCGAATGATAGTTATATTTTTTTTAAATGGAATACCCTGTATATTTTTACTTATTTTGATTGTCGACTCAATTTTAAACATTTTTTATTAACCATGTGTTATACCCAAATTCATTACTTTCCTAGAAATCGGCGTTTCAAATAATAACGTATAACGATGCGATTTTCGAACATAGTGAACAACAAATAAGGCATGACCATGGTTACTAATAAATAATTAATAGTTTGACATCTGAAACTCAAATTCTGACAGAAATAGACAAAAAAGAAAATAGCATGGCATTTTTACTTACTGAAACAGAGAGAATTGATATTTTAATTTTAAGGGGGTTTGGCGATAAACAGAGATCATATCAGGAGGTATGTAATATTTACAATAATTTGCATCCAGACAGGCACATTAAAAAAAATGCAGTTTTTCGAACTATTGAGCGTTACAGAATGACTGGTACTGTAAAAAAACGCCCAAGATCTGGAAGACCTAGGACTGCTACCTTCGAGGAAAAGAAGCTGGACATTCTGCTTGCGATAGAAGAAAATCCCAAACAATCCACTAATCAGCTTACTTTGGATCATGAAATTGATCAAAAATCTGTACGAACTGTTCTTCATACTGAGAAAATGCATCCATACAAAACTAATGTTGTACAAGAACTTTTTGACGTTGACTGTGATCGAAGGCTAGAATTTTGCGAAATAATGACTAGAAATATGGAAGAAAACCCGAATTTTTCAAACAATATTGTGTTTTCGGATGAAGCGACTTTTACACTACACGGAATGGTGAATAGGCAAAATTACCGTTACTGGGCGCGAAATAACCCTAACTGGTATGAAGAGCTGAATAAACAGTTCCCAATGTCTGGGCTGGATTGTTTGCGGGACATGTAATTGGACCCTTTTTAATCGAGGGAAATTTGAACGGTGATCGATATCTCCGGCTTCTTCGGCAAGAAATAGTTCCAGCTATAAACAATTTAAATGCTGATATTAACTTAACCTGGTATCAGCAAGATGGAGCTCCTCCGCATTTTACTCGCGAAGTTAGAGAATTTTTGGATGTCAGGTTCCCAAATCGATGGATAGGAAGAAGAGGGCCTATCGAATGGCCTTCACGGTCCCCCATCTTTCGCCATTAGATTTTTTTTATTGGGGTCACCTGAAAAACATAGTTTATCAAAATAAATCCAATAATTTAGAAGAATTAAGAATGAAAATTGTCAATGAAAGTGCGAGAATAACAAGGGAAATGGTTTTAAACACCCAAAGACATTTTTGCGATAATTTGTATCATTGTCAGTTAGTAAATGGGGGTCATTTTCAACACTTATTAAAAATTAGAGCCGTGTTGCCATGATTTGTTATACTTTTTGTTTAAAGTTAACTTAATAAATTGTTTCTTGAAATTTATTTTGTGTTTTGTAGCTGATCAATTTATGTAGGAAAGTAATGAATTTAGGTATAACACATGGTTAATAAAAAATGTTTAAAATTGAGTCGACAATCAAAATAAGTAAAAATATACAGGGTATTCCATTTAAAAAAATATTCATCATTCTCCACAACTTTGTAGGCGACCCTGTATATTTCAATTTATCACCGATATGTAGATTTTTAACAGCCCTACATTTTTTATATAAGACGTTTTTTGATAACCCCTGTATATTTTGAAATAATCGACCATTCTGGTAATTTTTCCTAACCCTGTATGTATAATACATGCATCTTATTGTAGAGAAACACTAATAAACTTAGAGGTTTCTAATGTGATGTCGTAAATAAACACATTAGCGTGCGAAGCCGGGGCTCTTTAGCACAAATAATAATATCCAAAATTTTTATATTTGCTTGCTACGGTAAATAAAGCATATACTTACCACTAAAAATCAATACTGTAATTCTCAATATGGTTTACTGATGAGATGGTAAAATTCATCCATAGATTATAAAGTCCAATACTAATGATGGGTTGTGCGAAACAAGAATCTTCTATTGCTTTATCTGGCATGTAAAGTTTAGAAAAACTTAAATACAAAGTAAAAATAAATTAATTGTCGGACAGGACAGCTAGGAGACTTCGAACAACGATGTGACCTGGGCAAAAAATGCGTTAAAACTAATATTACTGCGCGCGGTTATTGCCGATCGCTATGAACCCCCCCCCCCCCCCCAACGTCTTGTGAATTATAGGTTCTAACGGATACAATTTGTTTTTGGGGACGCTGTTCTAATAATAATAATAATAATAATCTCTTTATTTCAAAATTGTTACATGACATATAACAAAGCGAAACAACGTCACAAAAACAAAATCCCAGATACAATAACGTATACTAAATGTATTCACATATTGAGATAATCTTCCAGTTCATATGGTTCAAGTTCTCAATTAGGATTTTCTTGATTTCCCGCTTAAACACACATTGGCTTTTAATTCTTTTAAGTTGCGCAGGTAATGCACCTGCTTTCTTAATTGTAGAGAAAGCGCTTTACTGCCCAAGTAGCAATTATAGACACAAATTGGACACAAATTCTTTGCTGAGAAACGTTTCGAAACATTTTCGATTAAAATTATTTAGACTGTGTGGAGACACATGTGTTTCGAAACTTTTGCGACACATTTTCGAATTTAGTTACTAGAAACGATTAAGAACTGTTAGTTTCGAAATACTTTCCAAACTACAGTGTCGATACATTTAGGAAACGCACAAAAGAAAATTTTTCGAAACATTTTTATATATTATTATGAAATTGTGTTTAGACACATGTGCTCCCAAATTGTAGCGACACATTTTCGAATTAAATGATTCAAAACAAATTGGTATTCTTCTGCTTTGAAATATTTACCAAACAGTGATATCCATTTAATTACGAAACTTGCGCAGAAAATAATTTTCGAAACTGCCAGAAACCTTTACACTACCGCACCCGGACAATTATTATAACCTCGATTATAACGATTATAACCTATAAATTGTACATTTTTGTTTTGTTTATATGGGAAGAAAACAACAGTTTAAACATTCTTCGAGGTTTTACTTAGGAATAAGTTATAAGTAAGTTTTATTAAACGTTCAACAAAGTACAAACCAATTTTGTAGGTTATATGTCACAGAAAGTGTAAAGTAGTAGTGTATACCGTGACGGTATACAGAAGTTTTATGCTTCTAAGCTTAACCTTCCTCTTGACGGGACTGTGCATTTTTTACTTTAGCGACGTTTGTTTCGCATGGTTTCGGTACAATATCGAAACATTCTTCATGTTTTGACACATTTTCTATGAATTATAGCTACATGATTATCGAAACATTATAGAAACCAAATACTTGAAATTTTGTGTCGACTCCATTTTAGACCAGAATAATTCTCGCTTTCTGGCGGCCATTTTGACAAATTCATTTTTATATTATTAAAATGGACTTTAATTAACTTCCTGCGTCATTTGAAACGTAAAAAAGTGGTTACATTAGTTCCATTTTGCTAGCTTAATCAATTGAAAGAAGAATTAAGTAAAATTTTAAAAATATTTAGGATTTTATTTTTTGACAAAGTATTTATTTTGTGTGTAAATGTCAATATACCGGGAGCGTCTTAAGAATATAAAGCTAAATTACTAAATTGCACGATAACATGTATTTCGTCAACGATTTTTGGATCTCCACTGCAATAAACCATACGAAAAAAATGTATCACTTATAGAAAATACTCTGGTGACAAATTCATTATGGCGAAATTATGCTGTCATCATATTGTTTACTTTCTTTTATTTTACAACCTGCAGAGAGATAGATATTATATATTATTATCTAATTATTTGTTTCAATAATGTTTCCATTTTGACAATTTACAATTCCAACACTCAGCGCCCTCTTTGGTAAAATGAACTCTCACTCGACACATTTATGGAAACATGTTCCAAACATTTCTGAAACATTTTCGATAAAAGTTTCGATGTTGCGTCGAAACAGCGAAAGTCACAGCCCGTACCAACCACTTGGAAACACGTGCTAATGCGCCATTTAAAATGTATACGTTTCGAAAATATTTCCATACATGTTGCCAACAATTTCCAATTTGTGTCGGAAACAGAAACAATAGTTTAGACACATTTACCGTAATGTGTCTAAAAATGCTACTTGGGTGGGAAAAAAATGCGTCGCTTTGAGAAGATACAATTTATTTCTTAACAAAATTGCTGTTGTAAAAGTAGTTCATTATTTAACAAGACTGTGCTGCTAATGGAACTGATTACTAGGTACCTACCAATAAAAACACTGTTCTATCAAATCTGTAATTGATATAACACTAAAGCGGGTTTGATACACTAGCAATTTATTTAATATGGGTTAATAAAAAATACGCAATACAAACTATGTATTAGCAAACCTGTTGTATTAGATCAGTTTTCTCAGTGTAAGCGTTATTAACATGATGAATCTATATTTTTGGTATTATTTTCATGAACAAAGCTAAGAAATTACATTTTTATTGATAGAAAAATAAATAATGTAAGAAAGCGCCTAAGAATTTATTTTTAAGAATAATATGGGTACCTATTAAAGGTTCCATTGGGTAGTATGTATGGTACCCCCCAGCTGCTTTGTTTCGATAGCCGCGGATAGCCGCTAGTAATTCAGTAATACTTGATATCGCTTTTAGCAGTTTTCGACGCCGGCGCCGGAGACAAATATTATGAAGATCCGCCAAAGAGAGCGAGACCTTAGAATTTTTTTGCACTAAATAACTAGAAGATGTGTCAGAGAGCGTATAAAAATTCTTCTAAAATGTTAATGTTCTTTACTATCTAAATTGTCAGCAGTAACACTCCTTAAATCCATATAATCTATACAAATGATGTTCCCATTTTTCTCCTTCGTACATTCACTTTTACTGGGTTTAAACAACACGTAGACATTTAAAAATTACCGACCGATGTTTAATATCTGAGCATGTAAACACCTAGACAATCAATGCACACAATAAGCGAATCGAATAGATAGGTACACTACTTAAACAAACGAGGACAGAGCATGATATACATCTCATTCTCGTTATCATAACAAGTCGACAAGACGTCAAATGCAAAGATCCACCTGCTTCCTCGCGAGTTCCACAAGGAAACCACGTACCAATTTTTACTCTAGAATAATACGATGTTGCCGAAGACTCCAAAGACTCACCCCTATTGGGTTATAATTATACTAAACAATAAAACAACGTCTGGTTGGGACAGCATGTCTTTAAAAGAGCTTTTTATGCTTCCGGGTTCCACACTGCAGAGCCTAGCCGATCATTCGAAACAGGCGTTCGAGGCGAATGGCTACAACAAGAGAGAGATCGAGAGATCAATGGGCTTGAGATCATCTAGGCCACGGGAAACCGAACGGACATCCACCACCTCTCCGGCATATCAACCATATGTTCCTAGAGTCACGGACAGGATTGGCAAAGTTTTGAGAAGACACGACATCGGGACAATCTTCAGGCCAACAAAGAAGATTCAGCAGACCATTAGATCAGCAAAGGACAAGAGGGACCCACTTTCAGCTGCAGGCGTCTACCGCATACCCTGTTCCTGCGGAAAGGTCTACATTGGAACCACTAAAAGATCAATGGGAACGAGACTCAAGGAGCATAAAGCAAGCTGCCGACTAGGACGAACTGAGAAGTCTGCAGTAGCCGAACACGCACTGAGTAACGGGGACCACAGGATACATTTTGAGAACTGCAAGATATTAGCATCAGTCGATGGCTATCACAACAGGCTCGTCAGAGAAGCCATCGAGATCCATAAGCATCCTGACAATTTCAACAGAAAAGAAGAGACCCTCAGGCTCAACCAGATCTGGAATCCTATCCTCAGACACTCCCGAGTAATGCCGATAGATATCCCGAAGTTAACCGAAGCGGAACAAACTCCGCCCCCTGCCCACCAGTATAAATACAACCTGCGCCCGAGCCGAGAGTTCGTCAGTCTACTTCCAGCACCGGAGATGGAAGGACCTCTGAAGAAGCTCACCACTCGTGCTAGCGAAACGTTAGGAAGCAATTCCAACCGACGACGGCCTTTAGACCCGAATGATGACTATACTAGCTCACCGACTGGCCGCGAAAGCTTAAACCAATTTGTGAAACAGGAATATTTTCACAATACTTAAAAATTGCAAAAGTTATTCCACTATTTAAAAGTGGAGATAATGAATCACCCACCAATTATAGACCAGTATCGCTATTGCCCACCATAGCTAAGATCATTGAGAAGATTGTCAAGAGACGCATGTTAAATTTTTTATCTAAGCCTACAATATTCTGGATGCAGTGCAGTTCGGGTTTCAGGCAGGGAAGGGTACAAGTGATGCTATTTTCTCTTTTTTGGAACAACTGTATCAGATACTGAATGATGGAGACGTCGCCGCAGCGATGTTCTGTGATCTGTCAAAAGCTTTTCATTGTGTGAATCACGAGGTGCTACTGGGCAAACTTGAAGTCTATGGCTTCAGGGGTACTGCTCTAGCTTGGTTTAGATCTTACCTTTCAGACAGATACCAAACAGTTTTTTTTGAGGATAAAGAATCAGGAAGAATGAGGATTTCATCAGGCGTACCGCAGGATTCTGTTCTGGGTCCGTTGCTGTTTTTATGTCATGTCGTGTGTGTTAACGATTTTTCCAAAACGGGATATATTATGGTAGACTGACAATATTTGCGGATGATACAACGATTCTCTGGCAGGACTTTGACGTGACTCAGTTGAAGGAAATTATTAATCTCGACATCATAAGGATTAAAGAATGGTGGGTCTCGAATTTTCTGTCGCTCGATGTTTCTAAAACGAACTTACTTTCTTTTAGGTGTCACATTCATAGTGTTGATGGACCGGAGTCTTATACGGTGGATAATTCGTCAAAAAGCAAATTTCTGGGGCTTTATATCGACGATAAATAAGAGTTTGAACGTCACATAATTAACCTAAATGCCAGAATATCTAGTGGATGCTACGCTTTAAGGGTTATATCTCGAGAGTTGGGAGGGTTTATTGCGAGGAATGTGTATTTTGCACTTATAGAGAGTCACCTTCGATACGGGTTGTGTTTCTGGGGATCTTGCTCTCAGCACCTTTTAAGATCGGTATTTATTTTGCAGGAAAGAGCAAAAGGTGCATTATTTGTCATGTGGGTCGCAGAACATCCTGCATACCTCATTTTATAAATTTAAAGATTTTAACCTTGGCTTCTCTTTTTATTCTCGAAACAGCATGACAAACTGCTCGAATATTTTATGGTTTGGTAAGCGACGATACTGAAATATTTTACTGTACCCACCGGCGTATACAAGGGGGGGGGGGGTAATGGGGGTAATTACCCCCCCAAGATTACTTAAGCGTTGCTTAATTTTTGTCCTTACTCCTTAAAGTTATTTTTCCCACTTGAAAATCAAGCACAATGATTCAAAAAAGGGCGTGGCACCCAAAAAATTTTCGCCTGCGGCGCATTTTTTTTTGCGCCTTTGGCGCGATCCCTATGGGCCCCTCCCCGAGAACAAATCCTGGCTACGTGCCTGATCCTAGCCGATCGATTACCCCCCCCCAGACGCATGAGCTGGATACGCCGTTGACTGTACCTATACTTAACAAAATTCTAAACCATTTCCATTGGCAATATCCGAAACCCAATATCATATCGGTCATTTCTTCGTTGTTATACTGTACCTACGGCCATAACGAAAAGAAATGTAATGATTGTTTAACCATTCAAATGTATGCTTTTGAATTGTTTTTAAGATTCGATTTGACACCAGTCAGTTTTTAGTGACTGTTACTTTAATTTAACGCCTTCGCTTCAAATTGTGTTCAATTATTACAATAGTTTAGACCTGACATTTACGAAGTGAATTTTTCAAATCCAGATATCTCAAAAACGTCTACTCAAATTAATTCTTACCACGTAGGTATACCTTTTTTAGTTAAAAGACGTTGAAGAATAAGAAAGTTTATTTAAATGTTCAATACAGAGTGACTCAAAAAAGTTATATGAGATACATGTTTCACCTCTGCAGGAACTACAATTTGCGAAATACCATCAAAATATTTTATAGGTTAGCCATATTCGAACCGAATGCACTGCCACAGGCGGAAATCAAAATAATCGAAAAAAGTAAAAATTAAGGAACCCATTAACCCAATTAACATAAAATGTAAAATTGTGATATAATTGGGGAGGGGGTAATTACCCCGTTACCCCACTCGTAACCGTCCTTGGCAGGCCTAAAAAAGAACACTCCATAGATAAAGGTCTTAACATAAGATGACAATTAATGCATTTAAGAATACTCTTGTTCTACTTTTAACCGTTTCAACCCGTTGCATAATATTTAGTTTTATATAATTTTTGCCAAAAGTAATCTTAATTACATTCCAATATTTAAGTAAATCAAAGTTATTCGCTAGTCGTGGGTAATACAAATTACATGCATTGAGATTTAAAAGTACTTTCTATTAAATGAACAAAAATATAATTCGCTACAAAAAGTGAATGGCGGCTAACTTTAGTTAATAATATTATGTTGTCAAGGTGATTTGTTGATATTAATGAACAATAATATATAGTTTGTTTATAGGGTTGCTTCAAAATGTTCTTTGAGGCCGGATTTCTAAAGCGTACAGGATCAAGTTTAAATCTTTTGTAAAATAAAAAATAATATTTTATAAATTTCTAATGTTTCATAATGATACCTTTTTATATATAATTTACCAGAAATGGGTAATATCAAATCAAGAGCGTATTTAGCTTTTCGGCGTTACAAGTAGCACTGCATAGAGTCTTTCTGTAAAAACTATAAAAGTTTCAGAAATCTTTCGAACAATGAAAATGAATAAAAGTTTTTTTTAATTTTATTGGTTTTTCTACACATTGCGAAAAATATTGGACACCGACCCCCCACTAAAGCCATTACAGTTGTACAATATACAATACAGTGTGTATCAGCCAAATGGAATAAATTCGATAATAAATACATGGGGGCGTGTCCGAAAAAACGCTCGGACGAGTTAATTGGTTTTTCTATTTGTGCATTTTTTTCAATAAAAACTTTTTATACAGGATGTGTCATGTAACAGTGGCCAATACCAACTTTCTTATTTTAAATGCAACACCCTGTATATTATTCAATTTTTAGATTCTTCAGAAAATTTTAAACATATTTCATGTACAATATCCTATACCTATCTTCAACAAACTGTTTCGGAAATATTCAGTGTTTTCAGATTTATTGCAAAAATTAACAACACACTCAAAAACTAATAAGTATAATACTGTTTATTTCTTGATAATGTAAAAAACAAAAAAAAACATTAATGTACGAGATGTTGAAATAGAATTTTCTTTTAATGTTATACGTCTTCTTAAGTCAGCTAAGTCTAGGGGTTTAGTTTTGTATACAATATTTTTGACATAACGCTATAAGAAGAAGTCTAATGGCGTCAGATCAGGGGATAGTGCTGACCATTCCATCAATCCACGCCGCCCTATCCACCGATTTGGAAATACTTGGTTGAGGTACTGCCGGACATTGATTTGGTAATGGGGCAGTGCTTCATCTTGTGGAAACCATATCATATTCGCTAGAAGTTGTGGGTTTGCTGGATCAGGATATAAGTTTGTCAAAGTTGGTAAGAGATTATTTTGAAGCAGTGCTAAATTAATAATTATTGCTATTTAAATTGCCATTAATGAAAAAGGCACCTATGATATGATCTCCAACTATTCCTGCCCAAACATTAACCTTTTCAGGATATTGGGTATGTTCTTCTTTAATCCATTAAGGATTTTCCCTAAACCAATAGCAGCAATTCTGACCATTAGCATGACCGTGAAGTGTAAAGATGCACTCATCAGAAAACAAAACATGTTCCAATTGGATCATAGTGTTATCTAACATTGCAATAATTTGTTCACAAAAATATGTTCTCCTATCAAAATCGTCTTTCATGAGCTCATGAGTAGGTATCATTTTATAGGGATACTGTGTATTTTCCTGTAATGTGCGAATAATTGATAAATAGCTAACATCGGACATTGGGGCTGGTTTTCGACTAGAAGTATGTGATTTTTCCTCAAACTCAAGCATAATATCTAATTTGGTATCATCACTTATTGTATTGGCAGCTACTTTTCTTATCTGCTTTACATGTCCAAGCTGAATTCAGAAACGGAATCCAGAATCTGAATTCCGGCCCATTGAAAATTTGAAAAATTCCTAATCTTCAAAAATCAGAATGTGTGTGCTGTATAATAAAAATATATACAATTCCGTACGTTCCTAAATTCAGACTCTTAATTCCGTTTCTGAATTCAGATAGACATTCCGGCTGTGTACGGCCGGCCTAAGTGTCCGTGTTTTATCTCCATAACCTGCAATCTGCAATCATCTATAGAATTGTTATTTTGTGCATTTCTGTTAAATAAACCATTTTTCTGATATTAACGAAATTCAAACGACTATAACACTAACAACTACTGCCATGCAGACAGATAACAATTTGCTAAGGTCAGTAGTTTTAAACAAAACTATTTATACCTTTTTTAATTGTATATCAGTAAAAAGAGACGCTGAAATGCAATAAATCTGAAAACACTTAATATTTTCGAAACTGTTGAAGATACGTATAGGATATTTTACATGAAATAATGTCTAAAATTTTCTGAAGAATCCAAAAATTGAATAATATACAGGGTATTGCATTTAAAATAAGAACGTTGGTATTGGCCACTATTACATGACATACCCTGTATAAAAAGTTTTTATTGAAAAAATGCGCAACGTGTCCGAGCCTTTTTCGGGTTTGTATTTATTATCGAATGTATTCCAATTGGCTTATACATACTGTATAAGTAAGTATACACCTATATAAATATTTTTTTTTATTGATACCCTTATTCGCTTATTTACAGTACGCCTCAGCGTGTTTAAATCCCACTTTCAAAAACGCGCGTGTTTTAAAGTTACCATGGCAACATCAACAACCCGCGAAACGTGAAGTCTAAATATGTCAACTTTTTAATTATTGATTTGACAGAATTACCTTTTAACGTCAAATAAAATATTTTTTTAAGCAATACACAATCAATGTCAACGGTGACAACAATGAATCTTATGTGGCAGATTGAAAGTTATTTTTTGTTCTCCTCATTTTCATGACAACGGCAGGTGCCTATATTATTATCACATCACGAATTCGACCATTTCACTAACTTACTAAGTTATTATTTCTATTTTTTGTAATATAAATATCAATGCCAATAAAAAAAATAATGTAAAGTATTCGTGGATAACTGCTCTTTAAAACACTTGCTTTATTTCAAGCACTCCGGCTGCGCCGTCGTGCTTGCAAAATCGCGCGTGTTTTAAAGACCTTAATATCCACTTATACTTTAAGTAATGATATGCAATAAATAAATTTCTATACAATCATTATTTTTAAATCGTTTATGAAAACATCTGGGTTGGGGGGGGGGGGGGCGCCTTCCCCTTAACTCCGTCACTGAACAAACCCAAATAAATCTACGATCAGTTTTTCCGAGGAGACTACCTATAAACGGTAAACACTATAGACTAAGGGCAGTGAATGTTTTTCAAAATAAAATTTATTTTTTTGATTATTTTTTTAAGAATCTTTCCATGCACTCCGTACAATACCGCGATAGGCGAATGAACGGAACAAAGGGAAAACGACCTTGCAGACTCGCGTTACAATCTCAGAAGAATTTGAAAGAATGGTTTTACGGTCAATAAGTTTGCATTTAAAGATTGGCTCGGCTGATTCTTTTGACGACATTATTACATAAAATAACAATTAATAGGTATTAAAACTTCATTTTTGATGGTTTTTTAAGAGGCGCCGCTAAATACCGAATAAAGTAAATAATGGATGAAACACTCAAAAAAAACGATATACACTCCCGTGCAAAAAAAAAACGGGGAATCATAAAATTTGGATTAAGTTTAGAACTTTATAACTTTTTTATTTTTACTCCGATTTAAGTGATTTTTTAGAAAGCTATAGATCCATTTATTAGTTTTAATATGCTTATACAAATTTTAAGAGAAATGGTTTTTTGACATATTATACAAGGATAATAGGAAAGTTTTTTTTTTGCCTACCCAAGTAGCAATTTAACGTTGGGACGACGGGTTTAAAAAGGTTGCGCAACCAAACATAAGTTGCGTCACTAACCTTAAAACATCGCCGTCCCAACCCTCTGCTACACGAAAAAGGTCAATCATTTTTGAGTTTTTAAAACGTTTGCATTTTGACCGTAGTTAACGATTTGTCGTTTGCTAAAGGTTGCGAAATTTACTTTGAAACGACTCATCACCTGCGCTCTCTTGTGCGGCGATGATTGATTAATGTTTAGAAAATGGTAATTTTCTTAACCAAATAATTTACTGATGGACAAAATGGACACTTAGAAAAAACTTTCTGAAAACTAGCCATTACCGTGTATTAATAATGAAAATGGCTACAAGATAACCTGCGTATATTGCTAAAAAAGCCGATCGCTAGGCAGAAATTAGTAACGCATTTCACTTTACTGTCAAATATATACTATTACTTTATGCGAAAAAACACGCGCGCCTTAAATCTGTTAAGAATTTCTCAAAATTCAAATATATATAAAAATAAAAAAAAATAGATAAATTTGCATAAAGTGTATTTAAACTTATAATTAATTAAAACCCAATATAAATAGGCATGTATTGTATTTAGAAATCTAAAATAAGGCTTATATACGCCTTGTCATTATTTCCTTGTATCTCAAATTATGTTATCAGGTAACTAATAATATACTATTTTTTAACCATAGACAGCCAGGCAACCAACATTTTACGGCTGGCACGACTGGAGTTGCCTATCCGACCAAGAACAAACTGAACGCGCCTTTCCAGCTGTCAAAAACAAATCAAAAGTTCTGTCATCACTTATTTCATTTGTCACATTTTCCTCTATAACTCGTCCCAACATTTCTTCACGACATAATCTCTTTTTTTGCCTATAATAGTGGCTTCATTTTTATTTCAAGATTATATTATAAAGGAAACAAACGCATAAATCGAGAATAAATATATTTTTTTAGGTTAGGTTGTCCCTTATTAAATAGTTGAGGGTTAAGGTATAGTTGTAAGTATAACTCCGCGAAAACGTTTTCAATTTAACTAAAAAATTGCCCACTGTATTATATAGTTCGGTTCTCCGCCAGGAAAACGTTGAACATAACTTAACTTGTTACTTTAACGTTCTTACAACGTTGTTTCCATTACCTTAGTATTTACTACTTGTAGTTGATTTGCAATCGGTTGGGTAAAGGTTGTAACAACGTCGTAGTTTAACCAAAGGACAGAATATATATGTATATTCTGTGACCAAAGTCATGCCCAACATTGAGACGACGTTGTTCGCTGGTTTCGGGGGCGTCGTTTCATAAGTGACTATTTTTTACACTAGATACAACGTTTATTTTGGTGTATTATGTGGTTGTCGTAACCAAAATGCTACTTGGGTAGTGTCGAAACATCCTGTGGAATAATAATTAAGGAGCAAAATTACGTCAAAATAACAGTTTCCATTAAGCCGCAAATATTCTTTGCATTTTGGTTTTTGGTTTATGTCAATACGTGCATCTCATCTTACCCAAATGCAGAATGATCTGGATGATGTCAATAATTTAAGAAATGTAAAACTAAAGGTATTGATGACCGATTTCTTGTACTTAACTCTTCGAAATCGTCGTTTAACGTCAGTACAGGCGAAAAACCAACTTCGAGAGGTTCGAATTAAAAATGTCATTTCTTGGACAGTTCGTCGAAGATTATACTAAATATCACGAATAGTCTCGTTTTAAAACAGATGACAGCGGTTATTTGTCATCGATCAGCTGATATTGGGACATAATAATATCCCTAAATTTGTAGCGGACCGTAATGAGCCCAAACACCGAGTTATAAATTGCGTTTTTGTTACATTTAATTGTAAGTACCTATTAACTACAATTATTATTCATTTGACCAAAAATTTAGATACAGGTTAAAAATTTTTAATTCTTTTTCATTAGGGATCATAATTATTAATGTGTGCCTTGCTCGTTAGTTGATTTCATCGATAAGTAATAAGTTTTATTTCATCTGAACGCCGTTTTTGTCGAAAAGTTAGTTTGTAAAATTTTTGTTCTTAAAATGTTTGTTCGTTAAGGTTAGGTTTCTAATGTATAATTTTTGCATTTTACATTATCTAGATATTCTTTTCTGTTTCAAGAAAAATAAGTTGAAATTAAGTATTTCCCTGACTTAGGTAGGTAGGGAGAGTTGGACAAAACCGGGTATCGCCTAGTTCTACCAAATACCAAAACAGCTTTCCATATTATTAACCTTTAAAAAGCAGCTATTTAGCTAGTTTTCATTGACAGAAAAATTCCCTGGCTATATTGAAACTTTTAACTTTATGTTAGCCCACATACAAGTTTAGAAATGTAACCGTACCATCGCCAACAAATTCTATAAAAACCATATTTACGTCTACGTACCTTACGTAAGTCATATATGGGGATTTTCTTGACAGTGAATGTAATAACTTGAATTCAATTAGTTTATGTTGAACTGTAGGTATTTTACCTATAGGTATAATCTGAACAAATAAAACAAAAAAAAATCTGTTCTAAATATGAGTTTCAGAATCCTATTTTAAGTTGTTTCAGTTAGTTTAGTATTTTTAAGGTTTGGATATTTATAATATTATAAACTTTTTAAATCTATTTTGACACTTTATCTTTAAACCATATAAAAATGCATGCTTATTATTACCTACCTTAAATTATAATATTTATAAAATAAAACTTTCAAAAGAAATTATTAGGTACCTATTACTTATTATTTGGCAATATTAAAGCGGTAGAACCGATAAGGCTATTGCATAAATTGTTTTAGAAGGTATCACATGTATAATTTTCAAGTCCGGTCCTGTAATTCATGCCAACTTATAAAAACTTAATAGACCAAAATTGACAGAGTGTCACGTGACTTTGCCCCCATCTTGCGAGAGTATTTAAGATTTTTACTATACACGAAGACGAAGGTAATTTAATTTCACGCGGACCAGCAACTGGACATAAATTACTACCGCGTCATAAGAGTCAAGAATGGAGGAATAATACCCAGGATGATATTCGCGGGCTAATGGATGGCATGATCCGACGTGTACAGGCAGTAGTAAGGGCTAGAGGAGGCAATAGAAATAATAGAGATGTGTTTAAGTGAAAAAGTTGTTGTTGGTAGTTACCTGTTAAGTTTGTTTTTCGAAAATGTTATTTTTTAAATCTTAGATACGCACCTTTTTCCGTAAATTTATTTATTTATAAAATCTTGGCTATGTACAATGAAACGACAAGTAGTATACTTTATTATTTGTCACTAATTTTTATTTAAAAATTTTGGCGTTACGGCCGTTTCGTACACCGAGAAAAACAAAATGCTTGAACGAACATTTACATGAATGTAATTTCAAAAAATGTTAATTTAACAGAAAAACTATTAAATTAATCTTTATTTTGATGTTAAGGTAACATTCAGAATTGTTCAAACTTTATTTATTCATTTAACAGTTAAACTATTAATTTAACAAAAACATGCTGATTCAAATAACATTTTTAATATATGTTGATTTAAACAGTAAACATATGTTGTTTAAAATACTAAGATGTTTAGGCTAACTTAAAATAAACATTAGAATAACGTTCACTTCAGATTAATCACCAAAATTTGGAAGTCATTGAATGAACAAATTTTGAATTGTGGTTCAATTACAATGTGAATAAAATCAACGTCTTAAAACGATTATATTAACATTTTGAACGAAAATATTTAAGTAGTTATCCATATATGAATTTAATTTTTCCTCTGTAGATTTTTAAACCTGTCTTTTAAGTTAGTTTAGTATAATTAATGCTAATATACAGAGGGTGGTACAAATTCGATGCATTAGCGTTGCTATCTCGGTAACTATATAAGGGATGAGAGTTGGTTAAATTGAGGCAAAGTTGCTTTTTAATGCTGAATAATTTGTTAAAAAGAAATTTCAAAAATTCCGAAGACTTCCGGAGATAACCGAAAAAATCTATTTTTGTTATTTTTTTACGACAAAATACTGATTATTTTGAAAACCCAAGAGCACTTTCTTAAGGCACTATTTTACGCTCTTAGATTCAGGTATATAGGTAAACATAACAATGAAGTGAAACAAATTAAAATATTTACTTGATTAATAATAAAATATAGGTAGGTATCTATGTATATAAATTAAATGCACAAATTATTTTGATAAATTAGTGAATATTTTATTTTTTTATCGTTTTTTGTCATTTTTGTGCATTGTTATGTACTAAAATGCCTGAAAACAAATGCAAAAATCCTATCTATACTAGTACTAAACAGAACCTCAAACCGTAAATTTCAGAAAAAGATTTGTTGCAGCCCAAAAACATAAAACAGATAAGTACTTACAATAAATTGAAGTCGAAAAAGTTCAGATCGCAGTACCTTTCCACGTTTTAAATAAACCGCCAAAACACTCGTTAAAAACCGGAACGGCAGTTCGGCATCCTTCGCAACGCCGCAAATTCCTCCTTCTTGCTCTCCTTCCTCTGTTCGCTGTTCGCAGCATTGACTTTGTCCGCAGACGCTAGTCGGAAACTCAAACGACGGAGTGACTGACCCGATGGTGAGCAAAGCAATTTTATTTCAGCAAGGGCTTTGTGCGTTTGTGTTAAGTTCGTGGTTTATGTGACATGCCATAAATTTGTTTTTAGGTAAGTTTAAGTAATATTAATTTTAAAGTTAGAACTATTATTATATTATTAATCCAATGTTGTCTGATTATATGCTAACATGTATTACTGTTGGGTGTTGAACGCGGCCGGCTGCGGTGGCTTGTTAAGAATTTCAAGATGGCTGCATGAGCGCGTAGATGGTTGGTGTTCCTGAAGTTTCCGACAATTTATTTGACAAAGAAAGTCCTCGTGTAAAACGATCGACAATTTGGCAATTTCTTGACGAATAAATTGCACAATTTCTTGGCCAAGAAATTGACGAGAGATATCACGTGTAATACAGGCTTAAGCTTAAAATAATTGTTTGTTTGTCGATTATTTATTGTGAAACCGTTTTTGTTTTTACAGAGGTTATATTCGTTTTTGCTTTGACAGTTGACACAAACAGCTGATTGTTTTAAATTATTTTTATTTTCGCGAAGAAAATAGGTAGTACACAGGTTGCATTTAAAAACTTATTGGAAGAAATGTATTATCATGGCATAAATGCAAGTACTTATACTCTGAATATTCCTTTCAGTTGGAAAATGGACATACTGGTAGTGGAAAAATGGAAGAGCACGTTTCCGCTCAGGAAATTAGACAATAACAGCACAACCGTTAATCAGTATATAGGTGATGGGTCAATCTTAAAACACCGAGAAGCTTATACTTTGGTTTGTAAAACTAATAATGTACATTTTGTATCAATCTATAATTTAATAATTTTTTTTTAGATTGACAGTGACTTCAAAGATTTATATCCAACATGTACAATTTCGGTGCATACTTAACAAGACGTATGGAACCAGTTTATTGAAAAATTTAAAATTGTTTCAAATGTTGACAATAAACCTAGTAATGAAAAATCGATCGTTGGTATTAATTATATCAACCTTCTTGAAAAATATTCCCTCGACAGTCCAAGAAGGGTTTCTCAACCTAGTAAAAATGTTACCTTAACACTTAACGATTGTTTCCTTAATAGTTAGAGAAGATTTCCTGAAACACTTTAAAATGTTAGCTTAACAGTTGAAGTTGGTTCCCTCCACAGTTAAGGAAGGTTTTATCAACCTTTTAGAAATGTTGGTTTAACATTTTGCGAAAGTTATCACAGCAGGGTAAGAACGTTAACTTAAGTTACTAAAAACGTTACCCAACCTTTGAAGAATGTTATTTTTTAACGCTTATGAATTTTACCCCATCACTTAAATGAGGTTGCCCCAAAATTTTGAGCAAGTTATTTCAACACTTTCAAAATGTTACTTTAAAACTGTAAAAATGTAATATCAATCATTTTTACATGTCCCCATAACTACTGCCTTTTTGTTCAATGAATAGGTAATTCTTGTTCAACCAATAGATATACCACAACACTTTTTGATGATTCATTTAACTCTCAAAAACCATTGCTTGTATTTAACGTTTTAAAAAAATTGATTTAACGGTTAATTCGTTGGCTCAACAGTTTTTTTCTCTCGGTGTAGTACAATTACATCTTCAAGACACTAAACTTAACAAACTAAGGGTTTATATAGGTTAACAGAGTCATAAAATTTATTGGATCTACCTAAAGTATACTATTGTTTGGTACACAATGGTATTTTACAACATTCCTAATTATAAGGGACAGGCTGGCTAATGTTTATAAAATCTAAATGGTAAACATGCCAGATGAAAATTATAATAATTTTAAAAGTAGGGAATTTCCGAAATCTAATTGTGTATTTAAAAGTTTGACATTATGGTCTTTTTTATGTTTGTAAAGTTCGATGTTTTCTAATATATCTCATTTATGACCTTTTTGTTCTGTATGTAATATTTGTAAGTTGTTAATATCGGGAAAAACGTGGTTTGTGTCTAAAAAACGATTCCCAAAATAAGATGTTCTTTTCTTTTTTTTTTCTTACGAAACGGCCGTAACGCCAAAATTTTTAAATAAAAATTAGTGACAAATAACAAAGTATACTTTTCGTTTTATTTTACATAGTTAAAATGTATTGTCACAAAGTAACGGACGAGTCAATCAATTCTTATTAAATCTTGATTATTACAATAACATTCGTTTTCTTGCATTTTAATAGTCTATTTTATTTTGAATGCAATGGCAATGAGAAAATTATGGAAACATTTAAATTATTAAAATTATCAAGATCATTTTGCATTTGGGTGAGAACAAATGCACGTATTGACATGAACCGAAAACAAAAATGCAAAGAATATTTGCGGCTTAACAAAAACTGATATTTTGAAGTAATTTTGCTTCTTAATTATTCCACAGTGTTTTGACACTAAAAACGCAAAAAAAAAACTTTTCGATTATCCTTGTATATTATGTCAAAAAACCAATTTCTCTTAAAATTTGTATAAGCACATTAAAACTAATAAATGTATCTACTTATATCTCTCTAAAAATTCACTTAAATCGGAATAAAAATAAAAAAGTTATAAAGCCCCAAACTTAATCCAAATTTTATGATGCCCGTCTTTTTTGAACGGGAGTGTATACCGGGTGTTTCTCAAAATACGTTCACCCCTATAACTTTCTTGTATTTATAGATATTAAAATAAAATTTTGGAGTTATGCATAAGAGATGAGTCTGCTTTTATTGACATAATTTTCATTTTGTTAGCACTTCCGGTTTGACCGGAAGTGACCCTAACTTGGGTATTTTAAATGGAACCTCCTATATATTTTTACTTATTTGGATTCAGCATGACATTCTGAGTAAAAAGACACCTCACTTGTCATTGTTTGACGTGTTATAACATTTTTTTGTTTATTTTTTATTTCTAATCTAGAGTGCTAAAAATTCATTAAATCTGTCAATTTATACTCAAGTAGTATATGAAAATTAAAATTATGTCATAATAATTGATAATTGAAGTTTCGTAAGCGTTTACAAAAAGAAATTTTGTTTTCTTGACGTTTACTCCATTTTTCCAAATGGAACGATGGTTGTTCACTAGGATATTTAAAACGAGCATTTTTTTTCAACAATTTGATACCATACACCCCTATGCTATTTTAAAATTGACACTGAAAAATTTACCTTAAGTCCCAATCGCAAATTTAAAAGCGTTAAGCATCATTGCCGGCCCTGTCTTTTCTAAAAAAATAGGCGGCTTTGAAAACAATGGAATAATAATATATTTAATAGTTTAATAGTAGAATAGTTTTGAGAACTAATTTTAAATTAAAATTGTAATGTCATTCGTTTATTAAACTTACATTGTAAATCAGATCAAATGGTTAGTTTTACTAGAAATGAATAAATTGATACGCTCCTAATTTTTGAACTGACCAGAAAAATTCTTCCAAAGCCGCAAGATTGTATGTATTGTATGTTTTATAAACTAATGACATTACAACTTTAAATTATTAAAGCCATATTGCTTTTCAAAACCATTCCACTGTTTTTCAAAGCCACCTTTATATTTCTTTAGAAAAAAGGCAATAATGCATAACGCTTTTAAATTTGCGATTGGGATTTAAGGGAAACTTTTCAGTGTCAATTTTAAAATAGCATAGGAGTGTATGGTATCAAATTGTTGGAAAAAAAGGCTCGGTTTAAATATCCTTGTGAACAATCATCGTTCCATTTGGAAAAATGGAGTAAACGTCAAGAAAACAAAATTTCATTTTTTAAACGCTTGTGAAACTTCAATTATCAATTATTATGACATAATTCTAATTTTCATATACTACTTGACTGTAAATTTGACAGATTTAATTAATTTCTAGCACTCTAGATTAAAAATAAAAATAGACTTAAAAATGTTATAAAACGTCAAAAAATGACAAGTGAGGTGTCATTTTACTCAGAATGTCATGCTGAATCCAAATAAGTAAAAATATACAAGAGGTCCCATTTAAAATATCAAAGTCAGGGTCACTTCCGGTCAAACCGGAAGTGCTAAAAAATTAAAAATTATGCCAACAAATGCAGATTCATCTCTTATGCATAATCCCAAAATTTTATTTTAAATCTATAAACACAAAAAAGTTATAGGGGTGAACGTCTTTTGAGAAACACCCGGTAGATATTTTTATTACCCTGTGAGTGTGTAACCCTAACAAGATTAATACCGATATGATCAAGCAAAGATAGAACGCGCATCTCACTGTTTATAGAGGACATTCTATCATGGTAATGGACAGTTACTTTTAAAATGAACATCCTGCCACTACAATCAGACCTGTAGACCATGGCTGAAAGCCTTTGAAAATGGTAAAAAGTGAAAAAAAAATAATTGTAGGATGAACCCCATTGGAAAAGGAAGAGAATATAACAAAAATGAAACGAAAAATAATTTACGGGCGATCCGAGGTCGGGAAGTGGAAAGGGGTGAATTTTTAAGGGTAGAAAATGATTTATCTCGATTTCCGGCAAAACTACAAGTGCTATGGAAAAACGTTAAATGGCAAAGTTGTAGGTAATAAAAAGTTCTACAACTTTTGTATTTACACTTTTTGCACATAACCTCAAAATTTATGTGAAAATTTCAAATAACCAAGTTTTTGGTTTTTTATTTTTATCTTTTACAAAAAAAATTTTGTTTTCACGAAATTTGGTGAAAACTTACCTTTTTATGTCCCAAACACACTGTAATTTTTTTGATTTAAAATATTTATTTTTTCACCTTATTTTGACTTAATATCGAAAAAGCACCCTAATTTTCAATTGAAAATTCTCTCGTCAAAATATCTGCTTTTTTGAAAAAGTTGGCGGGCTTTTTGTTCGTTGAAATCTCTACTTTCTGATTGTGTAAAAAAAATAAACATTACTATGGTAAATGTGATGAAATCACCTTTAAATCCTACCTTTAATTATATTTAGAACAACTATTTTCGCATATTTTTTGCGATCTTTATGTTTTATGGATTTGTATTTTTTTTGTTTATCAATGTAACATTCGAGTAATTAATGTATAAATTTTAATAAATAGCTCAAAATTGTACATATTAAATAAAAAAAAAATTTCGGAGTTTTTTTCGTTTCTTTGCATTTTTTGAGAACATTTACCATAGTAATGTATATTTTTTTTACTCCATCAGAAAGTAGAGATTTCAACGAACAAAAAGCCCACCGACTTTTTAAAAAAAAGCAGATATTTTGACGTGAGAATTTTCGATTGAAAATTAGGGTGCTTTTTCGATATTAAGTCAAAATGAGGTGAAAAAATAAATAATCAAAAAAATTACAGTGTGTTTGGGACATAAAAAGGTAAGTTTTCACCGAATTTCGTAAAAAAAAATTTTTTCTTGTAAAAGATAAAAATAAAAAACCAAAAACTTGGTTATTTGAATTTTTTACATAAATTTTGAGGTTATGTAAAAAAAAGTGTAAATACAAAAGTTGTAGATCTTTTTATTAGCTACAACATTGCCATTTAACGTTTTTCCATAGGACTTGTAGTTTTTCCGGAAATCGAGATAAATCGTTTTCTACCCTTAAAAACTCACCCCCTTCCACTTCCCGACCTCGGATCGCCCGTAAATTATTTTCCCTTTCATTTTTATTATTTTTTCTTCCTTTTCCAATGGGTTTTATCCTACTATTATTTTTTTTGGTTTCAAAAATTATCGACCCTGGTCTACTGGTACTGTCTTGTAATATTGTTTTGTAATAATGTTTACATAAGTAACAGGTAAAATGTGTAAATTTCATTACAATTTCCACAATAACCTAACATTTTTTTCATCATTTTATTCATCAAAATTCAATTGTTATATTCAGCTTTCTAATTTTCACTTGCTACCGCTAGGAGGAAGAGGAGGCAGACGTTGCTACATCTTGCGGACTCTGCACCAGTGTGGAATATTCCTAATCGTATACCAACTGTTCCTACTGTTAAGTTAAATTTTTGATTGGCTGCCAGCCAACAACTTTTCTTAAAACCGGCATTATACGCTACCATGGCACTGTTAAATTCTTAATAGTTACTAAATGAGGCAATGTAAGCTTAAATAAAACCCAAAAGGGTCTTTGTAGCCTTCGCAACAGCGTATTATTTCAGGGTAAAAATAACTCGTGAGGAACCTGGTGAACATTTACATTTGACGTCTATTCGGCATGTTATAATAAAGATGTCTATCTTGCTATCATCGTTGGTTATGATGGTTTGTTGACCGTCTTTCCTGCATGATGGCATCTCCACGATTTCTAATATGCGTTACGGTAGAAACGTATTGACCTGCCCCACACTAAACTAGCAGGATTAACACGCAAGTGTCATGCGATCAAAGTGTGATTACAGGTGTTAACAGATAACAGGATATTTTATCTCAATGATTAGCTATAATAGTTACCCTACGTGTTGTCGGTATTTCTTATAGTTGCGTAAATATTACCCACGTTCTTATTAACGGTATAAAACGGTACCTACTTTTTCTCCCCACTTATAATGGGTGTCCAGAAAGGTGTTGTATTCAATAGTGCCCCCCTGACGAAGATGTTGCGCTTCAAAGTAGCACCTATTCTAGGGACCTTTTTAACACGCTTTTATAAGCTTCACCTGTATGTTTGTATGTATGTTTGTTTGTAACTGACTTTGAACCCGATTTTGATCCACTTGAAACGGTTAGATTTAATTTAAATTTTGTAGACTTATCAAGAACCGCTGACAATACGATACTTTAATAAGTTTATCTCATTATCCTGATCAGGATCGCCGGAATTAAATCATTTCCTTACAGATCCTCTGTATGAGAGTGAGAGAGATAGAGCTCATCGTATGCGCATGCGTACTATCTACCTACTTTCCGGCTCGAGCACTCGGCTTAATAGTGTTGGTTCATTCTTTCGCGATATATGTACTCTGCTTTCGCTATCAGTTGGTCCGTTGGCCGAGCGGGTTTGTGGATCCAATGCTTTAAATCAATCTAGCCATTTAAAAAAAATGTATCCACTGCTTTAAATCTAGCCATTTCAGAAAGTCATTGTTAAATTAGACAGTACCTATTCCATCTCTACTCCGGACCTCTCTATGACTATCTCTACTCAAAAAAAAATTTTTTTTTCTTAACAATAACTCAAACTAAAAAATGAAAAATAAATATAAACACGCTTTAATAATAATTAATCAAGCGGAAAATAAATATAGTTTAAAATAATTCTTGAAATTCTTAATATAGGCAGAAAATAATAACGAACGATAAACATTAGTATTATTGTGAAAAAAGCGTGGGGTGCTCGATATACGAAAAATATAGCTCAAAGCGCCCCACGCTTTTTTCACAATAATACTGATGTTTATCGTTCATTATTATTTTCTGCCTATATTAAGAATTTCAAGAATTATTTTAAACTATATTTATTTTCCGCTTTTTAGTTTGATTAATTATTAAAGCGTTTTTTTTTGTTTTTTTTTTAACTATATTTATTTTATTAAAGACCAGTTACTTTCTTATAAAATGCTTAGAATCAAGCCAGTTTAGGCTTAAAGCAGTGTCAATGCTGTGTCAATTTTCCGTCGCATGCGACAACATACTGAAATTTAATATTAAAAAAAATTTTAGTATTAAAAAGACGTGTGAATATCGTTAATTTGAAAAATGCATAAATAGGTTCCTCTAATTTGGGAGAAGCGATTTGGTACTAGGTCAAACGGCAGCTTATAGAGGGCGGTATTTAGTGTCATTTTATGATTAATCTTAAAAATATACAATTTTCGAGTTGTGTCACTTTACTTCTAAAGGTGCGCAGTGTTATCAAATTTTTAAAGGAATCTTTTAGAAGTATTCTACCCTGTCTATTCTAAAACCCGTACCTAGCTTTATTAATAATAATAATAATAATAATAATAATAATAATAATAATAATAATAATAAATCATGTAAGGAGGATCCATAATCAGTTTTGCCATCGTCATTAAAATTTTAATCTTGTGTTTTTTAGTTAAATAAGGCATTACGTTGGACAACAGTGTAAAAGTCTCCTTGAATTTGCCAAGGGTTACAGTACATCATAGCCAAAAGTAACTTTATAGGACCTCTGCATAAATCTTTAACTAACTAGTTTAATAATATAAGTCTTTGTTATTGTTGAATAATTCCAAACATATAAACAATATGGGACAAGTGGCCTTAAGCAAATTGTTTAAGTTCAGAGGTCGCGAGAATGCGAATCGCAAATAATTGATCCACTTGACATAGAATGCAATTGTTGTCGTACGGTTTATACAATGGAAGTTCTTTGCAACTGCATACTGTACAGGGTGGTATGTAGAAACATGCATAAATAAAATAACTAATGACCGGCCGAAGGTTCGGTTTCGGCTAGTTTCGGCCACAAATCTAGTTTCGGTGACAGTATTGGTTTCGGCCAAAAACCGGCCGAACCTTAGGCCATGCAGAAACTTTTTTGTTAATAGCTTTATTGGAAATTTGACTTTGGCATCAAGTTCTGCTTCGATCGGAATGAAAATTAAGTAAGTAAGTAAAAATTAATAGTAGTCACGTGATCTGTCAAATTTTAATTTTTTCCAAAAAATAATTCAAAAGTGGGTGATTTCTGAAAATACCGAAAAAGTTATAAACAAAAGTTTTTTTAAATGCAGTTTTTAGCCCACATGCAAAATTTTAGCTGCATAAGATAATTTTGATTTTTTACCCACCACTGAAATTTATTTTCCACTTAATGGAACACTTTACTGATGACACTGTATTCTTTTTTGTCTTAATATTAAGGCGTATTACTTTAAACCACAAACAACGTTTTCAAAAATACTTATTTTATAAGGTTACCTTATAATAATTATACAGGGTCAAAAACAAATAAACTTTGCCTCGTGTGCGACCAAATTTTAATAGCTCAATTTTGATTTTGTAGAAAAACACACATTTAATATGGCGCTACTTTAAGGAAAATGTATTTGAAATAAAGCATTGTCTAAACTATGTAAGTTGCATTAAGTCTGATTTTGCAAAAGTGGTGTAATTTACAAAATATGGGTAAAAACTCAAAATTATCTTATGCAGCTAAAATTTTGCATGTGGGCTAGAAACTGCATTTAAAAAACTTTTTCGAATAACTTTTTTTGATACTTTCAGAAATAACCCCACTTTTGAATTATTTTTTGAAAATAATTAAAATTTGACAGATAATGCGAATCACGTGACTACTATTTTTTTACATTATTTTATCTCGATCGAAGCAGAACTTGATGCCAAAGTCAAATTTCGAATAAAGCTATAAATAAAAAAAAAAATATGATACCATATTATGATGCGGGCATTACTGGTCAGACTGTATATAAATAGGTTTTTTTCTGTCAACTTTTTTTTTTTGGGGGGAAGCCGGGAAGAGGTTCCGTTCTCAAGATCGATCTCGTCCTATATAAAATAAATTAAATTTCAGCATGCAATAAAATTTTTAACACGTATAAAAAAGTTTCGGTTTCGGCCGAAACTGAGACCAAGGCCGAAGATTCGGTTTGGCTGAAAATCTTGTTTCGGTCGGACACTAAAAATAACACACATGGTGCACATGGAAATCATGTATTGTTCAATTTTTAACAGATCATTGATTGCAAACCGCTTGATCGACTTGTCAAACGAAGTCTCCAAAACAAACGCAACAAGGGAGAAGGCCGATCAGCAATGGTAGCATTTTAAATTTCTGATGTACCCGTTTTTTGGTTAGTTCGATAGATTCGTTCTTTTCATTAGTGAGTCGAATTTTTCGTAGAAAGTGTGGCGTTTTTCTCGCGTTTATTTATAGAAAACACTGATATTAATAACGATCAATCATATAAAAATAGAGATTGCTTTGTGCCGGGGCGTAAATTGGTATTCTTCCGATAAAAACTTCACGAAGGAACGCGGTGAAAACTACCAAAGTATCTTTGCAGTTTCACAGGGGTAAGTTAATTAGCTTATAGACTAAAATAATTACGAAAGTACCCACAAACTCGTGAAAATATAATATGCTGTCGATTTTATATAGTGTCACCAGTAAAGTCCGCATCATATGGGATTTTTTTTTATTACTAGCTTTATTCAAAATTTGACTTTGGCGTCAAGTTCTGCTTCGATCGAGATGAAAATTAAGCAAAAAAATAGTAGTTACGTGATTCGCATTAGGTATCTGTCAAATTTTAATTTTTCCCAAAAAATAATTCAAAAGTGGGGTTATTTCTGAAAATATCGAAAAAAGTTATTAAAAAAAGTTTTTTTAAATGCAGTTTCTAACCCACGTGCAAAATTTCAGCTGCATAAGATAAATTTGATTTTTACCTATATTTTGTAAATTGAACCAGTTTTGCAAAATAAGACTCAACGCAACCTACATAAAACCTCTTAGTTTTGACATTGCTTTATTTCAGATACATTTTCTTTAAAGTAGCGCCACATTAAATGTGTGTTTTTCTACAAAATCAAAATTGTGCTTTTAAAATTTGATCGTATGTGATGCAAAGTTTCTTTGTTTTTGACCCTGTATAAGGTAACTTCATAAAATAAGTATTTTTGAAAACGTAGTGTGTGCCTGAAAGTAAAAAAATTAAAAATAAAGTAAAGGGGTTTTAAATTAAAGCGTTGAAAATAGATAAACTTTACGTTAAGTCAAACTAAAATTTATTTTCCACTTAATGAACACTTTACTGAGACTTTTTTTTGTCGGTGTATTACTTTCAGACACAAACTACGTTTTCAAAACTACTTATATAACTTGTATAACGGGTAACTTTATAAGTTACCAGTTATACAGGGTCAAAAACAAATAAACTTTGCATCACATGCGACCAAATTTTAATAGCCCACTTTTGATTTTGTAGAAAAACATATGCCGGTCTACTTTGGTTCGGTACACTATGAATGTTAGAAACTAATTTTTCTCCACTAGTTCGTACATAGGTACATATAATTTAGCGCAATAATTTTACAATTATGTTTTAGGAGACTGATTTCCTTTATAGTCCAAGAGTTAGTTATCATCATAGACATATACCTTTAGATCCGTACAGCTTATTTCGTGCGCAAAGAAAAGTTTTATGGGTGAAGACATACGTTTGTATGCACGGCTCACCGGTCATATTTTTAGACGTCCATTAACGATGGGTATGCGCATGCACAATCCTCTTGTTATCAGCCTGTCCTTCTTTAGCGCCATCATCTAAATACACTCTAGAACCGGGTCGTCCCTATTTTTGTTGTTCGGATACTTTGTTATAGTGGATTGTGGAACAAGTCAAACCACAACAATTTCAAAACATTAAAATTAATTCTTCATTTGCCTACTTAGATTTTTTAATTCGCTACTCTGCCATTAGATTTAATCTATACCCATTGTTGGGATCATAGAAATATAATTTGTGGCGTGAAAATGTTCCTCCGGTTCTTGCACTATACCTGAGGTCAATATTTTGTTTGCTTACTCGATAATCGTTGGTTTTTCAATAAAGAATGTCAAGCATTCGACATACTTTCCAGTCAGTGACAATTTGTTTCCCGTTAGTCGTGCTGTTTTTCTTCTTATAGCCATATCTATTATTCGCATATCTAATATAGTAACATATTTTATTTTTTGGTACGGCCAAACCGAGGATAAAGCTTACCCAATTTTTTAAAAACATTTAAACCAATAAGTAGGGAACCTGGCTCAACGCGCGGCGAAGTAGCATAATACGGTCCTATTTTATTTAGGTGTTCACGTGCTTTTGTTTACATGGATCGTATTTGTATTTCAAATAATAATGATAATAGTCGTCTTTAATTCAGGGATATTATCAATATTACAAATTCCCTATAATAGGTAGAATTTAGGAATAGCCGGTCAATTTAGCTGAACCAGCTATTCTTGCAGCTAACCATCATTGTCGGTCATGTAAATATACACTCCCGAGCAAAAAAAACTTAAGGCTTTATAACTTTTTTATTTTTACTCCGATTTAACTGATTTTTTAGAAAGCTGTAGATCCATTTATTAGTTTTAACATGCCTGTAAAAATTTAGAGAGAAATTTGTTTTTTGACATATTATACAAGGATAATCGAAAAGTTGCTTTTTTTGCCTAGTGTGAAAACACTCTGTAGAAAAATTAAGATGCAAAATTACTTCAAAATATCAGTTTCCATTAGGCCTTTACATTTTGGTTTTTGGTTTACGTCAATACGTGCATTTGTTCTCACTCAAATGCAAAATGATCTTGATGATGTCAATAATTTAGAAAATGCAAAACTAAAGCTATTGATGACCGATTTATTGTACTTAAACTCTTCGGAATCGTCGTTTGACATCAGTACAGGCGAAAAACAAGAGGTTCGAATTAAAAATGTCAGTTCTTGGACAGTTCGTCGAAAATTACACGATGGTAATTTAAACTCACGCAGACCAGCAACTGGACCTAAATTACTACCGCTTCATAAGAGTCAAGAATGGAGGAATAATACCCAGGATGATATTCGCGGGCTAATGGATGGCATGATCCGACGTGTACAGGCTAGATGAAGCAATAGAAATAGTAGAGATGTGTTTAAGTGAAAAAGTTGTTGTTGGTACCTGTCATGCTTGTTTTGCGAAATGTTATTTTTTAAAATCTTAGGTATAGGTACCGTTTGCCGTAAATTTATTTGTTTATTAAATCTTGATTATTACAATAACATTTGTTTTTTGCATTTTAATAGTCTATTTTATTTTGAATGCAATGGCAATGAGAAAATTATGGAAAAATTTAAATTAATGACATCATTAAGATCATTTTGCATTTGGGTGAGAACAAATGCACGTATTGACATAAATCAAAAACCAAAATGCAAAAAATATTTGCGGCCCAATGAAAACTGACATTTTGATGTAATTTCGCTCATTAATTATTCCACAGGGTGTTTTGACACTAAGCAAAAAAAACAACTTTTCAATTATCCTTGTATAATATGTCAAAAAAACCAATTTCTCTTAAATTTTGTATAGGGATATATTTTATATACAGGGTGACTATACCGGCCATATCTCGGAAACTACTAAGCATATAAACTTGAGAAAAAAAAAATTAGGATTAAAGCGGTCATGAGAAAAAAGGCTCGTTGGCGTACCGACCTTGATAAGAGTGGGGGAAGCGTAAACATTAAAATCGCTGCAACTTCTAAACGACTTATCCGATTTTACTAAATTTAAGCTTGTTTGGAAGAGAAAGGTAAGTACTTTAAATTTCCATATCCAACGCTACGCGATAGTTTCTAATAAAATTGCTAGAGGGCGCAATTTGTACCTAATAATAACAGTTTTTTCGATTTTGTCTCGAAAATTCAAATCATACGGTATAACTATGACATCATAATCGGAAAGTAGATGAAATTTGCAAGAAAAGATGTGAAGACCGCAGTTCGATATCCTTGTTCGTTTCAGAGTTATCGCCAAAATAATAATTATTAATACAAATTGCGCCCTCTAGCAATTTTATTAGAAACTATCGTGTACCATTGAATACAACAACTAAAGGTACTTCCAAACAAGCTTAAATTTAGTAAAATCGGATAAGTCGTTTAGAAGTTTAGCGATTTTAATGTTTACCCTTTCAATAACTTCTCCCACTCTTATCAAGTGAAAGCGTAATCATTAAAATCGCTGTAAATTCTTAACGACTTATCCGATTTTACTAAATTGAAGCTTGTTTGGAAGAGAAAGGTAAGTACCTTCAATTTTTGTATCCAATGGTACAGGATAGTTTCTAATAAATTGCTAGAGGGCGTAATTTGTATTAAAAATTATTATTTTGGCGATAACTCTGAAACGAACAACGATATCGAACTACGGTCTTCACATCTTGTCTTGCAAATTTCATCTACTTTCCGATTATGATGTCATAGTTATACCGTATGATTTGAATTTTCGGGATAAAATCGAAAAAACTGTTATTATTACAAATTGCGCCCTCTAGCAATTTTATTAAACACTAACGTGTACTGTTGGATACGGCGATTGAAGATACTTACCTTTCCCTTCCAAACAAGCTTAAATTTAGTAAAATCTGATAAGTCGTTTAGAAGTTACAGCGATTTTAATGTTTACACATTCAATAGCTTCCCCCACTCTTATCAAGGTCGGTACGCCAACGAGCCTTAAACCAAAATGATGCAGAATTGTCTAAGCTTTTCGATGATGTAATCAGAGTTATACCTTAATATGGGAATTTTCGGAGAAATTTAGAATTTAAAAAAAAATTTTTAATTGTGCCCTCTTGCGGCGAAATTAGGAACTTAAAAATAATTTCCAGAAATTTCTCATGACCGCTTAAATCTTTTTTTTTTCAAGTTTCTATGCTTAGTAGTTCACCCTTAATGAAACACCCTGTATTATTAGTTAGTTTTAATATTATTAAAATTAATAAATGTGCTCTCTAAGAAATCGCTTAAATCGGAGTAAAAATAAGAACGTTATAAAGCCCTAAACTTAATCTAAATTTTATGATGCCCATTTTTTTTGGCACGAGAGTGTATATGAAACAAAAAATAACAGTAAAATAAATAACAAAATTAACTTCAAAAAAAGAAACCCGTTTTTACCCCCATTGGAGTTAATTTTCAAAAAGTCGTTTATTAGTGGAGGCCTACGTTATAAGGAAAAGACAACCTGGAAATTTTATGATCCTAGGATTAGGAGTTTAGGCGTTGATTAATCAAAATTGAGCAATCGACAGCATATTATAATAAATATTCAGTTACTCACCTCGTAAAACATCTACACTGCCATCTCCCATTGTCAAGTTGATGGTAACGCCAGGATTCACATGCAGATAAACAACGTACTCCTCCCTAGTCCGTCCCTGCGCAAGGGGACCCGGCTGATTGTAAAACCCCGCCCTCTGTGGCTCGAAGCCCGGCCCAAAATAAAACTTTGCCGGCGCACCATTGGTTAAGCCGGTAGCAGGCACACTCCCGTTTACCGGCGACACGCCCTCCGCGTTCATATTAGCCACGCCCCCATTACACATTTCAGCGCACTGGGGAGGGGGAAACGGGCAGTGATGGTGATGAATAAAGTAGTGAAAAGGTGGATTGTGAACGTTGTGAACGTGAATTGAATTGGTTGGCGTGAACAAATCTGGAAAATGGGCGTGATTAAAATTGTGATAATCTCTTTTATATGGGCGTGGTTTCCGAATTGTAGTGGGCGTGTTTCGGACCGGGTGGTTGGATAAGGATGATGTAGAGGGGGTAGGAGAGGAGGCGGGAATTGGCGCGGGGGATTCCGCCATAGGCGCGGGGGGATCGTCGAGCACTTTCACCATTTATGAAATGCAGCGCGAATCTGAAACAGAGATTAATAAAATTTAGAAATTATAAATTCATTAAATAATTTTATTGTTATGGGTTATTTTATATTCCTATACAGGGTCCTGCAATAGTGCGTCAGGCTTCCATAGCTCCTATACGAATGGGGTTACGAATTTTATTAATATGCCGACTTAAACCGCATAGTACGGGGTACTTCCGGAAAATATTTTCTCATATACAGGGTGGCCCAAAAAAGTGTGGTCACATAAAGTTGTGATTTTTTAAATGGAATACCCTGTATATTATTAAATTTTCACATTCTACATAAAATTATAATAATTTTTTTATAAATGCATGACTGGTCTATACTTAAGAGTTTCCGAGATATCGATATTTGAAAAATGACGTTTTTGAACTTTGACAGCTTCTAGCTTTCTAACTGTACGTCTTAGAGTAAAACGGCTTACATGTTCCTATCTTCGATTTTTGTTATCTTCCCAGAAATGTTAACTTCCGGTCAAACCGGAAGTACTATATTTCCTGCTTTCGAGTTACATCCGGTTTGACTGGAAGTTGACACTATTGGAAAGATAATAAAAATCGAAGATAGGAACATGTAAGCCGTTTTGCTCTAAGACGTACAGTTAGAAAGCTAAAAGCTGTCAAAGTTCAAAAACGTCATTTTTCAAATATCGATATCTCGGAAACTCTTAAGTATAGACCAGTCATGCATTTATAAAAAAATTATTATAATTTTACGTAGAATGTGAAAATTTAATAATATACAGGGTGTTCCATTTAAAAAATCACAACTTTATGTGACCACACTTTTTTGGGCCACCCTGTATATGAGAAAATATTTTCCGGAAGTACCCCGTACTATGCGGTTTAAGTCGGCACATTAACAAAATTCCTAACCCCATTCGTATAGGAGTTATGAAAGCCTGACGCACTATTGCAGGACCCTGTATATTCAAATTTAAATTGTCAAATTTTGTACGGTATTTTTAGTTTTCTTTTACCGAACACGAAGTTTAAATACTGGACTGTCCAGTGCAATACTAGACAATCTGACCAATCGACTTAACAAATAATTAAGAACTTAACGAAAAGAAATTACTGAATACTCTGTCATGCAATTTACAATATGAATAATAAATATTAACCCAATAACCCCTGCACCCTGCCCTTGCATAAGCGCCTGTGGGCTGGGTCAAAGAAAAATGTTGTGCAAGATATTAAAGGAATAATTATTGAAAAAGTGATGAAAAATTACATATTTTCTATTGTACAAAGTGATATATTATTAAACTAATAAAATCCGAAACTCAAGTTTTACTCTACTTGAAATATGCCAGCATTTTTATTAAAAATGTCACCCGTTCGTAGCTCAGATACCGCTTACGGCCGTGGCGATCCGGGTTCGATTCCCGGAGTGGGCATACGCATAATAAAAAAAGTATGACCGAATTTTAGTTGGTTGGTGTAAGATCGTCTTTCGGAGGAGACGTAAAGCTGTCGGTCCCGGCCATTCCTGGTCGTTAAGTCACGCTAGAGGTGCTTGCGCGACCTGAAAACTCTAGCACCAGACTTGAGCACCACAAGTTACACGAACTTTACTATACTTTATTAAAAATGTTAACTATTTCGTCAAGATCCACCCTAATATCTTTCTCTATATGAATTATTGCTAACTTATTAAATCGGACTTGCCCCATTTTTAGTTTTGACGAATTTAACTCACTGGTGAGATTATCGCGATTTGAAACAGTCAACATACTTGGTAAGGTATTTTCAGAGTATATTAAATGTTCTTTAATTGTGTGCATTTGAATAGTTTTATCAAGTTTTTTTAGCATCATCATCATCGGCCTTTTTTTTTTTGCTTTATTTACCTCTAATAAGTCTGAATAATGATTCATTAGATATTCATATTTATTATAAATTTGTCTTTTAATTGGCACATTGTAATTGCTGCTTTATATCCTTTGGTTACATGAAAACATTTAGTGGTACGTCATTTTTTGGGGGCTAATTATTATTTTAGGGAGGCTTAGCCCCCCTAACCCCCACCCTTAGTTACGTCCCTGCGCCTTGTCATGTTTTGGTACTCCTACCTAAACTTGACGTGGGGTGAGAGGAGTTTGAAACATTCAAGTTCAGTAAATTTTCTATATTATCTAAAAAGAACACATCTTTTTCGGTACTAGGCAGGTATGAGTCTCAGTTTTTATAAACATTTTAGCATCTTATCGCTAATTGCAGCTTGCATTGGAAATGTGATTCCCGGCCCAACATTTCCAAACATTTATTGTGTATTGAACTCTTGATGCACCGTCCTTGGGGTTTATGCGAAACATGTCTATTTTTAGATTGCGAATACCTTCTGGAAATTTTTGCGCTGACTTCTGGTGTTAAGGCGTCAGTGACGTGTATCTTTCATTTTAATCAATTTGTTCTTTAATAAATAAATTGTGAAATGTCAATTGCCGCAAATTACTAAACATAAAATCCGCATGACTAAAATGAACAGAACCGGGTTTCCCCAAAAGCTTTATAGTAACCGTCTATCAAAATATGGACTAGCTAAATTTTTTATTATTGTTATCTACTTGTAGACTGACTGGTGTAGCGTGATTAAATTTTAAAATGTTTCTACAGAAAAGAAATTGCCAAAAAATTAAATGTCCTGAACTAAGGCCTTCTGCGATTTAAGAAAGAGTAAGTTAAACAGAATACAGGCCTGTTAATTAAAAAAATTAATGAAATTTTGACATTTAACTCGTGGAGCAAAGGTACAAACCAGACTGTATAGTCAAAAAGCAAACCAAAAAGGTACCGTGCGAGCAAAAATTATTTGCATCAAAGAGGGCTTGGATTAAAAAACGTAGGGCTTGGTTTAGATCACAATGATATGGGGACGATATATCTAACCAAATCTAGGTTAACATTTTGTCAAATTCATATTATGACATGATACGCCAAACTAATAAGTAATAAAATAAGTAGACAAATACAAATTTATTTTTGTTGTTTACAAAATTAACAAAGTAAGAATATACAGAAAGAAAAAGAAAAATAAGTACATAAATTGCTGAAATTGGCCACCGCCATGCTCCAAGCAAGTATTTACGCACATCCAAATTATATTAAATTTTTTAAATAAGTATTTACTTGTTTTTCGAAACTTAAAACAGAAATATTTTGACCTGCATTTATAGTTGGACTTGCTTCCAGGAACGCAACAACAATATGGCATTTTCACTATAAAACTTGAAAAACTAAACCAGGAATTAAAGGTACAAGAGATATGCACTTATTATTTAATATGCAGAAAAGAAAATCCGTGCAAATGTAAAACCAACATCGAATAAATCCAGCTGGTTTCGTAAGGTCACGCACCACATAATTCATGGAGATGAGACGGGACGACGGCAGTCCTATGATAAAAGATAATTTTTCAGTCACTTGAAAATATTAGATTTTGTATAGTAACTATTGCTGAGTCCTTAAAATATGTTATGCTTTCTTAATAAAAGTATTACACCGTATTTAATTTTTGGAGCGTTGATTATATTATTATCTTCTCGATAACTTTCCTGATTTTAGCAATTACTTTCAAGGTAAAGTGTATACGATCTTAGTTGAGACAGACAAAAAAACTAAAACAAATTTGATGACAGACTTGTCAAGTCCACGTGGACTATCTTCGAACATCTGTATAGGGAGCGATCAGTACAAATTTTGTTATAGGTATTTGTATTGTAGTTTCAGTGTGTGATGCGGTAAATTGATCGTACCATCGTACCCCCAATATTTCCAATATTTACGTTGTCTCAACCAACGGGGTATCCAGCTCATACGTCTGGGGGGGGGGGGGGGGGGTAATCGATCGGCTAGGATTAGGCACGTATGGGGGGGGGGGGGCATCGGGATCGCGCCAAAAGCGCAAAAAAAATGCGCCACAGACGAAATCGTTTTGGATGCCACACCGTTTTTTGAATCATGGTGCTTGGTTTTCAAGTGGGAAAAATAAAAAACACAACACAGCACAAGAAAAGCACAAAAACAAACCCGGTAATAATTGAGGTGAAGAAAATGTAATAGTGTAGGAAATGTTTAATGTGTTGCCTATGTTGCCAAAATCAGAGCTCGAGTTTCAGGGGGGCCCAGGCCCCCTGTACCCCCTTCCCCTAACTACGTGTCTGGCTAGAATACTAGATAATAGAAACTTTAAGGAGTAAGGACAAAAATTAAACAACGCTTAGGTCCCATTACCCCCCCCCCCCCCCTCCCCCCTTGTATACGCCGGTGGTCTCAACTGACTTCGTATGAAGTGTACCTTCATAAGATTCCATAAAATACTAGGGACAACTCCCTATTGTTTGTTACCAATTAGTAAAGTAGGCTACTTCAAAGCTCAAATCGGAATTAAAGCCTTCTTTATGAAAACAATGTCTAATAAATGAACTTAACACACACACATATTTTAAGATTTTTTTTAAACTGCTTTTATAATTCTAAAACGACTAAAAATATTGATAAAAACATATTAGACATTCAGATAAGAAATATGATTATGACACGTTACTAATGTAAAAAATAGGGTGTTCATTTGCAAAAATTGACTTATGCACATTATCTAAATGGCCACATTGGCACACTTTTAAAAATCCTCTGTATGCAAAACACGAAACTTAAGTAATGTTATCTGAGGATCTACGTTTTAGTTAAAAGCCTGCAAAATTTTAACTGTTTAGCTTTATTAATTTCAAAATTATCGAACTTTTTCTCGGTAATTTTCTTACGTAAAAAATGCATTTTATAATTCATATCTCAAAAACAGTTAAGAGATAGGTATAGATCATAGATACCAAAAGTTACTTAGGTTTCAATAAGGTATCCAAAAATGCTCAAATATGCAGGGTATTTCATTTGAAATACCAAAGTTGGCCATTACTTCCGGTATAACCGGAAGTGATAGAAAGGTTAAAATATAATATTTTAAAAGTTTAAAGCAAATTCTCTCAATTTCTAATAGGCCACTCAACGTGAATCACCCTGTATAGTAATATAGATTGGGCTTGTTTCAACACTTTTTATAATTTTTTGCTATGTCACTTCTTTATAGCTTTTGCAACATCTACGTCGCTGATTTTAAGAATCTACGAAAGTCGTTAAAACAAAAATAAAGGAAATTGATCATCGGTATAAAAACAGGTTCTGGTCGGGTGCTTGGAAGATCTGCCATCAGAAAAATAAAGTGCCAACGTACCCGAGATCGGTACTAGGTGCATATTTTAACTGCATAATAAGATGTTCTCGTGTGGGTATAGATATCCTTTAAGACCAGTTTGGGTGTAACTTAAGGAGAGGATGATTGTGTTTGGATACTGACGCAAACGACATTAATAATAATAATAACTATAATAGGTAGAGAGAGAAAGAGACTAATTTCTAAAAGGATCAAATCTATAACAACAGAGTACTTTTATCGTGACAAAGAGCCAGTGTTGTTTTGTCTAAACTTGCATGGACGGCAGGGGAAGCCCATTTTTAGGGGGGGGGGGGGGGGGATTTAGAGGCTTTCCTACCCCATCACTGAAAAAAAGAAACAAATACCAAATTATAGAAAAAAGTAAGTTGCCGAATATTAACTTTGGAGTTTGGGTAAGGTTTGGCAACCCCGTTAGAAAAAAAACGGATTATCTCAATTATAACAAAACACCAAATAAAAAACACGAATATCTTCCTTGTGTTTCAAGACACTTAATAAATCTAACATATTATTGCATTTTTTAGGTAAATAGCTAAATCATTAACAAATTAACATAATTTATTTTTTAAAACTCCAAAAATTAATAAATATAGTTAAAAAGCTATTCCTGTAGGATTGAAACGTTTCAATAAGAGGAAAATTGCAAAACTTTGCTTGCGGCTATATGGGCGGTTGCACCGTCCTGTTGAAAATATCCAAAACGTAGTTCGTCGTCAAGTAATTGCTCCACAAATGGATTCAAAATATTGTTTGATTTTACTTTTTTGAGAGTGCAATATGGACTGTGGAAAATGGGGATTTTCACTACTCCACATGCGTGTATTCTGAGAATTTACATAACCGGAGAGGTGGAACCAGGCTTCATCCGAAAAAAATGTAAGGTCTAATAAATCATTTCTTTCCAATAAAATTTTTGGTAAACCATTGAGAGTAACTCCTGCTTCTTTCAAAATCTGCGGCTTGTATTTCTTGGAATACTTGCACTTTATAAGGAAATAAATTTAGCTGCTTCTTAAGAATAGTCCTGCATGTTCCATAAGATCTTCTCACTTCTTGGGACAGGCGTCTTATACAATTTGTTGGCGTATTTTGCATTATTTCACGAACGTTTGCAACAAGTTCTTCTGTTCTTACAGATGGTCTTTCTGCTTCTTTTTTGTGTTGTATAAAACCTGTTTCCCTAAACACAGCCACGGTTCTTTTCAGGCAATGATAAAAATCCCCAGCACTAAAAGCAACGTTAGGAAAATGTTCGTGAAAATCGTCCATGCACAAACCCGGATTGTATTGCCACTCACCATTTATTCTAACCCCGTTTAAAAAATTCGCAACAACCATGAATGGTTTGTGCTGTTCCGTAAAGCCCATTCTGTGAATTGTTCAAGAAATTGGAAAAATTAGCGATGAATCAAATTACTTGTAACGACTGTCAAAGATGACGGAATATCTAATTGATTGTTAATTCAGGTAGTTACTGACACCCAACAGGTATTAAGCTCTACGGCTAAGCATTACGTCCTTAGATGCAAGGCTCTCTTTGATGCAAATAATTTTTGCTCGCACGGTATTATATTAAAACATAACCATAATATGAATAATTTTATACTACTACTATACTACGCCTATGCCCACATAGTAAATGGGCGGTTTTTAACGTATTTTACGTCCCTGCTTCCTCAGGCGTCGCTGTTCAAGAGCGATGCTTCGGACATAACCTATTTTTATTTTATTTTTTTATTTATTTATTTATTTATTTATTTACTTATAAATACATTTATACGATTTGATATATTAAATTTATATTCTAAACACTACATTTATAAATCAAATACCTAGTTATCTTAATTATTAATTCAATTTAAATGCATATTATATATTATAAGTAGCAGCTAAGTGATTAAACACTTGTGTTAGTTGTGCTATACCTTAGTAAGAAGGCAATTACTAAACTAAATCTAAGAGTGAAAGAATAAACTAACTAAAAGAAAATTATAAAGATAATAATATTATTATATAGGTACATCTTAATCTTAACATAGTAGAAAACAAAGTCGCTGTCTGTCGGTCCGTCCCTACCTATATATGCTTAAATCTTTAAAACTACGCAACGGATTTTGAAGCGGTTTTTTTTAATAGATAGAGTGATTCAAGGGGAAGGTTTTTATGTATAACTAGCGACCCGCACGGCTTTGCACGGGTGCAATTTCAGAAAGTGGCATGCCGGGTACTAAATATATCGGGTTTGTATTTATACCAGCGGGTTGCAACGCATGCCGGATACACGCTAGTATCTAATAAATAAAACGGTCAATTTTCTATTATGTTACGGTAATTTTCAAAGATAAATTTTTTTGACAGTCTTGAGAATACTTTTAGGTTATTTATCTGTTTAATATATAGGTAAGATATTGCAGGATTTAGGTAAACTGTAATTTATAAATCTATGGCTAATATTTCTGTTAAATCTAAGAGTAGGTATAAAAAGCCTAAGTTTATTACTACGTGTGTTGTATGAGCAATGTGTATAATTTTGAAAACAATTGTTTTTAAAGGCGTTATTACAAATGCTATGAAAGTAAAATGTGTGTGCAAATTTCTTCTGTATACAGTAGGTCAGTAGGGAACAGCCTAGTCCTTTTAAATATTATTTTTAATATGTAATTTTGCGTAATATTTAATTTTTGTAGCGAGTTCTTATACATTCCCCCCATATTAGAATACCATAGCGGAAGAGTGATTCGGCTAGAGTTTTGTATATAGTTACTAATAATTTTCGAGACAGTGTTTCACGCAGTTGATAAAATTTGTAAATAAGTTTTCGTACTTTCTTTGTTAAATAATTTATATGATTACTCCATTTTAAGTTTTCGTCAATAATTACGCCCAGGTATTTTATTTCATTTGTTTCTTTGATTTCATCAACCATATTATTTATTTTAATACTAGCAAAGTTAGGTTTGTTAATTCCTGTTAAGGTAAAGGCTATATAATGAGTTTTACTTGCATTCAAGGAGAGCTGATACATATCTAGCTAGGGTTGTGGATTTAACCGGTCAATTTGTTTTTGGTCAATTGACCAGTCAATTGACTGAAATAAATTAAAATTTAAAAATGCAGTAGATGAACCTAACTATACTTGCCAAATTTCTTATTTTGTATTTTGGAAAAAATAAATTTTTTATAACAAGTTTTGCTTGTCCTGAAAAGTCTATTGCCATACCTAAATTTTATACAGGGTGGTTAAATGGATAATATAGTTAGGTCCATCCAGGTACACATTCTATAAGTGTATATCTCAATAGTTGCTCCACAGTAGATACATTTCCCTTTTACGTTGTTTTCTTCTCTTATTTCGGTAAAACAATTCCAAATTTTGGTTTTGTACTTCCCCAAACTCATCGTGAATGCGACGTCGCGTCGTTAGTTCACAAAAATGCAATGCAAGTGCAAACCCTAAAGGCCGTATTACAGTCGGCAATATACTTCCTGCACGTAAATATTGCCGACTGTAATACGGCCTTAACTCTGACAAATACGAAATGAAAATAAATAGACAGAAGGAAATGTCTATGAAAATGGTATAAAAAAAAAACAATAACTTCTCTATTCCTTTCCTTCATTGTGATTGAATCCGTTCCGGAAACCACTAATAAACGAGGCGACTATTGGGATTCCCAGAATCCAGGTGTTATTGTTTTCTTAAATAACGGCGCTATAACGATACACTAAACATTTTCCTGGGTGGTAGGAGGTAATCTGGATAGATCACAAATGCATAAATAATAAAATAAAATTGATATATTTTGACCGAATTTGACCGGTCAAATACGGCATGGTCAATTGACCATGCCCAACTCTATATCTAGCCAATTTTTTATCTCTTCCATACCCTGTTGGCAGGCAATTTTTGTTTCATTCCAGGAGTTTTCGCAAAATATAGCTACTGTATCATCAGCATATTATGACACAATTTTCGCCCGGGCCTTTATAGATAAAAGTGAGTTTATATAAGCTAGAAAAAGTATCGGGCCAAGGACAGTTCCCTGAGGAACCCCGATTTTTACTAATCTGGGTTCGCTGAGTGTACCCTTGATTTTAACCCGTTGTTCCCTATTTGCTAAGTAGCTTTCAAAGATATCTAAAACCCTACCACGAACTCCACACCGTTCCAAGACGGCAAGGAACTTTTTGTGGTTAACAGTGTCGAACGCCTTGGCAAGGTCTAAGAAAGCTGCAAGGCATTTATTGTTTGAATCCAAGCCTTCCGTAATTCTTTTAATTACTGTATACATGGCATCAGTTTGTCGCCTTACCAGCCCGGAAACCAAATTGGTACTCGTGATACCTGACTGATACCTTTTTCTGAATATTTTAAAGAAAAAGTATACAAGATAATTAGAAAATAAATCTGTGGTACTAAGGCAGAACCCGATAAGTCAAAATACTTGATTTTTCAGAATACGAATTTTAAAGTTCGCGATATTGCCGAAATTAAGACTGCATTTACAGTAACTTGGCAAGTCCAGTAAAATATTTTACAATAAACATCCTTTTCGCTTGTAGCATTTCAAGTTAAATTTTTTCCGGATAACGAAGATATTTAGATTGGTTGGACACTGTAGCGTATGTAAACCAATTTTAATTTTTTTAGTGGCGAAGATTACAATTCTACCATTTGGATTTATCGTCATTAGTAGATAAACTAACCGTAGTCAGGTTAGCAACGGCTTTTGGCAACGGAAATGCGACGCATCGAAGCAGACTCCAAGCGGCGATCGGACCGACCGCGTCTATTGCATGGCCTAAACAATCTGCACCGCGAATAAAATAATGTTCTAGAAACTACTTATGTTTAATAGTAATATGCTTAAGAAAACGAAGATTTTTATTATAAAAAATGGAAAAAATTGTGAAAATTATTTATTTGTTTATTTAAACTTAATTATTCGGGTTCGGGTTTGGTAGCTTTTTTAGCTAAAAAGCGGTCGGAATAAGATTACCCACGAGTGACAACTAAAGAAAAGTAATTAATAAATCTATTTTTGCTTATATTCATAATATTTATTATATATATATGATATGATATGAAAAAGGCAGACGGAAACTTTCCCAAAAATACACAAAAAATGTATTTATTCTTTAATAATTTCCCATTTGTAGCTGAAAAACCAACGTTGCTGGGAGTTTTATTGTTCTAAAATGTAGGTACTACCTTACCAAGTATGGTTCCAATTCGATATTGAAAAGGCCGGCGTAAATTTTTCTGCAAAATTACGACAAAGTTGAAAAATTATAACAAAACAATAGGTTTAAAACAAGAATATGTTTTTTAGCGAAAAAGCGATCTGCCGAAGACCTCCCAGTGGTCACAATCGAAGAAGAGCTATGGTACAATCTAGTTTTGCTTGTATAAGCGATAAGCCGACGGAAACTATTCCACAAACCAGGACCGAACTTTTAAAACATAAAACAACTAATTTAATCTTTAATAATATCCCATTTGCCGCTGAAAAACCACCGTTGCTGGGGGTTTTATTGTTCTAAAATGTGGGTACTACCTTACCAAGTATGGTTCCAATTCGATATTAAAAAGGCCGGCGTAAATTTTTCTGCAAAATTACGACAAAGTAAAATTGAATTAATCTTTAATAATTTCCAATTTGTAGCTGAAAAACCACCGTTGCTGGGGGTTTTTTTGTTCTAAAATGTAGGTACTACCTTACCAAGTATGGTTTCAATTCAATATTAAAAAGGCCGGCGTAAATTTTTCTGCAAAATTACGACAAAGTAAAATTAATTTAATCTTTAATAATTTCCCATTTGTAGCTGAAAAACCACCGTTGCTGGGGGTTTTATTGTACTAAAATGTAGGTACTACCTTACCCAGAATGGTTCCAATTCGATATTAAAAAGGCCGACGTAAATTTTTCTGCAAAATTACGACAAAGTAAAATTAAATTAATCTTTAATAATTTCCAATTTGTAGCTGAAAAATCACCGTTGCTGGGGGTTTTATTGTTCTAAAATGTAGGTACTACCTTACCAAGTATGGTTCCATGTCGATATTGAAAAGGCCGGCGTAATTTTTTCTGCAAAATTACGACAAAGTTGAGAAATCATAACAAAACAATAAGTTTAAAACAAGAATATGTTTTTTAGCGAGAAAGCGATCTGCCGAAGACCTCTCAGTGGTCACAATCGAAGAAAAGTTATGGTACAATCTAGTTTTGCTTGTTTAAGCGATAAGACGACGGAAACTATTCCACAAACCAGGGCCGAACTTTTAAAACATAAAACAACTAATTTAATCTTTATTAATATCCCATTTGCCGCTGAAAAACCACCGTCGCTGGGGGTTTTATTGTTCTAAAATGTGGGTACTACCTTACCCAGTATGGTTCCAATTTGATATTAAAAAGGCCGACGTAAATTTTTCTGCAAAATTACGACAAAGTAAAATTAATTTATTCTTTAATAATTTCCCATTTGTAGCTGAAAAACCACCGTTGCTGGGGGTTTTATTGTACTAAAATGTAGGTACTACCTTACCCAGAATGGTTCCAATTCGATATTAAAAAGGCCGACGTAAATTTTTCTGCAAAATTACGACAAAGTAAAATTAATTTATTCTTTAATAATTTCCCATTTGTAGCTGAAAAACCACCGTTGCTGGGGGTTTTATTGTTCTAAAATGTAGGTACTACCTTACCAAGTATGGTTCCAATTCGATATTAAAAAGGCCGACGTAAATTTTTCTGCAAAATTACGACAAAGTAAAATTAAATTAATCTTTAACAATTTCCAATTTGTAGCTGAAAAATCACCGTTGCTGGGGGGTTTATTGTTCTAAAATGTAGGTACTACCTTACCAAGTATGGTTCCAAGTCGATATTAAAAAGGCCGGCGTAAATTTTTCTGCAAAATTACGACAAAGTTGAAAAATCATAACAAAACAATAAGTTTAAGACAAGAATATGTTTTTTAGCGAAAAAGCGATCTGCCGAAGACCTCTCAGTGGTCTCAATCGAAGAAAAGTTATGGTACAATCTAGTTTTGCTTGTATAGGCGATAAGCCGAAAGAAACTATTCCACAAACCAGGACAAAACTTTTAAAACATAAAACAACTAATTTAATCTTTATTAATATCCCATTTGCCGCTGAAAAACCACCGTTGCTGGGAGTTTTATTGTTCTAAAATGTAGGTACTACCTTACCAAGTATGGTCCCAATTCGATATTGAAAAGGCCGGCGTAAATTTTTCTGCAAAATTACGTCAAAGTAAAATTGAATTAATCTTTAATAATTTCCAATTTGGAGCTGAAAAACCACCGTTGCTGGGGGTTTTATTGTTCTAAAATGTAGGTACTACCTTACCAAGTATGGTTCCAATTCGATATTAAAAAGGCCGACGTAAATTTTTCTGCAAAATTACGACAAAGTAAAATTAAATTAATCTTTAATAATTTCCAATTTGTAGCTGAAAAACCACCGTTGCTGGGGGTTTTATTGTTCTAAAATGTAGGTACTACCTTACCCAGAATGGTTCCAATTCGATATTAAAAAGGCCGACGTAAATTTTTCTGCAAAATTACAACAAAGTTGAAAAATCATAACAAAACAATAAGTTTAAGACAAGAATATGTTTTTTAGCGAAAAAGCGATCTGCCGAAGACCTTTCAGTGGTCACAATCGAAAAAAAGTTATGGTACAATCTAGTTTTGATTGTTTAAGCGATAAGCCGACGGAAACTATTTCACAAACCAGGACCGAACTTTTAAAACATAAAACAACTAATTTAATCTTTATTAATATCCCATTTGCCGCTGAAAACCCACCGTTGCTGGGGGTTTTAATGTTCTAAAATGTGGGTACTACCTTACCAAGTAGGGTTCCAATTCGATATTAAAAAGGCCGGCGTAAATTTTTCTGCAAAATTACGACAAAGTAAAATTGAATTAATATTTAATAATTTCCAATTTGTAGCTGAAAAACCACCGTTGCTGGGGGTTTTATTGTTCTAAAATGTAGGTACTACCTTAAAAAGTATGGTTCCAATTCGATATTAAAAAGGCCGGCGTAAATTTTTCTGCAAAATTACGACAAAGTAAAATTGAATTAATCCTTAATAATTTCGAATTTGTAGCTGAAAAACCACCGTTGCTTGGGGTTTTATTGTTCTAAAATGTAGGTACTATCTTACCAAGTATGGTTCCAATTCGATATTAAAAAGGCCGACGTAAATTTTTCTGCAAAATTACGACAAAGTAAAATTAAATTAATCTTTAATAATTTCCAATTTGTAGCTGAAAAATCACCGTTGCTGGGGGTTTTATTGTTCTAAAATGTAGGTACTACCTTACCAAGTATGGTTCCAAGTCGATATTGAAAAGGCCGGCGTAAATTTTTCTGTAAAATTACGACAAAGTTGAAAAATCATAACAAAACAATAAGTTTAAGACCAGAATATGTTTTTTAGCGAAAAAGCGATCTGCCGAAGACCTCTCAGTGGTCACAATCAAAGAAAAGTTATGGTACAATCTAGTTTTGCTTGTATAAGCGATAAGCCGAAGGAAACTATTCCACAAACCAGGACCGAACTTTCAAAACATAAAACAACTAATTTAATCTTTATTAATATCCCATTTGCCGCTGAAAAACCACCGTTGCTGGGGGTTTTATTGTACTAAAATGTAGGTACTACCTTACCCAGAATGGTTCCAATTCGATATTAAAAAGGCCGACGTAAATTTTTCTGCAAAATTACGACAAAGTAAAATTGAATTAATATTTAATAATTTCCAATTTGTAGCTGAAAAACCACCGTTGCTGGGGGTTTTATTGTTCTGAAATGTAGGTACTACCTTACCAAGTATGGTTCCAATTCGATATTAAAAAGGCCGGCGTAAATTTTTCTGCAAAATTACGACAAAGTAAAATTGAATTAATATTTAATAATTTCCAATTTGTAGCTGAAAAACCACCGTTGCTGGGGGTTTTATTGTTTTAAAATGTAGGTACTACCTTAAAAAGTATGGTTCCAATTCAATATTAAAAAGGCCGGCGTAAATTTTTCTGCAAAATTACGACGAAGTAAAATTAATTTAATCTTTAATAATTTCTTATTTGTAGCTGAAAAATCACCGTTGCTGGGGGTTTTATTGTACTAAAATGTAGGTACTACCTTACCAAGTATAGTTCCAATTCGATATTAAAAAGGCCGGTGTAAATTTTTCTGCAAAATTACGACAAAGTAAAATTGAATTAATCTTTAATAATTTCCAATTTGTAGCTGAAAAACCACCGTTGCTGGGGGTTTTATTGTTCTAAAATGTAGGTATTACCTTACCAAGTATGGTTCCAATTCGATATTAAAAAGGCCGACGTAAATTTTTCTACAAAATTTCGACAAAGTAAAATTAATTTAATTTTTAATAATTTCCCATTTGTAGCTGAAAAACCACCGTTGCTGAGGGTTTTATTGTTCTAAAATGTAGGTATTACCTTACCAAGTATGGTTCCAATTCGATATTAAAAAGGCCGGTGTAAATTTTTCTGCAAAATTACGACAAAGTAAAATTGAATTAATCTTTAATAATTTCCAATTTGTAGCTGAAAAACCACCGTTGCTGGGGGTTTTATTGTTCTAAAATGTAGGTACTACCTTAAAAAGTATGGTTCCAATTCGATATTAAAAAGGCCGGCGTAAATTTTTCTGCAAAATTACGACAAAGTAAAATTGAATTAATCTTTAATAATTTCGAATTTGTAGCTGAAAAACCACCGTTGCTTGGGGTTTTATTGTTCTAAAATGTAGGTACTATCTTACCAAGTATGGTTCCAATTCGATATTAAAAAGGCCGACGTAAATTTTTCTGCAAAATTACGACAAAGTAAAATTAAATTAATCTTTAATAATTTCCAATTTGTAGCTGAAAAATCACCGTTGCTGGGGGTTTTATTGTTCTAAAATGTAGGTACTACCTTACCAAGTATGGTTCCAAGTCGATATTAAAAAGGCCGGTGTAAATTTTTCTGCAAAATTACGACAAAGTAAAATTGAATTAATCTTTAATAATTTCCAATTTGTAGCTGAAAAATCACCGTTGCTGGGGGTTTTATTGTTCTAAAATGTAGGTACTACCTTACCAAGTATGGTTCCAAGTCGATATTAAAAAGGCCGGTGTAAATTTTTCTGCAAAATTACGACAAAGTAAAATTGAATTAATCTTTAATAATTTCCAATTTGTAGCTGAAAAACCACCGTTGCTGGGGGTTTTATTGTACTAAAATGTAGGTACTACCTTACCCAGAATGGTTCCAATTCGATATTAAAAAGGCCGACGTAAATTTTTCTGCAAAATTACGACAAAGTAAAATTAATTTATTCTTTAATAATTTCCCATTTGTAGCTGAAAAACCACCGTTGCTGGGGGTTTTATTGTTCTAAAATGTAGGTACTACCTTACCAAGTATGGTTCCAATTCGATATTAAAAAGGCCGACGTAAATTTTTCTGCAAAATTACGACAAAGTAAAATTAAATTAATCTTTAACAATTTCCAATTTGTAGCTGAAAAATCACCGTTGCTGGGGGGTTTATTGTTCTAAAATGTAGGTACTACCTTACCAAGTATGGTTCCAAGTCGATATTAAAAAGGCCGGCGTAAATTTTTCTGCAAAATTACGACAAAGTTGAAAAATCATAACAAAACAATAAGTTTAAGACAAGAATATGTTTTTTAGCGAAAAAGCGATCTGCCGAAGACCTCTCAGTGGTCTCAATCGAAGAAAAGTTATGGTACAATCTAGTTTTGCTTGTATAGGCGATAAGCCGAAAGAAACTATTCCACAAACCAGGACAAAACTTTTAAAACATAAAACAACTAATTTAATCTTTATTAATATCCCATTTGCCGCTGAAAAACCACCGTTGCTGGGAGTTTTATTGTTCTAAAATGTAGGTACTACCTTACCAAGTATGGTCCCAATTCGATATTGAAAAGGCCGGCGTAAATTTTTCTGCAAAATTACGTCAAAGTAAAATTGAATTAATCTTTAATAATTTCCAATTTGGAGCTGAAAAACCACCGTTGCTGGGGGTTTTATTGTTCTAAAATGTAGGTACTACCTTACCAAGTATGGTTCCAATTCGATATTAAAAAGGCCGACGTAAATTTTTCTGCAAAATTACGACAAAGTAAAATTAAATTAATCTTTAATAATTTCCAATTTGTAGCTGAAAAACCACCGTTGCTGGGGGTTTTATTGTTCTAAAATGTAGGTACTACCTTACCCAGAATGGTTCCAATTCGATATTAAAAAGGCCGACGTAAATTTTTCTGCAAAATTACAACAAAGTTGAAAAATCATAACAAAACAATAAGTTTAAGACAAGAATATGTTTTTTAGCGAAAAAGCGATCTGCCGAAGACCTTTCAGTGGTCACAATCGAAAAAAAGTTATGGTACAATCTAGTTTTGCTTGTTTAAGCGATAAGCCGACGGAAACTATTTCACAAACCAGGACCGAACTTTTAAAACATAAAACAACTAATTTAATCTTTATTAATATCCCATTTGCCGCTGAAAACCCACCGTTGCTGGGGGTTTTAATGTTCTAAAATGTGGGTACTACCTTACCAAGTAGGGTTCCAATTCGATATTAAAAAGGCCGGCGTAAATTTTTCTGCAAAATTACGACAAAGTAAAATTGAATTAATATTTAATAATTTCCAATTTGTAGCTGAAAAACCACCGTTGCTGGGGGTTTTATTGTTCTAAAATGTAGGTACTACCTTAAAAAGTATGGTTCCAATTCGATATTAAAAAGGCCGGCGTAAATTTTTCTGCAAAATTACGACAAAGTAAAATTGAATTAATCCTTAATAATTTCGAATTTGTAGCTGAAAAACCACCGTTGCTTGGGGTTTTATTGTTCTAAAATGTAGGTACTATCTTACCAAGTATGGTTCCAATTCGATATTAAAAAGGCCGACGTAAATTTTTCTGCAAAATTACGACAAAGTAAAATTGAATTAATATTTAATAATTTCCAATTTGTAGCTGAAAAACCACCGTTGCTTGGGGTTTTATTGTTCTAAAATGTAGGTACTACCTTAAAAAGTATGGTTCCAATTCGATATTAAAAAGGCCGGCGTAAATTTTTCTGCAAAATGATGACAAAATAAAATTAACTTAATCTTTAATAATTTCCCATTTGTGGCTGAAAAACCTCCATGGCTGTGGGTTTTATTGTTCTAAAATGTAGTTGTTTTTTTTGCCGCGCCTTTTGTGTCACTGTGTACTTAACAACGACCGATTTTTCATTCGAATACTAATAATTGGCGGTTCATCACTTGAATTATAACTGATTACGCATCCGTTATTGAAAGAGAAACGGTTTTTTTTTAAATTACGGAACTGTCGACCTACCGCCACTCATATTAATATTCGAGTGAAAAAAAAAAACGGTTTTCATCCGGTTTTTAAAATTACTTGAATGGTAGTCGGTTAATAAAATAAGTGGGTTATTCCCATCACTAGAGTAGACGCAGTTAGGACTATCGATTGATAAAATTCACGTATCGAAGGATGAAACAATATGTGCGGATAATCTGGGATTTTAACCAGTAAAGGAGCGTAACAAGTCGTGTAGCGATCCACGCAGTTTTCATCGTCTATTGATGATTCTCGGAGGCAAGTGCACCGATGCGAGGATCGTTCGATACACGTTAGAAGCGCAGGGGATCTCTCTTTTCAACTAAGAAGAGATGGAAGAAGACTGTTAGAAGCCCGCTAAGTGGTTTAAAGCAATAAATCAACATTTACAAAGAAGCCGCGACGTTTTGGAATGTGTCGGGCAGCTTGACGGTGTTTCCAGACAAAGGGAAGCCATGTTTGTTTGGTAAATAATTCTTATTTTTAGTTTTTGGCGCGAAACATGTTGTTTTTCTTAGAAACTGCACGTTAAGACAGGAAAAATATTTGTTTACAATTTACTCCAGGAGAGAATAGGGAGTTTTTGCATGTCCATAATGAAATAGGTGAAGTGTTTAAATTATGTAAATTAAATTTTATTAACCCCGGTTCGGCTCGTTCCCGAACAGTGGTCCAAAAAAACTAGGAAACTCAGTTCTTACTATAAAGCAGCAGCTAGTAAAGAATGTTTAGGAGATAAAAATTTTGATCATTTGAAATCGTTTACAAAATTTAACTTTCTTGGCAATGGATTAATTAGTAACATTAAATAAGTACTATAAAAAATTTTCCCCAGATTTCTCGGTAGCCATTTTTCCGAACAGTAGATTTATGCGTCCAATAAATTGTCTAGCTTCCGGGAGATTCAGGTCGTTAAATGTACTGGCTGCGGTTTCCGGTAAAAATAATTATAATATCTATTGGCTTGATAATTTTGTTATAGATCTAATTCTTGAAAAAATGAAACAAATAAATTTGTCAGATATAACTGTATGGGCATGGGTCGAAGGTACATCGATTTTCCCAACTAAAACGGTCAAAGCTGGTTTTAAAAGTCTCGAGAATGTTAACGAATTTATTATTCCGGTAAATCAAACAGACGATCACTGGACATTGGTTCACGTCAATTTTACTACGTGCCAGTTTTATTACTTAAATTCTGCACAATCGCGTAATAAGCAAACGCGTATTAAACAGATCGACACTAAATGAATAATCTTTGAAAAATTTATTAAAAATTACAATAAAAAATTTTCTCATTCCAAAAAACCCCTAAATTATATATCAGAAGACTTATTCCACGGTAAACGGACTCATTCAACTGCGGAGTTTTTGTTATTTATTATGGATATTGTTTATTGTCCCGAACAAGTTTTAATACCATTGGAATTGGAACCATACTTGGTACGGTAGTACCTACATTTTAGAACAATAAAACCCCCAGCAACGGTGGTTTTTCAGCCACAAATGGGAAATTATTAAAGATTAAATTAATCTTACTTTGTCGCAATTTTGCAGAAAAATTTACGCCGGCCTTTTTAATATCGAATTGGAACCATACTTTTTAAGGTAGTACCTACATTTTAGAACAATAAAACCCCCAGCAACGGTGGTTTTTCAGCTACAAATTGGAAATTATTAAAGATTAATTCAATTTTACTTTGTCGTAATTTTGCAGAAAAATTTACACCGGCCTTTTTAATATCGAATTGGAACCATACTTGGTAAGGTAGTACCTACATTTTAGAACAATAAAACCCCCAGCAACGGTGATTTTTCAGCTACAAATTGGAAATTATTAAAGATTAATTTAATTTTACTTTGTCGTAATTTTGCAGAAAAATTTACGCCGGCCTTTTTAATATCGAATTGGAACCATACTTTTTAAGGTAGTACCTACATTTTAGAACAATAAAACCCCAAGCAACGGTGGTTTTTCAGCTACAAATTGGAAATTATTAAATATTAATTCAATTTTACTTTGTCGTAATTTTGCAGAAAAATTTACGCCGGCCTTTTTAATATCGAATTGGAACCATACTTGGTAAGGTAGTACCTACATTTTAGAACAATAAAACCCCCAGCAACGGTGATTTTTCAGCTACAAATTGGAAATTATTAAAGATTAATTTAATTTTACTTTGTCGTAATTTTGCAGAAAAATTTACGTCGGCCTTTTTAATATCGAATTGGAACCATACTTGGTAAGATAGTACCTACATTTTAGAACAATAAAACCCCAAGCAACGGTGGTTTTTCAGCTACAAATTCGAAATTATTAAAGATTAATTCAATTTTACTTTGTCGTAATTTTGCAGAAAAATTTACGCCGGCCTTTTTAATATCGAATTGGAACCATACTTTTTAAGGTAGTACCTACATTTTAGAACAATAAAACCCCCAGCAACGGTGGTTTTTCAGCGGCAAATGGGATATTATTAAAGATTAAATTAGTTGTTTTATGTTTTAAAAGTTCGGTCCTGGTTTGTGGAATAGTTTCCGTCGGCTTATCGCTTAAACAAGCAAAACTAGATTGTACCATAACTTTTTTTCGATTGTGACCACTGAAAGGTCTTCGGCAGATCGCTTTTTCGCTAAAAAACATATTCTTGTCTTAAACTTATTGTTTTGTTATGATTTTTCAACTTTGTTGTAATTTTGCAGAAAAATTTACGCCGGCCTTTTCAATATCGACTTGGAACTATACTTGGTAAGGTAGTACCTACATTTTAGAACAATAAAACCCCCAGCAACGGTGGTTTTTCAGCTACAAATTGGAAATTATTAAAGATTAATTCAATTTTACTTTGTCGTAATTTTGCAGAAAAATTTACACCGGCCTTTTTAATATCGAATTGGAACCATACTTGGTAAGGTAGTACCTACATTTTAGAACAATAAAACCCCCAGCAACGGTGATTTTTCAGCTACAAATTGGAAATTATTAAAGATTAATTTAATTTTACTTTGTCGTAATTTTGCAGAAAAATTTACGCCGGCCTTTTTAATATCGAATTGGAACCATACTTTTTAAGGTAGTACCTACATTTTAGAACAATAAAACCCCAAGCAACGGTGGTTTTTCAGCTACAAATTGGAAATTATTAAATATTAATTCAATTTTACTTTGTCGTAATTTTGCAGAAAAATTTACGCCGGCCTTTTTAATATCGAATTGGAACCATACTTGGTAAGGTAGTACCTACATTTTAGAACAATAAAACCCCCAGCAACGGTGATTTTTCAGCTACAAATTGGAAATTATTAAATATTAATTCAATTTTACTTTGTCGTAATTTTGCAGAAAAATTTACGCCGGCCTTTTTAATATCGAATTGGAACCCTACTTGGTAAGGTAGTACCCACATTTTAGAACATTAAAACCCCCAGCAACGGTGGGTTTTCAGCGGCAAATGGGATATTAATAAAGATTAAATTAGTTGTTTTATGTTTTAAAAGTTCGGTCCTGGTTTGTGAAATAGTTTCCGTCGGCTTATCGCTTAAACAAGCAAAACTAGATTGTACCATAACTTTTTTTCGATTGTGACCACTGAAAGGTCTTCGGCAGATCGCTTTTTCGCTAAAAAACATATTCTTGTCTTAAACTTATTGTTTTGTTATGATTTTTCAACTTTGTTGTAATTTTGCAGAAAAATTTACGTCGGCCTTTTTAATATCGAATTGGAACCATTCTGGGTAAGGTAGTACCTACATTTTAGAACAATAAAACCCCCAGCAACGGTGGTTTTTCAGCTACAAATTGGAAATTATTAAAGATTAATTTAATTTTACTTTGTCGTAATTTTGCAGAAAAATTTACGTCGGCCTTTTTAATATCGAATTGGAACCATACTTGGTAAGGTAGTACCTACATTTTAGAACAATAAAACCCCCAGCAACGGTGGTTTTTCAGCTCCAAATTGGAAATTATTAAAGATTAATTCAATTTTACTTTGACGTAATTTTGCAGAAAAATTTACGCCGGCCTTTTTAATATCGAATTGGAACCATACTTTTTAAGGTAGTACCTACATTTTAGAACACTAAAACCCCCAGCAACGGTGGTTTTTCAGCGGCAAATGGGATATTATTAAAGATTAAATTAGTTGTTTTATGTTTTAAAAGTTCGGTCCTGGTTTGTGGAATAGTTTCCGTCGGCTTATCGCTTAAACAAGCAAAACTAGATTGTACCATAACTTTTTTTCGATTGTGACCACTGAAAGGTCTTCGGCAGATCGCTTTTTCGCTAAAAAACATATTCTTGTCTTAAACTTATTGTTTTGTTATGATTTTTCAACTTTGTTGTAATTTTGCAGAAAAATTTACGCCGGCCTTTTCAATATCGACTTGGAACCATACTTGGTAAGGTAGTACCTACATTTTAGAACAATAAAACCCCCAGCAACGGTGATTTTTCAGCTACAAATTGGAAATTATTAAAGATTAATTTAATTTTACTTTGTCGTAATTTTGCAGAAAAATTTACGTCGGCCTTTTTAATATCGAATTGGAACCATACTTGGTAAGGTAATACCTACATTTTAGAACAATAAAACCCTCAGCAACGGTGGTTTTTCAGCTACAAATGGGAAATTATTAAAAATTAAATTAATTTTACTTTGTCGTAATTTTGTAGAAAAATTTACGTCGGCCTTTTTAATATCGAATTGGAACCATACTTGGTAAGGTAATACCTACATTTTAGAACAATAAAACCCTCAGCAACGGTGGTTTTTCAGCTACAAATGGGAAATTATTAAAAATTAAATTAATTTTACTTTGTCGTAATTTTGTAGAAAAATTTACGTCGGCCTTTTTAATATCGAATTGGAACCATACTTTTTAAGGTAGTACCTACATTTTAGAACAATAAAACCCCCAGCAACGGTGGTTTTTTAGCTACAAATTGGAAATTATTAAAGATTAATTCAATTTTACTTTGTCGTAATTTTGCAGAAAAATTTACACCGGCCTTTTTAATATCGAATTGGAACCATACTTGGTAAGGTAATACCTACATTTTAGAACAATAAAACCCTCAGCAACGGTGGTTTTTCAGCTACAAATGGGAAATTATTAAAAATTAAATTAATTTTACTTTGTCGTAATTTTGTAGAAAAATTTACGTCGGCCTTTTTAATATCGAATTGGAACCATACTTGGTAAGGTAATACCTACATTTTAGAACAATAAAACCCCCAGCAACGGTGGTTTTTCAGCTACAAATTGGAAATTATTAAAGATTAATTCAATTTTACTTTGTCGTAATTTTGCAGAAAAATTTACACCGGCCTTTTTAATATCGAATTGGAACTATACTTGGTAAGGTAGTACCTACATTTTAGTACAATAAAACCCCCAGCAACGGTGATTTTTCAGCTACAAATAAGAAATTATTAAAGATTAAATTAATTTTACTTCGTCGTAATTTTGCAGAAAAATTTACGCCGGCCTTTTTAATATTGAATTGGAACCATACTTTTTAAGGTAGTACCTACATTTTAAAACAATAAAACCCCCAGCAACGGTGGTTTTTCAGCTACAAATTGGAAATTATTAAATATTAATTCAATTTTACTTTGTCGTAATTTTGCAGAAAAATTTACGCCGGCCTTTTTAATATCGAATTGGAACCATACTTGGTAAGGTAGTACCTACATTTCAGAACAATAAAACCCCCAGCAACGGTGGTTTTTCAGCTACAAATTGGAAATTATTAAATATTAATTCAATTTTACTTTGTCGTAATTTTGCAGAAAAATTTACGTCGGCCTTTTTAATATCGAATTGGAACCATTCTGGGTAAGGTAGTACCTACATTTTAGTACAATAAAACCCCCAGCAACGGTGGTTTTTCAGCGGCAAATGGGATATTAATAAAGATTAAATTAGTTGTTTTATGTTTTGAAAGTTCGGTCCTGGTTTGTGGAATAGTTTCCTTCGGCTTATCGCTTATACAAGCAAAACTAGATTGTACCATAACTTTTCTTTGATTGCGACCACTGAGAGGTCTTCGGCAGATCGCTTTTTCGCTAAAAAACATATTCTGGTCTTAAACTTATTGTTTTGTTATGATTTTTCAACTTTGTCGTAATTTTGCAGAAAAATTTACACCGGCCTTTTTAATATCGAATTGGAACCATACTTGGTAAGGTAATACCTACATTTTAGAACAATAAAACCCTCAGCAACGGTGGTTTTTCAGCTACAAATGGGAAATTATTAAAAATTAAATTAATTTTATTTTGTCGTAATTTTGTAGAAAAATTTACGTCGGCCTTTTTAATATCGAATTGGAACCATACTTGGTAAGGTAATACCTACATTTTAGAACAATAAAACCCCCAGCAACGGTGGTTTTTCAGCTACAAATTGGAAATTATTAAAGATTAATTCAATTTTACTTTGTCGTAATTTTGCAGAAAAATTTACACCGGCCTTTTTAATATCGAATTGGAACTATACTTGGTAAGGTAGTACCTACATTTTAGTACAATAAAACCCCCAGCAACGGTGATTTTTCAGCTACAAATAAGAAATTATTAAAGATTAAATTAATTTTACTTCGTCGTAATTTTGCAGAAAAATTTACGCCGGCCTTTTTAATATTGAATTGGAACCATACTTTTTAAGGTAGTACCTACATTTTAAAACAATAAAACCCCCAGCAACGGTGGTTTTTCAGCTACAAATTGGAAATTATTAAATATTAATTCAATTTTACTTTGTCGTAATTTTGCAGAAAAATTTACGCCGGCCTTTTTAATATCGAATTGGAACCATACTTGGTAAGGTAGTACCTACATTTCAGAACAATAAAACCCCCAGCAACGGTGGTTTTTCAGCTACAAATTGGAAATTATTAAATATTAATTCAATTTTACTTTGTCGTAATTTTGCAGAAAAATTTACGTCGGCCTTTTTAATATCGAATTGGAACCATTCTGGGTAAGGTAGTACCTACATTTTAGTACAATAAAACCCCCAGCAACGGTGGTTTTTCAGCGGCAAATGGGATATTAATAAAGATTAAATTAGTTGTTTTATGTTTTGAAAGTTCGGTCCTGGTTTGTGGAATAGTTTCCTTCGGCTTATCGCTTATACAAGCAAAACTAGATTGTACCATAACTTTTCTTTGATTGTGACCACTGAGAGGTCTTCGGCAGATCGCTTTTTCGCTAAAAAACATATTCTGGTCTTAAACTTATTGTTTTGTTATGATTTTTCAACTTTGTCGTAATTTTACAGAAAAATTTACGCCGGCCTTTTCAATATCGACTTGGAACCATACTTGGTAAGGTAGTACCTACATTTTAGAACAATAAAACCCCCAGCAACGGTGATTTTTCAGCTACAAATTGGAAATTATTAAAGATTAATTTAATTTTACTTTGTCGTAATTTTGCAGAAAAATTTACGTCGGCCTTTTTAATATCGAATTGGAACCATACTTGGTAAGATAGTACCTACATTTTAGAACAATAAAACCCCAAGCAACGGTGGTTTTTCAGCTACAAATTCGAAATTATTAAAGATTAATTCAATTTTACTTTGTCGTAATTTTGCAGAAAAATTTACGCCGGCCTTTTTAATATCGAATTGGAACCATACTTTTTAAGGTAGTACCTACATTTTAGAACAATAAAACCCCCAGCAACGGTGGTTTTTCAGCTACAAATTGGAAATTATTAAATATTAATTCAATTTTACTTTGTCGTAATTTTGCAGAAAAATTTACGCCGGCCTTTTTAATATCGAATTGGAACCCTACTTGGTAAGGTGGTACCCACATTTTAGAACATTAAAACCCCCAGCAACGGTGGGTTTTCAGCGGCAAATGGGATATTAATAAAGATTAAATTAGTTGTTTTATGTTTTAAAAGTTCGGTCCTGGTTTGTGAAATAGTTTCCGTCGGCTTATCGCTTAAACAAGCAAAACTAGATTGTACCATAACTTTTTTTCGATTGTGACCACTGAAAGGTCTTCGGCAGATCGCTTTTTCGCTAAAAAACATATTCTTGTCTTAAACTTATTGTTTTGTTATGATTTTTTAACTTTGTTGTAATTTTGCAGAAAAATTTACGTCGGCCTTTTTAATATCGAATTGGAACCATTCTGGGTAAGGTAGTACCTACATTTTAGAACAATAAAACCCCCAGCAACGGTGGTTTTTCAGCTACAAATTGGAAATTATTAAAGATTAATTTAATTTTACTTTGTCGTAATTTTGCAGAAAAATTTACGTCGGCCTTTTTAATATCGAATTGGAACCATACTTGGTAAGGTAGTACCTACATTTTAGAACAATAAAACCCCCAGCAACGGTGGTTTTTCAGCTCCAAATTGGAAATTATTAAAGATTAATTCAATTTTACTTTGACGTAATTTTGCAGAAAAATTTACGCCGGCCTTTTTAATATCGAATTGGAACCATACTTTTTAAGGTAGTACCTACATTTTAGAACACTAAAACCCCCAGCAACGGTGGTTTTTCAGCGGCAAATGGGATATTATTAAAGATTAAATTAGTTGTTTTATGTTTTAAAAGTTCGGTCCTGGTTTGTGGAATAGTTTCCGTCGGCTTATCGCTTAAACAAGCAAAACTAGATTGTACCATAACTTTTTTTCGATTGTGACCACTGAAAGGTCTTCGGCAGATCGCTTTTTCGCTAAAAAACATATTCTTGTCTTAAACTTATTGTTTTGTTATGATTTTTCAACTTTGTTGTAATTTTGCAGAAAAATTTACGCCGGCCTTTTCAATATCGACTTGGAACCATACTTGGTAAGGTAGTACCTACATTTTAGAACAATAAAACCCCCAGCAACGGTGATTTTTCAGCTACAAATTGGAAATTATTAAAGATTAATTTAATTTTACTTTGTCGTAATTTTGCAGAAAAATTTACGTCGGCCTTTTTAATATCGAATTGGAACCATACTTGGTAAGGTAATACCTACATTTTAGAACAATAAAACCCTCAGCAACGGTGGTTTTTCAGCTACAAATTCGAAATTATTAAAGATTAATTCAATTTTACTTTGTCGTAATTTTGCAGAAAAATTTACGCCGGCCTTTTTAATATCGAATTGGAACCATACTTGGTAAGGTAGTACCCACATTTTAGAACAATAAAACCCCCAGCAACGGTGGTTTTTCAGCGGCAAATGGGATATTATTAAAGATTAAATTAGTTGTTTTATGTTTTAAAAGTTCGGTCCTGGTTTGTGGAATAGTTTCCGTCGGCTTATCGCTTATACAAGCAAAACTAGATTGTACCATAGCTCTTCTTCGATTGTGACCACTGGGAGGTCTTCGGCAGATCGCTTTTTTGCTAATAAACATATTCTTGTTTTAAACCTATTGTTTTGTTATAATTTTTCAACTTTGTCGTAATTTTGCAGAAAAATTTACGCCGGCCTTTTCAATATCGAATTGGAACCATACTTGGTAAGGTAGTACCTACATTTTAGAACAATAAAACTCCCAGCAACGTTGGTTTTTCAGCTACAAATGGGAAATTATTAAAGAATAAATACATTTTTTGTGTATTTTTGGGAAAGTTTCCGTCTGCCTTTTTCATATCATATCATATATATATAATAAATATTATGAATATAAGCAAAAATAGATTTATTAATTACTTTTCTTTAGTTGTCACTCGTGGGTAATCTTATTCCGACCGCTTTTTAGCTAAAAAAGCTACCAAACCCGAACCCGAATAATTAAGTTTAAATAAACAAATAAATAATTTTCACAATTTTTTCCATTTTTTATAATAAAAATCTTCGTTTTCTTAAGCATATTACTATTAAACATAAGTAGTTTCTAGAACATTATTTTATTCGCGGTGCAGATTGTTTAGGCCATGCAATAGACGCGGTCGGTCCGATCGCCGCTTGGAGTCTGCTTCGATGCGTCGCATTTCCGTTGCCAAAAGCCGTTGCTAACCTGACTACGGTGATAAACTACCCCATAGGGATAAATTACCTGCTATACTTATACCAATTTCCAAAAACCCGGAGAAAAAAATTACAGGATAAAAACTTCGAAAAGTAGCGTTTGTAAACGAATTAAATTTTTTTTAATAGCGAAGATTGATTCCTTAGTATGCGCGTCAAAAATTTACAATAACCTTCCAAAGAAGGTCAAATAAATTAAATCATATAATTTATTTGTAAAGAAATTAAAAGGACTAGGTTGAGCTTTAATTGTCGGATAGTAATGGCAAAAATAACTTGAAAACCAATCATTTTCGGAATCGGTCATATTATGTATATATATATATTTTTAAACATAAATATTTAAAAAAATATATATACCCATTATTACTTACTTTTAAAATCTCTTTATTTGTTTAATAATATTTTACATTGCATTACTAATACTAATTACAATATAATACTATATAATATTGTATTTCGTTCTTCCTAGTTTCTTGGTTACCAGGGGTACGCCCTACAGTGCAGGGTGGCTGATCTTGGCCTTGGTACTTAGTATATGCATTTGAATGCATTTATTCAGCCAGTTTCAGCGACCTTTTACGGCTATGCAATAATTCGGTTTTTTGTTTTAGAAAGTTTTTTGTTGTTGTGTAGTTTTTAAATTTATGGGTTTGTGTTGGGGTTCACTGGAAAAACAGATGAAAAACCAGCTAGAAACTTATGTTAACAGGTACACCGTAGCTTTGCATATGACAGCTTTACCATCATTTCATGGTAGGCGGTCTTAATTTTTGGGGAGTGGTTTTCGGACTTTGGGATTTTTGTGGTTTTTCGGTCAAAAAGGGGAACTTTTTAATTATTTTGAAAGTAAATTGGAAGTTTTGAGTGTATAGGTGGGTGAATGCGATACTCGTTATATCTTAAGTCTGTTATATTTTGGGTTAGTCTAGAGTTTTGTGGTTGAGTATTATAAAAATTTATTGCATTTTGTCTTATGTAATCTGTAATATAAGGAGTGTTTGTTGCCTGGTGTAGATGGCGTACTGGTGTTCTTATCGGTGCTAATAAGATTTGTCTTAAATTTTTATTCTGTAGAATCTGTAGCTTTTTGAAGTGTGTATCGGCCATGCTACACCAGACTGGTCCTGCGTAAGTCAGTAATGGTCGTATGCATTGATTAAAAATAATTTGTTTATTTGTCGGTGATAATGGAGATCTGTAATTTAGTAATTTGTATAGTCTTTGGGTTGTTGCGTAATATTTTTGTATTAGTTTTGTTGTATTATGTTGGAATCTTAGGGTTTTGTCTATTACTACTCCAAGGTATTTTAGTTTATCTGTAGGTATTATTTGTCTGTTATTTATTATAATGTTTTGGTTTATGTAATTGTTTGTTCGTTTTCTTGTCAGTATAACGCATTCACATTTTTCTTCGTTGAGTTCCAATTTCCACTTTTTATACCAAGGGATGAGGGTTCGTAGGTGGTTGGTGATATGTTGCCTGGCCACATTTGCATAGTATGAGCTGGCGTGTAGGAGTACGTCGTCTACAAATATGGCCAGTTGGGAATTTGGGTGAGATGGGATGTCAGCTGTATACATGTTAAATAGGGGCCCTGCTAATGTAGTGCCCTGTTGTAGACCAGCATGTAATTTCACAGGGGCTGAGAGGTCGCTTTCCACCCTAACCGTTAGTGTTCTGTTTGAGATGTATGAATGTATGAGTGTGATGAAGTGTAGTGGGTAGTTGTGTAGTGTAATGAGTTTGTAGAGCAATCCATTGAACCATACACTGTCGAAGGCTTTCCGGATGTCCAGTGAGAGAAGTACCGTGTTTTGTTCTGTTTCCATTTTTTCGATGGCGTTTTGAACTACATGTGCTATAAGTAAAACAGCTCCTCTCCCTGTCCTGAATCCAAATTGCTCTTCTGGCAGCTTTTGGTCCAACTTCATGCTCTTGAGTCTGATGTGTATGATTTTATCTGCAACCCTCCCCAGAGCGCTTAGAAGTGAGATAGGCCTATAAGAATCAGGTCTGTTGGCTGTTTTTCCTGGTTTTAATATAGGCACAATTATAGCGCTTTTCCAAGCGCTTGGGAAGTGTTGCAGCAAAAACATGTTGTTTATTATGTGTATGAGTTGTATGAGTGTTTTGCGTGGTATGTTTTTGATTAGGATGTTGGCGACCTCGTCCCCTCCTGGTGCTTTATTGTTTGGCAGTTTCCCTATTTCTGTAGACAGCTCACGGGGATTGGTATATAGGGTAGGTAGGATTGTTGGTGGGATGGGATATTTTTGTTTTATAAATAAGTTTGTTATTCTTGTTACCTCATTCTGTTCGTTTGTTGTATTAGGTTGTCCTGCGCATGTCCGTGAATAATGGTCCGCTAAGGTTTGCGCTTTTTGTTTGTTGTTCTGTGGGTTGTTTGTAAATGATGGTATTGTTATTTGTTGGTTTTTTGTTCTTTTTAATATTTTCCATAATGAGTTGTCTCTTGTGTTTAAATTGGTTAGTATGTTTGTCCATGTCTGGTTTTTGTACTGTTTCATTCTTTGTTTTATTTCGATTTGTAACTGGTTTATTTCGTGTCTGTCTTGTGGTACTCTATGTCTTTGCCATCTTTTACGTAATGCGTTTTTAAAATGGATTAAGTTTAGTATGTCATTTGGTAATTTGTTTTCTTTGTTTTCAATTACTATTTTTGTGGCTGTTTTATTTCTTGCGTATTGTATGTTCTCTGTCAGTTTGTTTACTTCGTTTTCTAAGTCTTGTATTGTTGAAATGTCACTGTTTATTATTGTTTTTTGGTTTAGTATTTGTCTGTATTTGTTCCAATTTACATTTTTGTAAAGCCATGAAGTTTGTTTAGTATCTTTTGTTATGTCAGTCTGCCAGTTTATTAGTATTGGGAGGTGGTCCGATGACAAGTCATTTATTACTACAGGGTCTGGTAAGTTTTGCATGTTTTTATTTAATATTACGTCTAGTCTGGATGGTGGGTGTCCTGCGCTTGAGTAATATGTTGGTTCGTCTGTCATGAGAAGTTGGATAACGTTATTGTCTATGTAATTTTTTAATATTCTGCCTTTTGTGTTTGTATGTGTATGTTGCCAAAATATATGTTTAGAATTTAAGTCACCTAATATTAAGATTCTATTTCCTGTGTCAAATATAGTGTCCAGGTCTCTGTCTGTATACTGTACTCTTGGTGGTGAATAAAAAGAATAAATAAGTATATTGTTTGTTAATTTTAGTCCAATGTGTTCTATTTGTATGTCGGTTTGTTGTAGAACAGAATGAGGTATCGTATTTTTTATAATTAAAGCCACGCCCCCTCCGATATTGTTGTCTCTGTCTTTACGGTGTACCTGGTAATTTCGGATTTTAAAATTGAAATTTGGTTGTGTTTTAGTTTCATTGATTGATAAAATGTCTATTTTATATTTATTTAAAAAATATTTAATTTCATCTATTTTTCCGTGAACCCCGTTCGCGTTCCAATGTGCTATTCTCAGTGAGTTATGGAAGGCTAATATTATAATTGTTTAAGTTGCCCATTAGGGTCATCATTAAGGAGACGCGTTGTTCCTGCGTATTTACCTTCCTTAGCTCACTGGAGCAGTCATTTAAAAACCTAATAAATTCTTTTATGTTGATCAAGTTATTGAATTCTTGCATAGCACTAAAAAGGTCACTTGCCTGTGTTAGTCCTAGCTGTTGATTTTGATGGCCATTTTTTGCACTGGTTTGTGGGTGTGTCCCTGGTAGTTCTGGGAAGTCCTGTTGATTTCTTTTAGGGGGTGCTCTGCTTGTCGATGGGGTTGGTTCTGGTTGTTCGTTGTTGGTCTCTTGGTCTACGTCGGTGTCATTTGCCCAGACACTAGTTGAGCCACTTGCCCTGGCTGTCCATGTGTTGGTTTTTGGTTCTAGAGCTGGTATATATCTTTGTTGTTTTTTATTATTGTTCTGTTTTATTATGTCTGCTTTGTATTTGTATACGGGACACAACGGCGAACTTGCCCTATGATTATTTTTACAATTGATGCATTTAGTCGGGTTTTCAGGTGTGCATTCTGATGTTAAATGATCCTCAGCGCAGTGGAGGCACTTAGGTTGACGGTAACAGTTAGATGTAGCATGGCCCCATTGTCCACACCTTTTACATTGTATAATCATTAGGTTCTGTTTCCTCCTTTCCCAAGTTACACGTACATAATTTAAATACTTTATTCTTTCAAGTTGTGTTAATTTGTGTGTAGCGTCTGTTATTAACATGTACAGCGGTCTGTAATTGGTCTTCATAATGTAGATGTATTTTGCTAAAATGGCGTGTTCATTTTGAAGTTCGTCCTTTATTTCTTGTATTTCAGGTATATGGTCCAAGCCTTTGATTACAAATGCGTGGGTTTTTTCCTCCTGCGTTGCATATGTATGAAATTCTATTTTGTCGTCTTCTATTTGTTTTTTGTATGTCTTGTAGTCCTTATGGTCGTTTATGTACATTATGGTGTTGTTTTTTGTGTATTTTATATTGTATCCTTGCTTCACTGCTAATTTGAGGTCTTCTGTTAATTTTTGGAATCCATGTTTGGTTTGTACCACTCCTTTTAGGATGATTGGTGGTGGTCTTACTTCTTTCTGTGCTTTTTTCGGTGTTTGCTCCGGTTGTTTTTTGGTGTTTTTTTGGGTATTTTTCATTGTTTGTTTGGTCTTGTTTGTTATTGATTGTTCTGTTGATTCGTTATCCGTAGAGTCAATATCCATATCAGTCTCAGATTCATCTGTTAACGGGTGAAATCTGTTCCTCAGTACCATTTTTGGTCTTTCCTGCAGTATGCCTTGGTATTTTGAAGCTGGTACAGGGTTTTTCGGTTTTATAAAGATCTCTTGCCCGTTTATTATGGCGTTTTACTTCTTTCCTTTATTTGTCTCTTTCGGTTTTAGGCTTGCATAATTTGAAGTAGAGCGTACATGTGGTGCAATACGCCTTATGATTCATAAGGTGTTTGATCAGCGTTTTTCTTGGCTTCCTATTGTTTGTATTGCTTGTTTTACTGCTAGTCGTGCTTCTTGTGTCGTCATTATCCGTGTCTTGTGTTACTTGATATTGTTTTTATTGTTGGTCATCCTCTTTTCCAGGGTCTTTTTCGCCTAAATCACTTGCCATACTCAAGCAATCATCATCAGTTCTGTTAAGGTCTCTTTCAGTGCTACGGGTGCCGATGGCACCCCTATTTTTTGCCATTTTTGTAAGTTAATTATTTACACTTTATTTTATATACTATGTACACTATATTATGCTCGATATTATCTATATTCACTAATAATTTCTCGTAAAAGGTCACGTCCGTACAATTGACGGCGGTTTCAACGGTTAAACTCCACCCATTATTGCGTTTATATTTAAAAATTTCTTAATTTCTTGCTTTTTTGGGTTCAGCTATCAAAACATAGAAATTATAAATTTTGATAGTTCAAAATAGAGCGTGGCACCGAAAAAATTTTCGCCTGCGGCGCTTTTTTAAAGAAAGAAAGAAAGATAAAACGAAAGGTATAGACCCCCCCCCGTGGCAATATTCTAAATACGCCACTGGTTGGACATATCGTGTTTTTCCCTCTTTAGTTTCACCAATAAAATTGACCTGTCGCGTGGTAAAACCAATTCCGACAAGTTGCAACTGTGGCATAAACCGATATGTCAGACATACCGGGATATACAAATAAATGTTTGGCGGTGCGGGACGACACCACAACCCGATATGTCTAGCATATTGGGTTTTGCCAGCGACCAATTTTCATTTATGAAACATATCGGGATATTTTATTAACACACATTGTATAGGAGTAACAGAACCATATCGGGTTTTGCCATCATATTCGTCACCACTAACTGCATAATATATTGGCTTTAAAAACGGAAAATGGATATTTCTTGACATATCGGGTTCTGCCTTAGTACCACAGAAATACGAAGACGTAACTTTTTCCCTTTTTGCACAATTCTGTAATTTCTTCCTTTTATAATGAAGAATCTTAGAAAATTGACTCCAAACGGTCTCGTTTATAGTCAATGTGCAATGGTCGCTGTAATAATAATATTCAAAGCAACTAGATACGTATTAGTCTTGCAAAGTCGAGCAAGAAGCGAAATTACACTAAATAACGCCAACTTTCGGTCCAAGAAACAACAAAAAATGGTTTTTAAATCACTGCGAACGGGACATTATATCGATCGATGGCAGCAGTTTGGTGGCCGCACTTAAAGACCATAACTGCATTTTACGGGCTGGTTAACGATAAAACATTGCGAAATGGCTTGTGTTGTATTATTTGGCTTTAACAGATTATTATTATTAATTTTCTTTTTCACAGCTTTTTGTTGGAATTGCAGGAATTTTTTTACAGTCCAGAGAGAAATTGTACCGTTTAAAAACTTCCGTACTATGTGGCAAGGCCTATTTTTTCTAAGCTGGGCTAAAATTCTTTCGCCATAGCTCCATCCACTGCTATTATTATTTAAATAATTGTTAAAAAATAAAAAAAACAATAGTCAAGCACTAGCCTGTGTGGAGGTTTGTAGTCAACATGTTTACTCGAACGTTAAAAAATTCCTAAAAACATTTTGCACAAAATGAGCCTAATGAATAAAAATTAAGCAATTACTTGAAGCAATTACTTTTTAGTAAAAGCAATTGCTTGACTAGCAAATGCTGTAAGTTAAAACAATTGCTAGATCTGGATATGAATAAAATTTTGAAGCAATTGCTATTTTTCTTACACCTCTGTAGATGCTTATTCAACACAAGTTCAGACGTGGCTTATCCACTTGTAGATATTATAGATTTCATGATCAATTTGGTGCCTAATTTGCAAAAGGGTTGACGTAAATATAACAACGTTGGTCTTTTAATTTAGTATTTAGTACTATAGTAATAGGTTACGTTTTTGTGGAAAATAGGAATCTTATATTTGTGATATGGCAGATTTCAGTGAAAATGAGGAAAGTGATAGTAGTCATGAAGAAATTAAAGACAAGCAATTGATATTCGTTCACAAATTGAAGGAACATAAATAAATCTTTCTGACTACAACCGTTTAGCTTCCACAACAGCTTCAGCACTTGTAGGAAATTTAATGAAAATATTGGCCTTCTCCAAAACTGCATCCATTACAGAAGTGTATGTCTCACAGACAGTAGTTTGGTGCAAACCGAGTTCTTCACCTACATACTTAATTTTGAAAGCCCGGATCCGACAATTTCCGCAGAAACACTTTAATCTTATTTAAAGGCGACAATGCACCCTTTCACCAGTATCAGTCAAAAAATAATTTGCCAACCACTTAACATTTTCGCAGCCAAATCGATATAACTTTCTGAAATCATCATATCTGCAATTTTTACGTACATTGTAGATTTTTCTTTTACGAATGTTCATATATTCAGCCATAATTGAACACACAAATTAAGAGCAACGCACGTGTATATATGCCGCGAAGAACTGAAGTTGACGGCTACCAGTGCTGCCAAGGAAATGATGCAGGGGTCGACCTACCTTAAAAAGTTGAAAGCAATCGCTACACTACAGCAGCTTACCCAGGATTTTATGTTAGGGGGGCCCGACAACCAGTGCCGGAAGCAAATTTTTTAATAAACTTTTAAGTTACGCATTTTTCTAGAATTTTGGAGCTTTTTCAACAGGTACTCTTGGGTTGGAAGATCGCAATAGCCTATAGTTCAATCGAGGTAAATATCTAAAAAAATCGACTTTTTAAAATATCCACTTTAATAATTATTCCGGACAAAACATACCACTCTTTTTACCAAATAAAATATAGGTAATAGTATATAATGACGACATATCCATAACACAAATATATTTATTTAAAAATGTAAATTAGTACAAAGCACAACAATAAACAATATTTTATAAATAATAGAAACTAAAACTTTTTCATAACACCTTTGCATTTGTTAAATATGTAAATCTAATTTTCTTCGATCCTAAGAAAGTTTATTTAAAATTTCTTCACAAGAAACAGGAACATTCTTATGAATAAATAAATTTGCCAAACCATTAAGTCTTACTTGCCAGGTGGAATTTCTTAAGTACGATTTTAAGTAATGTGGAAAATGACATTTCAGAGGTACTTGTGGTGACGGGAAGGGTAACAAAAATTTGCAAAAGTTTTTTTTTATATTGGGAAATATCATACCATTACATTGAATATACAGTGAGGACGTAAAGTCTGGAATAAATTCATTATTTAGGAAACGCTGAATGTTTTTAAATATCGCTCGGACATGTCGATTTTGTTTTTTAATACGATTTTTTTTTTCAATATTTTTTATTATACAGGGTGTCTCCGAAAGCACTCTGCTTGGACCAACTTTAATTTTTTAAATGGGAACCCCCATTTTTTTTTAATTTTAGGATTCTGTGCATAATTGTGAACATTTTTTATCTAACATGTCATTATGATTTATCGACAGGTAAAGTTCAAAAATAAATACAACAATTAAATCAGTATCAGCATAACTCAGTGAATAATGGGCCTTTTCACTAAATTTTGATTTTGGTAGTAGTGTATAAAGGAACAAAAAATAAAATTTTCTGTGTTTTTACTTTTCCATACTTTCAAGCGATAACCGAGAAAATAAATAAATAAAAAAACTCCTTGAATAAAAACACGGACTTAAACATACCTACGTCATCGCGCCGGAAGGTTGATGCACAGAGGAATGATAGGAATAGCCGAGTCGCTGGCTTAAAATATCAAGAATTCACAAAATCAGCAGCTTGACAGTATTGCCGATACTCTCAAAAATCATTTATTATAGTTTATAGTACCAGTGTAATGGTAATTGACTAGCAATTATTAGAAATTATAATATACCAGTTTTCCATTCAATAGCTGCGGAATGAATTATTTTACCAGTATTATGTTTATATTTATTTAAAGTATCCAAATAAAGTTCTAAGAAGAAAGTATATTATTAAGATTATAAAACTTTCTACATATGGCAACAGCGGCTTAATTTGCCGATGGCAGTTCGACAGATCAGCATTTACGCGTGTGCGAGGTTAAACGCATGCGCTCTAGCAAGCTTTAAACATATCTACGTCATGAGTCGCGCCTGTTTTGAGATTTTCAAATTGGTTGAATTTTACCCGGCTTTTACTGTGCTGAAATAAATTAATGTTATGACCTAGCAATAGTTTTATTGATGAAAAACACTTATTATAGCACCGACTAAACAATTCAAATGCCAAATGTATCAAATTTAAGAATAGTGAAAAGGCCCATTACTTGTCACATTGTTACATTTGGTCAAATTAGACAGTTTTATGCTTCGTGTCAAAATATCGTATTATTGTGTCATTATTTTCAAGATAGATTATTTTTACTCTAACGTTTTTCTATTTTTTGAAGTTTATTAAGTAATATTTATAAAAATAAAAATAAAATAGATGGATTGGAAGAAGGGGAGCTATTGAATGGTCGCCAGGGTCTCCCGACTTAACACCTCTTGACTTTTTTCTGTGGGAATACCTTAAAGGTAAAGTTTTTCAAACTAAGCCAATGGACATGGAGGACTTAAAGAATCGAATTGTTCAAGAACTACGGTCAATCAGTCCGGAAGTTGTCAGAAATGCGCAGAAAGAATTTTTTGACCATCTAGGTTACTGCCAATTAACCTTTGGGCACCATTTTCAACATTAATAAAATGATAAATAATTAATTGTTGTATTTATTTTCGAACTTTAACTGTCGATAAATCATAATGACATGTTAGATAAAAAATGTTCACAATTATGCACAGAATCCTAAAATAAAAAAAAAATAAGGGTTCCCATTTAAAAAATTAAAGTTGGTCCAAACAGAGTGCTTTCGGAGACGCCCTGCCCTGTATAATAAAAAATATTGAAAAAAATTCGTATTAAAAAAACAAAATCGATGTGTCCGAGCTATTTTTAAAAACATTCAGCGTCATCATAGGGAAAAAGTTGTATTAGCTGAAAAAATCATTGTAATAATAATAATAATAATAATAATAATAATAATAATAATAATAATATTAATAATAATAATAATAATAATAATAATAATAATAATAATAATAATAATAATAATAATAATAATAATAATAATAATAATAATAATAATAATAATAATAATAATAATAATAATAATAATAATAATAATAATAATAATAATAATAATAATAATAATAATAATAATAATAATAATAATAATAATAATAATAATAATAATAATAATAATAATAATAATAATAATAATAATAATAATAATAATAATAATAATAATAATAATAATAATAATAATAATAATAATAATAATAATAATAATAATAATAATAATAATAATAATAATAATAATAATAATAATAATAATAATAATAATAATAATAATAATAATAATAATAATAATAATAATAATAATAATAATAATAATAATAATAATAATAATAATAATAATAATAATAATAATAATAATAATAATAATAATAATAATAATAATAATAATAATAGTTTATTCAAATATTTTTTTGACATTTAATGCTAATATATAATTTTTTTTTGTATAAACTATCAATTCCGAACTCAGAAGTAAAATACTTGTTTTGAGTTAAATAATATACTATTTATTGTAAATAATATATTTCATCAATTCAAAACACTCGTCGATAGAGCATTCACACTTTGCAACTCGTAGGGAACTTAGACAAAAGAACTTAACAACATCAAGCAAGACCTTGGCATGAATGATTACGCTACGAAACTTGTCGATCAGGCCATCAAAAAACGTCAAAATCACAAAACTAGAACGAACAGAGATAATGAGTCTGGACCCACCATGAATGTACCTTATGTCAAGGGAATCTCCGAAAAAATTCGAAGGATAGGACAACAGTACAACATCCGAACAGTCTTCAGCTCCAAAGATTCCTTAAGAAGCCACCTGACGAAGACAAAACCAACAAATCAAAACGACACGAAGAATTGTGTATACAGAATACCTTGCGAATGCGGACAATCCTATGTTGGTGAAACCCTACGACCGCGACCTCTCCAAACAAGGATCAAAGAACATCGAAACCACACACTGAAAGGAGAAACAAACAGATCCGGTGCAGCGAACCACGCTTGGACCCACGGCCATCATTTACAATGGGCAAACGCAAAAATAATTATACTTAAAGAAGAACATTGGCGGAAGAGAAAATTCAAAGAAGCAGCTGTCATAATCCAGAACCCTGACTGTTTCAGTAAACCTTCGGCAGATATAAGAAACATTTGGAAGCCTGTTGCTAAATAGGTGTAGGCTCAGAATAGGGTAGTGATTCAAGCGTGATGACGTAAGCAGATGAATAAATATGGTGACGTAAGCAGATGACTCACGACTGCACCCGATCATACGTCACTAGCTCCCCCCCCCCCTAGGTAGTATAAATAGGCTCGTAGCTTTGTAACTTGTTTACTATTCACCTGAAGACGACTGGCCAGTTGAAACGTTGTGATATGAGAAAACTAAAGGCAATGGAAGTCCAAAACACATCTATTTCTCAAGATACATCATTGTCTACAACCTTCAAACAAACAATATATTTCATAATTATTCAGGCACAACTAGATTATAATATAAAACGAATATGACAATATTTTATTGGTATATTTTATATCACTACAGTATATACATAGATAGAATACGTCATGTCTATATAAATATTTATTTATTTTATTCATTATAGCTTGGTATATTCGTATATTTATTATTTATTAATGACGTTCTTGAATATATCTCTTGGATTGGATAATATCCAATTTTTAATTTTATATCTATAATTATTTAATGATTTAATTGACTGTGGTAGCATATCAAAAATATATGGATTAATGTTTAAAAAATGTTTGTGTGCTATTGTTTTGTTTCCTCTATTTTTCTATGTAATAGCATTTTTATGACGAGTTTCATGTGTGTGATTAATATAATTTATTTTATTTTTATGTTGAAAAAAATATTATATTATATTAACATGTTGTAAGAAAATATTTGTTTAATATCCATTTTTTTGCTATCTTTAAACAGCAAATCAGAAGAATATTGGTGGGCCTTTTTCGTAAATAATTTTCAAAATGTATTTTTGAATAGTTTCAATATTATTAAGATAATTCTTATTTATGCCTTTAGAAAAATAAAATTCCTTTACAATACTTATTTTATTACTGATTTTTAATTTTTTAACTTTGTTTTCGTCTGAGTACACAAAATGTTCTTGTCCTTTTCTTGGTTTTAATATATTTTTTACATTCCTTCGTATAAGTGGCACTTGGGCCTTTCGGTGCTGATGATGGTACTTTCTAGTGTCGAAACATGGACACCCCTCCCCAATAAATTGACTTTTAATATATTTGTGGAGACCACTCTGAGTTTTTTCCCCGCATGTTATTATTATTGATGTACCGAATCCTTCATCTAAATAAAATAGAACATAATAATATTATTATGCTTTATGAGCAATAAAGCAAAAAAATATGGCGTATTGAAATTTCAGTTCGTTGTTCTATCTCCTTAATGTTTTTAGACTCGACTTTTTCTGAACCTGTGTGTATTCAGTAGTCGCATTCCAACGTTTAAAAAAAATACGCAAACAAGTTCGCAAATGCAGACTGATTCCGGTCAACAACACAGCGGCACCAGTACTAGTGCCGCTGGTACCATTCCATGTCACCGCAGAACTGGGCGGGCGGGGCGTTCCCATATTTGCACGGATTCGTTTTATTTTTTAACAAAGACACTTGGAGAGATATTCTGATAAATTTAATAGTCATCGAGATTTCAATAAGGATTTAACAGGAGATAAATTAATTGATAAAATACCAGTTCTTATTACGATCAGCGTTAGTCAGTCAGTTTTCATTTTAAAAGAACCAACATTATTTTCATTTGTTTTTCGTGGCTACTGAGATCTGAGATTTTATTTAAAGTCAAGGTATCTCGAAACCCGAATTTCTTCGAATCCGTACATACGATTTAATTTAATTAAAAAATATTGAAAGACCTATCCTTACACTCTGTTTATGTAGCGCATTTTTCGATTGCCCTTGCGCTTTAAAAATCTACTATAATTTGTGTTAGTATAAATAGGCCAACTATAAATATAATTTTCTCCCGAAGAAAGGTCTAAATTAAAGAATCTGTTACACGACCAACGTTTGAACCTTTAGCTACCCAGTGATACCAAATTTATAATACTTCTTTAATAAAGTTCTAGAACATAAAATATTTTCGATGCACGTTACTGTTCTCATGTCGCTCATTAAATATTGTGCTATTTTATCAGCGCACTGATTATTTCCGAAAAATATTTAGATAATTTCAACCCTTTCTGCCGTGGAATATACCATGGTTAATTTATGTATAAAGCGTTAAAAGGTATTTTAACAACAAAGTTTGGTCGAATCAATCGCAAACTATGTACTACATTCCTATTTAAAATAAGTACGAGACATTCCCTTCTTATCTTTCTTCAAAAAACAACTTTTTTGCCACAAAAAACGCTCCAATCGCTATTTTCAACACCAAAATGATAAACAAACCATGAAGCAGTGAAGAAAATCATTTACATATTAAGTAAATGATTTTACTCAAATTTCTTCTGAAAGTATTACAAACTAATCTGATCTACCTACCTATTAAAGTCTACTTGAAGCTTTAAATCAATAAATCTCCAAAACTACTGAACTGAAGTACATGAATTATTATTTAAAATCATTATAAAGGGAATTGAAAGACCTTTAAAATAAGGTATCACTCGACCCCCTTTCCATTTAAGATTTTAGGGGTGGTGCCACCCCCGCCCAGGGGGCTGGACGTGTTACCGTGATTTTTTGCCAATTTTGTGGTCCCCTCGAAAACAAAATCGACGGGTCTGAGCGTTTTTCCAAAAAAGAACTGAGCTGCCAGTAAATGCCTCTGTCTCGTTTTCGATGCGCCACCTTGTTTAATATAAACATTGAAATAAATTCGATAGGTTTAGATGGTTATTTCAAGTACAAGCGAAGGGCTATAAAATACATAATTTTCATTGAATTTCCTTAAAGAAGTAAATAATCTTGTATAGAGTAAACACAGCTTCTTCCAGCGCCTCTCGTTGCCTGTTTCTAGGAGCCGTTTAAGCGGCGATGGCGTCTCGACGTTCCCGGGGGCGTCTCCGTCAGCGTCCAGGCGCCCGCGACGTCGACGTCTGGATCCGCCAACGGCTCGCCTGGGTTAACCTTTATCGTATTGTCGTTTGAAGGGTATGTGGTTGTAAGGGAGGCTTTTTTGTTTTCGTTAAATTTATTGAACCAATTTCATGTTTAAGAATTTACATTCTTTAAAATAACTACAGTGTGACCAGTGGGTAAAGTCCGCATCATATTGGATTTTTTTTTATTAACCCAGATGTTACTGAAACTATATTTTTCTTTAAAGTCGCAATAATATGTTAAATCAAACTAATTATAGTATAAGAAAACGAGTTTTATGCTAAATTTAACTCACAGAAGCACGTGCTAACTTTTACCTTAGTATAGTATTCTGAAAGTAAAAAAAGTGTTGCTATCTATTAAATAAATGCTTAGCTACCAATCTAGCCCAAAATTTGAATGTGCCTTTTAAAAGGACGGTAGTAATGTCTGGGTTAATACCTTTATTCGAAATTTGACTTTGGCATCAAGTTCTGCTTCGATCCAGATAAAAATTAAGCAAAAAAAATAGTAGTCACGTGATTCGCATTATCTTTCAAATTTAAAAAAAAATAATTCATAAGTAGGGTTATTTCTGAAAGGATCGAAAAAAGTTATTAGAAAAAGTTTTTTTAAATGCAGTTTCTAGTACACATGCAAAAATTTTAGCTGCATGAGATAATTTTGATTTTTTACCTATATTTTGTAAATTGCACCACTTTTGCAAAATAAGACTCAACGCAATCTACATAAAATTTCTTAGTTTTGACAAGACTTTATTTTAGATACATTTTTTTTAAAGTAGCGTCATTTTAAATGTGTGTTTTTTTACAAAATTAAAATTTGGCTTTTTTTGTTTTTGACCCTGTATAAGGTAACTTCATAAAATAAGTATTTTTGAAAGGTAGTTTGTGTCTGAAAGTAATGCACCTTAATATTTAGACGAAAAGAACACAGTGTCATCAGTAAAGTGTTCATTAAGTGGAAAATAAAAAATAAAAATTATCTTATGCAGCTGAAATTTTGCATGTGGGCTAGAAACTGCATTTAAAAACACTTTTTCTAACAACTTTTTTCGATATTTTCAGAAATAACCCCACTTTTGAATTATTTTTTGGAAAAAATTAAAATTTGACAGATAATGCGAATCACGTGAGTACTATTTTTTTGCTTAATTTTCATCTCGATCGAAGCAGAACTTGATGCCAAAGTCAAATTTCGAATAAAGCTATTAATAAAAAAAATCCCATGATGCGGACTTTACTGGTCACACTGTATATTGTATAATGTAATGAATAAGGTAAAGTAAGGTAATTGTATGTTAAGCCATATGCAAAGTTTGGAAAAAAAGAAAAAAAAATCAAAGTAAATTTTTCTACTTATGAAAAATCACTTACTGCTATTTACCAATACGAATTCGAGAATTTATGCCCTTTATAGCCAACGACGACAAAACACGCTTGACATCTCATTTTCTTTATCATAACAAGTCGACAAGACGTCAAATGCAAAGGCCCACCATCAGGTTCCGATAGCGAGTTTCACAATAAAACCAAGTGAAAATTTATACACAGATATCTCAAAAACGGCTGCTCAATTCAACTCTTACCACGTATTCCTACTTGTAGGTAAAAGACGTTGGAGAATAATAATACAGAGTGGCTCAAAACATTTATTTCGTTTTAAATGTGTGCAAGGTACTGCAGGTGGCGCCGTCTGAATTTTACAATAAAAATGAGAGCAGAATTTAATTTTTTGCCCCCAAAAACCCCCCTAAGCCCCTAGCCTAGAATTGTAACAATACACCAATTATTAAGAAAAAAATAATTTATGAGAAACTAGAACCAAATTAATCTTTTGACACTCTGTATCTCCGAAATCATGCACTTTTTTCTAAAACTGAATAAAGAAAACACGGTATTGCTTTGCTTTACATTTAGCAAGACGAAACACCGAACGTGATTTTAAGTTATTTGAGGGAGCTCTGGACGAACTTGGGTGTCAGGAAAGTACGAAGATGTTAGGGGTGGGGATTGATTATAAACTTAAATGGGGGATTCCATGCTGACAACTTATGCTCAAGATTGCGCAGCACCTGCTATGGACTACACTTTTTGTCTGGGCAGTGTGGCTTCCTACTCTGGGGTAATAGTAGTCAGATAAACAGGGTTTTTCTGCTTCAAAAGTTTGCGATTAGAATATTATGTGGGCTTCAACGTCAGGAAACCTGTAAACTGGCTTTTAGGCACAATAAAATTCTTACAGTTTTCGACATATTATGTATAGTCGAGTTTGCTCATATGTTTATCAGTGCTGGATTTACCATTAGGCTGACTGGGCTGGAGCCTAGGGCGGCATAAGATTTTAGGGGGCGGCAAATTTGGCCCAAAATTTTTTTTTATCTTACAGAAATAAATGGTACAATCTTTATTCATGGTCAACGGGTAGTATTTTTGTAAATAAACTTTATTGTTGGCCGTGTCTGTTAATGGGGATAAAAAAAAGGTAGTTGGAACTTTACTGGCTTTGCAGAAAGAAATTTCATTTTCAATAAAATAAGTAGGTACTTAATCATAAATTATTAAAATATTTACTAAAAATTATTGACCAAATTTGGGCGTGGTCATAAAAATATTTCGTCTGCGGCGCATTTCGCCTGCATCGGGCTTTTTCTTTCCCGAACACTTCACATGTTTCACAACTCACGAGCCGTCACTGGTATAGGGGCGGCAAAAATTGAATAGCCTACTAGCGGCAAACTTGTAAATCCGCCACTGATGTTTATATAGAGATAGGCACACGTTTGAGGGTTGCCGACTTAATCATAATTATAAATACTAGAGGTCACTTAAGATTGATGCCACCACCTCATCGCACAGCTACTTACCAGAAGAGCTTTTATTTTAACTGTTTCAGATTTTATAATGTCCTAGATAATAGTATAAAAGTGGCACCTAATATCAATGTTTTTAAAAGTAGACTTAAAAAGCTGGTGTTTCAAAAAAAAACTGTTAGTCTTAGTGAATTTTTCTTGTAGTTACTTCATTTTGTCTGACGTTTTTTCCAATTAATGTAGTGCCCTGTATTACCTTTCAATTGGAGAAATAAACGATATTATTAATATTATTATTATTACTGTATCTCAGAAACCACAACTGGTGGAGGTCTAAAAATTGGTATATAAGTTCCATTAATTAAATAAGAATACGTTGGTCATTTTTTTTTAAATTCACATAGGGATTGTGAAAAAAGAGGTGTATATTATTTTGGGGTAGGGGGTAGCTATAACTATCCATAATTTTAAACTATATTTGTGTTTGCGCCTCCAACACGATTAAAAGTATTGAGACGCTGGAGCCCCTTGCTTTAACATAGAAACTAAAGTGGTTTTTTTTTAACGGGGTGCAAAAAGGTCCTTAATTTCCCCTTGACAATACAAATTAAATTAGCCCTGATACTTTGAACCAATTAAAAATGCATTAAAGATGTGCTCTTCCTTCCTTAACCTTATTGTCTTTGAGACAAAAGCGTATGGGGTACCTTAAAACCACATCAGCGTAGTATATCATATTATTTAAGATAAAGTAAACTTTGTCGAGCACTTAGACTTTTCAATTTTCAGTTTAACTGAGAGGAAGGAGCGACATCGGCATAAGTAGCCCTGTATTTTGTTTGTCCTTAAAACCACACGAAAGATGTGAAGAGCATAATCCCCGAGTGCATCATATAGTGTAGAATGTAGATAGTCAGTGTCGGATATACAATATATTTAATTTAATCGCATATAACTGTCGGAGGACGCACTTTCACGTTCCATGGACTTGAGACGGTTCCCCTGGGACCCTGGGTTCAGTGTATTTTTTGCCATTTCATTACCATTTTGTCAAGAAATTTCGTATATTGCATTTTCTAACTTCTATAATCATGACCCATGACATGGGTCCGCAACAAATTGCTTCTTGAGATCAAAAAATGTGTTTTATTTGGTTTTTTTAATATATTTTTGTTTAAATAACATGGCAAATTTACGAAATTCGGGAAACTGGGAGTACTGATCATGATAAACAAACCCATTTGGAAGGATATATTATATCCGTGATAAATATCCTATATCCTGTATATCTTCATAAATATCATGATATTTATGTGACGATATTTATTCTGATAACAATATCAATATTTTTTTCTAAAATTCTATTCATCAGTATAAAAATATGGCCCCGCTGCCGCTGAGCCGGCAACAGCGTGTTGCTGCTTACGATGCGGTGATTCCCAATCTTTCCGAGACGTTGACTACCTGTTGTTCTTTGCCGCGTGGTATTTTTATTTAGTTCCGATTTCTTATTTAACGGAGCAATACTTTGCTGTCTGTTTTATGAAATAAAAATGTTACAATGCCAAAAATAAAAAATCCAGTTTGGGTTAATTTTAAATTAATTAACAAGCCCAGTAATTCTGGGAACTGGGCTAGATGTAGAAGGTGTTTAAAGGAACTACATGATCTTAATTAGGTTTGGCTGGAGCGACACGAACAATTATTAAAAAATCCCTCTACAAAAGTGAAAATGAAGATTCATCCATCAAAATCAGAAATATCATTTTATTTGTTGTTTTCTTTTGGCTGTTGTTCTGTTCTCAATTTTTTTTTAAGTAGAACAATAGTAAAAGGCAAAAATATATGTTTTCATATTTATAAACTTGTATTTTTACCTACATTTTACATTTCTAACATAGGAGTACTAAAAAAACTTTTTATTGTGATAGCAACTATCATTAAATAGAATTGAAATACAAATTTAAAGGTTTATAACATGTTTATATTAAATTAGGTGATTTTGAATTTTTAAAATATATCTTTACAGAAAACAGATGAAATAATTTAGAAATATAAATAAATATCCAAATTTGGCTATATATCGGATATTTGGATATTTATATAAATATCATGATATTTGCCAACCCTGTGAGAAACTCAAATATTTACTTAGTTTTTTGTTTAATGTTAGAGGGCGCCACATGCAGTGCTGCACATTGATTAAAATACCCATAACTTTTTAATGTAGCTATATTGTAAATTTGAAAAAACGCGCTTGAATTTTACTTGTTCACATACATCCGTCTTTATGTAGATCAAGCCTAAGAAAAATCATAACCTTTATCACTGGTAAGTCGGACTGACTGAATTAATTTACGACTTACCGCAAATATGGAGAATATCACGGTCTGCGGTCATTAAACAGACTTTACCTTACAAGGTAAAATTTAAAAAAAGTTCCTTGGGTCCTGATTAAGGCTCTGCCACTGGAATGAATAGGATAAACTAGGAGATAAACTTGCTCGAAAGTCAACACATCCGATGATAAGGTGAAAATGTGGCGAGTTTCCGAGAGCTCACGTGCTTTCGACCCGAACTTTTCGAGCTGATTAGGGGAAAAACGTCGAGTTAATTACGAAAATTAAATTCATACGATAATTATCAACCCACTACTAATTAATTAATATTTTTAGAATGCAGTAGCAAGTTGTTGAGGTTACGAGATTGGCAATAGATAGTTAAAATCGTCCCTGATATGACAAATGGGCGTAAGCACCAATTTTTCAATTGTACATGGTGTCCCAAATTTGGTGCTTAATCAAATATCTTTTACAAATTCAGAAAATTTCTAGTCCTTCTCGAGATATCTGGAAAAATGGTAAATTTTAAAAATTTGTTTTTATTTTTTTCTGACTTCATTTATACAAGAATTTTGAAACGAATTGGACTTTCTTGTCACGTCTTATTCTTTACAAACTGGCATTATCAGATTTTGATCCGACGCCGACGTTCCGATGTTTTAGCCCCATTATCAACTTCATTTTTTTAAATACGGACCTGGATATTTTACCTCGGATATCGAAAGAGCCTATCATTCTAAAAACAGATATGTATCACACTTGTGTTATTGAACGTTTCGATGAAAAATTACATCAGCATCATCATCTGCCTCCATATACCTACTCAAAAAATATTCTTTAGGAAACAAAAATAATAATATAATGCAACCAAATAAGTTAACACAATTAAAAGAAATAATAATACAAAATAATAATTATTATCTTATTAAACAAATAACAAAACTTGAACAGCAATAAACAAACTCATAAAAAATATTCAAATTGTAAGCCTTTAGCTTCAATGCATTTCGCACTAAGCATTCGCAATTTTAGTATTGAACGTTGAATGAACCTAGCGGGAATTGCTCTTATTTCTCTAATTAAATTTTGCTGTAGTTCATTTATATCATTTGGTATCTCACGATACAAACGATTTTGTAAATATCCCTATAAAAAATAGTTCAGTGGATTTATATCTGGACTTCTAGCAGGCCATCGCACGGGTCCCTGGTTTCCAATCCATTTATTTGGAAACAGTATATTTAAATAGTTTGTAATAATTCGTCCATTATGAGGAGGAGCGCCGTACTGTTGCCACCATAACTGCCGCAAAATATTGAGAGGCTCATCTCCGAGGTGCTCAAAAATATAATTTAATATTAGCCTTCTATACCTCTCAGATCTTTTAAGCTACCCTACCCTCGTGTATTATAGGACCAAGAATTTTATTCCTCCTGATTTCCTGATGCCCACCGATACATTAAATGAAGTTTGTCCCTGTGGTCTCACTTCTTGATGTTGCCGGGGATTGTCTATTCACCAATAATTTTCATTATGCCGATTAAATAAACCGCTTGTTGAAAAATTACTCTCGTCGGTCCAGATTACCTTTGACAAAAAATTGTGTCTTCTACAAGTTTATTTTGTAGCCAATTGCAAAATCCAACCTCCGGATATCATCACCAGGTCTAAGTGTTTGGCTTAGTACGGGTCTACACTATGCGTATTCAGCAGATGCGTATTTTGGCTGCGTATTTTCGGCAAGATGCCAACACATTATTTTAAATTGGAACGTTCACATATATGCGTAGAATACACAACTACGCAGCATACTGCCGAAAATACGTACCTACGCATGCTGGCTCCGAGCTCAATTAACCATACCGTGTAAGTTTCCGCACATAGACGCCGAAAATCTGCACAATGTGTACGCAACAACTCTCTTGCCGAAAATACGCAGCCGAAATACGCATCTGCTGAATACGCATAGTGTAGACCCGCACTTTAGATGTATTTTGTAAGGTCGAAATTCGTTTCAACTTAATGTTCGCCATAATATTCGCATTCTAGGTGTTTGTAGCTCATTTTCAAAAAGCCTAGTTAAGCGGCGAGGTGCATTATTGACCTTAAAATAGAAAAATATGGATAGCAAAATTAAGAACACGTTCATTACTTACAGATAATCGTACCGTGTTCTTTTGAGTTTCCTCTTCATCTGCATCAATTCGATGACCGTATTTATTTCAAGGCTTGGTGAAGCTTCCGAATTCCAACAAGTTTTTATTCAATTTAGCAAAAATATTTTCATGCAGTTGCACTCGTTTGGATATTGGCATCATAGATATAAAGACATAGGTATAGGCAGAGTTTCTTGTAGGTACTTTTAAATAGCATAGCATAAATAGTTAATGAAAGATATTGGATATTGGTCACAAGAAATTCTAGAGTTTCTATTTGAACTGTAATAAATGCGTAACATCACGCTTTTCCATACTTGAAAAAATATTTTACTATGAAACCCAAAAGCAAAAAATACTTTAATAACTACCTAACACACATGTCAACACAAGTCTGCCATAATGGTTTAGCGTATAATGTTTTGTTTCATAGCCACTTTCAATTTATTATTTAAATTTTGTCTGATTTTTCCTTACAAAATATGAAGGCAGATATAGGTATGTTTGATGATGTAATTTTTCATCGAAACGTTCAATAACACAACAAGTGTGATACATGTCCGTTTTTAGAATGATAGGCTCTTTCGATATCCGAGGTAAAATATCCAGGTCCGTATTTAAAAAAATGAAGTTGATAATGGGCCCAAAACATCGAAACGTCGGATTAAAAATCTGATAATGCCATTTTATAAAGAATAAAAAGTGGCAATAAGAAAGTCCAATTCATTTCAAAATTCTTCTTTAAATAAAGTGAGGAAAAAATAAAAACAAATTTTTAAAATTTACCTTTTTTCCAGATATCTCAAGAAGGACCAGGAATTTCCTGAATTTGTAAAATACATTTGATTAAGCACCAAATTGTGCAACTTTGCCACAATTTAAAATTGTTCGTATCTCTTATAGTTTCCGAGATCCCAATGGTCACCCTTGAATTTGGGACACCCTGTACATACATATCAAAAGGTACCCAAGCATATCTGTGATCTGACAAATGGACGTACCTCAATCCTTGACACTTTTCGCTTTGTGAGAAACTTTGTAGGGCGAAAGCTGCACCGAATAGAATTTGACTAAGGGCTGACTAAGGACTAGAGGCAGAAGTAATGAAAGTAGTGTCGTCTGCAAATATGGTCAAATTGCAAATCCATTGCATGTAATAGCTCAGATCGTTTATATAAATTATAATAATTAAAAGGGGTCCAAGGACAGATCCCTGTGGCACTCCATATTTAGCATAATAATAATATCCTAAATCGGATTTGATACCTTCAATATTCACAAACTACCGTCTACTAGACAAATAAGACTCAACAAGGTTTAGGGTAACACCTCTCTATCAGCGACCAAATTTTCTTTTTTTTTATGTTTGAAGAAGAAAATGTATTTTTAAACATAAAAATGCATGTGCATAGTAGCATACAATGTCTATTTTCTACGCACGAAGAAATTATTGTTTCGGCATTGGTGGCGATTCTCTTCTCTCTCGATCTACTTAATTTTAAATACTTATAAAAATAGCTAATATTTCCGATTTGGACCGTAGACGCAATTGAGGGGTGAAAAGGGGGTATAAAAGTATAAAAGTATTGGAAAATATATTTTTGGTCTGAATTTCTTGACGTATTTCAACAATTTAAGTGTTATTAAATTAACGTGCGTTTATAAACGCAAAGTTCATGGAACGGTAAGCGTTATCAACGATTTGTAATTACATAGATATATCTTTTAATAATGATGAATTTTTATTTCTGGTATTATTTTCCTGAGCAAAGCAAAGAGGTAAATGGCATTTTTATTGAAAAAGTAATGTAAAAGAGCACTAAAGAAATGTATTTTTAGAAATAATATGTGTACCTACGCCCAATAAAGGTTCTATTGGTACCCGTTGCTTTCTTTCGGTAGGGAATTTATAACAATTAAATTGTCGCGCGTGAACGCTAAAAAAATTGTAAAAATAGTTAGGTACAAAAGAAAAAAATTCATCATTACCATTATAAGTACCGAAATAGTTATTTGCGATATATGTGTTGTAAAGATTCATATTACAACACGAGATGTTAAAAGTTGTCAAACGAGGCGTCAGCCGAGTTTAATAAAACATCGAGTGTAGTAATATGAATTTACAACAAGAATATTGTACAAAATTTTATCTACTTTTAGCTATGAATAAAAATATTTGGCAAAAGGCATTTTTAAAAATAAAAATGCACCTGCTATTAACTTTACTAATCAAGTTAGTTTTTTATGTTACCTTTCGCATGGTTACTGTTTTGCATGGTTACTGTCGAAACTTGGTCAAACAAATTCAAAAATATTAAAAGCGTTTTTCAAAATGAGCGATTCTGATGGAAGTTTACCCTCTGATATAGAAGCAGCGGCAAACGAATCGATCTCAAGTTTAGTTGCGACAAAATCCAAGGCGCGGTATGAGTTGGAGTACCAGAAGTTTGAAGATTGGTGCAAAGCTAACAAAATAAAGGAGGTGTCTGAGAAAATCCTTTTGGGGTATTTTTCCGGAAAGCAACGCTCCCAGAAAACATCTACACTATGGACTCACTACTCAATGTTGAAAACTATGATTTCAGTCAAGAAAAATCAAGATATAAGCAGATTTTTTCAACTAATCGCATTTTTGAAAAGAAATTCAGAGAGTTACAAGGCCAAAAAGTCCAAAGTTTTCACAAAGGAAGACGTATGTAAGTTTCTTAGTACTGCACAGTGGCGGCTCGTGGGGTAGAGCCACAGTGCCATGGCACTACCTGCCCTCCTGTCCAGCGTCCTGCCCTTTACAAATTACCAAAACCTATTAAAATTAATATTCTCCTTTTTAAAGCAATTAGCAAAATAATTTAAAAATGGAACAGAGTCGGGTGCAAATTTCCATCTATTGAGGAAGCGATTATGCGTAAAACGGTAACGTAGCTTTCGCGCCAAAGCGACGAGGCACACGGAAGGCCCGAAGTTATGACGTAATTGCCATAACACACCAATAAAAAACATTGGAAAATGACCTTGAATGCGAGCAGGAAAACATCTCCGTGTAGCCAGGCCCTTTGACCCCGTTTGACCGTTTGTCGTTAGACGTTTCTAATTCAAACAGTTGTTTGTCCGCGTCGTGTCGTGTAAGGTTGTTTGTAAACTAAATAATTTTCGTTCGGCCGGCTGATTTAATAGAAATATTTATGGAAAAAATACTTGGGTGTGCGGTTGTGATAAATCTAATAGACTATTTTGTTTTATGTGTGTTTTATTTGATGGGGGAGCAAACTTGGTCCCAAAAAGGTACAGATGATTTGGTCCATATCTGGATGAAAAATCGAAGGTACATTTAAACAATATATTTAATTTCAGTATGATTGGTAAAATTAACATTAAAACTCAATTAAATTCTGCATATTACAATGAAATAATGAAGAAAAACGAACAAATTGATAAAAACAGATACATATTAAACCAAATTATAAACTGCGTTCGGTTTGTGGTTCTTTCGGTCTATATAGTATACTCTACCTACAGTATTTTTTTTAAATTCAAGATATGATTGTAAATTCATAAATTAAATTAGGTGCCTTTTTGCTTATTTTTCCTACTTCAAAAGCAAGCCTAACAAAAAAGGGCGTGGCACCCAAAATTTTTTTGCCTGCGGCGCTAAGGGTTTACCTAGCCCTACTTCACTAAAATGGCACGAGCCGCCACTGGTACTGCAGATGATGAAACATATTTACTTATGAAGGTTGTTATGATAATCGGCATTTTTGGGGCTTGTCGGCGCGAAGAACTAGCTAAGTTAATGTTGGATCATATTAAACACAATGATTTGTATAAAAAATTGTGATTCCATTCTCGAAAACCAAAATTATGCGAGAATTTGTTATAACAGAAGGAAATGTGACAGGTGTCAACTGTTTAAGTATATTTCGAAAGTATGCTAAACTTCGTCCTCTGAATGCAACTCACAGGCGGTTTTTTGTGTTCTATGGAAAAGGAAAATGCACCTCCCAGCCTGTCGGAATTAATACTTTTGGAAGTATACCAAAAAAGATTGCAACAAAACTTGGATTGAATAATCCCGAAGGATACAGTGGACATTGCTTTAGGAGGTCCTCAGCCACCATTCTAGTTGATGGTGGTGCAGATATGCAGATGCTAAAGCGTCATGGGGGCTGCAAATCCTCTTATACGGCAGAAGGCTACGTTGAGAATGTTTATAATAAACCTTAAGTGTTACAATTTAATAATAATTAATTTTAATTAATAATTGGTAATTAATTTTATAATTGTTAATAATAAATCATTATTCTAAAAAGTGTGGTTTTATTTAACAGCAAAATGTTAATAAAACCGTTATTTCCATTACAGCACTAGTGCTGTAATAGATGCCCTTACAAAACGATTTACAGAACTGTAAAATTCATATTACTAAATGAAAGTAGATAAAAATATATTTGAAATTCATATCCCGCCAACTTTAACTAGTTTAATTGCGTAATATTTGTTGTGCCTTAGGAGTCTTTATTTGTTTTGCATCATAGATATAAAGACATAGGTATAGGCAGAGTTCCTTTTAGGTACTTTTAAATAGCATAGCATAAATAGTTAATGAAAACAGTCTAATATCCATGAAATAGTAAATAACAAACAGTTGTACAAAAAATGTTGTTTGCATTTCGCGCGCAAATTTGATTGCATTTTTAAATTCGAGAAAGATCTTTCTATACAGTCGTAACTGGCAACGTAGCTTGTGAGAAGATGTTTAACAGTTGGAAAATGAGCTTTATCACATTTTTCCAACACCTCCAGAACATCAATGTCTTTTCCCAGCAATGCAACTGGTTTACACCACAACTCGTAGGTACTCCTCGGTCATTACTGCCGAAAGTGACACTCGATCCTGAAAATATAAAGAAAGATCTTCCAAATCCTTTGCTGTTTCATACGCAGCTTGTCCAGAAAGTAGTATTTGAAAGCGCCGTAAAATCCCTGCATTCAGAACTAATCTCTCTGATAAATTTAGAATCAGAGTGGATAAAAAAGAAAAATGTGCTGGAAATTTGAATGGGCAGGATGAAATTTAAAAATATTTGAAACTTTGAGATTACTAAAGTCCAAATAGTCTCTTATCACTCTAATAAACTTTAATACCAATAAATTCAATAAATTGTATTTCAATTCCACCGTCGATATTTATTCATAATAATGACTTGGAATAGTTGATAAAATGAGTTTTCTGCAAATAAGTCTTGAAGCGTTAGAAATTGCGATAGGGTTGTAATTAGGACAAATATGTTTGATTGTTAATTCTGCATCGAATGACATAAAAAGATACAGGGGTTTCTATTTGAAATAAGAAAAATAAATTGCTTTAAAGTTTGCAAAGTTTGACACTAAACTTTGGACACCCTGTACAATTCGCATTATAGTCAAACTTAGTTAACGAGACTGTTAGACTTTTTATAATAAGTATCTTTGTATAATTTTATTAACGAGGCATTATTTTTAAAACCAGTGGTGCAAAACTGATATTTTTAGTTTTTATTTTTTTTCGCCTATAATACTGAATCGGTTTTAATAAAATTTACGGGGTATGTAGGTAATTATAGGAGGACCCAAATAAGTAAGAAAATATATGGCGTGTAATCTAAAAAAATACATCATTATGACTTCACACTTTTTTGGAACACCCTGTTTGAAAAAAAATTGTTTTCCTGAAATACGCCACAAGATACAGGTAAGGTATGCAAAATATCAAAATCCTAACTTAATTAATAAGTGAGCTATAGAAGACGGGAGGTGAGGCTGGTGAGGTGCAGGTATAAAAAAATAATTTTTAATGATAATATAAAATTACAGCCTTCTTATTAATTTAACATATCAAAACTGCTTTCTTTTAACCGCAAAATATGGAACCGTTTGTCGGTTGTCATATTAAAGAAGCAACGTTGTCAAATGTATTCTCCATTTACACATAACTAACTAAAAAAATGACTTAACATACTCTCTAATTTAATTTTTATCAACCAATATTTTTTTAACTAAATTGGCCCAAAAAAAAAATAAAAAATCCTTTATGAATTTCCTATCAATTTATATTTTATACCAAGTCTGTTTCATACCAACATTGTTAGGGATGACTAAAACGTAACGGGGAGTTTTCGCATAAAAATAGTTGTCAAAGACAAAGTCTGTTAATTTTTTTTAGAGAAAAAGTCTCGCGTCCATAATTTCTTTGCCTTTAATATGTGTTCTATATATAAACAGGTTTATCCATTACACTTTCTAAAATTGGAAAATTCCGAGGATCCTCAAGTGCACTGCACCCTCAAATAATATTAGAAAATTACGAAATGTAAGTTAATTGAATTTAAAAGAATGAAACACCCCAGATAACCAAAACTGTATCCAAAAGCGCTTAAAAAGTACTTGTTATCTGTTACTGTAGAATCGGAGAAGCGCTTTCATATTTAACTTGCAAAGCGCCCCGGCGTCCGGACGGCCGGCTAAATCCACGCGGTACTTTTTCAGCAAATATGGCCGCCGGGCTCGCTATAACGATTGCTAAAAAAGCACTTTAAAAGCGCTACCTCTGAATAAGTATTCTACGCGCTTTAAATGCACTGCTTTCAAGTGACGGAATTTCAATGCTCCAGGTCTTAGTTAAGGCACATACAGGAGGAGGCGATATAACTAAAGGAATAAATTCCGTCTAAAAGGTACAGGGTTAGGAAAAATTACCAGAACGGTCGATTATTTTAAAATATACAGGGGTTATCAAAAAACGTCTTTTATAAAAAATGTAGGGCTGTTAAAAATCTACATATCGGTGATAAATTAAAATATACAGGGTCGCCCACAAAGTTGTGGAGAATGATAGTTATATTTTTTTAAATGGAACACCCTGTATATTTTTACATTTTTAAATTCCACATAAAATTATAATTATTTTTTTTTAATGCACTATTAGTCTATACTTCATAGTTTCCGAGATATTGACTCTCGAAAAGTGACATTTTTGAACTTTGACAGCTTATAACTTTTTAACAGTACGTCTTAGAGCAAAACGGCTTACATGTCCCTATCTTCAAATTTTATTATCTTTCCAAAAAAATCAACTTCTGGTTAAACCGGATGTAACTCGAAAGAACGAAATATAGTTGTTCCGGTTTAACTGGAAGTTGATTTTTTTGGGAAGATAACAAAAATTGAAGATAGGGACATGTAAGCCGTTTTGCTCTAAGACGTACTGTTAGAAAGTTATAAGCTGTCAAAGTTCAAAAATGTCACTTTTCGAGAGTCAATATCTCGGAAACTATGTAGTATAGACTAATAGTGCATTTAATAAAAAATAATTATAGTTTTATGTGGAATTTAAAAATGTAAAAATATACAGGGTGTTCAATTTAAAAAATATAACTATCATTCTCCACAACTTTGTGGGCGACCCTGTATATTTCAATTTATCACCAATATGTGGATTTTTAACAGCCCTACATTTTTTAAATAAGACGTTTTTTGATAACCCCCTGTATATTTTGAAATAATCGACCGTTCTGGTAATTTTTCCTAACCCTGTATATGGAGTCCATATAAAGTGCACATTTTAATTATTATATTTTGTGTAATTTTAAGGATTTTTTTATGTATCGCTATAACGTAATTATTTTATTTGGTTGCACCAAAAATGAATGTACCAAAACCTAGACCTTTTCCTTTCGCAAGCATTAAATTTTCTCCAGTATTCTAAAACTTAAGGGAGTAGGGGAGAAAATTAAATAAGACTTTTAAATGCAAAATAATTTTAATATTTAATTTTTTACCTCGTCAGAAACATTTATAATTAATACATCGATAAACTAAAAGTAGCATATTAGTTATGACATTGATTAATACAAGCATTTTGGACTTGCATTGTCAAGTTTCAACTGGTAAGTATCTCCAGTCGTCTTCAGGTGAATACTAAATTAGTAAAGTAAAGTAACTACAGGTTTATTTATACTAGCTAAATAGGTGCACTGAAATATGTGCAGTCATGCATTTAATTCGAGGTCTTATTCTAAGATTACATATCTTAACAAAGGTTTCCATATATTTCCTATGTCCAATGATGTTCAAGGAAGCTGTGGCTATTCATCAAAACCTAGGTTGCTTCAGTAAATATTAGTAGACAAAAGAAATATATTGAAACCTTTGTTAAGTAGATGTAATCTTATCATAACTGCACACATATTTCAGGCATGCTTCAGTCGAGGCTTCAGTGCACCTAGCTAGTATAGACCTGTAGTTACTTTTCTTATTTAGTATTCACCTGAAGACGACTGGAGACACATACCAGTTGAAACTTTGTGATTTAAACCAAATAAAGACAATGAAAGTCCAAAATTCTTCGATCAATCAAGATCATGCATTGTCTCCAACCTCAGACAGTTAAAGACACTGTTTATAAAAATAAGATTAGACCCAGCAATAAACAGTTTTATATTTATAGATTTAATGCCTGGATCTTCGAAACTGTATAAAAGTGCTGTGTTTAAAAGATTAGTTAGTTTTGTAACCAGCTGTATAAGTACGTAAATATATACATATAAATACATAGTTGCACATGGAGACAAAAATCATTTTAGCAATTGCAAAGTGGTATATAATATGTGCCACACATACCACTTGGTAACACACAGACATAAAAATACGGAAGACATTTTAAAGATAATATATATAGTATACATACAATTTTATTTCTTTTAAATTAGCTTGGTATCCTGGAAATTATAGATTGGACAGCAGTAAAACTAATAATTATGCAGTTCTTTTTCCCCTTCCTCCTTCTCTGTTCCTTAGATATAATTTAATTGTACTTCTACATCTTTTTCGGTGGCATTTCTTGAAAAACATTTTTTTTCTTACAGCAACGTACTACAAAATAAAAAGCAAACTTTTATATCTAAAGCACTTTTATCTACAAACTTTAACACTATTAAAAATAGGCTTTTTAAATTTTAATTTTCAATGTCAAAAATGATTAATTTTAAAATGGCAATTTTAAGTCTTACTTTAAACACCAGTGTAAAAAAATAGTTTTACTTTAACACCATTAGTCCTTACTAAGTAAGGTGTTAGAAGTTGTAACACCATGCGTAATGGTTAATTTTAATTTTGAAAAAGTTTTTAAAATATTATCGTCTATTTTAGTGCCAAGTTCAACAGTTTTTGTAAAAATAATGTATGATGTAAGTATCCCTTAAAAGTGGTTTTATCTTGTACCTTTCTACTAAATAAATTGGAACTTTTAACACTATAACATCATGAACTACTATTAATTAAACTAAAAAAAATGTCAATAATTATTGTTTTAAACAAATTCACAAAAAAATGTAGTTTTAAAAATTGACTACCTATATAGTTTATTGACACACACAGATATGAAGTGTCTATAACCATCTAGCTGAGCTTGGATATTTAAATATATACGGTTAGTAATGAAAATATACTTATAATATTGTCTTTTACATCCTTACCTAAAATTAATTTTCAAACTTCAGTCAATTGAGAAAAAGTAATCTTATTATTACGTCTTGTCCAGTTTAGTTCCTTCTGCGAAAGTGTTCTTAATAATTTGCACTTATTATTATTCGAGTTGTGTCAATGGAGTCGTCCACCTACAACTTCAAAATCCTCTCTGACCTAAAAGGTTATAGTAAAATTTAATGTACATTCACGTTATTTGCAAAATATTTATTTCTTAATTATATACCTGCGCATTTTTAGGTAAAAGTTATTTAATATTTAGTAATAAATGATTTATTTTTACTTTTAATTATCAGTATTTTGCACGAAGCTACAAAAATATCACTAAATACTAAATCTCGTATATCCTTTAGTCATAACCCCCATTTCGCTGCAGAGGGGAAGGGTAAATATTCTTTTAGAAATGCATTTATAGTCTTATAGTCATTATCAACTGTAAAATTCATAGTAGGTATAAGAATTTAAAGTTAATTTATTTATATAAATTTCATATAATGCCAAAAGCGACCAATATGGCCGCGGGTCGTTTCTATCTTTTTTTTTCTGTGGTTTCTATCCTGAAGCCGAATAAAATGGAAAACTCAACAGCTCTTGCCGTTATAGCCCGCTATTACATAGTTCCTTGCTTAATTAAGTAATTTGCAGTTACTAAAATGTGTAAATTATAATATACATACCTCATATTCTTGAAGTTTCTTGCTATATAATTTCACTAAACAAGTGTACCAAACAAAAAACCAATTAAAAGTGGACGAAGTGACGAAAGTCGAAAACCGAAGACCAAAAACGACGAAACTATATAACCTCACTCGGTGTGACTGAACTGTCAACGTCTTACGCGCTTTTAAAGCGTATTACTTTTAAGTGCTTGCACAACATGCACAAGATATGCACTTCTGGCATACGGTTACAGAGGTGCTAATTTTATAAATGCCGGCCGTTATATTTTAAGCGGTTGTTCGTTAAAGCTGAAATAAACCAACGAATAATTATTGCTTTTTCCGCACCACAAAGTGAGTAATCCTTTTATGACTGCCGGCCAACGCAATATCGGCAGATTAAAACCAAGTGTGTTATCTGGGACTTTCTCTAACAATACCCAGAAAACATGTTTTCTGCAACATATTTTGTTTTACAAATTAAATTGAATATTTTGCGGTATTTATGAAAAATAACTTCTAAGAAACTATTGTTACACAGAATATATGCGTGTATTACATTAAAAGAAAGTTATTATAGGATCATGTTGTTTGTTTTAGGCATGCAGCGCAGACCGCTGGAGACGTAAACATTTACTTCCGGAAGAGATGCCTAGGTAGGTATAGCTTTTTTCTTTCTATTAGATTAACTTGGAATGTGAATTTGGCGATATCTACACTTTGTGACATTAAGCTTGTGGGGGAAATTAACTTATTTCTGAAATTTATTTACATATCTTGGCATTCCCTAACAACAGCACAAAAATCAAATATACAAATGTACAAAACTACTTCAACAAATAATCGGCAGGTTTATACCTACGATCTTAGTTGCAGTTAAAACGCTTGAAAGGGTCTCTATCAATTTACTGGCACTTTATATTTTATTATTTGAAAAGAAAAGAGACACGTTAATTAGTTAGAAGATGTCAACGTCCTCTTTTCTCTCTATAAAAGTAATCCCAATTAACAAACCCTGCTTATTTACTATCTGCTTTACTCTACCTTTTTTTGGAAAACAAACAGTAAGGACGACCAGTTTTTCACACCTAACCGCCGAAAAACAATTATGCGCCGAAAAGTCATTGACGCCCACATGTTAGTTTCAAACGCAAGTATGTTGCCTTATTTCAACGTTATTAAAAAATAACACCCTTCAAATGTTGCAAATTTAACATCAGAAAATGTGCATTTAACATTTCAAGCAAAGAAAATTATTTAAAAGTAATGAAACTCACGGTTTTCTCGAAAAACACTGTCCAGGTTTCAACAGACGATATCACTTGCCACCATGTTTATTTATCGATTTTTGTTTATGTATAAAAAGAATAAAAATCCTCCTGCGAGAGTGAGACAAAATACATCGTTTCGTATATTGTTGCGAACTCTAGCGGTGAACGTTCTAACCTTAAGTGTGTTGCCTCTGCCGACTAACGGTTTCCGCATATTCTTCTAAAGTATTCTAAACTATACAGTATTCTGTTTCATTCACAAAGGCCTTGCTTATTCGTACTGTGGCGACCTCTAGGGGTGAAGTTTTCTCAGATTTCGTATCGATTACTTTATACAAGCGTCTAGGTACAGCAGCGGACAGCGCAGGTGAGAACTTTTTCGAATGTCTCTGCTATCTGCTGCTGTCTACCAAAATTCGATACACCACAGATTCGATTATCTGAATTTTAGTAATTGACCGATGATTTTACTAATTTTTACCAAATGTTAGTTTAATATGTGAGTAAAATCCTTTCTGTATATGAACTCTAGGGTTGTGTTAATATATTATAGCATCCGCCACGCGCGTATTTGAGCGGGGGTAATGGGGGTAGTTACCCCCCCATCCCAAAAAATGAACACTGACAGTAAAAAGAGGCGTAACACCCAAAAAATTTTCGCCTGCGGCGCTACAATTCCTTTTTTCTGCTTCAAAACCACACGTCACATCCTTGAAAAAAGGGCATGGTACCCAAAAAATTTTCGCCTGTGGCGCTGTTTTTTTTGCCCTTACCCCCCCAAAAACTGACAGCTGAATACGCGCCTCGCATCCGCATTACTTTATATATTATGTTAATAATCAAATGTTCTTCATTTTTATAAAAAGTGTTGGTATAGATATAGTATAGGAGATATAGGTACTTTCCATAATATGCAATAAGCAGCATTAGAATTACTATTACCATTTATTACTCTGAATACCTATGCATGCATACTAGTTACCTACAGAATAAATAACACTGCTGTAAGGGGTCCGAAACCTGCAAAGAATTGGTTCGACTGCTTCCAGGTCTCGGATAATCTATAGAGAACAAATTTTATTGCTTTCTCACCAACAGAAAAATACACTAAAATTGCAGTTAATGACAGCTTGATTCAGAATACCAGCCGTACGGAATAGAGTTAACTTTCTCTTAAAACAAAGCGTTTTGACAGAAGACAACGACATCTGACATTAACAGCTGATCTGGTTTTGTCGTTAAGTTCCCAGATCAGCACGTCAGCAGTGAGCCGTAGCAAGCTAACGCTTCAAGATGCGTCATATTGTTTTCTTCCGATTTTGGTGTTTTTGTGAGTGAGAGAGAGTGAGACATTTTACTTTTAGATTTTATATATTTCAGAGGCAGAGTTCTTACTATTTTGGTTAATTCATCTATTATTAATAATATTTTTGAGTTTAGATATTATGGATCATGATTATTTTGTGTGCCCAATTATTTTAATTTATTACTGTAATATTTACTAAAAAGTGCCTGGTGTATTGGCATATTTTCTGATCATCAGAATTCTTGATTTCTATATATTTTTTGGTTTGTACTATTTTCTTTACACAGCCAGAAGCTACCTTAGAATCAGGAAGCTGTAATTGTTTTTATTAATAAATTAAGTAAATTTTACTTTATTTATCAAACTCCTTTGACAATGACCCGCAAGGGCCTAAACACGTGTCAGGAAGCTGATTAAATTTGTGAAACATAACAAGTTCTTAGCTATTATTTTTTCTTCCTGTGCAATGGAACAACAGTTTCACCAAGCATGTAGCCCCACACAAGTTAATTATATATTAACTTTACTTTACGGTTGACTTACCTTGTATAACTCTGTGAACATTCGTTAAATAATTAAAACTTTAACAAAAATGTTCTATGTATAGGTAGATATTATATGTTTATAATACTAAAAGCTTATTATACGTTTTAGTTGATCACACAATTCTAATTATTATAGGTAATATTCCTGTCCATAGACTTTTGATTATTCTTGTGCAGCGAATTGTTACAAGTGTAATTTAAATTAAATAAATAAATATAAATAATAAAAATAATTTCGATTCTTGGCGCTTTTATTATCATTCTTATTCTTATCTCGTAGACAATCATGAGAACATAAAATGTATTACCTTTCCTGTACACATGGGTACTATTTTAAATACCTGCAACAGTCCGCCAATATGTCAAGAAGCGTTTGCGATAAGAATATTGTCAACACGCCCGCGCTGTGCAAAATCAAATCTGTGATTTTTGTATGTACCGAATTTTGAAAACTCGTCGGAAATATAAACATTCTAACCGTCGTCGATATCGGGGGTCTCTGTGCCACATCAACTATTGACATAAAAAGGGAGTCCGTTCCGTACCTAGACGCTTGTTTATTTTTCGAATGATGTTAGAATAATAGATGTCCGTGCCAGAGGCTTCAGAGATAACGAACGCTTTTAATATTCGTTTGTTTGTGTTCTGTCATTCCAAAGTTCTTCCTGAGAAGCTAACGAAATGTTGTCATAATATTATTTATAATAGGGCAAGGGTAGAGGCTCTCTTTATCAACGCAATTTTCATTCTTCGCAAATTATAAACGTAACGATACACAACTAAAAACATAATGTGTGTAGGTATGCAAATATTTTTCAAACTTTTCATTTATTTATATTTTTTAATTTCAGAATTACAAGGTAGATTTAAAAAAAAAGGTGATACTCAAAGTAACACCAAAGGCTGTGGCAACGTCATTCCAGTTGAATTTAGAGCATTTTATCATTTACAGAAAACTATCTACACTAAAAAATAATGTTCAGTGTGACCAGTAAAGTCCGCATCATAATAATATGGGATTTTTTTTTTATTAATAGCTTTATTTGAAATTTGACTTTGGCATCAAGTTCTGCTTCGATCAAGATCAAAATTTAGCAAAAAAAAAATAGTAGTCACGTGATTCGCATTATTTGTAAAATTTTAATTTTTTCCAAAAAATAATTCAAAAGTGGGGTTATTTCTGAAAATATCGAAAAAAGTTGTTAGAAAAAGTGTTTTTAAATGCAGTTTCTAGCCCACATGCAAAATTTCATCTGCATAAGATAATTTTAATTTTTTACCCACCATTAAAATTTATTTTTTTAAAACCGACCAGAAAATTTACACTTTCTCTACAATTTTTCGTCTAGAAAGTAACGTTTTTCCGATCGCAAGACCGGAAAAGTGACATTAGAGACCGGAAAAATCTTTTCCGGACTCTAATGTCACTTTTCCGGTCTCTAATGTCACTGTCACCCTGTTTTTTGTTTTCGTTTGATTTCGTTATTATGACAACAACATTTCGATGTATTGTCGAGTGACAGTTCGTTGATTTTTAATTTTCTTCTTTATGTCAAACTTGTTTCGCGTAGATTATAAAATATATCAAAGTGTCGGTCTTAAAAAAAATATTGTACGTCACGCAACCGAAAACTAGTGTTTTCCAGGTCTCTCCAATCTTCCAGGACTCGCCTATGGCTCGCCCTGGAAATGCTTGTCTCGACCTGAAAAACACTACTTTCCGGTCTTGTAACGTAAATTACTATTTCCACTTAATGAACACTTTACTGATGATACTGTGTTCCTTTTTGTCTTAATATTAAGGTGTATTACTTTCAGACACAAACTACGTTTTCAAAAATACTTATTTTAGGAAGTTACCTTACACAGGGTAAAAAACAAATGAACTTTGCAAAACAAATTGAACGACCAAATTTTAATAGCCCAATTTAGATTTTGTAAAAAAACACACATTTAATATGGCGCTACTTTAAAGAAAATGTATCCGAAATAAAGTATTGTCAAAACATAAAAGTTTTATGTAGGTTGCGTTGAGTCTTATTTTGCAGTTTACGAAATATGGGTAAAAAATCTAAATAATCTTATGCAGCTAAAATTTTGCATGTGGGCTAGAAACTGCATTTTAAAAAAAGGTTTTCCATTAACTTTTTTTCGATACTTTCAGAAATAACCCTACTTTTGAATTATTTTGTGAAAAAAATAAAAATTTGACAGATAATGCGAATCACGTGACTACTATTTTTTTGCTTAATTGTCATCTCGGTCGAAGCAGAACTTGATGCCAAAGTCAAATTTCGAATAAAGTTATTAATAAAAAAATCCCATATGATGCGGACTTTACTGGTCACACTGTATTTTTAATCTAAATAAAAATGTGGTTTTCCCAAAAAAATATTTTTTTGATTATATGTCTAAAATTATTGGACGATTGATACTAAAATTAGTTATATTTAAACAAATATTTATTAGGCTTGGCAGTATGTGGTACTTCATTAAAATAAATTTGTGTTTGATAGAGCTTATATAGCAAATAATTATTACTTCTTTCTATCGGCAACATGTTTATTTTTTTCAAATAAATATTTAGTGGTTAGCAAGCTTGCGATATTTAAACCAAACAATATTTCCCAGAATTCATAATTAAGTATATATTTTTATTTGAAATAATAAAATATGTGTTTTTCCAAATAATTTTGTAAATAATTGTACTAATTTCTATTAATATGACACATAAACCGCTTTCAGAAACACTATGTATAATAACTGCTAATAAAATCCTGATGTGCGCACGGTAGTGCCATCACTTAATTTAAAAGTAACCATATTGAGTAGGCATCAGAATTTATTCACTTATTGGAGGGAGCAAATAAAAAGGTATGCTAACGATTCTCTGTTTATTATCAAAAAAAAATATACTTAGGTAACTATAAAAGAAATATAAATTATAAACACCAACCACTAACGGAAAATCCATCTTGGGAACTATATACAGGGTGTTTCATTAAGGGTGGCCACCGGCCATATCTCGGAAACTACTAAGCATTAAAACTTGGGGAACATTTTTTATGATTAAAGTGGTCATGAGAAAATTCTGGAAATTATTTTTAAGCTTCGCATTTCTTCACAAGGGGGCACAATTGAAAATTAATTTTTAAAATTCTTAATTTCTTCCAAAATTCCTATACTATGGTATACCTCTGGTTACATCATTAACCCTTTCCGGACGGCGGCCTTACCCGAGGATTTGTGCTGTACGGACGGACGTTTTAACCGTGCGGCACAGACGGCTGTCGACTATGTGCGACACTGCTCCGAAGTTGCGTTTCCTTATAGTTAAACACTAGAAGCATGTTATTTATTGTAAAAATGTATTATATTTACGAAAAAATAAACATTATTTCCTTTCCTCTGGTTTTGGTGGTTGGTGTCGCTGGTGTTAATGCATACTGGCGCGAAAACACATACCGACGCTCAACACGTAACTGTATTTGCAGGGTTTCCGGATGTCGCAGATAATCGACAGTGTCGACCATTTGCGTCAGCCGCCTGAGTGGTTTGTATGCAGTGAACGCAAAAGCTGCGACAGCAGTCTGTATAAACCAAGTCTAAAAATTATATGCGTCGCATCCGAACCGACAGTCGTCCAGGAGACAATTTACATGCTGTCGACCATGTGCGACAGCCGTCCGTGTGGCACTTTTCCTCGGTGTCGCATATGCTGCGTCAGCCGTCCGGAAAGGGTAAAAAAGAATAGATAATTCTGCATTATTTTGGTTTACGGCTCATTGGCGTACCGACCTTGATAAGAGTGGGGGAAGCTATTGAAAGTGTAATCATTAAAATCGCTATAACTTCTAAATGACTTATCCGATTTTACTAAATTTAAGCTTGTTTGGAAGAGAAAGGTAAAAACTTTAAATTTCCGTATTTAACAATACACGATTGTTTCTAATAAAGTTGCTAGAGGGCACAATTTTTAATAATAACAGTTTTTTCGATTTTATCCCGAAAATTTAAATCATACGGTATAACTATGACATCATAATCGGAAAGTAGATTAAATTTACAAGAAAAAATGTAAAGACTGCAGTTCGATATTCGATATCTTTGTTGGTTTCAGAGTTTTTGCCAAAACAATAATTTTTAACACTTTTATCGAAGAAATTATTGTTTTTAAAGCTTCGACAAAGAAATATTTTTAAACTTTATGATTCTTTTATGTGTAGGTTTGTTACTCTGGTTACTCATTATTTCAATGGCCCAAAAACGACTTTAGAATTAATGACATAATCATGGAAAACTTCTAATTTAGGCATAATATGATGTTTTCAAAAATAAATCAAGATAGCCGTGAAACAAAACCGGCAGATTTAATTTTGATAGTAGTTGATAAAAGTTTCTCCTTGATTCTTTTTGAATTACTCCTTACCTAATCAAAACTATAGGCTTGCCGTATACTTTAAATGTTTTCAATGTGCCCCTATTGCGGAACGAGAATATGCTGCCATTGCCATATAATATCCTGAACGAATACCAGAAGAGTATTTCGACGACTGGCAGACGTTTAAGGCAAACAGGAAGTGTACGACCTATTTCAGTTGGTATCAGAAGACGTGCAGTGAGGAATAAAGAAAATATAAACGTTCTTGCGTACGTGGAAGCAAATCCGCATTTAAGTTCATGAGAAATTTCCATAGACCTCGGTAGAAGTGTTCCGAATTATAAAGGACTTTAGGCTGCATTCCTATCATGTAGATTTACACCAGGCCTTATCGGAAGCAAACTGCTTTTGATAAGCGGCTCGACTATTGCTATTGGCTAAGAGATATGTGTAATGAAAACTATCATCATACATTGAAAACATTCAAAATATACAGCAAGCCTATAGTTTTTATTAGATAAAAAGTAATTTAAAAAGAATCAAGGAGAACCTTTGGTCAACACCTAGCAAAATTAAATCTGCCGATTTTGTTTCACGGCTATCTAGATTTATTTTTTAAAACATCATATTAGAAGTTTTCCATGAGTATGCCATTAATTTTAAAGTAGTTTTTGGAATAATGAGTAACAAACCTACACATAAAAGAATCATAAAGTTTAAAAATATTTTTTTTCTCGTGGCCAAAGTGTTAAAAATTATTATTTTGGCAATAACTCTGAAACCAACAAAGATATCGAACTGCAGTCTTTACTTTTTTCCTGCAAATTTAATCTACTTTCCGATTATGATGTCATAGTTATACCGTATGATTTGAATTTTCGAGATAAAATCGAAAAAACTGTTATTATTACAAATTGCGCCCTCTAGTAATTTTATTAGAAACTATCGTGTATTGTTGGATACGGCAATCCAAACAAGCTTAAATTTAGTAAAATCGGATAAGTCGTTGAGAAGTTACAGCGATTTTAATGATAAACTTCTAATAGCTTCTCCCACTCTTATCAAGGTCGGTACGCCAATGAGCCTTAAACCAAAATGATGCAGAATTGTCTATTATTTCTAATGATGTAACCAGAGGTAGGTAGGTATGCCATTATAATAATATAGGAATTTTCGGAGAAATTTAGAATTTTAAAGTTAATTTTTTATAGTGCCCCCTTGTGGCAAAATGCGGAACTAAAAATTAAAGTTTCAAGGCTTAGTAGTTTCCGAGATATGGCCGGTGGCCACCCTTAATGAAACATCCTGTATTATAGGGTAAAAAAAAATAATAATATATTATTATTCTATCTATTTTCACGTGGTTTAATTATGGAACTCATGAGGTGGACCTTTGCATTAGACGTCTCGCCGGCTTCTTATGAAAAAGAGAATGAGATGTCATCTTGCTCTGATCATGACTACGTTTACGGCATTATAAAACGAATAATTATTTAAAATTTCACATAGGTAAATACGGCAGTCGAAATTTTGAATAAATAAAGCAAACATTAATAGTCAAACAATTTGCTGGCTCATGATCGCAGAGAAAAATAAACACAGAAACATCATTAATTTTGTATGCTTTTATTATAATTTATTTATTTACAAAATACTTAACCATGATTATTATTATTATTTACAGAACAGATAGAATTAGTTATTAATATTTAAACATTTAAAATTTTATACAATCATTCATTTATTTTACTGTCAATATTTTATCTACTAAAATATACAACTTTAAAAGTATACACTCGACTAATACCTATATACAGGGTGTCTCACGACGACCGTCCATTGGAATATTTCGGAAAGTAATGCGATTTGAATCCTGCAAATTTGGATTATGGGGTTTTCGGACACGCTCCATTCAAATGAAATAACAACCATCATGCACAACTTCCGGTTATACCGGAAGTTGTTACAAAACTTAATTTCTTTAAATAGATCACCCTGTATATTATATTTTTTTGTCTTTTTTTCTTAATTTCCAATAACTTTTATTAAAAGTTTTCTTTGGTCCTACTCTAAGTTTCTGAGAAATTTTTTTTTTCTCAAATTTTGACCTTTAATAGGGTGTCGACTGGAATTAAATATTGCTTTTTTGGATAATAAATTGTTGAAGAATGGAATTTTATATACAGAGAAGTGTAAGTGTGTAAGTAAAGTAACACCTTTTTGTGCTTGTATATCAATATATCTATCAAAAAACTTAATTTTTTTAAATGCGATACTACATTGCTGGTTCATTTAATGGATAGGTGAAAACATTTTCTATCTGTCCGTAGAGAGTGGCCTTATAGGGTGTCCCTATACCTAACTAGAACACTTTTAAACATATTTACGGTTTATCGCAAAATCCTCAAAAAATCAAGCATTGATTATTGAATTTTTGCAAGAAGACCATAATAAATTAATAATTGCAACTGAAAATAACACGCGTTTGTAGAAACATATTATTAGTTTGTTTATCATGGCCTACCTGCCAAAAATCATTGGTATTAGGAGGATTTTGCAAAAAAACGCAAATAAGCTTAAAATTATTTAAGTTAGGTATAGGGACGACCTATACTGACAGATAGAAAATGTCACCTATCCATTAAATGAACCAGCAGCAAAGCATCGTATTTAAAAAAATGAAATATTTTAAATATTATGACAACGATTAAAAATTGTTACTTTTCCACGTCAGTAAATCTAAAATTTCATTTTTCGAGCACCCTAATATTTCATTCCACAACCGGAATTTCACCTTTTCCTTTTTTATCTTTGAAAAGATATTCAATATTAGGAAACGGATAGAGTAAGACAAAAAAAGTTTGATAAAAGGTATTGAAAATTGTGGTGTTCTATTTAAAATAATCAAGTTTCTGTTATAACCGCAAGTCGTATAAAGTCGCTGTTACTTCAATTGAAAAGAGCGACTCCAAAAACCCCAATATCCTTGCAGGATTCTAATCGCATTAGAAACTATTTGAAATATTCTAATGTACGGTCACCGCAGGCACGTAGATAAGGGGGGGATACCATTAAAATTAAATTATTGAACCATTTTATCAAAATTTGGAAGTGGTCCATAATAATTCTCGCCTGCGGCGCTTTCATCTGCAGCGGGCTTTACATCTCTGTGGTACCTGTCTGCCTCCCCCCAAAGATAAAATCCTAGCCAGTGTGTGAATGTATTCCCCCTAGGAAGAAAAGCAATCTATTTGTCCGGGTCACCGTGAGACACTCTGTATACCGGGTGTTTCTCAAAAGACGTTCACCCCTATAACTTTTTTATAAGTACCTATTTATAGATATTAAAATGAACTTTTGGGATTATGCATCAAGGATGAGTCTGCAATTATTGGCATAACTTTCAATTTGTTAGCACTTCCTGTTTGACCGGAAGTGACCTTGACTTTTTAAATTGGACATCTTGGATATTTTTACTTATTTGGGTTCAGCATAACATAATAGTAAAATGACACCTAACTTGTAATTTTTTGACGTGTTATAATATTTTTATGTTTATTTTTTATTTTCAATCTAGAGTGCTACAAATTAATTAAATCTGTTAATTTATGGTCAAGTAGTATATTTATGAAAATTAAAATTATGTCATAATATTTGACTTTCTATATAAGTTTCACAAGCGTTTAAAAAATAAAATTTAGTTTTCTTAACGTTTACTCCATTTTTCCAAATAAAACGATGGTGGTTCATTAGAATATTAAAAACGTGCAATTTTTTTTAACAATTTGACATCATACACTACTATATTATGCTATTTTAAAATTGAAAAAATTTAAAAGCGTGTATGTATTTAAGTTATAGGGGTGAACGTATTTTGAGAAACACCCGGTATATACAACAAAGTAAATAATACGTAAGTTTAAAATTTGTTAAAAGTTTAACAATGTAACAATAGAATAAGTAGCTATTAAAATAAGTTTTAGCGTCAAAGGCGAAAATTAGCGCAAAACTATGTCGTGTTTTACGCCATTGATGACAGTTTTAAAGCAAAAAAGGGTTAAAAAGTTTGTCGGACAAAAGGGTGACCTAAAAGGTACTTATTATTAAATTATAATTAAGGAACTTAAGACCTTCTGGGATTTAAGGGGAAGTGAGGGAAACAAAATATAGACCTGTTCACTAAAAAAAAAGTGATATTTTGACGTTTACCCCTTGGACGACCTAGGTCACAGCCCGGTAGCGCACATAAGGGGGGGGGGGTATTAGAACCCCTCCGAAGGCCTACTGAAAAACCAAATTGCGTTTCTCAAATGGTTTCATCTGAGATATGGGTTTGTAAATGTATCGGCGCATTGAGTGAACCCCTTGCAAAGAAAGATTCTTAGTGAGCTACTGTCACAGCCTTTTACTACTAGGCAGTGGCAGATTTAGGGGAGGGGGCGCCCCGCTATGAAGGAACTAACTGGATCAAAATAAGATCAGATGGTTACTTAACACTTTATTGAGTCCCACACATGGACCTCTGAAGATGATTTTTTCCAATTTTTTTTGAAAAATTAAAAATGGTAACTTGAGATTTGAGGAGCCTTTATGCGCTATCGATATAGTCTTAAGGGGCTATTACCGAGCAACCAACGAAAAAGTCGCCCGACCAACACAAATTGCAATCAGTTTTATTTTAAAAATAGTCGTAGCGATTGTGTGGGATCGTTTCTAATTAAAATAAATATAGTTTAAAAAAACTAAAAATTACGCTTTAATAATTAATCAAACAAAAGCGGAAAATAAATATAGTTTAAAACAATTCTTGAAATTCTTAATATAGGCAGAAAATAACAATGAACGATAAACATTAGTATTATTGTGAAAAAAGCGTGGAGTGCTCGATATACGAAAAATATAGCAGAAAGCGCCCCACGCTTTTTTTTTACTATAATGCTAACGTTTATCGTTCATTATTATTTTCTGCCTAAATTAGGAATTTCAAGAATTATTTTAAACTATTTTTATTTTCCGTTTTTTAGTTTCATTAATTTAATTATTAAAGCGTGATTTTTAGTTTTTTTAAACTATATTTATATTTCATTTTTTAGTTTGAGTTATTGTTAATAAATTTTTTTTGAGTAGATTGAGCTAGATTAATAGATTATTGTATTCTCAGCGGTTCTTGATAAGTCTACAAAATTTAAATTAAATCTGGCCGTTTAAAGTGGGTCAAAATCGGGTTCAAAGAAGTCGATTACAAACAAACATACATACAAACCCAAACAAAACCACACAAACCCGAACAAACGACAAAAATTTTTCAAAATTAAAAAAAAAAAAATTGTCAAAATTTTATTTTGACGGGTAGAATTTTTTTTTAATTTTTCTCTATTCTTAGCGACAATATCTATACGACCCCAAGTTTGTTTCATTATTATCGGTTATTGTAATAATTCTGACATATTGACAGGTGTCAAATTTTGACAAGAGAATTTTTTGCGTATTTTAATCAACTTTCCACCGTCAATATACATACGACCTTATAGTTTTTTCATTAATATCATTTTTTTAAACGATTTGACATATTGACAGCTGTCAAATTTTGACAGGAGAATTTTTTGCTTATTTTTCCCGAAGTCTCCGCATCGAATACTATATGACCCCATAATTTGTTTTGTCAAAATCGCTTCTTCGTTTTATACCTGACTTATCAAAATTTGACAGGAGAATTTTTTGCTTTTTTTTTCCGAAGTCTCCGCATCGAATACTATACGACTCCATAATTTGTTTCGTCAAAATCGCTTCTTCGTTTTATACCTGACAGCTATCAAAATTTGACAGGAGAATTTTTGCATATTTTTTCCAACTTTCCAGTGTGTAACTGTTTTTTATATTGGAATACACAGGGATCCAAGCACAATGAATACCCTGGGCCGCGTAGACCACGACGGCCGTTTCGTCCTTGTTAGGATTCTACGGGCAGCCATAACCCAAGCAATCCATACAATCCCTGTGTATTCCAATATAAAAAACACTTAGGTACACACTTGTCCGATGTGCCACAATATTCGATTTTTAATTATTTTCGCAGACACTATATTATTTTCTAAAATATAAAAATTATTTTATTTTATGCGAAGGCTGGGAGGGGTGCAAAGGAGGTAGGCGTTTTGCCTTTTTGTATTCCGACCGACCTGTCCCAACAACTAAAACTATCTTTATAAATATTTTGGAGAAATTTTGAAAATCTGGTAGCATACCAGCATTTAATTTTTCAATGGGCCGAAAATAACAATTATTTAAAATAATAGTTGCATTTAGAGACCGACCGAAGGTTCGGTTTCGGCCAAAAAATCTAGTTTCGGTGACAGTTTCGGTTTCGGCCAAAAACCGGCCAAACCTTCGGCCATGCCGAAACTCAGTGTTCGTAAGTTGTCGCGCACCGTTCGGCTAACTTTGGGTGGGTTTATAGACAGTGTTGTCTATATAAATAGAGTTTTATATAAAATAAATAAAATGTAAGTATACAATAACATGTATAAATAGGTTTCGGTTTCGGTTTCGGCCGAAACTGAAAAGCTTATTTCGGTTGGACACTAGTTGCATTCTTAAAAGTAAGGATTAATATTATTTAACGACATGAGATGGAAAATACGTAAAATACCTCGAGTGTAATTAAATTAGCGACACAACCCAAAAGTCCCAAGTTTTACTCAATATTGTGTGGATTTCTGTCGAGCTGCTTTCACCTGTACAAAAATGATCCTCTCTTTTTAACCCAGAGATTGACTCACCATGCGTTGGTCACGTCGGCAGTAGGTACTGATTAATCTGTTGTCCTTATTACGGGCATATTATTCATTATCTCATACCCACATAAAATTTCACTGTAAGTTTGTGTTGGCCAAAACGGTATTAACGTAAAAGTACAGCTTATCGTAGACAAAAATATTTAATTTTTCATAAAAAAACGAATATTAAACTGACACTTTTTCTCGGCGACGACCCATATACATGCTTTGTTGTCTCAAAACGTTAGAAAACATTTTAAAACTTTATTAATTATAAAATATAACTTTGTTTTACTTAATATCCCCCCAAATTCCCCTGAAACAACCGGCGAAAGCTTTTACTTATATTTAATTTTGCGGTTTCCCAAGCGGTCTTGAATTATTCTTTTAAAATAATTCGCTCATCCGGTGAACTAAATTTTATATTATGTCATTTAAATTCATAATTAATATTCTGGCAATTTTGTTTAAAAGGCCGCTCCTAATTTGTTTTTAAAAGAAGCAAAGCTCGCGGATTGTAATGATTTTAATGAATGTTAATTTAGCTCACCTCAATTTTCATACAGCTATTTTTAGCCTGAAATTATAAAAAGCCTCTTAAAAAATATAAACACAGCTGACTATTGATGGCTGTCCATTTTAACTTGAGAAAGACGATAGAAAAAACAATTGAACCATAATTCACCACATTGGTCAATTCACGGATCAAATTACGATATAATATAATATTTGCAGCCTTTGTCATTTCTTTTACTTACATGGAAAGAATTAGATTTACCTCCATCCTTGTCACATTCGGTGTTTTGCATTTGACATAAAGAGCAATATACTGTGCGAGCAAAAATTATTTACATCAAAGAGGGCCTTGCATCGAAGGACGTAATGCTTAGCAATAGAGCTTAATACCTGTTGGGTGTCAGTAACTACCTGAATTAACAATCCATCAGTTATTCCGTCATCTTTGACAGTCGTTACAAGTAATTTGATTCATCGCTAATTTCTCCAATTTCTTGAACAATTCACACAATTGGCTTTACGGAACAGCACAAAACATTCATGGTTGAAGCGTATTTTCGAAACGGGGTTAGAGTAAATGGTGAGTGGCAATACAATCCGGGTTTGTGCATGGACGATTTTCACGAACATTTTCCTAACGTTGCTTTTATTGCTGGGGATTTTTATCATTGCCTGAAAAGAACCGTGGCTGTGTTTAGGGAAACAGGTTCTATACAAGACAAAAAAGAAGCAGGAAGACCATCTGTAAGAACAGAAGAACTTGTTGCAAACGTTCGTGAGACGTGTGAATTTATGCTTGGAGAATTGCGGTGGCCAATTTCAGCAATATATGTAATTATTTTTCTTTTTCTTTCTTACTTTGTTTATTTTGTAAACAACAAAAATAAATTTGTATTTGTCTACTTATTTTATTATTCATTAGTTTGACATATCATGTCATGTCAATATAAATTTGACAAAATTTTAACCTAGATTTGGTTACATATCGCACATCTAATGGAAAAAAGACCTAACTGCAAAAAATTCCATTTTTAAGTTATAAGCGTCATAAGTGTCCTAATGTTATATTCTTTCTAATGGAATAACGACATTATTGTGTTGAAGCAAACAAACGCGAGATGGCGGAAGTGTCACCTTTCTTTCGCGCTACTTTTAATTGGAACAGTGACCCAACTATCAGTTCGGCTTTAGCCTTCGACGCAGGTGCACGCAATTTTCAACAGAAAAATGACGTAAGTACTAGTTAAGACGTTTTTCCTCTAAATTTGGCCATATTTTTATTTTTGAAATATACTTAATTGTAGTTTAGGTCATTTTTCTTTTATTCTCTTTATTTTTTGTTAGGTAAAATACAAGTATATTATAGTTTTTATTTTATAAAGTTACCATTACTTTTATAGTTTAAAGTTTCTCGTGTTTATGGTTACTTTCGTTTAAGCCTCATATTGTTTCTTTTTAATACAAAAAATATAATAATGTCGTTTTATTTTAGTGTAACTAAGAATCAATCGTTAATTTTTTAAGAAGAAAAGTGTCACAATTTTATATTTTTGTTATTTACTAAAGCATTTAAAAAAAAACTCAGTAATTTGATCATTATTAATAATTAATGAACAAACCTAGTCGGTGATGTTTATATTTTTTTTTTAAACCAAACTTTGTACCCTAAAAATTAAAATAATTCAAATTCAATTTTTAAAAGCGCGTTTTCTCAAAACAACCAATTTTGCAGTTAGGTCTTTTTTCCATTAGATGTGCGATATATCGTTCCCATATCATTGTGATCTAAACCAAGCCCCCACGTTTTTTAATCCAAGCCCTCTTTGATGCAAATAATTTTTGCTTGCACGGTAATTATTGACAAAAAATGAACAATATATTATTATGGGATACAGTAAAACAAAGCTTGTAAGTTTCCACCCAATTTAAAAGAAATCGACATGTTTCCCTAGCACTGTAGCCCAACCACCTTGAAAGAAGCCGGGAAACGGGAAACAGAAACATCGACAACACTGCTTGAAAATCCATGTGTCACGTGACTTTTTTGGGGTTAGCCATGCTTTAGTATGTAATTTACGCGCGAACTAGGTGTAGGTGTCGTTTGTATTTTTATCCGGTTTTCGATTGATATCTAATAGAAAATTTAAGTGACATGATTGCTAAGAACCTCTACAAAATACTAATAAAATTTTTTGATGCGGGTTTGCTCTAATAGCATTAATAAAGTGAAAAATCTAACAGCCTGGCCGGCCTGGCGGTTTGTTTACGGGTCTTATAAGTGGCGGCGGAATTTTATTTGTTTTAATTTAAAAGTTGTGTTTTTTGTATTCTAGTTAGCTCTTTGTCCTAAAAATTGTAAGGATGCCTTCATGAAAATTAAAAAAAAAACCTATGACAGCAAATGCGGTAAAAAATGGTCAACTTTGCATGGCGATATCTCGGTCACCATTGGTCGTACGGAAAAAATAAAAAAAGCAATTTGTTTCTTTTTCAAGACCTTTTTTTCTATAAACATTTATGTATCTACGATGCCGAAAAAAAAAAGTTATGGACAAATTACTGAAAAATAAGAAAAACGTGATTTTCGTAAATTTTTACTTTTGTTTTTCGATTATTTTTAGTACTAAAAAAATATTATTTAAGAACACATTTTAATAGAAAATTTAATTTTCTTTCAAAAAGTATTCTTGTACAAATCTCGAATTTTGCTTTAAAAAATCTAAGAGAAAATTAAGACATTAATTTTGGATATTATATTCAATAGCCTACTAGGCAAGTTGATGTTTTGTCAATGCAAACGTATTGTTGGTTATCTACCTTTAAAGCACAGTGATGCTAAAAAATTAGTTAACATAATAAACAAACTTAATTTTCATTAATAATATAGCTATTGCTACAACGATGGTGGTGAGTTTTTAAGAAGGATCACATTAAATTTGTGCCAAAAGTCCGAAAAAAAATTAAATCGCTTCCATGTTTTACCTATTATTTCTCTGTGCAATTGCCAGATAACCCATTTTCTTTTCTGTCGCAACATAACATCAGAAAACTTATTATTTTTTATCTGACCGGTCTCTCATTTTTTGATATTTTCTTCTAACCGTTTTCTTTTGTCATGAAACGACGCTAAAATGGGTCCGTTATAAAATGCATTTCTGTAATCTTTTTCAAGATAAAATGGACAGGGTATAAGTATACAAGTTTTCCTATATAGGAAAGTTAAAAATCACCTAATTAACCCTTAATTAAAAATGGAAATAAAAAAAATATTTACAATCTGATTTTACAAAGCTGTAATCTATAAAGATCTTCTTATTTAAAGCTATTTGGAGTTTGATTTTATATAACGTATAACCTTATACATTTTATGTCTTACCCTAGGTTAATACTACATTTTTATACAATATAACAGTTATAAATTTCGGACATTATTATTGTTTTACCAATAGTTACTTCAGGAGTATTTAAAAAGCTTTCTTAAATATAGTTCTACAATATACCTATACTCCATTTGGATGTTTCTTGCAATAGTATTTTTTAAAAATATGAAAACTTTTGAAACTCCCTTTGTCAATCATAAATATCAAAATTGTGGAAGTATTATGTTATGGCAGTAATAATTGATTACCTATATTACCCAAATAGGATAACCTTTTTTAACTGTGCCTTTTTTACAAAACTTCATTTTAAGGAATTATTATTATTATTTATAATAAAACTATAGATACTAACTAAAAAGGGACGCCGCTTGTACCTTGAAAACCGTTTACCGTATGGCTTGCGGCAAAAATATTTTTTTTTAAAACCGATCAGAAAATTTACACTTTCCGGACAATTTTTCGTCTAGAAAATAACGTTTTTCCGGTCTCTAATGTCACTGTCACCCTGTTTTTTGTTTTTCCAATCGCTCTTTGATAATAGAAGATACCTTGATTTCGTTATTATGACAACAACATTTCGATGTATTGTCGAGTGACAGTTCGTTGATTTTTAATTTTGTTCTTTATGTCAAACTTGTTTCGCGTAGATTATAAAATATATCGAAGTGTCGGTCTTAAAAAAATATTGTACGTCACGCAACCGAAAATTAGTGTTTTCCAGGTCTCTCCAAGCTTCCAGGACTCGCCTATGGCTCGCCCTGGAAATGCTTGTCTCGACCTGAAAAACACTACTTTCCGGTCTTGTAACGTAAATTACTATTATTACAAAAGTGACTAAGAGAAATCACTGGAAAAAATTTAAATAACTTTCTTGGTTGGCCGTTAGGGGGCGTAACTCTAAATACCAATCAAAAATGGTATTTTCTCAAAAATCGTCGAAGTATTCAATTTGAAAATAATTCTGGATAACTTTTGTTTTTGCTCTACCTTTTTGTTTAAGGGGGGGGGGGGCTAAGAGGGGATATTACAAACAATATACACAACTTTGGTTTGGCTTATCAAAATTTAAGAAATTTAAACTCGCTAAATCGCTACCTTGGAATAACAGGGTTCTAACTGCTATTTTTCACAAAATGAGATTTTAATGTAATATGGTTCTATCTGACAATTTCTACCAAATAATAATACTGTCAGAGTCATCTATTAACTAATAGCCGAAATAATCAAGTGCCATTAAAGGTTCTATCTGACACCGAAAATTGAGATAATTTTGTGAACAGGGTTGTAATATGGAGAACTAGAGGGTAGGAGGCCGATCGACAATGGCAGCATTTTCAAATGCTGTCCCGGTTTTTTGGTTAGTTCGCTATTGGCCGATAGATGCTCTCGCGTCGCAAGTGGGCTGGTGTGGTTTTCTTCTTCTTCGCTTTTACTTTTGACAAATTGACATTTTATTTTCGAAATAACAAATAACGTTTGAAGACAAGACGAGACTGTACGATACAAATACCGTGATTTCCATATTTATAATGAATAATGGTACAGTTTATAAAAGTAGAGTTTGCTTTGTGTCGGGGTGTAAGACAGGATCTTTTTCAGAGAGGAAACGCAGCCAAATAAGTATCTTTTTAGCTCCAAAGGTATAGCTAGAATGTTTAATACTCTGTATTTTAAAAACCAAGCATAGTTGGAACTTTATACAGGCCGAGTTTACTAATAATTATAACAAAGTAAGTGTAAATTCATATAAAATTCCTTATTTGTTCCTTAAAGAACTAATTTAAATAAAAATAGTTATCGCGTCCATTTATTTGATAGCCCACTTCGAACACGAGTGCCATCTTACGACGACTCGTAAAGCTGAATTACCGATGCTAATTTGGGACCGAATCCAATGCATTGCGATCGACCTCCTACCTTAAGTCCTCCATAGGTTGTAAGTACAGTAGTTATAGAACCTTGTCATAAAAGTCTGTTATAATATTACAGATACAACCTTGTTCTTCAAAAAGTTACTGCAGATACAACCATGTGCACTTATTTTACAAGCGTTTCTAACCTACAAATAATTATTTACTTTTAAACACCGTCTTATGCCCAGTTGTATAGGTTCTGATTAATTTGAACGCTAAAGATAAGATTAATCACCACTTTAATGTTAAGATTAATAAAATATATCAGTTTTATAACTCCCGGTTTAACCAAATAGTCGCTAACTTCATAGCGAATTTTTTCATTTCATTCAATTCATCATCACCTAATAATTCGTCCATTTCGATAAGATCATAACATAATAAAAAAATCACATCATCATTATATTTTATAATATATCTAATATAAGTATTTTGGGATTTTTAGGTTATATGTTAGAAGTATGTTATTTTTTCCTATTTTAATCCTAAGATTGATTTTCAACGGGTGCTTTTTGACCTGTTAAATTAACTGTTAGTTAAACCCCAAGTTTGGCGCTAATCGCAACCTATAATTCCAAACCAACAATTAATCTGAACATGTTTAGATAACCGCAACCTATAAAAATGAAATGCCGATTAACCGGAACCTATACAACTGGGCATTAACGTGTCGTGTCAAGGTTGTAACTGCCATATGGAACTTTGTTCTACAAAATTTCAATACTATAATTTTAGACAAGGTTCAATCTGCTAAAATAATAGTTGCGCAGCAATAATCATAACACCAGTTCTTGAAATTAATGTTCTGTAAATATTAATTATTTAGAACAAAAATAATGGAGGATGGTTATGCTCAGATCTAAAATAGGTAATATAGTATCTACCTACGTGTCAAAGTCATAGACAATTTACCTTTAGATAAGCAAACAATAATCACGAAAGTGGCAGATTTATGGCTTCGCGCATGTAAACAAAGCTAGACACTAATAGACATGCGCACTACAACATTATCGTTTGACGAATGGGAGAATAGACAGATCCGGGCTCTAAAAATTAAATTCTTGCCAAAAAATTGGACTTTCTTCTCAATTTTTGATCGAGTTGGGAAAAAAGGTAGTGATTTCTAGTCTTTTTAGTAGTAGCAAATATATAAGATTTTAAGGATAGAAATTTTTTTTAAGGTTTTGTTTTTCAAATTTGTTTAAAATTGATTCGTCGTCGTGTTTTTAGTTCGAAAAGGAAGAGAACAAGTGAATTAAACTAGTCTTATAAAATCGAATATAAAAACAAACAAAAGCAGCAAAATAACCATTCTACGGTGTTATCGCATACCTAACCTCAAGTCAAATATTAGTTGGTATACAATATATACAATATAACTTGTATTAATTTTAACAATTTGGCAAAAACTTGGGTACCAACGTGTAAAACATTTTCAAGCAATATTTCTTGTTCAAGAATTTGAAAAGTGTTTGCCCGATAAGTTAATCCGTGGAATATTGGCTTTATTAAAAGCTTTATGTCGAGGTGTACAGATTTTAACCAAAAAACCAGCAACTTTGACAGAATTAATTTTCTCACAATCAGACACAATTCACTATACTACACAAAAACTAGAAATCCGTAAATATTAAACGCCCACAATCCACAATAGCTAAGAAAACTACAAGTAATCCACATAGAAGCCTTAAAACACAAACAAAAATGTTCTGGAGTGTATTTTGAGCGCTAAAGTAGGACAGGCCGATAACACGAGGTTTGTGCGCATGCCCGAAAGTGCCCAGAGGGAAGGCAGCTGACCGGCAAGTCATGCGCTCGGACGTATTTTTTCACCCATAAAACGTAACTTTGGTTTGTGCAGGACATAAGCTCTAGGTATCTAAAGGTAAATTGTCTATGGTCAAAGGGTAAAATTTTGAGGACGTCAAACGCCTACTGGTAGGTAATATTTCATAATATTTTAAATCGGAGCCTTTTTTTGCTTCACAGCCTACTTACAATTTTATTGCAATTTGTTTCATTAATGCAACCATCCTCCATTATTTTTGTTCTAAACAATTTAAATTTACAAATCATTAATTACAAAAACTGGTGTTATGATTATGGCTGTGTAGAAGACACAGTGGTATGCCTAAAAATAATTTATTAAAACATTAGTTTCTTCTTATTTAGTTCATTTTTATATTATATTTTCCTCCGGTTTAAAAAAGATATCAACTTTCGGTTTTCGCAGATACCTATTCTTCTTATTTATTCTTCTTTTTGTTTAAATTAAAAAAGATATATCGTTGCGTTTAACATTTTTGAGAAGAATGAAGTAATTGTTGATTCTGCTTAATCCTCTAGCTGTCGCTGAAATCTACTTAGCGAGTTTCAATTTGTAAAATTCCGATAAGCCAAACCAAAGTTGTGAATATTTATGCACAGCAATATTTACCCCCTCCTACTTCCCTTAAACAAAAAGGTAGAGCAAAAACTTCAAAACAAAAATTATGCTGAATTTTCTTTAGATTGAATAAATACTTTTACTATAAAGAATTTTAGATTGGTAATTTTTGTCATACTTCAATATTTGTTTCTGTGAACAGTAATGTTCTCGACATACAAAAAGAAGTTTGTTAACTTTTACTTAAATATAATAATGTGCAACAAATGAGTTTCGCAAATCTAATGGGTTTAGTGATTCTGATAAAGTTGAAAAACAAGCACACTTTATTGGTCTTCTTGAACAAAAAGGTTTGTTATGTAAAAAGTTTGTATTGCTTAAATAAAAGTTAGTACATTAGGTACATTCACAAATTAATTTTCCGTTCCGTGTTGTTAAATTTTCTTGTCTTTTTTGACCAAACAAACCGGTAAAGCAATTTTAAAAATCCCGAACAAACACCCATTTCACCAGTGGCGTAACAACACCCTCGCAGACACCGCACGGGGGGGCACATTGACGGCCACTTCCAAACTTGCTGCCAGGGTTGCTTTTCATAGGTAATTCCTAATTAATTTTATTTTTTTATATTCTGACAATTTAACTTCGTTAAGTGAAGAAGAATTATACGTGAAAGCGCGGAATTTACAAACGATATAGAGTCATTCGGTGTAAGTGTTCGCACTTTTATACTTATCAAATTGTAAAAATTTTAAAACTGGGCAAATGTAAATAACACAATTGATTTTGGGAAGCCTAATTGTTATATTTTAAGTTTTTAAATACAAACTTTACCTAATTATGTGTGCTTTCAAAAAAACTTAACTGATATTCGTTTGTGAAAAATGCGCACAGTTAACCCCTAATGCGGGTAACTGTACGGAAATATTGGGGCAAGTAAACGCAATGTTCGATTAGTCTTTTAGCAACGGCTATTTGTTCCTGAGTAACTGGTTTTGTCTCAAGCTTCTTCCTTGTGTAATTGCGAGGCATTTTACATTCTAAAAAATAAAACAATAAATAATATTTACCATAATAGTAAATGCGGTTTATATGTTTAAGTGTTGTAATTTATTTGTTCACATGTTTATATTTATTTTTATTTATTTTTAATGTAAGGACACACTTTGTCAATAAGAATGTAATTTCCTTTAAACAATAAAGTATATTGATTGATTGATTGATTGTGTACGCACTCGCACACTTACCCGGGTACACTTGACCCCAGAACCGTTATCTTAAATGTGTTTAATATTTCTAATGACATCACATATTATGACCACTGGTTTAATGGTAGTAAACTAGCCCTTTTTCGTCTTTTTAAAATATTTCTCTTGTATGAGTTATAAGTGCGTAGCGAGGGGTCTGCATCGAATGATCAATGAGGCTGAAGTACTAAACGTCAGCAGCAAATCACGCGATACATTCGTTTTCCCTCTAAAATCAATAATGCGCACACTTACCCAGTGCGTACGCTTACCCCGAATGACTCTACCATAAACACTTGTTCATTGACTTTCCTAGTCAAATTTTAAGCCTCAGAAAGGGACTTGGAGATAGTATTTCAAAATTAAAAACAGTGTATAAACTTGCGGATCATTTAATAATAAAAATCAGTGTGTTTCATCTTCATCAAATTTTCCAGATGTATCTAGTGCAGTGACGTTATTTCTAACATTACCAGCATCAGCGGAACGATCTTTTTCCAAAGTTAAAATAGTAAAAACCTATTTACGTAACACCATGGAATAACAACGCCTTTGGGATCAATATCGAAAACGAGTTTGTTAAAACGATTTTGCAAAAAACAACCTAGACGAGCTGGTCATTTTGTATAATACCTTGTATAGTACCAGTACCTACTTAGTGACATAATGCTTGTGCAGACTTGTTAAGTGTTCATGTTTTACTGTTTTCTGTCTTTTCGATACTATGAGGCTCGATCACTGCTACCCGTTACTACCATAATACCATGGTAAGGAACATTATAAGTGGCGTTTTAAAATTTTTATTTTGCATTATGTTTGTTGGAATATTACGTATAATGACTTAATAATTCCCTATGTTATGTCTATCAGTCTACCTATAGGATTATCAGATATATTCGAATTGTTTGTTGTTTTAATAGTATGTAGGTACTGTGAAGGCTTTACGTCTCCCACACTTGTCTGCCAAAGCGTGTACATATTTTTTATTTTCTAAATTTGTTATGTCATTCTTATTTCTTTATAAGCCATGTATTTTTCTAAACAAATTTTAGTTTTAAATCAAACGTGCTAATATTTAATTTTCTTTTACAGCTTTCAAAACCTAATTACAAATTCTTGAAAGTTCTTTACAAATAAATATTTTGCATTTTATGTTAGCAGTTACGTTTATTAAGTTAGGCTATTGTTAAATAACATCTGGATTATTGTACCATCAGTTAAGAATACCCGGGATTGTTTATTAAGGTAGTGGCCATTAACTCAGGTTCAAAATTTTAAGGTTTCGTCACGTACGATTAACAGCCCGGCAATTCCAGCAATTTTAGGCATGGTACAATAAACCCTGTAGTAAATAATATAACCTACGTCACAAAAATTCACCCTTGCTGGACTAGCTAGCCAATGAGAAACTTGCGTTGAGACAGGGGGTAGTACTATCATTTTCGACTAGAGAAGTGGGAAGAATTTTTGTGGCAGTAGAGTTTTTATTTAGAGTTCAGTTTTTCATTCGGTCAAGACCCAACATATCGCGCAAGCTATAACTATATTTTTTTGAGTAACCCGTTTATGTATTTTTGTTGAAATAAAAGGTTTTCGTGTTTTTTAGTAAGGTGGCGTTCATTATTCCGTCCTCTACCTACTTATCAAAAATAAACAGTGCATCTGTACACTCACATCTTAAATAATAAAAAAAAGGTGTTTGTTCTCGATACAACGCAGCAAAGGCCAAAGTACTTAACACATAATGTAGGTTTAACCCTAATTAAATTATTACACGATTAACGAATTCAAAAATTTATATACCTGAACCTAGTAGTAATGAAAATAAGAATTATCATTTTCCATTTGTCATAGTGAGGGGGCTCCTGAAAACGTTTGCGGGGGGGGGGGGCGCACTCAGTTTATGTTACGCCACTGCATTTCATATTGCACATTTTGACTCCAACTACTATTATCGTTAAAATAGTTTTTGCCAAAAATATTAACCTAATTTTGGAAGTTTTGTTATTAGGTATTAAATAATTCAACTTGTCACCAACTACGTATTAATTCGGCAATTCTACGATGTGTCAATAATGGCGACTGTGGCTAAATACCGCTTAGTAATTGGTATGTGAGCACGTGCTGTGGATTGGCTAATTTGCCATTTCTCGTAAGGACATTTTTTTGACAGATGGGTACAAAATAAAATCAATTCCTATGTAGAGTAGCCAACCTTCTTTTTAGTTTATACTACAACTTTTTTATGTATTTTATTTCAACTTGACATTAATATCAAAGAAATGTTTCATAATGTAGTAATTTATTATTTACTATACATAGAACAATTTATTTTAATAGTTAATTTAAAAAGTAAATTTATAATATTTCTGCTTGGTGGTTAAAATAATGTGACCATGAAGTGAATAATAATATATTTATGTACAAAATATACACAAATTAAAAGCAAACTTTTTCATTAAAATTACCAATAATAAAATTAAAACCAAACAAAATTATGGTAGCTATACTATTACTATAGTAGTTATCACGTTAGTTTGTATTAGCTGCCATTGTCATAATATGTCATTTCTACTAACATTATGTTTACACAACTTGAGCATTAATCAGGAGAAGAGTTTTTTTAATATTTAAACAATATTATTTATTAATTAACAATAAATTTATATAAACCAAATGCACGCTTTGATTTAGGTAAATAATAATAGAACAAGATGCATTATTTTTTAATACATCTCAGGAGCTTTATGTGACTGTATTATCTTCGTGTCCTGGAGATTTAAAATGTTGTTGATGACTTGAAGTCATCTTAAAACATACCTATCTATGGCAGAATAAAGAGGGACAAAGGATAAATTACAACAAAAAAATGTTCTTTTAAAGGTATCCTAGAATAATAATTCAGTTTTGGCTATTGTTTGTGTAATAGATAATTGTTAAAAAAAATATTAACTAACTTTTCATGAAAAATAAACACTTGACAGAATCTAATAATATATAATACCAAAATATCTCATACATCCAAAATAATGACAAAGCACTTTCTGGAAGCACTGAAAACGCACAAAATTATTCCTTATAGTAATTTACGTTACAAGACCGGAAGGTAGTGTTTTTCAGGTCGAGACAAGCATTTCCAGGGCGAGCCGTAGGCGAGAGCCCTGCACAACACTAATTTTCGGTTGCGTGACGTACAATATTTTTTTTAAGACCGACACTTCGATCGACCTACTTACATTAAATTATTTTATTTTATATTATTCTTAAATGCGTCGTATGACTTCTCGTAACGGGCTTTTGATTTGAAAAATCTTTTCCGGTTTCTAACGTCACCTTTTCGGTCTTGCGATCGGAAAAAGGTTATTTTCTAGACGAAAAATTGTCCAGCAAGTGTATATTTTCTGGTCGGTTTAAAAAAAAAGAATAAACTTTCATTTAAACTTCATAAATCAAACCTGCAAGTTTCCGAGGTTACCGAATCATGTGTGACAGAATAATACACAGATGGGTGGGAGAGAGATATACCGGTGCAAGGGCGTAAGAAAAATATACCAATCTACACGGAATTCTATCTGAGATGCAGCAAATATTTCACCGGTTTTCGGATAAAAGAGTTAGACGAGTCTTCGTCGTCTGCCCGTAAATAAATGGCCATTTATATAATCCATCTCTTATCAATACAACGAGATTGTCGGTGTCAACGTGGGGGGGGGGGGGGGGGGCAAAAATATTTTACATACGACAATGGCGGATACTTCAAACTAGCATCATAACTACTACCTACTCGTAGATGGCGCAATCTATAAAAACCAAAACCTTATTAGAACAGAAAGATCTATTACAGTTTATAACAAATCTAAAATTTGATCAAGTAAAGTCAATGGATTGCTTACAGCTTACAGAAAATATCTTACAATTAGGTGTATTATACGTAAATAAGTAGGTTGTCAATAGGTTATTTCATTTAGGTAGGTACCTATAGAAAATCCTAACGCCTTTGTACAGGATGGTTCTTAACAGAAAATGTGAACAATTTTATAATTACTTTCTGAAAAATTTATCGTTTCAATCCATGCGAGAGACAAATATTCCTAAAAGCCAATATATCCACAACCCATCTGAGCACTGTCAAATGTCAAACCACTACTTTACTACCACTACCACAACATCACTACCCTCTCCCCTTTCCTGTTATAATTGTACACTGACCAAATCACACTGATCGAGCGACACCACGTCATCTTCGTCCGGGGTGACGTCCGGTTTCCTCGCCCTGGTCGAGCTGTCAAAGTAACAGGACTTGTCAAATTTGATGTGACGTCCCCTGTCACTTTGACAGTCCGAATGCTATACGGAAATTTCTTGAATTTGAACGCGCTTTTTGACGGTTCCCGTGGACGTTGCGGGGTTGCTGGTGGTGCGAGCTGGCGGGGGCGGTTTCTGCTTTTTGAGGGTGGTGGTGGCCGATGCTGGACCGGGCGGGTGGTAATCGTGAGATGTCTGGCTTCTTGGGACCTGGGAAATTATTATTTAGTTAAATGTAATGTTTGAAAGTAAGAAATAGTATACTGTACCGTGCGAGCAAAAATTATTTGCATCAAAGAGGGCCTTACATCTAAGGACGTAATGCTTAGCCGTAGAGCTTAATACCTGTTGGGTGTCAGTAACTACCTGAATTAACAATCAATCAGTTATTCCGTCATCTTTAACAGTCGTTACAGGTAATTTGATTCATCGCTAATTTTTCCAATTTCTTGAACAATTCACACAATGGGCTTTACGGAACAGCACAAAACATTTATGGTTGAAGCGTATTTTCAAAACGGGGTTGGAGTAAATGGTGAGTGGTAATACAATCCGGGGTTGTGCAAGGACGATTTTCACGAACATTTTCTTAACGTTGCTTTTATTGCTGGGGATTTTTATCATTGCCTGAAAAGAACCGTGGCTGTGTTTAGGGAAACAGGTTCTATACAACACAAAAAAGGAGCAGGAAGATCATCTGTAAGAACAGAAGAACTTGTTGCAAACGTTCGTAAAATAATGCAAAATACGCCAGCAAATTGTATAAGACGCCCGTCCCAAGAAGTGGGAAGAGCTTATAGAACATGCAGGACTATTCTTAAGAAGCAGCTAAATTTATTTCCTTATAAAGTGCAAGTATTCCAAGAAACACAAGCCGCAGATTTTGAAAAACGCAGGAATTACTCTCAATGGTTTACCCAAAATTTATTGGAAAGAAATGATTTATTAGACCTGACATTTTTCGGATGAAGCCTGGTTCCACCTCTCCGGTTATGTGAATTCTCGGAATACACGCATCTGGAGTAGTGAAAATCCCCATTTTTTTGTAGAGTCCACATTGCACCCTCAAAAAATTGGTATCTGGTTAGCTGTTTGCCGAAGAAGAATTGTTGGTCCTATTTTTTTCCATGACACAGTTATAGCACAGCGAAATAAAGACAATATTTTAAATCCATTTGTGGAGCAATTACTTGACGACGAACTACGTTTTGGATATTTTCAACAGGACGGTGCAACCGCCCATACAGCCGCCGAAACAATTAACTACTTACGCAATTTTTTCGACGACAGATTGATCAGTTTTCGATCAGACATTGAATTCCTACCTAGATCTACTTGTTTAACGGTCATGGATTACTTCGTTTTTCCTCATTTAAAGAACACTATTTTTAAAACACCAGTTGCAAATTTAGAACAATTACAAGAAAGGATTATCTAAGAATGTGGTAACATTTCTCCACAGATGCTGGTCAACACTTTCGAAAATATGAAGAGATGTGTGAATTTACTTATGCTTGGAGCATGGCGGTGGCCAATTTCAGCAATGTATGTAAATATTTTTCTTTTTCTTTCTGTATATTCATACTTTTGTTAATTTTGTAAACAACAAAAATAAATTTGTATTTGTCTACTTACTTTATTACTCATTAGTTTGGCATATCATGTCATAATATGAATTTGACAAAATTTTAATCTATATTTGGTTAGATATATCGTCCTCATATCATTGTGATCTAAACCAAGTCCTACGTTTTTTAATCCAAGCCCTCTTTGATGCAAATAATTTTAGCTCGCACGGTAGCAATGAAATAAATTCCTTTGTATTTGAATAAGGGCTTGGCCTAAAGAAACAACTAACCGTATTATAGCATGGTAAAACTTCAGATAACCCCTCCCTTCTAGAAAGCAGAGGCGATTGCCTGGCACTACTTCCCGGAGTGCTTGGTCTTTGGGACATGGGAATCGTTTCCTCCGTTGACGGTGTGGAGTTACTCCGCGAATGTCTCGTATTGTTGGACCCGTGATTGTTTCTATTTTCTCGCCGCCTATCCCGATCTCTCTGCAAAATAAAACAAACTTTAAACATTGGTCAAGGACGGATCCGATTCGCGCAGTAAGTGCTACGTACTATCGTACTTCGCGCTTCCAAAAGGTTTTAAATGTGTATTAGGGGGCATAGAAAAAACACTTTCGTAAACGTACGTAATCTAGCATTTTATCCATTTCAACAATAATTTTATACACAAACGAATTTTTAATCTATACTATTATGAAACACCACGTCCAACAATGAATCGTAGAGTGACTCCTGTAATTTCGAGAATATCGTCTCCTTATAACGTAGGTACCCTCTAAGAAGGGTCAAAAATCCACCCCTAAAGGGTAAAAACGGGGGTTGAAATTTTGATAGGAAACTCTGTATCGCAGAAACTAAAACTGGTAGAGGTCTAAAATTTCGAACATAAGTTCCTTTAATATCAATAATAATATATTATGTGTTTCAGCATTTTCTAAAATTTCACTTAGGGTTTGAAAAAAATTGGTGTAGCCTATTTTGAGGGGGTACCTATAACTCTCTATAATTTTAAGCTGTATTGTTGGAAATTGGTACTAAGTTTACTTTGTTAAAATAAATAAGTAGGTACATGCATGTTTAGATCTTTTGGGAAATTATTTGGCCCTTAAAGGACAGAAACGGACGGGGTAAGTTTTCAACGCTAGCTACAGTTAGAGAAAAATATATAGGCAACATTTTTTTGACAAATTCTGGAGCAAATACACATGTGTTTAGGCATTTACGAAAATATTGCCGCGAAGAGGTGGAAAAAGAGGTATGTATAACAGTTATATTGGAATAAGTAATATTGGTCCGAATTTCTTGAAAATCAGCATAAAACATACAATTAATAAAATTTGTGGTTTTAATTTTTTTTGAAAATCTATCCCTAAAGGAGTCAAAAGAGGGTATAAAAATTTCTATTGAAAACATATTATTTGTCGGATTTTTTTGAAAATTTGCACAAATACTATTTCAATATAAACAAGGAAACATGTATTTCTTATTTTTTTGAAAGTTATTATTATTAGGTATTATTACTAAGTTTATATTAGTATACTTTTGATCCGAATTTCTTAAAATTCAACATAAATACTCTAAATTCAAGTAAGTAATGCAGCATGTATTACTTTCTTTTTTAACGTCTGCTCCGAAAGGGATGAAAATGGGTTAAAAAGTTTATATTGGATAAAATATTTTACGATTGCTTTTCCGGACGTATTTTAACATTTAAAAACATTCTAAGGTACACGCAAAGTTCATGAAATGGTAAATGGTTCTGTGACCATTATTAACGATCTGTAATGAAATAGATATATATATTTCTTAATAATGATGATAAATCTATATTTTTGGTATTATTTTCACGAACTAAGATAGGAGATAAATGACATTTTCATTGAAAGATAAAGAAACAATATAAGAAAGTACTAAAGGAATTTTTTTTTTAATAATATGGGTACTACCTACAGTGTCACCAGTAAAGTTCGCATCTTATGGAATTTTTTTATTAATAGCTTTATTCAAAATTTCACTTTGGCATCAAGTTCTGCTTCGATCGAGATGAAAATTAAGCAAAAAAATAGTAGTCATGTGATTCGCATTATCTGTCAAATGTTAATTTTTTCCAAAAAATAATTCAAAATTGGTGTTATTTCTGAAAATATCGAAAAAGGTTATTGGAAAAAGTTTTTTTAAATGCAGTTTCTAGCCCACATGCAAAATTTCAGCTGCATAAGATAATTTTGATTTTTTACCCATATTTTGTAAATTGCACCACTTTTGCAAAATAAGACTCAACGCAACCCACATAAATCTTCTTAGTTTTGACAATGCTTTATTTCAGATACATTTTCCTTTAAAGTAGCGCCATATTAAATGCGTGCTTTTCTACAAAATCAAAATTGGGCTATTAAAATTTGATCGCATGTGATGCAAAGTTTATTTGTTTTTGACCCTGTATAAGGTAACTTCATAAAATAAGTATTTTGAAAACGTAGTTTGTGTCTACACCTTAATATTAAGACAAAAAAGAACACAGTGTCATCAGTAAAGTGTTAATTAAAAGTGGAAAATAAATTTTAGTTTAACTTAACGTAAAGTTTATCTATTTTCAACGATTTAATTTAAAACCCCTTTATTTTATTTTTTTTTACTTTCAGACACATATTACGTTTTCAAAAATACTACTACTCCTACAGGGTCAGAAACAAATAAACTTTGCATCACGTGCGAGTAAATTTTAATAGCCCAATTTTGATTTTGTAGAAAAACACACATTTAATATGGCGCAACTTTAAAGAAAATGTATCTGAAATAAAGCATTGTCAAAACAAAGAAGTTTTATATAGGTTGCGTTGAGTCTTATTTTGCAAAAGTGGTGCAATTTACAAAATATATGTAAAAAATCAAAATTATCTTATGCAGCTGAAATTTTGCATGTGAGCTAGAAACTGCATTTAAAAAAACTTTTTCCAATAACTTTTTTCGATATTTTCAGAAATAACCCAAATTTTGAATTATTTTTTGGAAAAAATTAAAATTTGACAGATAATGCGAATCACGTGACTACTATTTTTTGGTTAATTTTCATCTCGATTGAAGTAGAACTTGATGCCAAAGTCAAATTTTGAATAAAGCTATTAATAAAAAAAAATCCCATATGATGCGGACTTTACCGGTGACACTGTATAAAAAGTTCTATTGGCGCTAGTAATTACATAAAAATATTTACTTGATAGTATATTCCTGCAAAAATCAGCATATTTAATACAAGTAGGAGACACCCCACTCCTACTGTAACTCCTAGTGCGGCCGTATAGCTGTAGTAATGTCTTGTAGCGAGTCGTTCCAAAAGTTCCTCACTTTCCTCTTCCTCATCTGCAAAAATTAAATAATTAATAACAGTCTTACCTTGAAATAATGACAAATAAAAATTGATAATTCTTGAGATGTCAAAAAGGTATGTTCAATTTTCTTGTGTAACGCCAAATAGGAACTCTGTTCCATTTTACGTCATATGAAAATATAGCTCATAAAGTAGGCTGAATTTCTTTTTAAAACAGGGATTTAGTGTCGGAGATAGGAAACAAAATTGTTTAATATAGCAGCCAGGCGAGATGCATCCTTCACCAAGTTCACTCAGTGTTATGGTCTGATACAGATATATTGCGGTAAATCAACGAAATTGTTTTACCAGAGTTTCTTTATAGGTATTTATATATTATTTCGTCCTTTTTACTATTCTTGAAAGAAGAAATATTATTATGGGAAAAAACTATATTTCGAAAGGCTTTAAAAATACAATTCATTGCTATTTAATTTTTTTTTAATTTGGTACAACTACCAACGTTACTGTTATGTAATCATTTGTGTGTAGTAATTGCTTCCTTTGTACAGCGGGCAGAAACTGTCAGCAAACTGACGATATATGCGCATGCGTTTTAAACGAATTCGGACACGATAAGTCCCAAACCGCTGCCAGAGAATCCGGCGTTCGCAGAAGCCAAATTGTTGGTTGTAAATCGGTTTCTTACTGTCAGAATAATTCACTGATTAGGAGCGAATTTTTAGGTGGATACTTGCGCAGTTTGCATTTTGAAAACTGTCATGTCATGTCGAAAAGAAAAGAAACACAAAATACTGCTGGAAACTTGGACAATAGACAAAACTCTTATAAAGGTCTAGTAAAATAAGTGTGTATGCTATGGTTAAAGAAAATGCAGGCCTATAACAATATTTGAATTCAGCTTATGTGGATTCTGATTTTGGGAATGAGAATAACAAACTAGCCGTCGACTCCGCATTTAAGTGAAAAACTAGAAATTCTCAATTATTAAATATGTCACTTGAGAAATAAAGTTAAACCTATCTTCTCCATTTTGCGTTATGCAGATTGTATTGTTTTGCATACAACAAATGCATTTTTCTAATCGTTGTTGCAAATAATTTATTATTTATTTATCTGGCACTTGGCACACACCTTACAGAAAAAAAAAGGATTTCTTATCCGTTTGGGGTTTGGGAACATTTTCGACAGCATGGAATTTCCAACCAATTGCGCAGAAAAAAATTGAAATCAGTTGACAATTTGCTTGTACGAACAAAGCTAAATTAATAAAATATTTCGTAATTATACGATAATATTTTAAATTTTTTAAAAGATTTGTTTGTTTATGCATAGTAGTTTTTGTGGTAGTTATTTTTACGATAGAAAATATAGTTTAGTGAATATTACGGATTTTTTGTGCTCTTTTACATAGAATATTTAAGAAAACAATATTTCTTTGAAAAAAATTCACTTATTTTATTAAATAGAGGTATTTTTTTATTTTTTTATTTAAATGCATCTCTAGCAAGTTTAATTTGATATGACATTATCAGTTATACCCCGCTGTTATTATGATTATTATATGATTGCTATTGTGCTGAGACCACTAATTAACACATCCCCCTTTCTATTTCCCTTTTCAGTCAACTTTGTATATACCTCTGTTTTTTAATAAGATAAAAGGTTTCCTTTTCCTAACATTTGTTATTCCATTTCTTATATAAATAAAAATATTTTTTCAGTTATTTATTATTACACATAATATGTATATATACAGGGTTGGGCAAATGTTCCGGAACGGCTTAATTACAGGCGAACGAAAAGTGATATCGGATCCGGGTTTTGGGCAATCTATAGGACTAAAATTTTACTATTTGACTATTATACCATATGTCAGTAATGTCACCAACTGTCAAGTGTTGACGTTATTTTTTTTTTAATGGAACACCCTGTATATTTTTACATTTTTAAATTCCACATAAAATTATAATTATTTTTTATTAAATGCACTATTAGTCTATACTTCATAGTTTCCGAGATATTGACTCTCGAAAAGTGACATTTTTGAACTTTGACAGCTTATAACTTTCTAACAGTACGTCTTAGAGCAAAACGGCTTACATGTCCCTATCTTCAATTTTTATTATCTTCCCAAAAAAATCAACTTCCGGTTAAACCGGATGCAACTCGAAAGCAGGAAATATAGCTTGGCGCAGCTTAAAAGTTTTCATTTAACAAGCCCTCATCAGGACCGATACCCCAAGAATGACATTTTTTGTTGTTTAACTAGTCGGTCAAGACTACCCTTCTCACTTCAAAGTTTTATTTTCTTAATTCAATTAATTTATCAGAAATCAAGCAGTTTTACTCATATTATGTTTTCGTACCTTTTTGGCCGTATAATCACATAATTTTACATTAAACTAATCAAAGCTTATCTCAGTGTTTATTTTTATTGCGTATTTCCGTATTATATTATTTGTAGACAGAGCTTAATGCTCTAGACATTAAAAATCTAAGTGGCGCCCTATAAACATAAGCATCGCTTATCTGCGACCATCTGTTCAACCGACGAAAAGCTGCCGTAAACACGTGAGTACTTTTTTTTTGGGGGAGACAGCTTTTTGAAAAAAACTAAAAATAAACAATATATTGGTAAGAAAATGAAATGGCCACTACTGGTCTGATTTTTACTTTAAAATGCCTTTTTTCCAAACGAACTTTTTAGAAAAAAACATTAAAAAAGGAAGATAATTCAATAAATTAACAAATTCAATTAAAAAAAACATACATTTAATTTAGCAAATATCTCTTTAATTATTTTTTTTTAATTGCCAATTTTTTAATTCTTCTGATATTTTTTGGCAGATTGTTATACGAGTATTTCATTATTCCGTCATATGAAATAGACATGATTTTTTCCGAAATTACTTTCCATTGGTATAGTTTAATTATTTATAAATTTTCTGGTATTATAATCGTGTCAATATCTTATTCGCATGCAACGTTATGGTTGATTTTATTCTTTTAAAATAATACAGCGAATTGGAATTTTTAAAAAAATTTATAAATAGTTTGATCGCGTCCACTTAGATCTATATAGATTAACAGTTGATTATAAATATGGTAATCTGTGTATGCATTTAAGAACTTTATTCGTAAATTTTTGTAATGGTTTCAGGATTGATAAACAAGCAGATTTGTATGCAGACGTTAAATATTTTAATTTTGAACATATTAATAAAAAAGATATATTTTTTAGGTATTTACAAGGAATGTAATATCTAGCTCTGTACAAAACAAATACAAAAGGGGAAGATATCGAGTTTATAATATTTATACTGGTAGCTTTTCCAATTTAAATTTTCGTCTTAAAGTAATCCTAAATATTTTGTCGTTTTTTAATATTCACATTAATAAATTTTATGGGGTGAATAAAGAGGATTTATTTTATTTTTAGTTATGAACATAAAAAAATACTTTGTAAAATTTAACGTAAGATTGTTTGATTGAAGCCAAGAAAATGGAATGTCCCATAAATATAAACTTTTTTTACTTTTAAAATGCCTTTATTCCAAATACATTTTTACAGTTCATTACATGGAAAATGATAATATAATATGGGAAATATTGACCGTTAAAAAAAATAACAAAAAAATGGAAGTTAATCCAATTTATTTGATTAATAAAATCAATTTAAAAAAAATAGTATAAATAATTTAGTTTAAAAAATGTCTCTTTAATTTTTTTTAAAAGTTGCCAATTTTTTAATTTTTCTGATATTTTTTGGAAGATTGTTATATTTTATTATTCCGTCATATCAAAGCGATTTTTTTCCGAATATAGTTTTAACTGGTGTTTGATTATTTATATAATGTGTGGTGTTATGATCATGGACTGTCTTATTCTCCTGAAATGTTAGGTTGGTTTTTATTTCTTTTAAAATAATAGAGTGAATTAGAATACATATTTTTAATTTGAAAATGTTTTGAACGTGTAAATACACTTTTAGTCTATATAGATTAACAGTTCGTTCTAAATGAGGTAATTTCTGTATGCATTTAATAACTTTATTTTGCAATTTTTGTATTGGTTTTAATTTTGATAAGAAAGCAAATCTGCATACACAAGTACTGTAATTTTGAATATATAAATGGAAAATATATATTTCAAAGGAATGTAATATATCTAGCTTTGTACAAAACAGATACCAAAGGAGATATCGAGTTTATAATAATAATATACTGGATATGCCCTTTTCAATTTAAAATTTCGTCTAAAACTAATCCTAAAAATTATGTCGTTTTTGAATACTGAATATTTTCAATATTAAATGTTAAGGTGTTAATGATAAAATTTATTTAATCTTTAGTCATCAACATGAAAGGAGATTCTGTTTAAAACTTAACTTTGGTTTAGATAGAAGCAAAGAAAGAAGTATTTTTAAATCATTATTAATATTATTGTATATCATTATTATTATATTGTTGTATCATCCGCAAATATTTATTTTGCCTTTTAAGTTTAATTTGGAAACGGAATCAATATAAATTAAGAATAATAATAAGCACCATTGTTCTAATTTTGTTTTAATTTACAAAGTTTACATTTTTCCCTTTTTCCATAAGTAGAGTCTCGTTTTGTTTACCAAAGAGATATATTATGATTGCACTGTGGAACGTCGTCGCTTTCTCTGGAGCTAAAGACGGGAATGTGCTGGATGCATGTTCATGTCACCGACGAATACATGTTTCCTTAAGACGGAAGATTTTTAATATGAGATAGTGTATCACACACACTTTTTGTAATTACAAAGGACGGTTTTCATGTTGTTTTGATCGTTTCAAAAAAATCATAAAATAATCAAGCTATATTTAAACCGTTTTTACATTTATATTCAAATAAAATTTATCCAGTATTTTTTAAACAATAGTAAATTATTAGTTTTAATAATAATAATAATAATAATAACCAATTTGTATTATTTTATTAATATATTATAAAACACATTTTAAATTTTATATTATTTTATTATTCTCATTGCTCTATTTTGTAAAACCTGTAGTCTGTTTATCTTGGGAACACATACAGTGTGACTAGTAAAGTCCGCATCATATGAAATTTTTTTTTATTAATAACTTTATTCGAAATTTTACTTTGGCATCAAGTTCTGCTTCGATCGAAATGAAAATTAAGCAAAAAAATAGTAGGTAGTCACGTGATTCGCATTATCTGTCAAATTTAAATTTTTTCCAAAAAATAATTCGAAAGTAGGGTTATTTCTAACAGTATCGAAAAAAGTTATTAGAAAAAGTTTTTTTAAATGCAGTTTCTAGCCAACGTGCTAAATTTTAGCTGCATAAGATAATTTTGATTTTTTACCCTACATAAAACTTCTTAGTTTTGACAATGCTTTATTTCAGATACATTTTCTTTAAAGAAGAACTATATTAAATGTGTGTTTTTCTACAAAATCAAAAGTGGGCTATTAAAATTTGGTCGATCGGCGTTGTGGTCTGGTGGTCAGTGCAGCGGGTTCGTTCCCCGGTGCCGGAAAAAAAAAACGTCGATGTTAAATTTGGAATTTGGTTTAAGAGCTGCGCCGTCTTTCGGAAGAGACGTTAAACTGTGGGCCCCGTGTCATGGATGTTGGCACGTTAAAGAACCCTACCCTCGACAAAGAGGGATTCGGCAAAATTACCAGATAGTGTGTGACAAATTCCCTGGCGTCGGTGATTGGCCTCGTTGCGGAAAAAGGCCGACGTAAAATAAAAAAAAAAAAAAAAAAAAAAAAATTTGGTCGCATGTAATGCAAACTTTATTTGATTTTGACCCTGTATAAGGTAACTTCATAAAATAAGTATTTTTGAAAACGTAGTTTGTGTCTTAAAGTAATACACCTTAATATTAAGACAAAAAAGAACACAGTGTCATCAGTATTATAGTGTTCATTAAGTGGAAAATAAATTTTAGTGGTTGGTAAAAAATCAAAATTATCTTATCTAGCTAAAATTTTGCATGTGGGCTAGAAACGGATTTAAAAAAAACTTTTTCCAATAACTTTTTTCGATATTTTCAGAAATAACCCCACTTTTGAATTCTTTTTTGGAAAAAATTAAAATTTGGCAGATAATGCGAATCACATGACTACTATTTTTTTGCTTCATTTTAATCACGATCAAAGCAGATCTTGATGCCAAAGTGAAATTTCGAATAAAGCTATTAATAAAAAAAAAATCCCATATGATGCGGACTTTACTGGTCACACTGTATATAAAATGAATGCAATAAAATGAAACATACAAAAATGAGGTAAAATAATCAAATTACGTCAGCACAGGGGCGTCGCTAGGATTTTAAGATTATTGATTTTCTTTAAATGTTAGTTATTAAAATAATAAATTTAAAAAATCAACGCGAAATAGGTTATAGGTTGGCAATAGATTGAATGACGTTAAGAATTCAACCTTAATTCATAAATGTTTTAAATATTTTTGATGGTCTAAATACTCTAAATTCTGAGATAAATATATTATTAAATTGGCTAAAAGTAAATAAATTAAAATTAAACATTTCAAAAACTAAATGTAGGTATTGTTATGGTATGGGATGGGTTATAATTTAAATTGTCAAAATATAAATGTTGTAATTGATGGTGAAAAATTGGAATTAATAAACAGTTTTAAATATTTAGGGATAGTCATTGATTCAAAATTAAAATTATTTAATTATTTTGAAAGTATTATATCGAAGATTGCCGGAAATGTAGGTTATTTTAAAAAAACAGTTCTAATTTAAGTTTGTTTTCTAAAAAAACTGTAATTAATACTATTATATTACCACATTTTCTTTAATGTTCTTCCATTTTATATTGTGCTAGTGAGAAAATATTTGATAAATTACAAATTTTACAAAGTAAGGCAATGCCGATTATTTTAAATTGTAAAATTAAAAATATACAAAAAAATATTTTATGTTGAAAAATTTAGATTGGTTGAATGTCAGAAATTTAATTTTTTATTTAGTATGTATCTTTATACATAAAATTGAAAATAATTTATTGCCTGATTGTTTAAAACATTTTTGTTCTTTTATTTATGACTATCATAATTATAAAACAAGAGCTAATCAAAATTTTTATGTGGATAGAGTGTCTAAAACATTAGCTTATAAATCTATTTTTTATAAAGGTTTGATAGAATATAATATTTTGTAAAATTCTATTAAATCTCAAGAATCATTAAAACTGTTTAAAAAACTATTTCTCCCGTTTGCTTACGCTCATCCTAATATATATGAATATATTACTATTTTTTGCAGTGAATAAATTTCGTTTCTAATTTGTAAGCTCCTTGCTTCCTTTCAATAAAATAATACGTAGTATGGGTATGGATATACGTAAAAAATACTAAAAAAAAAACAGCAAACTAAACAATATTACTCATAACCGTAATAATTGTAGATAGATAGAGCTGGAGCTAAATATCGATAGCTTGTTAATTATGAAAGATCTATAATTCGATTTGTTTAAATAATGCTCACCGTATTATACTTATACTTGCATAAAGCACATTTACTTCTCCCGTATTCTTAAACATTGTATGGATATACTATCCTAGATTAGATAATTGTAAAAATCGAACCTTGCAATCGGTATTCTATTTCTGTTCTAGCTACACCCTTTATTTTCTGTAGTTCATATTAGTTGACATATTTAGTGGGTTGCTTGACCTATTTTCCTTTTTTTTATAATTTATTCACAAAAACTCCTAATGGTTCCCAGAATTAACGAAAAGAATAATTTTAGCAATAATGCCCTCGTGTACCACCCAGGGTCCCGTTTGGGTTTGTTCGGGTTCGGGTTTTTTAAATAATTTTGCTGTCAAATTATAATTATTTGGATATAGAAAATTTATATAAATTAAAAGTAGGTATATTAATTCACTCAATCAATGAAAAGATTAAAAATTCTGAAATAAAATGTATTGATAGCACAGCATTTCATGATCACAATACAAGAAAAAATAAAAATTTAAAAACTGTAAAAATAAAAACTAATTTTGGAAAAAAGTCAATTCTTCATGATGGTATAAAAATTTATAATAATATTCCAAAAAAAATTTAAAATACAATCAATATAAAAAAGTTCAAATATTTATTTAAAAAACATTTATTAAAAATATAACATGTTATTGTTTTTCTTTTTTTGTTGTTGTTATATATGATACTATAATTATTGTATAATTTTGACTCTTAATCTTAATTTTTTTTTTAATTAGAAATTTCCCTGTAATAAACTTTTGTAAAGTTGGTTGGGAAATTAAATAAATAAATAATAATAATAATAAATTCGTCAGCCATTAACTGTTTTTTTCTTTCAACACATATATTGAAAATAGGATATTACATAACAAGTGTTGAAAGTGGTACTCTTCAAACGAGGAGGTATTTAACACGAGGCGTTAGCCGGAGCGCGGAAATTCTCCGAGTGTGAGAAAATCACTTTCACACGAGTACCTAATGTACAGAATTTTTTTTACGACCATACAAAATAATCAAAAAGAGTTTGATTTGTTTTTAATAGTTTGTAGGTATCATCATTGTGTTAATACAATTTTTTCAACACTACAGTTGTAACATTTATTTCAACTCTGGAGTTAAAAAAAAAACAACAATGCCCACTTACATATTTTAACTTACCTATCTAGATTTAAATAAAAATAATAACTTGCTTACGCACATCATACCTACTATCTATGTACCGGGTGGTCAACTAAGAATGGCGGCCGGCTATATCTCAGAAACTACTAAACATAGCAACTTGGGAAAAAAAAATTATGATTAAAGCGATCATGAGAAAATTCTGGAAATTACTTTCAAGTTCCTCATTTCGCCGCAAGGGGGCACAATTAAAAATTATTTTTTTAAATTTTAAATTTCTCCGAAAATCCCCATATTAAGGTATAACTCTGATTACATCATTGGAAATTCTGCATCATTTTGGTTTAGGGCTCGTTGTCATACCGACCTTGATAAGAGTGGGGGAAGCTATTGAATGTTTAAACATTAAAATCGCTGTAACTTCTAAACGCCCTATCCGATTTTACTAAATTTAAGCTTGTTCGGGAGGGAAAGGTAAGTACCTTCAGTTGTCGTATCTAATGATACACGATAGTTTCTAATAAAATTGCTAGAGGGCGCAATTTGTAATAATAACAGTTTTTTTGATTTTATCCCGAAAATTCAAATCATACGGTATACTTATGACATCATAATCGAAAAGTAGATGAAATTTACAAGAAAAGACGTGAAAACTGCAGTTTGATATCTTTGTTCGTTTCAGAGTTATTGCCAAAACAATAATTTTTAATACAAATTGCGCCCTCTAGCAATTTTATTAGAAACGATTGTGTACCATTGGATATGACAATTAAAGGTACTTACCTTTATCTTCCAAACAAGCTTAAATTTAGTGAAATCAGATGGGGCGTTTAGAAGTTACAGCGATTTTAATGCTTACACGTTCACTTGATAAGAGTGGGAGAAGCCTATTGAATGTGTAAACATTAAAATCGCTGTAACTTCTAAACGCCCTATCCGATTTTACTAAATTTAAGCTTGTTCGGGAGGGAAAGGTAAGTACCTTCAGTTGTCGTATCTAATGATACACGATAGTTTCTAATAAAATTGCTAGAGGGCGCAATTTGTAATAATAACAGTTTTTTTAATTTTATCCCGAAAATTCAAATCATACGGTATACTTATGACATCATAATCGAAAAGTAGATGAAATTTACAAGAAAAGACGTGAAAACTGCAGTTTGATATCTTTGTTCGTTTCAGAGTTATTGCCAAAACAATAATTTTTAATACAAATTGCGCCCTCTAGCAATTTTATTAGAAACGATTGTGTACCATTGGATATGACAATTAAAGGTACTTACCTTTATCTTCCAAACAAGCTTAAATTTAGTGAAATCAGATGGGGCGTTTAGAAGTTACAGCGATTTTAATGCTTACACGTTCACTTGATAAGAGTGGGAGAAGCCTATTGAATGTGTAAACATTAAAATCGCTGTAACTTCTAAACGACTTATCCGATTTTCCTAAATTTAAGCTTGTTTGGAAGAAAAATATAAGTACCTTTAATTGTCATAGCCAATGGTACACAGTGTTCTAATAAAATTGCTAGAGGGCGCAATTTTTATTAAAAATTATTGTTTTGGCAATAACTCTGAAACGAACAAAGATATCAAACTGCGGTTTTCACATATTTTCTTGTAAATTTCATCTTCTTTCCGATTATGATGTCATAAGTATACTGTATGATTTGAATTTTCGGGATAAAATCAAATAAACTGTTATTATTACAAATTGCGCCCTCTAGCAATTTTATTAGAAACTATTGTGTATCATTGGATACGACGATTGAAGATACTTACCTTTCCCTTCCAAACTAGCTTAAATTTAGTAAAATCGGATAAGTCGTTTAGAAGTTACAGCGATTTTAATGTTTACACTTTCAATAGCTTCCCCCACTCTTATCAAGATCGGTACTTCAACGAGCCTTAAACCAAAATGATGCAGAATTGTCTAAGCTTTCCAATGATGCATCAGAGTTATACCTTAATATGGGAATTTTCAGAGAAATTTAAAATTTTTAAAAATAATTTTCAATTGTGCCCCCTTGCGGCGAAATGAGGAACTTGAAAGTAATTTCCAGAATTTTCTCATGTCCGCTTTAATAATAATTTTTTTTTTTCCCCAGGTTTCTATGTTTAGTAGTTTCTGAGATATAGCCGGCGGCCATTCTTAGTTGACCACCCGGTACACCGAATAAATTTCGTTTCTGAGTTTTTAGCTGCTTGCATTCTTTCAGTAAAACAATAATATACTCAAATATACATACAAAAACAACAAAACACAAAACTAAAACTTAACCTCAACATTATAGAAAGATAGAGATGGAGTTAAATATCGATATCTTGTTAACTGGGGCTATTTATAGGAAATTGCCTATTCAAGGCTCTAAACCGTTAATTATAAAAGTTCTATTTATATTCGATTCGTTTTGAATATTGCTAAAATAAATTTACTGACATAATGCACGTTCACTTGTCCCATTTCCTTAAACATTATGTGGATATTTTTATCCGAGATAATTGTAAAATTTTAAATCGGTATTTCCTAGGGTATTCTATTTCTGCTCTATAGCTGCCCCTTTTTTTTCTGTGGTTCAACTCAGTTGACATGTTTGGTGGTTACCTAATATATTTTCCCTGTTTGATATATTATTATTTTTATCATAAATACTATTAGGTTCCCAAAAATAACGAAAAAAAAGGAGCTTTTTTATTTGCAGTAATGCCCTAGTGTACTTTACCCCACCCAGCACCCCAATTCGCTCCACGGGTCCCGTAAGTTTGTTATTTTTTTAAATAGTTTTGCTGTCAAATTGATCGGCCATCAGCTGTTTGCAACACACGTATTGAAATAAAATATTTCAATACGCGTGTGATATAAAGGACTTTTTAGCCAAGTTGGGCGTGCTTTATTTCTCATTTTCATAAATATGTAAATATGTCGTAGGAAAAAAATATTTCAACACGCGTGTGACATAAAGCACTTTTTCTAATTTGGTATCATAACAAGTCTATTACGATACGCATTTGCGTATCGTAATGAAGCTATTTCGATACGCGTTTTTTCTTGATTTGATGTTGGTAACATTTAAATGTTTTATTTTATTGACTTGCGCGGCCTTTGTGATTTACGAGAAAACCCATTTTTCGCAGAGGAAAAATAGCTTGATAACCTACTTTTTTATTCTGTGTGGATAACAGTCATGTATGGTGGTTGCATAAATATATAAATCAATCTTTTTAGATGCTTCAAGCTATCATTTTCTGCCAAATCCTATCCAAAATTCAATCTACTAACCTTCCAATGTCGATTTTAACTTCAACTTTATTTGAATTTTTCATCTTCCCTATACTAAATTGCAATGCCGTGACGTAAAATCACGTCTTTTGAAATTCGAAAAAAAGTAGCAAAATCTCCCGAATTTCCGAACGCTCTGTATATGTACCGAATGTACAAGGATCACACAACGCATTCCGTCCAATTTCAATCTCATATCGCTAAAATAACTTTAGAATCTCGTGGTGAAAATGGGTCAATAAATCAAAAAATGACAGATTGCAAAATAATTTTTGTTGTCCAGAGGCTACTATGATAAAAATTAGTATTACCAACATAAAATTTAGACATAAAAATTTACAAAATTTGAAGGATTTATTTTCTTTTTAAAATGTATTTTTCTTGATTATAAAAGGTGAAATAGAAAAAAATGTATAAAGCACATGTTTCAAAAGGCGTTTTAGCGCACGTGTCAATAAAAAAGTGGCCACTTCGTGGCTCGTTTTTTAAAATAGACTCGTGCGCTAAAACCGCTTCTTATGAAACGTGTACTTTAATATACTATTCTAACCAAGTTAACCGTGCTTTTTTCCTCATTTTCATAGGTGGTCGAAGGAAAAATTCAAAACCCGCCTTGTTAAATGGAATTTGACTTATATTATCAGAATTTGGCATTGCCTGAATGCATCCGCACGGGTCATTGAAACTCAGCCCTATCTTACCCGTATCAACGTCATCGGCAACGACCATCCTGTCGTCGGCTGTGGTTTGCGGGACGCATTCCGTGTTGACCCCTCCCCCACCGCCGATCATTTGGGAATCCGTCATCGATGCGGGGTGCATGATCGGAGGAAGGCGGGTGAAGGACTCTGCACGGACAGCACCTGGAAATTAATTTAAATAGTATATAATATAATAACCGATTAATTAAATTAATACAACGAGCATAATACAAGTTTATCTATACGGGAATTAAAAACTATGCCACAAACAACAATTTGGAGAAAAAATTGTTAAAAAATAACCTCACACAGAAACCTTAATTGTGATGTTTTCATCGATAATTCAAACAAAATATGGTGTGCAAACCTAAAACAACTTGGTAACAGTGGCGGCTCGTGACTAGTGAGTCAGGGGGGCGCTGGCTTTAAATTAAAAAAAATTAACATGTCTATTATTTTCGAAAGTACGTGTCTGTTTTTTCTAACTTTCTCGTTGTGAATTTTAATTTCATCAACATAAGCACTACTTAAACAAGTTAAAATATTACTTTGTCCTAACATCTCAAAACTTATCACATTATAACGATGTTTTGCACTATTTTCATGTTTTTTATTTTCTCTGAAAGATGTTTTAAGTCCTGCACCCCATTTATAGTCCAATTATCATCCCCGTCAAAAAGAAAACACACGAAACAAAAAAAAATAATTTTTGTCCTCACATCCGCATATCCAGGATTTTTTATTATATATTGTTAAAATATATTCAAAATGCTTTTCAATAAGCTTTATGTAACCTTAGAATAAGTTTATATAATGGTTATCTGATTACCAGCTGTAAAGAAAGCCAATGACTAATATGTTTTGCTTGCGGTATAGAAATATTGTTTATACTAATAAAATAACTTTGGCTTTCGGCTTTTCAGTTTAGTAGTAGAGTTGACGTTGAGCTTTCGCGCGGTAACGCCGTTTTGTATTTTACCCATTTTTCTTTTATATTAATTACATTTATTTACTTTTGCGGTTGAGTTTTAATTTTATTCCACAAATTCAACAGGTTATCGGCCCAGACACCCAAAGTTAAAATATAATCGGAAAAGTACGGTCGCGTAATTAAATATAAGTGAAGTGCTCGAAGAAAAAGTGTAAAAAGAAAATGGCAGCAGCATCCACAAGTGCCGACATTGTGAAGTTTGATGGTACAAATTTCCAGCTGTGGAAATTCAGCGTATCCATCATTTTGAAAGCAAGAAAACTCCTAGATATTGTGGTAGGAAGTGTGCCCCAACCACAGGATGTCACATCTGCAGAATGGAAGGCATGGGATGAAAAGAATTCTAAAGCGGAAGTCATTCTTCTCACCTCCATTACCCCTCACCAGCTAGAATGCCTGGTAAACTGTCAAAATGCAGCAGAAATGTGGTCAAAACTCGTGTCCATACATGAACAACGAACTGAAATATCCAAAGAGCTACTCTGGCAAAAGTTTTATGAATATAAAATGAGAGAAGGCGACTCAATTGCCATGCATATTGCAAAAATGGAAACCATGGTTCGAAATCTTCGTGACGTACAGGAGACCGTCAGTGATAGTGCGTTCTGTTCCAAGACACTTAGCAGCTTACCGCAGAAATACAGCAATTTTAAAACAGCTTGGGATTCTGTTACATCTCAAGAACAGACTTTTAGTAATTTAACAGCCCGACTTCTTAAAGAAGAATTGAGAATGTCAAACGCTGAAGATGAAAACAATCAATTGGCTCTGCAGGTAAAAGTTCAACAAGGAAAGTTGGATAACCAAGAATGGGGAGTAAAGAAGAAATCAATAGCAGAACTAAAGAAAAATACATCATGTAACTACTGCAAAAAGAAAGGACATTGGGCCAGAGAATGCAGAAAACGAATAGCCGATGAAAAGAAGAAAAAAGATAATCCTGGTAAGCCAAGTTCAGCTTATTTGTGTGATATATCATTATTTTACTCGGCTAGTTCTGACAATGACCAAGAAAAATGGATTTGTGATTCAGGTGCAAGCATGCACATGACAAATCAATTAAAGTATTTTTCAAAGTTAGATAATCTCGAAAAACCTTTGTTAGTAAAAATAGCTAATAACAAAGTAATTTATGCTACAGGTAAAGGCACCATTAATTTACAAGCAAAAGTTAACAATCAGTGGCATGATAGAGTTATGGAAAACGTCCTTTACATTCCTGAACTTAAAAGAAGCCTATTTTCGGTCGGTGTTATGACTGATAAAAAATTTACACATCACGCTAATCAACATGAATGTGAATTTCGTGATTCAGCAGGAAATATATCATGCATAGGCGTTAGAGAAAATGATCTGTGGTATATGGTTTTAAGAATGAAATCTGATCTCGAGTGTAATTTAACCAAAACAGAGTCAGTTAAATTATGGCATGAAAGATTAGGTCATATACATTTTAGAGAGCTCGTCGAAATAAACAAATTGAATGGACTGAATTTCGATAATGAAACGGATTTTTTCTGTGAAGCTTGTCAGTTTGGTAAACAAACTCGAAAGTCGCATAAACAAATTGTTGACAAAATAAAAACCGATAAACCTGGAGAAAAAGTGCACACCGATGTTTGTGGACCTATGAATGTTGCGTCACCCAACGGATCACGTTTCTTCGTAATATTCAAAGATGATTGTACTGGCTATAAAAATGTTTATTTTTTAAAACATAAATCTGAAGTGTTCGCACGTTTTAAAGAATATAAAGCATTGATTGAAAAACAAACAGGAAATCAGCTGAAAGTTTTAAAAAGCGATAACGGTACAGAGTACACAAATGAAGATTTTCAGCAGTATCTCAAAGCAGAGGGAATTGTACATGAAAAATCTGCCCCTTATACACCACAACAAAATGGTTCCTCAGAAAGAGAAATAAGAACAATAGTAGAATCAGCTCGTTCTATGTTGCTCAACAAAAATATCGCAACTGAATTGTGGTCTGAAGCTGTTAATACATCTGTGTATGTGCTGAATCGAGCCAAAATTCATCCTACAACAAAGATGACCCCACATGAAGCATTTTTAGGTAGAAAACCTGAAATAAAACACATGAAAGTGTTTGGTAGTGTAGCATATATGACCGTGCCAGCACAACTTCGAAGAAAATGGGACCCCAAAAGTAGAAAACTTTTATTTGTAGGATATGATGGATATTCCAATAATTATAGATTATGGGATTCAAACAAAAGAAAGATTTTTATCAGCTCTGATGTGAACTTCAATGAGTTTGAAGAAATAGGTAATGAACAATTACCATCTCAAAATATTCCGCTGGTTTACAATTTTGAAGAAAACAATGATGTTGAAGAAGACCAACAAGAAATAGTTGAAGAGGATGAAAATGCTGAAGTAAACGGAAGAATTTTACGTGATAGAAATAATTTAAGACGTCCAGATTATTACGGTCCTGCCGTATACTGTTCAGTGTCAGATCCAGACTCTTATCAAACAGCAGTTCAGTGTGAAGAGCATGAGTCATGGAAGACCGCCATGAAGCAAGAAATTGAAGCGCTTAATAAAAACAACACGTGGAATTTAGTGCCGAAACCAAAAGATGTGCCTGTTATTGACAATAAGTGGGTATATAAAGTTAAAGACAACGCTGAGGATGTTCGTTTTAAAGCGCGTTTAGTGGCCAAGGGTTACACTCAGCAAAAAGGCATAGACTATGATGAGACATTTTCGCCGGTAGTGCGTTTCGATTCAATCCGTGTTTTACTTGCCTTAGCGGCTGAAAAAGACATGAACTTGATTCATTTTGATGTGCAAACGGCATTTTTATATGGAGAATTGACAGAGTCGATCTATATGAAGCAACCGTGTGGTTTTGTAGACGAAAAGAAACCGGACTATGTTTGCGAATTAAAGAAAAGTATTTACGGTTTAAAACAAGCGTCTCGTTGTTGGAACAATAAATTTGTAAATTTTTTAAAATTGTACAATTTTAAACAATTGAAAAGTGATCAGTGCGTTTTTATCGGAAAATTTAATGAAAACACTGTCTATCTAGCTCTCTATGTTGACGATGGACTTGTATTGTCGTGTTCGCAGGAAGCAATTGATAATTTAATAACACACTTGAAAAATGATTTTAGTATCACTGTTAGTGACGCGAAACAGTTCGTAGGACTAGAAATCATGTGTGATCGCGAAAACGGGACAATTTCCATTAGTCAGCAAGATTACATAAAGAAAATTTTGACGAAATTTAATATGGATGAAGCAAAACCATCCAGTATTCCAGCTGAGCCAGGAGAATCGTTACAATCTTCATCAAATGAGGAAAACAATGTGGTAAGAAATGAACCATATCGTGAAGCAGTAGGTTCTCTGATATTCTTAGCAACTGTAAGTAGACCCGATATTGCATACAGTGTAAGCCAAGTTAGTCGTTTCCTAAACAACTGGAATCAACAACATTGGTTAGCAGTAAAGAAAATTATGCGTTATTTAAAACATACAATAAGCTACAAAATTGTATACAAGAGAACAAATGATATCGAGTTACGTGGTTACACAGATGCTGATTATGCCGGTTGTAAAGAAACTAGAAAATCCACCAGTGGATATATTTTTACAATGGCAAGTGGACCAGTAACTTGGACAAGTCAAAGGCAAAGTATCGTAGCTCAATCAACCACAGAAGCCGAATATGTTTCACTAGCCTTGGGAGGAAAAGAAGCTGTATGGTTAAAGACATTCTTGAATGAATTGGAGGTTCAACAGGAAGCAGTCACCATCAACGTGGACAACCAGTCAGCAATCAAGTTGGCCAAGAACCCAGAGTTCCACAAGAGAACAAAACATATCGATGTGCGTTTTCACTTCATTCGTGATATAGTGAATCGTGGTGATGTCGAGTTAGTGTTTGTCGAAAGTAAAAAGCAATTAGCAGACATTTTAACTAAACCATTGCAGAAAAATTTGTTTCAAAATATTGTTAAAATGATGAATATTGAATAGCATTTGGAATAAGAGGGAATGTTAAAATATATTCAAAATGCTTTTCAATAAGCTTTATGTAACCTTAGAATAAGTTTATATAATGGTTATCTGATTACCAGCTGTAAAGAAAGCCAATGACTAATATGTTTTGCTTGCGGTATAGAAATATTGTTTATACTAATAAAATAACTTTGGCTTTCGGCTTTTCAGTTTAGTAGTAGAGTTGACGTTGAGCTTTCGCGCGGTAACGCCGTTTTGTATTTTACCCATTTTTCTTTTATATTAATTACATTTATTTACTTTTGCGGTTGAGTTTTAATTTTATTCCACAAATTCAACATATATTTATTTGTCAAACTTACGCGTAAACTGTGCCTTACTTTTACATTTTGATTGCACTTGTAGGTACTATAGGTATTTAATATTGGTAGTGGAGTGGCCGCCCTGTATTTTTTAAATGAAGTTTTTCAATTAAGCTCAGAGAACTACTAAACACAAGCTTCTGTAAATCAATGACCTTCATATTAGACGAAATTTTCCAACTTTATAATGTAATTAATAAATAACTCAAAACAAATAAACAAAACGTCAACGGCATCGACAGGTCGCATCGCGATTCGCGAACAGCTGTTGGGCGCCGAAAATTGGAGCTCGACCGTGGCCGCTCGTTGTGCGATGTGTAGGTGACGTCAGGCCTCCGTAGTCGCGTTGAATCGGGACGGGATAATCGATAGCCCGCGCTTAGTAACCTTGAGAGTGCGCAATTCGCTTGTCTATTCTATGAGTATTACCTACCCGTTGGAATAGAGCTATCTTTGGTTTGAATTATTATGCCCGCGCTTAGTATAACCTCAGTGGCGGAACAACGTAGCCACGGGCCCGTGTGTGAAAACTTTGCCGGGCCCCCATTATGATACGGAGTATTATAATTGATAACCATATAAAAAAATAATTTTTTTCTTGCTTTTGCGTGCGCAAAGTTTAAAATCAGATTAGAAATGTCTATTTTTTGAGATTCCTCATTTTGGATAGAAATAATTGCTAAAGCTGATAATTTTTTATCGGTCATGCAATTTCTCAAATAAGTTTTAATTAACTTTAACTTGGAAAAAGACCGTTCAGCTGATACAGTCGAAATAGGGATGGTCAAAAATATAATGCAGGCAGTTACAATTTCACTAAAACTGGAAGATGAATAATCATTTTTTACCAATATAAAATCTAATAAATCAAAAATAGAAGTTAAATTATCTAAATCATTCTTAAAACATTCTCTAAATGAAAGCACTTGTGACTTGTGATGAAATTGTATCAGCGATATCTTCTAGATATTGAAGATGCAGGGCTTGACTCATATCGTAAATATCCTTATCAGAAAGAGAAGGATCTCGTAAAACGTTGGGGAACAAAATGCGAAAATAAGAACAAATTTTGTACAGGCCAGAACTTCGATTTTTTAATTGAGCTGTAGTTATATTTATAGTTTTAAAAAACACATTTATTCTAAACCAATCATCACATTGTTTGAACTTGATAATGGTTATTAATCATCAAAAATTATTTTTGGTCTTGATATCCTTTTGTTGTTGAATTCAGAAGTAGTGCCCCATTGCCTAGCCAAAATAACAGAGTCCGTTTTAATTACATCAAAATTATTTCTCATTTGATTTATGATTTCAGTGGCGGTGGTAAACATTTTAGACGCTTCAATATTTTGCTCTTTTTTTTCTAATAGTTTTGTCAAAGCATCAATATTCTTTAAAATTTTATTTTGAAAAACGGTTTCAAATTTTTTTACGTGTTTTCTTAAAGACTTTGCTTCATTAACTTCCGCTTTATTTGTAGAGGTTAAAATTATTTTTGCCAGCGTTTTTAAAATATCCACATAATATTATCTAAAACGAAGAGCTTCTAATGCATCGTGTCTCGATGATCATCGGGTGTCAATTTTTTAAAAGTTATTTTGGCATTAGTAACACTTTGCAAAAGTGCCTACCGTTTAATGCTTTGTCCAAAAAAAACATAGACACTTTCAACTAAATCGTAGAAATTCCTAATTTCTCTTATCCAATTTTAATAATCGCCGATACAAACACTGCCCTTTAAACTAAATGCCGGTATAGCGAATTGCGATTTAATAAAAACAATAATAAAAAAAATAAAGGCCGTTTTATGTGATTATTTCAGTTACTATCTATAAAAGTATTGAGTAGAGTAGTTTTGGGGATACGTTTCCGGAGTATTGCATTTTTTTTCTATAAGAACATTTTGTTTTGCATTTTTGTGTTTTTGTGGCTCCGCTCCCGGGCCCTTTTTTAGCCCGGGCCCGTGTGCTTCGCACACATTGAACACCGGTAGTTCCACCACTGTATAACCTACCCGCTGGAATAGGGCTATCTTTGATTTGAATTATTTTAATTGATTGCTTACATACATTGCGTTATTGGTTTTTTAAGTAAAGTATTTTTGGATTATGTTTGAAATAATTGCAGGGAGGGCGGCGCCCCAGAGCCCTTCATTAACCAGCCGCCACTGCTTGGTAAAAACCCGGACAACATTATTAATTATGCTAAGAAAGAATTAAACGAAAAGTTATGATTTCGATTTCAAAAGAAATAATGTTTTTTGAAAAATTCTTTTTATAAAAGTTGTTTAGAATTAATCACAGAATATTGAAAAGTCAGTATATTTGATGCTAAATTAATAAATAAATGATATCAATAGTAATTTACGTTACAAGTCCGGAAAATACTGTTTTTTTGGACGAGTCGACAAAATTCTAGGCTCGTCCTGGAAGTCTGCGAGTCCAAAAAAACTGTTTTCGGACGTGTTGCGTACACTATTTTTTCGGCAACCGTGTATAATAACAAATCAATGAGACACATTTCTTTATTATATTTCTTTTTAAAACAAAATTTCGAACATTTTAATTCTTATTTGTATTAAATATTGAAATTCGAACAGAAGATATATAGGTACCGTCAAATGGGGTGAAATTGTTAGCTTTTTTGATTAATATGTAAATTACAAAAAAAGTACACCTAGTTTTGCGCCAAAAAAAAATATATTGTATTTGCACTATGCCGAATGAAGACCTCCAGGCTTAAAACAAACTTCAAAAATTGTTTTTTTTGCTAGAAAATAAATAATAACCTCATTATCAAAGTTATGCTCAAATTGGGGTGACTTTGATAGGCACTGTTTTTTTGCATTACAACGAATGCTTTGGATCTAAGAGTTATCAATGTAACACTTTTTCCCTCACTTTTAATATATTTTTTCTATGAATTTTATGTTCGCTTGGTGTGACTTTGAAAATTCATAAGTTTACAGAGATTATCAAAGTCACCCCTTATCACTCAGCATAAGAATTAAATTTTAATAAAATATCCTCGCAAAAGTGAAAATTAGACTTTAGTTTTGATGTCAAAAGAAAACTTTATTTCATATATAAATTACAGAACTTAAATTAACACATTTTAACACAAATTTAACGTTCAAAATCATCAACAGATTCATATATAAATTACTATCAATCTCACCCCGAAAGTGTTATCAAAGTGACCCCGCATGATATATCAACTAATAGTTGTCAATCAAGCATATTTGGCGCCGAATTTTACATAAAATGAGGTTAAGTAGAAACCACCTTATCATAAATAACCGATTTTTTAATAAAATCGCTAAAAACTGATGAAACAACGTATAATTTTAGACAGTGTCAATTTAACGCTAATTTGCAGTATTATTATAGAATATTTACAAAAATATTATAACAAACACTTACCGGCATGCTAACAGGACACAACAATGGCGAAACTTCACTCTTTCGGCTGAGCATGGCGCGGATGTACGCGGATTATAATTGAGGGATATTTAAATTTATTTAACAAAATATTACCTGTTATCAAAGTCTCCCCATAAAATCAATTTCACCCCATTTGACGGTACTAACAGAAACATTCTAATTCTTATTTATATTAATATTTATATTAAAATTCGAGCAATTGCTAATATTGATGTGATTCTTCCCGGACTAGGCACGTAAAATGAAATGCTACTTTCTCAAAGGAAAAATGTCCAGAAAGTGGGTACTTCCCGGACGGTTGCCGAAAAAATATATTTTATTTTGATTTTATTTATAAAAAAAAAACATTAATCCACAACACATTAATAATTACAAAATACCCTTAAAACCAATTATAAGGTCTTATACTACGTTTACATAACATATGTTTCAACTATCAAATGCATATAAGGATCAATGTATAAAAAGAAAAGCCGGAAAAAAGCACCTAGATGACTGAACATCATGTGCTTAGAAAAACAGGACTTACAAAATTCTATTCGATCTAGGCTAGTTCGAATACGAAAAACAGGAAACCTATTATCTTCTAAAAAGGTGACATAAAGCTCTCCATATTGTTGAAAATAAATGCTTTTATCTTAAACATTTTAATTCTAGTAATATTTATATATTTAATGGTATAAGATTAAAAAAATTTGGGGCCAAAAAATTAACAAATCGAATATTAATATTAGTGTTGCTATTTGGTATAATAATTCTCCTATTAATCTTGCCTCTAGTATGATACGGGTAAAAAATATAATTTTTTAGTTTTTGGTTTTTATAATTATAAATAAATGAACATACACTAATCGTACATTAAATACTTCCCACGTGTAAAGAAGTTGCGCTGAAAAGCGTCTATTTTTTTTTAGAAAGAATATAATTTTGTGTCAAATTTAGGGGTCTTAGGGCATTATTGTAAAGACCACCCTATACAACTATGCCAACCCTTATTAAGGACTCGACAATGTTATAGCTTTATAAACTGCAATTAGAAGTTTCTTACTCAAGATTTCTCTTAGGATATAAAATTTATAAATTCATTTTCGTAAACTTTTTGCCAAGTGAATAATATGCAGGTCCCATTTTAGGTGTTTATCAACAATGATCCCTCGATATAGTATAGTATCTTGTCGATTGAACTTCTTTGATTAAATCATCTAAATTATCAATTTTAATATGTTCAAAATCGGGACGAGTAGCTTCACTTAAGGAAAAATCGATATAATTTGTTTTCTTAACGTTAAGGGATAGTTTAAAAGTATTAAGCCAATCTTTATTTTTATAAATTCCGATCATTGTGTTATATTTTACCTCGTGCCAGGTTTTCCCCAAAAAAATAGCAGCTGTATCATCAGCATAATATAATACTATGGATCCATTATTTAAATTTAATTTTGTAAAGGAGTTTATAATATATAAAATAAAAATAATTGGGCCAAGAACGGTGCCTTGTGGTAAGCCTATTTTAAGATCCAAGGGATCACTAATGGTCTTGTCAATTTTAACAAATTATTTTCTATCTCTCAGATAGCTTTGGAAGACATCCAACGCGGCGCCCCTAGCACCATGCTTATTTAATTTCTCCAATAGCAGGTCATGAGGCAACGTGTCAAATGTCTTGGCCAAGTCTAGAAACACGGAAATGCATTTTTTATTAATCTCCAACGTAAGTTGATTCAGCGCGTCCGAAGTCCCCACGCCTTAACAAAACGGTATTGATTTTTTTGAGAGCATGTTATTTGAAACAAAGTAATTCACGATTTTATCCTTAAGACATTTCTCGAACACTTTGGCAAAATTATTAATCAGACTAATCGGGCGATAATTATTTATGCTTGATTTATCTCCAGATTTATAAATTCGAGTAACTATTGAAATTTTGAATTGTTTGGGAACTTCGCCACTACTAAAAATTAGATTAATTATATGTACAAGAGGAGATATTAAGTATATATGTGTTTTTCTTGATAATTTTAGTATCCAGTTTATCCATGCCCGGGGCACTATCATTTTTTAAACTGTTTATTTGTTAAAAAATAAATTTTATTAAGCATATCTCATCCTATATTTATAAAATATTTTTTACAGTAATTAGCCAGATCTTTATTTGTGGAGAAATAAGTGAAATTAGTATCTTTTAATGGTGAGGTGGTTTTTTTGCTACTTGACTGACTATCTGAGGCTTTAGATATTAAGTTATATACTTTCCTCATATTGTGCCGGCATTGTCAATTTTTTCTTTATAATAATCATGTTTGCATTTTGGAATAATCTTTTTTAAATTGTTTCTGTATTGTGTATAAGTTTGATTGTCAATTTCGTTGTAATTTGTTGCAAGATTTTTTTTCAATTTATCTCTATTTTTATGCTTGAAATTATACCATCTGTAATCCAGGATTTACGTTTTTAAACTGTGGCAAGTAGGTTTTTTTTTATTGTAGCCCTGTCGAGGATATTTGTAATGATTCTATAGAATTCATAGTTACATCGTTTGCCGACAAAACCAAATCCTAGCTCATTTCTCTTATCAAGTCATCGAAAAGGTCATTATTTAACTTAAATGTTGTTATGATGTTATCATTGTTTTTGTTACTTACTCTTGGTTTTACACTCATGTTTAATATGACAGGATAGTGATCTGTTATATCGGATTACAATATATATGAGTCACAATTATGTAAATTCGTATTTAATTTAGTTCTGACAAATATGTGATCCAAGCACGAGTATGTTTCGGAAGTAACACGACTGTGTGGTGAATTTATGCAGAACAAAAACCGAAATGATTCATCGTTGAGAGATATTGGTGAACAAAGTTATCATTTTTATCTAAGTAATATACAGACTGTCTGCGGATTTCCGCACTGATATCCATGCGGAATTTTTTTTTTTCACACGTTTGTAGAAAAAAATGTATACAGAAAGAAATTGTCGACACATAATTCAGAAAACGCCAATTCCTTTTAGCAGCAAGGCCGCAGCCATGCGTCATGTAACATTAAATGCACTTAGGCTAATTACCCTCTTCTGCAAATTCCTGCAAGCATGCCAAAACTCCTGCTAAAACTTTCATTTCCGATGCCGCTACTGCTGCTGCTGCAGCTCTATCAAATAAATCAAGAGCCGGCGAATAATTAACCCTTACATTTTAATTTAAATCATTAGTCGAATTTATGCATGTTTACTTTCTTACTTGCGTACTTTCCAAGTTCGGTAATTACCTACTCTTGTCTGATATTGGAATTTATTGAACGGGTTTTTACTTAACCTTGTATGATTTGGAAATACATCTTCTAGGCTGCGTAATTATTTAAATAAACTGCTCATCGACTGTGTTTTTTAACGCCTTTTTTACAGGTCTGTAGTTCGGAAATGACATCACGGATTTGAATGCAGAGTTTGAACGATTTTTCTTGCAGATTAATAGTGTGGTACGCCTATAACGTATTCAATGCACTTAAATATTATACAGGATGGAAAAGACAGCCGTGCAAAAAATTAAAAATTTCAAGTAAGTCACATTTTTTTAGTAGTATTTTTTCGCGTTATATTTTAACTTCGTTTAACCCATGTTAATACTATTTAGGTATTTTTTTATGATTTGCCCTAGGGCCAAAATTATCCTATTTTTTTCCCATTTTTTGTAAAAAAAAACAGCTCTTTTGAACCTAACTGAATATATCTATGACTGATTTCGCAGTTTTTTTTTTAAATTTAATTCACTCATTTGGTGTATTTCTTAAAAAAGAAAAATAATAAATGACCCTAAGATATGTACCGGGTGTCTCAAATGACAAAGAGTATGAGAAATTTAGGATAATTGATTTATTCTAATTTAAAAAGTTTGAACTAAGATCTTTAAAGAAAAAAGAAAGGCACAAAGTCTTTCTCCACAATTTTTATTATTAGAATAACTAGGCGAACCTAGAATGATTCATAATAATTAAATTCGACATGTTTCGAGTGTAGGAACACTCATCATCATGAAAAAAAAGTAAATGGTACAGTGCTGATGTTGTAGCAATAGAGAAAATAATAAGTCTGTAGGATTGAGCCGTAATGGAGCTTTCAAAGGTGTACAAGAGGTATAATAATTGAATAGTCAGAAGACCGACAAGACTTCAGCATACTGGAAAGTCAAGGGTTAGTGCAAAAGGCCCTGTCTGGGGCAGAAAAATGAAGTGAACAAAAGGAAAATTAGGGAGTTTTAACAGACTTTGTGAAAATCATTTATTAATTAAGTAGTGAAAAATCTTAAGTTTCATTCAACTTTGTCAGAGATATGTAAAAATATTAAAAAAAGAGGAAAAGAAAAAAAAATTGTGTTTCATAAACGTCAAAGCATCTGTAAAAGATTTAAAAAGGCAATGTAGTAAATGAAATTTAATAAAATGAGGTAGATTGGCTTACCATTTAGCTTGAATTAAAATGCTGTTGGGGTACCAGGCTTGGTACGGCCCAGTTACCCCAGCAGGATCATAGATATTGTGTGAAAAATTAATAGTTTTAAAAAGGTTTTAAAAAAGTTTTTTGTTTAACTAGAACATCTTAGAAAGGTAACCCTTTCTTTGTTAAAGAAGTTCCACTGCAAGCAGCACGTGTCAGGAGGGAATCTAAAAGGAGGAACCAATGACAAGTGTTTTGGCGGTTAACCTTTAAGTATGCTAAAATTTTTTAAAAAATTTTAAATGTTATAAAGTAGAAAAGCTCAATTAAGGTTCAACTTTTATGAAAAACAATTTTGTTTCCTCTTTTTTCAATAATTTTACATGTCTCTGACAAAGTTGAATGAAACCTAAGATTTTTTACTACTTAATAAATGATTTTCACAAAGTCTGTTAAAACTCCCTAATTTTCCTTTTGCTCTCTTCATTTTTCTGCCCAAAACAGGGCCTTTGCACTAACCCTTGACTTTACAGTATGCTGAAGTCTTGTCGGTATTCTAATTATTAATTTTTTACACCTCCTGTACACCATTGAAAGTTCCATTACGGCTCAATCCCACTTATTATTTTCTCTATTGCTAACATTAGCATTGTGCCATTTACTTTGTTTTCATGATGATGAGTGTTTCTACAGGCGAAACATGTCGAATTTTATTATTATGAACCATTCTAGGTTCGCCTAGTTATTATAATAATAAAAACTGTGGAGAAAGACTTTGTGCTTTTCTTTTTTCTATACATTTAACTCCACTTTGAGTATGGACTACTTCTTCAAAATTAAGATCTTTAAGCTAGTTAAGTTAATAACTTTTCGTAAAAACATAGTTCTTATGCTTTATTCGATCTCTCGAGACGGTATTGGCAGTTTTTTATTTAAAGTCCTATGGCTGGAATTATGCAATTTTTTTGACAAGCAGCTGTTTTTAACACAGAAATTGAAATGTAGACCAAGCAAACTAAGCATGTATTTATATCATTTTATCTTTCTAAGTGGGAGCTTTAATTACATATACCGGGTGCCCCAAATCAAGTAGCAATTTAGCTAAATTCGTTATTCAAACTTACACATCACATCTTAGCTTATTAGAACTTAATTCTTTTTTATTATTTTTGGTAAATTATAATTTTTAATATTCTTAATGGGTAGGTATCTTAGAATATACAGAGTCGCTAAAAATGAAGCAGTTATTAGTTATTAAACGAACACCAACCAATGACTCAACACACACAAAGTTGGGACGCATAACAAAAATTCCAATCAAAAATAGCTAACATAAAACTAACTTCTGGTTAGTTAATATTAAGTTAGTATTAAGTTGCGGTGAAGAGGACGAAACCACCTCGGCATTTGAGTACGGACCACAGAGTAAGCCTTTAAAAAACTACTTTAACTTAACAAACATTATAATAGCTAACGAAAAATAAAAATTTTGTAAAGGGCCTATTTTATGCCTTTAAAAAAACCAGAAAGATTTTAGCCAGTCACCGTTTAAAGCGTACATTCCCTTGTTTTGCTTTAAAGTATTTTTTTAAGAGAAATATTATACTTTCTTGTAGATTATCCACTTTTAACGAGCATTTTTTTGTGATTAATTTTTTAGAATCCCTTAAAACATCAATAAAAACGCACATCTAACATTGGCATCGATAAAATGTTACTATTTTATGCATAATTATCTTTAACAAATGTGCGCTATTTAAACACCACACGATTAAGGCTTTAATAATATATTCTAGAGGAATTAATTACCGCATAAGCGCCAAATTAGGCAATACATTATCTAACATTGAATTAAATGCACTTTGGGTAATTTTCAGCCATTGCAAATTCTTGCAAGAGCGCTAAAACTGCAGCTGCAACTTCGATTTCCCATGCTGCAGCTTCAGCAAATAATTTAAGATCTGCCGAGTCGGTAATTAACAGGGAAGTCGAGGTAGGTACATTTTAATTCCAACATTAACTTTTCTTCTGTTTAACTCTTAATGGACGTTCTCATGTACTTTACTATTTAACCAAGACTTTGTTTCTTTTTATTTTGGTCAAAAAGCTGTTTAGCTGGTTTACGATATACCTATTCGGGGTGACTTACAAGGCTATATTGTCTACACTAAAGAGAATATCAAAAACTCATAAATACCATTGATTTTCATTTTGTTCTAAACAGAAATAAAGTTGATTTTCAAATTCCTCTTTAAATTTCCGAAAAATATCGCTTGGAATATTTCGACAAGCATCCTCTGATGCAATTCTTCCACAGAAGCCGGCTGGGTTCTGTTAACTAGTGATTTAATATAACCCCATACAAAGAAGTCCATAGGGGTAAGATCAGGTGATCCTGGCGGCTACTTAATTGTACCTCTTCTGCTAATAAATTGGTTTGGATAATTTTTGTCAAATCACTCTCTCGCCATAGCAGCATAGCGTGGGGGTAAACCATTTTGCTGAAAGTATAGAAGTTCTTCATTCAAATTTAAATTACCGTGAAAGCTTCTCTGGTTTTTAACAAGGGGTTTTCAGTTTACTTGAGCATTTCAGCATAACCTTTGCCGGATAAATTTATTTTAATAAAAAAAATAATCTATGATATTTTCTCCAAGTATTCTCGCCCAAACATTGATTTTTTTCTCATTAAAATCCCTGTAAATAAATTTACATTGTCTGCGGGCCAGGTCCCCCAGAAAGAACTCCTAGTAACGACAATGTCGCTCCATCCTGTATCGACCTTATAATGCTTCAAAATGTAGAATGACACAGTTTGCGGAATGCCAAGAGGAAGTGCATTCCAACTAATTGCTAGCTTCGAACTACTGCAAATGGCTGCGAGTGTTCCAAAGTGCCGCCGAAACTTTTCTTTCTAATTATTCCGCTTTTGAAAAATAAATCGCGTCTTTAAAATACCATTTTTAGTGTCCTCGAAGGGAGGAAAGTATTGAAAAAACGCAAACACATTTATTATTGTTGAGATGGGGAGGATAAAACTAGATATTTGTAAAGAGCGTTGTGATAAAGAATCAGCCTTTTATATTAGAATACCGCCCGCCACCTTCATCCATAATCGCTGGGACCCGTCAAATTAATTTTTTTTAAATGCATTTTTTTAAAGAAATAAGCTATTATAGAGGATGGATCATAGAAACGCTACGTGTATCAATTTTTTAATTAAAAATATTGTATATTTTTACATTTTTACATTCTACAACCAATTCTAGACATTTTCCATAAATCATTCCCCATATACAGGGTGTTTCAATAAAAACTCCCAGGCCAATTATTTCGAAAACGAAAAGCGACATGTAAATTCTGTAAACGCCAGTTTTTAGCCTCTATGATTGGCTGCAAAAAATGTGTTTGAATGATACAAGATGTAGGTGGCGCCACGGTGCAAATAAATTTTTCGATGACAGGAACTTTTAAATGTTGTCGTTCTTAAAGATAATTAATTTTTAGTCAAATTATGTCCCATAAAAAAACATGAAAGGGGATATTTGGAGTTAAGTTTTTTTTTTAAATAATTTTAACGAGTATTTTAATTATAAATATTTTTAATATCCTTTTGCAGATTTTAATTTACTTTTGGTAATGATAATTTTAGTGATAAAATGCTCGTGTAGCGCTAAATTATTACGTCCAGTGACGTCTCTGGGGCGCATTAACAATAATAATGGCAAAAAATAAGACGCCACTAAGTTTTTGGTAATTTTTATATTTTTTTCGGATAAGCAACTAAAAATTTCCTTTTTTTGTCTGTTAAATTGTTGTCTTATCTTGCTTGATTTTCGAGAAATAGAAATAATAACAATTTTATTTTATATCTCTAGAAAACAAAAATTATTAAATACCTAATTAATATGTTGTATCTTTTGCTATTAATCGAAACAGGTACACTGTTGAGAGTTTGCCGAACCAAATGATTATATTGATTTGCTATGTGTGTATATGAAAATGGCTATAATTTTGAACACTACATTCGACCCCATTAAATAGTTTTTGGTATTGTTCTAATTTTCATTAATAATTTTGTATAATTTCTCACCATTTCTTTCATAAAATTTAAAACATCTTTTAATTTTATTTTATAATGCTTTAATGTTTTAATGTTTTTAAACAACAAAAAATACAACGTATTAATTATTTAATGATTTTTGTTTTCCAAAGATATGCAACAAAATTGTTTTTATTTTTATTTCTCGAAAACGAAGCAAGATATGAAAACAATTTAACAGACAAGAAAAGGATATTTTTAGTTGCTTAATCCGAAAAAAATATAAAATTACCAAAAACTCAGTGGCGTCTTATTTTTGCCAATATTATTTATTAAGGCGCCCCCTGAGACGTCACTGGACGTAATAATTTAGCGCTACATGAGCGTTTTATCACTAAAATTATCATTACCAAAATTAAATTAAAATCTGCTAAAGAATATTAAAAATATGTATAATTAAAATACTCGTTAAAATTATTAAAAAAAAAAACTTAACCCCAAATATCTCCTTTCATGTTGGATTTATCAAAATTTTTTATAAGGCATAATTTGATAAAAAATTAATTATCTTTAAGAGCGACAACATTTAAAAGTTCCTGTCATCGAAAAATTTCTTTGCACCGTGGTGCCACCTACATCTTGTATTATTCAAACACATTTTTTACACCGTTATGAAGTCAATCATAGAGTTTAAAAACTGGCATTTACAGAATTTACATGGCACTATTCGTTTTCCAAATAATTGGTCTGGGAGTTTTTATTACAAAAACACCCTGTATGCCTACCCATCTTCAAACGTTTATGAAATACTAACAATTAAATGCTGTTATGCACCATTATTATGTTTCTCGACTTAGCAACGTTCTGAACTCAAGTCACAACCTTTAAGGCAATGACAATGACTATTTGCTATTTAAATTTGACACGTCCAAAAATGTCAGTGAATGTTAATTAAATTTGAATTCTGATCCGCTGATATTACATTCAAATAGCGCCTCGCTGAAGATGCATGCATAGAAATTTAGATTATTTTGGATTGTGGAGAGAAAAGTTATAGGTATAGTGTTTCTTAGGTCAATTTAATGACAGTAAACTGTGGGAATTTCCTAACCATAGGCGTTCCACACAAATAATTAATATGCGTATACACACAGTTTGTTTACATTAGGTGTTTGTACATACTACACTTTATAAACCCACTGTATATATAATAATATTATATCAAAATAATAAATATAAGGTAACTCAAAAATTCTATACCTATACAAAACTAAAATCAGAAAAATAAACCTGACACGGCACGACACTGCTCAGAAAATGGTTTAATTTTTTTACCAGAACTTCATTCTCGTCAACCAGACTCCGGCCCGTTCATCAAGGCATAACCACGTATATTTTATCTCCGTCTCTTCCACGCCATCGGCGGTCACTGGCCTATCTCTATCTGGCAGAATCGATCGTCAGAAGGGCCGGGTACCGGTTCAGCTTATATCCTGGCGCTTGCAATCGCAACAAATTACATGTTGTTGCCAATTCTTCAAAATTTTCGGATTTGTAAGCACAATGTAAGTATATACGAGAAACAAGAGTTTGTTAATTAGTTGTTTTTAAACACTGAAAACACTTTTTGTCTTTATTTCAGTTATATTGTTTCTTAAGGACTAATGAATGTATTATTATTATAACAATGAATGACTCGTTTTCTTTTTCTGTCACACTCAAAACTCCTCGGTTTAAAGTATATTTGCAAACTAGCTTTCAAGAAAGTTATTGACTAACAATTGAATACTGATATACAGTGGCGTATTTAGGGGGGGGGGTCCGAGGGGTCTGGACCCCCCCCCCCCCGTGGGCTCAACATTAAAAAAAACTCAGAACAGATCAGATGCCTTGTTGCATTTAATTTCTAATTTAAGTGAGTAAAATAATATATGCATGGTGATTGATAATTCGATTAATTCCTCGCAGGAGGTAATTTGTTGAAAATGCTTGGTTTTCGAGATATTTCAATTTTTTTCTTGTTTCTTACCTGCGTGTCTAATTTATTTAATTTAAAAAATTGAAAAGATGTTCACTTAGTTTTGTAATTTTTTTGCAAACTAGAACTATTAGCAATACTTTGTTTTTACAAATAATTAAGTAACTGTGTCACAGATAACAAAACAACATGGCCAAACTTGGCAAAAAAAATGGCAAAAATAACTTGAAAACCAATAATTTTCGGAATCGGTAAATATTTAAAAAAATAAAAATATATATTTCCATTATTGCGTTTATATTTAAAAATTTCTTAATTTCTTCCTTTTTTGGGTTCAGCTATCAAAACATAGAAATTATAAATTTTGATAGTTCAAAATAGGGCGTGGCACCGAAAATTTTTTCGTCTGCGGCGCTTTTTTAAAGAAAGAAAAAAAGAAAGAAAGAAAGAAAGAAAGAAAGAAAGAAAGAAAGAAAGAAAGAAAGAAAGAAAGAAAGGAAGGAAGGAAGGAATGAAGGAAGGAAGGAAGGAAGGAAGGAAGGAAGGAAGGAAGGAAGGAAGGAAGGAAGGAAGGAAGGAAGGAAGGAAGGAAGGAAGGAAGAAAAAAAGAAAGAAAGAAAAAAAGAAAGATAACACGAAAGGTATAGACCCCCCCCCGGTGGCAATATTCTAAATACGCCACTGCTGATATAAATGAAATATCTTTAATAAAAAAACTTAAAGAATTGAAGAAGAAAGATCTGACAACCCTGGTTGTGCGGTCGGTCTCTTTGAGACTGTTTACCGCCGTATGGAATGATTGGAATGTCCTCAAACTGAGATTGGATAAATAATAATGAAAAATACCCAAATCGCCCGCCTAGTAGCCAATCGACAGTGTCTAGGGTAGCAATTAAGTGAAGAACTTCCCGCAGTACTGTTAAAGATGTTAAAAATGGTCGTCCTGACGTCCTGGTATACACGAGGGGGAAGAAATAAACATATTATTATCACTTCAGGAAGATTTCGATAGCTCAAGCACACAACTTGGGCGTAACTACGATACTCACCAATATAAATTTCACTGTATCTAAATTTTTCAAAAAAGAGATGTTTCATCCCTACAAACCAATAATTGTAAAAGAGTTATAGGACGATGATCTTAATAGGCTTGCAAATCGAGACGAGATTTTTTTCAAATCTCGCCTCGCTAACATCTCGCAAGATGTTTTCTCGTCTCGCGAGAGTCTCGTAATTTCTCGTTCTCGCAATATGACGTCATAAAAAAATGCTGTAAAAGCCTAATAAGCGTAGGATACGGGTTTTTATTATTACCATTAACATGTGAGTATTATAATGGTATCCTTCTAAAACGACTTTCAAAAGTGTTTCTAAAGTTAAAATCTGGCAGTTCTGGCACAGTGTTGCTAACACTCAACTCACTATATCAATAATAGTACTTATATTAGCTAACAAATACGCATGCGTCACTGGAATCCAATTTAAACGAAAACGAACGACTTCGCGGTTCGCGCCGTTCTCTTTAAATTTGAATAATGTTTTTAGGGTGGCATATGTATACAAAATAAAATTTTAGAATAATAAAGGTATAGTAGATTCTGTAACGAGGTTGGAATGAAAATTCGATCCGAGTGGAAGATTCCGAGCGCGAGCGTAGCGAGCGTGAGGAACCACGAGTATCGAATTTTCATTCTAACCGAGTAGCAGACTATATTTTCTCCACGACCATCCAGTTCCATATCTGATTCATCCGATTTTTCACTCATTTTTTGACTTGCACTAAAATTTGTCTGAAAATAATTATTACAACGCGGCCATTTTTATCTGACACTGACAGTTTCGAAATTCATGGCAACCTATGTCGTTTATATCAATAACAGAATATTCATTCCGTATCTTGTTATGGAATGAAAATACACGCAAAACGCATAAGAAGCAAATGTTTCAGAATAAATATTCCAACTCAAGAGCAAGAATTTTTACATTCTATTATCAAAAATGATTTTGGAATTATTGCATTCAGTAATGGTCGTGGAGAAAGGTTACATCCGTTTTAAGCATTCAAGATACAAAACGTCAACGCTGGTTGCTTGCACGGGGCGGAGCGGAATGCACCCAAGTGCAAAAATAGGTCAGTTACCGGTGTCAGACTTTTAAAAACACGTGTATGTTCTGTTTTATCTGTCTTTTTTAATAAACAATGTGTGTAATATGTTTTAAATATTGTGTAAATTATAGTTTAAATTATGTTATTTTAACTGGATAATTAATAAACTGGGAAGTTTCCTTGTGGTGTTTTTCTATATACCATTGTGGAAAATATTTTTCTTGTTTGTTGTAATATTCGTTTCGTATTTGTGTGTGTAAACAGCAAAAAACAATGTGTAATAATAATATTGTACTTTGCGATGATGATCATTGTGTGTATGTAAATAGTGAAAATGAATCTAGATTATTTTAATTGACAAATAATCATACCGAAAACAAAACTAGCAGTGTTCCAGGGTGTTAATCAAATTACCATAGCTCCTTGTAGAACAAGGTAAGAAACTTTTTCGACCATTAAATTTCCGGCCAGTTATGACTTATAGAAGAAAAATTATTAAAAGCAATTCCCAGAGACAACTGGACCCCATCAAAATAGAATCTAATTTACTCTCTACATTTAGCTGTAAGTGGCATAACACATAACATACTTAACTCGCGAAAACGATTATCGTTTATCAAACGGTTTTCTGTATCAAACATTTGGACAAAAGCTATAAACGCTATAAAAAGGATTATTTTTCCTTTAGTCCTTGTATGGTATGTATGTATGTATGTACAGGGTGACAATTTAAAAACTTGAAATGGCCATATCCTAGAAACGAAAAACTGAAGAAAAAAACGCAAAAAACAGTTTCTATAAAACGAAGGGGGAACAAAAACAAGCGTATTATCCCACCCTTATCTGCAACCCCTTGGACAGGGTGAGATACTTGAAAAATGCTTTCCAATGGTACCACAGAAAGCTACATTTCAGGAAATTCTTCTCTGTTTATTAAGGAAAACAATAAATGAAAACACAATTTTGAAATTTTTTATTATTATTTAATTAAATGTTCAAAATGATTGCTACCAATATCCTGGCATATTAAGAGATATCTCTTAAGAATTTTAAACATTTTAAGCCTAGGTATTTTGTTTTGCTTTATTTGCTATGGTTTTTTTGTCGAAAAAAAAAATTATTTATAAATATTCGCATTTTGTTATTACAGAATTTACTTTAAAAGTAACTTGTACTAGTATTATTATTTTAAGAACAGTTGACTTTCGGTTCAGTTTAAACGAAAAGCAGCACTTCTTATCTTTAACAATGGTGTACAGCACAGCTGAACGTGTAGAAATTATTTTCATTTATGGTTCCCAGGATCAATGTTTCTTAAGGACAGCTCAACGTTTTAACGAAAGGCATCTAGATCAAAATGTAAGCCCGGAGTATGTTCGCCAACTAGTAGCCAAATTTGAAGAAACTGGTTCTGTCACGAATAAAAAGAGAAATCAACCGAGACTAGCCGACGAAGCAGCGCAAATTGAAATTCTGGGGTAGTTTGCAATGAATTCAACTTTATCAACTCGTCAAGCAGCTGTAGCAACTGGATTATCTCGTGAATCAATAAGAAAGGTACTTAAATTTCATAAGTTTTATCCCTATAAACTGCACATACTACAAGAACTTGGTGACGACGACCCGGACAGAAGAATTCAGTTTTTTGAAATAATGACAGATAGAATTACGGCAGAACCTCGACTAGTTAAAAATATTTGCTTCAGTGATGAGTGTACCTTTTATTTAAATGGGCGTTTTAATAAGCAAAACTGTCGTTACTGGAATGACGAAAACCCCCACGTATTTAGAGAAGGACATACCCAGTACCCCCAGAAAATTAATGTTTGGGCTGGTATATTGGGAGATGGTATTATCGGCCCAATATTTATACAAGGACATTTAAATGGCGACAGGTATGCTGAAATGCTACAGAGGTCTATCGAACCACTAATAGTGCGAGAATTAGAAAATCAGAGGGACATACTCGGAAATTTATCTTTAGAATAACGCTTACTACATTTCCAACAGGATGGAGCACCTCCGCATTATGTAGTTCCCGTTAGGCAGTGGTTGGATGATAATTATCCCAACCAGTGGATTAGAAGAAGAGGTCCTGTTGAATGGCCACCTAGATCCCCGGACTTCTTTTTGTGGGGTCACCTAAAATCTGTGGTTTTTAAAACGCAACCTGAGTCACTAGAGCAAGAATAGTTCAGGAATGCCGTGCTATATCCAGAGAAACATTTGCAAATGTACGTGAAGAATTTGAAAGTAGGCTTTATTATTGTCTTCAAAACAACGGAAATCATTTTGAACATTTAATTAAATAATAATAAAAAATTTCAAAACTGTGTTTTCATTTATTGTTTTCCTAAATAAACGGAGAAGAATTTCCTGAAATGTAGTTTTCTATGGTACCATTGGAAAGCATTTTTCAAGCATTTTTCAAGAGCTTCCAAATGATGTATCACTCGACCTTCCTTTCTATTTAAGATTTTAGGAGTGTATCTCACCCTGTCCAAGGGGTTGCAGATAAGGATGGGATAATATGCTTGTTTTTGTTCCCCCTTCGTTTTATAGAAACTGTTTTTTGCGTTTTTTTCTTTAGTTTTTCGTTCCTAAGATATGGCCATTTCAAGTTTTTAAATTGTCACCCTGTATGTATAAGTATGGAAAAGGTCTCCAACACTTCTGTAATAATAAATTAATTTGTTCCCTTCATAATACTATCTCGTACATTTTACTTGATCTTAAAGCATTTCAATATTTTCAAAAATAATCAGTTATTACTCTCTTAAGTTTAATTATCCGATCCCCAGGTTAATTGCACGTCAGTTTTCAACTTATTCAATAGCGCAGGAATATCGGAAATGAAAGTTTAAGCAGCTCTTGAGCTCTGCAGGAATTCGCAGTCACTCGTAAGTTGGCAATTAGTTCAAGAGCCCTCTGTGCGATATTTGATAATAATGTATTGCTTGCTTTTGTGCTCATGAAGTATTATATTAGGTATTCTGTTAACAATGTTATTGTAGATTCTGGGGGCTTTGTATTAAAGAGAAACGATAGAAATGGAAATAATAAAATAAACGACATTTCGAAGATTTTTCTTAAACTGAACAGATTTTTTACGCCTTTTCAGGATTTTATCTATTGTGCCATAATATGCAATATCACTGGGTTCTTTAGGCCCTAAATAAATAATTTTCTTAACGTAACTGGGTGTTAGGATTTTTGATGGTGTTATGTTGAAACGGACGTAAAGACTCGCTGACATATTTGCCATTTTTTTTTAATTTTCCAAAATTTACTTTTTTACTTTACTTTACTTTTTATATTTACTTATTACTGGGCTCCACTAATCCCCATTAGATTTTAGAAAACATAATAATATGGCCAGAAAGTAAATGTTTAGATGAGAGTAATTCATACCAGAATTTTAAGACCTTACTTTTTTCAAGAAATATTAACTACAGAGAGATTTTTAAATGTCTTGACGTTTAAATTAATTCCTGCTCCGGCAATTATTTTTCCAAATGATGAGGATAATCCGGATATTCCTGGGCAACACCTATGGTTGCAACAAGCTTCGCCTTATTAGGGATATGAAGTTCCAGTTTTTCCGAACAGATGGATTGGAAGAAGTGGACCCATCGACTGGCCGCCTGGATCACCAGATCCTAACCTCCTCGATTAGTTTGTTTGGGGATATTTAAAGGGTCTATTACAACCAGTCACAAAATATCAACGATTATAAAGATTAAATTCGCATGTTAACAAGAACGTAGCAGGATACGACAGAACATTTTTACAATATTTGTTGCCAATATTGCCAAATTGTCAACGGAGGTCATTTCGAACACCTACTGAAACCAAATGTATTATTTCATTATTAGTTTAAATATATTATGAAATTACCTTACGTCTAGCAATAAAAAACAATCGAAAACAGAGTCATGGTAAAAGTTTAATAAATAATACTTTATTTGGGCAATCGAAAAATGTAATAATATATAGGGTGTTTCATTTAAAAAAATTAAGTTGACCTTTGTATCGCTTTTGTTAGTCACCCTGTATACTTTCAAATAATAATCAAATATGCGCAAAAAGAAAACAAAATAGACGTGTCCGAGCGTTTTTACGATACGCCTCGTATTAATGAGATATTTGCGATGTTCCTTACCTTTGAGACTCTGTATAATAGGGTAAACTACCGAATGATTGAAACTTTTAGGTGCCAATTATTAGCGCAGGGCCAACATTTAGGAGGTTTACCCTATACTTTTCCATTTTCCAAACGCGAGTACTAGAAAAGGAAAATTAATGCTTAAGTGGCCGTCGGTAACCAGAGATCGATGACCGACAACGATTGGTCCAATCAATCTCACTCCGATCGGAAAGTGTGATTGAGCACTTTCGCCTGTCATGAACGGGATGCCTCTTACGGCGATAGTATTATTTTTTTATAAGGATTGGCAGTTCTGCCGTTAAAAAGAAAACACAACGAACACAAATCATTTTGTTTGTTCATGGGAAGATTGTAAACTTTATTGTGATTTTATCCCTTTTTCATCTTTTGAATTATCTATGGTGTATATTTGTGTACAAATACTGACTACAGGATCAGGTAGTGAAGTTGTAAACTAGAGTCGACATGAGGAAAATATAATTCATTATTATTAAAGAGAACATCATTTTTACCTACCGACAATTAGTACTTACGACAAAGTGCATACATGTATTGATGGCCGCCGCTTACCTCAGGGGAGGTGCCGCTAATGTAATCTCAATATTAAAAAGCGATATCTCAAAAACAGTAAGGCTCAGGAAGCTGAAATTTTACAGACCCTTATATTGGATTGCACAATGGTTCAGGCAACTATCAGTGACAGTAATGACATTGACATGATTTACTCACCATGAAATTTGCTCGGCTAGCTTAAATACTTATAATAACTTGTGCCAATTTATATAGACTTGTAAAAACTGAGCTACTTTATTGTTTATTAAGTAAATTATGCATAATCCAATATAGGCAAGTGTCTGCGAAATTTTAGCTTCCTGGGTCTTATCGTTTTAGATTAGGATAGGTTAGAGCGGCAGACCTCTGGCACTCTCTAAATAGTCTCACGTAGTCCTATAAGGACCGTTGTGGTACCGCACTTCACCCAGGTGAAACTGGAAATTAGCAATCTTGCATCACAAGGTCATATTTATATCAAGCCGCGCAGCTGGCTACCAGAGTCAAATTGGCGCTGTCGTCGCTTGATGATTCTCCAGCTGGCTGATGAACAGGAGAGGAACCGGGTTCTGTCGCATATTTTTGACATATAGAAGAGAAGGACAGTTATATTTTGACCTACTATAACGCTTCCTAAACTGAGCGAGGTCTGGTGCTAATTGGAACAAACCAGCCAGCCCGTCATGTCAAAACTGTCAATTTTTCTTGTCCACGTTTTTTTACCAGGAAATTAAATTCATTTTTTATTATCATTTTAATATTTAATACAATTCTATTAGTTTCTATTCTAGAAAACTTCGCCGATGTGTGTAATTTTTCAATCATTATTCCAGCCTATACCATGCTGGTAATTATTTTTTATTGTTTATCAAATTGATATAAAACATAAAACCAATTTTTTATATTGGAAATATAAGTTTACAATAAATAAATTAACATAAAATATTTCACATATTTATTATTAGTTTACAAGCTAATATTAACACATTATCGTTGGGCAGCCGGCAGACAACTGCAACAGATTTGTGCTGGAGGTAATACCTAACAATCTACTAGTTACGAACTGATAGTTTGGGCTCTTGAAATGATAATGTTAATATTTTTGTTTTACTAAGTATATATTAGAAGTATATTTTTACTACTTAAGACCACTGGCTCTATTTAACATAAAAATTTAATGTCAACCCAATATACTGTTTCTTTTGTTTCAGAGAATGCTGTAAGAGTCACCTTATGCATGTTTAGTATGTGTCTCGCTGCAGCCTAGTGCTTGTGTTTTTTACAGTATTTGTGATCTATATATTATATGAATTGAGTCAATACCTGATGAGTGAGACCTGTGAGAGATAACCTAAGGGCATTAGTTTATTCTAAACAGTTATATTTTGTTATGGTTGTCCATGCAGTTTTTGTTTGTAAATAAACATAGAGAAAGTATTTACGATAATGTGTTTCCTTTTTATTTTTCAAATCTTGGTTAATATAAGTGTGCTTTTATTGCATAAAACAAAAACTTTTGTGCGTCTTTTTATTGATTTAATTTGTGATTCAATAATATGTACCTGTATTGAATCACAAGTTAACTCAATAAAAACTCTTTCAAAAGTTAATAATAAAATTCAAAAATTCTAAAACCGCCGTTCAAATTTCCCGCCATTGCGCCACTGGTCGGTGGCCAGCAGTCACACCCTTTCTCTCTCACTCTCCCTTCATTCTCTCTCCATTTTGTTGCGATTTTTAACATGCAGTTAACATTTCTAATCCTAAAAATTTTCTTTGCCGCACGTGTTCCTCGGAACCAATCCGCATCAGCTTCCTGATGGCATTCACACAAGAAATGCTAATACTTCTTTATCCCTGCAACTTCTGCAGAAGTCGTTAGCTGGTATTTGATTGCGTTCGGCGTGTCTACCGAAGAGGCAATGTCTGGTGACTACGGCACTGATGGCTGCTCACGAACTCCGCCGGATTAAGACAGCCACAGGTATATTTCAAAAATTGGCCTGTATGGAGTACCCATAAACTCCGCCGTAGTGGTAATTAGGGGTTGTTCCAGTTAATTGTACAAATCGATCAAGTTTCTTGATGTAGGTAAAATAATTAGATTTTATATATTTATTTATATTAGTATTAGGTAGTTATATTCCCAAACAGGTAAAATAGCCTAATTCATAAAGTTCGTCACATTGACAGAGAATTATTAGTTTATTCGTTTTAGTGGAGTAGGAAGGTATATTTTTGAAAAAGTGAAAATAATGGAAGTGATCACGGAAGTGATCACCGGTCAACGTGGAAATAAGTTAATAGTAGAAGATGAATACAAGTTTCATAGAGCCGAAGAGACTTCGTTTGGAGTAAAATGGAAATGCGTCCAAAAAAAGTGCAATTCTAAAATTTATGTTGACGATGAACTTACAACCATATTCAAAAAGGATGGGTCTCATAACCACCCGCCGCCTAAACATCTAAATAGGCAACATATATCAAACAGCATTAAACGAAAAGCTGTGGAAAACATAAGCGAGAGGCCACTCAAACTAATTAGAAGGGGAATAACGTCAAATAACATTGATGAATTGACAACAAGAGATTTTACATACATAAGAAATAATATGTATAATGCTCGAAAATCTGTCTTCCCTGCTCTGCCAAAGTTAACAAGATTGTGATATTCTCATGTGCAACTAATCTCCAGTTTTTAAGTAACTCAGAAAAAATCTTCGTTGATGGAACTTTTGATTACTGCCCAAAACTGTTTCTTCAGTTTTTCACTATACACGGCTTACAAAACTCTCACTATATTCCATTGGTGTTTTGTTTATTGCCTGATAAAAAGTTGACAACGTATATGCAAGCATTCAAAGCAATTGCCGCAAGGTGTCAGAGTTTAAACTTAATTTTCCAACCCAAGGAAATCGTTGCCGACTTTGAAAACGCCATCCATGATGCAGCAAGGAACGTTTTTCCAAATGTCCGGATTACAGGATGCCGATTCCATTTGTGCCAAAGTTTCTGGAGAAGAATTCAAAAGTTGGGATTAGTGAATGACTATAAAAATAAATCATCTAAAGTTGGTGAATGGCTACGGTGGACCTTTGGTTTAACAATCCTCGAACCAAGTTTTGTGTTTAGTCTTATGTCTGTGATTCCTACTAACCAAAAACTAATTAAGATGAAGTAACCCCTTTTACCACAATGAAAATTGCCGAACGTTTTGCTGGCAAACGAAAAGAAAAAATAAAAATTGGTATTTAGAAAATAAATTCTACTTTAAATACCCCATCCAGAAAAGTAAATGACGATCAAAAATATTCCCAAAAATTTTTTTAGAATTTTTTTTTTATTTTTAGTAATTTTGTAATATCTTTAACAATTCTTTATTGATCAAAAACAAAATGACTTTCCCGGGTGTAGAATGTTATACCAAACAATTTTTCTTAAAGCCATTTTTCAATATCGGCCTTACTTTTTTCTCAAAAACGTTGGGCGGCGCGTAAAGTGAATTTAAGCGTGTAAAGTGGAATTGTGGTAAAGTTAAGTTTGCTGACTATTTGACGGACAATTATATTGATGAGTATAGTTTATTTTCTCCATCTATCTGGGCAAGTGCTACAGAAACTGAACGCACTACAAATGCTTGTGAGTCCTTTCATAGTAAATTCAACTCATATTTTTATAATGCCCATCCAAACATTTTTCTTTTTATTGATGTTTTAAAAAATATTCAGATAGATACATACGTATTTTGTACGTAAAAATGAATAGTGTTAAAATACCCCACGAAATAAAAAATAAAATTATATTTAAGGAAGAAATTATTTTTTAAAGACAAAATAACCTTGTACAAATCCAAAACGATAACGAAATTTGAGTTTGTGAAATTAGTTTCATATTATTTAAAGAAATAATGTTTAAATTATAAGCTTTAGGATATTAAGATAGTTTAATATTAAGGTGGGAGTCTCAACATGCTTGCCAACCTATAACCTATTTCGCGTAGATTTATTTATGTTTTCTAGCTTTTATACAAAATTTAAAGAAAATCAGTATCGACTTGATATTCTATAGGTAATAATTGACATATTTAACAAATATCAAGGAATTTCATAACTTATTTTAGGAGAATTGTATAGCGAAAAATATCGGGTAAGATTTTTTTTAACATTATTATGTCATTGTCACTCATTGTTCTTTCACTATACAATTCTCCCAAAATTAGAAATGAAATAAATTAATATTTTTGTAATATATCAGGTACTACCTAAATAATGTACCGACGATATTGATTTTCTTTAAATGTTAGTTATTAAAATAATAAACTCAAAAAATCAACGCGAAATAGGTTATAGGTTGGCAATAGATTGAATGACGTTGAGAATGCAACCTTAAGTCTATCATTATGTTGGACGTTTTTCCAAATACTTTACTTGTTCTTTCCATCATCTTGTAGCTCCGTTTGGACTGTTCGCACCTATTGTATTTCTTTTATTCCTTATTCTATTCAACTGATGATGAATGTATATACATTCGAAACATGTAGAGAATTTACCCTTCAATAAAACCTAAAACTTATTTTAATATACGAGTGGAGGAAAACTTAAAGTGCCTTATTTCTTTCCCTTTTAATTAATTATTTACTTATTAAAATTCTAGGGCCCGATTCGCGTCTGGGTTACTTAGATACTACAGCACATCCTCTGTATCGCTTATATATCCATACTTATACTATAAAATAATAATGTTTATATTGACAGTGCTGTGTTTATTAAACTTATAACAACATAACTTATACCTACTCGTATAACTGCTTTTAATTTATTTAGCTATACCCGGCAGCTCCGAAAACAAAATAATGAAAATATAATTATGTATTTTTAAGTTTGAAACATGCAAATTAACAAAAGTAATTTTCTTGTTTCCCAACAACATTTTAATAAGAAAAAACAAGAAATAAAACGTCGTCCTGGCAAGAACATGATGATAAAATCAAATTTCTTTGTAATTTCGTTCCGAAGTTTTTAATTTTTCCGTTGTTTGCTAACAGTTCTTTAACTTATACCTACCAAATTAGGATTCTAGAGAAAGAGTTCTTATCAGTTAAAATTACCTTTATTTTATTAGAAATATATTATTTTTTATAATGTCCATTATAGCCATGTATACTAATAGCCCGACACTTAGACCTTTTCTTCGGACTTCCCGTAGGATCAAGAGTGATGAAACTATCTCGCGGTACACTGGTCATCGCCATGAATCAACAACTCCTATAAACAAGGACATAGTGTTTATTTGTGACGTCAGCATCCGAAGTCCTTTAAATAAATGAATAAACTATACCTATTATATTATGTTCTTCGGGATTTATACAAAGATTTATATTTTTGTGTGACTTTTAAATTTACCTATACACTTGAAACTATCGTTATTTACATATTTAAACTGGCACTTAAGTAAACTATGCGTTATTTAAAACATAACATAAGTGATAAAACCTATATCTAGATAGATAAATTAAAACTACTTAATTTATCTCATATGTTTTACTGTCTTTTTTTTAGATAAATACCTATTATGTTAGGGTAATAATTTATACAATTTATAAAAAATAATAACTTATTAAAGTGTCTACCGAGGAGTCTACCATCGCTTTTACTCGCGACATGCACCACCTATCGAATTTATTTCAAGATATATTTGCTTATTTAAAACTAATAAAATAATTTTGGTACATTCTGTACTATTAACGATCTCTAAGATAAATATTTCAAAAATATAGGCATGCGTTCGGCTGTCATCCAATATTACAAGTAAAATTTAATTAAGCAGGTATAAATTTGTTATCACTAAATAGTTAAGGGTTCAAACGTTGTTTGTCTTGTAAGTGATTTTTAATTTAGGCCTTTCATTAGGAGAAAATAATATTTAAAGTTGGCCTATTTATACTAACTCAAACTATAGTATATTTTGAAAACGAAAGGCCAATCAATAAATCTCTTACATGATAAACCGAGTTCAAGGATATGTCTTTCAATATTTTTTAAATTGAAGTAAATCGTATTGGCGGTTCCGGAGAAATTTGGTGACCGCGTAGGGCAAAAATTGGGTTTATTTTACATGCGGTGATAAACTCCTAAACTATGAAATTTTTCTTCTGCGGAAATTTAATCTTAGATTTTGTGTATCCTCAGATAGCAAATTTCTTCAAAAATTTAGGTAGGTACTCGAGGTTTTACGAGTACCTAAATATTGAGAAAAATTCACAGCATTTCATCATTGGATTAGTTTGGTACTGGTGTGCCAAGGTTTCGGTTCGGTTAATTTTAGATATAGGAGCAATGTGAACAACTTCTTTTAAATCTTAAAATACTACTCGTAATCATGAAAGTATAGGCAGATGTTACTAACAAGTCGTTATTATTTACTGATGCCCCCGCTACATTCCCCCCTTTATAGTCTAAATAAGGATTAATATGAATTTCATCCATAAGCAGACAAACATTTTTGTCTTGATAATTTAGAATTTAAAAATATTTTTTGCATAAGACAAAAATATTTTTTCTCATCGACATGGGGATCGGTTAAATATTTATTACAGACGCCTTTGGTGGTTTCGGGATGAGGTAAAATTATTGGCCAGTGATTTCTTAAATATCTGTAAGCATGAGGACTGATTGTATATACAATTGGACAAAATGTCATAGTTGGAGAGGGATATCTGTAACGTTCATTTGGCAAAGTTCTTAATTTTATTTGTTCGGAGATAAATAATTGTATTCCTTGTGCCAATATATCATTGTCGACTTTTAAGTTTTTTAACAAATATGGAACAAATTAAGATTTTATTAATTTTTGACATATCTGTGTTTTTCTTCCTATTGTAATCTTTGGGTTCTTGGTCGGGATTAAAATTATTCTCAGAATTATTGTCTTGTTCTGAGTCTAAACAAGGAATATCCATCGAACAATTAATGATTTCCAGTAAACTTTGCAATTGATCCAAACTACTTGACAAAAAGGGCGTTTTTTGTTTATTAATTTGTACAGTTAATATAAACTTATTTCTGAATTATTGTTTATTTTAACAGCCCACGTATTGTCCATATAAAAATAAACTTATTTCTAAATTATTGTTTATTTTAACAGCCCACGTATTGTCCATATAAAAATGAACTTATTTCTAAATTATTGTTTATTTTAACGGCCCACGTATTGTCCATATAAAAATGAACTTATTTGTACATTATTGTTTATTTTAACAGCCCAAATATAGTCCATATAAAAATGAACTTATTTCTAAACTAGTGTTTATTTTAACAGCCCACGTAATTAAAGGACCAGAAGTATGCTTAATTTTAAAGATGGTCTTTAAAGTTTTCCATTAATGATAAACCATCCTTTCTTTAAACCGAACGTTTTAAACAAATTATTAAATTGTTCAAATGATTTACTTGTTAGTTCTTTATGTTTAAGAATTTCACGCTTACTCTCTTTAATACCTTGTTGAAATCGTATTTCGTCTAGTTCTGTGAGCATTTCTTCCCTACTTTTTCGGTGCGTTAAAGTTTTTGATAAGTAATTTGGACAATTGGGAAATTTACTTGGTACGCTGTTATCTTTTAATCTTGGTAAATTTAATTTAATAGAAACGATCTCACCCATATCGTGTCCTGTTGGGAAATCGTCGAAATAAAATCCTCTTCTGTGAAATGATCCTCACAAATTCTGCTATTTTCATTAGGATTAAAATGTTCACGATAAATTGCACCCCGCATTGTAGGCTGTTCTCCTCATTTTTTGAAAAACCGAAACACTCGCACTGTTAAACCGGTGGGATAATTACCCTTACAACCGACTACACAACTTCGATACGGCATTTTAAAACTTTTTTAACCACTATTTGAACCGGAAAACACTATATTTTTCACTAAATACACAGAAATTAAAACACACCGCCGCCGTCGGGTTGTTTTAACCAAACAAAATAACTAACAGGTGTTGCTACGTTTCCAGATTGACACGAGCGTTTCGCATGTCCTACTGCACGTTCCCTATTTTTTTAAATTTAACAAAATATTCCCAATAAAGTACCTAAATCTGTAAAATGTGATAATAACAATGTTAACATCGTTATAATGTTATGTTGTAAGCAAAAATAGTAAAGACATACAAAAACCTATTTCCAAGTATATAAGGAATTATGGATGATCTGACAATGCCACTTGTCGACGCAAGGGCAGCACAGCCATCTAGATAAAATAGGCAAATGATGTCAAAACGTAATAGGACTTCGGAGCGTGACGTCACTACCAAATTTCTTTAGAGCGCTTTGTCCTTATTTATAGGAATTGTTACATGAATACCTATTATAGCACATTCCACACTTTTTGAACGTTTTTATTGCATTTGACGCCGAATTTTTAAAAAATATTCTTTACTAATTCTCCAGTACAACTAATGAAATACCCGGAACAAATTAGTACAAAGCTGGGACTACTGGGGAAAGGTAGAGTTTTAGGTCCTAGGTTATTTTCATCATACTAAAAATCCCATAGAATCGACGTGACCAAAAGGCCTCAAAATCGGTACTTTTCTTATAAATCATCCTGTATCTTAGGAACTATGATAGATAACGAAAAATTTAAGGAATAAAAAATTTTACAGCATAAAAAAACACATATATTTCCAAAAAAAAATACCTGTAGATCCTTAAACTTAAACCGCATCTTAAAAATTAATATTTGTGTTATATTCCCGAAAGAGTTTCTGAAGGCGAAATTTATGAAGACAGGAAAATAATAAATATTTGAAGTGTTAATAATATGTATTTACATACGTTTCCAAATGGCAATAAAGAATTATAACTTAGAACCTATTGAAAATATATTCCAATAATAAAAATATTTCTATTGACTCAAACTGGAGATAATTATTAAAAAGACGCAACTATTTTATTTGCCAGCCATGCGGCCGATTATATAGTGATCTTTGTTTCGATTACTTAAATAGAAAAGGACAGCTTAAGGGAACAGTTCTCAAGGTCAATCATGTATTAAAGGCCTACAAATGGCTTGAATGCAGGGGTAACTTCCGGAACCTTGCAATTATTAAAAAAAATAATTAGTATCTAATTTTGGAAGGGATGTTCAGGAAAGCATTGACGAATTGTATGCCGGTGTTTTTTTTAATAAATGCACAGAAACTTTAAAAAAAGCAGTTTTTTGAAACCACTAAAATTGCCACAATTTACCTTAAAATCCCTTAAAGTAAACACGTCGATTTTCAAAACTGAAGTAAAAACAACAATTTTTACTGGTAACACGATATTTTCTAGTCTATCTAGATGTCATCTATCCTAAAAATTTCCAAAGAATATGTGTTTGTTTTAACAGGAAAGGTTAAGTAATTGCAAAACACGAAAGTTAACAAAACTATGACCGGTTGACTAACATCTGCCTTACTCTACCAGCTCCACAATATGTCTGTCTTTCTTCTTCGTATGCCAAAAGCGTAAAAATAACTACTCAGATCAACACAGCACTGCAGTGCGCATGCGAATCGTCAATAGTTAGCCAAATCGAATTGACGTTAGTAAATGGCGTCGTTAATCCCACCTTAAGGCCGAAATTCAATTAAAAAATAATCATTAGGCGATAGGTAATAAGCAACAGAAATGAGATTTGATACGAAGAAACAAATCAATAGCTAAACAATTAAGTTTAAAGCAACAAGCAACAAGAAACAAAATTTAAGATATCGAAATGTTAGAGACCAATAAATATTTTGACATTTGTCGGTTTAATTTTCAGGTTAGAGAGGTATTTTAAATTCGTTTATAACACTTTGTTTATGTGGTTGCGATAAAGCCGGTAAGCTTACAAAAATATTAATATTTTTTGAAGTTAAACAAGAAAACACCAAAATAACCTATTCTGTCGACAAAACGAAAAGTTAAATAAAGGTTAGGATGTCGATGTATTGATCGTTTTCATTGGGCGATCTTTCTTAAAAGTGATTGGAGGAAACACTGTATTGTGCCATCATAATTAATATTTTCTTATTTCTTATTACATATTGCTGATTTTTAATTGTGTCTCGGCCTTTAGAAACAGGAGACAAGGCACGAGATAATATCATTTAGGTAGATGCGGCGTGTCGACCTTCAGCCCGATTCTCTTCGACTGGTCGACTTTTTGTAACGAATAGTATTTCTGATTTTGTTTGAAGAGCGTGATTGCTTCAATTTTTTTTGCCACTAAATAATTTAAACTTTAAAAAACTGAAACGGTATAAAATTTTTATTTTCCACTATGTGGTAGGATAAAAGTCAAAATTTAGTGGAAAATTCTCTTACTGACAAAAACAGGTCAAATGGCAAAATACTGATTGTCATCTTCTATTTTAATATTGGAACCAGTACATTTTACTTCATCGCAATGTGCACACAAAGTCGGACAAAATATCTGTGCGTTTTTGCAGTTGCACTGCTTAGAAGAGCATCCTGGTTTGCAGCAACAACAAGCCATTTTTAAAGTAATTTCAGGAGCTATCGATTTAGATGTTGTTATGGTCACAGTGAATTCTTTGTTCTGACTCAGACCCAAACCAAACGATTTTTTTACCTAATCGTTCTTGAATTTGAATATAGACCCTGGAATAATGATTTTTTGCGGACTATTGAGCAACTATACCAGATTCTTACCTTGTCGGACTCCCATTGTCTTTATTTTGTTACTTAACACAACGTTTCGGTTAGTTAGTATCTCCAACCGTTTTCAAGTGTAAACTAAATTATAATTCTAAGGCTACTGTCTTAAATACTATCCGTGTGCAATGAAGCTTGATGACTCGGCCTACGTGCTTATTGTAGTGTGAAGTTTGAGCTGTTGGTTTTGGACAAGAAGAGGCTTCCAGATATTGGGGATATCTATATTTGGTTTACTAAATATATGTGTATTTTGATTCATGAAAGCTGCTTCCTTGAATTTTCATTTTCTTTAGTGCTGTTCTGTGTCCAAAACCTTGGCTTCTGACCACTGTATATTATGCTGGTGGGTCCATACATGTTCTGCTATACCTGATCTCGAAGTTTCACCTCGTTGAGTATGTTTCAGATGTTTTTTTAACTCGTACGGGAAGAGGTCTTTTTGTTTCTCCAATGTACGATTCGCCACACTCGCAAGGGATTTGATAGATAAAAAAATTTGTGTTTTGTTTACGGGGGGGTTTTTCTTTTGTAAGAAAGCTTCTAAGCGTATTTCCGGATTTGAAGGCTGTTTTGATAATATAGTTTTGGTTATCCTTCTAATCTTTTCAGAAATCTCCTTGACATAAGGAAATGTGTGAAAAGAAATGGTAATTTTTTTGATATTACTTCATTGTCTTGGTCTACCACCTTCAAACAAACAACTATACCAGATGATATTGACATTATTGTATAGCTATTTTTGCAATAAATGGATTATGAACTTTGTAACACATGCCGAGTTCTCACTGGTAATGTATAATTTTAACCATTTTCTTCTTACCTCTACAGATTCTCATAAAATCCCCGAGGATCTGACTTACTATATTATTTCTTGCTAGTATACAATTTTAACGGAAATAAGACTAAGATTACCTGCATAATAATGTGGCTCTCGTTCGTAGAAATGATGATGTCTCATGCTGACATCTTCATCCCCCGGTTGATGCAGCTGAGGAATGAGGTTCAGCCAAACCGCCATCTTGTGACCTCTGTAGTGACTTTTCATTTTGGGTTTTTGAGCTGAAATAAAAAAATAGTCGTACAGGTTTACAGTTATACCAAATCAAGTTTATTGGAGAAGATTTTTTTATTAGCATTTCCGGTCTAAGCTACCTAACAAACAATTATTACACTCTTAAAAAGGTGACTTTTACCTAAGGTTTTTACTATAAAGCCCGATAGGTCGCTTTACATAGTCAGAAGTGAGTAATATAATTCATTTAATCACCTACTGGGGAATAAAACCAAGGTAATAAACTGGTAAAAAATACCTGTCATTAGGAGAATTGGGCTTCATAGACAAGTCCAAGTAACCTTCTTCGTGGTAGTAAGAGGTGTTTTTTACCTGTATTTAACCTTTGTGGGCCTATGTTGGGCCTGTTATGGGCTATAAAGTTTATAGAAAACCATAATTTGACACAATCAGAATGAGATGAGAAAGAGATACAAATATTATGTTGTCTTTATTTTTATCAAAACGTAGGAGGCAGAAATTTTCTTACAACGTCAGGTCAGACGTTATTGATTTTTAAATTGGAATGGTAGTATATAGATACTTATAATATCACTATTTCATCGATATGAGGTGAAAAATTAGGTGCGCGTAAAAAGCTTTCTATAAATTTTAATTTTACCTTGACAAACTAACCGCGCCCCCGAATAATGGAATTTAATTAAAAAGAAGCAAGATAAATTAAAATTGAAAATACTTAAAATATAGTCAATATTTTATGGTTGGACGAATAAGTTAGCTCGTTTATGTGCTCGGTTTTTGTAATATATTTGTTTTTGTTTTAGTATTACAAGTAATGTAACAAACTTAATTTAAGACCATTTAACCATAACATAACCATTTAAAAAAATATGACGTCAGTAAAATCTATTTCCTAAAGGTTATGATTTCCAAAAGGAAAGGACTATTTGGCTATAATGAAATTATTTCAGTTATTACTATAACCTATTTTGTACTTTAAAGCCTTCTGGGCTTGTACAACAAAATGTAAGAGTAACATAGAGTATACATCATATCAGAAAATGTTCACATTGTAACCTGACCATGACGTTATATTAAAGAGAAAATGTAGTAAAAAAGTAATTTATTTTTCATTGATGAGCCTAAAAGATTTTTGGGCTTTCAGGTCCAATCCCGAAGGTAAAAAATAATCTGCTCTGGCGTTTATTACTGACTTTTCTTAGACCTAACTATCAAGTCGATTTACAGGGTAAATATCTACTATTTTGGACCATCTCTTGGGCATCTTATATTTTCCGACTTTAAAGGTGCAATTTGTCATCTGATAAGATCCTAAAAGCAAAATATTTCTGGTTGACAATATTTTTCCTTCTTGCCTGAAAAGTAAAAATAATTCCACGAAACACCCAAAGAAAGAAATTTCTTAAAAGAATTAAATTTTAACTTAAATCACACATCACTGTATTAATTTATGAAGCCTTAATATGACTAGTGAAATTATATAAAAAATTCACAAAACTGAGTTGAAAATTGTATTAATAAATTTTTTTCTAATTTTGTATCATAACAAATCTATTACGATACGCATTTGCGTATCGTAATGAAGCTATTTCGATACGCGTTATTATTTTATTTGATGTTGGTAACATTTAAATGTTTTATTTCATTGACTTGCGCGGCCTTTGCATGTGATTTACAAGAAAACCCATTTTTCGCAGAGGAAAAATAGCTTGATAACCTACTTTTTTATTCTGTGTGGATAACAGTCATGTATGTTGGTTGCATAAATCTATAAATCAATCTTTTGTAGATGCTTCAAGCTATTATTTTCTGCCAAATCCTATCCAAAATTCAATCTACTAACCTTCCACTGTCGATTTTAACTTCAACTTTATTTGAATTTTCCATATTCCCTATTCTAAATTGCAATGCCGTGACGTAAAATCACGTTTTTTGAAATTCGAAAAAAAGTAGCAAAATCGCCTGAATTTCCGAACGCTCTGTATATGTACCGAATGTACAAGGATCACACAACGTATTCCGTCCAATTTCAAATCTCATATCGCTAAAATAACTTTAGAATCTCGTGGTGAAAATGGGCCAATAAATCAAAAAATGACAGTTCGCAAAATAATTTTTGTTGTCCAGAGGCTACTATAATAAAAAATAGTATTACTAACATAAAATTTAGACATAAAAATTTACAAAATTTGAAGAATTTATTTTCTTTCTAACTATGTATTTTTTATTGAAAAAACTATAAATTAGAAAAAATAGTATAACGTACGTGTTATATAAAGCAGTTTTAAGCACTTGTCGCCACTTGTCACGTGTCGTCACGGCCTGTTTTTTTAACATGGACGCGTGCTATAAAATGATGCTTTACGAAACGTGTACGTTAATATACTATTAAAGAACTGGTACATTTATTAGAAATTAATGTTTAGGGAAAGGTCATTCTCTAATCACAAAGTTTACTTTTTACAAAAATATTTTCTGTGATTAATTAAAGTAATTCCTAAATAGTTCCTTAATTTACTTTAACTCATTTTATTTCTTAAAAGTTAAGAATAAATTGCATTTCTTTTGAAACTTTTATTTCAAAACGAATTAGTTTTTACAGGAAGGAAAGTTTTAGTGGAAATTTGATCGGGATCAACTTTTATATTGTTACAAATATAACTGTTTTTGAAGTCTCGTGCGGTAACTTCATACGTGATCGAAATTGTTCAGGATAAATTGAGAAAATGGAGTTGTAAATTGTAAAAGAATCGACTCGACGAGTTAAAAATTGAATTGTGGCGGATCGGCTAGAAGCTTGTTTGATGGAATTTAAAAATACAAATGGAGGGTCCGTCATCACTTTACCTATTGAGGTCAAGCATTCTTGTTACAAAAGCACATTAAGCACGTAACAGTTTTATCTGTAAGGCAAGGCACAATATCTATACTATTATATCGTACAGGCAAACTCTAAGCATTTTATGATAATAATAATGGCCTTTATTCAAAAACTATATAACTATATATACGATATATATTATAATATATAATGAGCGAGGTTCGGTTTGTCCTGCCTATATAGTGCAGAATGACGTCAGTTCGACTAACCCAAGAAGAATAGAAAAATAGAAAAAAAAACACAAAAAAATACAAATTAATCAAAGGAGAGAAGTAATAAATGTATAATATTATATAGGTAGGTATTCTAATAGTAAACAGAGTCCAACAGTCCATATCAAGTATTACATTTTCCCACACAATTTTTTATAAACAAGTCCTGACATATTTAGGATCTCCTGCGGGCATATGTATTAATAATATTTACATATTGTAAAAGAAGCATCGTTTAAAAAGTTGTGTTCTATGTATGTTGTTGTATTATTAGCTTACCCTTAAACTAATAGTAATATTATGTACATCTGTACGAAATTAATTTTTCGGTAGAAATACACATGATATTGATAGTGTAATATGGCATGGTAGTGACATGTCATATGCAAATAGCGCCTCTTATGCAGTGATCACAACACGATAAAAAATATAAGGGAGAACGTGAAAAGCAAAATATGAATAACCTTGGTCCTAGGTTGGAACCCTGGAGGACAACATTTAAGTAGCCCGCTCACCGCTGCTGTCTTTTTTGTAAATAATTTGTCATAAGCTCAGATGCTTGGACATTAAATCCAACATAATTGCACATAGCTCTTTGAATGTTATGATTTAAGGTATCAAAGACGACGTAGAACTAAAATTGTTAATTTACCTTTACCTATTATACTGCCGATAAGGTATATCATCTGTAATATTTATTAGAGCCGTAGTCGCAGAGTCAATTTTCGTTAACGTTGACTACCTTGTATGTGAACGTAAATACTAGATTAAGCACAAAATATTATTACTATCTATGCTTAAATCTGACCGAACTAAAAGTTTTTCCTTTCTCTGGGTTTCAAAACTTTTGTATCAAATTAAAAACCTTAGAAGTTGATAGGGGAGAGTCCCCTAGTACCGGACATCTCCTAATACCGGACATAGTCAGTTTCTTCACTTTGCCGATAGGTAGCGCCTAAACATGTTTAGAGTTGTAGTCGCGTCTGTTACTAATGTTACCTTTCCAAAGCGTTTTAATCTATGGTCAGTTTGACAGAAAATATCAAAGAAAAGGTTAATTTATGGTGTTGTTCTTTGTTTATTCTTTAACTTTTAAGCCTGTGTGCAGTGATTTTGGGTAAGTATAACGAATTTCTTGTTACCCATTTTGTTAAGCTATCATATATGTACAATTTTACATGCATACCGTTTGGTTAAAGTTAAAGGGTTTGTAATAAATATTTTGTTCATTTCAAACTGTCGGTTGCCCAAAATCGGACACTAATGAGTTTCCCAGTATCGGACAATAAATAAAGGTTTTTTTGGGAAAAATAAGGTTTTATGTGTTTATTTGTATGTGGGGGGTGCGTGTTAAATTGTATTTAAAAGGTTTTTTATTCAAATTGTTTTTTTTTAATTGTATAGGTGGGTACAATTTTTTTAAATGGCGGGTAAAGGAAAATGGTCAGAAAATGATGAAAAATGCAGTAAAACGAGTTATAGAGCATGGTATGTCCATAAGGGAAGTCGCATTATATTTTTCTATACCGAAAAGCACATTAGCAGACAGAATAAAGAATTTTGTTTAGTTTTTCTTTGCGTCCGGTACTAGGAGACCATTTTTCGAATCATGGAAATGTAACACTTTTTTATTTTATTTTTTTAATTAAAAATGCCTTAAATATTTTAAAAAATGTAGTGCGTACGTAAAATGGTAGGTATATGTTTACGAGTAACAGAGTATTTTTTTTTATTTTATTTTTTTCATTTTTAAAGTGGCCAGCTCCAAAAAAGCTAAGGTGTCCGGTACTAGGGGACTCTCCCCTATATTTTTTACTGACGATGAATCTATATTTTGGTATTATTTAAGTAAATGCGGAAATAGTAATATCGGTAGTGCCTTAAAAATATTTGAGAGAAATGAAATCGCCAATTTATGACTGCGACTGTACAAAGTACAAAACTTTAAAAGTAAATTACTCTGTCGTTTCCGGAAGTGGCGACCTATTTCCGGCGGCCATTTTTAACTGAATTAAGATGGAGTACGCGGACCCCTCGCAGTCTGACAAAGTGCCGACACTTGCGAAGTTGCTTTAAATGTTACGTTTTCTAAATGTAAGTTTAGTGTTTCCGTCCTTTTGTACGGTAGGGTCTTTAATGTTTAATATTATATAAAAATTTGGATGTATAAAATAAATGTTTACCGGCTAAAAATCAGCGTAGCCAACACAGTCCTGTCACCAGCTTTTATTTATAAAATAAGTCATCGTAAATACTACATCTAAACTGTTTTGGCTGTCTAACATGCAGAAACATATTTTTAAAATATCACCAGTGTCGTAACTAGAGGGGGGGGGGGGCAGTGGGGGCCTGCTCTGACTTGTGTTGAAATTTGGATGCAGGCTGCGCATTGCGTCACAAGGGGGTGACGATGACGGTTCTAAGTTCATACATTTCCGGGTCATAGCAAAAAGTGCTCTAATTTACTCTTATTCCTTCTGTGACTGTTGTTGTTTTTTATTATCAGTTCAAGTAGTTTTTATAACGTACTGAAACATAACACCTATTTAACTTAAGTGATTTTCATCGACTCTGTTCAGTGGCGTAACAAAAACTGAGTGCCCCCCCCCCTCCCGCAAACGTTTTCAGGGGCCCCCTCTCTATAACGAATGGAAAATGACAATTCTTATTTTCATTACTTTTAGGTTCAGGTTTATGTATTTTTGAATTCGTTGATCGTGTAATAATTTAATTAGGGTTAAACCCACATTATGTGTTAAGTACCTACTATTAAAACAGCAAACAAATCGAATTTATTTTATAATCCTAGGTAGACTGGTAGACATCACATAGGTAGTTATTAAGTTGTTATACGTAATATTCTAGCAAACATGATGCAAAATCACAATTTTAAAACACCACTTATAATGTTCCTTACCCTATATGGTAGTAACGGGGGTAGCAGTGATCGAGCCTCATAGATTCCAAAAGATAGAAAACAGTAAAACACATGAACACTTAACAAATCTGCACAAACATTATGTCACTAAGTACTATAGAAGGTATTATACAAAACGACCAGATTGTGAGGGTTTTTTTTTGCAAAATCGTTTATAATCTCGTCAATATTTAATCTTTTAACAAACTCGTGTTCGATACTGATTACCTAAGGATCAATTCGTAAGGCGTTGTGGTCCCATGTTATTACGTAAATATATAGGTTTTTACTATTTCAAGTTTGGAAAAAGATCGTTCCGCTAATGCCACACTAACTGTTCAAGTAGTTAGAAATAACATCACTGAACTAGATACATCTGGAAAATTTGAATAACAAACTAATTTTTTATTAATAAATGATCCGCAAGTTCATACACTGTTTTTTATTTTGAAATGCTATTTCTAAGTCACAGGCTTAAAGTTTGACTAGGAACGTCAATGGACAAGTCTTTATGGTATATCGTTTGTTAATTCCGCGCGTTCACTTAACGAAGTTAAATTCTTAGGATATAAAAAAATAAAATTAATTATGAAATGACATATAGTGGATTTCACCTTAGTTTTTAATGGCCGCCGCTGACACATGTCATTTATAACATTTCTTTTTACAGAACTTAAGGATTGGCCAGGGCCGGACTTAAAAATTATGTGTGAACACGGGTAAATTTATTTGTAGTTGTAATAATTATGGATGGAAACGAGAATTACCTAAGCAATTTTTAAGATATTTCAAAAAAAAAAAACACTGAAGGGGAATGGAAATAGGATAGAATATCAGAAAAACAATTTCATTTAATTTTTATTCATAATATAATAAAGTGCTGTTATTTTGGTAAAAACACACTCTTAATTTAGTACAATAAAAAATATACAAGGGGCAGTCGTGAATCTAGTATCATCAATAATTAACTACGTTTTTTATTAAAGAATTATTTTGTTTTTTATATTGATTTTAGACCATGCAGTGTTAAGTTAAAAATATATATATATATTATATTTAATAGCTTATTGTTTACTTTTTTATTTTCTTATTCACGGGTAGATATTTTTTCTTTAGACTAGGTTCTAAAGAGTTTAAAGTTTACAGTAGGTCTAACTTTTCGTTGGTTTATAATAAAACAACAAAAGTTTGTAATGTTATCGAATTAGGTTTTTTTTTTTAATGAATAAAGAAAAAATAATGTAAGTAGCTACTACAAAAAAAGATTTTTGTCTTTGCGTTTGCAGAACAGATACCTCAAGCACTCTATAGTACAACTGTATGTAAAACTTATTTTAGCATAATGGTTCACTGTGGTTTTCAAATTTAATTTTGTTGCAAGTTCCCTATTATTTTTCATCTTCATCTGACAAGCTGTCGATGTCGTCGTCACCGTCCGAGACATTAATAATTATTTATACTTACTTTTGCATAAAAAGAAACACGTCACAGATACACACAGTCCGGCAGTTTAAAACCAAAAAGTCTAATACGCACAAAATATAAGCAAAATGCTGTCTGAAAAATACCAAAAACAATAACACGAACGATCAAGAATTAACAGCACGCGGTGCGCGGTGTATCCCAGTGCGGCTCTGTGATATTTAAAGAACGCGACGAGACAATCGAATTAATGAAGTACGAAAAGAGATATGCGAGAGCAAATGCGTAAGACAAAGATGCACATACTACCGGCATATACGAGCGATGCTGTGCTTTTGACGAGTTTGAGCTCATTGAAGGGCAACGTATTGAACTGTGTAGTGTGCATCTTCGTCATGTACATGTAACTATACGGTCAGTTATATATCCATCTCTTGTTAATCTAGCTAATGCCCGTGCCTGAAAGCCGTTTATAGAATTAGGGATTTTAAAATCACGTGTTGGCTAATATGTTTGACAAGAGAGACGTCAAAGCATTAAAAACTAAGGTGAAATCCACTATACCTATGAAAAGCAAAGCTGGCAGCAAGTTTTGAAGGGGCCATCAAAGTGGGCCAGTGTTGCCAACCTTTAAAAATTAAATTTCCCATGAGAAGGATGAAAATTTCCCTTTTTTAAAGAAAAATCCCACGAATGGTCAAACGTTTCCAAATAATAAATATTAGCGTAAATTATAAAAGAAAATGTCACCTCTAGTAATAAAGTAAATCCCCAAATGCAAATTCCTAAAGTAATGGCAACTTTAATTAGTAAAACGATATCAAAATATCCTTTAGGGTGAGATTACACCTCTGCATTAGACGTCTGCAGCTGCAAGTAGCAGTTTGCAGACGCAAATGACAAAATTGGAATTCCAGAAAATGTTTATCATACTTTTCGTCTGCAAATTTGCCGAAGGTTGGAAGGTTCTACAAACTTGCAGATTGTAGAACGTATAAAATGTGTTAAAAACTAACCTATATTTTGTGGATTTGATGGATGGTGCATATTTATAATTTGTATCCGTTTTTATATATAAAAAAAACAAGGGAACGTTGAGATTTAAGTTTAATTAATTTAATATTGCTATAAATTTGGGAATATTTCACATATTTTAGCAGTCGATCTCGATAAACCAGAGAAAGTTGGAAGAGTAAAAATTTTAAACTACGGTAAAAATGAAGGATTTGAAAATAGTTTTTGGAATGTTAAAGTTATTTTGCCTCCACAAGTCCGCCATATTTGCAGATCTGCAAAATTGCAAGTTCTGACATGCTAATACACTCAGTGCGCACTACATCTACCAATGGAAATCGCAATACTCACGATTAAGTCTGTGTTGTTATCAGAAGATCACCCAGCCAGTACGATATTGTGGTTATTATCTCAACATTAATTGTATTAATTAATCAAATTCCTGTTTAGCAGGCTATATGGAATATCCCACGAATAATGAACTTTAAGTAAAAATTTCCCTTTTCCCTTTGGACCTTATAATTTCCCACGAGTTGGCAACACTGATGTGGGCTCCCTTATGGTGCAGAGTCTGCGGGGGGTGTTTGTTATGCGTTACGCCACTGATTCTGTTACGTATTCGGCTAAATTTTGAAGGCAAGTTGCAAAAACCTGAAGCCTCTGTGTTTTTAAATTGGGGATAAGTTTTTAAACAAAAATATTATGATATTATCTAATTTATAAAACATTTTTTCTAATTTTGTTTTATATGAAATCTATTACGATATCGTTTTCAGTATCGAAACAAGTTTATAAATAGTGAATATAAAGATAGTTTTTATTGACAACGGCATTATTTTAAAATCATACCGTATATTAAACTTGCGAGAACGAGACGAGACGAAAAAAGGGAGACGAGAGTGAAACACTAAAAGAAGCTTTAAATTCTGTTTGCCTATATTGTGAAAGAATACATGGATTTTATGAAACTAAATCTAGTTCCTCTTTTTAAATTTTGTATGTTAAAGGACTCGTCTAAGTTCACATAGTTTCATAGATAATTATTATCGGATGTTGAATTAAAATTGATTGAATAGGACAAGAAACTTTCATCACACCAGGAAACCGCCTATAACACTGATGCAATAGGGTGGAAAACAGCCCTTTCTCGTATATCACGACCTAATTTCAGACCACGGTTTATCAGTGTTCCGATTGAGCGGGTTGTCTTAAGGGGATCGGCACATTCGCTGCATTGAGGCTCATAAATGGTTTATTTGATCCGTATTGTCCGCCATGCGCGATATTTGAAGCTCATTGAATTGGTTCAATTACGGGGGACTGCAGTGGCGGCTTGGCGATAATTGAAACAGGTAGGGCAAGAAATATCAAATCGAAAAAAAATCTATAAGAAAAACTAGAACAAAAAACTTACATTGTCCAAAGTCACAACAGAAAATAAAGTGTATTTGTCAATATTCCAAAGAATCATGGACATTCCTGTTTCGATACCGTGATTTCTGCCCACTTTGAGCGTTTGTTGTAAACAAATCTGAGAAGGGACGATCCAATTCTTTCACCTGCATTTTTTTCAAGGAAAATGCAGAAAGTCGGGAATGTTTTAAAAAGCGGATTTTATTTATTTTGAAACTCGATACGGGATGAAAACAAACTGAAGTTAATATTTTGACAAGGAAAACCCTATTAAAAACAGCTGCCATTTGGTATTTCGTAACGGACAAAGAACTAACCCGCTAACCCGATTCGAACTAGTCGGCAAGACAAAATAAAGCACATGAAAATCTGCCAATCGCGGCGTAATTTAAGGATCTGGCCAAGGCACAAAAGCCAGAGTAAAAGAGGGAGATATATTATATTCTTTGTATTTTATGCGACAGTGTGGCCAGTACTACTAAACAACATTTTTAGTTTTTTTGGATTTTTTTTGTAATTGTAATTTTCAATTCTTTTTAATGATTGGCTAAATCATCATTTTGGGAACAAATGAATTGAAAGGTACCTTATGGTCCAAATCAGTTGGCACGTAGGAGTCCGCATCTCACAATTATCGACTTTCATTTATAGGGATATCTGAAGCCACATGTGTATAAAACCAATTTCAATAATAACTTAGAAAGAAAAAAATAAAAGTAGTTATTGCAAAAAATATCCCAATACAGCAAGTTTTCTTACAACAAAATCGTCACTCGGCCAGATATAAAATCAATAAAATCATATTCCAAGTAAGAAAGCAACAATAGTTGTTTATTTTTATGTAAATTTCATTTAAACGAATTCCAAAACACTAAAAATGTAGTTTTTGACGAACCCTATATAGTAATTAGAAGTGTGATATTTAAAATTGTAGTTTCAACAGTAGCAAAATTCATTTAATAAATCATTGAAAAATCCTAAAAAGTACAAATGTTGTTTTTGACGAACCCTGTATAGTAATCGCAAATCTAATATTCGAAATGGTAGTTTCGGCACAAGCAGACGTTTTTATAAAAAAATGACTTGTAAATATAATTCACACGGCCTTGTTCCACACAAGCCGCGTGAGTTAAATATAATTCCAAGACCACCGTATCTTTTTCCTTGAATACTATTTAACTCACGGCAGTACAGTAAGCTTATGGGAATTGTTTTAGGATGGTCCTAGGGTAAAATATATGCAGTTAGCCCACTGTTTAGATTCTATATTTTCAATAAATGATAATATATATTATGTAGTACTAGCGTCTACCCGGCCTGCGTTGCAGCGCTTTCTCTGAGATAATAAGGCGAGTTTACCATTACGTCAAGATTTATAAATACAAACCTCTAAATTTATCAGTGTTTCTCTACAATATTATGCATGCATTATACATAAAAACCTTCCTCTTGAATCACTCTATCTATTAAAAAAAAAACGCTTCAAAATCCGTTGCGTAGTTTTAAAGATTTAAGCACATATGAAAGGGGACAGACGGGCTACAGCGACTTTGTTTTATACTATGTTAAGATTATATAATAATGAAATTTTGCTAAATATCTTTATATTTTAGAACCGAAATGAGTTATTCTAAAAAGGTAAAAATAATACAAATATTTACCTAAACTTAAAAAAACACAAATAACTAAAAAAAGTATTATAAAAAGTGGAAAAAAGAAAATTTATGTGGCCCTGTAATATCATTTTTCCCCAGGGCTTCGTGAACTATATTATTTGATTCACGGTGGTAGTTGCTACCCTTACCAGAATATAATCGAAATTCTCCATTATATGTGTTTTATTGCTCAGTAAAACCTCAAATTTATTAAAAAAACAAGATGGCCCACGGGACATTTTTTTTTTGGTAAGTGCGGCAGTCAACGTGTTAAAGTAGCGCCATATTAAATGTGTGTTTTTCTACAAAATCCAAATTGGGCTATTAAAATTTAGTCGCATGTGATGAAAAGTTTATTTGTTTTTGACCCTGTATAAGGTAACTTCATAAAATGAGTATTTTTAAAAACGTAGTTGGTGTCTGAAAGTAATACACCCTAATATTAAGACAAAAAAGAACACAGTGTCTTCAGTAAAGTGTTCATTAAGTGGAAAATAAATTTTAGTTTAACTTAAGGTGGAATTATCAACGTCATTCAATTTATTGCCAACCTATAACCTATTTCGCCTTGTTTTTCTTAGTTTATTATTTTATTGACTAAGATTTAAATAAAATCAACATCGTCTGCACATTATTTAGGTAATATCTGATATATTACAAGAATATCAATTTATTTCATTACTTATCTTGGCAGAATTGTATAGTGAAAGGACAATGACATAATAATGTTAAAAAAAATCTTAACCGATATTTTTCGATATAAAATTCTCCCTAAATAACTTATGAAATTCCTTGATATTTATTTAACATGTTAATTATTACCTATATAATATGAAGACAATATTGATTTTATTTAAATTTTGTGTAAAAGTTAGAAAAAATAAATAAATCTACGCGAAATAGGTTATAGGTTGGCAAGCATGGTGATACTCCCACCTTAACGTAAAGTTAATCTATTTCAAGGATTTAATTTAAAACTTCTTTACTCTTTTTTTTAAATTTTTTTTACTTTCAGGCACACACTACGTTTTCAAAAATACTTATTTTATGAAGTTACCTTATACAGGGTCAAAAACAAATAAACTTTGCATCACATGCGACCAAATTTTAATTGCCCAATTTAGATTTTGAAGAAAAACGCACATTTAATATGGCGCTACTTTAAAGAAAATGTATCCGAAATAAAGCATTGTCAAAACTAAAAAGTTTTATGTAGGTTGCGTTGAGTCTTATTTTGCAAAAGTGGTGCAATTTACAAAATATAGGTAAACAATCAAAATTGTCTTAAGCAGCTGAAATTTTGTAGGTGGGCTAGAAACTGCATTTAAAAAAACTTTTTCCAATAACTTTTTTCGATATTTTCAGAAATAACCCTACTTTTGAATTATTTTTTGGAAAAAATTCAAATTTGACAGATAATGTGAATCACGTGACTACTATTTTTTTTCTTAATTTTCATCTCGATCAAAGCAAAACTTGATGCCAAAGTCCAATTATGAATAAAGCTATTAATAAAAAAAAATCCCATATGATGCGGACTTTACTGGTGACACTGTATAAGCTATACTGTTTAAAAGAAACAAATGGAAAGTACCTAAGAATCCACAGAAGAAGCGTAACAACAAAAATGGCGCCAAGCCGATTCTGGAGTGTATTTATATGATGTCGATAAAGAAGGAAAACATAATAACAAGAGGGTTATGCGCATTCCCATTTCTGTTAGGCGCCAAGGAATCTGACCGGCGAGCCGTGCGTACAGACGTGTTTTTTCACCCATAAAACTTAACTTTTGTTTGCGCACCAGATCAGCTGTACGGATCTAAAGGTACCGTGCCAACAAAAATTATTTGTATCAAAGCGGGCCTTGCATCTAAGGACGTAATGCTTAGCCGTAGAGCTTAATACCTGTTGGGTATCAGTAACTACCTGAATTAACAATCAATCAGTTATTCCGTCATCTTTGATAGTCGTTACAAGTAATTTGATTCATCGCTAATTTTTCCAATTTCTTGAACAATTCACATAATGGGCTTTGCGGAACAGCACAAAACATTCATGGTTGAAGCGTATTTTCGTAACGGGGTTAGAGTAAATGGTGAGTGGCAATACAATCCAGGTTTGTGCATGGACGATTTTCCTAACGTTGCTTTTATTGCTGGGGATTTTTATCATTGCCTGAAAAGAACCGTGGCTGTGTTTAGGGAAACAAGTTCTATACAATACAAAAAAGAGCAGGAAGACCATCTGTAAGAACAGAAGAACTTGTTGCAAACGTTCGTGAAATAATGCAAAATACGCCAACAATTTGTATAAGACGCCTGTCCCAAGAAGTGGGAAGATCTTATGGAACATGCAGGACTATTCTTAAGAAGGAAAAAGAACGGATTATCCAAGAATGTGGTAACATTTCTCCAGAGATGCTGGTCAACACTTTCGAAAATATGAAGAGATTTGTGAATTTATGCTTGGAGCATGGCGGTGGCCAATTTCAGCAATATATGTAATTATTTTTCTTTCTGTATATTCTTACTTTGTTAATTTTGTAAACAACAAAAATAAATTTGTATTTGTCTACTTATTTTATTACTCATTAGTTTGGCATATCATGTCATAATATGAATTTGACAAAATTTTAACCTAGATTTGGTTAGATATATCGTCCCCATAATATCATTGTGATCTAAACCAAGCCCTACGTTTTTATAAGCCAGGCCCTCTTTGATGCAAATAATTTTTGCTCGCACGGTATTTGTTTATGACTTTCTACTTAATTGTCTATAGTGTGGTATTAAACAAAACATATTTTGGGTGTAAATAACTACCCTTCATCCAACCGTCTTGTCAAAATACCCTAAACTTAATCTGGAATAATACTTTCTACAGAGCGATGTTTTAAAATAATGATGAAACTTGTAATCGCCAATATAACATAGTCGTACCGATAAACAACTAGGGCAAAGATCTACAAAGTTTCAAATTCGGATCGAAGGGGTTAATTGATGTTCCAACTGAGCAGGCTATTCTAAAGGGATTAAGAAATTTACCAGATCGCAATCTATAATTAGATTTATACGGCGAATTAGGCCCTTTAATTTATTATTTACTTGAGCTCGTTCGGGGTCACTTGCCCGTGTACCCGAACTTGTATGTGTTGTGTAGGGCAGGCAGCAGGTATTTAGAATAATTTAGTGTATGCGAATCCTGCCGTTCAATCTCGCAGTAATAGCACAGAAAAATAAATATCTTTCTCCACGACCATTACTAAATGCAATAATTCCAAAATCATTTTTGATAATAGAATGTAAAAATTCTCGCTCTTGAGTTGGAATATTTATTCTGAAACACTTGCTTCTTATGCGTTTTGCGTGTATTTTCATTCCATAACAAGATACGGAATGAATATTCTGTAATTGATAGAAACGACATAGGTTGCCATGCATTTCGAAACTGTCAGTATAATGTGGCCGCGTTGTAATAATTATTTTCAGACAAATTTTAGTGCAAGTCAAAAAATGAGTGAAAAATCGGATGATTCAGATATATGGAACTGGATGGTCGTGGAGAAAATATAGTCTGCTACTCGGTTAGAATTAAAATTCGATACTCGTGGTTCCTCACGCTCGCTACGCTCGCGTTCGGAATCTTCCACTCGAATCGAATTTTCATTCCAACCTCGTTACAGAATCTACTATTCTATTTATGTTTATATTAAATTGTGTAATAACCAAGCTTATGGCCCCAAAAAAAATTATATTTCAAGATAATATAGTTTCCGCAAAAATAATTAAAAAGCGAAAATGGTGGCATAACGGACAAGTGTGTAACTGTTTTTTATATTGGAATACACATACTTTGAGAAAGACTGGTTTACTGCCAAGCAATATCTTAAACGCTCATAAAATTCAGCTTTTACATTAATAAGTTGATTCGCAGAGATTCGATTGCATATACCCATGATTTTGGAAAAGGGGATACTAAAACATTTATTAATTTGGAAAATTTAGGAAGTTTTTTCGCATGTGGAAAATTGGACTTTTCCATGCCAGTATACCGGGTGTTTCTTAAAAGACGTTCACCCATATAACTTTTTTATATTTATAGATATTAAAATTAAATTTTGAGATTATGCATAAGAGATGAGTCTGCATTTGTTGGCATAATTTTCAATTTGTTAGCACTTCCAGTTTGACCGGAAGTGACCTTGATATTTTAAATGGGACATCTTGTATATTTTTACCTATTTGGATTCTGCATAACATTATGAGTGAAATGACACCTCTCGTTTTAAATATCCTAGTAAACTACCATCATTTCATTTGGAAAAAGGGTTTAAACGTCAAGAAAACAAAATTTCATTTTTTAAAAGCACGTGAAACGTAGAAAGTCAATTATTATGACATAATTTTAATTTTTATACAGTGTCACCATTAAAGTCCGCACCATATGGAACTTTTTTTTATTTTTTTTTTATTTTTTTTTTTTAATAATAATAATAACATTACAAGTATTACAAGTAAGCACATTAGGTACAATATTACAATACAAGCTTCATAAAACATTATTAAAGAGTATGAATCACATAACACAATAATATAACATATTATATCAGTCAGTAAATTATGAGTTTCAACAACTAGTTTCTAAGTAAGAACTATTATGTAGGTACATACAGGAATGACAATAAGGTATTTAGGCAGCACAATGGATTCAAGTGAATCTGTGAGTGCTTCCCAAGGACTCAGCTAAACCTAAAGTCAGGTATATGCCGTCAATCTACAGACTGAGAAGACGAAATTAAAAAAGAAGTTTTACACTTTTTACAAGGACAGAGAGGAAGAAGTATTAAGGTTACACTTCAGTGATACAACTGTTCAATGTTAATCCTACTTTCTATAATCCAGTCATTGATTTTATTTTTTAGGCGTCTATATGATTTTTGTCTAAATTCGTATGGTAAAGCATTATAAATTTTTGGACCATTAACTGAAATATGTCTCTGCAATGCTGAGAAGGCCACAGACGGCACAATCAAATTTTGCCTTATTGCATTTCTTGTGTTTAATCTGTGAGATATTACATTTTTGTAGTAGTTTGTTTTAATCATAAATCTAATCACTGACTTTATGTATAGCTGATCAATGTTTAATAATTTGCTTTCCAGAAATAATAAGTCCTTAGGATACATTATATTTTTATTTTAAACAAAATTATTTTGATAATATATTTTTGAGCTACATGCAATGGAATCACTAGTGATTTATACGCACTACCCCAAACTACAATGCCATAACTTATGACTGACTCAACAAGTGAGAAGTACACCATTTTAACAATTCTAAGTGGCAAAATATGTCTTCGTTCGTAGAATTTATAAATTAGCCTTCTAACTTTGCAGGTGACATAATCAATATGACTTTTCCACGACATGGTATCATCTATATATACTCCTAGGTATTTCAAAAACTGAACTCTACTAATTTTATCCGTACATTTACATTTATTATCCATGTAATAGTTTGGTACATGAATTCGTAAGCTCTGAATTTCCGGACTTGTTCGTTTAGTTAGGCTAAAGGCCATAAATTTAGTTTTACTGATATTTAAAGAGAGCAAACTTAAATCAAGCCAGTTTTTGATTACAGTAATTGCCATCTCAGCCTTCTGGGTTACATATTCCCATGTGCGTCCGTTCAAAATTATGGCAGTGTCATCCGCAAAGCAGAAAACCTTACCCTCGTTAAGCACCGCTGTTATCCCGTCTATATAAATATTAAATAGTAAGGGTCCAAGAACCGTACCCTGTGGCACACCAACACTTATTCCCAAAGTAGAACTTATTTTATCCCCGATTTTAACTGCTTGAGTTTTCCCCTCCAAATATGATTTAATCAAGTCATTTTCAATCCCCCTAATACCAATGATTTCTAATCTTTCTAAAAGTATTTGGTGCGCCAGTGTCAAATGCCTTAGCAAGGTCTAAATATATGCCCAACACTTTTTCACCGTTGTTAATATTATACAGTATATGTTCTGTCACTCTACACAGTGTATCCTCCGTACTGGTGCCACTCTTAAAAGCATACTGATGTTGAGATAATATTTTGTGTCTCTCGAGGAAATTTGTAAATTTAGACTTAATACATTTTTCAAGTAGTTTACTAATAGAACTTAATAAGGAAATTGGTCTATAATTTGTGGCAAGCTTCTTACTGCCTTGCTTATGGACGGGGATTATAATTGACTTTTTTAATATATCGGGAAAAACACCAGTACAGAAAACTCTGTTTACTATGTGCATCAGAGGGCGCAACAAATGAATATGATTATTTTTAATTATTTCTGATGAGATGCCATCCATACCACCCTTAACCCCATTTCTTAAGGAATTGATTCCAGTTATTAGTTCATTTTGGGTAATGGGGGTAAAATAAAAACTCTGAGGGTTAACGGAAGGTTTCCGAAACATATTAAGATTCCGATGTCTCAGATGTTGTAGGGACTCCGCTAATTTTTTACCAACATTGTTAAAGAACTCATTCATCTCCTCAGCTATCAAAAAAGGATTATTTATTTCTACATTATTGCTATTAGTTATGCATTTGATATCTGAGTTGTGCACATCTTCATTCGTTGCCTCTCGTATTATCTTCCATACACTCTTTGAGTCATTCATACTATGCTCCACCTTGACTTTATAATAGTTATATTTAGTTTTTTTAATCAGTTTTGACAGGTGATTTCTGTATTGCTTGTAAATGTTTTTTAGGTGCAAGTTATTTGGATTTAGAGTACAGTCTTTTTTAAGTTAATCCCTATGCCTAATTGATGCTATGAGACCCTGTGTGATCCAAGTCCTAAGTTTACGAATCTTATTATTTACCCTACTAACAGTTGTACTAACTTCTATGTAATTTTGTACTTTCATAATAAAGGCATTTGTACATAAATTTACATCATTATTATGTAGGACCTCATCCCACCTCTCTTCAGATAAATATTTAGTTAATTTCTTGTAATTTACTTTCTTAAAGGTATACTTCCTGTTTATATTAATTTATATTAATGAGGTTAGTTAAAATTAAATATCAGCAATCGTTTTTGCTTTAAATTAGACTAAAAATTATATATTCAATTGTCACCATCTGTCATTCGGTATGTGTCAAAAATGACATTTTTGTCAAAAAATGCTGAAAAATGGCATTGTTTTACCGAATTTCAAAAAATTTTATTAAAAAAGGTTGTTTCTAGTACAGTTTTAGGAATAAATGCAAAGTTTCAGATGTCTCGTGCAAAGTTGACTTTTTTGCCATTTTTTCAAAGTAACTTTTTTTTATATAATGTAAGTGGGCTTACTGGATTTTAAACTATTTGTTTATACCATACTTAATATTTTATTTAGTTTGTATGCTTATTTTTTCACTAGAATACCATTTTTTTTCGAAATATAAAATTAGAGGCAAAAAAAATTTACACGGGTGGTGTAAGTTATCATAATTTAAAAATTTTAACAGATAGACGTCATATGTTCTATTTTTTGATAGTACATACACGTAAAAAGTTTAAAAAATTTATAATTAAATTCCCAGATATCAGATTAGTTCACAAATTTCAAATGACAAATTATATTATTTAATATTTCATAAAAATGTTATTTTATACTAAATATAATTTGTCATTTGAAATTTGTGGACTAATCTGATGTCTGGGAATTTAATTATAAGTTTTTTAAACTTTTTACGTGTATGTACTATCAAAAAAATAGAACATATGACGTCTATCTGTTAAAATTTTAAAATTATGATAACTTTGCACCACCCCTTAAATTTTTTTTGCCTCTAATTTTATATTTCGAAAAAAAAAATGGTATTTTAGTGAAAAAATAAGCATACAAACTAAATAAAATATTAAGTATGGTATAAACAAATAGTTTAAAATCCAGTAAGCCCACTTACATTATATAAAAAAAAAGTTACTTTGAAAAAATGGCAAAAAAGTCAACTTTGCTTTAGACATCTGAAACTTTGTATTTGGGCCTAAAACTGTACTAGAAACAATTTTTTCCTATAAAATTTTTTGAAATTCGGTAAAACAATGCCATTTTTCAGCATTTTTTGACAAAAATGTAATTTTTGACACATACCGAATTGACAATTGAATATATAATTTTTAGTTTAATTTAAAGCAAAAACGATTGCTGATATTTAATTTTAACTAACCTCATTAATAAAAAAAAGTTTCATATGGTGCGGACTTTAATGGTGACACTGTATAAGTACTACTTGACTATAAATTAACAGATTTAATTAGTTTGTAGCACTCTAGATTGAAAATAAAAAATAAACCATGTTATAACATGTCAAAAAATTACAAGTGAGGTGTTATTTTACTCAGAATGTTAAGGTGAAAAATAAATAAAAATACAAAATCAGATATTAACAATTCTGTTGAATAATTTAAAATCATTTCATATATTATTAATATGGCCGTAAAATCATATTTTCTGAAGCTTTTAGCCTTATCGAATGAGTAGTCTTAAACGACAGGCTATTTCCTGCTTGATCTAAAAGTTTATCACATCCACTTAATGACAAGAAATATTTGGATTGGTCATAATTGGAAACTAGTTTATCGGCAATAAACTGAAGCTAAAAATAACTTCTTGCGACTAGAATCTATAAAAATTTTGCGAAATTCTAGAGTTTTATAACAAAAACAAATATACGGCCCATCAAGGGTCGTTGTTAACCGATTAAAATAAAAACGTAAATAATCGAACGGAAGAGATTCTTAGGCATTGACGTCAAGAGTGAAATTAAGATTTCATTATTATCGTCTTGAAAGCGACGTCACATTAAAAGAAAATAAGGAACAGAGATCCTGTGAAATAGGAATCTGACATCGACAGTTTAAAAGTAATAATAATTCTCTGAAACGTTTCACCTGTGTGTGTCTCGAAAGAAGTATTTTTATTATAACATTTTTTTTTAGGATGGCAAGTTTCCGTCGCTGTTGTTCTTTCTCTTGGACACTCTGCCGCTGTTTATCCATCTGTCTGTTAGCGCAAACACTAGTTAATGAGTTTTTGTGCTCCATGAGTAACGGCGGGCTCTACTTTTCAAATGAATGTGAAATTCCTCGCTTATTAGTGGACGGTTGCCTATATTTTATTTTCAAAAAGCTATAAGGGTTCAGTAACTTTTAAGATACCATGTCCCTGGGGTCTTAAAATTCAATCCTTTTTATTAGCCATATTTTTTTTATATTTTAGACGCGCATATTTTTATCGATTTATTAATACTAAAAGTGCAATAATAGGTATCTTATGAATTTATATTTTAATTTGGGGTTTGAAACTCCTATTTCACATGACCGTCGTATGTCCCTGGAGCAAAATCCAATATTTGCGAACTTCAAAAAATATATTTTAACTTTTAAGTTGCTAAAGTTAATGATATTTAACAAAATAAATGTTGGGTTTTTTGTGTTATAAAATTGTCTGGAATAGCCATTATTGTTAATGTTTGTGCTAAAAATAATTATTGAACGCTGTCCCGACGTTTTCTTCACATGACCGTAGAAGGACTTTTTTGGTTGTCTTTTCGATGCTAGATGATGCTGCATGTGTGAATTAAAATATTTTATTATTGCAAATGGCGACAGTTGCTTGTGCAGTTCGGTTTGCGATATTATTTATAGTTCTTGTCGTGTATTTTGATATAAAATAGGTGAGTTTAAGTTTTTCGTATTTTTTCTATTAACATGACCGTCTATAGTGATAAAAAACAACATACCATAGTAATAAAGTTGCTCGGTTTGGTTTTTTGTTGTTGGTTATTTACCGGTGGAAATTCTAACCTAAAATTCACAACATGAGGATAGGCTTAATAAATTTTAAGTAAATAAAAATTAGTGAAATCACATGACCGTCGATCTCATAACCGTCGCACGAAAAACATAACCGTCCCAACAAAAACATGACCGTCGTAACAAAAACATGGCCGTCGCATACTTTTTTCGTACCTCCTTACTTCCAAATGTGTAAAATCTAGCACATTTTGGTAGTTTATTAAAGAGTTACCATATGGCACTAACCAAAAATCTGTTTTCGGACTTTTTAAATTTATCTTATTGGTAATGGTACAATATCATAGAGGACATGTTCTAAAAATTACTATTAAATTTGCCTTATGGTGGCATTATCTTACACCTAATTACTTTAGATGCTTCTTAAATTCACAGTTTGGCAGTATAAAGTGTATTAAATTAAATTACAGGTCGAAACCGACATCAAATCAAAGCTAGCACTTTAAAAAAAAAGTATGGGACGGTCATGTTAAAAATTTGTTGGTTTTCTATATAAAACCCTTTTAACTTTTATTTTCATGACACTCGAGCACTTTCTTAACTATCCTGGCATATTTCACTCAGTTACCTAAAAGAAAAAAGTCAGTTGAACTAAAGCCGAATTTTTAATTTTTTTTTCAAAATTAAATCAGGATCTTAAAATATATTGCAAACCACCCATAAATCATTTTAGCTTATAATTTTTTGAAATAGTTTTATTTTATTAATACTCCACCAAGAACCGTTCCGTAATTTTATCCTACCAGAAACAAAGGAAAGTATTAAAAAAATTCAATAATAACGCGTATAAAATGAATGATTAATTTCGGCCTTAATAACACAAACGTCACTGTTTCTATTACAGCTGTCAAACCAGCAAGATTTTCGAAATTTTTTTGTTGTCATAGCAACATGTCAAAACGCAAGTCTCTTAAAATGACAGGTATAAAATTTTGAATTTAATATTTGTATAAATATGGCGATTTTGCTGAGTTACTCCTACTTGGCTCTGACGGCGTTGTCGGCGTCAAATGCTAAAGAAATGTATAAATCTGTCACTCTCAAAATAGCCAACTAGGAGAAACTGAACTTCAAATCCGCAGCAAAATCACCATATAAAAATATTAATTTGGCAATATTTCGAAAACTAAAAATTATTGGAATAGACAACCTTACATAACTTACCATTATTTTTAATGCTTAATTAGAAATAATTCAAATAATTATAAAATACTTGATACATCCTATATAGTATACACTCCCATGCAAAAAAAAACCGGCATCATAAAATTTGGATTAAGTTTGGGGCTTTTTTATTTTTATTCCGATTTAAGTGATTTTTTAGAGAGATATAAGTAGATACATTTATTAGTTTTAATATGCTTATACAAATTTTAAGAGAAATTGGTTTTTTTGACATAATATATAAGGATAATCGAAAAGTTGTTTTTTCTGCCTAGTGTCAAAACACCCTGTGGAATAATTAACAAGCAAAATTACTTCAAAAAATTATATTCCTCTAAGCCGCAAATATTCTTCGCATTTTGGTTTTTGGTTCATGTCAACACGTGCATTTGTTCTCACCAAAATGCAAAATGATCTTGATGATGTCAAAAATTTAAATTTTTCCATATTTTTCTCATTGCCATGGCATTCAAAATAAAATATACTATTCAAATGCAAGAAAACAAATGTTATTGTAATAATCAAGATTTATTAAACAAATAAATTTACGGAAAAAGGTGCGTATACCTACTTAAGATTTAAAAAATAACATTTTCGCAAAACAAACTTAACAGACCCCAAGAACAACTTTTTCACTTAAACACATCTGAACATTTTTTATTGCCTCCTCTAGCCCTTACTAGCCTGTACACGTCGGTTCATGCAATCAATTAGCCCGCGAATATCTTCCTGGATAATATTCCTCCGTTCTTCCAAAAGTGACACACGAAGCTTATTTAATGTCGCTGGTGCCACTTCTCTGCCTCTGACGCGTCTTCTTAACATATTCCACACATGCTCTATAGGATTTAAATCCGGAGATAATACTGTCCAATTCATTTTTTCAATGCCAAGTTCTGTCAAATATTTAGTAACGCACATTGCAGCATGTGGTCGGGAATTATCTTGCATCAAGATAAATGGAGCAAATGGAACAAGGCCGAGGGCTGAACGTATGTACATTCAGCAAATCGTTCTCCACTTCGCCCTCATAAATGCTCTCACCTATCTGGTGAGTGTAGACAGAATCTAGACTCATCAGTAAAGAGTACACTGCTCCATTGTGTCAAATTCCAATCCAAATGTTCACCACCAAATTGTAATCTTGCTACTCTTATGACGCGGTTGTAATTTAGGTCCAGTTGCTGGTCTGCGTGAGTTTAAATTACCATCGTGTAATCTTCGACGAACTGACATTTTTACCTCGAACCTCTCGAAGTTGGTTTTTCGCCTGTACTGACGTCAAACGACGATTCGAAGAGTTTTAAGTACAAGAAATCGGTCATCAATATAGCTTTAGTTTTCAGTTCCTAAATGATTGACATCATTAAGATCATTATTTTGCATTTGGGTGAGAACAAATGCATTTATTGACATCAACCAAAAACCAAAATGTAAAGAATATTTGCCGCTTTAATTAAAATTGATATTTTGAAGTAATTTTGCTTCTTAATTATTATACAGGGTGTTTTGACACTAGGCAAAAAAACAACTTTACAATAATTATCCTTGTATAATATTTCAAAAAAACAATTTTTCTTAAAATTTGTATAAGCATGTTGTTAAAACTAATAAATTTATCTACACACAAAAAAAACTACTCTCAAAACCAGCTTATAGTAATGCTCAAACAAATAGCCTTATTTTGAAACTAACTGGCTTTATTTTGTACCTAAAAAATATTCATTTTTAAACTACTACTGGTTTTAAATTATATCATCAAGTTAATCAAAATTATGTTCATAAAGAGATTACTTCATCATCATATTAAGATAATCTTATACTTGTTTTAAAAATAAGTATTGTGGTCAAAGTGAAATATTATACTATGATGGGTTTAAAAATAAAAATAAATTTTTATTCTCACAGCGAGCACAAAGACAGTCTCTATACTCAACTTGAGTAAAATCTAAACCCTTATTATTTCTTTGATGCTATTTGCATTACTTTGAATCAAACCAATATTAACGTATACTATATCTGCAACTGCAATTATTAATAGGTTGATCATTTATTTTTATTACCCTAAAACTAAAGTAGAGTCAAGTTAAAAGAATGTAGTATTAATTTAAAACTATATTTTGATGCTAAGGTGTTTTCTATTTAATTTTACTTTAGCATTGCTCCTATTTATGTCTATGATAGTTTCAGTTTGAAACTTTTAGGTTCAACTGGATACTAGATTTTTTTGTGTGTATAGCTCTTTTAAAAATCACCTTAATCGGAGTAAAAATAAAAAAATTATAAAGCCCTAAACTTAATCCAAATTTTATGTTGCTTGTTTTTTTTTTTGCACGAGAGTTAGTTAGAGCCATGTTAGGTCAATTTTAAACTTCTTATTTAAATTTATATATAGATATATCTTTTTTCTCCTGAATATGACTGTCTTTACAGTCGAGACATGTAGAGAATTGACCACATACTAACTTTTATTTTATTTGAAAATACCAGTGGAGTAAGACTTAAAGTGTATTTTCCTTTTAAATTTGCACTCCACTTTGCACTATCGGCTACTCCTTAAAGTATAAATTTAATTTTTCCCAACTTTTGCTAAGCTTCTCTTGAATGGGTACTATCCTCATTCAAACGCAATAACACAACAATAAACATTGTTTATTCTTTTAACTCAAATAAAAAGTTAATTACTGCCTTCTGGAATCAAAATTGATTTGCCGAAGGGAACTTGGTCATTCTATTCTATTAAAACCAATATTGGATGTTGAAATGGAACGGCAAATAATCCTTTTTGCGATATCATGAGCGCAATTTCGAAATTGTGGTTTAGCATCAGTGAACCGAGCAAACTTGTATCTTGGGAGGGCTGGCACATTCATTACTATAGTTTGGATTGAAATGTTTAATAAATAATAAAATAAAATATGTGTTTAAAACACAAAGAAAAATTAGAAACAATTTTCATTACAAATTAGAGAGATTTGTTCTTTTTTAAATGGTCTTTTGTACTCCCATAATTTAATTGTATTATTAAATATGCAAAACCTGTACCTACTTTAATGATAGCCATTAGCCTAATATAGATTTTTCATTAGGATACAAGTTTACATCCAATATTGCCATGAATAACTATCCGACAGATCTAAAATTAAACAAATTTGATAGTTCTCTACTATTTACTTTTAAGGTGTTAAAATTTATGATTTTCACAAAATATAAACAATAAAAATGTGCGATAGTGACGGTGAATTCGAAAATTTGACTTCACCAGAATTTAAGAAACAAGCCTCAATAGTCATTGACACTGGCGGATCTAGAAATAAATTTGGGGGGGGGGGCACCCAATAAAAATTAAAGAAATATATTTAGGTGCAAGGCAAGGGCAGATTTGGCTTTTTTCATTGGAGGAGGGGGAGGGGTCAACCATAGGTATAAATAAAGATATGGTTTATGGTATATTGCTATAAATAAAAATAACTCGGACATACAAATTAGGTTTAGTTACACCTAAAACTAAAGTAATCGAATAACCTATTTTACATTATTAACAGAAAATTCGTAAGTAGCGCGAGGGCGGGCCGCGGGCAATGTACAGGAACGAACAAAATGGTAATAGTGCATTACCCTTCATCAGAAGACAGCATATTTCGTACCTAACTGAAGTGTACGGTATCTTTTTGGAAAATTGGTCTAAAACTTCTTCTGGTGACACAATTTGATTTCTATGGATATAAAGTAAGGCAAGACCATTTAACCTAGTTGCGGCCATTGTTGACTTTAAATAAGATTTTAACAATCTTAAGGAAGAAAATGATCTTTCTGGTGTACAACTGGTTACCGGAATTGTTGCTAATATTTTAAATATTTTTTTAATATTCGGAAACTATGAATTAGTTTTTATAATCGTATCAATTATATTGGTAGGTTTTCGCCTTTCTGTTCCCAATATAGCTTCCATAACTTTAATTCACCTTCTAACTTTGCCACAAAACAAGAGATAAGTATATGCGGTTGCACCGTCCTGTTGAAAATATCCAAAACGTAGTTCGTCGTCAAGTAATTGCTCCACAAATGGATTCAAAATATTGTCTCTATACCGCTGTGCTGTAACTGTGTCATGGAAAAAAATAGGACCAACAATTCTTCTTCGGGAAACAGCTAACCAGACACCTATTTTTTTAAGGTGCAATGTGGACTCTACAAGAAAATGGAGATTTTCACTACATCACATGCGTCTATTCTGAGAATTCACATAACCGGAGAGGTGGAACCATGCTTAATTCAAAAAAAATGTCAGGTTTAATAAATCATTTATTTCCCGTACATTTTGAGTAAACCACTGAGATTAATTCCTGCGTCTTTTAAAATCTGCGGCTTGTATTTCTTGGAATACTTGCACTTTATAAGGAAATAAATTTAGCTACTTCTTAAGAATAGTCCGGCATGTTCCATAAGATCTTCCCAATTCTTGAGACAGGCGTCTTATACAATTTGTTGGCGTATTTTGCATTATTTCACGAACGTTTGCAACAAGTTCTTTTGTTCTTACAGATGGTCTCCCGGCTCCTTTTTTGTGTTGTATAGAACCCGTTTCCCTAAACACAGCCACGGTTCTTTTCAGGCAATGATAAAAATCCCCAGCAATAAAAACAACGTTAGGAAAATGTTCGTGAAAATCGTCCATGCACAAACCCGGATTGTATTTCCACTCACCACTTGATTACTCTAGCCCCGTTTCGAAAATACGCTTTAACCATAAATGTTTTGTGCTGTTCCGCAAAGCCCATTGTGTGAATTGTTCGAGAAATTGGAAAAATTAGCGATGAATCAAATCACTTGTAACGACTGTCAAAGATGACGGAATAACTGATTGATTGTTAATTCATGTAGTTACTGACACCCAACAAGTATTAAGTTATACGGCTAAGCATTACGTCCTTAGATGCAAGGCCCTCTTTGATGCAAATAATTTTTGCTCGCACGGTATGTATGGTACCCGCTGCATTGTTTCGATAGCGAATTTATAACAATTGAATTCTACGCGAGCGAAGCCGCGGGTACCCGCTAGTTTTCTATATTTTTATTTATATATCCTCTAGACTAGACCATAAACAAACCGTCCGACCTTTACTTTATAACCCCTTCATGCCATGCAACAACATACGATACACTCCACCACGTATATTCCAGTCACAATATGCAGAATATTTGGTTGAGCGCAAACAAGGGTCATAGATTCAATTTATTGTTTCTGCCGAAACACGACACAGAAACGCTAAATAACTATTTTCATGATCGGTAGACCCTCAAGTTCATCTATTCAATTTTTCACACGTGCATCAGGAGAAAAAATATCGTTATTATAGTATAAATGAAGAATGCCCTTTTATACAAAGAAAAAAAATTACAAAATAATAAAACAAGAAGGATTTTTTTGAAAGTATTTGCTGCAACATGGCTCAGTCTAGCTGTAAATCGCTACTCCACTTAATCGCACACGACAACAACTTTAAAGAAGGAAATGATACGTAATTACCAATTTAAAAGTATGAGTGGAACAGCACGAAAGTAACATAAATGCTAATAAGAAAACTTTTGACTAAATATATTAAAAAGAAACGTTGCCTATCAATGACTAAATAAAAATTAAAAATATACACTTCATGAACATTTTAATATAATAATAGTGTTAAGTTATCTGTGATAACAGATTTGAAAAACCAGCAAATTAAAATGCAAAATTATTTATGTTGTACTCCGAAAAGAAATTCTTTATATTTATGCTTTAATCCTATGTTAAGATATAATAGTCTATTATGCAACTAGCATGCCTACACTATTTTATCTACAACCCCATAATATAACATTATTTTAGAACATTTATTTTATTGATAATAAAATAAACAATTATAATTAAAACCTATTAAATACAGCAGTAAAAAATATTAAGATTTAACAAAAAAAAAAATGTTACTTTTATAACTACTCTTTTGTGTAGATACAATTATTAAAATGTAATTGAGGCACGTCTGGCACAATATTTGTGGATACCATATTGTTAATGCTGAAGACAATGTAAAAATATTTATTGAATTGTTGGTGTTGTATTCAATCGAATTTACAATTTGATTGGATACATTGACTTTATTTTGAATTGATTCATTATTGTAGTTTTCGTCTACTGACGTGGATTTTCATCAGTGCAGTGATGTCAATATAAGCATCAACTAATATTGTCGCAGAAGTGCAGCAAAAGCAATATCCGGCATGTAATTTGCCTCTGGGATATTTAAGCACGTAGCAATTTTTTCCCATGTTTCCAAATTTGTTTATTCCTACGTTTTGTACGGTGCACTTTTCGTTTATATAATTGATAAAAAAAGGTGGGTTACACAGTTTTTTGAACGAGTTTCATATAATATTTGCAAATTTCATAATATTTTCTTGTAACTGTAAAATTTAAACAGAGTTGATGTAAAACTATTTACATCGTTTAATCCTAATTAGACCATTCCTTCCGCCAGCTCCCATTATGCCAAAGATACATATCACCTATATAAAAAACAGTCATTTTCTAGAACATGTCCTTTTGGATTTTCAAAATGCGTATGAATTCAAAATATTATGTTTAAATGAAAAATATGTGACGCTAACATATTATTTATGATATAATCGATTCCCTTGCTTAGAATAGTTTTTAAAAAACATGGTAATATTGCTTTAATTTATTCTTGCTATGCGAATATGTGTCAAAAGTTCAACGCAAAGAATAAAGAACCTAACCTTTAAAAAACAAACGTTTAAATGTTGATTACATTATAATTTCATGTGATTTTAACATTAAAGATCTAAGATTTACAGCAGCATCTGTGACAAATTGCTTTATTTCATTTATAGAAAATGTTTTAGATTTTTTGAATTTATATCCTTGAATATCCAAGAATACTTGGTTATGTCCACTTTATCTTTAGTCGATAAGGCAGATTTCAAAATTGCATAACGTTGTGGATTTCGAAATAGCTGCTAACATTCTTGTCGTTTCTCCAATCCATAAATTGAAAGAAAATATTTTCGTAACTTTTTGCCGATTTTACTGGTAGTAAATTGTCAATGACCACTGGCGGATCCAGAGGGGGGGGGCGAAGGGCCCGCCCCCCCCATGTCAGATCTCAAAAAAAATGATAGCTAAAAAAATGTAAGGCATGCAGTATTCCTGCATTAAGAAATGCTATTGGAAAACTGAAATAATGCACCAATATTATAAGAGATTCTGCTGTTCGAATAAACGAGTTTATCGTCAAATTCAAAGAAGCAAAAGAATATTAAGTACCATCCGTTAAAAAAAATTTAAAAATGTGTAAAACTAGATGGTTGGATAAGATGGTTGGAGAAACACGATGCTATTATTAACTTCTTGGAAATGTTACCTCCTTTATTTGACTTCTTAGATGATACGGAACAAAATGGTAATAGTGTATGAACCTCCAAAGCTAGTACCCTTTTAGCAGCCATTACAACATCTGATTTCTTGGTATCTCTTTTTATCATCAGTGATCACTTGATTTTTGAAAATAGTATATTAAAGTACACGTTTCATAATAAGCGGTTTTAGCGCACGCGTCTATTCCAAAAAACGAGCCACGAAGTGGCGAGTTTTTTAATTGACACGTGCGCTAAAATGCCTTATGAACCACGTGCTTTATACTATTTTTTCTATTTGTAGTTTTTTCAATAAAAAATACATATTTAAAAAGAAAATAAATCCTTTAAATTTTTATGTCTAAATTTTATGTTGGTAATACTATTTTTTATCATAGTAACCTCTGGACAACAAAAATTATTTTGCTGTCATTTTTTGATTTATTGACCCATTTTCACCACGAGATTCTAAAGTTATTTTAGCGATATGAGATTTGAAATTGGACGGAATACGTTGTGTGATCCTTGTACATTCGGTGCATATACAGAGCGTTCGGAAATTCGGGCGATTTTGCTAATTTTTTTTGAATTTCAAAAGAAGTGATTTTACGTCAATTTTTCAATTTTTTAATTTCAATGTTACCAACATCAAATAAAGAAAAAACGCGTATCGAAATAGCTTCATTATGAACTTCTTTTCAAGTTCATAATGAACTTATTATGAACATCAAATAGAAAAAATTTGTTCCACAGCCCAAATTTTAAATATCGAAATTAAGTTGCCCAGAACTACTAGAAACAGACAAATCGTGCAAATTATGAATTCGCTAATACAGAGCAATATTAAAATATGTCTATTTTTTACCATTTTTAAATTATTTAATTTCTGATTTAAAATTTAGATTTTCTGAAAAACACCTCCAATGTAGCGAAATTATGAAACATTGTTCCTACCTACCTTAATAAACTCAACCAAGAAAAATATTTGGCTGCCATAAAATTTTATCAGGATGATAAGTACAGCCCCCGAAACTATTAACTATACTTACGCAATTTTTTGGATGGATTACTTCGTTTTTCCATATTTAAAGAACACTATTTTTAAAACACCACTTGCAAATTTAGAACAATTACAAGAAAGGATTGTCCAAGAATATGGTAACATTTATTTCTCCAGAGATGCTGGTCAACACTTTCGAAAATATGAAGAGACGTGTGAATTTATGTTTGGAACATGGCGGTGGCCAATTTCAGCAATTTATGTAATTGTTTTTCTTTTTCTTTCTGTATATTCTTTCTTTGTTAACTTTGTAAACAACAAAAATAAATTTGTATTTGTCTACTTATTTATATATATTACTCATTAGTTTGGCATATCATGTCATAATATGAATTTGACAAAATTTTAACCTGGGTTGGTTAGATATATCGTCCCCATATCATTGTGATCTAAACCAAGCCCTACGTTTTTTATTCCAAGCCCTCTTTGATGTAAATAATTTTTGCTCGCACGGTACTATTACGAACCGAAACTGTATAAACGTGGCATAAATGTTGCAGACATCAATTATTGCAAAATGAACTCACTTAAAAAATATATATTAAAAAAAAACAATATGTGGAAATGTCGGCACTTTATACAGCTAAACTTGAAATATAAAAGACAAAGCATGGACATTCCCACACGTTCCGGCTTTATATTATTTCTTTTCGCTCTATGACAAGAAGTATGACACTCCATCACGTATATCCGAGCACAGATGTACAATATTGTGTGGGCTAAAAGAAGGGCCGGGAAACCCGAATATTATTACCACCGATCAGGCCACAACGCGACCCGCGATAATGCTTTATAACTCTCGTAGAACTTGATATGGAATATATATATTTCTTTTCTTATACAGCTTCTTCTATAAATTTTCAGTTTGAATTTTTTCATATAAAAGAACTGTCTCTAAAAATAGTTTTAACGGTGTGAAATTCACTTCGTAAATGGCCAGGGCTAAATTATTGTAGTAATTAAACACAATTTGAAGCGAAGGCGTTAAATTAAATAAACTGAACACTGAACAGAAATGTGTTTTTAATTTTATTTTCTAGTAAAACCAGTCAATAAGAGATTTATCAACAATAAAAATTTAATTTAATGAAGTGCTTTTAACAAAAAATGTTCAAAATTACTTTCATTTTCGTATGTAACAAGGTTAATAGGTTTTAAAAAATTAAATTTAACTTTTAGAGAATTGTGTCATCATTTCATAAAGTGTCAATTCCAGTTTGAATATAGCTCCTTAATTCATCTTTTGTATCCACTGGCCTTGAACACACGAAGGTCTTCAAAGTTCCCCATAAAAAGTAATCCATCGGGGTAATATCAGGGGATCGAGCTGGCCAATTTGTGGGTGCATCATTGCCTTTACCTATCCATCTATTTAGATACCGTTCATTCAAGTAATTACGTACGTTTACCGAAAAATGTGTAGGAGCATTGTCATGCATAAACCACATTCCTCTTCGAAGTTTCAACTCATCTAATAAGTTTCGAAATTCGTTTTGCAGATGTTTCAAAGCATTTTTATCAAGGTGGTAAAATGACAAGACCAATTATTATGAAAGTGTCTATGATTCCTGTTCACACATTGATCTTAAATTCATGCTGATAATGGGTTACTTTAGTCGCACGAGGATTTTCGTCAGCATAGATATGTTCATTGTGCAAATTAGTTATGCAACTCCGCGTGAAACGGGCTTCATCTGTGAATAAAGTTCTTCGTGTAAATTTCCCATCTTGATTTCTGTGTTGTTGGATATATCGGCAGAAACCTAGACGTGGTTCAAAATCAAGGCGTAAAAGATCTTATACATGTTGAACATAAAATGGGGGCAGTAGTTGTTCTCTGGTTACTCTATTTACAGTATCTTTGCATACCCCTTGCCTGCTGCTGAGTTTCGGATTTTCTTCAATCCAATTTAGAATATATTCCTCAACCTCTTCTTATAGTACGTGCACGACCATAATCATTAATAGAAACAGGCGCACACCTACCCGTTATACGGGATGTATTGCAAGTGCTCAAATGTTTTATGGTTTGGTAAGCAACGATTTGGAAATCTTTCACTATATACAGTGGCGTAGCGACTGGCTTTATTTAAGAAATCTACGCCTGTCTTAAGAAAGTCACATACTATCTGGGTAACTTCGTTACTTTTACAATGTATGAATTGGTACCAAGACAATTTCAAGCTGAGACCACCTACTTAGTTTCAAAGGGTAAAATCTATTTCAAATCATTGTAAGCCAATTCATTACCTTTTTAAAAAACCTTTACCTTCATATCAATGTCCACTGAAACCTGATTAACAATATTTATACAGTCATTGGTCAAATTTAAACTATAAAAATATATTACACTCTCTTCACCTGCTTTTAAAACACACTTTTATAGTTAGAGTTGCACCCAGGAATACAGCAGGGGCTTGGCATTGATAAATAAACAAACTAAAAGAAAAAAATAGTACTTAAGTACCTAGGTATCTAGAGGTATCCTACCTACTTATGAACTATCTCTACTAGTGATATTTTTAAACTAATTCACATATACCTTTAAGTTAAATAAACACCTCAACATTTAATAAATTTACTGTAGCCACAAAACAATAAATTTTATCCCAAAGGGCTAACTAGAATACAAAAAACACAACTTTTAAATTTAAACAAATAAAATTCTGCCGCCATTTATAAGACCCGTAAACAAACCGACATCGACAGGCCGGCCAGGCTGTTGGATTCTTCACTTTATTAATAAATTGCTACTAGAGCAAACCCGCACCAAAAATGTTCATCAGTATTTTGTAGAGGTTCTTAGCAATCATGTCACCTAAGTTTTCTATTAGATATCAATCAAAATCCGGATAAAAATACAAATTAATACGACACCTACACCTAGTTCGCGCGTAAATTACATACTAAACCATGGCTAACCTCAAAAAGGCACGTGACATAATGGATCTTATAGCAGTGTTGTCGATGTTTCTGTATCACGGCTTCTTTCAAGGTGGTTGTGATGCAGCTCTTATACTATTAACTGCCGCAAAAATAACCATAAATCGTGTCGTCGTCATACTATTAAACTAGATATAATGTGACTACTATATACTGGCCAATTAAATTAGTTACCAACTACGACGGCTTGTTTGCATTTTTATTTCATGCGTGAATATTTTCAAATAAAATAAGTATGGTTTTTGTATAAATTTGTTGTTTTAAAATTGCATTACGAAATTCCCTGGCCAGCAAAATTAAAAGGCAAACGGATTTTAGAGCTACCCTGTATATATAAATAAAACTTTACAAAAGATTCTTGCCCGTCTTAGCTAATTAACCAAGTTCAAGTTTCCCAAATATAAGTTTAAATTTAATTTACACATTTATTACATCAACACTACTTTGCGTTGAAGGGTCTAATTTATTATTCGGAACACAAAGTTTTCACCGAACTTCCCAACTTTCCTGTCTTCAGTTCTTGTTAACGTCCTTGGATCCTAAAAGAGAAGATACTTTACCTTTACCTAATTTATCAGGTACATTATGTAATTTTACAAAAATTTGCAAATATATTTTACACGACAGGGTATCCCAAATTAGAATCGAGAACTGCCTGTCTATCGAATACAGAATAAAAAGTGGTGTGCTTTGATGCTCGGTACTAGGGCCTCCGTTATTTAATGTCTACATGGCAGACTTGCCGCCTGAAATATTGTCTTATGCCTCGATCTTTGCAGATGATACGAACTTTTTTTCGAACCCATTAGTAAATGCTGACATTCTCAGAGGTGACATTGAAACAAACGAAACATGGTGTAACAAATGGACCCTGCTATTAAATGTTGACAAATGCACTGTACTCCACCACATCGGGCATAATAATCCTAATATGCAATACATGCTCTATGCATGGTGATCCATAAAAGCAGTAGACCAACAAAAATACTTTGGAGTCACAAAATCATCACAAAAGATCTCAAGTGGGCTACACCAATTTGTTAAATTATAAAAAAAGGCAACTCAGTGGTTTACGTGGTGTCTGTCACATTCAAAAATATTAACAGATAGGGCCACTGTCCTTTTAAAAGGTCACCATTTATACCTGTCATTATTACTTCTACCCCTGAATTTCAGATAGCGCTATGAGTACTTGTTTGTGGCCTATTTAATATTATGTTTCCGATGCGTGTGTTGTTTTATTTTCGTTTTTGTTCGGACGAAGTGGTTATTTACATTTTACCGTTTTATTTTATGTGGCGATGAGTTATCAAAGGTAAGATATTTCTTGCATTTAACAAAATTACTATGATTAATCACATAAAAACTAATTAGTATTATCCTAAAGTCAGGATTTATATATTAAAAAAAGTAATGATTATCGTGGAACTCAAAATAACGTAACAAAATCCAGTGTCCTTTTAAAAGGCCAGTGGCCTAATGTGGTATATTTTTTTGCGGTTAATGGAAAATACCTTTAACTCTTAACGAGTTATTGGAAGAAGTGGAACACATTGACGATGAAACTAGGTTGCCAGATGCAATAGTACTTTTTCCACCCATCAACGCCAATGATGACATCACTAATGAAGACTCTGGTGATGATGAGAATGTTGTCATGGACAATTTACCGGGCAGTGTTTTGAATTTTATTTAGGACCGACACAACCATAGAACTAGAAATACCTAGAACTTGATCCATGGACACAACCAACATCAATATTTTGCCAACAGATAGTGATAGTGATGACAATATCCCGTTGCCACAGCTATGTAAATACAAAAACAAACAGAAAAGGAATAATTGGGTGCAAGAAGACATTACCCCTAAATTACCGGACTGGCAAAAGGAACTGGAAGCAAAAAATTATCGAAGTCCTTTAGATGTCTCCTATCTTTTTTTAACGAATATTTATGGCAGATGATTACAGACTATACCAACCTTTATGCAATTCAACACAACAGACAACGTGACATAACTGTGAACGAAATTAAATGTTTTTTTGGTGTGCTCATTTCTAGCGGCTATACCAGTGTATCGAGACGATTTTTGGTGACTGTTTGAAGGTTGGAGACAATGATGTTTCTTGAATGAAGAAAGAGTTTTGGACTTCCATTGTCTTTATTTGTTTTAAATCACAACGTTTCAACTGGTAAGTATCTCCAGTCGTCTTCAGGTGAATACTAAATAAGTAAAGTAACTACAGGACTATTTATACTAGCTAGGTGCACTAAAGCATAACTGAGGTGGGTGCAGTCATGCGTTCAGTTGGCACGCGATCTCATCCTAAGATTACATCTATCTAACAAAGGTTTCCAGATATTTCTTATGTCTAAGGATGGTTTACTAAAGCAGTCTGGGTTCTGGTGAATAGCAGCCGCTTCCTTGAACTTTCTTTTCCTCCAGTGTGCTTCCTTATGTAGGATTTCAGCTTCTGACCACATGATATGGTGACCATGTTTCCAGGCATGGTCAGCTGCACCTGACTTTTCGGTCTCTCCTTTTAACGTATTGTTTTTGTGTTATTTAATCCTTGTCTCGAGTGGTCCTAATGTCTCACCTAATATATAAGATTGGCCGCACTCGCAGGGGATCTGGTAGACGCAGTTTTTCCTATCTTTTTAACTTGTAGGCTTTGTCTTCGTCAGATGGCTTCTTAGGGTGTCCCTCGAGTTAAATACGGCGTTGATGTTATATCGTTGTCCTATAGTCTTCTTATTTTCTCTGATACTCCTTTGACATACGGAATATTAAGTGTTGGTTGTGCCTCTCTGTTTGCTTCTTGCGCGTTGGGTCGATTCTTACGATTTTCCAATATTGTGTCGACTAAACTTGTGGGGTAGCCATTTTTGTTGAGATCGGTCTTGATGTGGTCAGTTTCTTTTTTAAAAGCTTCTTCCGAGTTACAGATTGTAATTGCTCTATCTACGAGGGTTTTAACTATGCCATGTTTCGTACTGTTTAAGTGATTTGATCTAAAATTGAGATACTGACCTGTATGTGTGGGTTTTCTGTATACTGACGTTTGGATGCTGTTGCCATTTTTTCTTCACGTTGACATCTAGGAACGGTAATTGGTTATTTTCTTCTTTCTCCATGGTGAATTTGTTGGTGTTAAGCTATTAAGGTGATTTAGAAAATCTCTTAGTTCCTCATCGGTTCCATTCCAAATAATGAAGGTGTCATCCACATATCTCAGCCACATTTTTGGTTTCTTCTTTGCCTGTTCCATTGCTTTGGATTCAAACCATTCCATGTAAATGTTGGCGATTATTGGCGCCCACAAGAAAAGAAAGTTCAAGGAAGCGGCTGCTATTCACCAGAACCCAGGCTGCTTTAGTAAACCATCCTTAGACATAAGAAATATCTGGAAACCTTTGTTAGATAGATGTAATCTTAGGATAAGATCGCGTGCCAACTGAACGCATGACTGCACCCACCTCAGTTATGCTTTAGTGCACCTAGCTAGTATAAATTGTCCTGTAGTTACTTTACTTATTTAGTATTCACCTGAAGACGACTGGAAATACTTACCAGTTGAAACGTTGTGATTTAAAACAAATAAAGACAATGGAAGTCCAAAACTCTTTCATCATTCGAGACGATTTTTATATTGGAAGAGCTCTTCCGATGCCAATCATACAATTGTTACTGAAGTCATTTAATCACTTACCAAGAGAACCAGATCAGATGTAAGCGTTGTCACAAAAAAATGCAATTCCGGTGTAACGAATGTAATATAGGTCTACACCCAAAATACTGTTTTTTCGAATATCACATAATGTAGTTTTTTCTTCATATTAGCATAATAAAATACAAATAAATTTTATATATCCAAAAATTATAACCTTTTATTTCATAGTTATTTTGTATATAAACCAATCAAGTACTATTAGGTCATCTTTAGAATTTGCCCGTGTATAAGGCCACTGACCTTTATAATGGACGCCCATTACTAAAAAAACCGTTAAGAAATTAAAAAAAAACCTTATTAGACATTACTCAAAAATGTGTAAATAATCCATTTAAAGATAAAAAATTACAGTTAAAAAAAAAAATAGTTTCGGCCCTGTCTGGGTTAAACGTGTACTACTGGCCAAACAATACAAATAATGTTACATTCGACCAATTTTGGAGTTTGCTGTGCCCGTCTGAAAGTCTTACTTTCTTGGTGATATACTAGCGCTTGAACAGACCCAGCGCAGAATAACGTGGCTGTGTCCTGAACTTCCTCAACTTACTTACGAAGAACATTAAACGGGTACTTGGACGTACAACACAGACCGAAAGAAGACTTCGAAGTGACTTAAACTTAATCTAAGATCTATAATAGTAATAATATTGCTTTTAACAAAATAATTACTTTGTCTGCCTTGCATTATTTTTATTTTGTAATTTAACACAACGTTTCGGCTAGTTAATATCTCTTTTCAAATGTAAACTAAATTATAATTCGAGGGCTACTGTCTTAAATACTACCAATGTGCAATAAAGCTTGATGATTCCACCTACGCGCTTGCTTATCGGAGTGTGAAGTTTGACCTGTTTGTTTTGGACTAATTGGTTTACTAAATGTAGGAGTGTTTTGGTTACTAAAAGGTGTTTCTTTGAATTTGCGTGTTTGCCATTGCTGTTTCTTGTCCAAAACATTGACTTCTAACCATATGATGTTGATTGGTCCAAACCAGTTCCACTATACCTGAACTCGAAGCTTTCCCTCTTCGGGTATGTCTCAGATGTTCTTTAACTCGTACGGGAAGGGGTCTTTTTGTGTCTCCAATATACAATTCGCCATACTCGCAAGGGATTCGATAGATTTTTTGTGATTTTTTTACTGCCGTTTTTATTTTTCTAAAAAAGCTTCTAAGCGTATCTCCGGTTCTGAAGGCTGTTTTAGTATTAAAGTTCTAATCTTTTCCGAAATCCTCATAACATAAGGTATTGTAAGAAATGCCTGCTCCTCGTTCGTTTCTGTACTAGTTTTGACTCGCGATCCGAAGGGTTCGGGGTAAATATTCTGTTTCCATAGTGGATCTTATGGATTGTCTTATCTATTAACATGTTGCATAAACCGTGTCAGCTCTTCGTTACTGTCTGTACAGATAATAAAGGTATCATCAATTTATTGTAGTCTAAAGTTTTTATCTTGGCAGTGCCAATTACGTGTGACTCGAATCATTCCATGTATAGGTTGGCCACCACCGGAGAGAGAGATGAACCCATTGGAAGACCGTCATCCTGGGAATAGAACCTATCTTTTACTTGAACGTAGGAACAACGGAAATAGCACTCCAATGGTTTCATCACCCCATCCAGCGAAAAACTAGTGCGTTATGAAAGTGTTCAGTCTTCATGTAACTTTTGCTTAATGCTATGCAGTGACTCTCCCATTGGAATGTTGGTGTATAAGCTCGCTACGTTGAAACGGACAAATGTGTCTTGTGGTTCTAAATTGACCGTTATTAGAATATTTACAAAGTGGTTTAAGTTCTAAACAAAAGAAAAAGAGTTACCATGCACAGGTTTAAATATATCAAGAAGAAATTTTGAGAGTGCGCTTTGCCATGCGGTCCTATAGGCATGAGCTTAAGCCTCCTACTGCCGGTAATACCCCCCCTCCCCCCTATTGGTATGGTACCCGGGGCGAATCGAACAAGTAAAGTATATTTTTTTTGAAGTGAAATGTTTTTTAGAAATAATACACAGTTTATTAGAAGTAAGTTCTTACTCTTACTCACCACTCATAGAAGGATACATTGGGACATCAGTAAATAAAGCGATTTAGAATTAAGAAAAGCAATTATAATATAGATAAAATAAAAATTTCAAGCGTACACAAATAAAGCCACGGTTAATTGATATTTTAATTAAAGTTTTTAATTAAATTTAAAATTAATAAAACCGTCAACTTCAATTAATAAACTGAACTGAAATTATACGTCTATATGTCTGTTAAGATCCAATTTACTTACCTGCCTGCTACACAACTTAACGATAAAATGAAGACTTTAATTTATTATTTCGTTCAGAAAGTTTACCGGTAAGTTTTCAAACTTTCGTGTCTTTAGCCCTTGTTAAGGTTCTTGGGTTTCAGGAGCGCCTTTAATATTTAAATTGCCGTTTAACAAACTATTACTTCCGGTGTCTGAAAATTACAATATTACAAATTATAATTTATGTACGTATTCATTAGTATGAATTGGTTTCGTGCATATTTAAATGCACTATAATAAGACCGGTTTGTATACAGGGTGTTCCTTAATGACGTGCTAATATTTTAGGGTGTGATTCCCCAAGTCATTTTATGAAGAAAAGTTCATATAAACATATTATGTCGTAAACGGCCTAAATTTTTTGCTACAGGATGTTGAATTTTTTCTTTTTTATTGAGTTCTTTGTAATATCTCCGAAAGTACTTTAGATAATGTTTTCAATTTTGGCATGTGCTAATAGGACATAAAACCACACATTTTAGTTATAAAAGTTATTTTTTTGTCCCACCAGTGGCGTCCCTGCAAACATGTCCTCTGATATTTTTTAGAAAAAAAGTGGTACGCCACTGACATTTTTTCATGCGGATATTATTTCTGATTAGCCTGATCAATTCCACATAAAAATGGTCTCTTGCGTTTTTCTCCTCAGGCACACTGTTCTTAATTAAAATACTTAATTAAATTAAATTAACTTCATTTTGCAGTATTGACGAATAATTTTTGATCACATAAATCTATAGTTATCCTGGAACGGTGACGTTCTTAAAAACATAATTAACGCCTTATCGGCAGTCTTATCTGCATTTCCTCCGAGGAGAACTACCTGTGTTACTTGAAGATGTACCATATGCGCTGAGGAATCAAATGTGGTACATGCATGATGAAGCTCCTGCTCACTTCAGTGTAATCGTTCGCGACCATTTAGATGCAGTTTATCCGAATCGTTGGATAGGTCGCGGAGGAGCTCAACAATGGCCAGGAAGATACCCTGATCTCAATAGTTTGGATTTTTTTCTTGTGGGTCATCTTAAAACTCTAGTGTATAATACTCCCATTAACACTTTAGAAAATTTAAGGGAGCGAATAATTGCCTTCTGTGAAACAATACGGAATTCACCTGGAATATTTGAACGAGTGCGCTATTCATAGCAAAGACGGGCGAAAGCATGTCTATTTAGGCCCTCCGCACATGAAGCAACTAAAAAGAAACTTAACTAATTAGAAACTTAAATTATAAACTAGTAACGAACTATGAATCGCACACGACGCTACTGAAAGTTTATAAAATCAAGTCACTTCTCGATTATGGTGGCTTTGTTATATGGTGTACACATTATTATTTCAGTATTGTAATGATAACTATTGTTATTTATTATCGTGTTAAAAAATGGATAGGTGATGAAGATATTATCCTTTATTATTATAATGCAAAAATTTAACATTTAATTCGCTTCCAATAGCATTCCAAGCTTTTTCGGTAATGTCTTTCCGTGAATATTCATTTAACGTGTGGTTATAACGATACAGATATTTTTCCACTCCTTCTACTAGTCTTAACTTCAATAGTTGGTCTGCCATTTTTGCCGTTTTGCGGTTGTTTACAGAATAAACTAGAAACCAATCGCCGAGCGACCTACACGTCGGGTTGAGACTTGACTGATTACTGACGAGCACAAAACACCAACTAAGAGAAACGTTATTTGCATGTTAATTGAACGAAACGGGAATGACGTTTAACCGATCGCCATGTTAGGTGGCAGGGGGTGAGGAAGGCGGGGAACGCTTAATTTTAATTGCAGGTTAGTAAATTAATTTTTTAATGTTTGTTTACTTTGTTTTTTAATTTTCTGAGACAAATTATGTTTATTCAACGATTAAAAACAGCAAAGCAAACAACATTAAAAAAATTAATTTACTATAAAAAACAATAAGACTTCTAGAAAAAAAAAACGACCATATTTTGTTTATAATTTATTTCAAGTTTAGATCAAAAAGATCTTAATGCAGAAGGCATAACTTCCAATGAGTCTAACACAAGACGAATTTCTAATAACTATATGAACTTCTGGTACGAACTAGTTACGGAACATTGTACTATCAAAAATAAAAGTTTCCTAAGGGATTAAAGGTGGTATTCAGAGTCGACTAACTTCCTGGGCCTGTACAAAAATATAAGCCAAGGAAGCTTCTAAGGTATCCACCAGTGATTCTTATATCACCCTTCTTAGTAGGTACAAGTTTAGAGTCACCGTGGTGTCGTTCAACGGCTTCCTTGCCTATGCTTTTCAATTTTGCACTCTAGGGCTGGTCATTATTAAAATTAGGTCTTCATGTGGGGCAAGTCTTAATCCGGTGGAGGTCAACATTTGGGCTAGTCTCGTAGGTGTGCATTAACATGAAAAAAAACAAAATTGGGCAGAATAATCTCATAAATTAGTAAAATGTTTTAAAACAAGAATTATTTTTAAATAGAAACTGAGAAAATTGTTTAATTGGTTTTAAATCTTTTATAACTGGAGTCATTAACTTTACTTTTATTAAAAATGTTATGCTTTTTATAGTGTCCAGCACTTAAAGTTTGATTTTGAGTATTTTTATCTCTTAAATATTTGTAAACTGTTAATCGAACATATAATTTAACAATTTCATTACATATGTCGTGTTGCTCACAGAAGTTAAATTTTTGAAATTCATTTTCATAAATATCTAAAAATGTATCTTCTAAGTGAGCAATGCACTATTATTAAGAAAACGATACAATTTCTCGTGGAATTACATCGAGTAAGCGAACTAGTTTGTCACTGGCATAAGTAAGTCTAGTATTTTCATCATATTCTTTAAATGAAACACATAAATACTGATTAGTAACGTCGCTAGAATAAAAGTTAGCAAGTTTCACAGTCAGGTACAGACTTTCAATTTCAAAGGTTATAAAAAATCATCCCTCCAAGAAACATTATTTGCAAGTAAAAGAAATATTCTCGGATGCAATATTTTTAGCTTAATATAATAATATTACAATATTAAGTACTTACTCAGAGAAATACTAAGAACTTCAGTGACATTTTTAACATAAATAATAATGCCGGTGCGATAAAAATCACAAAAAAATAAAACATTTCCACAAGGCGGTCTAAAATAGTGATGTGTCATTCGTGAATGATTCGATCACGTGGATTCAATCACTTTTAAGTATTGAATGATCGAATCTTGCTCTGCTTAAATCTATCAATCGTCACGTGACTACTGGCACTGACCGATCGGAGATCGAACGATCGAACCGATGGCCGAGATTGGCTTCGCTTCGAAATCAATATAAATGCGCATGCCCATGCATCATGCATCACCGATTGAAACGACGTCGAACGACGGTGCCGTTCGCGGTTGGCGCCACAAAGTTTCAATACTGTAACTGTACTGGTCAATCGTTCGTTTAAAAGATTGACACGAGTGGGATCGACAATCAACGACCGGACCGATTCGGACGCGCGAATGTCAATACCAATCGTTTCACCTGCGATTGCCGAAAATGATCGATTGAAACGATCGATTGAAAAGATTCGATCATTTTCAGTATCAATCGCCGATTGATAGAATCCCACTAAAATGAACGAATGACACATCTCTAGTCTAAAAAAAGAAAGTTTACGAAAACGAAACGTCAACGATGTCAAATTTTAATCGCACGTACGTCTCAATTGCTTTTGCACATACGTTCAAATATGGCCAGGTGGCTGACATATCCGGTGGCAAGATGTTGCGGGTTGCCCAATCCCACCTTCATCCCCGTGCTGACGAGTTGCAAACCAGTTGCCAACTAGTAGCCCTGTATGCGGATGCTCATTGAAATACACGGCGAGTGACTAATAAGTAACTGAATGGTGATTTAAGTTTCTAATTCGTTTCTTTTTAGTTGCTTCATGTGAGGAGGGCCTAAGAGTAAAGGTGGTCATTTCCAACAATTTTTATAAAACAAAATTAATATCTAATAAATAGTAGAGCTAATTTAATTTAATTATTTTAATTAGGAACGGTGTGCCTGACTAGAAAAACTCAAGAGACCATTTTTATGTAGAATTGACGAGGCTAATCAGAAATAATATCCACATGGAAAAATGTCAGTGGTGTACCATTTTTTTTCTAAAAAATATCAGAGCATGTCCTCTGGGGATGCCACTGATGGGACAAAAAAATAACTTTTATGATTAAAACATGTGGTTTTATGTTCTATTAGCACATCAGTCAAAATTAAAAATATTATCTAAAGTACTTTCGGAGATATTACAAAAAACGCATTAAAAAAAGAAAAATTCAACACTCTGTAGCAAAAAATTTAAGCCGTTTAGGACATATGTTTATATGAACTTTTCTTCATAAAATGACTTGAGGAATCACACCCTAAAATATTAGCACGTCAATAAGGAACACCCTGTATAATACTAGCTGATAACCGCGGCTTCGCTTTCGCCATTCGTAGTTGCTATAAATTCGCTATTGAAACGTAGCAGCGGGTACCATACATACTATCCAATAGAACCTATGCTAGGTACCAATATTATTATAAGACGCAATTTTTTTGGTGCTTTCTTACATTGTTTCTGTATTTTTTAATAAAAATGTCATTTATCAACGATCTGGTTTGTTCGGGTTTGATCTACAGGGTGGCGCACTGAAAACTTTCCACCCAGGTTTATTTTCTTGTTAAATAAATAAATCAAAATTCCCTCGAACACGGGAACCTTAGTTCTCAGGGGGACATATTTTTTAAATATTTTCACCCCCTGCTAAAACCCATACGACCGGGTGGCTTCCACCCTTAAAATCTTAAATGGAAAGGGGGGTCGAGTGATACCTTATTTTAAAGGGAATTAAATTGTCTCACAATCAGCATAATAATTTACTACTCTGGCTACGGCCCTGAATTTGGTTGAGTACCTTTCGAGAAATTAAATGGTAAACAAATTTGTGCTTAATTATTTCACTTTTCTTTAGAAGTAACGATTGTGCTCGAGCTGCCGCCCTGCCCTGTCTCATAATGCATTGCATCTAAATGCACACTTATCTCATATTTACTTGCTACAATTAGTGGCAAAATTTCGTAAAACAGGATCAGTGCTAAATAAAAAAAAGGATTGTTAAAAATCCTGTAAAAAAAATAAAGCTGTAGAAGTTGCAGTTTTGGGTCATATTGCCATTGATCCCACACTTAGCACGAGGAAAGTGTCAGATAGTGTTTCGCGTTGAACGATTCAGCGTACTTTAAAAATGCATAAGTTACATCCCTATAAAATAAAACTGGTTTATTGACTTTATGAAGACGATGACTATCGCCGTTTGTAATTTTGCGAGTTAATAAAATTAGTGAAATGATCATTCGCAATCGACAATTTATTTTTAACATTTGTTTCTCCGATGAATGCACTTTTTTTTCACGGTATTTTCTTCACGGTACTGTCAATCGACAGAATTGCAGGTATTGGTCAGATTCCAACCCTAAAATTTTTAGAGAAGTGCATACTCAACATCCCGAAAAATTAAATGTGTGGCCTGGAATTTTTTGGGGACCGTATTATTGGGCCGTATTTTATACCTGGAAATTTAACAGGTGAAATTTACCTGAACCTGTTGAAAACCACTATTATCCCTGCTTTAACGAATGCCATAGAAGAAAATGACTGTTATCGGCCAGAAAATATTTACTTTCAGCAAGATGGAGCATCCCCGCATTATGCGTTCCCTGTTAGACAGTTTCTGGATGAAAATTTTCCAGAAAAATGGATTGGAAGAAGTGGTTCTATTGAATTGCCTGCAAGATCTCCTGATTTGACGCCACTGGACTTTTTTTTTGTGGGGACATTTAAAGTATAAAATGTAGGCAACTTAACCCAATTCTTTGGAAGACGTGCGGCAACGAATAGTGTGCAAGTGCCGACAAATAACTTCCGCAATGCTCCATAATGTTCGCGAACATTTTGAACGGTGTCTTTACAATTGCATGGAGGTTGGAGGTGGACAATTTCAACATTTTCTTAATTGATACAAGCGGTAATAAATTTTATTACTTTTAATTTTTCTTCTCTTTTTAGCCCTATTCACTCGATTTAAATGAGCAAGGTCGCGTTTGGAAGGCAATTCAATTCCCTTTAAAATAAGGTATCACTTAACCCCCCTTTTCATTTAAGACTTTAAGAGTAGAAGCCACACCGTCGTAGCGATTCCAGCAGGGGGGAGGGGGTAAAAATAGCAAAAAAAATATGTCCCCCTGAGAACTAAGGTTCCCGTGTTCGAGCGAATTTTGATTTATTTATTAACAAGAAAATAAACCTGGGTGGAAAGTTTTTGGTGCGCCACCCTGTATAGATGGCGCATGTCATTCATAAACGCTATTAAAATTTGTTGACCACATCGTTTGTAGGAGAGAGGCGGTCAAGAGGGGTGGGCAGGGAATGGGTATAACGGTATAGTTTAAACCTAACCTACAAATAACTTAACTTTTACTCACCTATGAAAAGTAAGTGAAGTATTATTATTTTTCAAATTCTCGGATACTTGACTCATCTTATTTAGTCTCCAAAAAATACCACAAAACACTAAAAAACCAACAATTAATACACAAAACCGATAAACTAAAGAACATTTTAGACCGCCGCATCACGAACATCGATATTTTTTTGCGATACATATTCTGTGGACATCCCTAAACAGAAATGAATGAAACAACGTCAACATGGCCTCACATCAATGTCGCGGCGATCACATCTTTGGAGACGGATCTCTTACTGCTGCGTTGCCTTACTGCAGACTTTTTATAAGGTTATAGACAAGGATTTAAATTTCTCACATAACTTTAATACTTTTAACGGAGTAAGTTTGGCAAACAAAGTGGAGGGGCAAAATTTGTATGTTAATTTACTTCAGAATGGAATACGATTTCGTCAATAGATTCATTTGACTAGGCTACATCAATTTTTCTAATCCCTAAGTGAATTTAAATAAATGACGAAACACTTCAGTATATTCCTATTACATTAATTGAATTTTGATACCAATTTTTAGACCTCCATCAGTTGTAGTTTCTGAGATACAGAACTTTCTATAAAAATTTCAACCTCCTTTTTGATCCCCTTAAGGATAATTTTTGTTGATGGACGTCTCCACTATAAGGAGAAGACCTGCTTGAAATTTCATGATTCTAGGATTAGTGGTTTAGGATGGGCATTGATGAATTAGTCACGTTCTTAGCGCTGGGCAGTTTCTACTTTTCCGTAGACGGACTTATTTTTGATCTCCAGATAAATAAATTATTACTTAACCGTTTGAGCTTCAGTTGAAATTTTTAACTGCGCTACTGTAAACCTCCATCAGGACCTTCATTATTCGGTACCACTTCCGATTTTAACAACTTTGTTATTTTTAATAATGCCTATACAATCCTTATATAGTAGAAGGTGCATCAACAGACTGACAATGAGAAATCTCATGTACGTTTGGCTACCTTCAACTATTGACTCCATTATTAATTTCCTTAGGTTATGGGTAGGGTTGTGGATTTGACCTGTCAATTTGTTTTTGGACAATTGACCAGTCAATTGACTGAAATAAATTAAAATTTAAAAATGCAGTGAATGAACCTAACTATACTTGCCAAATTTCTTATTTTGTATTTTGTATTTTGGAAAAAATTAATTTTTTATAACAAGTTTTGCTTGTTCTGAAAAGTCTATTGCCATACCTACATTTTATACAGGGTGGTCAAATGGATGATATAGTTAGGTCCATCCAGGTACACATTCTATAAGTGTATATCTCAATAGTTTAATTTTATATAACCACGAACACATAAAAACATGAACACTTAAAATAAAATATCAGACTCGGGTAATTAGGTAGCTGAATTATTACGAGCTTCGGAAGATGAAGATAAATTTAAGTAGGGTATTCTTCCACATTTATTAATTATATTTAAATTGTATTTACCATACACCAGTTTTCCGGATCGTGTAGTAGTCAGCCTATTTCTTAACTTATTATGGATAACACCCCATGTGGACCAGTTCCTTTCACAAGAACCTGTAGCTCAGTGCATTTACGATTGAAATTGCAAAAAATAACATAAAGATGAAACCACTGGAAATAGTTAGTATTAGTCTGCCTTATTAACATACTAAAAGTCCCCATTCGTCCGGTTGTTGCGTCATCAAAAAAAATTGGCCGCCATTTTGAAATCTGGGGTTTGCTTACAAAAAACACTTATAACTTAAAAAGGATGCATTTTTTTAAAAAAATATGATGAGACAAGAATTAAAGAGCATAAAAAATTACATTACACTGTAGCTTAAAAAGTTAAATATTTTAAATATTTGAGTTGTAACAATCCATTTAAATATAGCCTCAACTGAAAAAAAATATGAAAATAAAAGAGTAGGTACATTCCTGAATAAACAAAATAATACTTTATTACATAAAAAATGAACATATTTATGTATATACTGTATTAAAAATATGAGTCCAATACCTGGAAAGTGACCAAACCAAGATTGCTCGTCATAAAAATGTTCAAATATTAAAAAAAAAACTAGATTACTACTGAAATCCGCCTAAGCGTATCACCACATCTTTTAAACTATAATTTTTGTCAGCTTCAGCGACAATTTGAAATAATTGTAAAAACAATGGTTGGTCGAAAGTTACAAAGCAGAAGTCTTGTCCCTGTTCTTTAGATATTTTTACAGCATATCGAAGAGCGGAGTGAAGGGTGGTTAAATTTCTAGGATCTAAATTAATGAAAGAAAGTGGTAAAATATCAGATGTCTCAAAATATTCTGTCACGGTTTTAGCCATGTACCCAATCCAAGAGAGTTTTCGGTCAAAATTAAAAATAAATGCAGATAACCAAAGAATATCTTTTAGCATAATAATATATTCTTTACGTCTGTTGGTTCCAAAAGACACTCTGGATCAAAAATCTCTATGGATTTCCATACTGATAATGCTTCCTTGTAAGGTTTATTTGGTATTACTCCAAACTGGCCTATTTCTTCGGACTTCGGTAGACCGGAAGGCCTCGTGATATTATCTGATAAACCCAAAGAATCGCTTGGTGCAACACATACTATGCCTCCCAAAGCATGGAATGTACCATATCCATCTAATGTCTTGACGTTACAGTCGGCATTGTCAAAGACAAATTGATGAATTTGATATATTAAGATAATTTGCAGACGATGCCGCTGGAGCTGCTTTAAATTTGAGTGCTTCTTTGTAGGATTCTAAAAAACCTAATGATGATAATAAATGTAGTAAAATTTTGGACCCATATTTTCTGTGGAGATATATTGCATTGGCAACTGAAATTAATTTTTTGTCAGAGTCTGGTTTATCACAAAGTATCGATAAAAACAATAGCAGTTTCTCCGGTATATTATCTACCTCCATTTAGGATATCGTTGGCAGAAGGATATTGGTTGAGATTATAGACTTTCGACCTAATTTCTTCTCTTAAAATTTTAGCGTTAAGCTGAATAATATTTTTGCGTTTCTCTTCTAAAGTAAAGTAAGCCTCTTTAAAGGCATCTTTAATTATTTTTTCATTACTGCCTTTAAAACATATCATAGATGGTTTATTATATTTTTCAATTACAATTATTTCGTCTTTGTAATGTCGCTTAGTTTTTGGCGAAATTAGCGTTTGTTCCAGACGTCAGACTCGTTATGATGTACCTACACAATTTTATTAAAAAAACTAAAATGTCCACCTATAAAATAATTTATTTAAGCGGAAGTCCGCACCCTCTAAAATAATTTAATTAAAAACATAACCCTACTTTAAGTTTATATAGTTTTATCTCTGTTTATATCAAAATATTAACCCATTAACATAGACCTTAGATTACTAAAACAACTTACCAGGAATATTTTATTTTTAGAGAATAAATACAATTAGGTATTGCAATTGCAGTAATAAAATAAAGTTACGGAATAAAAATAAAATTTTGAGCCAATCCGTCAAAATTTACACACCATATGTTTGACTATTTAGATAGAGTTTTTTATTCTCTTTATTTTTGTCTGTTTATATTTTTTGATAAAATGCATGGTTATCGAGTTAAAATTTTTTGTTTGCAAAAAGTACCAATTTTCAAGATGGCGGCATTTTTTTTTTGATGACGCAACATCCGGACAAATGGGGACTTTTAGTTTGTTAATAGGGAACACTAATACTAATTATTTTTGATGGTCTGAGCTTTATGTTATTTTTTGCAATTTCAACATGGCAGTCTTCGTAATTGCACTGAGCTACTGAGAAGGCCAGCATTTTTAGTAACTTTATAGCTACATCGTGAAGTACCGAGTTCTTTTGCCAACTCTCCACCAAGTTGATGGAGTAATATCCGATGATGTTTTACAAAGTGATTTGATACTTTTTACTGCTGTTCAAATTATACGATTATTGAATTCATTTGATGCTGTTTTAAAATTTGAAATTTCCCCAATTACTTAAACAAGACCGACTATTGGGATTCCCAGAATCAGGTGTTATTGTTTTCTTAAATAAGGGCCCTATAACGATACACTAAACATTATCCTGGGTGGTAGGAGGTAATCTGGACAGATCACAAATGCATAAATAATAAAATAAAATTGATATATTTTGACCGAATTTGACCGGTCAAATACGTCATGGTCAATGGACGGTCAATTGACCGGTCAATTGACCGCGGTCAATTTACCAAGCCCAACTCTAGGTACTCGCACACCAAATTTTATTATTTTCTAATAAGTCAATTAAAAGTTATTTAGAAAACAGGTTTTTTGAAAAAGTTTGAGTGTAATATAGCCATTATAAGCTGGTCAAATACTATACTTCTTTATCTACGACTATTTAGTATTCAAAAAATTAGAAAATGCATTCAGAGGAAAAAATTTTATAGCAATAGGATATTTTTACATAACAAGGTAATATTATTAATGGTATTTCTTAACTAAAAAATACAATTCAACAATGTTAACAATAATTAAACAAAATACACTTACTTACTTATTTCTGATTTTTCATGAAAAAAACATTAGAGCAATTATTATGAAAATGAATGGAAGCAGAAATATTACTTATATTCATAGCAAAACTTAAAAAATTAAGGAAAAAAATGATAAGTTTACTTGTCAATCGCTTCGGTTGCTATGGTATTAATAACATACACGCCTGCTTAAACTAGATCTGGTGTATTTTTACCGTAATTCCGGTAACTATGTTTTGTTGGGACAGTGGATTATGAAATCTCATAATCCACGGTTGTAGGTTATGAGTAACTATGGTAATATGAACCACATTATATATTATGTACTAATAAACTCATTATGCTTCTATTATTAAATAGTCGTAGATAAAAACATTAAAAATTTAGTACTATTTAAAAATCAAAATAAATTGTATTTTTTAACAAAATAAAATGATTCCATTTTTTTTTTCTTAATTGAATATTATTTGACTTTTTTTTATTAATTTCGTTAAATATAATATTTATATATTTTTATAAAAATTGTTAATTTTTAAGCTTTATTGTTTCTAATTTATATTCCCTGTAATGAACTTTTAAAGTTCGTTGGGAATTTGTTAATAAAAAAAAAATCATGATAATATTATAAAAAAACTGGCAAAAACAAGAAAAGTGCAAAATGCATCGAATTTCGTTTGATGACTGCCATTGTTCCATTCATTTAAACTTTTTAACATCGCCGGCGGCGGCAAATCCGGTAATAGGAAAAGCCCGGAGGACACCAAAAGACGATAATAATTTTAATTTTCAATCAAGCTCCAAACTGATAAAAGCGAATTTGAGTAATTAACCAAAGTTTTCCGAATGCAGGTTTTAAAGCAATTTTCTCACCTGCTCCTAAAAGAAGGCAACCACTGAACCTGTTAAGTTTCCAATTTATTATTATCGTTTAAAGTTTCCGTAAGAAGTTTAAATTTTATTTTAGTTCGATAAATTAAGAAAAAGTTTTTCACTGCATTAGGTACCCTTTTGCCGTTCGACCGATCGCAAATTTAAATTTAATGACCCTACATTTTTTATTTTATTTGGAAATACAGGGTGTTTTAATAAAAACTGCCAGGCCAATTATTTCGAAAACTAAAAGTGACATGTAAATTCTGTAAACGCCAGTTTTTAGCCTCTATGATTGGCTTAACAACTGTGTAAAAATATGTTTGAATAATACAAGATGTAGGTGGAGCCACGGTGCAAAGAATTTTTTCGATGACAGGAACTTTTTAATGTTATGGTTCTTAAAGATATTTAATTTTTGATCAATTTATATCCCATAAATATTTTTGATAAATCCAACATGAACGGAGATATTTGGGGTTAAGTTTTTTTTTAAATAATGTTAACGAGTGTTTTAATTATAAATATTTTTAATATCCTTTAGCAGATTTTAATATAATTATGATAATAATAATTTTAGTGACGCTCGTGTAGCGCTAAATTATTACGTCCAGTGAGGTCTCAGGGGGCGCCTTAACAAATTATATTGGCAAAAAATAAGGTGCCACTGAGTTTTTGGTAGTTTTTATAAAGATATCCTTTTCTTGTCTGTTAAATTGTTTTCATATCTTGCTTCGTTTTCGAGAAATAAAAATAAAAACAATTTTATTACATAGGTATCTCTGGAAAACAAAAATCAGTAAATAATTAATTCGTTGTATATTTTGTTGTTTAAAGGCAAAGTTAAGACATTAAAGCATAATAAAATAAAATTAAAAGATATTTTAAATTTTATGCAAGAACTGATGAGAAATTATACAAAATTATTAATGAATATTAGAACAATACCAAAAACTAACTAATGGGGTCGAATGAGATGTTCAAAATTATTGCCGTTTTCATACACACACATAGCAAATCGATATTTTTATTTCTCGAAAACGAAGCAAGATATGAAAACAACTTAACAGACAAGAAAATGATATTTTTAGTTGTTTAATCCGAAAAAAAATATAAAAATTACCAAAAACTCAGCGGCGTCTTATTTTTTGCCAATAATATTTGTTAAGGCGCCCTCTGAGTCGTCACTGTACGTTACCATTGAATGGCCGTCATAATGGCAGGACCTTAATGCTCTAGATTATTTTATTTGGGTCACCTAAAAACCATAGTTTACGTAACAAAATCAGAAAATTTAGAGGCACTTAGACAACGACGTATACAAAATTCGCCAAATAACCCCGGATATGGTACATAATTTCAAGAATGAATTTTACTTTAGATTAGGGGTTTGTCAAAAAAAGGGCAACATTCCCAACAATTTTTATAATAAAACAAATACCTACGTCTACATTACCGAAGTGTCAAAGTAGTAAAATAGTGGGTCGTATTCCCTTTTTATGTCATTTCACAATACATACCTTTATTTTGAAAAAAAAAGTTGGAGGCTTCAGAGGGGGATCCAGGGGGGGGGGGCAATGGGGCCCGGGCCCCCCCTAAAGCCCGTTGAAACATTGAAAATTCTTTTTTAGTTAAATAGAATACCTGTTACAAAAATTTGTGTTACGTTTTTCACAATATAAAATATAAATATACTGATTTATTTTGATTTTTTTGCATCATGATTTTTGCCCCTTAGGAGTATTTCTGGATCCGCCAGTGAAAGGCTTTCTAATACTAAATTTATTCCAGTTAAAAATTCCGCCCTGTATTACAATTATAAAACAAGATAAAGTCGATGATAGTTAATGGCCGTTTTTAAATTACCCGAGATCAATTTGGGTCGGGTGCTCGCCCAACCGCGCTCTTCCCTGGCGCCGCCACTGTGTATATAGCAAACCCAAACTATACCAGCTTTCGAAAAATTATTTGCATCAAAGAGGGCTTGGTTTGATCACAATGATATGGGGACGATATATCCAACCAAATCTAGGTTAAAATTTTGTTAAATTCATATTATGACATGATATGCCAAACTAATGAGTAATAAAAGAAGTAGCCAAATACAAATTTATTTTTGTTGTTTACAAAATTAACAAAGTAAGAATATATAGAAAGAAAAAGACAAATAATTTGTTTCATCCGAAAAAATGTTAGGTCTAATAAATCATTTCTTTCCAATAAATTTTGGGTAAACCATTGAGAGTAATTCCTGCGTCTTTCAAAATCTGCGGCTTGTATTTCTTGGAATACTTGCACTTTATAAGGAAATAAATTTAGCTGCTTCTTCAGAATAGTCCTACATGTTCCATAAGATCTTCCCACTTCTTGGGACAGGCGTCTTATACAATTTGTTGGCGTATTTTGCATTATTTCACGAACGTTTGCAACAAGTTCTTCTGTTCTTACAGATAGTCTTCCTGCTCCCTATTTGTGTTGTATAGAACCGATTTCCCTGAACACAGCCACGGTTCTTTTCAGGCAATGATAAAAAAATCCCCCAGCAATAAAAACAACGTTAGGAAAATGTTTGTGAAAATCGTCCATGCACAAACCCGGATTGTTAACCTCGTTTCGAAAATACGCTTCAACCATGAATGTTTTGTGCTGTTCCGTTAAGCCCATTGTGTGAATTGTTCAAGAAATTGGAAAAATTAGCGATGAGTCAAATTACTTGTAACGACTGTCAAAGATAACGGAATAACTGATTGATTGTTAATTCAGGTAGTTACTGACACCCAACAGGTATTAAGTTCTACGGCTAAGCATTACGTCCTTAGATGCAAGACTCTCTTTGATGCAAATAATTTTTGCTCGCACGGTACAAAATTTCGTCATTCTCGTCAAGTACCTAATTTTTAAGCTTTCGAGACAAAGGACTGACGGAAATTGAAAACATGTTTTTTTTTATCTAGAAACCCTAAAACCTTAAAATCTGATATCTGAAATCTGAAAGTTTTTTTTCCCGAATCCGAATATTACAAGACTTTCTCTGCCAGGCAATAGTTCCCTTTTGTCCCATTAACATTGGCATCGACTCGTGCAATAAATTATGCTTTATAAAACTTTTTACACTTTAATTACAATTACTACTACGTTTAACATTAATTAAAGTGACGCTTTTCAAAAGTAACAAACTTTTCTCTACTAGTTACGAAAGTTTTATATAACATAATAGCCCAGTTGCGCGTTCAGACTTAACCTTTTCGGGGGATATGAAAAATTAATTAAAAATAATTTATTTTTTGTCACGTTATAACATCAAACATAAGTATGTTTGCAAAACTATTTCTAAAGTTCTAAACGCCTAAGCTTAAAAACAAGGCGATCAAATACTTTCTCTACCAAAAACAATGCTCCCGCAGTTGCTCACTACGAATTGACAATAAGGAGAATCGATTTAATCTAACTCTTTGTATTGTTTGTATTTAAAAAAAACAGCTTTGGGGTGAATTAGGCTTGAAAACGTCCCCTCGGGTGTAGAAGCTGGCGAGATAAACTATTTTCAAAAGTTTTAAAACCAGTGGCTTCTCAATTAGTGCAGATGTGCACGTGCATTTCCAAATGTACCTTATCCCCAACCAATAAATCTTCGAGATATTTCAACCATAAGAATTTATTTCACCCAATTCGGTTCTTATCTCGATACCGGTGCTGGTGGGTGCTTTCGAGAGACATCGTCCGCTCTTAAAATTCCAAGCCAATACCTTCGTTCTTCGTATACTGCTGGCGACCTCTGTATTTTTAATAATTGGAGAAGCCACTGTTCTTGAGCCCCGCCGGTTCCTGTCACAGTCCACATTCTTACATCGCAAATGTGCATGCTCATATGCATCGCATTGTTGTTAGTAACTTTACCAGATGTGACAGAAATATCAAATTGTAATAAACTTTTCAAAAATAAAAATGTTGTGTACCATAGTTTTTGAATTCCAAAATTTTTAAATAGCTAAACTAAGTGTTATTGTTATTTTATAAACCAAAATTGAACTTGCACAAAATTCTTTTATTGCATTAACATGTTGAGTTACAACAAAAAATAACATATACAAAATATAAAGTCTTAAATATCACTTTAGTATTATGGGATACAATAAAACAAAGTTGAACTTGTAAATTTCCACTATTTTAACTAGAAAAATGACATGTTTCGCTAACACTGTAGCTTCGTCAGATGACAATGATTTAATAAAGGTGAAAAATAAAAATTGGTGTGCAATAAAATTAAATTATTGAAGATGTAAATAAAACAGTGGAAGAGCTACAATAGCGGGAAAATCCAACAGAAGGTTTGCAAAATTTAATTAGGTACAATATTGGTAATTTACAAAATCTTAAGTATACAGGGTGTTTCATTAAGGTCGAAGAGCGGACATATCTCGGAAACTACTGGGCATAGAAACTCAGGAAAAGAAAAATGATAATAAAAGTGGCCATGAGAAAATTCTGGAAATAACTTTCAAGTTCCGCATTTTGCCGCAAGAGGGCGTAATTGAAAAGTAAATTTTTAAATTTTACATAACTCCGAAAATTACACATTAAGGTATATGTTTGATAAAACCATTTTAAAGATTGGACAATTATGCATCATTTTGGTCTTATGCTCATTGGCGTACCGACTTTAATAAGAGTGGGGGAAGCTGTTGAAAGTGTAATCATTTAAATCGCTGTAACTTATAAACGACTTATCCGATTGTAGCAAACTAAAGACTGTTTGGAAGAGAAATGTATGCACTTTGACCAATCGTATTTAGTTGTCCATAATATTTCTCAAAAAAAATGCTAGAGGGCGCAATTTGCAATAACAATACATTTTTTGATTTTCCTCCGGAAAAATAAATCATACGGTATAATTATGATACCATAATCGAAAAGTAGATGAAATTTGCTAGAAAAAATATTAAAACCGCAGCTCGATATCTAAATTCGTTTCTGAGTTATTGCCAAAACAATAATTTTTAACACAAATTGCGCCCTCTAGCAATTTTATTAGAAACTATCTTCTACCATTAGATACGACAATTGAAGGTTCTTCCAAACAAGCTTAAATTTAGTAAAATCGGATAAGTCGTTTAGAAGTTACAGCGATTTTAATGTTTAAACTTTCAATAGCTTCTCCCACTCTTATCAAGTGAAGCTGTAAACATTAAAATCGCTGTAACTTCTAAACGACTTAAGCAATTTTACTAAATTTAAGCTTGTTTGGAAGAAAAAGGTAAGTACCTTTAATTGTCGTATCCAATGTACAAGATAGTTTCTAATAAAATTGCTAGAGGGCGCAATTTGTGTTAAAAATTATTGTTTTGGCAATAACTCAGAAACGAACGGAGATATCGAGCTGCGGTTTTAATATTTTTTCTAGCAAATTTTATCTACTTTTCGATTATGGTATCATAATTCTACCGTATGATTTATTTTTTCGGAGGAAAATCAAAAAATGTATTGTTATTGCAAATTGCGCCCTCTAGCATTTTTTTTGAAAACTATTATGGACAACTAAATACGACTGGTCAAAGTGCATACATTTCTCTTCGAAACAGTCTTTAGTTTGCTAAAATCGGATAAGTCGTTTATAAATTACAGCGATTTAAATGATTACACTTTCAACAGCTTCCCCCACTCTTATTAAAGTGGGTACGCCAATGAGCATAAGACCAAAATGATGCATAATTGTCCAAGCTTTAAAATTGTGTTATCAAACATATACCTTAATGTGGAATTTTCGGAGTTATGTAAAATTTAAAATTTACTTTTCAATTACGCCCTCTTGCGGCAAAATGCGGAACTTGAAAATTATTTCCAGAATTTTCTCATGGCCACTTTTATTATCATTTTTCTTTTCCTGAGTTTCTATGCCCAGTAGTTTCCGAGATATGGCCGCTCTTCGATCTTAATGAAACACCCTGTATGGTCAACAGAATAAATTTAACAAAAGTGAATTATTTAAATCTAATTGATCATTAAGAGGAAGTAACCCCTTTACCACAATGAAAATTGCCGAACGTTTTGCTGGTCAAACGAAAAGAAAAAATAAAAATTGGTATTTAGAAAATAAATTCTACTTTAAATACCCCATCCAGAAAAGTAAATGACGATCGAAAATATTCCCAAATTTTTTTTAGAAATTTTTTTTATTTTTAGTAGTTTTGTAATATTTTAAACAATTCTTTATTGGTCAAAAGCAAAATGACTTTCCCGGGTGTAGAATGTTGTACCAAACAATTTTTCTTAAAGCCATTTTTCAATATCGGCCTTACTTTTTTCTCAAAACTTTGGGCGCGTAAAGTGAATTTAAGCGTGTAAAGTGGGTTTACGCGCCCAAAGTTTTTGAGAAAAAAGTAAGGCCGATATTGAAAAATGGCTTTAAGAAAAATTGTTTGGTACAACATTCTACACCCGGGAAAGTCATTTTGCTTTTGACCAATAAAGAATTGTTTAAGATATTACAAAATTACTAAAAATAAAAAAAATTTCTAAAAAAAATTTTGGGAATATTTTCGATCGTCATTTACTTTTCTGGATGGGGTATTTAAAGTAGAATTTATTTTCTAAATATCAATTTTTATTTTTTCTTTTCGTTTGACCAGCAAAACGTTCGGCAATTTTCATTGTGGTAAAGGGGGTTACTGCTCTTAAGTAACAGGTCCGTATTTTTAAATTTATTTATTTTCATAGATTCTAACAAATTTTGTTTTAAGCCTTTGTTTTCTGTATGTAAAATTTTAATGGAAGGATCAAAATTATGTTAATAATCAAGTAAATGGTTAGCATAGTTTGAATATGTTTTATTTTTAAAAAAACTGTTATAATGTTCCTGTATGATTTTGTCAAAATGTCTACCCGCTTGGCGAATGTATGTTTTAGGACAATCTTAGGAAAAAAAAACTCTGACCAATTTAAACTTGTCACTTTCTTTGGACGGACAACCTATCAAAGTAATTAGCAATTTTCTTAAACAACTTGATATAAATTTGTGTTACAAAACTAATAACTCTTTAAGTAAATTTATCAAAAACAATAACACTAAAAGCAATAAAAACAAAAAAATTAGGCGTCTCTAAATTAAAATGCAAAGATTGTCCTAAAACATCATATTATATTTGTGTTTTATTAAAAATAAAGATTTTCTTGTGTAATAAATCTGTGAAAGTACGCGAAGCAGCAAATCCAGGCCTGCCAAGATGGCAGCAGACCATGGTAGTTATAATATGTATGTTATACGCAACATACACCAATAAAGGTATAAAGTATACCAAAAACAAATCGGCTGCAAGCCACAACATTTGTTGACAATTTTCATATCCATCGTAATATAAACGATCCTGATGACACAAACTGTTATTTAAAATTCTACATTGAACTCAATTTAATCATTTCTTAATTAAAACTTTCAATTCGTTTTGTAGCAATATTTATGTTACCCATGATTGGGTCTGTGATTTTTTGATATTTTGATGTTTACGTCATTGCAAATTTACGTTTGTAGTTTATTTTTCGTAACACTTTTTGTCTTGTCTAGTGTTGCCGCCGAGACGAGAGATTCTCATCTCTCGTCTCGTCTGGCCCTGTCTCGACTAGACGAGAGAGATATTTTCTATCGAATTAAGCTCCGAGACGAGACGAGAGAAGTACCCTCTCTCGTCGAGAAATTCTCGTCTCTTTCGATCTCTCTCGAGCAAAAAACGTTACTTTTTTGAGCTTTTTAAAATCTTCCTAAATTCCTCTTTGCAAAAATATACATAATGTCTATATTTGGACCAGCGGTTTTTGAGTTATTTAACTGCAAATAGTTTCATCTAGTTAGCCGTGCCTGACCATTCAGAATAACATATTAGGACGTTTTATCGCTGGATAAAATTATTTGCAGTCAAATAACTCGAAAACAGTCGGTCCAAATATGGACATTATATATTTTTGATGAGAAGAATTTAAGAAGATTTTAAAAACCTCATAATACATTTTTTTTTTAAATTTGCTGATTCTACATAAATTTATAATTATTACTTTTATTAAATGCATTATTAGTCTATAGTTAATAGTTTCCAAGATATTGACTTTTGAAAAATTATATTTTTAAGTTTCGACAGCCTATAGCTTTCTAACGGTACTTCTTAGAGCAAAACGGCGCATATGTCTATATCTTCCATTTTCACTATCTTCCCAAATCAATCAAACTTCCGGCTAAACCGGATGCAACTCGAAAGCAGGAAATATAGTTCTTCCGGTTTAACCGGAAGGTGATTTTGTTGGGAATATAATAAAAATTTAAGATAGGGACATGTGAGCCGTTTTGCTCTAAGACGCACTGTTAGATCTGTCGAAACTCAAAAATTAAATTTTTTAAAAGTCAATATTTTGGAAATGGGAATTTCTTACCGTGCTAGTGTTTTGGAGCACCCTGTATAGACAAAAATAATTTTATAAGAGGCACCTCTTAACCCCCAATAAGCTTCGTCAAAGGTTTTCCGCTATCTTAGTGGTACAGGAGATATTGACCTTTGTCGCACTAATAGACCACCCTGTAGTAAATATCAAGCAAAGTTTTAACGCATTTAGGTTAGGTTCTTTCATATTTGATATATATTGCACACAATTTATGTCAAATATGATAGAACCTAACCTAAACGCGTTAAAATTTTGCTTGGTTTTTACTATATTTGGTTTAAATCACGAGAGAAGCGAGACGAGACGAGAGAAGGTCGTCTCTCGCCTCGTCTCGCCCTTTCTCGACGAGACGAGAGACCCATTTTATCTCGTCTCGCGGCAACACTAGTCTTGTCCGTTGTGAACTTAAACTACATTTATAACTAACCGCTAAGTTGAGTATATGAGACAATTTGCTGGAAGCTTAACTACAAACGCACTATTCCATTTTTACCGTAACTTTGTTGTTTTCCAGGTAATTTAATACCCATTAAAACCCGCCTAACTGAATTAAATTGTTAAACCTTTGTTTTATTTATCGTGAACCATTCTATGGAAATGCAGTAATTTCTTTTCTCTGGCCAATAATTATTAATTAAGTTGGCCAACTCTTTGATATTTTTGGAAAGACCATACGGTTTTTCTACCATTAGCAATTGACCAAATTTGGGTGTGGTCCTAAAAATTATTGCCAGCGGCGGCGGCCTTTTTGCATTCCACAAGTTAAAAAGTCATCGCCACCACTAAAACGTCTAAAAAGAGTATTGTGATCGCGTAAAAATTTTTTCCCCCAAAACTAAGATCTATCTTGACTTTTAGGGCCTCTATTGGGTTCCACTCCACATTGAAAAAAATCAGCAGCAGTTTCTTTATCATCCTATAATTTACACTCTAATACATTTTTTGTTATTATATAGAACTAAAACAAAACACTTAACTAAATTTCAGTATATTAGTAGATCTATAATGCAAGCGAAATAGTTTGTTAAAAGGTAGTTTGAATATTTTAAAGTTTGTACGCTCATCAGATAAGAAGTTCAACAAAGACCGAAACAAGAAAGTTAAGCAACTTAGCGAAACTTTTAACAAATACATTAGAGCTGAATGTGTATTGGTGCGCTACAAGCAGCTCTAAAAATAAAAAAAGGTGTTCTCGTGCCCTGAAAGTTAATATTTGTTAATATAATAAAGATAGAATGTGCGTGGCTCATAAATATTTTTGAAAGTAGACTCAACGGGTCAGACCCTGCATGGTAAAAAATATCATCTCCGTCAAGATCTATTATAAACTAACTTCGATCTCCGTAACCTTAAATAAAAGATAAAGGCCGAATTACTGTCAGTCAGTTAAAGAAACGTAATCGTACTGTCAAGTTAACTAAAGCTTATGTCCAACACAAGACGTATCGTGATAAAATGACATACTATTTTAAACAGGCGTCTAATAAAAAATATTGAGAATTAGTATATTACATAACAAAAGTTGAAAATGGCACTCTTTAAACGGTATTTAGCACGAGAGGATGAATAACAGCGCTGACCTACTAAAGGCGGAATTTGGAATATTTACAGACGGCTCCAAAACTAAAGAAGGTACTGGAATATATGGCAAAAACCCAAAAATAGAACTAACTATCAGCCTGGGAACTATGGAAACCATATTTTAAGCAGAGGTTTATGCAATTGAAATATGTGCAAGACTGCTGATAGATCGACGGTATGCACATAGGTCAATCAAAATATTCTCCGACAGTCAAGCTGCGTTAAAAGCTCTTGAATCGGGATGGTGTACCTCAAAAACTGTGTGTGTGGAACTGTCACGAAACACTATCCGAACTAAGTCTGAACAACAAAATAACCTTAATATGGATACCGGTACACATGGGTCTGGAAGGCAATGAGGCTGTCGACAAGCTCGCCAAGAGAGGTGCAACACTAAAATTCACAGGACCCGAGTCGGTAATAAGTATATCACATGCTACGGCCAAGAAAATAATACGAGCTGAAACAAGAAGCAAATGGGAAAGACACTGGTTAAATTAACCAGGTCTAACACACTCAAAAGCATTTATAAACAGCCATATAAACCAACAGCTAACTGACAAACTACTAGTGCTCAATAGGTCATGCCTTAAAGCATTAGTGGGATTGTACACCGGCCACTGCAGACTGCGACACCATATGTATAAAATTGGAATAGCCCCAACTGATGAATGCCGGCTTTGCATGGAAGATGCAGAAACAGCAGAACACATAATGTGCGCTTGCCCCGCAGCAGGAAGAATCAGATTCGCCCTATTTGGCGAGGTGACTCTGCTGCCGGATGACATAAAAATGTCTCTCCCAATACCATTATTAACTTCATCAAAAAGTTAGACCTATTGAGGGAAAAAGGTGTGAGCGCCAATATACCGCATGGTCGCAGTGGAGGGTTAGCTGTAACCCTGTCACTTTTAACCTATCACCTATCACCTAGCACGAGTGCGGAAATTCTACCACTTTTTGGTACTCTTTACAGTTAAAGCTAAAGAAAATCTTAGGCAGAACTTGTTCAGCTTTGTAATACGTACACCTCATTTTACTATAATAAAATATATTATATACCTGATATAATACGCGTTGAACAAATTACGCATTTAAAATGTGATCATAATAAAAAAGAATAATAATGTTACTGACTTACTGTTTTAATTTAAAAAAAATGCCAAACTTAATGACTCAGCATAAAGTATTAATAATTCATTAAGTATACATCTGTTTGAATTTCATGACATTTTTGGATTTTTTGAAAAGCGTATCTCAAATGGAAGACATTAAAGCTTAAAAAATATTAATTTTTAAGATTTTCATTCTAATATTGAGCAAGAAGGTTGGTCTGAAAGGGAGAAAGGCTTAACAGTAGAAAGAGCACGATTCATTTTATTAACACAACGTAGCAAGAACCGCATTCCTTGAAAAGAAGACCTAGAAGTGATCGTCCTAAACAATCCAATGAAGAACACGATATTAATTTAGTAAACGTATTAATCAACCTTTTAAATCCATTGTAAGAGCTAAAATAGAGATAAATTTGCCGGGATCTGTGGGAACAGCTCGACGAAGGGTTAGACAAATATCTGAATTGCGCTGTTATCCAGCAGCTAAAAAGCCGTTTTTAACTGACGAAAATAAAAAAACAAAGTCCTCGGTAGTTTTGACATTTCCTTATGTAATTATTGCTTCGACCAATTAACATGCTTGTTTGTTTTCTTCCTGGTGTAAGTACTCGTTGGCCATCGATGGAGCACGCAAGTCGTTCGCGATAACACGATCAGGCTCGGTTTGGCAATTCTAAAGTGAGAGCAATCCCGGACACGCGCCGTTCTTAACTTTATTGGTAAGTATTACCAAAGGTCTACCTTAGGAAGGATATGCCTTACCTTGGAAGGTGCTAAGCCCCCCCTTACCAACGCCGACTGGTCACGCCACCCAAGTTATTACCTTTTTATGAATTTATTAAATTATGTTTTTTTCTACTTTCATAATTTTATTGACAAGCCCGATACACTCGGGGTGGATTAAATTATCTTAAAATTTGCTAAAATGTGTAATATTAATAAAATTGAAAAGGTTTGTATTTTGCAAATTTTATATCTAAATGAATATTCAATAAATTTTTCCTAATCATATTTTGTATAGGTATGTGTACTTACAAATTTTATAAAAATTTGCTTTATTATATTGTATTAAGATCATTAAAATGTGAATCTAACATCTAACTTTAACACAAACACGGAAATTAAATTAAAAACTTTTTCAATTTCTTGATAGCCGTTTCCTCATTGCTCGTCGGCCCTCTCTTGAGCATATTAATAATCTCTTAATTGTGTTAGTCTTGCCTGAGCTTTAATAAATTCTGAAAGTTCAGTGGCAGCCGGGTATTAAGAAGCAGAAATAAAACAATTTAAATTTAATTACATTGTTCTGCAGAACATTACACCGATTACACGAAAGAACATACTTTATAAATATTTACACAGAAATATAATCTTCTTCTTTAAAGGCCATTAGGTAGGTACTTAAAAACAAAAGAAATTTAAATTGAAGAAATAGTCCATACTTCAAGTGGAGTAAAAGATTGAAAGGGAAAGAAAAACTCTAAGTCTTCCTCCACTAATATATTCCAAATGAATCTTATTTAAAGATACCTCAACATGTTTCGAACATAGAAATGTTCATCTTCAGGAGAATTAAGATGTTATAAGCAAGAAAAATAACTAGTAATAACGTTTTAAGCTAGGCTTTAAGATAGTGAGAATGACACATTAACATTCTAAGTCAGAAAAGCATCAAAAAACAAAGAACCGAAGTATTAATTTGCCAGGTGTAGGGTAATAATAGTAAAATTAGAGGAAGCAAGGCCCATATGTGAAGCGAAATCAGTACAGCCGTGGAAAAGAGTTAAATTTAAATTTGAACATGCTGATGAAAGGGGAAGAAAAAGTGATCAAGTGTGAGGAAAGTAATGTATAAAACAGTAAAATTAAGAGTGGAAATAGTGTTAAAATTTAAGGAAGGTTGTCATAATGTGAGTAGTCAATTAACTGTAAAAGAGAAAATTCAGGTTAGTGAAAATACAATATGTGTATATGCAACTTACTTTCAAAATTTTTTTAGGAATAAAAATAGTAGTAATCCCTGAGTCTTAGGTTCAACATAATTAAAGAAAAGTTCAAAACTAAATAATTTTCAAAAGTGAGCAGTGAGCCAAACAGCTGAGGATTTGGAAGTGACAAGTAATAGTATAAGATGGCTGAAAAAGAACACGGCACAGAGTAAAGAGAGTGTGTCGTGTGAACGACACAGAAAAGTTAGACCGCACCAAGTATCCCTTGTGGCAGCACAGAGAAGTGATTATGGCGTTAGAGTCACAAAATCCAATTTCATCTTCCAAAAGTTAGTAAAATGGTATCAGGCAAAGATTCACACACTCTGAAAGCCTAGGTAAAACATGACTTAAAGTTAAATAAATTATCAAGATTAACACTTGTATTAAGGGGAAATATCAGAAAAGCCGTAGGTGATATCACTAATAACTAATCACTGCGGGTTAAAGTTCATTGGTAAGGAGGCATAATAACACAAATAAAGAACTGTAAGGGGAGTTTCTCCTGAAGATGAACATTTCGAAACATGTTGAGGTATCTTTAAATAAGATTCATTTGGAATATATTAGTGGAGGAAGACTTAGAGTTTTTCTTTCCCTTTCAATCTTTTACTCCACTTGAAGTATGGACTATTTCTTCAATTTAAAAACAGCCGGTCAGGCAACTTTAGTCCGTGAATACAAACAGAATTTACTAAGAAGAAAACTAGTACAACTAGACATATGGTTTAACAACGAATGCATCAGAAGGGGCTTACGTCCGAGGTACATCTCAATCCGTACAAGATCCACTTCGACTTTATCGAAGAAGGCCATGCTGCCACACTTCTTTAAACTTAATTTGATAAATTTAAAACTAAAGTTTCTCTATTTTAAACTTAACGATATTTTACATCATTCTCAATGGGATTCTCTTTGTTCCTCTCCTCTTTGTTACGTTCAAGACATGAAATACTTAAAATTTCAACGCTTAAAACAAAAATTAGATAATTTGCATAAATACCAGAGTTCTCATTCTGATCTTAGGAATATCTCATACAAAAATCACAACAATATCTTTAATTCCACAACTCTTTCTAACAATAATCTTTCACATAACATTAGCTTCGATAACTCTATTTTCATTTCAGAATTACATGAAACTCACAATTCCTCTAACTTTCCAAATTTTAAATTTCACCAAAATACTTTGAATTTATCTAATACAAACTTTGAAAATGCTGAAATTGACTTACTAAACCGAGGCTTGAAATATAATTTTCACTTTTCTCCTAAAGTCAAAGATTTTGAAGTACTTGCAGTCGAATGTGAGAATATCATTTCTAGGTCGAGTGAAGCCACTAAGAGAGAAACACTGAGATCCCAATGCACTTACTGTTTGAACTCTTCGTACAAAAATAACAATATGTCTGATTCCAACAATGACCTACGATTGCTTAAGTCTATAAAGACAAAAATACGTAATGATGACTTGGTTCTTTCAAAAGCCGATAAGGGTAACTGTCTTGTGATCTTAGAGAGAACACACTACATTAATAAGGTCAAGGACTTCCTCTCTTCCGATAACTTTTCTTTAATCAATCACAACCCTACAGATAAATTTATGTTAAATTTCAAAAAAATTCTTAAATCAACAAATGACACTCTAACGTTCTTTAATACCAATAGATTTAAACTTACTCCAGTTAATTCGTCAATACCTCTTCTATATGGTCTCCCTAAGATACACAAACAGAATGTCCCTATTAGACCAGTTGTCTCTTATTGTGGCTCACCATGTTACAGACTGAGCTCATGGCTTAACAGTACTCTTATTTCTCTAACTAATTTCAAAAGTTCATTCTCAGTTAAGAATTCTTCTCAATTGGCCAATGACCTCAAAGACTTATACGTTCCTGATACTGCTCTTTTAGTTTCTTTCGATGTCTCCAACCTTTTTCCGAGCATACCTCCTGATGAGTGTGTTTTGCTTATCGAACAACTACTTAACAACGTTCCTAACCTAGAAAATTTACACATCAAGAACCTTTGCGGTCTGGTAGATTTAGTTCTTAAACAAAACTTTTTTCAATTCAATTATAAATTTTATAAACAAAATTCTGGTCTGGCCATGGGATCTGCGCTGTCTCCCTTTTTAGCTGAAGTTTTTATGTCTAATTTAGAAACCAAAATTAAAAACCATACTCTTTTTTCTAACATAATCTTTATTAAACGTTATGTAGATGACATCATCGCGGTCTTCAACGGCAACCGGGAGAGTCTAGCTAGTTTTATTGCTTTTCTCAATTCTTTACACCCTTCTATTACTTTCACTTTTGAAACCGAAGTTAATAATTTTCTACCTTTCTTAGACTTACAATTGACCAAATCTTCAAACAGAATACTTTTTTCCATATATCATAAACCTACGAGTACTGATTCTACTATACCTTTCTTTTCTAATCATCCTCATAACCAAAAACTAGCTGCTTTTCATTCTTACTTTACTAGACTTTTTACCATTCCCCTTGAAGACCACGAATTTAGGTTAGAATTGAATATTATCAGGCAGATTGGTGTTAACAATGGTTTTCCACTTTCCTTGCTGAATAAGATATACTATAGACACCTTAATAGAAATCTTAACAAAACTCTTATTTCTACTAACCTCTCAAAAACAACAAATTTTTACTCTATACCTTTCTGGGGCCCTATTTCCTATAAACTTAAAAACATTTTTAATTCATTCAATTACAATATAAGTTTTAAAACCCAACATTCTTTAAAATCAATTTTATGCAACTCTAAAGATTCCGTTCATATCAATTGTAAATCAGGTGTATATAGTGTATGTTGTCCCACCGATGGTTGTCAGGCCACTTACATAGGTCAGACGGGGCGCAAGTTTTCTGTTAGAGTCCACGAACATTGTAAAGAATTAGCTAGAGCCAGGAATCAGAATCTCTCCCCTTCAAAAATTAAATCTAATTTCTCTAGACACGTTTTTACCAATGATCACAATTTTAATCCAGATACCAATACCAACTACCTTCATATTTGCAATAAAGGTAACAAATTGGACCTTCTGGAAATTTTAGAAATTAACAAATTATTTAATAATCCCAATTCAGTTTGCTTAAATGATCAAATTCAACATAACAGCACTCAGTTTTTTAATGCTCTAGATTTCTGATAAGATTTCTGTCTCTTTCTTCTTCTTCTTTTTACGGTCTATCATAGGTTTTATTTCATAACTCCCCTTACAGTTCTTTATTTGTGTTATTATGCCTCCTTACCAATGAACTTTAACCCGCAGTGATTAGTTATTAGTGATATCACCTACGGCTTTTCTGATATTTCCCCTTAATACAAGTGTTAATCTTGATAATTTATTTAACTTTAAGTCATGTTTTACCTAGGCTTTCAGAGTGTGTGAATCTTTGCCTGATACCATTTTACTAACTTTTGGAAGATGAAATTGGATTTTGTGACTCTAACGCCATAATCACTTCTCTGTGCTGCCACAAGGGATACTTGGTGCGGTCTAACTTTTCTGTGTCGTTCACACGACACACTCTCTTTACTCTGTGCCGTGTTCTTTTTCAGCCATCTTATACTATTACTTGTCACTTCCAAATCCTCAGCTGTTTGGCTCACTGCTCACTTTTGAAAATTATTTAGTTTTGAACTTTTCTTTAATTATGTTGAACCTAAGACTCAGGGATTACTACTATTTTTATTCCTAAAAAAATTTTGAAAGTAAGTTGCATATACACATATTGTATTTTCACTAACCTGAATTTTCTCTTTTACAGTTAATTGACTACTCACATTATGACGACCTTCCTTAAATTTTAACACTATTTTCCACTCTTAATTTTACTGTTTTATACATTACTTTCCTCACACTTGATCACTTTTTCTTCCCCTTTCATCAGCATGTTCAAATTTAAATTTTACTCTTTTCCACGGCTGTACTGATTTCGCTTCACATATGGGCCTTGCTTCCTCTAATTTTACTATTATTACCCTACACCTGGCAAATTAATACTTCGGTTCTTTGTTTTTTGATGCTTTTCTGACTTAGAATGTTAATGTGTCATTCTCACTATCTTAAAGCCTAGCTTAAAACGTTATTACTAGTTATTTTTCTTGCTTATAACATCTTAATTCTCCTGAAGATGAACATTTCTATGTTCGAAACATGTTGAGGTATCTTTAAATAAGATTCATTTGGAATATATTAGTGGAGGAAGACTTAGAGTTTTTCTTTCCCTTTCAAAAGAAATTTAGTTTTGCAAAATAAAATAAATTTTCGTCCGGACGCTACATAAGCAAAAGTAATTTTTTTACAAGCGTAGATACGCGATTTGCAGTTTATCACCCATTTGACTTTGAAAAGATTCACTTGTCCACACGATGCGGAAAAATATTTATCCCCACGCATAAAATACCTCATGCGGAAAGTAATTTTTCCGCTCTCAGCTGCTTTTAGTTTAGTTAGTTAAAGAAATTGAATGTAATAACAATGTTAAGGTCGAAGTTTAGTAGAGTCAAGCGATGAAACAGCTATTCTTAAACTTAACAACTAATTCCTATGACCACTCGTGAAAAAAGAAAAAAAATACGGTTAAAGTTAACTTAAACTCCATTTGACAGCAAAACTATTCACTTACCAAATAGGAAACTTTCGGGTCTCGTGAAGCGAATTGGGGGTACTGGAAAGCACACCCAGTACCCCAGTAGTATAGCAGGGTATTTGGCTTTTTTTAATTCGGGGAACGATCATACTTTTATGACAAATACAAAAAGTAGGGGAAAATAGGTCAGGCAACCCACTAAACATGTCAAGGGGATAGAGCGGAAATGGATTACGGATTTATAATTTAAGTTCAATTTTTACAATTATCTAGGATATAATATCAATATACATACTATGTTTAAGGATAAGCGTTAAGTAAAATGTGTTTTATTCAATTAAATTTGTATTAATACACATATGAGCACTGTTTTAAGCCAATCAAATGCACCACTTGCATAATAAACAAGCTCCCTCTATCTATAATAGGGAACTTGACAAAAATTTTAAATGGGGAAAAAATTCTATAAATCATAAGTATATATTGTCATAAAACATAGGGCAGCAAAAAAACTACATATTTCGTCCCAAAAGACCACTAGCAAGATTTCAAAATGCCCCAAAATTCAAATTATCCCAAGCGGGTAAAAACGGGTCGTGACGTCAAGAAGTATAATTCGTGTGTGACATCCACGAAATAGGTTATAGGTTGGCAATAAATTGAACAACGTTGAGAATTCCACCTTAAAACAACAATACAATAACAATAACACACGGCAATCCAAATGTAAACTCGGTATCTCGGCCACCGGTCAGGATGACGGAAAACTCATACTCCCTGACGTCATCGGGCTTGGCGCGCTTAAAAGGTCGTTTGAAATGTCTTTGACACGCGCGAAACTTTAAAGAATTTTTACCAAGTTATTACTAATTTTTAAGGAGTAATAATTGGAATTGGGAAATATTTTTTTTTGCCTAACTAAATCATATTATTGAAAAAAAAAATGGAAAGTTCCCTATTGTTGATGTTATAAATGTTTTTATTTTACTGTTTGAAAAAAGAGCAACGAACTAGGTGTCTTTACCACACAAACATAATAACCGAAAACACGCATTTTTATCCTAACCGCAGGTATCTATTTTTGCTTTATATCTTAGTTCGACAGTTTATATATGTGTCTTCAGTAATTCATAGATGGCGGGACCAGTATTAATACCACTTAAGGAATATTTTTAGCTTACATACTTATCCCGCAAACACACTTACCCCACCTTACCTTACCACAATTAGGTAAGTGTGAAAAACTGTGGGTCCATTTTTTCGAGGACTAAACTTTATTAAATTATCGCCGCTACAAGTCAAAGGCAAAAATGTTTTGTAAAAGCTAAAAATCCACCAAGCGAATACGTTAAAAATCACATAAAATTTGTATTTTAAATCACCTGGGGTCCTGGTTTGTTTAATTAATATAAACTCGGCTTTCCCGGTTGTGGTTGAAAAATTTTAAATGGTTTTTACCTCTTTTTCCACTATGGCAGGGACGAATTTCCCGTTTTATTATTAACAACATGCTGTTTTGCGAATATTTCGTTTAAATGTAAAATAAAAATGTGTTAGATTTTATACAACCTTAATAAAAATGTGACATAAGCCGACCGCATCATAAAGTTTCAGATAAAGAGAAAAAACTGTTTCCCTCTTTAACGACTGCAGTTTTAGTTAACGAAGTTCCTTTTTATACCATATTTTGGTATAACGGCATTAAAAACTAGCCCAAGATTACGAAAAATAGTCAAAATAAAAAGAAAATTGAAGTGGAAAGCTGCAGTTTGAACTCTGAACCCCAATTTATTATAGGTATCAAGTTCAAGATGTGTGCAATTCTTGTCCTAGAGTTGATTAACGAGGGTTTAAAATTTAGTCAATCGGTTCGAAGGTGTTATTTTTTAAACTTTATATTTTGCTTTTTTTGTAAGAAGGAAAGTTATCTTAGAAATGATAAGAAAAATATTTATTTACACTCAATAGTTACATACTGAGAAAACGATGAACTAGGCGATTCCCAGGCCAACATTTCCGAGAAGCCTTATCTCTTGATGATGCTAGTTTTTACAATAATGTTAATGTAATTTTTCAAATAAAGTATTCTTTGACTTGAGCTCGTTAAAGTCAGACGCTGTATTTTCAAAAGTAAAATAAAATTGTTTTTAAAAATAGTTTTTTCTGTTTTTCAAACTTAACTGGCGCAGTCGGTAGGATAGTGCGTCAACGCGTTTAATCGAACGGATATCGATCGTACGCGTCGATTGCGGTTTCAACCCTTAAGTGCTATCCAAAAGAACCACCCCGGAGAAGCCACGTCTGACAGTTAGCCACCAAGCAGACAACCAAGCAACCACAGCCAATCAAGAATCGGGAGAGGAAGACACTACATAAGTGCCAATTTTCTTTTCGCCCCTTTTATCCTCTGTTTAAGGTATTTTAGGGATAACCATAGTTTCTGTGCATCGCGCATATCACTTAGCTTTTAGGCAGTCTATTGGAGACAAAAAGTAATTTTAGGCAGTCTATTGGAGACAAAATAATTTTAGGCAGTCTATTGGAGACAAAATAATTTTAAGCAGTCTATTGGAGACAAAAAGTAATTTTAAGCAGCAAATACATTTTTTTGTAGGTATTACTGGCAAAATAGAATTATAGATAGTTTATTTAATTTAACATTTGAAATTCATTATTCTTAACAAAATGAGTAAATCACAAGTGACACCAGCGGTACAACCGGCACAAGGCCCACTAGCTGTCAATTGGGACCTTTTTAAATCAAAAATCGAAAATATAAAACCCTTTGATGGCAATAGTAATCATTTAAATAAGTTTTTAAAAAGATGCGACGACCTAGTCGCCAAATATAAACCGTTTAACGATGACGATTTAAATGCGCATGTACTTGAGTGCATAAATGAAAAACTGACAGGTAGAGCGGAAAACATGATTGCAAATCGAATGGAATTAGACGACTGGGAAAAGTTACGCGCAGCGTTAACCCAGGCTTTTTCTGATAGGAGAGATTTAGATTGCTTAGTTCAGGAATTAACCCGTACTAAACCCCTTAAGGGAGAACATATTCTAAATTTTAGCAATAGACTACAACTACTACGTAGTAACGTTATTCAAAGAATAAGCAATAATAATCAGTTAGGCGAACCCGAAAAATTGTGTCATATTAAATATCATGAAAGCACAGCTTTAAATACATTTATTGCAGGGTGCACCGGCATATTAAAAAATAACATGCACATAAAAAAACCAGCAACCCTTGAAGATGCTATGGCTTATGTAAGTGAATTTGAAAATTTTGAAAAACTATATGATAGCTTCGGCGAAATGCAAAAAATGCAAAAAACCAACAATTGGCCCATGCAAAAACCAAGACAGTTTCAAAATTTTCAGAATCAAAATCAAATGTATAATAATTTCCCCGTATTACCGAATAATACACCGAATATGAATGCGCAAAACCATTTTCAGAGACCTTATTTCCCGAGTCAACCTATAAATATACAACCCCGGTATTTACCCCAGCAAAATTACTCCACTAATAGCCAAGTTTTTGGGAAACCACAAAATGTTTTTCGACCTAACCAAATTTCATCCAAAAATTTGCCTCGCCCAGAACCTATGTCAACGACCTCTAGAAATCCGACGGTAAATACAAATCGCCAAAATTCATATAATAATCAACAGAATTATTTTAGAAATCAATACCCAGATCAAAACCCAAACTTTACCTTCCAAGAACTTTATTTTAGTGAAGAAGGAAATGACTATATACAGGGTGAAAATACATACGATAACAATCTCGACATGTATGGTAGTTACACTGCTAACTATCAAGACTATCAAACCACCCCTGAACAAACATTATCTGACCAAAGCTACGACGACACCCCATATACAGGGTACAACCAATACCCCATTTACAAAAATGAACAAACTATTACCCACGAACGACCATCTGTCCAAAATGAAATTTTAGAGAAAAATAACGAATTGCATAACCAAAATTTTCACGAAACGGGGCCAACAAAAGAACATATATGACCGAAATCAATAGTATATTCTTTAATGGCTCACTCTCATATGTTAAAATCAAAAAACCAAACGTAAAGCTTTTAATCGACACCGGTAGCCTACGGTCTATTTTAAAGCCATCGGTTGCGAAACGCTTTTATGCTAATTGTATCTATCACTCTAACAATACGATAAAAACGGCCTTAGGAAGCCAATCAACACAATTCGAGGCATCAATACCGGCTCTCGCAGAATTCGGTACAAATTATAAAATAAATTTCATTCTTTTCGACTTCGACGACTGCTTCGACGGAATATTAGGCCTAACTGACCTAATTAATATGCAACTCAATATTGACCTATGTAATAAGAGACTAATTGGACCCAAACTTAATATACCATTTTTTATCGCCAAACACACGAATCATGTTTTTCATTTTGTGTAAATCCAAATGAAAAAATAGTAAAAAACGTTCCTGTCAACGTACTAGAAAGAATCAATTTGACAAAACCCGGTAAAATCGACACACTCTTTTTACCACAAATATTAAACCATGCAAAAAACGCATACGCCTTGTCTAGATATCCGACAGACAATGACCTTAACGCCTTAGAAACAATGTCGACCGACAATGACCCCGGTAACATAGACAACATGATAAGCCACAATTAGACGAATGGAGTATAAATGAAATTTTTGAGACATACGACGAAAGACAAACAGATACAAACATACCAAAAATCAATATAATATCCGACTTGCAAATTCGACCCCCTAAAAAAAACAAAGGAGACGATAACGAAACGGTGCATACGTCACTAGAACACCCGATAATAAATATACCTATATCCGAACGATGTTTAAATGCTTATAAAAATCAAATCGTTATCAATGCTGGTGATATAGACAAAATACAATGTAAATTTAATAAAATTTTTGAAAACACACGCCTATACGTCACAATATCAAAACGAGATCCACGCGAACATATAATAAAAATTTTAAAGGAATTTGTTGATCCCAAACAAACGTTTGCTATATATTGTTGGGACCCAGGAATAGCCAAAATATTCATTACTACAGCTAAAAACTTTTATCGAAATTCATCGTACAAACTAATTCAATGTTCAAAATTTTTGGAAGACGTTGAAAAACTTAAAGATCAAAAAGAAAAGCTTGAGATGTATCACACAACTAAAACGTGTCATAGAGGAATTAACGGAAGCAAATTAGCCATTTCGCGAAAATATTATTGGCCAAAAATGTCAGAAGACATCGAAAATTACATAAACAACTACGAAACATGTCTAAAAGAGGAAAATAAAAATTTTACACCCACGCAACTTATGAAACGCGTAATAATTGCATACAATAACTCAATCCATATTGTAACCAAATATACCTCATTTGAAATACTAAAAGACCTGCCGAAATTTAAAAAATTTGCGATTAAAAGTCGAACCGATAAAATAGTACTACACACACAAAAAGGCGCGTACCATAAAAACAGCGCTAGAAAACCCCGAATTAAACAATGATTGAATTTTCAAATAAACAATGAAAATGACAATCCTGATTTTAACCACGACACTCCAAGTACTTCAAATATACTGCAACCCCAATGACATACACCTGACAACCCTTAAAAATTCTATTCTTCCGACTAAGGAAACTCAAAACTTATATATAACAAACTTACATTTTTGCATTACGTAGACTTAGAACCTATTTTAGTACAACTTGTAAATATAGAAAAATATTTCTTTACAATTAAAAACCACTTAAAACACAAAAACGCGAAAACGCGACAAATCCAATTTCTTATCACGGGTTATCAGAAAGCGCAATTCTTAGAACGGAATACCTACACCTACACAAAATATACCCGATAATCTCTACCCACACGTAAAGAGCAAGGGAGGTTTATTCATATCATCAATAATAACTATGATAGAACAATATCGATTCTTAGTGCAAATCAAAAACAATTACAATATGGTTTAAGAGTATTTAAAGATGTCATGGAACGAACAATTAATGATCTAAATGATTATTATAAGCTTTCAAGGACTAATTTATCAAATACATTTAGACTGTCAAAATTTAATCACCTTTATTGACAACCTAGAGGATGCTATTTATTATGTTTGCCAAATTAAACGCACTGCATAACGCCATAGTGCCAAGTTCAGAATTATTACAAAAAATGCTAGATTATCTAAGAACAATCTATAATAATGAAGCAATACCAATTTTAAGAATATATTGTCGTATTACCAATTTTTAGGAACTCAGGTTACTTTTTCAAAAGCTAAAGTGATATTTGCGATTCATGTCCCTGTGGTTAGACCAGAAAGGTTTACCTTCTACCACCTTTATCCTATTACCCAACACCATAAAATATTCGTTCCAAAATACCCTTACTTGGCACAAGCAGAAGAAGAGGTCCAATTTGAAGAAACTAGTTGCCCCAACTAGAAGAAGAATACTATACTGCAATGAAAATCTCCACCCCAAGACCATTGCACCCTTCAACTACTTAAAGGCTCTCCGCTAGAAAACTGCCCTGTTATTGAAGTCAAAATACAAGAAATAATAACTAAACAGGTAACACAGGAAGAAATACTCATCCTTCCCAGTAAAACATAAAGACTTTTTTCGAAATGCACTACCGACCAATATCTCCAAATCAATATGCCGACGCTAGTGAAAATTCCGAAAAATTGCCATTGAAAGTGACAGTTTGTTTTTGTAAATACCTACTTAATAGACTTATAGACTAAGGGGCATTGGACGCCCTTTACCACAACAATTTCGTGTTGGTAACATTGTGGAACCATCACAGGCCTATAAAAGAAAGTAGACCTGTTTTATTTAAATAGGATCTCTAGAAATGTCTGTATCTAGAAAAATGTTGGCAACCATTTAAAGTTATATTAACGCCAACCAAAAACACCAGTCTTGCCGAATCACTGCGAGTCAACGAGCCAATCGAGCCTAGTTGTTCGTGTGTTTATTTTATTAATTTTGTTAAACAGTTTTTTGGTATTTTAGTGCCTTCAAAACAATATGGGGATTGAAATAGGAAATTCCACCCTATCAACCACCTTCAAAACACCAAATTTAACGAAACTGAACTTTGAAAATATCCATCGATTGAAAGATATGGCCAACCAATTATCGCCAATCACTGCAATCGAAGAAAAAGAACAATTATCGAACATTATGTCCTACTTAATAGGAAGTCTAGCCATCCTATTAACAATGTACCTACTATGGAAGTATAGAAACCAACTTAGACTATTTTCCAGATTTTGTACAAGGACCAAAATCAATACCAAATTGCAAGAAATCGATGCCAGAACCGAAAATACCAATACCTCGCAGAATACCTCCGGTATCTTCTCAGCTTAAGGAGGGAGGAGTTACATACTGAGAAAACGATGAACTAGACGATTCCCAGGCCAATCTTTCCAAGAAGCCTTATCTCTTGATAATGCTAGTTTTTACAATAATGTTGATGTAATTTTTTAAATAAAGTATTCTTTGACTTGAGCTCGTTAAAGTCAGACGCTGTATTTTCCAAAGTAAAATAAAATTGTTTTTAAAAATAGTTTTCTCTGTTTTTCAAACTGAACTCAATGAAAGACAATTTATTTTGTCAAATTTCCACTTTATTGAAAAACTGAATCACAGCATGATTCATAGATTGACTGGTGTTCCTTTATTTGCTAACAACTTTAACCACGAATTAAATTTAATTAAACAAACGGCTCTTAATAACGGCTATTCATCATCTATGATTGATACCATAATATCAAAAAAACTAAAAAAGAAGGCTATTTCTGAAACCTACCCTCTTATAAAGGAAAAACCAGGTCTCTTTAAAACTATCACTTATTTTGGAAACCCATCGGATAAAATTTAAAAAAAACACCTTAATCAAAGGAATATCAACGTCGCTTATAAAACTAACAATTCTTTGGGAAAATTTAAAAAAAACTATAAATCAAAAAGCAACAAAATTGTGGCTCTTGTCCCAAAACTTATATAGGCCAAACAGGTCGATCATTTAAAACGAGAATTTTGGAACATAGAAGAAGTTTTCTCAGTCATAAAACCGACTCAACTTATTCTAATCATCTTTTTTATAATTAAACATATTGAAAACAAGGGTCAAAAACTTAATCATTTGGAAAGTTTAGAAATAAATCGATTGAAAAATTCCGGTGCATTATTAAACGACCAATTAGAACTAAATAGTTCCCTTTTGCTAAATTTGTGTCAATAATCTAAATAGGGTTCTTTAGTTTTCCCATAAGATTAAGATATATTATACCGACAATGTTATTTAAGTTTACAATACCTAAACAGTGTTAAGAACATATAATTAAATAATTAAGCTTGTAATGCAGTGTGTACCTTTATTGAGTAATTAAGTATCTAGACCATTTTGTTATTGTACTAAAATAAAATTAGTTAGCACCATACACCCGAAGAAGCTACAATGTAGTGAAACGCGTAGTGTAAAAAAAATATTTTCAATAAAAGTGAAAATTTACAAAATAAATTGTCTTTCATTGAGTTATAATGAATCTTCATCAAGTAAAGGCCTCAACGATATAAATATTTATTTGCATACAGTATTAACAGCGGTGGGTGCAATATACAGATACATTAATCTAATCTACTTACTTTATTTTTACTTTACAAGTAACGTGTGTAATGACCAAATAGTACTACAATGTTCCAGCTTACGTAATATGAATGCATTGAATAATCGAAGTCATACATCAGTATTAAAATGTAGAGTTGATCTGAATATGAATCCCACGGTCTTATATGCGGCAGCAATTCGGGTTGATATATCTTCATCGAAACTCAATGTTTTATTAAAAGTTGCACGTAAATCCTTATGAGGCGCGCTCTTTTTAAAGTGTTATCATCAATGATGTAATCCCTCTTCAAAACTTTTTTTTTTAAGTACATGCAAATTCAGATCCTTCTGCAAATTACTACAATCACCCTCAGTAATTACCTTCATAAACAAATAGCTAGCCCATTATTCGCTATTACAAAAAGAAAAGCTCTTAAGTTTGAGCTCTGTGGAACTCTAGAATTACTCTTATATAAGTATGATTTAGCTCCCCTGACTTTTTCATATTGCTCCCTGTTTGTACGGCAGAATTGAATTCATTAAACTAAATAATTGCTATGCAAATTCATATGAGATGATATCATTTTTACCAGGATGTGGTCGTTTAGACTTCAGTAACATTGTGTCATTTAACAAGTAAATTAAATGAAAGCGGTTGTAAACATCTTCACTAAATATGACTGTTATAAGTACATTTAAACATTTCTTTTGAATATTTATTATTTGCAACTTAATTTAAAAAATTATAAAATTTGTATGTCTGCCTTGGTCCAGCCCTGCTTCTTAAAAAAACCTCCGAAACAAATGTGGAACAATTACGCGCCAAGCCGACAAATTATCCTAAAACAGAAAAATTAGGGTTTTCATTTGAAAAAGTTATTTTTAAATTTGGCGTGTGAAAACCTTATTTAGGGGAACAATTTGCATTAATTTTGTGTACAGATTTCGTGGCCACTTTATTGTTTGCTGTTTATGCGTGTTAGTTTTATGTGTTTCTTTAAATAATGGCAAATCCCATCGACATTTCTTATTATCGATAAAACGGTAATTTTTCCTGTTTTCAGTAAAAATAAATTTTTCACTTTTTAAAGTTTTTTTCCCGCGTCTGCGAGGATCTGTTACGCCACTGTGTTTATCCGGTATTAAATTGGCTCCCATTTGCCAAATGTAAAGGATAATGTACTATCAAGTGATATTTTCTCCGAGATTTTCCCATATTAAAAAAAAATCCGTTCCTACCAAAATAAGTATATGAAAACATGAAAAAACTAAAGGAAAAGAAGAAAACAACATTTATTTCTTTTAGTATTGAGTTATAAAAAGCAAAATAGGTATTTATTTATTTATTATACAAGGAAGAAAGTAATACATTTTTGCGAGATGCAAGCTTTCTGGTGCACGACCAATTAAAATACCAGAATATTTTGAACCCTTTTGATATTGTTATTTTTGTGGGAATTTTATACCTATATGGATATATATAGGGTGTCCCGTAACTAAGGGGCTGTACAGCAACAGGAGATAGTGGACTTAAAAATATGTCATTTAATATCATTTCTTATATGGTTAAAGATATACAGGGTGATCCAAGTAAATATTTACTTTATAAAATTGGCGATGATTGGATGTTAAGCTGATATGAATCCAACTGGGTGTAGTTACGTTTTTAAGTGCAAAAAGAAGGATTCCATAATGACTTTTAAGATATCTCCTAGAGAACGTTAGCTACATAATATGAGTTTGATAAATTCTCGCATATTTTTTTTGTCTCTCACATTTCTGAGCACTTTACCTCAAATTATGAACGAGGAATCTTTTATACGTTAGAGAAGAATTTAATCTCGATATTTCAATTAGTTTTTGAGATAATTGCTTTTAAATGCTAAATGGCAAGAAACATTTAAAAAAAACACCTTTTTTAACGAAACATATTTATTAAAAATTAACCGTGCGTTCTTAAGCTTAAATGACATATTTTCTAGTCTACTATTTCCTGTTGCTTCCTGTATTTGCCCCTTAGTTATGCGACATTCTGTATATAACGATAAGTAAAATGGTTTAATTAGGCACTTTATTGATTTTATAATAGATGAGTTACCCAAAATGGTATTTGTACTAACTATTAAACTTTAATAATAAACACCAAGAAAATCTGTCTGTGAATAATATAAACACACGCTACATAAAAGACAGCCACAGAAACACTTAAAAAACACCAAAATCGAAAGAAAATAATATGACGCGTAAGCTTGCTACGGCCAAATGCTGATCTGGGAACTTTAACGACGAAACCCGATCAGCTGTTAATGTCAAATGTCGTTGTCTTCTGTCGAAACGCTGTGTTTTAAGAAAAAGTTTACTCTACTACTATTTTGTGCGAGGAAAAGTAGAAATTGTATTATTTAATTGCCTGGCGACAAGTTAAATAATAACATATTATTAACCAAAGTTTAGACAACTATTAATAGCCCGATCATCGAGTTAATAGCGACGAGGAATTTAAGACGCGGGGAAATTAGCTGTCTGAACCGTAGTTAATTTAATTTTTTTTCACTACTAACACATTTACAAGACGCTCAACACTCAACGCTCAACTCGCTTAAAAGAGTAAAAGGACACGGTTCCTGCAATCTGGGTAGGTTCTCCTAAGTTGAGAAATATACAAGACTTTCAGAAAAATCTGGTTTGAAGAATACCGTACCGTTGACCTTATTTAATCTAACTAGCCTATTTGACCATTTTAGAGGTAAATTCCTTGTAACATTCAGGTTTCACTAAATTTGGATAGCGGCTCTTCTATAAAACAATAACAGGTACGTCATTACCAATATATTGGTTTGATTAAATGTAAATTACGATAAATCGTTATATAGCGTAATACCAAAAGTCCTTAATACCATGTACAGGCTGAGGAACCTAACAAACCAACATTTTTAGGAATCCCGGTCAGAAAATCCCAGTCAATACATCCCGATCATCAATATCCCATGCCAAAATATCCCATACAAAAAAAACCCATCGCAAAAACATCAATCTACAAAAACATCCTAATACAAAAATATCCCACAACAATAATGTCCTATTACATATCGTAATCACCCGAGGGGTAAATACCTAACTAAAATGTGTACACCAGAAATCCAGTTTTGTGATAGAAATCCACAGAAATCCACGGAAATCCACAGAAATCCAGAGACATCCACTGAAATCTACGGACATCCACAGACATCCACGAAAATCCATAGAGATCCATAGACATCTTCGGAAATCCACGGACATCCATGAAAATTTATAAATTTGTATATGTTGTAGGCTGACAGTGAAATCCGTCATTTCATGAAAAGCCTAGTCATATCATGCTGCACGCTAAAAGGTATATTGGCAACTGGTTTGTTCGTTGTTCCCCAGAGCATTTTTTTAAAATTTAATTTAAATTTTATTTTTATAAAATAATATTAGTTGAAAAAATTGAAAAAAATGCTCTGGGGAACAACGAACAAACCAGTTGCAATATGCCTTTTAGCCACGCTTCATGATATGACTAGGCTTTTCATGAAATGACGGATTTCACTATCAGCCTACGACATATACATTGATGAGAGCATGTGCATTTAATTTGATAGAAAGATAACAATTTGAAGTAAGAAAGTTTTCAGCGATTTTAAGAGATGGATGATCTACTAGCCATTTGCGCCAAATACGTAAGCAAAATACACAAAACCATAATTTGTAAAGCCGTTCTTTTACATCTTAAGGCAGCGTCCAAAAAAGATGCTATAGAGCAAATTGCATTATCATAAGATATGCTTGTGTACCTTTACTTCCAGGAATACTCTCGAGTAATTGAATTCCTGGTTCAGAACACATCTTTTTCGCAGATTTAAAGCTCATTTTATCTTCCGCTTTTAAATCTGAGACTGCTAACGAATGTTTATCTTTTGAGAAATCAGCAATTACCTGCTCCTAATGTTCTAGCCTCACAGTAAATGATCCTAATGTTAAAGTTACCTTAGAATTAAGGAATCTTGTGCAAAGTTTTGTCCCGATATGTACAGTATCCTGTACATAGGACACATCAGAAAAATCATATTGTTGTATCCTGCTTGATACCATTCCCACTTACGTTTTTTGGTATTAGTCTGTGAGGGAGCGAAAGCTTGTTGACGCATTGTTTTTAACAGACGAGTGTCACCGTCACTGGAAAAACCTACTAAGATTATAGCCCGACTTTTCAGGTTTTCTTTGATGTGGTTCCATCCTACCTACTATCTGTTCCGAAAACAGCCAGATAATATTGTGGTGCAGTATCTGACAAAGGCTAAGCCATTACTACATAGGCGTAATTCGATTTAGAAGTTGTCAAAAAGTAACCTTGAATTACTTTCGCAGATGTAGCAAGAAACGCATCTGTTTGAGGTAAACCATCTATTAATATTAAAGTAAATCCAACCAACTCGCATTTATGTATCGAATTACAGAATTCATATCGCAGTATAAATCGAGGGAATTCTAATATTAAGAATTAATTTTGTATTTTGCGAATTTCTTTTTAGGGTCTCAAGCACTTTTAAAATTTTGTTTTAATTGAGATTGGTACCAACATATTTTCTACTTAAGTCAAGTTTAAAGTTCTAGGAACAAAACGTAGCTGAAGAAACCGCCGTACTTAGTTCACACACACTTAAATTTATAATAGTGTAAGTTCACATACTTTGAGCATATATTAAAGCGGAGCGCAGTAATGGCAAGTATACTTAATAAACATTTTCAAGTTTATCGAGCATATAGAAATAAACTGTACCTACGCCACCGGGGGATATCCAAAACATTAATTTAATTACAGGAATATCTTAATTTCTAAATGGCAGTTGTTATTTTTGTTCTCTTGAATAGCTCACAGATACATGCTCGAAAAATGCCTAAGACATACGCAAAATATCCTATAAATGTAAAAAAAGTCTAAAATTATTAAGAATTTCGTCAATCTGGCATCACTGTCAAAGCGTTTATATCCATCAAAAGAAGCGCGGTTGCCAAGTCGACATACATTAAATTCGTCGGCATCCATTGAAATCCACGGACATCTGTAGAGACATCCATAGAAATCCACGGACATCCGTAGACATTCATAGAAATCCACGGACATCCGTGGACATCCATAGAAATCCACGGAAATCCACATGGGTGTACACCAGAAATCCACAGGTGTTTACCCCTCGTAATCACCTAACCTAATCTAATCAGAAAAAATTCTGTTTAGAGTGGGGGGCCTACAAAACAAACAAAATATATTTACGAAACGTGTACAGGTCGACACACGGATCTGTGTCTACGAAAAGAATGCGAGCAAAAAATGGTTTGCGGAATACGATGTTGTCACGTATAACTTATTAAATTCTAATTTAATATCTCTTACCGGGTCAACAGTACAATAATTAATGAATTTAATTTACTCATTGAAAAGAAATAGTAATATATTTAAGAAACTAATATTTTAGATTTTATTACAATTTCAACATTATTTAAAATTTCTTTTTATCCTATTAATTTTAATATTGAAATGCAAAATAGAGAGTTCCTTCATTAAAGTACTTCTAGCGTAAAAATATGGCAACATAGCGTAAGTTCAAAGGGAACAGGTGGCTATAACTATTGTAATTGGTTACGGGTGTCATCTGACACCCGCAAAAAGTAATGGCCGACCTTTGAAGAAATGTGATTGATTCTTGGTAATTTGTTTTCTTAGTCAGTGACGTAGCGATACAATGGGCAAGAGTTACTGATATATTTTTATAAATACGTCGGTGGTCGGCATCGTGTCGTGTGTCGTAGTGTTTTGTAGTGTGATACCTATCTTGGAATTTTAAACTTTGGAAGTGTGAGTATAAACTTTGTAAGTGTTGTGAATTAGTGAACACGAATCAATATATTCGTGGTAAAACCCTTCACAGTCAAACCCGTGAAGTACCTAATTGCTAATGTTTACAATAAATGTGAGGAGGAATCTGAAAATAATACTTTTAAATTGCCACCAAAGCGAAAATTAGACAGGGTTGCGAAGTTGCGATGTATACGGGAGCGTGGGTGATGTAAAAAAAATCCACAAAGAAGACATCGAAAGGAAAGAAAACAAGCCCGATCACTTGCTATTATCTCCAGGCAAGAAGAGCTCTCGTCTTTCTGCGGTGGAAAAAATCGAACATTTTGATTTTGGAATTGTTCGGAGAACAATAGAAACGTTTTATTTAGAACTAAAAGTGGTTCCAACCTAAAAAAAACTGCTGCAAAAGTTGAGAAGCGACACTAGGGTACTTTAGCATCTTTAAACTAAGAGAGCTTATGGACGAAGCCATCGCCTCAGTGACACCAGCTGATTGGGAAAAGTTTTGTCGACATGTCGTCGACATAGAAAATCGGTCTTGGGAGACCGACTATATAATGGAGGAGATTGAACCTGTCATAATACAGCTTGAGCCTGACGACGACACAGACTCCGATGATAGTGATAGTGATGAGGGTGAAGGTGAAGAAGACAGTTAGATAGGTACCTACACTAATCAGGGGTAGAGAGATTTTTTTAATTTTTTTTTTCGCAAAACGATCGAAACCGAAAAACCATCAATCATTCATGGAGCTGTTTTTTGAAACTAATTAAAATAATAATTTTTATATATAAAATGCAATTATTATTATTCTAGAATAATTATTCCCTAGTTTTGTTAAATTTAAATAAATCGCTGCCGCACGTCCATGACTAAGCCATTTTTAAAGGATTGTGCTTTCCCCTTACCGATACGTCGTAGACATAGACTGGTGTGTCGAGCTGTATATGTTGTAGGCTGATAGTGAAATCCGTCATTTCATGAAAAGCCTAGTCATATCATGCTGCACGCTAAAAGGTATATTGGCAACTGGTTTGTTCGTTGTTCCCCAGAGCATTTTTTTAAAATTTAATTTATATTTTATTTTTATAAAATAATATTAGTTGAAAAAATTGAAAAAAAATGCTCTGGGGAACAACGAACAAACCAGTTGCAATATACCTTTTAGCCACGCTTCATAATATGACTAGGCTTTTCATAAAATGACGGATTTCACTATCAGCCTACGACATATATAAATCCCTCCAAATTAAGGTTTTTACCACCTTTCTGATTGATAATAAATTCCAAAGGCATTTTAAAATATTATTCACTAAAATCTAAATAACGATGAGTACTAAGTATTTATTATAGAAATAAAATTACGTTTTAGGATTGACTGACGTGTACTATTTACTAGTAGTACAATTGTTTGTCTTGTGACTTTCTTGTAGGGACTTTTCGGCATGGGATATGCAGCAGGGGCAGCAAGACTTAATTATCAGCCTGCAACCAACTTTTGGACAATACCAAAAGATATTTTTCTTTCATTGGCATATAAATCAGTAAATATCAACTTTCTTTTAAGCAATAAATAATAATTATTGTAATTTCTTCTCGAAAAGTTATAACGATTAATTTATTAAATAACGCAGAAAATATAAATTAAAAACGTGCTTACACGCAATCTAAATTAAAAACAGCCGAAACACCACTTTTAAGTTCGCAAACGCCCTTTGGGGATTTCCCGTAATGCCAACAATATAAAAAATGGCTCGTCGCGATATTCTTTTCTTTGTATTTTCTCTCGGAGCTTTTTATCGTCGTCGAAAAAAGAATTTGCGTCACTCTTCTGCAAATCTATTTACATAAAACCTTTTAAAAGTCTTTCAGAGGTCGACAAAGAAACGTAATGTTCTTGGAAATATTGGATTTAGTTGGTACTATACAAAAAAATCTCGACGAATACATTTTTTTTCTTAAGAATAGTTTATACATAATTTCAGGCTTTGTCTCAGGATTTATAGTAAAGCGTTAAAAAGTCCACAAGCTGGGCAGCTTTGTTCAACGAGCGGATTGACGAACATTCTATTTGAAGAAAAAACACGCAGTGTTTCAGTATAAATAGTAGCGTAGTAACCAAAAGACTGTAGGTTTAAACTAGGGGGCCTAATAATTATCGCTAATCCTAATATTAGTACATACCTAAAAATTCATAGAAATTGCTTTTAATTTTTAATTTTTCTAAATACCTATCGGAAATCCTACGGACTGTAATTAGGAAACATATAGCTCAAAAAAAAAAATCTTTTGTTAATATTTCCACAAATTTATTAGCTGATAATTGATAGCTTCAATGTAAGAATAGTTTTTTTTTCTTATATTTGAATCGATTGAATACCCACATATTTTTATAGAACAAATATAAAAAGTATATCCCACATTGCACAAAGGTGTGTGAGTTCAAAGAGCACCAATAAATCTCAATGCTAATGTCATAATATCAAATATCATATTATATCGCCTTAACGAAGAGTCGTAGAGAATCGAGCAAGGCGGCGTTGGAAACGGGACATCGGGCACTATACGATGCCGTCTTCAGAAACTACCTATCTATACGAGAAAACGGAAATTTTGCACCCGTTTTTTTTATTTTTTAGTTTTTGTCAGTAACAGTTGTTATAATTACATTTGGCGATGTGCTTCCCCTTCACGTTCCGCAGGAATGTGAGGCAAAAAAAGCAATAGTAAACATAAAAAAAAATAATTTTAATACAAATTTTTAGTACTAATATTAGATGCACCCTCGGCTGACGATTAGCGATATGTACCCAGTCTAGTCTTATAGGTTGCGACTTGTGGTCACGGTGCTCCCGGGTTTAAATCCAGGCGCGTCTTTTTATTTTTTTAATATTTCGTTATTTAGGTACTGAAAGTTTTTTAAATTTCGGATTCTTACAGCGACAATCCTCTGTACGAAAAAAACCAACTTGGGTTATAAAGAAACTAAGTTTATTTTTTATTGCGAATTGAAATGCTTTACAATTATTAGAGGTTGCTAACAAATGGTTTTGTCATAAGTATGAAATTAAAAGAACGAACTCGAACAGTGCCGTGCCCGAAGGGCTCGGCACAATAACATTTTTACCAATTTATCAGCTATCAATGTAAGAATAGTTTCTTTCCTTATGTTTAAATTGATTGAATACATATTTTTATAGGACAAACTTGGAAAGTATATTCCACATTGCACACCTTTGCTGTGCGATTTTAAAGAGCCGGTGCTGACAGGTTTAATGTAGTAACGAAAAGGCGTAGCAAATCGAGCAAGACGGCATTGGAAATAGGACGCCGAGCACTACACGATGCCGTCTCCGAAAACTATCTATCTATACGAGAAAACGGAAATTTTGCGCCATTTCTTTTTATTTTCTAGTTTTGGTCAGTTGTTATAATGATAATTTGGCGATATGTTTTCCCTTCACGTTTTGCAGGAATGTGAGGCAAAAAAGAATAATAGTAAATATAGAAAAAAAAAATAAAAATATTCTTTTATTGTAAATTTATTTTAGTACTAATAATAGATGCACCATCGGCTGACGATTAGCGATATGTACCCAGTCTAATTGTCAAAATACAAAAGAAAATATTTTATCTTTTGTTTTAAAATTAAATTACATCAACTCACAACAAAAACAAATTGTTATTAAATCCTTTATATTGTGCCATAACCTGTTTCTCACTAGAAAGTGGATGTTTCCAATTTTCAATAATGTCCAACTTGAAAGCACGAAACGCTAAAATCTTTTTAAAATTATTACGATGAAAAAGGCAATCTCATTTTGACATAATAATTAAGTATTTTCATCTGTCCCTTCGTGCACAGCACACTATTCAAAACGTCACACTGTCGACAAATTGTCACAGGTAAGAAAATTGCATACCGCTTAAAATTAAAATATTATCATCCCTTTTTTTGGTCAAAATAGAAAATTAAGATCATAAAAATAATCTATTACCTAAAAAGTGTAAGTTCAAAATGGTAAAATAACTTGAACTGAAGACGAAATACACCAATGTTGGCAGCTAGTTTAGTTTCAATCGAGACGAAGATAAAAACAAAACTATATTTTTTGATGGTTGTCGACTGGCTTTACAAATGCCTGCAAAAAAATGTCCGAGAAGCTACTACCCCTCCGATATTGCCAATTAAACACAATACAATTCATTCAACCAATTAATTGATTCAACAATTTAAATGGCAATTTTTGTCCTTACCTTTAAATACGCCTTCTTTAAAACAGAATAAATTTTGTTAAAGGTCTCTGGTACCGTGGGAGCAAAAATTACTTACATCAAAGAAGGCTTGGTTAAAACAACGTGGGGTTTGGTTTTGATCACAATGATATGGGGACGATATATCTAACCAAATCTAGGTTAAAATTTTGTCAAATTCATATTATGACATGATATGCCAAACTAATGAGTAATAAAATAAGTAGACAAATACAAATTTATTTTAGTTGTTTACAAAATTAACAAAGCAAGAATATACAGAAAGAAAAAGAAAAATAATTATATAAATTGCTGAAATTGGCCACCGCCATGCTCCAAGCATAAATTCACACGTCTCTTCATATTTTCGAAAGTGTTGACCAGCATCTCTGGAGAAATGTTACCACATTCTTGGATAATCATTTCTTGTAATTGTTCTAAATTTGCAACTGATGTTTTAAAAGATTGTTCTTTAAATGAGGCAAAACGAAAAAATCCATAACCGTTAAACAAGGTGATCTAGGAGGGAATTCAATGTCTGATCGAAAACTGATCAATCTGTTGTCGAAAAAATTGCGTAAGTAGTTAATAGTTTCGGCGGCTGTATGGGCGGTTGTACCGTCCTGTTGAAAATATCCAAAACGTAGTTCATCGTCAAGTAATTGCTCCACAAATGGATTCAAAATATTGTCTCTATATACCGCTGTGCTGTACCTGCGTTATGAAAAAAAATAGGACCAACAATTATTCTTCTTCGGGAAACAGCTAACAAGACACCAATTTTTTGAGGGTGCAAAGTGGACTCTACAAAAATATGGAGATATTCACTACTCCACATGCGTGTATTCTAAAAATTTACATAACCGGAGAGGTGGAACCAGGCTTTATCCGAAAAAAATGTCAGGTCTAATAAATCATTTATTTCCAATACATTTTGGGTAAACCATTGAGAGTAATTCCTGCGTATTTCAAAATCTGCGGCTTGTATTTCTTGGAATACTTGTACTTTATAAGGAAATACATTTAGCTGCTTCTTAAGAATAGTCCTGCATGCTGCATGTTCCATAAGATCTTCCCACCTCTTGAAACATGCGTCTTATACAATTTGTTGGCGTATTTTGCATTATTTTACGAATGTTTGCAACAAGTTCTTCTGTTCTTAGAGATGGTCTTCCTGCTCCTTTTTTGTGTTGTATAGAACCTGTTTCCCTAAACACAGGCACGGTTTTTTTCAGGCAATGATAAAAATCCCCAGCAATGAAAGCAACGTTAGGAAAATGTTCGTGAAAATCGTCCATGCACAACAAATCCATTGTGTGCATTGTTCAAGAAATTGGAAAAGTTAGCGATGAATCAAATGACTTGTAACGATTGTCAAAGATGACGGAATAACTGATTGATTGTTAATTCAGGTAGTTACTGACACCCAACAGGTATTAAGCTCTACGGCTAAGCATTACGTTCTTAGATGCAAGGCTCTCTTTGATGCAAATAATTTTTGCTCGCACGGTATATCGTCCCCATATCATTGTGATCTAAACCAAGCCCTACTTTTTTTAATCCAAGCCCTCTTTGAGGTAACTAATTTTTGCTCGCAAGGTAGTTTTTTTGTTGAATTGGTGAACAAACCTGTCTTGCGTTCGCCAATTTGTTCGACGGGCGGCTCGACGAGCGGTTTGTCGAGTATAGCGACCAACACAGCTGTAGTTTGTGCGCAACTTTTAAACACTTAAAAACAGTGGCTGTAAGTTTAGAGCTTACAACACATTTCATTACTTATCGCGCAAACACGCGATATGTTATACGGCGCTTCGGCGCGAAATCACGACAATCCTGACTGCTCTTGATACTCCGCCTATATAGGCGCTTCGGTGAAAATAATGTATGTATGTTGTCGCCGCCGGGGCTTTCGACATTTTCACATTTGCGATTTTTTTTCTCGGAAACTGTTAGAGTGGGACGATTGAAACTTTTTCAGTTTAAAGAGGAATAGTGGGGGTACGTTGTGTAAAAATTTCGAATATACAGGGTGTACTTAAAAAAAGTTATTAATTTTGAAAGTCGAATAATATCCGATTCTCGTTGAAATTCGATACAGGTCGTAAAAATGAATTTTTTCGATTTAAACTTTTTCGACGTGTAGACGACGGTCGGCTACAGAAGCCTATTGTTTGTGAGCGTGATCGAAAGTTTGGAAATAATTTTTTTTATTTTTTAAAAGTCAAAATTTGGTCCAAAATGGTACCTCTTGGATCGCTAATAAGTTGAATTGGGTGCATCCAATCGACATTCGGTTTGGATAATCGGTTAGGCCATCTCAAAATCTACCTTTTTCCAATATATCGTTCTATACCTAACTGGAATGGAAATTGCCGAAAATTGTAAGAAAGTGGAAATCATAAAGTTAGGCCTGATTTTTTCACGGTATTTATTTTTTTTCGTACTGAAAACGACTTTTGATCGAAACGTTGTAAACTTTAGCGGATAGAGCTCGTCAAATTGTATTTAAGAGATATTTTTTCGTTTCTTTATCTTTAGTACGGAAAAAACGGCAGCTTTTTTTTTACTATATCGACTGTAGCTTATTCAATTTTTAACAAAACCGTTTTATTTTTTTCTCAAAAAATGCGCTGATTACTTCGCAACACCTCTACATATTCAAAATCATTAAAATATATTCGCAAAATTGAGAAAAGTCGCTTTTTTGGGTGCGGAAACAGGCAATCTTTACAAATTCTAACACCATTCACTTTTGACTAAGAGTGCCTTGATATTGATGTATCTAAATTAATTCTTAATTCTAAAAATCCGGCTGTCAAAAATGGCGAAAAATGGGTGTTTTCAGCGTGACTTGCTAGAATAATAAGAACATTTCCAGATTTTAAATCGGGTGGAATATCTACCTTGAACCTTCTTCTAATTTTACTGACCAAAATATTTGCCCAAAATGTTTCAGAAATGGTTGTAATCTCGATTTTAAAGATGGCGTTTCGACATTGATAATCCGTCGCCACGTGGTAGAAGGTTATTCGACATTTCGATATTCGCGAATTTTTTTTTCGGAAACGGTTAGAGCAAAACGATTCAAACTTTCTGGACGTAGAGAGGAATAGTCGGGGCACGTTCTGGGAACAATTTCAAATATACAGGGTGTACCGGAAAAAAGTTATTAAAGTCAAAGTTAAAAAATATGTTTTTTTTCGTTGTAGGGCGATACAGGTAGCAAAAATCTTTTTAATCGATTTAAACTTTTTCGACGTGTAGACGACGTTGGGCTACAAAACACTGTTGTTTGCGAACGCGATCGAAAGTTGGAAAGTAATTTTTTTGATTTTTTTAAAATCAATGTAGGGTCATATTGGATCGTTAATAAATCGAATTGGGTGCGTCCGATATAATTTTGGTTTGGATATTCGTTTAGGTCATCTCAAATACTACTTTTTTCAAATATATTGTTCTATACCTAAACAGCATAGAAATGGTAGCAAATTATAAAAAATAAGAATTACTATTTAAGTATATATAATTTGACAGCTGTCGTATAGAACTTTGTTATTTTGGTACTGAACATTTTTTTAATTTAGTTTTATTACAGCTTTAACCCTCGCTACGAAAAAAGTTAAAATAAATTGGCACTTACCTGTCAAAATCTGACAGGTATCGTATAAAACTTTGTTATCTAGGTACTGATTTTTTTTTAAATTTGGGATTCTTACCGCTATAACCGTCGCTACGAAAAAGCTAAAAAAAAATTGACACTTACCTGTCAAAATCTGACAGCTGTCGTATAGAACTTTGTTATTTAGGTACTGAATTTTTTTTTAAATTTCGAATTCTTACAGCTATAATCCTAGATACAAGAAAAGCTTAAAAAAAACTTGCAATTTACCTGTCAAAATGACAGCTGTCGTATATAACTTTGTTATTTAGGAACTGAAAAATTTTTCATTTAGGATTCTTACAGCTATAAATCTCGCTACGAAAAATCTTAAAAAAAAAATTAAACTTACCTGTAAAAATTTGACAGCTGTCGTATAGAACTTTGTTATTTAGGTACTGAATTTTTTTAAAATTTCGAATTCTTACAGCTATAATCCTAGATACAAGAAAAGCTTAAAAAAAACTTGCAATTTACCTGTCAAAATGACAGCTGTCGTATATAACTTTGTTATTTAGGAACTGAAAAATTTTTCATTTAGGATTCTTACAGCTACAAATCTCGCTACGAAAAATCTAAAAAAAATTTTTTAACTTACCTGTCAAAATTTGACAGCTGTCGTATAGAACTTTGTTATTTAACTACTGAATTTTTTTTAAATTTTGGATTCTTACAGCTTTAATCCTAGATACAAGAAAAGCTTAAAAAAAATTGACATTTACCTGTCAAAATGACAGCTGTCGTATAGAACTTTGTTATTTAGGATCTGAAAAATTTTTCACTTTAGGATTTTTACAGCGATAACCCTCGCTACGAAAAGGATAAAAAAAACTGACTCCTTCCTGTCAAAATTTGACAGCTATTGTATAAAACATTCTTATTTAGGTACCTGAAAATTTTTTAATTTCGAATTCTTACAGCTATAACCCTCGCTACGAAAAAGCTAAAAAAAATTACACTTACCTGTCAAAGTGACAGCTCTCGTATAATTAAACGAACGAACTAGAACAGTGCCGTGCCCGAAGGGCTCGGCACAATAATATTTCTACAAATTTATTAGCTGATAATTGATAGCTTCCATGTAAGAATAATTTTTTGCTTATGTTTTAATCGATTGAATACTTACATATTTTTATATAGCAAATATGGAAAGTATATCCCACATTGCACAAAGGTGTGCGAGTTTAAAGAGCACCTATACGGCGCCGTCTCAGAAAACTACCTACCTATACGAGAAAACGGAAATTTTGCACCATTGTGTAGTTTTAGTCAGTTGTTATAATGACAATTTGGCGATATGTTTTTCCTTCACGTTCCGCAGGAAGGTGAGGCAAAAAAAGCAATAGTAAATAGAAAAAAAGAAAAGAAAAGTATTTTTTTATTGTAAATTTTTGTAAATCTTTTTAGTACTAATAATAGATGCACTCTCGGCTGACGATTAGCGATATGTACCCAGTCTAGTTTATAATAGTTTTGAAGGAGCCAGTAAATTGAATTGACTGAAAGGATGTGTAGCACATTCGATAAACGGCCAAAGACCGTGTAATTATGTTTAATCGCGTTTAAGTTGGCGCCGCCGTTTTTCAATAATTATTAAATCCTTTAATTAACAAATTTTTTGTCATAATTAAGTAATTTTAAAGACGATGGAACTTTTTAATGGGCTTTTTATTCTTAATTACAAATTTAAGACTCTTAATCTATATTTCTTTCATTTGATATTAATAAAGGAAATATTTTTAATTTAACTCGTATTTTCTTCGTGAAATATAAAGCAGCTTTATTATTCAATATTTTATTTATTTTTAATCATTTAAAGTAAAAGAAAATATTAAGGTTTAAAAAGTATGGTATAATATTAAACATTGGAAACCTTAGTATCAGAAAATGAATTACATAATAGTAATAAAATAAGTTTGTAACATCACTAGTGCGGTAATGAATCTTATTACGTAATTCAAACACTTAAAATGATTAACTAAAGGGGTCCATTCATTAGGCCGTTATCGAGCAAGCAAATTGACAATGTAGTCTCTGGCGGTCAAATTTCCAAAATATTATGTAATTCAAATTGCAAGCGTTATTTTGGTTGCCAAGCGACTATTGAATTTGCCAGACGGCAGGCGAATGGGGTTGCGATTAAAAGCAATTTACATAGATTGCCAGAAAGGTTGCTGTGCGAATTGATGTCGGCAACCGGGTCACTCAACTTCCTTAACATTTTTAGTATGTGTGCCTGACTGCTTGTAGTGCAAGGTGCAAGTAGCTTTCTCGTCGCTTTTTAATACTTTTCAGGTGGTTTTGCTTTTAAACGTATTAGTTAAATGGAGAATGCTCATAAAGAAGAACGCGATTGTACCAAAGAATTCATAAAACCATTTTTTTAAATTAGAAACAGTAGTCATAGATGATGGGTTCAACACCAAGTGCGCACTGGGTTCTGCGCATGTGCCAGCAGTGGACAGTATCAAAGCTGTTCATTAGCTATTCGTAACTCGTTCAATGCTGTTTATTGACTGTTCATTAATCGTTCAAAGCTGTTCAACGCTATTTATTAGCTGTTCAAAGCTGTTCATCTATCACTACTAGAAACAATCATCACTATGTTTAGGTACGTTTACTTATTCAATAAATAAACAATAAAATAATCAATAGAATATTATTAAAGGTTGTTTTACTTAATTAGATGGCAGATATGACTAACTAAAAATACCTTTTTCAATACTCTCGTTCCCCGCAAAGTTCACAGTTCGTACTATCGTTCATTTAATAAACGACACAGAAAATAAGCCGGTCCTGATTCACTTCGCTAACAAGATACGGTTCTTCGGAGATGTTAGCTTCCTTTTTGATATACTACTAGAATTAACTTTTTTTTGGCAAGATCACGCGTCAGGTTCGTCATATTATTTGTATTTAAAAGTGTCTTGTGTATTGGCATATTTCCCCATCATCAGAATTGTTGATTTGTATATTTTACTTAATATATAAAACTGTTTAGAAAAATCAGTTACTGTAAAGAATTTGCATGCCCAGCTCGATTAAATTAATAGGTTTGCTGGAAGCCTTAGCACAGTACTTAAGCTTGTAAAGATCTTAGGCTTCTACACCTGCAGAAATGATGACAACAGGCGTGCACTCATGGAAAGGCCATGTATAGAAGACAAGAGATGAAGATTTATTTCTGCGTACATGGAGAATGAAAAGCTAGGAGCAAAGAAAAAGCCATAATATTTTATGTTTTCTTGGATGAGACATACATTTTCTCAAACGCCATACCTGTTTTCTAAATGTCGAGTGTACACGGTTAATTTTTAATAAATATGTTTCGTTAAGTAAGGTGTTTATTTAAATGTTTCTTGCCATCTAGCATTTAAACGCAATTATCTCAAAAACTAATTGAAATATCGATATTAATAATACAACTTTTTTACATATAAGTTCCCTCTTTCCTAATTTGAGGTAAAGCGGTCAGAAATATGAGCGACAAAAATATATGCAAGAGATTATCAAACTCATTTGTGTAACTAGCTTCCTCTCTACGAGGTATGTTAAAACGTATTGTGGAATCCTCCTTCTTGCCCTCAAAAATATAACTACACGAAATTTGGTTCATATCCGCTTAATATAAATATTAAATAATAAGTAAATATTTACTTCGATTACCCTGTATCTCTTTAACCATATAAGAAATTAAATTAAATGCCATATTTCCAATTCCACTAACTCCTGTTGCTGTATCCCTTAGTTACGGGATTATATATAAAATTTTCACAAAAGTAACAATACCAAAAGGCTTTCCAATATGATGTTTTAATTAGACGTATACCACAACGCTTATACCTCGCAAAATGTATTACTTTTTTCTTGTAAAATAAATACCTAAATACATATTTCTGCTTTTTGTAAATAAATACCAAAATAAATAAATGTTGTTTTCTTTTTTTCCTTTAATTTTATCATGGTTTTATATACTTATTTCGGTAGGTAATATTTTATTTTATAAATAATAAAATTAGTACCTACGCTATATCTGTACAAAATATTAAGAATCCCTTACAAAATTTAAAAGAAGGCGAAGGTAAAAGACCCTAGACCGGTTCTGTGTCTGTAGCCAACCGGTTAACGTAAAATATACCAGACTTCAACAGGGTGTCATTACTGACAGGTGATGCGGAGAGTTCTTACATTAATTTGACTTTAGCCACTTTAACTTCTTCTTTTGGTACTGATATTCGCCGATCTGCAGTTTATCGTCTCAACGGAGCGATCGACCGCACAGTTTAGCCTTCTGATTCTAGACTGACTTGACTTTTGACCAGTGTTGCCAGGTAGAAAAAATAAAATTCACCAGTAATGGATATAAAAAATCACCAGATTTAAAAAAAAATCACCAGAAATTTTAAAAGTGTATTTTTACGGTTGAATTAGTTAAATAAGAAAAAAAAGGTTTATGGAACAAATACAAAATAATAATTTAGCAAATTTATTTAATTAAATATTCTTGGCATATTCGTGAATGTAAATTTTTTATTTATTTGTATCTATATGACATATTACGTATCACTTTTTTTTATGGGGTTTTGAACATTTTCTAAATGTTAATAAAAAAATATATTTTAAATGCAAACTTTTATTCCCAAACAGTTATAAAACTAAAATGGGAAAGTGCTAAGTTGAAAAATACGGTAAATTTTTTTCGAAAGCGGTATATTCGCCGATAAATCGGTACGTTTTTTGAAATAATCTGAAAATCACCAGAAATCGGACCTTTTTAAAAAGTTTTTCACCAATCACCAGATTATTCATAAAATCACCAGATCTCGTGAAATTTCACCAGACCTGGTAACACTGTTTTTGACTTCTTTCGCCAACCACCAACCACTCGTCTCGATACTTCGAACATAATCCCCCTCTCCATTTCCTGTTCACGCCAGGACAGTTATAGTAAAAATTTTGAAAACTCTCGCAAGATGGAGGCAAAGTCACGTGACACTCTGTCAATTTTGGTCTATTAAATTTTTATAAGTTGGCATGAATTTCAGGACAGAACTTGAATATTATACATGTGATACCTTTTAAAACAATTGATCCAATAGTCTCATCGGTTCTACCGGTTTAATTTTGCCAAATAATAATAATAATTTCTTTTGAAAGATTTGTTTTATAAATATTCTAATTTAAGGTGGGTAATAATAAACATGAATTTGTATATGGTTTAAAGATAAAGTGTCAAAATAGATTTAGAAACTTTATAAGACTATAATTATCCAAACCTTAAAAAATACTAAATTAACTGAAACGTAACTTTAAATAGGATTCTGTCACTCATATTTACAACGGATTTTTGTTTTATTTGTTTAGATTATACCTATAGGTAAAATACTATACCTATAGTTCAACATAAAGTAATTAAATTCAGTCAGATATTACATTTACTGTCAAGGAAAACCCCTTAATATGACTTACGTAGTACGTAGACCCAAAAGTGGTTTTTATGGAATTTGTTTGTTAAAATGCAATTGATTGATACGGTTACATTTCTAAACTTGTATGTAGGCTAACTTAATGTTAAAAACTTTATTTTTTTGTCATACAAACAATAATAATAGTAATATTCAATAATAATTTCACTTACGTAGACCCACAAAATATAATTATATATTTGTTCGCTATCCTATTACATATTAATATGGTTAGCTATTTAAACTAATATATGGGGTAACATAGTGTTAAATAGTTTATTTTAACCTTACTATTGCTAAGCAATAATAAAAATAATTCCTTCGAAATCAAATAGCTGAGGTTAATAATATGGAAAGATGTTTTGGCATTTGGCAGAACTAGGCGATACCCGGTTTTATCAACCTACCCGGTTTTGTCCAACTCTCCCCTACCTACCTAAGTCAGAGAAATAATTTTTACTTATTTTTCTTGAAACAGAAAAGGATACCTACCTAGATAACGCAAAATGCAAAAATTATACATTAGAAACCTGACCTTTACGAACAAACATTTTAATAACAAAAATTTCACAAACTAACTTTTCGACAAAAACAACGTTCAGATGAAATCAAACTTATTACTTATCGATGAAATCAACTAACGAGCAAGGCCACACATTAACAATTATGATCCATAATGGAAAAAGAATTAAAAAATTTTAACCTGTAAATTTTTTGTCAAATGAATAATAAATTATAGGTACTTACCGGCCACACAAAAGTTATTAAAATTCAATGAAAGTAAAAATAAACGGCACCATAACCACAAAATATTTTGAAAACGTAATTAAATGTAAAAAAAAGCACGAAAACGCAATTCATAACTCGGTGTTTCGGCTCATTACGGTCCACTACAAATCTATGGATATTATTATGTCCCAATAACAGCTGATCGATGACAAATTTCTGCTGTCATCTGTTTTAAAACGAGAGTATTCTTGCCGTTTTCTATAGGTCTTTAAGTACATATGACGCGCTACAACTACACGAGAGCTTTGACTATTTTAAAAATAAAAACTGCAAATAGATGAACGGATTATCAATCAAATTGCTTGGAAAGTCGCCTAATGAGGAACCATATTGCTAGGAAATTTTTAAGCGACTTGATCGGAATGGGCCCCTTTAATAAACTCTTATAGGTAGGTACTGCAGGTAGGAGAAAAATGAATTTTTCTCTCTCATTTTACCTCATAAATATTTATTGTGTCTCTTAAGTTTTCAGTGGCATTAATTGTCCGTCAATAACAAAACTATACTACAGAACTACAGAAGTAAAGCTACATGTAGCGTACGCCCCATGCGAATTGTTTGCAGAAAAATTAAAAACGGAATTTCACGATGTATGTGGCTGATGTTTACTCGTCCAAATGAAAATAATTTGCATATTCACACAGTGCTGCGTGTTTTTGAGTAAACACGACCTGAACAGATGTTTTAAAATGAGGAAATGGGGTGGAATTTCTCGAATAATTTTGTGCATTGAGGTAGTGTTCGGTGTTAGGTAAAATTATTATAATATGCAACACCATGAATGCTTAATTTGACTGCAAATTTAATTATGCAGGTATGTTTTGAATACAACTGTATACGTGTAGATAATCACATTCTTTTAAAGAAAAAACAATTTCTGCAAAACAAAATCAATTAAAGAACACTGCACTTCTCTTATGGAAAATGGCCCTCGGTTCCTAAATTTTTAGTATGTTGTAGAGAATGTCATTCTGATCAAAAGTATCCACGGCCGCAACACAATTTGCCCACCAGAAAACTTTTCTGGACCATACGCCAAAATGTTTTTCTGAAATAAACCTTATGAAACTAGCTATAAATAAGCTATAAAAGCCGGACGCACTGCTGCAGGACTCTGTGTACGTAAATCTGTATTAAAGAAATTAAAGTCATAAATATCTAATAAAAGTAATCAGAACTATTAACATCGTGTTTAATAGTTCTGTTTTGTTAATTTTTAAGCTACTTCTATTTTAAATACAAGAATTATTATTACTTACTTATACTCAAATAAAATTGAGTCCCAATTTCGTACGGGTCCCACGTCAGACCTCGATACCTCGTTTTCTCTCGTGGAGTTCCGTAGTCGGGTACCTCCTTCGGTGTCCCAGGTATATTGGGGTCCCCACTTTTAACAAAATTACTAACAAAATTGAGTAGGGCTTCCGAGACTCCCATATCTTGTCTTGAATAGTTTTGGGGAAAAAACGGAAGACCACCAACTAGGGGTTGGCCCAGGATGTAGGTCAGATCTTCGCCACGAACGCTACCTAATCGCTGTAAAAAAGACAGTTGAATAATAATTAGAACTTTTTCAATTCAATTACTTGATTGGCGCATGGTACATTTAAACAAATCTGTATCTTTAATCTACAACTCAACTAGGAACTAACAGAAAGTGTACTATTTAGACCAAAGAATAATGGATTTTATTCATAGACAATTTACCTTTAGATACATACAGCTTATCTCCTGCGCAAACAAAAGTTACGTTTTATGGGTAAAAAAATACGTCCGAGCCCATGACTCGCCGGTCAGCTGCCTTCTCTCTGGGCACCATCGGGCATGCGCATAAACCTCGTGTTATCGACCTGTTCTTCTTTAGCGACATGCTCAAAATACCCTCCAGAACCGGCTCGGCCGCCGTTTTTGCTGTTGAGTTTTAAGGTTTCTCTGTGGATTCCTTGTAGTTTTCTTAGCTATCGTGGATTGTGGGACTGTGGGTGTTTAATATTTAGGGATTTCTAGTATTTGTGTAGTTTAGTGAATTGTGTTTGTGCTTTTAGTGATTCGGATTGGAATATAAATAATTACTAGTACTAGTAGCAGCCGTTGTATAATTTGATTATGCCCAAATAGGGGTAAAATACGTACGTGTACTTTTCGTATTTTCTGTAAATATGGAGTAGTGATGTATCTTGATATATAACTTTATTTTATTATGATTAATTTAAACACATCAAACTAGGCCTAGACTACACAAACAAGGTATGAAAATAAAGAGAAACCCACACCAAGACAGATTATCCCGATGCATATTTTAGTATAGTTTATTTGCAGCCGTGCAATCTAATTAGGCACGCAATTTTTCGGGCAATACATTGCTTCAAAAACTTTAAAAGATATTTTTCTCTATACTTATATTACATGAAAGAAAAAGTAAATACCTAGGAGGAACCTAGGTAGATTTATATTAATCCAAGGGTGAAAGTATTCCACGGGTCAAGTTCTCGGGTCAAAACTTTTTCAAATTCTTGAACACGAAATTGTACTTGAAAATGTTTTACACGTAAGTACCCAAGCTTTTACCAAATTGTAAAAATCAAGTACAAGTTATATACCAACTAATATTTGACTTGAGGTTAGGTACGCGATAACACCGTAGATTGGTTATTTTGCTGGTTTTGTTTCTTTTTATATGCGGTTTTATAAGACTAGTTTAAAATTCACTTGTTCTTGTTCTTTTTCTTTTCGAACTAAAAACACGACGACGAATCATTTTAAAAAAAAATTTCAAAACAAAACCTTAAAAACAATTTTCTATCCATAAAAGATGATAGGTTTGCCACTACTAAAAATGCCAGAGATCACTATCTTTTTCCCCAACTTGATCAAAAATTGAGAAGACATTTTTTGGCAAGAATTTAAATTTTAAAGCCCGGACCTGTCTATTTTCCCATTTGTCAAACGGTACCTAATGTTGCAGTGCGCATGTCTAATAGTGTCTAGCTTTGTTTACATGCGCGAGGCCATAAATTTGCGACTTTCGTGATTATTTTTTGCTTATCTAAAGGTAAATTGTCTATGGTTTTATTATGTACAAAAAAAATACCTTCGTTATGTTAAAAACATTACAGAAATTGAAATGTGTAAAATTAAACCCCATTATATTTATGATGTTGTACATTAGTCTAATAATGATAGCATTATTAACTCACCTGTGGATAATCACTATCCTTCGTCTGATACCCGAAATGAAAAAAGTACGTCTTCGCACCACGCCGCGCATGCAGATAAGCCACCCGCACCAATGGCGCCACCGTATGCCCGTCACTCAAAGCCTCCATGGTGGAGTCCCTAATATTAATCGGGTGCGGTATGGGCTTATCCCAGTCCGTGTACTCGTTCCTTACCGCACTAAAGATTTCATTTAAGTGATACACGTACGTGTTCCTTATGTAAGTCCGCAGCACCCTGTTTCTCTGATCTTCCTCGAAACCGTATTGGATGTCGTTGGCGTTAAAGTCCGCGTAGCTTTCGGTGGTGGTGATGCCCAACATAACCTCGCAAGTGATGAAGGTGTCGCTGGCGTGTTCCATGGCGTAGCCGGGGTCGGTCGAGTCGACGTCGACGGGAAGGGATGGGGCGATGCGGGGCATGAAGCGCACGCTATCCAGGTGGACTTCTAGGATCGCCTGGAGGGGCCTTGAAAAATTTAAATTAATAAAATTAATAGTAATTTTGTAAATCTAGATATGGACAAGCAACCAATAATATTTAATGGGAAAAATATTAATTACAAAGATAACATAAAATTTTTAGGATTATATTATATTGATCAAAATTTAAGCTGGAGAAAACACGTAGAACATATTCGAACTTACATTTCTCCGTTAATTGGGAAATTCGTCATTGTATATCTTTAAAATAAAAAAAATATTTGTCATGCATTAGCACATTCAAAAATTCAGTATCTTATTTCTATTTGGGGTTGAGCCAATTCAATAGTACTTAAACCTTTAAAGAAATTACAAAATAAAATTATTAAATGTATTCATAGATTTCCGCACTTAGAACCAACAACAAATTTATATAAACCGAATAAATACCTAGATATAAATAATTTATATAATTTAAAAATTTGCATATTTATTCATTCTTTGCTTTTAAAACAAAAAAATTCTAACATAACGTTTACAAAAGTTCATGATATTCATAGATATTTTTTTTTTGGCTTTGGCAGATCTGCCATTCAGTCAGCCGCTAAGTTTTTTTCAGGGTTACAGATAATACGTCAAATCATAAGAAAAAGAAAAAAAAAAGAAAAGGAATAAACCTAAAAGGAAAGAGACAGGGTTACTCGCTTCTCGCTCTGTGCCGATCAGATCATTTTATAAACAAACAGGAGGGCCCTGGGAAAACACAGAACAAAAGGAACTTAGGATATCTACATTTCTTAAGGATTCCGATATAAAATTACGATTATAACTTAATGATTACAGTTTAATGTTATTTCTATGTAAGAAGGACATGATAGCCTTCTGCGCCTTTACATTGTTTACTTCCGACAGGATGTGGAGTAAGTTTAGGGAAGCCATGATATGACATTCCATTATTAGAATATTATATATGTTGTTGGAGTATTTTCGGCATTCGAAAAATATATGATCCAAATCACATGGAACGGCACAAGTCTCACAAAGTTCTGATTCAACAACATTGATTTTTTTAAGGTGAGCAGGATACCTTGCATGTCCAAATTTAAGTCTAATTGAAGTAGTTATGTATCTCCTCAAAACGTTAAGAGTGGAGTGCCAGTATTTTATAGGAATGTCCGGGTGGATCTGTGAAAATCTTGTTTTATTAACTCTTTTGTATCTACTCCATCTATGTTGCCATTGTTCTAATGTTCTAGATTTGCAAATAAGATAAGAATCTGGTATACCAATAGAGTAGTTCATTGGTGAGCCACTAATAATAGCGTCTTTGGCTAGTTGATCAACAGCTTCATTATAAACAAGCCCTGTATGTGCTTTTATCCACATAAACACCACTGATTTATTATACTGACTAAGCTTTTTAAGGGATTGTTTGATCATAAAAAGTACTGGACACACACTATAGCTCCAGCTATCCAAAGTTTTAAGGGCTTTTAAAACCGACAAGGAGTCCGACAGGATCAAATTCATAGATATGATAGTATACAAACTAATTTCTTACAAACTATTAAAATAAACAGTAACTTTGGAAAACGGTCATTGTTATACAGGGTGTTCATTTGAAAACTTTCCACCACGGATTTTCCTACTTTAAAATGAAAATGTGGAAAATCGCTCGGACCCGTCGATTTTTATTTCGAGGGGGACATCTTTTGCGTATATTGTCAATCTTGTTGCATCAAGCCACTAGGAGGTAGGGGGGGTAAGATCTAAATCTTAAATGGATACCCCTATTTTATATAATTTTTTTGGATTCTGCATAAAATCCTGAACATTTTTTAATAAAAGCATTATTAGTCTATACTAAACAGTTTCCGAGATATTGACTCTTGAAAAATGAGATTTTTGAACTTTGACAGCGTCTAGCTTTCTAACTGTACGTCTTAGAGCAAAATGGCTTACATGTCCCTATCTTCGATTTTTATTATCTTTCCAATAGTGTCAACTTCCGGTTAAACCGGAAGTACTGTATTTCTTTCTATAATAATAAGCAGTTCCGATGTCCAATTTCCTACCAAAAATATCACGGCAACCATAAGACCTGGACAGCTCAGATTTTTCCGGCTGGCATCTGTCAGAAATGTTTATGTATTATAGAATATCTTTCATATCATTATATTATATAGGAAAATGTAATGATAAAGCAAGAAAAAGACAATGAGGTTTAAAAAAATCTTTCGAACAATGAAGATAGATGGAAGTTTTTTTTTGAAAATTGTACCTTAGCTTTTTCAACAAATCTTAAATATCACCAAGATGAAAATAATGAAGATCTACCCATATTATTTATACAACAAGTAATTGTTAAAGAAAATATAAGAAGTAAAAATCATATTAAAGGAAGAAAGAAACAAAAAAAACTACATATGTATTTAAATATTAATCTCAAAAAATCAAGCTTTAGTGGATATTCCAATAAAAATGTATAAATAATTGGTAATTATTGAGAAAAAAATTTAATCGGAGCGCGCAACTCTTTGACCGAGGGATCGACTCGCCATGCATTGGTCACGTCGCCAACACTGATTGATCTGTTTTCCTTATTGCGGGCATCTTAATATATTATTTACTCTTTCATACTGTTAGTTTTAGTCGGCCAAAACGGAATACGACTTGTGACAAATTTAAAAAAAAAATATTTTTGACTGGAGTGTCTTCAACACTTAATTAACTAACCCCTTAAACTGATCAAAAAAACGTAACAAAATAAAAGTCTATGTGCACAGTACCGTGTAAACGCACCAAACAAAACCGACACACTGTTGTGCTCGTTGTAATTATTCAATTCCATTCAAATAACACTGTTAACTAATGAGAGTTTTTTTCAGTTAATTATTCCAAACAAAACGGATAAAAGAGTCGAAATTAAATGAAACCGCCACACGAACGTGCATTTAGCTCGGGTTCATTTAAAAAGATAGGAAACTCTTTATTTCCCACAACCCCTATTTATCAGATAAATACGGCGCTACATTTAAATGCTAAACTAACTTTTTCAAACTTTTTTCAATTTTGCTCGTTTTAAAAATAATTTTCTGTTTGTAATTGAAAACACATTTTTTTTGTTTTAAATTTATTAGAGTTTCGCCTTTTATTAGGGCGATACCCTGCACACTACTGGATGTTACAAATTCTTGTCCGTACATGGATAATATGGGGATCTCGCAAACGGTAAGAGCTACGAAGATGGTTAAATTAAGGCAAAGTTGCGCTTTTTGGGGCTTAATAATTTGATAAAAGAAAATTCTAAATATTCCGAATATATTGGAAGATATCCGAAAAAGCCTAAATTTTCACTAGTAATAACACAAGTTATTAATAATAATTTTCTAAAAATATTCATGGGCTAGAAAAAAATTCCTGAATTAATTTAACCTCGCGCGGATTTGATAAAAAAAATTTCACACCAAATTTTATTTTAAACACAATTCCAGCAGTACTAAATCAAAATTAGTCAGGCGCTGTCGCAACAATCTCTGCACACTTGGTGCTCAGCATCGAATCACCTTGTGTTGGATTCCTGGCCACAGCAATATATATGGTAACGAGACTGCTAATGCGCTCGCCTGGGAGGGCGCATGCATGTCTGTCGAACTAGCAGAGAAAACTGTGGCTAGATCACTGGGATCAGTCAAAGAGGAGATAGATCGGATAGGTAAACAACTTGCGCAAAGCAGATGGACAGGGCTGACAACTTGTAGCATCTCCAGGCAATTGTGGCCCCTATATACTTGACGGCAGGAAGACCGCAGTGTTATTACAAAACAGTCGGAAGGACCTAAGAAATATCACTGCCAGTCAGTGGCGCAGCCAGAATTTTGTATTAGGGGGGGTTTTCAAAAAAAAGAACAGGATTTCAAAATTTTAAAAACTAAAATTAAACCAGGCTCGATAATTTTTGAAACCAAAAAAAATAATAGTAGGATGAAACCCATTGGAAAAGGAAGAGAATATAACAAAAATGAAAGGAAAAATAATTTACGGGCGATTCGAGGTCGGGAAGTGGAAGGGGGTTAGTTTTTAAGGGTAGAAAACGATTTATCTCGATTTCCGGCAAAACTAAAAGTCCTATGGAAAAACGGCTAATGGCAAAGTTGTAGGTAATAAAAAGATCTACAACTTTTGTATTTACACTTTTTTTACATAACCTCAAAATTTATGTGAAAAATTCAAATAACCAAGTTTTTGGTTTTTTATTTTTATCTTTTACAAGAAAAATATATTTGTTGAAAATTTACCTTTTTATGTCCCAAACACACTGTATTTTTTTTGATTTAAAATATTTATTTTTTCACCTTATTTTGACTTAATATCGAAAAAGCACCCTGATTTTCAATCGAAAATTCTCAGGTCAAAATATCTGCTTTTTTTAAAAAAGTCGGTGGGCTTTTTGTTCGTTGAAATCTCTGCTTTCTGATGGTGTAAAAAAATATACATTACTATGGTAAATGTTCTCAAAAAATGCAAAGAAACGAAAAAACTCGAATCCGAATTTTTTTTCTTAATTATTATGTACAATTTTCAGCTATTTATTAAAATTTATACTTTAATTACTCAAAAAACGTAAGATTCCATGTTACATTGATAAACAAAAAATTACAAATCCATAAAACATAAAGACCGCAAAAAATATGCAAAAATAGTTGTTCTAAATATAATTATTAAAGGTAGGGTTTAAAGGAGATTTTATCACATTTACCATAGTAATGTATATTTTTTTACACCATCAGAAAGTAGAGATTTTAACGAACAAAAAGCCCACCGACTTTTTTAAAAAGCAGATATTTTGACGTGAGAATTTTCGATTGAAAACTAGGGTGCTTTTTCGATATTAAGTCAAAATAAGGTGAAAAAATAAACATTTTAAATCAAAAAAATTACAGTGTGTTTGGGACATAAAAAGGTATGTTTTTACCAAATTTCGTAAAAAAAAATTTTCTTGTAAAAGATAAAAATAAAAAACCAAAAACTTGGTTATTTGAATTTTTCACATAAATTTTGAGGTTAAGTAAAAAAAGTGTAAATACAAAAGTTCTTTCTTTCTTTTTATTACCTACAACTTTGCCATTTAACGTTTTTCCATAGGACTTGTAGTTTTGCCGGAAATCGAGATAAATCGGTTTCTATCCTTAAAAACTCACCCCCTTCCACTTCCCGACCTCGGATCGCCCGTAACTTATTTTTCCTTTCATTTTTGTTATATTCTCTTTCTTTTTCAATGGGTTTCATCCTACTATTATTTTTTTTCACTTTTTACCATTTTCACCCTGGTCTAAACCGTAAAAAACCATCTTAGTCTGGGCGTCTGGAGGGGTTTTAACCCCTAACCCCCCCCCCCCCCCTCGCTGCGCCACTGCTGCCAGTCACCGGACATTGCCTGTTCGGTAGACACGCTGAACGCATGCAAATACCAGCTAACGACTCTGCAGAATTTACAGAGATGGAGAAGAGTAAGAAAGTATTGGGCGAACCGTTCTTTAACGATCTGGAGAAAGTATGCAGCCTGCAACTGGGTCGACTCACTAAAGGCCGTATTACAGTCGGCAATATTTACGTGCAAGTCGCAATTCTCTTGCTTGTAAGCATGCGCAGTTATGAGCCAGCTGATCATATCTGCCAAATCTGATCAGCTGGATAGTAACTGCGCAAGCTTACAAGCAAGAGAATTGCAACTTGCAGGAAGTATTGCCGACTGTAATACGGCCCTAAGTTTATTAACAGCAGTGGCTGTGTGCCACATATGCCAGAGGTCTGCCACTCTAACCTAACCTAAGCACAATGTGGTGTAGAATTTGCTATTATTACTACCTATACGATTTCTACTAACAGTAAATACATTTCTAGATCTTATCATATTATATTTTCTTCATTTTACGTAATTTTGGTTTACAACATTTGGTAGAGAGTTTTTTTTTTAACTCTTTCTAAAATGCCACTAAACGCATTGTGATGCTGTAATAATAAGTTAAAATTAAGAGCCAGATTATTTTTAAAATCGATCGTAGTTGCGCATAAATATTATTTCAATATTTAACATAGCTCATTATTTTATATTATGTAAAATTTGTTTGACTACAAATGGTAGAAAATTAAAATTTTATTGGTTATTCAGATAAAGAGATTTAGTTTGCTCCGCATCTTCGATTAGCTGTCGGTAGCAATAACATTATATTGATTTCTACTTATTGTAGTTACACTGAAATACAGTTTTTAGACTTAACATAGTATATTCTTCAATTTTACATAAGTTTTGATTTACTACAAGTGGAAGAAACTTGTTGTTTTTAGTTTTTATTTAATTTTTTTATATGTGGATTTTATGGCTTGCATAATCAGTGGCAGCGAAACGGTCATAGGGGGGAGGAGGTTATGTTCATCAAATTTTGATATTACAAACTGTCAGTAAAAATTTTTTTTTTGCGGTCCAAAACAACCAATATCATTATGTTTGCAATTTATGTAAAAAATGGTGTGCCGTTATAATCAATCATATTACTATCTCATATTTGGTCATATTAATAGAAGATCGTGGTTGCCATTTGAAGAAAGAAATTTTGTTTCAAATTATTCAGAAATATTTTCTTTTAAATATTCAAAATTGTACCTATTAAATCGAAAAATGGTAAATAAAATGGTGTTTAAATATTATATAATATATTTGATCAGATATAGATAGTTAATAAATAAAGCAATATGTTTGAGTCCAAGACCCGCTTGTTCGCCTTTAAGAAGAAAGGAGGTGGCGGAAGAATATCAAAAACATTTTAATTATGTAAGAGAAATGTATAAAAGTTTTAGCGTATGACCTAATTTTGTTAAACTCCATTATTGCGAAACGTAAACACGTTTAATTATTGCAATAAAGACTTTAGTTTAATTTCTACATAATATTTATTTTATAACCCGACGCGTTTTGCTACAATGTTGCTTTATCAAGGGATTTTTTCAATCGAGTAAGGGACTATAATTTTAACCTAAATATTTATATACTAATTATTTTTTTTTTCTTGAACAAGTAATTATATTAAGGGAATACCCACAGAGCTGTTTTTAGAATATGGTCAATTATTGAAAGGTTTAATAAGGGCGATTTATTCAAATCTGTTTGGTCATTCAAAAGTAGACCGGTGTGTTTATGACGGTTAATTTCCAAACTTTCCAACAAATTAAGTTTATGGCTTTTATTTTCTGTATGAAGAATTTTGAAATTATCTGCAAATGTGTGGCTTTCTTCGGTAATATGATTGGAATAGGCTGAGTCTGTTTTTTGACGTAAAAAACTTCTTTTATGTTCAGCGATTCTGGTTTTAAATGTTCTACCAGTCTGACCTATATACATTTTTGGACACGATCCACAATTTAATTGATAGAAGCCAGATTTGATTTCACTGTTGGTCTTTGTTTTATGGTTTTTTAATTTTTTACCTAAATAGGTTTTAATTTTCTTGGTGGAATTTCCTATATAAGTGAAGGTCTTAAAATTATTTATTGATTCTTGGTATTGAGGATATACTTCTGATATAGCTTTTTTTAAAACATTTTTTATTTAGAATATTATTTATTAATTTAGGGTGGTAACCATTATTTATTAAAATTTGTTTTATAATATGTATCTCTTTTTCTATACTGACTTTTTGATATGTAGATGATATAATCACATGTTTGACAGTGACCGATAGACAACTTCATTCGTTTATAAATCTCAATACACAATAACATTGTAGTCACTATGAAAGTAGAATCTGATAAGTTTTTAAATTTTCTTGATTTAACAACTACCAGAAGAACAACCACATATTCTTTTAAAACCTACCATAAACCCACACATACCAATACTACTATTCACCACAGTTCATGTCACCCCAACAACACAAATTATCTGCCTATTAGAGCAGGATACATAGACTCACTACCATCCCTTTGTCAAAAGAAGATTTTGATAAAGAACTAAATATTATAAAACAAATTTCAATAAATAATGATTTCAACCCTAAATTAATAGAAATATTCTAAATAAAAAATGTTTTAAAAAAGCTATATTATCAGAAGTATATTCCCAATACTAAGAATTAAAAAATAATTTAAAGACCTTTACTTACATAGGAAATTCCACCAAGAAAATTAAAACCTATTAATTTGAATCAAAAAGAATTTAATGGAGAACAAATAATTAAAAAATTAAAAAACCATAAAGCAAAAACCAACAGTGAGAAGAAATCTGGCGTCTATCAATTAAATTGCGGATCGTGTCCAAAAGTTTATATATGTCAGACAGGTAAAACATTCAAAACCAGAATCGCTGAACATAAAAGAAGTTTTTTACGTCAAAAAACAGACTTAACCTATTCCAATCATATTACCGAAGAAAGCCATACATTTGCAGATAATTTCAAAATTCTTCATACAGAAAATAAAAGCCATAAACTTAATTTGTTGGAAAGTTTGGAAATTAACCGTCATAAAAACACCGGTCTACTTTTGAATGACCAAACAGATTTGAATAAATCGCCCTTATTAAACCTTTTCAATAATTGACCATATTCCAAAAACAGCTCGGTGGGTATTTCCTTAATATAATTACTTGTTTAAGAAAAAGATAATTATTATATAAATATTTAGGTTAAAATTATAGTACCTCACTCGATTTAAAAAATCCATTGAAAAAGCAACAGTGCAGCAAAACGCGTCGAGTTATAAAATAAATATTATGTGGAAATTAGAGTAAATTCTTTATTGCAATAATTGTAATGAATTTCCATCAAGTAAAAGCCAGCACTATTCACAGTTTAAACACGTTTAAATAAAAAAAGTGAAACTTTAAGTCAAATAAAATTATTCTAATATCTTGTCAAAAAATTTCACTATAATTCGCTGTTGGTTACCTACACATTATAGTACCTATATTATTGGACCACCCAAAAAAAAGGCTTGTGGCAACCTCAACCAGTATATTTCTACATTTATTAGCTTATTCCCGGGCCTTTCAACAAAAAACATTGACTGAATATTTGGATATGAACCCCTTTATCACCATTTCTTCAAAGTACAAAAAGTACCAACATGAGTAAAAAAATTGCCAATAAAGAGGTACAAGTTATTTTTTCGTTACTTTAGAACAAAAAGATCGTAATTATTTTTTTTTACAAATTCGCAAGTATGGTGCGTATCTTCGCTCCACGAGTTAAATGTCCAAATTTCATTTATATTTTTGACATAAACAGGCTTGCATTTTGTTTCACTTCCTCCTCCTTAAATCTTAGAAGGCCTTGGAACTTATATACTAATTTCTAGACCTCCATTAGTTTTAGTTTCTGAGATACCGAAATTCCTATAACATTTCAACCTTCGTTTAAAAAATCCCTTCCTAGCAGATAATTACGTTATAGGACTTTCTCAAAATTTTATGATCCTAGGATTAGGAGTTTAGACTGGGCGATGATGACTCAGTCAGTCAGGAACTTTACAACAAAATTAAAATTATATGGACAAATTAAACTTTTTGGCCGACGACACAACAATTATTTATTATGCTAAAAATATTACGGACATCCAATAATTAAATATCAATTTGACTGGTGCGAATCTTTTAAATTAATTTTAAATTTTAATAAATCTTCATTTTTGTACATTGACAAACAAAGATTAGATATGGAGAAGCAACCAATAATATTTAATGTGGAAAATATTAATTACAAAGATAACATAAAATTTTTTGGATTATATTTATATTGATCAAAATTTAGGCTGGAGAAAACACGTAGAACATATTCAAACTTACATTTTTCCGTTAATTGGGATATTCAAAATTCGTCATTGTATATCTTTAAAAATTATTTAAAAAATATTTATCATGCATTAGTACATTTAAAAATTTAGTATCTTATTTCTATTTGGGGTTCAGCCAATTCAATAGTACTAAAACCTTTAAAGAAATTACAAAATAAAATTACTAAATGTATTCATAGATTTCCGCACTTAGAACCAACAACAAATTTATATAAACCGAATAAATACCTAGATATAAATAATTTATATAATTTAAAAATTTGCATCTTTATTAATTTTTTAAACAAAAAATTTCTAACATAACGTTTACAAAAGTTCATGATATTCATAGACAGGATACTAGACAAACTAATTTTTTACAAACTATTAAAATAAACAGTAACTTTGGAAAAGGTCCTTAATATATATAATGGGTTAATATTATATTATATTTAACCCGAAAATATTAAAACATTAAAAAAACTACCATTATTTAAATTTCATTTAAAAAAATATTTCCTCGTATAATTTTCTTTCTTAACGAGTTAATCAAACGTTTATAATACAAGACGAATTTTTTTTAACTGTTTTTTTTTTAAATATAGGGTGTCCGCTAATTAATGGTTCATAGAAAAACCACAGACTCACTACGTAAAAATATTAGGATTTAGTCGTACTTACCTATATCCGAAAGTTGATATTAACTGAGATCCAGGGTGTTAAAGTTAAAAGTTCATTTTTGTTTTTCTCTAATAACTTTGAGAAAAACCAACATTTTTTCACAAAATTTGGCAGTTTTTTTAGGATGAGAAATTGATTTTTTTGTGAAATTTCAATATGCAAAGTAGAGGGCGCTGTCTGCGGTTCTTTCGCATATATATAATATTTACTAGGTCATAACTTTTTTCTGCCTTAGTGTATTTAAGTTTTTAATGAAAATAATAATTTTTCGATATTTATTACATAAAAAAGATATACTAAGTTTAGGTCGCCCAGAGTTGCAGTTTTGGAGTTATTTGCATTTAAATTATTCAACGCCCTAGCTCAGGCAAGCAAATAATGTTTTGTTACTTCTTACCAATTAACTTTTACATGATAAATAATGTTCTAGTACTGGTAATTGGGAATAATACATACAAAAATTGGATTGTTCTTTAACGTACTTTATTTAAAATAACTTGGAAAATTGAAAAATAATATTTCATTTTAAAATCAGTACAACATGTTACAATAATCAACAAACAAATAACAACATAGAGGTTTCTTTGCAACTGCGTAATTTCATTTGTTTTCTCATAGCTTACTTTAAAAAAAAATAGTTTGCAAATAATTATTATAATAATTGGACAGGGTGCACTGAATAATTTAAATGCAAATATCTCCAAAACGGCAACTCTGGGCGACCTAAACTTAGTATATCTTTTTTATGTAATAAATATCTAAAAATTATTATTTTCATTAAAAACTTAAATACACTAAAGCAGAAAAAAGTTATGACCTAATAAATATGCGAAAAACAGCAGACATCGCCCTCTACTTTGCACATTAAAATTTCACAAACAAATAAATTTCTCATCCTAAAAAAAATTCAACTGCCAAATTTTGTGAAAAAATATTGGTTTTTCTCAAAGTTATTAGAAAAAAACAAAAATGAACTTTTAACTTTAACACCCTGTATCTCAGTTAATATTAACTTTCGGATATAGGTAAGTACGATTAAATCTTAATATTTTTGCGTAGGGAGTCTCTGGTTTTTCTATGCACCATTAATTAGCGGACACCCTGTATATTCCTATTAAGTTAGAGTAATAATTGGATCGTGTTATGCAAGAGGGATCCAACCCACAAAAGCATTATATTGAGAAAATGGCGTTTAAAATATTAGAATATTAGTTTTCTGCTATGTGCACAAATTAATATTTTTGTAGTTTTTTTTTGCCTAATATATGTTCGTTTGTATATGTAAACATATCGTATTACTTAAATTGATACTATATATATTATAATTGGAAAAAATGTGGGTTGGGTCTTTATTGCAAATTGAATCATGGGAATCATGTGGCTTGGTTCCTTGTTGCAGAAATGCTAACGCTGAATAAAAGTTAGGAGACGGTTTCAAGCCACATGGATCTTTTTATTTTATTTTCTAATGTAGATAATTCATATAATATGTAGTAATCTAATCAGCCTGGTTCGATATTGCGATTTTAACTTTGTTAATGGCAGTTTATTTTTGCATGGCAAGAGGTTTGGATCTATATTGCATAATGCAAATCCTTAGTTACAGAAATAATAATAATTGTATTATTTAATATTAAATTTTAGACAACTATCAAAAAATTTAGGTTATGTTCAATAGATGGCAGCACATCTACAATATTGTAAAATGTGTATAACTCAAAATTGCCCATCGTATAGGTTGGATCCCTCTTGCATAACACGATCCAATTGTTAGTTATTTTTATATACTTATCCCTGTAATAAACATGTAAAGTTGGTTGGGAGTAAAGTAAAATAAAAAAAATAGTTATTTGTTTCACTAGGCAGAAAAACACAAGATTTAATGCCGCGGCTGGTGTTTCATAGACGAGGCGCAACCGAGGCTAGGAAACCAGCCAAGGCATTAAATCTGCTTTTCTGCCTAGTAAAACATATAATTTTTTCTCCAAATTTGTTCCAATTTCACGCAAAATCGTATTTTTTGTATTTATGTATGTTATTTATGACATTTATTGAATTGTTGTGTTTACTTGTCATTTTAAATTTTAATTTTTAATGATACAGGCTCAAAAGGTGTATTTTTTCTGCCTAGGCATAAAAAGTGGACTTTTTATGCCTAGGCAGAAAAAATACACCTTTTGAGCCTGTCAGGTATCATTAAAAGATCGCTTTTAATGTCATTTGGAGAAAAAATATATTATTATAGATGACTATATTTTGGTGCGGAAGGTTTAAAAACAAAATAATCCAAAATCCATTAGAATCGTCGATAAACTTAAACACCGTTTATCTAAAATACTTTTAAATATTCTTCTACTGGTAACGTAAAACGAATAAAATTGTTTCCCAACACAACCATTAACAGACAAAATTTACCGGCCAAACTAACTTTTTTAAACATTTCACTGGTGTTCTGTTTAGAAACAATTTTCTGCCTGAATAAAGTTTTTTCGTTGATGGGAATTTTCGGCTTAATAAAAACTCTATTTTCTTTTTTGCAGTATGTTATTATCATTTTTGCTATTCCGTATTTTGTTTGGTTACATTTGATACCAGTGGAAAAAAGCTTTTTAAACATTTTATACGTTGCGGTATAGTTGGACGACCATTTTTCCTTTTTTCACATATTTTCGAGGAACGTATTTTTCTGGTATCGGACATTAATGTTGAAGTAAATGAAATTTTCTATTAGACCATTATTAAACCAAATAATAATAAACTGTTTTTTTTCCACTTCTCCCATTTAATTTCAAGGCACTTGCGCTACCTGTACTGCTATAAGCAAAGTTCCTTCCATCAGGCAAAGATGATTTATCTGCTCTTCGAAATAGACACTAATGTCATCTTTTATTTAGTACAAAATGACGGTTTCTGAGGAAGTCTCGGAGGTGCCCTTTCAAATTTTTAAATAAAACAATAGATACCTATAGACAGTTTTAAAATTTGGTACATCCAAAGAAATAATAGGAAAAAAAGATCTAATTTAAAGTAATTTAATATAAAATTAAAAGAATTAAATTTAGTAAGTGTAGCACAACGACATTATTATGTTAAACTAAAAGATGATATTTAAAAAAATTGGGATTCAAATTTTGTCACTAGTATTGTAAATCATAAATTACTACTTGCAAAACTTAAATAGATAGGATTTAGTAAACACCCTTGTGAATGGTTTGCAAATTATTTATCAAAAATAGATCTCAAATTACAAGAATTTCAAACGAATTTCTGTGATATTTTAAATACATTGAAAGTAATAAAAGGAGTTCCTCAAGGATCTGTCCTGGGTTCTTTATTATTTATAATTTATGACATATGATTTTTTTTATCTATAAAATACGGTAATCTTTTAGCTTTTGCCGATGATAAACAAATATATCACAAAATAAAAAATTATTATTTTAGACATTGGATTTCATTGATAAATAAGGATCTTTCTAATGTGTCCAAAGTAATGAAGGATCAAAGCTTAAAACTTAATGAAAGAAAAAAAAACAGGTTTATTTTTAATCGGTCCAAAATCTATTCATTTAAAAATAATAATGAACGCCGATTTCAAAGTTATGATTAATAATAAGGCGATACCATTAGTAACATGAGCTATAAATCATGGTATTATTTGATAAATATTTTATCTTTGAAACTCATACAAAAAAAAATACATAACAAAAAATGCTAATTATAAACTTAAAATTTTATATAATTTTAATTATTTCAACACTGATACAAAATTAAGGCTTGTAAATTCTATTATTTTAAGTGGTTTAGATTATGGTGATGTTCCATATCATAAAAATATAAATTATAAAAACAAACCAAAATTACAAAGTATTTGTATAGCCTCCAAAAATACGACCATGTTACTTCAACCTATAGCCAACGTAATATTATAAAACTGAATTTAGACATGAAATTCACTTAAATTCACATTAAATTATTATTGTTACAAAACCAGATTATTATTTATATAAAAAATTTAATTTAAAATTAATCACAACATAAACACTAGAAATGAAAATAGTTTGGAAATACCAATACAATAATCATAAAGAACGATATAACACTTCTTTTAAATATAATAGTTCAATAATATATATTATATATAATCTGATATAAAAAAAAACTAAACCATTTTGGTTTTAGAAGTAAATAATTAAAAAATAAACATTATCTTAGGGTTGGATTAGAAGACCGAATTGTTAATTAAAATTCTAACTTTTGTTACTGTGACCGATAGTTATTTTTAGATCTTATATTTTATAATTTTTGAAAATTAATTTTATTATATAATTATTATATAACTTATTTAAATTTTAATAGAAAACGCTCCATATACGCATTCTTCATTAAACAAACTCATTATTACCCAAATCTTACATACGTTAAGTAACAAATAAACCGCGTCAGATGCAAGCAATTTTGCCAAAATGTAGAATTTATGCAGCCCAGAAGTGGCATGACACCAATTTCAAGTTGATGAGCACGTGCATGTGATCATCCATGAACACGATGCAGAATAAGTGAGTTAGGAGATGAGATTGAGTAGATATTATGTCCGGATTAAGGACGAGCATATGTTATGCATCACGTCGTTCAGTGACATCATGTTAAACAAAGTTTTGTTTGTAGTTAATTAACAATGTCGGTTTTTAGACTAATTTGGATTTGACTTTCTCTAATTTTAATGCATACTGTAAACATAATAAAAATGTATACCGAAGTTATGGGCAGCTCTCTAGAAGGGTCATCATTTTCATTTAAAAACATCTTTATTGTTCATAGTATAGTATTAACATGTATTGTGAATTTACATTATAGTTTTAGTTAACTCTTGGTGTAGTTATCAAGGAAACGTACCTGACAACGCCGGCGCGGCGGGCTGATGTTTGTCCTAAGGTAAGTTCAACATGGCCATCAGATCAGCCAGTTCCAGTAATCTTTTACCGCTATGAGGGGATTACATTTGTTTGAACTTTAACTATTATTTGTTTTTGTAGAATTAAGTTTTTAAGGTTTAGCATTGGGGTTTACTGGAAAATGGACGAAAAACCAGCTTGACTTGTTTCAGGTACAGAGTAGATATGCCAAGTTATTGACTTTAAAACTTTATTTTGGCCAATTTAGTTTGTTGGCGTTTTTAAGTTGGCTTTAGAAAACGTGGATTTTAATTTTAAGTGGAAATTAAAGTTTTTCAGTGTTAAGGATTTTGGAAAAATATGGGTAGCCTTGCGTCTAGTGGGTAGTGTGTAAGGTTTTCGTTATGTCTTGTCGCTGTTATAATATGTTGAGTAAGTCTTGGATTTTGTGGTTGGGTTTTATGAACTTTTCTTGCATTGTCATGTGCATATTGCAATAAATATGGTGTATTTGTTATCTGGTGCAGGTATCTTATTGGCGTGTTTCTTGGAGCTAAGAGTACAAATCTCAGAATTTTATTTTGTAATATTTGCAGCTTTTTAAAATGCCACTCCGCCATACTGCACCAGACTGGTCCCGCGTAGGTTAGTATCGGTCTGATGATTTGATTGTAAATGATTAATTTGTTGGTCGGTGAAAGTGGGGATCTATTATCTAATAATTTACAGGGTGTTTCTTCGTTTAATGGACTGTATATTACTTGATATGAAAACACTACTTTGACTACAAAATTAAATCTATTTTCTCATTTTGCAAATAATGTCACATATTACGACAAATTAAAAACTTCTTCTTGACAGCATATATGATTGACTGGTCCTGGTCACTCTCCTGCATCCCACGTAATTAGAAAAAAGGTGTCTTTGTTAATTAAGGAACATGCCGCCCGCCTTGAAATACCTATTTCAATTAACAATAAAAGAAAGAAAACTAGACATTAACAAATAAGTAAATGATAGGAATATTCTCAAGATCCTGTTTCATTAGAATCAATTGGTAACACGCACAATTTTGTCACAGCGCGTTTACAGATAGAACGATCGCCGCATTTTATACTTGCTACGCGAATTACATTATCCGAGCCGGGATACAGTTCAATAACACGTCCAGTCTTCCATTTACAAACTGGCACATTGTCCTCCTTAATGATCACCAAACTGCCAACCTTCAGCAGATTCGGATAATTCATTTTCCATTTAACTCTTGATTGTAGTTCAGAAATGTATTCTTGGTTCCAGCGTTTCCAGAACTGCTGAACCATACATTGTAAATGTTGAAATTTACGGAGACGATTTTCAGCAACAACCGTATAATTGGACTCTGGCAAAGCAGTTAATGTCTTTCCTACCAGAAAATGGGATGGTGTGAGCGGTGTCATATCTTGGGGATCTGACGACAGAGGAGTTAATGGTCTAGAGTTTAGTACTCCCTCTATTTGAGTTAAAACCGTGCTCAGATCTTCGTAAGTAAGACTAGTGTCACCGACGACCCGTTTAAGATGAAATTTAATACTTTTAACACCAGCCTCCCACAAACCTCCGAAATTAGGCGCTCTAGGGGGCATAAAATGCCAAGTAATTCCTTCAGCTGATAATTCAGAGACTAATCTATCAGAGTTTAACAGCAAAAATGATTGAAGATTTGAGTTTGCCTCAACAAAATTAGTTCCATTATCAGAGTAGATATGCAAAGGTTTACCTCTTCTTGCTATAAATCTTTTAAGAACCGCAAGAAAGGCCTCACTGGTTAAGTCACTGACAACTTCTAAATGAACACATTTGGTATTCATGCATATAAAAATACATATATAGCCCTTAAGGATTTTTGGGTTTCTTGTTTTTCGATCCTTAATTGAAATGGGCCCAGCGTAATCAACACCAGTATGAGTAAATACTGGTTGAAAGGCAGATACACGGTATTTAGGAAGATTTCCCATAGAATAATTTAGTGAAGTTGGATCTGCTTTAAAACATTTGACACACCGTTTAACTATTGTTCTAGCTATTCGACGTCCAGAAATAGGCCAAAATCTTTCGCAAATTGTATACAATAGTTGTTGCGGCCCGCAATGTAATAAAGATACATGCAGATCGCTCATAATTAGATTTGTAAGGGGATGCTTATTATGCAATATAATTGGATGTTTTTGTTCGTTGGATACGCGGGCATTTTGAATCCTTCCACCGACTCTTATTAAACCTGCTTCATCGCAATAAGGCTTTAAACATAATAAACTGCTTGACCGTGATAAAAGTCGATTGGTTTTCAATAAATTATAATCCTTGGCAAATGACTGAATTTGAGATACCTTGACCAAATAATTGAGCGCATTATTTAGTTCTGATGCTCGTAATGGACCACCTGGAAAGTCCTTATTTTTAAGTCGTTCAATAAATCTCAAACAATACGCAAAAATTCGCTTTATTTTTAGCAAAGAAGAGTGTTTATTGAAATCAATATCAGGGCCTTCCTGAACAGAAGCGGAATGAGTCATCACTCTTTGTTCAGGTACATCTCCAGATACCTCAGGTACCACATGAACATTATCATTATCAACCTGAGAAAAGAGCCATATGGGTCCTTTCCACCATAATTCGCTTAGCAACAAGGATTCTGCCGAAATTCCTCTAGAAAGACAGTCGGCTGGATTCTCATCTGATTTAACGTGAAACCAGTCGCAAGGCGCTGACATATTTTGAATCTGGGTGACTCGATTAGCGACAAATGTTTTCCAGCGACTAGGACATCCCTTAATCCAGCATAAAGTTATTGAAGCATCACTCCAATAAACAACCTTACTGATATTTATTTTTAAAGAATCCATTACCTTTTTAACAAGTTTGCAAGTGAGAAGTGCGGCACACAACTCTAAGCGAGGTAAACTATTCTTTTTTATAGGTGCTACACGAGATTTCGATAGAATAAGATTAGAAGAAATAAAGTCTCCAGAGCCTGTAAAACTTACAATATAGACACATCCACCATAAGCCTTTTCTGAAGCGTCTGCAAATGCATGAATCTGTATAGTTTCCCATCCATCTTCTAAAACATATCGAGAAATGCTTATTTGATTTAAAACTTGTAGATCCTTACAAAAGTTTAACCATATATTGCAAAGAAAAGGAGGAATTGGGTCATCCCACGACAACTTTTCTTGCCACAGAAGTTGCAAAATAAGCTTTGCATTAACCACGACTGGTCCTAAAAGGCCTAATGGATCAAATATTTGACTTATAACTGACAGGATCATTCTTTTTGTAACTTGAATGTCAGACTTGAAAACCTTAATTGAATAATGTATTTTATCCTCAGAAGCATTCCAAAATACCCCCAAAGTTTTATTTTGTTCGTTGCTTCCCAAATCTAAAACATTACAGGATAAGTTTTCGTGAAGTTGAAATTGACCTAATAATTCTGGTTTATTAGACAACCATTTCCTTAGCTGAAAACCCCCGCCAGCCAAAATAGATGATACTTCTTTTTGAAGTTGCAACAATTTTGCAATAGTAAATGCACCTGTCAAAAGGTCATCCAAATAAAAACAATTTAAAATAGCTTCGCTTGCTTCTGGGTACTCGGCCTGAGCCTCCAGAGCAAGTTGCTTCATACATCTCACTGCCAAAAATGGTGATGACGCACAACCATATGTTACAGTGTTCAGTTCATAACATTCAATCGGAGCTTGAAGACTGTCTGGATCCTTCCACAAAATTCTTTGAAAACTTCGTTCACTAGGGTCAATAAGGATTTGCCTATACATTTTGGAAATATCTGCATTAAGCACATACGGGTAACTCCGAAAATGTAATAATATTGAAAGAAGGTCCCTTTGAATAGTAGGTCCCACACATTGTATTTCATTTAAAGATAACCCAGTGTCGCTTTTAGCTGAGGCGTCAAAAACTACTCGCACCTTTGTGGTAAGACTAGATTCCTTTATTACGGGATGATGTGGCAAGTAATAACAGGGTTTATTATCATTTTTTTCCATGGAAAAATCCCAAACCTTGGACATGTGACCCAGACCGTTATACTCCGATAGAAAGTTCACATAGTCTTTCTTTAAACCTTGGTTTTTGCTTAAACGCTTTTCCAGAAGACCCAATCGTTTAAGTGCCATATACTTTGACAAACCCAGATCCTCTTTATTGTCCTTAAACGGAAATTTTACCATAAACCGTCCGTCAGGAACCCGGCTATGGGTCTTTACAAAATGTTCCTCGCAGAACTGCTCGGATTTAGACAAATAAGTTTGATCATTGTAACCTTCCTCCAGTTCCCAAAAGCGTCTTAATTGGTCATCAATCGTCTGATCTAATGACAAACAAGCCACAACCTGCTTATTAGAAACATTGAAACGATTACAATATCCAGCGACAACCCAACCTAATCTTGTTTTTTGAAGGGTGGGCATTCCTCCTTTTCGAATTTGTTTCATAAGTAATATTTTATAAAATATATCAACTCCCAATAACACATCAATGTCACTTTGATAATTAAACGACGCATCGGCTAGTTTTAAATTCGCTGGAATGTCCCAATTTAAAATATTGAAAGAAACTGTTGGAACAGCTTGCGTTATTTTTGGTATAACGAGACAACAAATGCGTTCGCTATACTCATTTATGTTTGACGTAAACTTAATACTGACCCTAGACTTTGTCGTAGTTGATAATGCTTCTCCGATTCCCATAATTTCGAAATTAACAGAAGTCTTCTCTAAACCTAATTTTTCTACTAAATGTTCGGTAATAAAGTTACTTTGGGAACCCGGGTCCAGTAATGCCCTAACAGCATGAACCTGTCCCTGATCATCTAAAACCTTAATATTCGCAGTTGCCAACACTGACAACGTCGACGAATCGTCCATTACGTGACCGGCAGTAGAAGTACTCGGAATCGACAGAATTTCCGAGCCCCTCTTAGAAATAATATCTGATGAAGCAGGTCTATTTTCGTTATTTACAACGGTGGCATCGCTTCCATGCAAAAGTGTATTATGTTTTTCTCCACAACTGCGACAAGAGGAAGTATTAGGACAGTTTTTTGTATGACCGGCGCTAAGACAATTTATACACAATTTTAACTTATTAACCACAGTCTTTCTGGCCCTAACATTCATATTTTTGAACGCAAAACATTTATAAATAGAATGATTTTTTTTACAGTAATAGCAACAAAATTTTCCCTCTGTAGGTATAGAATGAAAACCCCTTATCTTACCTTTGTTATCTGGTTTAAAATGTACCTCCCTTTTTGAGGACTCTAATTTTTCGAGTAATTCACATTTAGATTTTAAAAATGAGTTGATATCAGTCAATTTTGGTAGTTCTCCCTTTTTTACAGGATATGACTCCCAATCTCTACGAGTGATTCTGTCAAATTTACTTGTTAATAAATACACAATTAATGTATCCCAGTTGTCAGTGTCTTGACCCAAACTTTGTAAAGACCTTAAATTTTTATTAAACAAATCATACAGGCTTCTAAGATCATTATGCGATTCTGTTATTACCGCTGGACAATCAAATAAGGCCTTAACATAGTTATGTATAATAAGTCTTTTATTTTCATAACGATCAGAAAGAAGTTCCCAAGCAACCGAATAATTATCATTTGTAACTTGTAAATTTGCGATAGCTTGAAGAGGTTCTCCCTCGATATATGATTTTAAATAATAGAATTTTTCCACATTGCTCAAAGACCTATTGTTATGAACAATGGCTTGAAAGGCATCTCTAAATTCAAGCCATTTCTCATAGGAGCCATTAAAAATTGGCAGTTTTAAATTAGGCAATTTAAATGAATGCCCAGTAGAATGCACTGGCTGTGCAACCCGTCCAACATCACTACCAACTAAACCTTTAATATTCGTTAACCCTGAGCCACCATTGTCTGAATCATTATTATTGTTACTATTTATTAGAACCTTAAATTTGCTAATTACTTTAAAATATTGCAATTCAAAATTCTCACGCTCTATAATTTCAAGTTCTAATAGATTTTCGCTACCAATTTCAGATTCATTCAATAATGACTCAATATCACCTTGAACGTCTTCAAACTGTGATAAAAGAGGCTCGGCCTTATCGAGCCTAATTTCTAGCTCACCCACCTGTAACTCCGTGAGGCTATTAGGATCGACTGTGTCATAATAACGGCTAATTCTAGTGAGTTGACCTTTGATGTTACCGCGTTTTAATTTTAGTTTATTTAGCTCTGCCATTTTTCTTAATACAAAGATAAAAACACTAGACAAGCTTACTAAGATCTTGCACCGCAATAAAACAAACAATTGGACTAACTCTAATACGGAATGATCTTACGTAGACCCACAGTTCTTCTACCATAAACTGGAACTTTCTCAAACTCCTGTATTCCGTCTGGAATTACTATAGCGTAGGCTGTTCCCTCACAGCTGACTGGCTGATGAACAGGAACCAGGTATCCCCTATAGGTATTTATTTTTGGCAGGTATGGCTTCCGACAAGACAACGCAAATACCTAAAAAATACTAAAAACAGATTCTTCTGGCGATCCGGCTCGAAGGACCAAAATGTTTCTTCGTTTAATGGACTGTATATTACTTGATATGAAAACACTACTTTGACTACAAAATTAAATCTATTTTCTCATTTTGCAAATAATGTCACATATTACGACAAATTAAAAACTTCTTCTTGACAGCATATATGATTGACTGGTCCTGGTCACTCTCCTGCATCCCACGTAATTAGAAAAAAGGTGTCTTTGTTAATTAAGGAACACAGGGTGTCAATTTGAAAACTTCCCACCCTTAATATCTGTCTTGCCGTCGATAATATGAAAAATCGAAAAGACACGTAATTTTTATTTGTAAGGGGGACACTTTAAATAAATATTTTTAGCCTTCTTGTTTCAACCCCCTAGTAAAGGTAGATGTCACCCTTAGAATCTTAAATAGAAATGGGGGTCAAGTAGTCAAGTGGCACATTCTTTAAAAGGGCGTTCAATTCTCTTTTCAGCGGTATACTACTTTGTTGCTTTTTGTCCAGAGGTTTCCGAATAATCGCGTTTCAAAGTTGCAGACACAATTAAACTTGCCTGCAGTGAGATTTTTGTTTTCTGGTTAGTGTTTACACAAAAATTACTGCATCGGGTCTCCTTGTAGTACAAATGATTAGAAGATTAGGTGGCACCATAAGAGTACCTAGCCAGACAATAAGTAATTATAAAATTTCGATGGTACTACGAGTACCTAGTTAATTTGCTTTCATTCGATGACTTATCACGAAAATTCCACAAAAAGCCTTGCTATTCTATCAACAACTTCTAAAAATACGTGCTTTTTTAACTAAAAAAAACATGGTCATAAAAGATGTAGCCAAAACAGGAATATTATTGTTAATTATTTGTTTTCGCTTGTTGGGCTGTTCAGTGACAACTTTTATTAAGTGCATAAAGTGTGAGAATGGTCTATTCTCTTCAAGAAAGAACTGAAATTATTTTCATTTATCGAGAGGTTGGAAAGTGCGCACGAAGGACGGCATTGGTTTTTAATGAAATAAATCGAAATCGTGAAGTAAGTCACAGATATGTGCTGGATTTGGTGGCAAAGTTCTCCGAAACTAGTTTGGTTAGTAATAGAAAAAGAAATAACTTACGAGTGACAAATGAAGGAGCTCAAATTGAGGTTTTGGGATTATTTGCTGCAGAGCCCACCAGCTCCTTGCGGACAATAGCAGAACAGACAGGAATATCACACGAGACGGTAAGAAAAGCACTGAAAATGCATAAACTCCATCCATACAAAATGCAGATACTTCAAGAACTCTACGGCGATGATTTTGATAGAAGAATAGAGTTTTGTGAATTCATGAGTCGTCAAGTCAACGCCATCCCTAATATTCTGCCGAATATCTGTTTCAACGATGAATGTTCATTTTTTCTAAATGGAAATGTTAACAAACAAAAATTTCGATATTGGAGTGACAAAAACCCGCATATTTTGATATTGGCTAAAAACTAGTGATGGGATCACTCGAGTGAAAAATAACCTATATTTCGGTTTTTTCAATCACTTGAATAATTCGATTATCTTCGGAAATAATTCGAGTGACGACATGAGTGAAGAACATATGGTTTTTATTTTCCAACGCGTCTCCAAAGTTGCTGCCTGCCTGTCAATCACTCACTGCGGCCAGAGCCATCTCCTAGCGAGCGGCTGCACCGAGTGGTTTCGGTTATTATTGGCGATATAATTCAAATTAAATACTACATTACGGGTTACCTGTGTAAGATAATATGATTTATTATTAAGATTTAAATATTGCATTACGGGTTGCCTGCGTAGGATAATAGGATTTATTATTTTATTTAGATTTAAATCGTCGGCGTCTACTGAAATCTTAATGTTTAGTGGTGAGTATTCAGTATTCATAAATATCATGAGTTATGCAATATCGTGACATCTCAAGGTCAAGTAATCAAGTTGTTAAATTAAATTGTAAGATCTGGGAACTGGGAACCATGCCAAAAAATCCACAAATATCTCCGCCACATTTAATAATCCGCAAAAAATCAATCGATTAACAACACCGAGTCAGTTATTCCCAATACAAATGCTGTATATCAACATGAACGATGAACCGCCAATATTAATAATTAATATTAGATTTGAGTGAAAAAAAAATCGATTATCATTCGGTTTTTTAAATCACTCGAATTCTCGGTAGTCGATTATTAAAATAAGTCGATTTTTCCCAACACTCCTAAAATGTTGTTAATTGATGTCAATAAGGCAAGACGATATAATTTGGTAGGTACATACTTTAAATTACAATTAAAGGAATTTCGTGATAATTAAGATTACATTTATTCATTAATAGTCTGGTAAAAAGAAGGGTTTCTGATGGCCAAAATTAGGCTGAAAAGTGCTGATTTTCTAGCGAGACGTTTAAAGCAGCTTCTCCTTGGTTCGGTGCGGCTGATTCATTATGATGAGAATCAGTGACTTTTTGAATCATTGCCTTAAAATAAAATGTGTGTGCATAATTGCTATTATTTTTACGGTCACTGTCATTAAGTCACAACCTATTCAGCGGGACTGAGTGGAAATATAAATTAATATATCTATAAATTATTTTCATTTCAAGGAGATTTCGCCTTTATTTGCTCTCCAAAACGAAACGACAGAACCGACATAAACGAGATGGCAAAAACGTGCCGGTACAAAGTCTCATTACCGTTACATACATCTGTGCAGACGTGTTGGCCGTTTCTTGGCATGTCTTAGAGGGAAAGACATACAAATAATTTTAAATTTAAATAGAACTCCTCAAACATCTCAGTGCGACATGTCACAAGCAAATTATTTAGCAAAATCGGAAATTTATGTAAACCAGAAGCGGAGAAGTTCAATTTCAAGATGTGCGCGACATGCATGTGATCCATGAATATGCGGCGAGATAAGCGGGTTAGGAAATCTGATTGTGTGAATATTATACGCAGATTAAAGCGGGGTGACTGATGCTGGAATAGCGTGTCAAACAGGATGCCGTTGTCGACTTATATAAGCAAAATAGTTACGAAACAAATAATCTGTTTTGACCATACAATAACATTTATTTGTCGAAAAGAGGTTCCGAAAGTAAGCACGCTCTTGTTAACCGATTTTGGGTCTAATATTGACGTTGAGAGTCTAATTACGTACCGGTTGGCCAAATAATAATGGAACCGGCCGTATTTCAGGAACCGTTTGTCACAAAGTTTTAAAATAAAGAAATTTTATTAGAAAATCGTCCAAGAGAAATGGCTGAAAATTATTTTCAAGTTCCAAAATATGCCACTAGAGGGCGTTCTACCTATGACTGAGAAGATTATCGATTTTTCGTTGATAATAATATTATGCTAAATAACGTTATATGAAAAAGAAAGTGTTTTATTTTTTCAGTATCTCTGGCAACAATTCCATTTCAACATGCTGTTTTCACCAGTATTTATTGTTTTTAATCCATTTTGTATCTTTACAAATATTTATATATGAGTTTATTTAAAATTTTAAAAAAAATTGAGAAATCTGATGATTGTGCACATATATACAGTGGGACTATTAAAGTCCGCATCATATGGGATTTTTTTTTATTAATAACTTTATTCGAAATTTGACTTTGGCATCAAGTTCTGCTTCGATCGAGATGAAAATTAAGCAAAAAAATAGTAGTCACGTGATTCGAATTATCTGTCAAATTTTAATTATTTCCAAAAAACAATTCAAAAGTGGGGTTATTTCTGAAAGTTTCGAAAAAGTTTTTTAAATGCAGTTTTTAGCCCACACGCAAAATTTTAGCTGCATAAGATAATTTTGATTTTTTACCCATATTTTGTAAATTGCACCACTTTTGCAAAATAAGACTCAACGCAACCTACATAAAACTTCTTAATTTTGACAATGCTTTATTTCAGATACATTTTCTTTAAAGTAGCGCCATATTAAATGTATGTTTTTCTACAAAATCAAAATTGGGCTATTAAAATTTGGTCGCATGTAAAGCAAAGTTTATTTGTTTTTGACCCTGTATAAAATAACTTCATAAAATAAGTATTTTTGAATACGTAGTTTGTGTCTAAACGTAATACATCTTAATATTAAGACAAAAAAAAGAACACAGTGGAAAATAAATTTTATTGGTGGAAAAAAAATCAAAATTATCTTATTCAGCTAAAATTTTGCATGTGGGCTAGATATATTTAAAAAAAAACCTTTTCTAATAACTTTTTTCGATATTTTCAGAAATAACCTCACTTTTGAATTATTTTTTGAAAAAAATTAAAATTTGACAGATAATGCGAATCACGTGACTACTATTTTTTTGCTTAATTTTCATCTCGATCGAAGCAGAACTTGATGCCAAAGTCAAATTTCGAAAAAAGCTATTAATAAAAAAAATCCCATATGATGCGAATTTTACTAGTCACACTGTATATTAGCGGTGCTGTATATTACAAAAATAGTCACACATAATTTTAAATGCTATTACAGGATAAACCATTTCGAGACCAATATTGTCAAATTTGTTGAGGCAAATCGAAGTTATAAGTATTTCATTCAAAAGAGGTTCTCCCTTCTCCCCTCAGTATATTTTGCAAGTTAGAGCCAGTTGTACCGTATATTTTAAAGAATAAAATACCTAATTTTTGATATAACTTTATTTGACATACCCATTATCGATAAAAATAATCGATAATCTTTTTAGTTGTAGATTAAAAGCCCTCTAGTGTAAATTTAGGAGCTATATGTATATAACTAACTACAATCTTACCTTGATCTCATACAAGCAGCAATATCTTCATTGTCGTCGCCCTTGGAGTCTTGAGCGAGGCAACCCATTTGTTTGCCGACACTAAGTCTCAGACTATCGGCGTTATGGACTGTAGACCAGGGGCTAAGGGCAGTGCCGCTGAGTAGAATAACTCGGCCAAAGAGTCCTGTAAAAAAATAATAAGTTATAGAGGGTGATTGGCGTCGGTGGTTGGTTCGTATCTAGCGAACCAATCAGAGACAATCCAACTTTGATATTTTAAATGACACACCTTGTATATTATTTTATTTTCAAAACACCTATAAATTTGTTAACAGCTTTCGTTGACAAAGTTCTATAATACCTATTTTTACCATTCCTAAAATATTAATTTATTAATTTCCAATTTTTTTTTGGCGAAAACGTTATTGTATCACATAGTATATAGCTATGCAACTATAAAGGGTTATGATAAAGAAATGGATCACCCCAGTGGCGTAGCCAGGATTTTGGGGGGGGGGGCGAAGTCCTTTTGGGGCGCCTATATTTTTAAATACACATTTTGTCATATTGTTTTTTTTTAATCCAGATTCAGTTAAACATTGACAAAAAAATAAGGCATGGTACTAAGCACCATTAAAGCCTTTTATTAAATTATTGGTGAGTGACAATAAAAGTATATTTTTCCAAACTAAGACGTGTTTTAAATTTCAGCTAAAAAACATAAGATTTCAACATCGGGTAAAAAAATGGATTGTATGCTTTTTGTGATATATTATTATATTATATTACGATTTTTTTCATTTAACATAGTTAAACTATTTTAATTTTAATAAAACAAAAAATAAAGCCTTTTATAATAAAAACAAATAATAAACAGTCAAAAATAAACACAAAACTAAGAATATTTTAATATTCTGACCTTACGCAACTTCAATCAATAAGTAAAAAAATGTTTTTATATAACTATAAAGCTATTCGACCAGTCTTAAGGCTTTTGAAATCATCTAAAGTCTAAAACATTAGACATAATAAATATACTTATTTTCCGTCACTTGTTTCTCGGTATTCATCAATTTAGGCCTACATTTGATGAATACCGAGAAACGAGCGACGACAGCTACATTTGATAAATGCCGATAAATGAGAGACCACAGAATAACTTTTATTTTATTTTAAAACGGACATTTACAGGCTTTGTGATTTTTTGGTATTTTGTTCTGTGTTAAGTTTATTAAAATTCAAGTAAGACCGATTTTTTAATTTTATTTAAGTAGCAAAGGGGCGCCAAGTCAGGGGGCGGGGGGGTCAACCGCCCCCCGGACCCCCCTATAGCTACGCCACTGGATCAGCCTTTTATATAAAAAATAGAAGAAACACCCAAATCGCCCCCCTATTAACCAGTCGACAGGATCTAGGGTAGCAATTACCTGAAGAAATTTCCCTACTGTTACGGCGACTTTTATAACGTCAATGGAATACCGGAAGTAATACCAAGATCAGATAGTGCACCCACTACGCCCTCCATAGAAAGGGTTTTGGAGTTTAATAATTTATTGGATGTCGAAAATCAGGACGAGGAAAATGTAACAGGAACAAACGAAAACTGTGAAATGGAAGAACGTAAACGTGATGCAAATATTGACTTAGATAAATCAATAGTAGGACTACAAAAAAAACCTAGAGTACTAAATTCGTTCAAAAACTTAAGATCGACAGTTAAAAAGTAACATTACCTATAAATTAAACATTAATTATGTTCCCTTTTTTATTAGCTTGTTGAGGGGTCTAAAGAGCATAGTCAAAGTACTACTTCTTAATCCGTATCTTAAAAATATTTAAACTAAATGCAATTTTTTTGTATATTTAATCTTTTAAAGGAAATAAACAATTAAAGTTTACTGTATAGATATTTCTACATAAAGGTTAAATTCACGCACTTAATTTTTACACTTTAGTTTATTCTAATAAATGAGGGAGATTATCACATAAAATAATTAGCCGATAGAAATGGGTTGTTAGGTTCTCTATATTACCATTGGCTTTATTATTATTATTGTTAATTTTTGTACTTTCTTTTAACTATGAACTAGAACTGGTCAAATGGATAAATTTAAGGTCTGGATTAAAATTAAGTTGCAGGGAATGGCAATTTCACTTGGTAAAGTATACAGTCCTCCTAATGCTAGTTATTTAGACTTTTTTAATGGTTTAGAGGAGGCTATTTATTTCTCAGTTTGTTCCTCTGACTGATCATATTTTTTGTCTTGGTGATTTCAACATAAATTTACTAAATACCGACAACTTGGAAACTAAGTCTGTTTTTGATTTTCTTGAGGGTCTTGGTTTTAAGCAGCTTATTGGCAGTCCTACAAGACTAACAGATAAGACATCTTCCCTAATTGAATTCTGTCATCTAATACCAAAATTATTGTAGCTGAGCAGGGGGTGCTGCCGGTAGATTTTAGCGACCACGATTTAATTTATTGCACTTTAAAAATAAAACTTTCCAAACATCCGCCAGAGTTCAAAACTGTTAGAGATTTTAAGTCGTTAAATTATGATCAATTTCAGTCGCATTTGAGGTCAATTCCTTTGAATAACGTATATTTTATTGACAATGTTGATGATAAGGTTCAATTTATCTGCGATAATATTATTATACTTTTGGATCTACATGCCTTTGTAACATATCGTGTAACAAAAAATATGCTCCTTGGTTCACAGACACTCTACGAGTCATGAAAAAAGATAAGGATAGGGCACTTGGTAGATATAAAAAAGTAAGCTTCAAGGGATTGGAACCATTATAATATGATAAGAAATATAATAACTGTGGCACTTAGGAGGGAAAAAAACTTTTATACTCACAGATATAATAATCGCAATCTCAAGGAACTTTGGTCTCATTTAAAACTTCAATAAAAATAGTGACATACTCGATCACATCGCCGATGTTGAGTCCATCAATAACCACTTTATAGGTTCTGTACCAAAATTACCAACTGATCCTTAGTGTCTTTTTATACACAAAATAAATTTTCCGACTCTGTTTTTTACTTCCATACTGTAAATAATATAGACGTAATGAAGGCAATTTCTGGTATCAAAACAACGGCTACTGGTGTAGATGGTATAAACATTTTATCTCTCGAATTGTGTATTCCCTTTCTCTTGCCATATATTACTCATGTTATAAATTATTGCATTGAAAATTCCGTATTTCCAAATATATGGAAGGAGGCACTGGTAATTCCTTTGCCAAAAACTCATACAGTAGATTCTTTAGGACAGTTACGACCAATAAGCATTTTGCCAACATTTTCCAAAATATTGGAGAGGATATTACATACTCAATTGTCACATTATTTAACAACTGAAAAGATTATTCCAATAAACCAGTCTGGGTACAAAAAGGGTCATGGCTGCAGTACTGCACTGCTCACCATTACATATGATATTTTAGAGGCTTGGGATAAGGGCAAACTCACCTTATTGGTTCTGTTAGACTTCAGCAAAGCGTTTGATACGCTCAGCCACGAAATTATTAGTTCAATTTTTCAGTATATTGGTTTATCTAATCCGGCCGTTAACCTTATGAAAGACTACTTGGTCGGAAGGAAACAGGCGGTATGCTATAAGGGAAAAAGGTCACAGTATCGAAATATTATTAAAGGAGTTCCACAGGGAACCATACTGGGCCCTCTATTATTTATTCTTTATACATTTAGGTTTCCAACTAAGTTTGTGTCATCGCAATATCATATATATATCTGGATGATACACAAATCTACTTGTCTTTCTTTACTGAGGAAAGCAGTCAGGCCGTGTCTGCTATAAACTTTGATGTCCTGTTTTTCTGCCATAACAAAAACTCATAATTTTCTGCTTAATTCAGAAAAGTCTGTAGTCCAACTATTTGGTAGAAATGGCGATAAACAAAACTTTCTAAATAATTTTCCAGAGGCAATAAAGATAAATAATCACCCACTGCAAATTAAAGCAACAGTGAAGAATCTTGGTCATTTTATGGATCAGAAGTTAAGGTTTGCCGATCATATAAATAAATGTCTACAGAAAGCATATATAAATTTAAAACTTTTATATCAACATCGTCATGTACTAAACAGGAACCTTAAGTCAATGCTGTGCAATGCACTCGTGCTATCACATTTCAATTTCTGTGACGCGGTATACGGACCATGTATTATAGTCCGAACTGCAGATAAAATCCAAAAAATACAAAATTCGTGCATTCGCCTAATATTTGGAATTCGTAAGTATGAAAGAATCAGTCAAGTTTATCGACAGTCCGGTTGGCTAACAATAAGTAACCGTCGCCATCTTCATTTGCTTACTTTATATCACAAAATACTGATAAATAAATCACCATCTTTATAATAAAATACGTTTTTGAACAGACATTCACAACATAAATATAAGATCCAAGGAAAAGCTTACTATTCCAAGTCATAATACTGCATTATATAAACGATCGTTCTCATATCTTATAGCAAAACATTTAAATAGCTTTACGGACAATCTTATCGGAATGCCAAATATGAAATTTAGGAAACAGGTTCTTCGGTCTTTTACGATGCGCAATCAATAGATCGCAGCATTGCATTGACTTTATTTTCGTTTATTTTGTAAATCTAATTTACCGACATTGTAATTGAGCAAAATGACATTTCGCTAGTTCAATAATTATAATTTTTTAATGTTATTAAGAACAGGTATATTATATTGCATAATAATCGTAATTTAAATTCGTAGGATAATTTAGTAAATAAACAGGAATTGAGGTAAATACATATTAATATATTTAAATATAGAACATAAAATTAGGTTGAATTTACATATTATTAGTTTCTGATTATCAAGAAGTCATATAAGGAGTAATATATACATTAGATTACGTTAAATTTAGAAACATATAGGTATATTTTTAAAATTATTATTATTATTATTATTATTATTATTATTATTATTATTATTATTATTATTATTATTATTATTAAAGAAAGTGTTAAAAGTGGTTATAGCTGCGTTTTTTTTTAAATGATCAGGTTAGTAGACAAAACTATCGATAATGGGAACATCAGGAAAAGCTTCACTGGTTCACAAAAAACTACACCCAGACTAATGAAAGGGTTAATGTCTGGGCGGACATTATTGGACGGACCATTTTTCTTTGATAAAACCCTCACTGGAAAAAGATATCTAAATTTCCTTTAAAATGATCTTCTAGCCCTTGCCACTCTATCTAGAGATGATAATGATCCTGATTTACCAAGTTAAATAATATTATGGTTTCAACAAGATGGTGCTCTCCCGCATTATGCTTCTCATGTAAGGGAGTAATTAAATATAATTTTTCCAAGACGCGGGTCAAAATAGAGTGGCCACCCAGATCTCCCGATCGTAACCCTTGGACTTTTTTCTGTGGTGCACACATTTAGTTTATAAATCTAAACCCAACTCGATAGATATGCTTAAGGAGTCCATTCGACGAGTAGATAATAAGAGAAATTTCTCCACAAGTGGTCCAAAATGTACAACAGGAAGTTTTTGATCGATTGATCTATAGCAGAAGAGTTGTTGGTGGAAAACCGTGGAGAATGTTTTTAACACCTTGTAAAATAGTTTAGTTTCATACTTTGTCGTTTGCCTGTTTTGTTTTAAAAGTTACTGTTTCGTAAACTGCTGAAGATAGATATAGAACATGATTTATGAAAAATATCTAGAATTTATTGTAGCATGTAAAAATAGACATGTTTTATTAAAAAAATTACTGCTGTTACACGTTGCATTTTTACGATCCACCCTGTGTAATTTTTTTTTTAAATATGCTTTTAAAAAGAACAAATTTAACGGTCCGGGGATTCTTGATTAAGTGGGAGGTATTCTATATAAAAGGCTAAACCGTTGCTAGATCATACCGCTGTATATTGTCTGTGCATGTACCGTGTGAACAAAAATTATTTGCATCAAAGAGGGCCTTGCATCTAAGGACGCAATGCTTAGCCATAGAGCTTAATACCTGTTGGGTGTCAGTAACTACCTGAATTACCAATCAAGCAGTTATTCCGTCATCTTTGACAGTCGTTACAAGTAATTTGATTCATCGCTAATTTTTCCAATTTCTTGAACAATTCACACAATGGGCTTTACGGAATAGCACAAAACATTCATGGTTGAAGTGTATTTTCGAAACGGGGTTAGAGTAAATGGTGAGTGGCAATACAATCCGGGTTTGTGCATGGACGATTTTCACGAACATTTTCCTAACGTTGCTTTTATTGCTGGGGATTTTTATCATTGCTTGAAATGAACCATGGCTGTGTTTAGGGAAACATGTTCTATACAATACAAAAAAGGAGCAGGAAGACTATCTGTAAGAACAGAAGAACTTGTTGCAAACGTTCGTGAAATATTGTAAAATACGCCAACAAATTATATAAGACGCCTGTCCCAAGAAGTGGGAAGATCTTATGGAACATGCAGGACTATTCTTAAGAAGCAGCTAAATTTATTTCCTTATAAAGTGCGAGTATTCCAAGAAATACAAGCCGCAGATTTTGAAAAGCGCAGGAATTACTCTCAATGGTTTACCCAAAATTTATTAGAAGGAAATAATTTATTAGACCTGACATTTTTTTCGGATGAAGCCTGGTTCCACCTCTCCGGTTATGTGAATTCTCAGAATACACGCATGGGGAGTAGTGAAAATCCCCATTTTTTTGTAGAGTTCACATTGCACCCTCAAAAAACTGGTCTCTGGTTAGCTGTTTCCCGAAGAAGAATTGTTGGTCCTATTTTTTTATGACACAGTTACAGCACAGCGGTATAGAGACAATATTTTAAATCCATTTGTGGAGCAATTACTTGACGACAAACTACGTTTTGGATATTTTCAACAGGACGGTGCAACCGCCCATACAGCCGCCGAAATAATTAACTACTTACGCAATTTTTTCGACGACAGATTGATCACTTTTCGATCAGACATTGAATTCCCACCAGGATCACCTTGTTTAACGGTTATGGATTACTTCGTTTTTCCTCATTTAAAGAACACAATTTTTAATACACTAGTTGCAAATTAAGAACTATTACAAGAAAGGATTATCCAAGAATGTGGTAACATTTCTCCAGAGATGCTGGTTAAAACTTTTGAAAATATGAAGAGACGTGTGACTTTATACTTGAAGCATGGCGGTGGCCATGTATATTCTTACTTTGTTAATTTTGTAAACAACAAAAATAAATTTGTATCCGTTATTACTCGTTAGTTTGGCATATCATGTAATAATATGAATTTGACAAAATTTTAACCTAGATTTGGTTAGATATATCGTCCCCATATCGTTGTGATCTAAACCAAGCCCTACGTTTTTTATTCCAAGCCCTCTTTGATGCAAATAATTTTTGTTCGCACGATATGTGTATAACTTATAAAAATAATTTGTAGATATTATGTAGAGAGAAAAAATGTTCTGAATAAAAATAAAATAATATCATACATATATTATGTGTTCTCTTTGCGGACGTAAATTTATGTAAATCAAAACAGACCACCAATGCATTCTGTAGTCGTGTCGTCCTAATTTTGAATTGAAATAACAAGATTCGACAATTTATATAAAGACACAGACAATTAAATCCGATAAAATCTTTTCCGCAAAAATAAAAATAATTGAAAGACCTTCCGAAAATAATTTAGTGGATTGAAGACAAATGCGGTGGAAAATTAATAGAAGACAATATGGCAATCGAGAGCGTGCGATTTGTGAAAATGGGGCAAAAAGACAAATAAAACTTGATAGAATCGTCGTTTCGTTTTGTAAACAAGCGATTTGCCAGTTAAATTTATTTGATACGAATTAGCGGCCGGGGTTTGTGTCATTTTATATTTATTTGAAAACATGATTTAAAATTTGGAAAAATAAATAATTTAGAAGTAAAATACAACACTCTTATTATTAGTTAAATGCACCCACCTCTAACGTTGTTTTTCATTTTATTTAGCCCCTTGTCTTATATTCTGTCTGCTGACGGGAAATTTCTTAAGGTAGTTAAGTAACAAAAATATCTTTAAGGGGGATCCGTAGCTGTGCATTTTCATCCTGCATCGCGCATTGCACGCCATTTGGGATTTACATTTATGCATTTCAGCGTGAGTAAAAGTTGCAGCGTTTTTTACCTTTGAAAAAGAACACGTTCTAATTATTTGCACACCCCCATGCGATTTTGTCAAAATTCCCTTGAAATTACTGTTGGTGGAATTGATTTATAAATTAATATAACCTCGCTCATTTCACACAAAAATAAATAAGACGTCGCTCAGTTTTTAATTTTTATGTGGTTTTAACCGTGTTTGAATTTGGGATCTTATGTATGACAATATGCACTTTAAAAAAAGTCAATAAAAAACGAGGGTTGCCATTTAAAAAAATTATCGATATCGTTATATACAGACTGTCCGCGGATAGGGTTTACAATAGCATAAATGGATGAAAAATTTCATTTTTCGGGAAAAAGCCATTCTTGATAAAAAGTTTTGCTTGTAAAAAAAATGCAATTCACGAAGAGAAAATTTTGATTTTTTATACAGGGTTCGCAAAAACTTCAAAAACATGATTTTTCTCCAAGAGTAAACTACCTTTATTTTTCATTTTTGACCAAAATGCCAATTAGAAAACTTATTTAAAATTGCGTTTGTAATTTACATCCGAGATTTAAAATAAATTTTCGATTATTTTAGTTTTTTTAATTTTTAGAGGTACCTAAATGGAAACGAACATATTATTAATATACTGAGTGACAGAAACCCCAGAACACCCAGTAAAAATGATTTAATTTTAATAATATTTTGAATACAAGTTTATCATCTGTTATATTAAGTTTATGCAGGTGGTCTTAAGTTTAGTAAAAGGCGATTTATGCTTAATAAGCAGATCGAGTTTAAATAAACAAATACATAATCTCAACGTTATTGATAGGTTGTTTTCTTAGTCATTGGCCTATGTGTAAAAACAATGATGTCATGTCGGAAAAAGGTCAAGTGGTTGTTAGGTGAAGTTTTGGGAGTTTAGTTAAGAGTAAGAGTAAGAGCTTGTCTTGTACGAATTATAACAGAACGTGATACGATTAATAAATTTAAAGTTAAATAAAAAATTTTCTTACACAACACAAAAGGAAGCTATGAATACATTTTTAGCCTTATCAGTTTCACATTCTACAAACCCGAACAAACTCGAACAAACTCGAACAAACTCGAACAAACTCGAACAAACTCGAACAAACCGAATAAACTTAGTCTGTGTCTTTAAAGATGGATTGAAATTTTTCCTTACTATGACCCTCCGAATGTTTATGTAAAATATTATTAAAGTTAAATCATTTTTACTGGGTGTTCGGGTTTCTATGTCAGTTTGTATATAAAATTTTATTAGACTCTATTTTCATAATGGGTGGTGTGTATCTTATTTTAAAATTTTAAATGCATTCCTACCATCTTTTGTAAAAACCAGGATTTTTTACGCTTTCATTAAGAAACCGAGCTCAAAAACTTGATGTAGAAAAAAAACTCATATCAAGTATATTTTAAAGGCAATTAAAATATTCTCATTTAAGCCAACTTTTAATCAGACGTTGGAAGAAGGAGACGAAGGCAAACGTTTGGATTTTTGTCTTTGGGTCGGAAACAAAATTGTAAGTTAAAACAGGAATTTTCATAAATTTATCATATTCTCCGATGAATCGACATTTTCAACAAATGGGGGAAAGTGTCTTCTGCGCATATTAGATACTGGATCGAAAATAATCCCCGTTTTAGAATTCTTGCAAGAAGACAATATTTCAAAAAAGTAAATGTCTGGTGTGCGATTTCTTATTATGGCATTATTAGCCCATACTTTTTCGAAAACACGTGTAACCGTAGGAGTTACCTTGAAATGTTGGAGACATTCCTTTCTGACAACCTAAAAGAATTGCCTCTCCAATTTAGGAACGAAATGTACTTTTAACAAGATGGATGCCCTGCGCATTTCGCAAATGAAGTGAGGGGATGGCTTAATAATACATTTGGCCACAGATGGATTGGTCTAAATGGTCCGGTTCTTAGACCCCCCAAGAAGTCCCGATTTAACTATTTCAGATGCCTATCTTTGGGGCGCCTCAAATAACACTGGTTAACAAAAATACACTTTTTTTTTGTGACGTGAACAAAACCAAGTGTTTATTATGTAAAAATTGCCACAAAAGCAGAAAATAGCTACAGATTTCTTCTATCACCTATAGTTTTTTTGCTATGAGGTATTTTTGTTTTTTAAGAAAACAGCGATATATATATTATTGTTATATTATTTTATTACCCAAAGAGTACCTTAAAATGTTACTGTCGATGTTTTTCGGTGATATTTTGTTATTGGAGTATCCCTTAACAATGTCCAGCAGTAATCGGTAAGCAAACTGGCGCTCCACTTGCCTTGGTACCGTTTCTCCATAGCAGAAATATCTTGGTGGAACCGTTCCCCATGTTCGTCACTTACCGCCCCTAAATTTTCGGGGAAGAAATCCAGATGGGACTCCAGAAAGTGAATTTTAAGGGACATGTTACAACCCATTTCTTTATAGGCAGTAAGTAGTTCAGTCACAAGATCTTTGTAATTGTCAGCTTTCACATTTCCAAGAAAATTTGCAACAACCCTTTTAAAAGCACTCCAGGCTCGTAGTTCAGTTTTATTGAGCATTTCCTCAAATGTTTTATCTTTTTTTTTTATGAAAAAAAAATCTGTTTTTAGATTTGACTTCAGGGTATCAAACTGCATTAGAAACACCTAAAAATTTTCATGTCACAAATTATGTGTCTATCAGTGTAATTAGTTTACTCTCGTCCAATTGAGAACGACGTACAGCTTCTAAAACAGCGAATTGTTGAAGGTGTTTAAACAATTTCCATTGAAGAAATTCAAAGAAGTTTTGACCACATTGGTGGAAAAATTTGTTGAATATGCTTGAATAGCAAATTATGAAATTATTATTTGTTGTTATTTTAAGATTTTTTTGTGTTATTTCCGGGGTCATTTCATTTGTGAAATTAAAAATACATATTTGTGGTAACACCAAAAATCAGTTCTTAAAACGTTTTGATACCCCTCTGTCATTGATAATGTATGTATTTCGACCGCTAATGCTGCTATCCAAAAAAAAATTCTTTTGCCTCTAAAAATTAAAAAAACTAAATAAATTACGATCGTTATTCTAAATAAGTTTTTGTAATTAGCATTTTGGTCAAAAATAAAAAATAAAGGTAATGTACTCATCTTGAAGAAAAATCATATTTTTGAAGGTTTTGCGAACTCTCTATAAAAAATCTAAATTTTCTCTTCGTGAATTACATTTTTTTTACAAGAAAACTTTTGATCAATAATGACTTTTTCCAGATTTCTATTGTAAACCCTATCTGCGGACAGTCTGTATATTTCTAATTTTCAAATTTTCCAATTTCTAAATAAAAAAAAATTATACTGGATATACTGAATTTATTCCAAGTTACAAACTCACACTGTAATGTGTAAATGCAGTTATTTAAAAAAAATTGCAAATTAATGGCTTTCCTTTTAATGAAAATTTCAAAAAAATTAAATTGTTTGCCTTTCTTTGAAAAATTGATTAAGCTTCAATCTTAAATTTAATATTTTTCGTGTTTAGTTAAAATTTAAAGGATATTAAAGTCAAATTGGTGCTTGCATTTAAATTGAAAAATTAGTTTTGCAGAAACTCACTGTTTATTTAGCGCCGGCAAGAGCTAATAAAAGGGGTTTAAGTGGCTTGAAATTTTATTAATAAACAAGTCCCAAAATAATTAAATAAAGTGAAACATTAATCTGCAAATTATTATTGGCTTTCACGCGAAAAATATTAATATTTACACGATGCGCGAATTTACACAGCAGCCAAAGCACAACACGTCCGTTGCAAGTGTTGCCAAATTAAATTTTACTGGTGATATTTGGTAAAAGCCGAACGGCTGTAAGTAACTTTGAAATATTTGGGAAAGAAAGAAAAAACTAAAAGTCTTCCTCTACATAATTTAAACGAATAAAAATAAAAGGGGGGGTCTCTCTACATGTTTCGAACTCACTTTTTTCTCAACACCAATTTTATTTGTAAAAATATGTGATGCTATACTATATTTCATTATTTTCAAATTAACCGATTGTGGGGTTACTGAGCTTTAACTGTCAATACATCTTTACATACCTTTCTTCGACCAATTTTACTTTTATATTGTCTTACAGACAGAATTTTTTAAAAAAGCCCTTGACACCTTCTTTTTAGAAGGCCTTTTTCTTCTTCCCCAGTCTATTTAGTTGGTTTAGACCTTTACTGACTTCTTCACATACTCAGTATGTTTTAACCTTTTCAATTTTCTTCTTATTATGTCACTTTTACACTTTAATTGTTTAATTCCTTAAAAGCTCTATTAAGGTTTTATACCATTTTCTTTCCTGCTAAAACCATCAGCATTAAATAAATTTTCTGTCCCCTGATGATGAACGTTTCTACGTTCGAAACATGTAGAGACCCCTAAAGAATTTTTATTGTATTAAATTTTGTGGAGAAAGACTTTTAGTTTTTCTTTCTTTCCCATACTTTCAACTCTACTTTAAGCATGGACTATTTCTTCAAATTTGAAATATTTTTTATATTACAAAATAAGATAAAATTAACAAAAATTAATTAATTGATATATTGAACAGTACCAACCCTAACAAACTTCACTTGCTCACTGTTTGCCTTTATAACAGCATAAAAACAGTTGAAACAAATAATAAAAGGCATGTATTATGCTAAAACCAAGTAAAATCTATACGAAGTTAGTGAACAGCAAGGAAATTGGAGTACGGTCAAAATACTAGGGCCTTGCATTGAAATAAAAATCACAATTCTTATTGACTGTTCTCAACACCCGCATTATGCACTGGCTCTTCACAGCGGTCATTAGACCGAGAGTCGCCTATGGCTCGATAGTCTGGTGGCCTGCGGTAGAAAAAACCACTGCTAGAGCAAAACTTTCGAAAGTGCAGAGATTGGCTGGCCTCGGTATAACCGGAGCCATGAGGACGACCCCTACAGCCGCGCTTGAAACTCTACTTGGGCTGCCTGGGCTCCCACTCTGGATACAGAAGGAGGCAATGGCGGCCTACATGAGAATGAGATGCACTGACTGCTGGAAAGGTATTGGAGACGTAGGACATACGAGGATAGCCCGACTAGCGGAAGCAGAGGTTCCGATACTTAACCTCGCAGCGACCCTGACAGAGGAACCGTTAAGGTTGAACAGGAAGTACTCCCTCACGATCCCTACCAAGGAACAATGGGAGAGAAAAGAGGTTCTATTCCCAGAGGATTCCCTGGTATGCTACACCGATGGGTCGCGCATGGACGGAACGGAATCCTCAGGAGCCGGAGTATATATTGAAAAGACTGACACCCGAGAGAGCTACCCACTAGGACGGCTCGCAACAGTCTTTCAAGCAGAGGTGTTTGTCATCTTAATGACGGCCAGCATGACAGAGGTCAGAGACTGCAAAGAGCGTGCAGTATATGTATGCTCCGACCGCCAAGCTGCCCTAAAAGCCATCTGTAAACCAAGAGTCACAACCAACCTCGTCAGCGAATGCGTCGATGCCCTGGAGAGACTCTCGAGGAGGAAAGAGGTAAACCTGGTCTGGATCCCCGGACACCAAGGGGTTCAGGGTAACGAGATGGCAGACGAACTTGCCAGACATGGAGCTGAGACCATATTCCTTGGACCTGAACCGGCTATAGGAATAACAAAAAAGCAGGTAGGATCCGCACTCAACGAGTGGGCTGAACGCCGCTCTAAGGAGCAATGGCGGACGATCCAAGGGTGCAGGCAAGCTAAGGACTTTATAGCTTGGCTGAGCAAGGCTGAGCTAGATTGGATTCTGAATAGAAGACGATGTGTCCTGAATCCCTTGATTGGGATACTGACAGGACACTGCAAGCTGAGGAAGCACCTAGCACTGGAAGACGACCCAATCTGTGCCGGATGCCTAGAGGAGGAGGAGACCCCGCTGCATTTTCTGGGTACCTGCGAGGCCCTGGGAAGACTCAGGCACCAGGTCCTGGGATCGGCGACTCTCCAGAAGGAAGAAATTACGGCCCTAGCCTGGAGCGACATACTCAGCTTCATAAAGAGGTCGGGACACTTTGGCGGGGGCCAAGGTGGTTAATGTGATTGGGGGAAGACTCTGGGGTAGGCAAAAAGGATCGCTGTTGGTCTACTTGCCAGGTTTTCGGAACCTCCCCTCAATTACTACTACTTCTATTGACTGTTTCTCGTCGGGAGTCCACGTTGACTATGGAGGACTTGAGGTAGGAGGCCGATCGCAAAAGATCCTGTCTTACACCCCGACACAAAGCAGACTCTACTTTTATAAATTGTACCATTATTCATTATAAATATGGAAATCAATTACAATACAAAGTTATTTGTCTTGTCTTGTCTTCAAACGTTATTTGTTATTTCCAAAATAAAATGTCAATTTGTCAAAAGTAAAAGTAAAAAACGAAGAAGAAGAAGACGACCCCAGCCCACTTGCGACGCGAGAGCATCTATCGGCCAATAGCGAACTAACCAAAAAACCGGGACAAAATTTGAAAATGCTGCCATTGTCGATCGGCCTCCTACCCTCTAGTTCTCCATAACGTTGACGTGATGAGTCTGTCACAAAAATATGTGGACTGGACTAGAAGCCTAATGCATTTGATTTGTTGCTGCCGAAATTCCTGCGGTAAAGGGTTTGTTTTAAAATAAGGCGCATTTAAATTATTTAATATTTTTTTTGAAGAAGTAGTCCATACTCAAAGTGGAGTTGAAAGATATAGGGAAAAGAAAAGCATGAAATCTTTCTCCATAATTTTAATTCAGTAACTAGGTGAACCTAGGGTAGAATCGACATGTTTCGAGTGCAGAAACACTCATCATCAGGAAATTGAAGCAAATACATTGAACAGCTGATGTTATTAGCAATAGAGAAAATAAAATAAAAAGTGGAACTAATCCATAATGGAGCTTTCAATGGCACGCATGGGGAGTGGAAAAACTTTTGTAGTCAAACGACAGAAAACATATCAGCACGCTGAAAGGTCAAGGATCAGTGAAAAGCCACTGTGGGTGGGAAATGAAGAGAGAAAATTAGGAAGTATCAGATAAAGGACTTCGTACAAAACCCTTTAAGTGTACATGATAAACACATTTTAGTTTAATTTGAAGAAATAGTCCATACTTAAAGTGGAGTTGAAAGTATGAAAAGGAAAGAAAAACACAAAGTCTTCCTCCACAAAATTTATTAGAATAAATTTCTAATTAGAAAAGTCTCTACATGTTTCGAACGTAGAAACGTTCATCATCAGGAGACAGAAATCTATTTTATGCTGATGTTGTTAGCAAAATAGAAAATTAGAACCTTAATGGAGCTTTTATGGACGTAAATTTTTTTTAGAAAAACATTTTAAATGTAGAAGAAACATGGCTTGAAAAAATTGACAATGGTTGAATACTGAGCATTCAAAAACGTTGTTAAAGTAGGCTTAAACCAACCAAACTAAATGGAGAAGAAGAGAAAATAAAAAACCCGGGAAAAAGCTTTCTAAAAAGGTGTCGGAAATTATTTAGTTTTAATTCTTGAAATTTATATCCAGCATAAGTAACACATTATGAGGTTTTTGGGGTACTGGGTATTGAGGTTTAATCCTCAGTACCCCAAAAACTTTACGTTTACCTAACAACATTATTGTGCTACTGCACTTCTATCCTCATACTGTGTTACTTATGCTGGATATAAATTTCAAGAATTAAAACTAAATAATTTCCGACACCTTTTTAGAAAGTTTTTTTCCCGGGTTTTTTCTTTTCTCTTCTTCTCCATTTAGTTTGGTTGGTTTAAGCCTACCTTAACAACGTTTTTGAATGCTCAGTATTCAACCATTGTCAATTTTTTCAAGCCATGTTTCTTCTACATTTAAAATGTTTTTCTAAAAAAAATTTACGTCCATAAAAGCTCCATTAAGGTTCTAATTTTCTCTTTTGCTAACAACATCAGCATAAAATAGATTTCTGTCTCGTGATGATGAACGTTTCTACGTTCGAAATATGTAGAGACCTTTCTAGCTAGAATTTTATTCTATTAAATTTTGTGGAGGAAGACTTTGTGTTTTTCTTTTCACATTTTAGTTTGATTAAGCTATGTCGAAGAAGTGTGAAAGACGTCAAGTATGAGGGAGAGAGAAAGAAAAATATGTTTATATTTATACTTGACGTCTTTCACACTTCTTCGACATAGCTTAATCAAACTAAAATGTTTTTATCACGTACACTTAATGGGTTTTGTACGAAGTCCTTTATCTGATACTTCCTAATTTTCTCTTTTCATTTCCCACCCACAGTGGCTTTTCACTAGTCTTTGACCTTTCAGCGTGCTGATATGTTTTCTGTCGTTTGACTACAAAAGTTTTTCCACTCCCCATGCGTGCCATTGAAAGCTCCATTATGGATTAATTCCACTTTTTATTTTATTTTCTCTATTGCTAACAACATCAGCTGTTCACTGTATTTGCTTCAATTTCCTGATGATGAGTGTTTCTACACTCGAAACATGTCGATTCTACCCTAGGTTTGCCTAGTTACTGAATTAAAATGGTGGAGAAAGACTTCATGCTTTTCTTTTCCCTATATTTAATTTGTATTAAAAAGTCAGTGCTGTGCCGGGTGGTGTTAGTGTTTTAATAAGTTGCTTTGATTATTGTTGTTAAGTAAATGCTTTGAACCTTTTTACTGTTGCGTATAACTTTGTTTTTAATATTTAACTTGGTTGTTGTTACTCCCAGAAAGACGTTAAAAATATAATTAATAAAAATGGCGCTCTGAAGATCTTTTGATATTTCTAAGGCTGGTAATTTATTTATTTATTTATTTATTTACAAACACAACAGATTTACATCCAATTATAGTGTAGGGTAGAAAACTAATCTAGGTAGGAAGGCAAAGCTAAACATAAATACACTCAACAATGAATTCCACATTTACAATATTCCATAAAGTATTGATTTGAGTTTATTTACTGATCTTATATTCCAAATATCAAACTGCAATCGTTTTTGATTATATAATTTACACATTACAATAACAGGTGAATTGCTGTAGTAGTTAGTACGAGTATTATCAATATAAAAAATTAGAGGATTTCGTGTTCTATACGCTGGAGCATAAAAGTTAAGTCTAGCTAATAAATCGGGAGCATTTATCATGTTGTTTAGTATTTTATATAAAAAAAGGATGGAAGAAACATTTCTCCTGTTTTCAAGAGTTTGAATGTTATGGGTTTTCATTATATCTAATTTTGGTATATGTATTTGGTATACCCCTGTTTCCTTATAGTGTATATATCTTAGAAATTTATTTTGAATTTTTTCTATACTATATTTTTGATTCTCATAACACGGGCTCCATATTATAGAGCAATATTCTAATATACTCCTGACATATGAAACATACAAAGTTTTGACACATTCCACATTAAGCTCTCTACTATTTCTAACAACAAATCCATACGTTTTGGATGACCTAGTAGTTATATCATACATATGACTTCTGAATGTCAGCTGAGTGTCGAAGGTTACCCCAAGATCTCGCATTTCTACAACCCTAGCCAATGCCCTGTCATTCATTTTGTACTCAAAATTGAATTGCGTTTTCCTCCTATTAAAACTAAGTACAAAACATTTGTCAATATTGAAATGTAATTTATTCTTAGTTGACCACAGATACATTTTGTCCAAATTTTGCTGGATATATTGGCAGTCATTGAAGTTGTTAACTCTTGCGTATAGCTTTAGGTCGTCAGCAAACAACAATACCTTTGTACCATCTATTTCATTAACTAAGTCATTAATAAACAACAGAAAGAGCAAAGGTCCAAGGTTAGAGCCTTGCGGAATACCTGAAGTTGTGTAAAAGTAATCAGAATAGTAACCCCTGACAGCAACCCGTTGTGATCTATTAGACAAATATGATTTTAAGAAATGCACCAGATTATCATGAAAACCAAACTCATTATGCAATTTTTGTGTAAGGATGCTATGCGATACTCTGTCAAAGGCCTTTGCGAAATCTGTGTATATTACATCCACCTGACCCCCTCCATCAAGGCTCTCAGAAATATACTGAGTTATCTCACACAAATTAGTAGACGTAGATTTTTTATTTTGAAAACCATGCTGTCTAGTTGATATCTTATTTCTTACAGAATTATATATAAATTTATATAAAATGGTCTCAAATATCTTAGCCGGGCAGGACAATAGTGATATAGGCCTATAATTCTCTACATAAGTTGAGTCGCCTTTTTTGAAAACAGGACAAATTTTTGCTTCTTTCCATGCTTGAGGAAATGTGTTTGTCCTTAAAGAAAGATTAAACAATATTTTAAGAGGTTCAGCCAAAAAACCGATCATCCCCTTAAAAACAAATGATGGTATATTGTCCGGTCCAACTGCTTTGTTAATTTTAAGACCCCTGACCGCATCGCAAACATCCTCATATTTGATTTGGTCCAAACACAAAGCATCGAAAACTTGACAGTCGTTCAGTGCATCATGACTGCCGGAGTAATCTGAATCATCATTGACATACACCGAACTAAAATATTCAGCAAACGCATTTGATATTGACTTGCCGTCAACAAATTGTACATTATTTCGATGCATTGTGTTCGGGACACCAACTACACTCCTCTTGTTTTTTATATATCGCCAAAAGGACCCTGAATCCCGCCTGATATCTTGCTGAATTTTATTTAAATAATCTTCGTATGCTTTTTTTATATCCTGTTTTACCTTGGTTCTTAATTGTATAAATTGGTTGTGTGTTACTACATTTTTAGTTCGCTTACTCTTTACTCTCAATTTCTCTTTATTTTTTATATCTTTAATGATTTGTTTTGAAAAATATACTGGATATATCTTTGAGCTTAATTTTCTTTTTGGAACACAGATCTCAAAGATATCATATATCTTGTCATAGAAGTGTTTAACACCCATATTGATATCATTAAAAGATTCAAGGTCCTTCCAGGAAGTATTTTGAAATAGTTGGTACATTACGTCAAAGTCAGCCTTCCTAAAGTTGTAATTTTTGGAATTATTATTACTTGGCAAATGTTTTTGCCTGGAGGTTTCAAGCTTAATTTCTATCATGAGAGGAGGATGATGTGTATCAACGTCAACAAAACTAAATGTACTTTCATATACCTTACACTCAGTATTAGTTACAACAACATCAAGTAAACGATTGTTCTTATTTAGTATTTGATTCATTTGGTGGCAGTCGAAAAACTCAGCAAAATTCAAGAACATATCGATTTGTTGATCCCTAAAGTTACTTACATAATAGTCATTCAATTTGCTAATATTAAGATCCCCCACCAAAATGATTCTTTTCTGGTAAATACACTCTAGATTCTCGATATAAGAAAAAATATCCTCTCTCTCTGATAAAGTGCATCTAGGCGAAACATAAACTACCAATACATACAAAAAGTTAACATCATTTACATAGATTTTAGCCCCCAATAAATCAATACCCGGTACACTATAATCTAATTTTAATAAACAAGACTTGTAATTATTTTTAACTGCCAGCAAAACTCCACCACCACGCATATTATCAACCCTGTTCCGACATTTTAAAATTGTAAAGGACTCCGGAAATAATTCACTATCATTTACACTGTTAGTTAGCCATGTCTCACTTAGAGCAATTACGTCATATTCATTTTCTGTCAATAAAACCGAATGAAAAAACTCTACTGATTTACTGTTGAGACCACGCACATTTTGATATGCAATACTGAATGTGATATCTTCTTCAGTAAAAACATTATCACTTACTAATTTCAAATGTTCATTATCGTTCACCTCTCTTCTAAAAAAGTTTCCGGGGTTAAGTAATTAGTTTGTTGCTGTATTTTTTTAATTCTTTGTATATATACTGGACAGGACGAATTTCTGGCAGAGTGATTTCTTTGGGGTAAGTTAGATCTCTTACAATTGGGACAGTCATGAGTAGTTGCAGTACACTGAGTACTATTATGGGCATCGCCACATTTATGACAGCAATCCTCGAGCTTGCAGTGTTTGGCAACATGGCCAAACAGACAACTCTTGAAACACATTGTTACATTTGTATATTCTTGTACATAAGCCGGACAGAGGTCAAATACTAGGTTATTATTCCTAATGAGCCACTTGAATAAAGCAGGAGGTATCTGAAATATCCAGTTTTCTTTAGCATTGTTTCTGCAGTCTGGTTTTGAAACATATTTAAACTGATTTTGTACACTGTCCCCAAAAGTTTTTATAATGTCAGGATTTTCAGCAATAATTTCTTCAATGAACGATTGTGGTGTATGTCCCTTATAAATTCCAGTTATCATTAACATAGGATCTAAATTAAAAATATTTTTAACTTCTACATTTTTGTTCGCTCTTTCTAAAGTTTCCTTTAACTTTTTCTGTTGAGAGGCATCTTGACATTCAACTATAACACCTCCACTCTGCAGTGGTTTAATTCTTTTAAAATGTCCATCAATATTAGCTGTTTTAATATTTTCTTTTATTTCTTGCATTACCTTTCTAGAATCATTGTTTTCTTTGAGTCGAATAATTGTTTCATGCTTCGTGCTTTGGGGTGGAGGAGTCTTCCATTCGGCAACTTTAGTGCTTGTTATAGGATTGTTTCTTGCAGTGACATATTTTACTGCATCACTATATGGCGTAGGTTTGTTTACAGGACTTGGTAGAGGTTGGTCCAAGCCAAAATCGTCCTTTTGGGAAAAAAAGTTTTCATTTGATAACTCTTTGATTTTATTTCTGAGTTTCATGTTGTTTTTTTCCGTTTGGCCTACTTTGAATGCTAAGTTTGTTACATGCTTGTGTACTGTAAACAAATCAGTTCTGGTGTCTTTGATTTCGTTTTTAGGTATTAACTCAATATTTTTGTGAATTCTTTCAAGAGCATCTAGAATTTCATTGAGAATGGTCTCTGTATTGTCAAAAAGATAATGTTGATTTGTATCATCTTCTTTCTTGTTACTCAGTCTGGATTCTGGATTGGGCTTTTTGATTTTACTTCTATTATCCATTGTTGCAGGACTAGAGCTAGATCTTATTCTTTTTTGAGAGTTAGTATTGGGTGATTCTTCAAAGACTTCGTTTTCATTATTTAAAGTCTTATCCTGCTGTTTATTGTGTGTTGTAATAGTTTGGGGCGGTGTTCGTAAAACGGAATTTCTGGGTTTAAAGACGTCTCCAGTTGACTTAACATCATTCGTGCTAAAACTCTCTTTAAATGCATCCATACTCTTATCAAGAATAGACCCCCAATCTTGGCTGTTTTTGCCTTGTTCCTTATCAGTGTCTTTTGCTGGTAGGCCAATAATTTTATTTATTTCTGCCGGCGTAAAATTAGCGGAACCAAGTGAAATACTTCTTGTTTTGAATTCCGACCTATTTAACATTTTTTTCCGCACACTATGTTTTTCACCGTCACTTTCAACGCTCATTTTGACTTTGAGCCACAATTTTTGATTAATATATACTATAGAAAATCGAATTATTTACGGAGCTATTTTAAAACACGTCCGCTATATAAGGTATGAAAAAAATGGGTAATCTTGAAACCAAAGCGGATCTGGAGCCATTGGGGAATTTCACAATAAAGGCTTATATATTGAGACACATAGATTTCTTTTAAATACCCATACTTGCTTAAAAAGTGAATGTCATGGAGCCTCAGGAAATGTAATTCTAAAAAGGATTTGTGAGTTCACTAAACTTCCTCGCTCTACAATTTATAAATTAACTAGCGTGTATCCGGCATGCGTTGCAACCCGCTGGAATAAATGAATCGCTAATTGCAGAAAGGGGACATGTCCATTTTTTCCAAAGATGACATTTGCGTATTTTCTTAATCTAGACATCTAAACACATCTTGACTGCAGAAACGGGACATGTTGCATTAACGCTAGTGACGCTGTGAGCCGATAAAATTACATTTTTACATACATTTACTGCAGAAACGGGACATGTCCAGGAGATGTCTCCTTTCTGTAGTAAATAAGCGATTTAATGAAATAGAAGTATATTTTCCAATAAGGGGTCATTCATATATGCCATGTGACCGAGACTTTGGTTTAATTAGAAGACAGTTGAATTAACATGAGAGGTATTATACTGTTCAGGAATATATCAAAATAATCTCTGAAGCATCCAAGAATATGAAAAAAATTTCAGTTGTGCAGGTTACAAAAGATTTAGTTTATGAAACTGGTGGCCACAATTTTACAAAAAAGCTTGCCTTAATGAATCCTATGGAAAACATGTACCTGTTCATAATAAAAATCTTTTGCAATCTCCTCTTTTCATCACTTGACCATTTCCGCTCCTCAAGAAGATTATTTAGCCTTTTGGAATCAAAATAACTGGTTGGCCTACCGCATTAAAAAAACAAGATGACGAATAACTTATTTTATCTACAACCATTTAATAATAGGTGCATAATACTTCTGATAATAAGAGCATTACGCTATCCATAATACAACAAGTGTAATTATTATATTTCCCATATGAACTCAACTTTTTTTCTGAATAATAAGAGCATTATGCTATCCATAATACAAGTGTAATTATCATAAAACAACAAGTGTAATTATTATATTTCCCATATGAACTCAACTTTTTTTCAGGCACTGTATAAATGGATGGTTTTAGATAAAGTACAGTATTTGACTTGCGTCTAATGAACCATAATACACCCGGATGATTTACAACACTCGCCTTTGGCTCGTGCCGTTAACTTCATCCTCGTTTTATTATGGCCTACATTATACGCTTGTTAAATAATATACTATTTTTGTTACATATTATCTATAAGGGTGTCTCTCATAAAACAATTTCTTTAAATCTGTCTTGTTATTTTCACTTTACTGCAGAAAGGTGACATCTCCATATGTCAAAACTGACACTTACGCCCATATTAAAATTTCAAAAAATAAATGGTCTATTGTAGCATTCACTTAATGAACTGAAAAATTATTTTTCATAAAATTTTGAGCAAAAAAAAATATATCAATAATAATAATAATAATAATAAATGACTTTATTGTAATAAAGAAAAAATTACAAATGGCGAAGTTGAAGCAAGCTTCCTCACTTAACCACTATATATAGTACATACATACAATATTAATGAATTATTAATTATTTTCTACAACTACTGTTTGCACATAATTTAATGGACTACAATATATAGGTACTGTATGTCATTTAGCTCCAAAGCAACATATCGATTATCTATCCCAATATTCAGCCTGACACGCGCAGATTTCGGGTAAGTTAATAAAATCAAAAAAAAGTTGGTTATAATTTTCTTGATGGCCAGTTTAAACCTTAAACCTGTTAAAAATTTTATATTATCAGGAATCTTATTGTAGCATTTAGCAAAATTAAAACTGAAAGACCGCTCGTAATGGGCTGTGAAATGTGCTGGGGTGGTAATGGTAAATTTATGTCGAATATCCAGATTGTGCACCTCGTTACGAAATTTAATTTTTTGATGTAAATATTGAGGGCGGTGGTCAAGAAGAATTTTATTATATAGAACAATGGAGTGCAACATTCGCCTTTCATCCATTCTAAGCCATTTATTCTCTCTAAGTTTAGCAGACACACCTCTCTCTCCGCCTCTTATGCCTCCAATCAAACGAACACAACAGTTTTGAATGAGTTGAATTCGGTATGCGTCAGCAGCCAGTAGACAAGGCCCATAGACAGGATCGGCAAAGTTAAAATGTGACAAAACAATGGAGTCGCAAAGCTTTTTTCTAAGATTTTCATTTAGGATACCTTTTTGGCCATAAATTAGTTTAAGGTTGGCAAATGCCCTCCTGATGCACATGTTAACATGTTCGGTGTATCTTAGATCTGTATCAATCATAAGTCCCAAATTCCTTGCTTTGTTAACAAGTTCTAGGGTTACATCATTAACCTTAATAGAAACATTGCCGGAATAAAGATTTCGTGCTTGTGGTCTTCCAAACAGAAGAACTTGGGACTTACCAGGGTTGATACTAAGACAATGAGCCCTGGAGGCTTTTAAAAAAGCATTCAAATCGGAGTTAATCATGTCGTTACTATTTATAATTTCACTAGGTTTGAAAGATAGGTAGATTTGGGTGTCGTCAGCATAGTAGTGGACTTTACAGTGTTTTACGAACTTTATCAACTGCGACGTGTACAGAGAAAAAAGCAGCGGTCCTAAAATTGATCCCTGCGGTACACCGTGTTTTATCCTCTTGAATTTGATAATTTTCCATTTACCTTAACCCTTTGACTTCTATTACTTAAATAATCCAAAAGGACCAATATTGTAAGTTGACCGCGCTCCGTTGCCTCTAAGATATCATCTGTAACCTTTAGCAAAGCCGTACTACAACTAAAATTCTCCCGAAAACCAGATTGCACCTCCGGCAAAATACTGCCCTGATCCACGTATCCTTTAATTTGTCCATTTAGTATCTTTTCAATTACCTTAGACAACGCTGGCAAGATGCTAACTGGTCGTAAGTCTTTTAAGTCACTAGGCGTATTAACTTTCGGATAAGGAATCACATAGGACTCTCTCCAGGCATCCGGAAAAGTAGATGTCTCTATGCAGTAATTTACCAAGTGCGTTATGACCGGCACAACAAGTGGACAACAGAGCAATAACATATTAATACCTATTCCGTCTGGGCCCACGGCCCTCGATTTTATTGAAAATAACGCTTCGTTTATTTCTTGAACCGTCGCCATTTTAAAGTCAAATCCCACAACATTTTCGAGTTGACCACTCTTGTAAAAATTTAACGTCTCTGGGCTCGGATCAGTCTGAGGAATGCTGACGAAATAGTCATTAATTTCATCAGCAGTTCCTAGCGCGTCGGGAACCGCCGACCCCTTCTTACCGTATACCTTGAGTTCTTTTAACAATTTCCAGTTATCCCTAGAGTCATTTCTTAGAATTCTGTCTTCCAGAAATGCCTTCTTCTCCCTGTCCACTGACGCAGTGACAAAGTTGCGCAATTGTCTGTAAGATTCCCAATTTTGGTTATTTTTATTTTTTTTGTACTTCGAGAGAGCTTTATTTCTAAGGGATATAAGGTATTTTACATTTTGTGTGATCCAGGGTGTTTTTCTTTTGGTGATACGAGCAGTTCGCGTGGGGGCATGAACACTAAAAATATCTAGAATAAGTTGATTAAATAATTTTACTTTGTCATTAATGTCATGCAATTGATAAATTCTATAAAAAGGAACATTTTCAAGATCTGCATTAAACATATCTTTGTCAAAGTTTTGAAAAACTCTATATGTATGGTAAATAGGTGGGGGTTTATTAACTTTTAATCCAAGGTCGCACCTTACAAGAGAGTGATCGGAAACATTCAGGGTATGATCAACACCAGAATAAGTTATATAATTAGTGTTCGAACATAGAATAAGGTCTAGAAGTGTCGAATCACTTAGTCCATGTCTAGTGGGCTCATCCACCAGCTGTTTTAAACCGTATGCCGACAGTGTTGACAAGAAACGATCATATTTGCAATTTAGATTCATTACATTAATATTAAAGTCACCGGTACACACGAAGTTATCACAATCCGTTAATAAAGTGCAAATATTCTCCTCAAACTCAGTACAAAAATCAAATATTTCCGCAACCGGAGGGGTTCTGTATAGAACTCCCACCACGTTTTTTATTTTATTATATTTAAATTTAACCCATACCTGTTCAGCTCTATCCGTGCTAAGATTATTTATCTCAGTAAATTGGATATTATTCTTAACATACAAAATTACCCCTTCATATTAAACAAGTTGGCAGGTTTTTTTAACTTCCTGAACAATTTAGAAAATGTGACATGTCCCCTTTCTGCATTTAGCGATTCAAATACAAACCCGAACAAACCCGATATATTAGTACCCGGCATGCCACTTTTTGAAATTGCACCCGTGCGAAGCGCGGGGCGGGTCGCTAATTATACGTAAAAACCTTCCTCTTGAATCACTCTATCTATTAAAAAAAACCGCTTCAAAATCCGTTGCGTAGTTTTAAAGATTTAAGCATATATAGGTATATAGGGACGGACGGACAGACAGCGAGAGCGACTTTGTTAAGATTCAGGTAAGCGGAAAAGAGCTGATCAAAAATTTCAAAAAAATGAAGATGCTTCCAAAGAAGTTATACGCCGTTTTAAGTTATATCAATTTTACAGAGAAAGTAAAGATCCGACATTAGAAATGATTCGGGATAAATGATGAGATTACCTGGATTATGAATATAAATCTCTCGACACTTTGCGCAGTATCTTACTCGATTGCGGTTTCAATTACAAAAAACTAGAAGAATGATTATTATGTAATCGCATCGCGTAGTAGCGCACCTGCAAGAATATTTATACAAAATTCAGGAATACCGCCAAGCGAAAACGGAGATAATTTATTTAGACGAAACTTGGTTTGATACAGACGATGTTGTTGAGGATGGTTTGGTAGATAATATAGCAATACCAAAAAGATGGTATTGTCAAATTCATGGAGGGCAACAATATGAATATTCCTCAAAAGGCCAGAAAAGGTGTTAGATATTGGAAGATATAAAAGAAATAATTTTAAAAATGAATATGTCATCGACAAATTATGTGAAGCACATGATCATACGATTTTACGGCTTCCTCCCTATTGCTGCGTATTTAATCTGATCGAGATTATGTGGGCTGCAATCGAGCAGAAACTTAGAAAATAGAATGAAATCGCCAACTAACAGCGATTTCGTACTAGAAAATATAAAAACAGTTGTTGATGAAGTAAACGCTGCTGAAATTAGGATGAAATTTGTCCGGCATGTTATAGAAAAAGAGGCTAAATATTGTATTTTACTAATAATAATAATAACACCAAATTTAGATTCCAGCTATCAAGATTCAGATAGTGACTGATAGTGACTGATTCTCAGGTAAATAAAACAAAATGTTACTTGTTTTATTTTCATCTTTTTATAATAATATATTACTGAAATTAAAAAAAAAATATTTGTGCGTTTTGAACACAATCATCCGAATCTTAACATATTATAAAACAAGGTCGCTGTCGCCCGTCTGTCCCCTTATGTGCGTAAATCTTTAAAACTACGCAACGGATTTTGAAGCGGTATTTTTAATAGATAGAGTGATTCAAGGGGAAGGTTTTTATGTATAACTAGGGACCCGCCCCGGCTTCGCACGGGTGCAATTTCAGAAAGTGGCATGCCGGGTACTAATACAGTGTGTGTATAAAGTCTGGAAACGGCTTAATAACATCACAACTTACTGGCCGATTTAAACTAAATTTGGTACAGTTATGTAAGAGGATCTAACGCACCGAATGACGATATTGGCGTTGTTGCCAGCTTTTTAGTTTGTCTGGAATTCGAACGAATTTTATATTTTTAAATATAACACCCAGTATATTTTTACATTTTTAAATTCCACATAAAATTATAATTATTTTTTATTAAATGCATTATTAGTCTATACTTCATAGTTTCCGAGATATTGACTCTCGAAAAGTGACATTTTTGAACTTTGACAGCTTATAATTTTCTAACAATAATATTTAATGGGGAAAATATTAATTACAAAGATAACATAAAGTTTTTAGGATTATATATTGATCAAAATTTAAGCTGGAGAAAACACGTAGAACATATTCGAACTTACATTTCTCCGTTAATTGGGATATTCTTTAAAATTCGTCACTGTATATCTTTAAATTGCTTAAAAAATATTTATCATGCATTAGTACATTCAAAAATTCAGTATCTTATTTCTATTTGGGGTTCAGCCAATTCAATAGTACTAAACCCTTTAAAGAAATTACAAAATAAAATTATTAAATGTATTCATAGATTGCCGCACTTAGAACCAACAACAAATTTATACAAACCGAATAAATACCTAGATATAAATAATTTATATAATTTAAAAATTTGCATATTTATTCATTCTCTACTTTTAAAACAAAAAATGTCTAACATAACGTTTACAAAAGTTCATGATATTCATAGTCATGATACTAGACAAACAAATTTTTTAAAAACTATTAAAATAAACAGTAACTTTGGAAAACGGTCATTGTTATATAATGGATTAATATTATATAATATTTTACCGGAAAATATTAAAACATTAAAAAAACTACCATTATTTAAATTTCATTTAAAAAAATATTTCCTAGTATAAATTTTTTTCTTAACGTGTTAATCATACGTTTATAATATAAAACGAATTATTTTTTTTAACTGCCTTTTTTATATATATATATATCTACCTATTAAGTTAGAGTAATAATTGTTAGTTATTTTTATCCCTGTAATAAACTTGTAAAGTTGGTTGGGAATAAAGTAAAATTAAAAAAACAGTACGTCTTAGAGCAAAACGGCTTACATGTCCCTATCTTCAATTTTTATTATCTTCCCAAAAAAATCAACTTCCAGTTAAACCGGAACAACTATATTTCCTGCTTTCGAGTTACATCCGGTTTAACCGGAAGTTGATTTTTTTGGGAAGATGATAAAAATTGAAGATAGGGACATGTAAGCCGTTTTGCTCTAAGACGTACTGTTAGAAAGTTATAAGCTGTCAAAGTTCAAAAATGTCACTTTTCGAGAGTCAATATCTCGGAAACTATGAAGTATAGACTAATAAAAAATAATTATAATTTTATGTGGAATTTAAAAATGTAAAAATATACTGGGTATTATATTTAAAAATATAAAATTCGTTCGAATTCCAGACAAACTAAAAAGCTGGCAACAACGCCAATATCGTCATTCGGTGCGTTAGATCCTCTTACACAACTGTACCAAATTTGGTTTAAATCGGCCAGTAAATTGTGATGTTATTAAGCCGTTTCCAGACTTTATACACACACTGTATATCGGGTTTGTTCGGGTTTGTATTTATACCAGCGGGTTGCAACGCATGCCGGGTACACGCTAGTTACTAATAATATCATGTACCTATATAAAAAGTATTATTAATTAACTCAGTAAATTTTTCTTCAATTTCTACAGTCGCGCAACTACTAACGCTTTATTTCATAAAGATAAGTTTTATGCTGTTCGCACCGATTTTGTATAGACTTTACCTATGCATTTTTTTTAAAGTTATTTTAACACAGATAATCTAGATTGATAATCCTGAGGATGGCCTAATGTAGGTTAAAAAGTAGATTATTGAATAAGTCACTAATCTCACGACGAAACTTTATCTACACTATATAATATTATATAAAATTTTAAAGTAACTGACCCTAAGGGGGTAAAAGGGTTGTTGAAAATTTTATCAGAATTTCTGCATCTCAGAAACTTAAACTGGTGGAAGCCAAAAAATTGGTATTTAAATGCCTAATAAAATAGTAATATAATATATGTTTCGTTATTTTTTTAAAATCCACTTAGGGGTTGAAAAAAGAGGTGTAGCCTATTTGGAGGGGATCTCTATAACTGTCTATAATTACAAGCTATAGTACTAAAAATTGGTACTATGCTTACACTATTAAAACAAGCGATGTTTTGGAAAATTTTGTCCCTAGGGGGTAGAAATGGAGGAGGTGAGTTTCCAACGTAACCGCCAGAGAAAAACATAACTAAAGTAAAGTTAAAACAATTTCCGTTGCACGTCATACCTTCGAGTATCAGTAAATTTTAAAAAACATTCCCTTTAAGCGGCTTAGTATCAAAGAAGAATGCATTAAGTTTCTTTTACATTCAATATCGCATGAAATTTATTTATATTTTTTGCCCAAATTTAATTTTCTTATGTTTCCTGACCGATTTTCAATTATCAACTGATTGATGACGTGCAACGGAAATTATTTTGATTTATGTATAAGTAAATATTTTTAAACAACTTTTTCGTTTGGAATAAACAAACATGTCTCTATGTTTTTTGATAACTTATAAAAACGGTTTGGAATTATGTTTTCTGATAACTTATAAAAACGGTTTGGAATTTTAAATAAATTGGAAATACAAAAATTTTTCTTTTGAAATTCTTCATCAAAAAGAAAAATAATATGCAGGGTCTTCTTGTTTGCAAAACTTGAAAAAAATTAGGTTAAAGTGTGTCATTTTCGAATCCTTTTTTTGGAAACCCTGTATAAAATAGATAAAATCTATTTAATTTATAATATCTCATAACCCCTTGATATTAATGGCACAATTCCGAAATTGAAATCATGCTTTTAGATTATTTATTTGATTATTTTTTCCAGGGCTGCAAAACCTTTATTTTTAGTTTTTAATTTATAATTCCTAAACTACTAAACCAAATTTAACATAATTACAAACAGTTATAAAGAGCACTAATACGAACCTAAAAATACAAAAAAAAATATAGGATATCCCATTTAAAAAAATATTTTTGGTCCAAATTTCTTGAAATTCAGCAGAAATACTTTAAACACAATGAAACATTTTGGTATACATACAACATAATGGATAAGGAGGGGTTACAAAAGTTTATATTGGAAAAATTATTCTTCTGTGAGCGTTATTTACGGTCTGTATATAATGAAATAGTTATATTTCTTAATAATGATGGTAAATCTATATTTTTGGTAATATTTTCATGCCGAGAGCTAGGAGGAGATAAATTACATTTTTGTTGAAAAGAAAGAAATAATGTAGGAAAACAACAAAGAAATTTCTTTTAAATAATTATATGGCTACTTATTGAAGGTTCCATTGTGTAGTATGTACAGGGTGAAAATTTAAAAACTTGAAATGGCCATATCTTAGGAACGAAAAACTGAAGAAAAAAACGCAAAAAACAGTTTCTATAAAACGAAGGGGGAACAAAAACAAGCGTATTACCCCACCCTTATCTGCAACCCCTTGGACAGGGTGAGATACACCCCTAAAATCTTAAATATAAAGGGGGGTTCAAAATAATTTCCGTTGTTTTAAAGACAATAATAAAGCCTACTTTCAAATTCTTTACGTACATTTGCAAATGTTTCTCTGGATATAGCACGGCATTCCTGAACTATTCTATGCTGAAGTTGCTCTAGTGACTCAGGTTGCGTTTTAAAAACCACAGATTTTAGGTGACCCCACAAAAAGAAGTCAAGAAGTGTTAGGTCCGGGGATCTAGGTGGCCATTCAACAGGACCTCTTCTTCCAATCCACTGGTTGAGATAATTATTATCCAACCACTGCCTAACGGGAACTACATAATGCGGAGGTGCTCCATCCTGTTGGAAATGTAGTAAGCGTTCTTTTAAAGATAAATTTCCGAGTATGTCCCTCTGATTTTCTAATTCTCGCACTATTAGTGGTTCGATAGACCTCTGTAGCATTTCCATACCTGTCGCCATTTAAATTTCCTTTTATAAATATTGGGCCGATAATACCATATCCCAATATACCAGCCCAAACATTAATTTTCTGGGGGTACTGGGTATGCCCTTCTCTAAATACGTGGGGGTTTTCGTCATTCCAATAACGACAGTTTTGCTTATTAACACGCCCATTTAAATAAAAGGTACACACTCATCACTGAAGCAAATATTTTTAACTAGTCGAGGTTCTGCCGTAATTCTATCTGTCATTATTTCACAAAACTGAATTCTTCTGTCCGGGTCGTCGTCACCAAGTTCTTGCAGTATGTGCAGTTTATAGGGATAAAACTTATGAAATTTAAGTACCTTTCTTATCGATTCACGAGATAATCCAGTTGCTACAGCTGCTTGACGAGTTGATAAAGTTGAATTCATTGCAAACTGCCCCAGAATTTCAATTTGCGCTGCTTCGTCGGCTAGTCTCGGTTGATTTATCTTTTTATTCGCGACAGAACCAGTTTCTTCAAATTTGGCTACTAGTTGGCGAACATACTCCGGGCTTACATTTTGACCTGCATGCCTTTCGTTAAAACGTTGAGCTGTCCTTAAGAAACATTGATCCTGGGAACCATATATGAAAATAATTTCTACACGTTCAGTTGTGCTGTACACCATTGTTAAAGATAAGAAGTGCTGCGTTTCGTTTAAACTGAACCGAAAGTCAACTGTTCTTAAAATAATAATACTAGTACAAGTTACTTTTAAAGTAAATTCTGTGATAATAAAATGCGAATATTTATAAACAATTTTTTTTTCGACAAAAAAACCATAGCAAATAAACCAAAACAAAATATCTAGGCTTAAAATGTTTAGAATTCTTAAGAGATATCTCTTAATATGCCAGGATATTGGTAGCAATCATTTTGAACATTTAATTAAATAATAATAAAAAATTTCAAAATTGTATTTTCATTTATTGTTTTCCTTAATAAACAGAGAAGAATTTCTTGAAATGTAGCTTTCTATGGTACCACTGGAAAGCATTTTTCAAGAGCTTCAAAATGATGTATCACTCGACCCCCTTTTCTATTTAAGATTTTAGGGGTGTATCTCACCCTGTCCAAGGGGTTGCAGATAATGGTGGGATAATACGCTTGTTTTTGTTCCCCCTTCGTTTTATTGAAACTGTTTTTTGCGTGTTTTTCGTCAGTTTTTCGTTCCTAAGATATGGCCATTTCAAGTTTTTAAATTGTCACCCTGTATGCATGGCACCGCTGCTTTGTATCAATAGCGATAACAAGTGAATTGAGCGAGTGAAGCCGCGGATACACGCTAGTATTGTATACCTATATAGTTTATAAGAAATTATTATAGTTTTATTTTCACTTTACTACGCTCAACATTTATGTCATAAAAGTACAAATCTAAAAGGGAACCGCAAAATTAATTTGTAAAACAAATAAGAGCGAGTCAGAGTCGTTGCGAGTTGAAATTTAGTTATCGTTCTACCGTGTTTTCCTTTAATTAAGAGTATCAGCTTAAAATTGTTAACAGAGTGGTTTTCCATTTTGGCAATTTCGTCCTAGACCGGCAATGGGCTGGGACTTAAACATACTTTGCTAACTATATAATATTATTATTGTGTAAGAAATTTAAACTAAAATTTATATGCCCTTCAAATATTACCTTTGTTCTCATCATTTGGATTATTTTATCGAAAAAAAAAGTTATGTTTTATGTCAAAAAAGAACCGTCAGAAAAGCATGCAAAACATTTTTTTAATAATAATTATTAACAGTGACGTAACAAAAACTGAGTGGTGGTAAGATAATTCTTATTTTCATTACTATTAGGTTCAGGTTTATGAATTTTTGAATTTGTTAATCGTGTAATAATTTAATTAGGGTTAAACCCACATTAGGTGTTAAGTACCTACTATTAAAATAGCAAACAATTCGAATTTATTTTATAATCCCAGGTAGACTGGTAGACATAACATCTTGCCTGCTAAGGTAAAACAGCATATGTGTAAAAAAACGATTTATTGTTTTCTCTATCAACCTACGCCTTTTGTCCTGCTCTTTCTTATGCAATATTTACTTTTCTTATATCTTATTTGGAAACGCCAATATGCACATGGTAAAACAGTACATGTGAGCCTGTCTCCTAATTTCTGTTATGGTAAAACAGTATAACCGACAAGGTATATCATGGTAAAATAGTATAAATCGCGTCTACATAAAATGTTGACAAAAAAATCTTCATTAAAATCATGGCATAAAACCATATAGTTTTATATCTTATTTTGCAGTGATTAATATTTTATGATATTATATTAGCTTTAATGGTAAAATACGATAAACTATCTATATACTTTTTAACACGTTCAAAATAAGTTAAAATTATTAATTTAGCAATGGTAAAACAGCACATATTGTTATATACTCTTTTGCCTTAGTACAACCGGGCGTAATATTAATCCCTCCAACGGTAAATTGATATGACATTACTTGCTAGCGTGTTAGAGGAACATGTCCTCTAGAACTCTAAGAATACTAGCAAACAAGAACTCCTGGTAAGAAGTTGTTAATTAATAATAAATTACCCTTTAAAATTTGTTTGAGGTTATGTACACTAAGGTAAAACAGTATAAGCGATATTTTAAATGAACTACTTAATGCAGGAATACATTTTTTTTTTCATAATCTTGTTCTCAACGTTTACTTACTTTGGTGTACCAAATATAATTAATATGTCTTAGAAAATTACAAAACGGCAACAAAGATTCATAGAAAGTTAATTTTCTCAAAACTACCTTTTTTCACATATGCTGTTTTACCTTAGCAGGCAAGACATAGGTAGTCAAAATTATCTTATGCAGCTGAAATTTGCATGTGTGCTAAAAACTGCGTTTAAAAAAGTTTTTCTAATAACTTTTTTCGATATTTTCAGAAATACTTTTAAATTATTTTTTGGAAAAAATTAAAATTTGAAGGATAATGCGAATCACGTGACTATACTATTTTTTTGCTTAATTTTCATCTCGATCGCAGCAGAACTTGATGCCAAAATAAAATTTCGAATAAAGCTATGTATTAATAAAAAATGATGACATATTATGATGCGGACTTTACTGGTCACACCGTATGAAAAAATTAAATTTAGAGTTAACCACGTGAAAACTAGAAATAAAGATAATTTGGAAATACCAATACTTACATTATAAGGAAAAATATAAAACCCCTTTTAAATTATAATAGTTCAATAATATAATATAACAATATAGAATCTGATATAAAAAAAACTAATCTATTCGACTTTTAAAAGTCATTTGAAAAAAAAAACATTTTCTTAAGGTCGGATTGGAAAACTGATTAATTGTTAATCAAAATCCTATCTTTTTGAGCCAACCAGTATGTCGGTGTGTCACCGATAGTTATTTTTAGTTGTTATATTATATAATTTAAAAAAATTATTTTATATTTTGGCACAAATAGATATCGTTATTTTTGTTATTAATTATAGAAAATTAACTAAAGTTTTGTCGAAATACTTATTAAAGAAAGTAGAATCGAAATTTACCTTTTGAATTCGGAGACAGAAACAAAAGATTAACAATGGCGGCTCCCGTATCGTGTCCCACTACCGTCACTCTGGTGGGATCCCCTCCGAAGGCCGCTATGTTGATTTTGACCCAACGCAGGGCTGCAGTCACGTCCCTAATTCCCAAGTTGCCACTATCGGGAGCGTTGGGATCAGCACTGGATTTTGTCCGAAGGAAACCTGGAAGGAAGAGAAAATATTTTAAAACAATACTGGGCAGTTGCTTAGTCGAATTCGTGTGATATATTAGGTATAGTATATCTCAAAGTATAGCGTCTTTTCATTTTGACAACAATTAACAAAATGCAAATTTCTAGCCAAAATTTAATATTTACAACAGACTAACAGGTATTTTAGAAGAATAAATCAGTGACGGGTTTGTTCTTAAAAAACTCTAATTCTAATTCACACCAGTCTTAAAAATACACTAATAACATGACTGTGTCCGAATAATTAATAAAATAATACATAATTAATAAATTTTGTATAATCTAAACTTAATTCTGTTTTACTGTCAGTGTCGTCATTTAGGTTAACACCGATGGGTTGTATATTAGTTTGTATATAAATATACGAATCTTGGACTTTTAAAATGTAGAGAATTTTTTCAGCTTTCGGCCGGTACTGTCTATTACAGTTTTACTTTATAATTAACTTGTGTTGGGCTACATCTCGGTGAAAGTATTATTCCATTGCACAGAAGAAAAAATAATAACTACTTGTTATGTTTCACAAATTTAATCAGTTTCCTGACATGTGTTTCGGCCCTTGCGGGCCGTTGTCAAAAGAGTGCAAGAAGATACCAAATTCTACGTGACATTACAAAGGTATTTATATCATATTATGGTAATTATAAACATGTCATAAAATTAAAATTAGAAGATTGAATGGTCAACTGTGGATTTTCCTAACTTTTAAAGGTAAATATACATATTTAGTTAATAATTTGAAATAACTTTATTACACTCGCACTTACGGTAGAAGTAACATTTTTTTGCTCTCACCTTTGATTTTACTTGTTGCCACGTATTATGCTCTATTGCTATAAGGTTACGCTTGTCGGGGATAAGTTTTAAAAAGTATTTGTTTTCAACCATTATACCATTATAACCGAATATTGTAGCTACCAGCCAATCCAATGGCATGCAGTGCGCTAGCGCATGTTTCGCGTTCAATGCTGCGTTGCCATATTAGAAGTTACGTTCGTGGTTTTAAATAAATGCAACTAGATTAGTTCTCAGTAAGCGAAAGGTTTGGCATCCTATTGTATTGTAATTAAAATGGATAAACTAATAATATCAAATTTATAATAGCAAAGTATGATAAATGAAATGTTTGTTATTGGAAATAGGAGACCTAATTAAGCTAAACTGGTTTATTCTTCCCACCGTTCAACTAATAACAAACACAAATAATGAACACCAAGAAAATTTAGTCTCTGAAACCTGACGCGTGAGCTTGTTAAGGCCCACTAGAGAACTGGAAACTTTTTGGAAGAAACAAGCATCAGCTGTTAATGTCACATGTGGGTGTCAACTGTCGAAACGCTTTGTTTTTAAAAAAAATTTACTTTATTGGTGAGACGCTTAGGCAGTGTCGCCAATTATTTTTAACCATGACAATTTAAAAATATTTTCGTTGTTGTGAAGTTATAGATAGCGATACGGAATTCTCACAAAATATTTTACATTAAACAATGAACCAAATCTTGAAAATTGCAAATATTAAACTACAAAAAATGAACACAAACTTGTACAATGTAGAAAACAAGTACCTAATACCCTAAAAAGGTAAATATTTGGCAGGTATCGGTGGACATTGGATTATTGGACCTTTTATTTTTGGAACAAAATTTGAAAAAAGAAAATGTCTAAGCACTTTTACAAAATTAAATAATTGAATTAAAGGAAGTTGCTCCCCAGAATAAATATAATATTATTTTGTTTCAAATGGACGGTTGTCCTGTGCACAGTGCACGAGAAGTAAGGGAATATGTCTAAAAAATTTTCAATTAACTTAATATAATATTATTAATATTTTCCTGTGGGGTTACATAAGTATCTTAACATAGTATAAAACAAAGTCGCTGTCGCTGTCTGTCCGTCCGTCCCTACCTATATATGCTTAAATCTTTAAAACTACGCAACGGATTATGAAGCGGTTTTTTTAAATAGATAGTGTGATTTAAGGGGAATGTTTTTATGTATAACTAGCGACCCGCCCCGGCTTCGCACGGGTGCAATTTCAAAAAGTGGCATGCCGGGTACTAATATATCGGGTTTGTTCGGGTTTGTATTTATACCAGCGGGTTGCAACGCATGCCGGATACACGCTAGTTATTTATAAAATGTACTATATCAAAATTTGGAAGAACTAAAGATTGCAATTTCAGATATATATATATGCAATCGAATCTATGAACTGAATTTTATGACACTTTAGGAAATTGCTTGACAGTAAACGGAGGACTGTTTGAGCATCTGATTAAAGAACATTAAGGTTCCATTTGAACTACTTTTTAATATCTATTTTTTTAAAGTGTTGTGTGTTTCCACTTGTCTTCAAGTGTCCTAAATTCTGTAAAACATGTGAAAATAATAACAAATAAAACTTGTAGTACCATTTAACATTATTATAATATTACTGGTGGTCATAATAAGGTATGTATCAGAACCTTACTAATTTTTAAGAAAAGAGTTTTCTCTAAATATCTTTTAATTGGATTATTAGAAAATACTAAGATTTGGTGTACGAGTTCATCATAAAAGGGTCTTCAAAAAGTCTTATAAAATTTTGATAAACCGTGAAAGCAAAAATTATTTGCATCAAAGAGGGCTTGGATTAAAAAACGTAGGGCTTGGTTTAGATCACAATGATATGGGGACGATATATCTTACCAAATCTAGGTTAAAATTTTGTCAAATTCATATTATGACATGATATGCCAAACTAATGAGTAATAAAATAAGTAGACAAATACAAATTAATTTTTGTTGTTTACAAAATTAACAAAGTAAGAATATACAGAAAGAAAAAGAAAAATAATTACATAAATTGCTAAAATTGGCCACCGCCACGCTCCAAGCATAAATTCACACGTCTCTTCATATTTTCGAAAGTGTTGACCAGCATCTCTAGAGAAATGTTACCACATTCTTGGATAATCCTTTCTTGTAATTGTTCTCAATTTGCTACTGGTGTTTTATAAATAGTGTTCTTTAAATGAGGAAAAACGAAGTAATCCATAACCGTTAAACAATGTGATCTAGGTGGGAATTCAATGTCTGATCGAAAACTGATCAACCTGTCGTCGAAAAAAATTGCGTAAGTAGTTAATAGTTTCGGCGGCTGTATGGGCGGTAGCACCGTCCTGTTGAAAATATACAAAACGTAGTTCGTCGTCAAGTAATTGCTACACAAATGGATTCAAAATATTGTCTCTATACCGCTGTGCTGTAACTGTGTCATAAAAAAAAATAGGACCAACAATTATTCTTCGGGAAACAGGTAAACCAGACACCAATTTTGACTCTACAAAAAAATGGGGATTTTCACTACTCTACATGCGTGTATTCTGAGAATTCACACAACCGGAGAGGTAGAACCAGGCTTCATCCGAGAAAATGTCAGGTCTAATAAATCATTTCTTTCCAATAAATTTTGGGTAAACCATTGAGAGTAATTCCTGCGTCTTTCAAAATCTGCGGCTTGTATTTCTTGGAATACTTGCTCATTGCATGGAATTAAATTTAGCTCCTTCTTAGGAATAGTCCTGCATGTCCCATAAGAACTTCCCACTTCTTGTTACAGGCGTCTTATACAATTTGTTGGCGTATTTTGCATTATTTCACGAACGTTTGCAACAAGTTCTTCTGTTCTTACATATGGTCTTCACGACTGTCAAAGATGACGGAATAACTGATTGATTATTAATTCAGGTAGTTACTGACACCCAACAGGCATTAAGCTCTACGGCTAAGCACTACGTCCTTAGATGCCAGGCCCTCTTTGATGCAAATAGCTTTTGCTCGCTCGGTACAATTAATAAGCGAGCCATTATTTGAAGGCAGCAAAATATACATGGGATTTCTCATGGCCAGTGTAGCGGTATAAGAAAATGCACAACTTCCTTTAATAAATAAATAAAGGATTTATTCCCATTGTCTATTATTTAGATATGCACAGCCTTAAATTTCCAAATCCTCCCCTGTTATTCCTAGAAATAGACAATCTTTGTGCAAAAGAAGTAGCTTACCTTATTTTTTAGAGACAATTACCAATATCATCATTTTCCGACGTCGGCGTCGCGTCATCGGGTTGAAAAGTAATTAACCCAGCTGCTTTCCTATTAATTGGTCTCGCTTTGTTTGCCTATTTATCAAGATTACTTGATTACTCTTGGAAACCGCCAAAATTAAGCTTGCGTCGGTTTCAGCCACTTGTGCAAATACTTAACTTTGAATTGATTAACAATTTCGCGGAAACTTCAAACGCAATTCCATTTTCATTCGCAAGATTTTATAGCCCCATCTTTAGCCAGAATTTGTATATTATAAATTAATCCGGTAGCAAACAGTGATTTCCCAAAATATTGAGTTAGTTATTTCGTCAGACGGTTTACTCGTTGTTTCGCGAACAGGAAAGTGTGACAAATATTGCTTGGCGAAAACCAGAAAATAATTGGATTATATTTTCATATACTTTTACAATCGACCATGTATTATAACCGTTTGTTAGGAACAGTAACCAGGAGTTATCATCGTTTTTTACTATGCAGGATAAAATGTGTGTTTGAGTTAATCCAAATAATGTTATGGAGAAATTAGGATTTGCACATAACCCGGACGAATTGAGCTTATTTATAGATTCGTGTAAAATAAATTTCAAAGCAGTTCTAGTTCATAATGGCAACAAAAGACCTTCTATTTCTCTTGCACATATAGTTGACGTGAAGGAAACATAGGAAAGTATGTCACTTATTATAAATGCAATGTGCTATGATAAGTATAAGTGGCAAATATGTGGTGACTAAAAAGTCATAGGACTATAATAACTGAGGCTTCACAGTGGACTTACGAAGTATTGCTGTTTTCTTTGTCTTTGGCATAGCAGAGAGCCATTACGAAGTAAAGGAATGACTTCTGAGAGGTCAATATATTTCAAGTCAGGCTAACATTGTATAAACTCAATTACACATTAAATTGGGATTAATGAAAATTTTGTTAAAGAATTAGATGCAGAAGGTGATGCATTTAAATACCTTAAACATTTTTTTTCTAAACTAGTGATGCTAAGCTTAGGAAAGGAATATTTGTTGGACCATAAATTAGAAAAATACTAAGAGATCAACAGTTTGATTAATAAAATTAAATTAAGTGATGTTGAATTAGCATCTTTTAAAAGATTGTTTCGGAGTTTTAAGAAAACAGAAAAGTAAAAAATTATGAAAAGATTGTAGAAAAACTAGTTTAAAGCTACTGCAAAATGAGCTATCGTATGTCTCTTAAAAGATACACTTCTTGTGCTCCCATTTAAATTTTTCCCAAAAAATGTGGGAGAGGATAGTGACAAACAAGGAGAAAAAATCCATCGAGATATACTAACAATGGAGTAACGCTACCAAGGCAGATGGTATACAGCAATGATGGAAAATGGAGTTGGTGGAGAGAGAAAGCGATATAATATAGTATAATAATATAAACGAAAGTCAGCATTTGCAGAAAAGATGTACACAATATTTACTATAATTATATTTTCATGTTATATTTTTGTAAATAAATCCTTTTATCCTTTAAATAGCTTGTTTTTCTTTTCTTGGTTTGAACTTATATATACATCTAAACGATTTTCCTTGTCGAAATATTAGCTTTAATATATAGTTCTATCATAAATTCGTTATTTAAATAATCTATATTACACTTAGACATCTGGGAGTGGAAGAACAATTCCGGACGAATATTACCATTTATATAATATCTTATATATTATATGGATGAGGCTTTTTTGTAGAAATATAGTATTAAAATTATGTATTTAAAACATTTTTAATGCAGGTTATAATGTTCTTGAAATTTCATTGTCATTTTTGAAAATAAGGTACAGATACGTTTTTCCTGTATTTCGCCTTCCCACGTGGCAAGTCTGTGGGAGATGCAATAAAATCAAATAAAATTAGAAAAAATCCAACAGCTAATTAAAACGACTTCAGCTTTGACAAAAAGTGTTTTAGTAAATTGATATTTCGAAACCTAATACCTCGAGTTACTATTCTCTTCATAACGTTGACCTATTAATGAAAACACAAAAACAAAAAACAACCGTATCATATTCAAAGGTCACGTATACCAACATCAAGTAAGTAAACAAGAATAAGAGATGTTTTGTTTTGCCACTACAACAACCCTGAGGGTATTCTTTCAGTGCCTTCGGCAGAAAGCAAATAAATCGGTCCATGTTTATTTAAGAGACTAAATTTTTTGTTAGAAATATAAGGAAATAATTTACTTTTGCTTCAAGACCTATTTCCCTTTGTTTATCCCTGATATTTAACTGAATATTCCACCGAAACGTATATTATACCAGATAGCCTCAGGCATTAATAATATGCTGGTAAATTATCAGTCAGATAGAACGTGAAACAAACAATCAGAATTAAATTTATTAAGCCGGGTTCTAAGTAGCGACAAAGCTAAATTGAGTTTCTGATATAATTTCTCTGTAGCTCGAAAATTTACATACTCACATACCTACCTATTAATAATTTGGACCCTATAGGCAGATTTTCCGAGCGAAAATATCAGTATCAACTAACATTGAACTAAAAAAAGATCGATAAACCATTCAAAATATCTACATTCTGAATACACTATGTCGTATACAAATATACAGGTTTGAACATCGGTTTGAACTATAATTTCAAGTTGAATGGAATATACTGAAACGTCTCAGACCCCGGGCTGTTTTTCGCGTAAAAATTTCCATAAAACTTCTTAACGGTAAAATAAAATAACTAATATTTTGGGACCAGTAATATGTGCAGAGGAACCCCCGTTTTAAAAAAGCTTAAAAGCAACGAAATGTGTAAAATTTTACCCTCTTATCGACAAAACGGTTCAGGACAGGCAGATTCTAAGTTTAGAAAAACAGATGGCCACGCTACGCGTCCCCAGTGCCGAAAGCACGGGCGAGTTTATAAAAGGGAGAAAAAATGACGGGCAGAGTAGACTCGGTATTTTCGCGATCAGAAGTTAAGGTTGTTTCGCTGCCAGGTTTTGTTTGCGTTGTTTGGGTTCGGGTTGTTCGGCTTTGTGCGGGTTTATTCGCGCCATATAAAAATCTATATATTCTTTACTTCAGTTTCATTCTTACAAATATTGCTATCGAAAGTTCTATTCAGAAAATATCAGAACATAAATAAACGAGGGGATTTAAATTACAAATAAAGTTCCGCCAACTCGTCTGCAATAGAATTGGCTCTTAATTGTTTTAAAATAAAAATGTGGCCAGAGCTTAACGGTACTCCTTGTAACTGTAACAAAAATCAATACACTTTTACTTTCTAAGGGTCATAAAATATAGGTCAAAGTCGCAGACACAGACCTTTTTTGTTTAGGTAACTTGTAACAGATGTTGTTGGTCTCCCGGGGTGATTTATTTTGAGGTATTTGAGAACAAAGATTGGACATTATTATGCAATAATAATGCCATCGTATAAAAGTAAATAATAATCTGCAATGCTAGGTAGAGAATGGGGGAGGGTTAAGGGAAATATTTTAATTGACAATATACAAGTGAAGTTATCAGAAAGGCATATAATTATTTGGTATGATGTTGCCTGTAGAACGTTAATTTATAATAGGTGTACATAAAACGGTGTGATGGGTTTTTACTAAAAATAATGTCCCACAGCAGGAATGTCTTGACACTGACTGCTGTAGACTGTTGTCGTTCGGCTTTCTAATAATATTGTCGGATATGAATTGACAAGAAAAGTGACACATTCGGAAAGTGGGCGAGCTCCTAACTTTTATTGCACTTTTATAAATTATATGTTTGAAATGTTCGAAAAAACCGTTGTCGCTCGGCCTTTCAACAAACTACGTAGTACCTTTATACCAAACGTGTACGTAAATCTATAAGAAATACTCTGTCACTAAAATGATAAATAATTTTAATAATCATACGTACACGAAATAGGGGCGATATGTAACAAAATAAATTGCAGATTAACGGGGAACCAATTAAAACAGAGTGTGGTCGCGGACCAAAGGTAATCACAAAAAAGGGGTCTTTTTGGTAGCAAAAGGTAAAACATTACTTATTAATTAAAAGAAAAAGAAAATATAGTGGCATATCGGACAAGTGTGTAACTATTTTTTATATTGGAATACACAGAGATCCAAGTTTAATGGATACCCTGGGGCGGGTAGACCACGACGGCCGTTTCGTCCTTGTTAGGACTCGACGGGCAGCCATAACCCAAGCAATTCCAAGAACGACGGAAAAATGTACTAAAAGCCTACTTGTAGAATCAATGCGGCCCTCAATACACCTTAGCGCCATCCCATGGAACCAACTCCAATATAAAAGATAGTTACACTGGTATAATCGAAAGGTAGACAACTAAATTAATAAACCACGAAGTGCAACCACAATCCAGTATAGGGAACGCTATTTACGTTTTCACCGAAAACATCTGCCATTTTGCAGACAAGAAAACAGATCAACGCTGGCACCCACCAGAATGCGCGCAATCCGTTTGAGTTATAAGCCATAAAAATGTTTAAAAGATGATATAGTGTTCGCGAAAACACTATATTTTCTTTTTCTTTTAATTATTTTCGCGGACACTATATCATCTTTTAAACATTTTTATGGCTTAAAACTCAAACGGATTGCGCGCATTCTGGTGGGTGCCAGCATTGATCTGTTTTCTTGTCTGCAAAATGGCAGATGTTTTCGATGAAAACGCAAGTAGCGTTCCCTATACTTGATTGTGGTTGCACTTCGTGGTTTATTTAGTTGTCTACCTTTCGATTATACCAGTGTAACTATCTTTTATATTGGAGTTGGTTCCGTGGGATGGCGCTAAGGTGTATTGAGGGCTGCCTTGATTCTACAAGTAGGCTTCTAGTACATTTTTCCGTCGTTCTTGGAATTGCTTGGGTTATGGCTGCCCGTCGAGTCCTAACAAGGACGAAACGGCCGTCGTGGTCTACCCGCCCCAGGGTATGCATTGAACTTGGATCCCTGTGTATTCCAATATAAAAAATAGTTACACACTTGTCCGATATGCCACTATATTTTCTTTTTCTTTTAATTATTTTCGCGGACACTATATCATCTTTTAAATTGCTTATTAATGTCGCAGACATAATAGGTAATATCTGAGAAAGTGTCACCATTTTGTTGCAGACAGATGTTAGGGCAAATGGGCTAAATTATGGGAGACAGACTATCTTACACTAAGTTTTATGAAATGTAATAATTAGGGATTTTATTCTGTCTATTATTTATATCTGATTAAATTGTTCATAAATTGTATATGGTCAAAATGTTTTTATAATTACTAGATCGATTGTTTTTAAAAATCGCTTTAATTTTCATTTACTGGCAGTGGAATATACCGCATCATAGGAAAACCGTCAGAATAAGATTAAAGCTATAAAATCTTAAAACCCGACAAACCATTACCGGTGTACCAAACTTAAAAATAACCTGAATATAAACACAACGTAGACAGGGTCTTACCACAAGATTTGACGATTACAGCTAGCGTGACGGATTTTTGCAGGTGATAAACTCACCGGGGGTCGGACAGTTTCAATACTACAAATATGTTGTTGTAGAATTTCGTGCGCGCTTCGTGTCTGTAACGACTTTGATATTCTCCCCTATTAGTTAAAAATAATGGACAGAAAAAAGCAACTCTGAGGACGTTGAGACAGACTTATGGATGCTATATCAATTACATAAATTAACTTGACTGTATGACTTTTTCCAAATATGACGTATCCCTCAGAAACTTGACGTTTAAATCTCTAACTTAAAAAAATATGATAGACAGAACAAATTTCAATACTTATTAGCTTCGTACAGCGAACGTGTTTTAAAAACGTTCGCACACGACATATTCCAAATCCCAAACCGCTGACAGAAAATCCGGCGTTCGCAGAAGCCAAATTGTAACGTAAACGCAAAGCAAAAAAAATCCAACCAGTTCGCAACCAGATAAAAACCACGCATGCGCAGAGAAAAATTGGAAATCGGTTGACTATTGCTTGTACGAACTATGGAGAACTATAGGGTAGGAGGCCGAACAAACCCGATCGACAATGGCAGCATTTTTAAATTCTGTACCGGTTTTTTGGTTAGTTCGCTATTGGCCGATAGATGGCTCCCGCGTCCGAAGTGGGCTGATGTTGTCTTCTTCTTCTTCGTTTTTAATATGGAAAACTAGTTCCTCCATAGTTTTTAACTTTTACTTAAACCCTTTATTTTTCTGTGCTTTTACTTTTGACAATTGACATTTTATTTTTCGAAATAACAAATAACATTTGAAGGCAAGACAAGACAAATAACGTTGTATTGTAATTCATTTCCATATTTATAATGAATAATGGTACAATTTATAAAAGTAGAGTTTGCTTTGTGTCGGGGTGTAAACGCAGCCAAATAAGTCTCTTTCTAGCTCCAAAGGTATAGCTAGAATTTTTAATACCCTGTATTTTAAAAACCAAGCATCGTTGGAACTTTATACAGGCCGAGTTTACTAATAAGTATAACAAAGTAAGTGTAAATTCATATAAAAGTCCTTATTTGTTCCTTAAAGAACTAATTTAAATAAAAATAGTTATTGCGTCCATCAGAAACCATTATTTGATAGCCCACTTCGAACACGCGCGCCATCTTACAGCGACTCGTAAAGCTGAATTACCGATGCTAATTTGGGACCGAATCCAATGCATTGCGATCGGCCTCCTACCTCAAGTCCTCCATAGTACGAACGAAGCTAGTATTTCACAGAAAAACAATAGGTATTAACATGTTTGTAAGTTAACGTTTTCATCAAAAAAATTGGTATTTAATTATTATTTTAGAAAAGCTTAGAAATATATACAATGTAACCAATAAAGTCCGCATCATATGGGATTTTTTCTATTAATAGCTTTATTCGAAATTTGACTTTGGCATCAAGTTCTGCTTCGATCCAGATTAAAATTAAGCAAAAAAAATAGTAGTCACGTGATCTGCATTATCTGTCAAATTTTAATTTTTTCCAAAAAAAAAATTCAAAAGTGAGGTTATTTCTGAAAATATCGCAAAAGTTATTGGAAAAAGTTTTTTAAATGCAGATTCTAGCCAACATGCAAAATTTCAGCTACATAAGATTATTTTGATTTTTTACCCACCACTAAAGTTTATTTTCCACTTAATGAACACTTTACTGCTGACACTGTGTTCTTTTTTGTCTTAATATTAAGGTGTATTACTTTCAGACATAAACTACGTTTTCAAAAATACTGATTTTATGAAGTTGCCCTATACAGGGTCAAAAACAAATAAACTTTGCATCACATGTGACAAAATTTGAATAACCCAATTTTGATTTTGTAGAAAAACACACATTTAATAAGGCTCAACTTCACAGAAAATGTATCTAAAATAAAGCATTCTCAAAATTAAGAAGTTTTATGTAGGTTGCGTTCAGTCTTATTTTGCAAAAGTGGTGCAATTTACAAATTATGGGTAAAAAATCAAAATTATCTTATGCAGCTAAAATTTTGCATGTGGGCTAGAAACTGCATTTTAAAAAACTTTTTCTAATAACTTTTTCGATACTTTCAGAAATAACCCTACTTTTGAATTATTTTTTGGAAAAAATTTAAATTTGACAGATAATGCGAATCACGTGACTGCTATTTTTTTGCTTAATTTTCATCTCGATCGAAGCAGAACTTGATGACAAAGTCAAAATTTGAATAAAGCTATTAATAAAAAAAATCTCATATGATGCGGACTTTACTGGTCACACTGTATAGGATAATGAAAGTTGTTAAGAAATTAATAGGGTTTAAAAAAAAATACAAGGTGTTGCAATTAAAATATCGAAGTTGCAACTAATTTTTATTAGAAATGGCAAAAATACAGCGTGTATTCGGAAGTCCTTACCAAATGGGAAACTTTTTTATTATTCATTTTACGAAAAAAAGTTATTCTTCATAAAAAGCTCTGCATGGTCTAAAACCTAAAATGCAACCATCAAATATCGAAATTTTTCAATCATATACGAGGTTTGTCAAAAAATGTGAATTTTTCTCAAGAATGTGAATTTTTCCCAAGAGTAAATTAATTAAATAATTAAAAAATTAAATAATTAATAATAAATCAATAAAATAATTTTTCAACATAAATGCGTATTATTGTACATTTAGCCGTAGTTTTTAGTTCTGATCAACTTTTTTTAATAACAATTTTTGATAATGTCAAAAATAAAGGTACTTTACTCTTGGGAAAAATTCACATTCTTGGGAAAAATGCACATTTTTTGACAAACCTCGTAAATGACTGGAAAATTTCGATATTTGATAGTTGCATTTTAGGTTTTAGACCATGCAGAGCTTTTTATAAAGAATAATTTTTTTTCGTAAAATTATTAATAAAAAAGTTTCCCATTTGGTAAGAACTTCCGAAGACACGCTGCTGTATTTTAGATAAATGGAGCATGTCGGTTTATGTAAATGACCAACTTTTCAGAACGATTCGTCACCTGGTTCGTCATGGACGTCTAACGTATCATCCACCGAGAATCACTCTGTATTAAAAACCTTGGTCTAGCTATCATGTTATTCATGTTTTTTATTTTTTCGGTCTGTCGCTCTGTCTGTTGGTGCCACACTGCCACATTAATTAGCTTTATTAAGTTTTGATCGATTTTTTTTTTAATTTTATTGTTTCTGTGATAGGTTATATATTTTTAGGTTAACTGCTCTAAAATTTGTTATCCTATTAACTCTGTCTCCAGGTTTCCCTCTCGAGCAGGAGAATGTTAACGTTTTCGGTGAATGCCCGATCTCGATTGTTTTTTTTTCTTCCCCCAATTTGATTAGCCTCTATTATTGCTCTACGTTCCCGTCTCCTCGTTCTTTCATTACGAAGGCTATGTAACTGCGATGTATTAAAATATATTTTTTATTTGGCCTAAAATTGTTTTTCTGTTTGAAAAGTTTTACCGTGGATGGGATACAGTCACACAAGTTTTTACTGAGGTTATGATAGTAAGTTTGCTATTCTTGCAGGAAGGAAAGTGTTGTGTGATAGGTACTGAATATCACATACAGTAAGCTTTGGGTAAAAATTGTGTACTAACCGGAGGTACTATACTATAAAAAAATATAATAATTAAGAGTTATTCGGCAACGAGGCCAATTAAATGCATACGTAATAACCGGAAGTACAGTTCTGTTCATAAAAAACTAGTACCTACAAGTCTAGTTTTTGTATTATTTAAGCAGTTTGAACCAGGCTTTTGTGATTATTTCTTTGAAGTTATCAGAGAGGTATGTTTAAGGTTATATGCAATAAATGCAAATCATTGGCGTAAATAAAGTAATTAAAAAAATTAAGTAAAATGGTAGGTAACGTAATATTTTATATTTATAATAACATACAATATAACAATGCGAAGAAATTGAATATTATATTAAACAAGAACAATAATAAGATGAGTAGGTATAAAAATTAATATTTGGTCGTTGAGCCTTGTTTCTCGATCCCTTAAGTCAATCTAATAGGCATCGAGTTAAATAAATTTGTTATAATAATTGGGTCAAGCTCTTTCCAGAATTAATGAATTATTTTCCACAATTCAGTAGAATTTTGAGGCAAAAAATTACAGTTATAAGTTTTTTTTTAATTTATAGCCCACACATTTTCTATTGGATTAATATCCGGACTGAATGAAGGCCACGGTAATACTTCTACATTATTATTTTCAAACCAGCCCTTAACAGCATTTGCATTGTGCACGGGACAATTATTATCGTGTTGATAAATAAAAGAGTTATTGGGTTAAATGGACCTGACAGATGCAAGAATAATATGCTCCAGAACGTTACGATAAGTTTCAGAATTAGGTCTTCCCTCCAATCGCCAGCATTCACCAAACCCATGGGCACTTACTCAACCCCATATATTGACAGAAAAACGCCCAGATCTAAAAGCAAAGTGGCTAGTATTACACTCTGCAAAATAAATTTTGTTCCGTCTGGTCGATACACCCGAATTTGTCCGTTATAAGTAGACTGGAAAGCTTTTCATCTGTGAAAACCACCCTGTTCCAATATTCATTTTTGCGATATATTTAATATATAATATAAAAATAATATAATATATACCGGGTGTCCACGAAAGGTGGCTCGCCCGTCTAACTTTTTTGTTTTTCAAGATAATGAAATAAAATTCGGGGGCTTTGTATACGACATAAAACTGCATTTTTTGACAGGTGACTCAACATTATGGAACTTCCGGTTTAACCAGAAGTGACATAAACGTTCGATTTTTAAATGGGACACCTGGTATATTTCTACTTTTTTGACTCCATATGACATTCTAAATACAACAATGTGTCACTTGACATTTTTTGTCACCAAGAAAATATTTTTTTTCCAAATTTATTGTTTTATCTAGAGGGCTATGAATACCTTAAAATCACTTATTTCAGTTCTTTAATCTTGGAAAAAATACAAGTTTACTATTTTTAATCCAATGATATGTGCTATGTAAAATTTACTCTTTAAAGTTGTATAACTTATTTTTTTTAAATGGCAACATGGTGGCTTATAACGATTATTTTGATACCACACACTATTAGGTTTTAGAAAAGTTGCCATTAAAAAACTTTAGTAAGTTAACTTAGAACTTTCCTAAAATGAAGCATCTTTTGAGAATAAATTTAGATTTAGATGCATCAAGTAGCCTGTGACCAGCAAAACTGATAAAACAAAATCATGCCTTGAAGAAAATTGAAATGCCAATAGCTTCTGCCAAAGTAAATTAGTTTGTTGTTTAAAAAAAATGGAAAATAATAGTTTTACAAAGAGTGAAAAAGTTGATATGTTACCTACATCCACATTATTTTCCTCATCGGACAATATGCTGGCACTTGTAAGCCAATTATTTTGCCGAATAATTTTATTTTTATAATTCTTGTCCGTTTTATCATAAATGCATGGGAACCGTTGTACTAATTCAATCAATGTACCGTCGTTAACAACCATCGTGAAACTTTTTGGAATAATCAAAATATCAAAAATATAATTCTAAAATTAAACAAGAATTTAGAGTTATGTGCACAAATTCTTCTCTAATTCATTCACCGAAATGACAAATGACATGACGGGAATCACGGATTATGCCGATCGCCCCACGAACTATCTCGATTCAACTAAGAAAGTTAAAAGTTCGGCAACTTCTTAGTTTAATTTAATTTAATTTAATTTATTGTAGGTATAAATGCGTTCATATGATGGTGGTATTTTAACTTCTTAATTATTTAGTTTAGTTTAGTTTAATTTAATTGTGGTATAAATCAGTCATAAAGGACGAGGCATTGTAAAATATTTGACTTTTAGACGTCTATATAATTGCCACCATGCACTTTTAAAATTAAATTCCAAAAATAAAAAAGAACTATATATTTATACATTGACAAATTAGCTGTACGGGTTTTTAATGAACATAACTGTACGTTATAAGTGTTATAACCCATGTGCGATAGAAACGGAGAACACTATATTTATTTCCTTTACCAAAAAAACAACAACTTGTTCTACCTACTAACTTGTGTAGCTTATTTGCAATTATACTTGTAAGACTTGTATTGTATTCGTTTATGAATCTAATAAAATGTGACTTAACAGTAAGGTTGGCAAAAGCTATTCTTTAAATGCATGTGTTAACAGTGGCGGATTTAGAGGGGGGGCACAGGGGCACGTGCCCCCCCTGTCATAATAATTTCGCACGAACCAACCTAAGCGCAACACCCAAAATTTCAAACACAGTGACAAAGCATTGTACTGTAACAACCAAATATTTTTTTGATGCCAAAACTTTACAGCATTTAGAAATGGATATTAAAAATCAGGTTTTCAACGTGGTTTGATGATTAGCGAAAAGATGGCGTAAAAGCACGTTAGATAAAAAGCATACATTTTAGGATTTTAGAATTTGTGTTTTGTTACAGAAAACTGTAATCTGTGGTTTTCTTTACAAAGAAAGTGTATTATTTTGGGGTAGTAAGGACTTATTTTAATAAAAATAAACATGCCAAAACGGCTATGAATGTGGAATATTTGAGAAACAATTTTAGCTCATTAAGTATTGAGCAAAAAATTGAAATTAAAATTGAGGGAAGACCTAAACCCGAAATTAACTTGACACAGATCACAAAGTGTAGATCTAGGGACTTTATTGTTATTGATAAGTTTGCTGGAAATAAAACCAGAAGATTGAACTTTACTTTTAAACAATGTACCCGATAATGAAAAATAAATTGGCCTTTTTTTATTTTTTTATCTTATTTCATTTTCAATAAAATAAGTAGGTAATCATACATTTTAAAAATATTTACTAAAAATTATTGACCAAATTTGGGCGTGGTCTTAAAAAATTTTCGCCTGCGGCGCGTTTTGTCCGCAGCGGGCTTTTCGTGCGCCCCAAGATAACAAGTAAGTGCCCCCCCTGTCAATTTTTCCTGAATCCGCCACTGTGTGTTAAGTAGTATAGTAGACCATGCAGCTGTCCAAGAAAAATTATGAACGATGCCGATGGTCATTATGTTAAGTCAGATAGATAAAAATTGTCCTTAAAGTAAGCCTTGAAAATAGCTTATCATGTCGTGAAATACTTCTCATTTATTGATATCAGTTATTAATAATTCACTACATGCTTACGATGTTGCAGAACCAATTTAGAAAACGATTTGTTTTTGATCTTACATTTTATACACAAAACTTTTGGAAAACCCAAATAATTCCAGTCGTTGTTCTAAAACCTCAATGAACAAAGCTTAGCATTGCTGATAAAGCCAGAACGTGTAGTCTGACTGAAACAAAGCAGGAACAATTAATTGTGGCAGGGCTTAATGACGTTTCTAAGAAATCGGCTTCTCGTAACCATGTTTTCTTCTTGCGTTTGTGTGTTGTGTAACTTGTCGAGACAGGCTTAGATTTAAGATAGAGAATCTTCTTGAGAAATTTGTGTAAGAGGGAAAGTTAAATAGGCTAAAAGACATGATTGTATTCCTAAAATAATTTGTATGTGACGTTAAGCCGGTCCTTTTTTAAAATCTGGGGAAATTGTTACATTCTTTATATATATATATATACAGGGTCCTGCACCTCACCTCCCGTCTTCTATAGCTCACTTAGTAATTAAGTTAGAATTTTCATATTTTGCAGACCTTATCTGTATCTTGGGGCGCATTTCAGGAAAATATTTTTTTTTCATACAGGGTGTTCCAAAAAGTGTGACGTCATAAGGGTGTATTTTTTTAAATTACATGCCATATATTTTCTTACATTTTTGAGTGCCTCCTATAGTTACCTACATACCCCTAAAATTTTATTAAAATTAATTCAGTATTATAGACGAAAAAAAATAAAAACTAAAAAATATCAGTTTTGCGCCACTGGTATTAAAAATAAATAAAAAATACAAATAATGCCTCGTTAATAAATTTCTACAAAGGTACCTATTAAATAAGGTATAACAATTTCGTTAACCAACTTTGGTTAACACGAATTGTACAGGGTGTTCAATGTTTAGTGTCAAACTTTGCAAACTTTAAAGCAATTTATTTTTCTTATTTCAAATAAAAACCCCTGTATATTTTTATGTCATTCGATGCAGAATTAAAAATCAAACTTTTTTCCTAATTGCAACCCTATTGCAATTTCTAACGCATCAAGACTTATTTGCAGAAAACTAATTTTATCAACTATTTCAACAGTCATTATTATGAAAAAATATCGAAGGTGGCTATGAAAAACAATTTATTGGTATTAAAGTTTATTAAAGTGACCAGAGACCATTTTGACTTTAGTAATCTAAAAGTTTTAAATACCTACTGTTAAATTGTTAGTAATTACTTAAGCTGTTATAATTAATTTATATTGTTTTTTGTTGGACTACAACCAAGAAGGGCTCGTAGATATGATTTTTATATTAGGAGCATGCGAAAAGAACTCTTTTTTGGCAAGCCGAGTTTACGCACAGTGTTATTCGGAACGACGACATCCAGACAAAAGGAGCCTGCAAAACGAATTAGAGAGGTTTATACAAACGGGAAATGTAAACTACCCAAAACCAGTGAGAAATAAACCGGTCCGAACTGAACAAAATCAATTGGCTGTGCTATTATCTCTTATAGAAAATCCTTCAGTTACTTAACAAGCAGTCGCTGATGCCGTAGATGTAATCGAAAGAACAGTTCAACGAATTTTCAAGGATAACCATATTCACGATCATCATTTCCAGTTAATAATTACTAAGAAATGAACAATATTTGAAACATTTAGATTACTAAAGTCAAAATGGTCTATGGTGACTTTAATAAACTTTATTACCAATAAATTGTTTTTCAAAGCCACCTTCGATATTTATTCATAATAATGACTGTTGGAATAGTTGATAAAATTAGTTTTCTGCAAATAACTCTTGATGCGTTAGAAATTTCGATAGGGTTGTAATTAGGAAAAAAGTTTGATTTTTAATTCTGCATCGAATGACATAAAAATATACAGGGGTTCCCATTTGAAATAAGAAAAATAAATTGCTTTAAAGTTTGCAAAGTTTGACTCAAACATTGGACACCCTGTACAATTCGTGTTAACCAAAGTTGGTTAACGAAATTTTTATACCTTATTTAATAGGTACCTTTGTAGAAATTTATTAACGAGGCATTATTTTTATTTTTTATTTATTTTTAATACCAGTGGCGCAAAACTGATATTTTTAAGTTTTTATTTTTTTTCGTCTATAATACTAAATCAATTTTAATAAAATTTTGGGGGTATGTAGGTAACTATAGGAGGCACGCAAAAATGTAAGAAAATATATGGCATGTAATTTTAAAAAATACACCCTTATGACGTCACACTTTTTTGGAACACCCTGTATGAAAAAAAATATTTTCCTGAAATGCGCCGTAAGATACAGATAAGGTCTGCAAAATATGAAAATTCTAACTTAATTACTAAGTGAGCTATAGAAGACGGGAGGTAAGGTGCAGGACCCTGTATATATTCTATAAACTATAGAAGAAAATACTATAAGGTAATAAAAAGGCTATTTAGTCTTTATGGTGTATAATAAATATTGGATAACTGCAATTCCCAGTCTGTCTATTTAAGATAGCTCGACATAAAATTATTATGATATCATACCATCATTTTAAAATTTATATTCTTCGAATTTTTATTACTATCTTATACCGTGCGAGCAAAAATTATTTGCATCAAAGAGGGCTTGGATTAAAAACGTAGGGCTTGGTTTAGATCACAATGATATGGGGACGATATATCTAACCAAATCTAGGTTAAAATTTTGTCAAATTCATATTATGACATGATATGCCAAACTAATGAGTAATATAATAAGTAGACAAATACAAATTTATTTTTGTTGTTTACAAAATTAACAAAGTAAAAATATACAGAAAGAAAAAGAAAAATAATTACATAAATTGCTGAAATTGGCCACCGCCATGCTCCAAGCATAAATTCACACGACTCCTCATAGTTTCGAAAGTGTTGACCAGCATCTCTGGAGAATTGTTACCATATTCTTGGATAATCCTTTCTTGTGATTGTTCTTAATTTGCGACTGGTGTTTTAAAAATAGTGTTCTTTAAATGAGGAAAAATGAAGTAATCCATAACCGTTAAATAATGTGATCTAGGTGGGAATTCAATGTCTGATCGAAATCTGATCAATCTGTCGTTGAAAAAATGACGTAAGTAGTTAATAGTTTCGGCGGCTGTATGGGCGGTTGCACCATCCTGTTAAAAATATCCAAAACATAGTTCGTCGTCAAGTAATTGCTCCACAAATGGATTTAAAATTCTGTTTCTATACCGCTGTGCTGAAACTGTGTCATGGAAAAAAATAGGATCAACAATTCTTCTTCGGGAAACAGCTAACCATCAGACACCAATGTTTTGAGGGTGCAATTGGACTCCACAAAAAAATGGGGGTTTTCACTACTCCACATGCGTATATTCTCAGAATTCACATAACCGTAGAGGTGGAACCAGGCTTCATGCGAAAAAAATTTCAGGTCTAATAAATCATTTCTTTCCAATAAATTTTAGGTAAATCATTGAGTAATTCCTGCGTCTTTCAAAATTTGCGGTATGTATTTCTTGAAATACTTGCACTTTATAAGGAATACATTTAGCTGCTTCTTAAGAATAGTCCTGCATGTTCCATAAGATCTTCCCACTGCTTGGGACAGGCGTCTTATACAATTTGTTGGCGTATTTTGCATTATTTTAAGAACGTTTGTAACAAGTTCTTCTGTTCTTACAGATGGTCTTCCTGCTCCTTTTTTGTGTTGTATAGAACCTGTTTCTCTAAACACAGCCACGGTTTTTTTCAGGCAATGATAAAAATCCCCAGCAATAAAAGCAACGTTAGGAAAATGTTCGTGAAAATCGTCCATGCACAAACCCGGATTGTATTGCCACTCACCATGTACTCTAACCCCGTTTTGAAAATACGCTTCAACCATGAATGTTATGTGCTGTTCCGTAAAGCCCATCGTGTGAATTGTTCAAGAAATTGGAAAAATTAGCGATTAATCAAATTACTTGTAACGACTGTCAAAGATGACGGAATAACTGATTGATTATTAAATCAGGTAGTTGCTGACACCCAACAGGCATTAAGCTCTTCGGCTAAGCCTTACATCCTTAGATGCAAGGCCCTCTTTGATGCAAATAATTTTTAATCGCACGGTATTATTTCTTACTAAAAGTTCCCAGTTCAGTAGTTGGCCGTAGCTAGCTCACACGTCAGGTTTCAGATACCAAATTGTCTTGGTGTTTATTATTTAAGTTGAACGATGAGTAGAAGAAACCAGTTTAGGTTAATTATCTCTCCTAGTTCCAATAACAAACAATTCATTTATCATTATCTGCTATTATAAATTTAATATTATTAGTTTATCCGTTTTATTTTTGAAGACGTAGTCCATACTCAAAGTGGAGTTGAATGACACAATTTTTATTTAAAAAACTAGGCGAATCTAGAATGATTCATAGTAAAATAGAATCGACATGTTTCGAGTGTAGAAACACTCATCATCAGGAAAATGAAGTAGAAAGTAAAAAGCTGATGTTGTTAGCCGTAGAGAAAATAACAAGTGGGGCTAGCCGTAATGGAGCTTTCAAAGGGTACACATAAGGGGTGAAAAACTTATTATAGTCAAAAGACAGAAAATATTATATAGCCACTCTGGGTCGGAAATGAAACGAAAATTAGGGATTTTTAAAAATACTTTGTAAAAATCATCTTGTGTACGTGATAGAAGATCTATAGTTAGATAAAGCTATGTCGGAGACATGTGAAAGTGGTCAAGTCAGGGGAAAGAAAAAAGAAAAAATGTTTTTTGTAAAAGTAGTGTAGATGCTTTCTGTAAAAGATAAAAAAAGGGAATGTAATGAATGAAATGTAATAAAAAAGGTAGATTGGCTTACCATTTAGCTTAAATTAAAATGCTGTTGGGGTACCAAGCTTGTTACGGCCCAGTTACCACAGCAGGAGTCAAAACTAACACATTGGGTGTAAAAAATAGGTTTAAGACATTTTAAAAATTTTTAAAAAAGAAATAAAGTTTTGTTTTTCTAGAACATCTTTGGAAGAGGTTTGCTGCAACAAGCACGTATTGGACCCGAACGGGAATCTTGAACTTGACATTGTAAAAAGGGTGGAATAAATGACAAGTGTTTTGGCGGTCAAATTAATGTACCTTTCAGTATGCTAAAAAGTTTCTCATGAATTATTAAAAATGTTAAAGAGGGGAAAGCTTAATTAAGGTTCACAACTGCTCAAATAACTAAAAACAATCCCATAAAATAGAAAGAAAATTACATTTAGAAAAATGTTGTTCAAATGGTTAAAGAATAGGTGTCCTGAATATTTGTGTTGCGACCTCTGATGGTAGGTTAACAAAAGATAAAATGTAACTCAGTATTTCGACAAAGTAGAAAGTAACTATCTCAGAGCTATCTATAAGTAAAAAGTAGTAAAAAATAGACAGCTTGTTTTGTCGGTAAAATAGTTTTAATAATGTAGAAATGTTAGGTGCTGAAAAATAATTAGTGACAGATGGCTCCGAAAATAAATTAATTATTGAAAAACCAATTAAAAAAGAAAGGAATATGAGTTGGATTAAAATATAAAAAACAGAAAAAGGGGGCAAATAGATTCAGAGAAGGGTTAGTTGAGTTATGGAAAATTGAGAGAATTGAAAAAGCTTGTAGAACTATGTTGAATTTGATCATTAAGACAAATAATATTTAGGTTATTTAAAGTTTTATTAATTTCAAGAATCTCTAAAAGGTCAAGTTTGTTACTCTTATTGCAAAGATGTAGATATTTAGTGTGAGAGTCTGGTATAAAATCGTGTTTATTCGAATGAATGTGTCTGGAAAAGTTAGATTTAATTTTGGAAGGGGAGAGATTCTGATTATGGGCCTTCTCTAATTCTCTACAATGCTCCCTGATTCTGGTAGAGAACTTACGAAATGTTTGACCGATATAAATAGCAGAGCAGCCTTGAGTAGAGCAGGAAATGCTGTAAACACCTGACCTATCAGAAATAGGAACACGGTCTTTCGAATTACCTAGGAACTTCTTTAAAGAATGTTGTGTTTTAAACGCAATGTCAATATTAAATGATTTAAAGATTTTCTTCAGTTTCTACGAAATAGGACCCCAGAATGGTAATGAAAAATATGTTTTTGAGGTTTTGTCTTTTGTCAAAAGTTTTTTTGTTTAGAAATGTATTTAAGTGTTTATAGTACATTTTATTGATTAGGTTCAGAGGGAAGCCGTTATTAGTACCTATTTGTATGATCAGATTTAGTTCTGTTTTAAATTCATTATCTTCAAGGGGGATAGCAAAAAGTCTAGAAAATAATGAGTGAAAAGAAGCAAATTTTTTATAATGTGGATGATTGGAGTGGTATGGAATAATAGAATCAGTACTAGTTGGTTTGTAATAGATAGCAAATGAAATTTTATTGTTCTTCTTGGTTAATTTAAGATCTAAGAAAGTGATTGAATTGTCCACTTTCATTTCCGATGTGAATTTTATGACAGGATGTATAGAATTCAGAAAGAGGGTAAAAGACTAAAGGTCTTCCTTAGTACCGGTAAATATTGCAAAAATATCATCTATGTATCTTCTTATGAAAATAATATATTTATAAAGAGGGTGGTTTTTATTTTGGATTCAATAAAAGACATAAAAATTTCTGCTGATCCCATGGCTAGGCCTGATATTTGTTTATAAAATCGATTGTTAAATTGAAAAAAGTTTTGTTTGAGCACTAAGTCTACTAAGGTACAAATATTATTGACATGTACGTGTTCCAAATTTGTGTTATTAGTAAGAAGTGTTTTAATTAGGTTTAAACATTTATTTGGGGGTATGCTAGGAAATAAGTTTGTAACATCGAAAGATACCAGTAAAGAAGAATCAGGAATATATTATGTTTGTAAGGTCCTTAGCAAGAATTTTTAACTGAGAAAGATCTTTTAAATTTAGTTAGGTTAAGTAGAATCTGATTAAGCTAGGTACTGAGTTTATAACAAAGCGAGCCACAGTAAGACACTACAGAGCGAATAGGTATATTTTGTTTGTGAATCTTGGGGAGGCCATAAAGTAAAGGGGCTGAAGGGTTAATAGGTGTGAGTTTATATTTATTTAACTTCACTTTGAGTATGGACTACTTCTTCAAAATTATATTTATTTGTTTTAAAGAAATTCAGAGTGTCATTGGTTTGTTTTAAAGTGGTTTTGAACAATTGAAGAAATGTATCTAAAGAATTATTGAGAATTAAAGAAAAGTCATCGGAAGAAAGGAAATTATTAACTTTTTCAATATACTGTGGTCTCTGTGGTTTTCTTTATCCGTTTTAATTACGGTACACTAGCCTTAAACTTTGCGCTCACTGAAAACCGATCCAGCTGGTTGTATTTAAAAACACATGGGATTTTGGCGGCTTTGTACTACTCCACGAACGTAAATTATAATATGGCAACGCAGCATTGAACGCGAAACATACGCAGGCGCATCGCTTGTCGCTTGATTGGCTCGTAACTACAATATTTGGGCGGCGGGCGGCGATACTCTTAGACATTGTCAGGGTTGTTCATAGCGAAGAACTTGTCTTCATTTTTGAAATATTTATGTAAAAGTACTTTCGTTAATACTCGTGTACTTTAAAGTCACATAGGATTAGGTTCTTAAGGTTTACATCTACTATACCAAATACCGAAGTACCCATGTTAAAAATGCATACAAATCAGCAAGCACCTAAACAAACAGGTTATCTTTAATTGGATAAAATCCGCGTTAAAAAGTTGATGATAAATGGCGGTTACCATTACAATAAACAACATTTATTTTGTTTTTCGGCAAAACAGACAAATTTAAATAAATCAGATTACGTTTAGAAGTAAATTCTAATTCCGCTCTCGTTAAAAGTTTAATTAAAACAAAGTGTGTTTTGAAAATAAAGGGTTTTCCATTAAAAAAGTTTTATCCATTAATTTTTACAGGCGCCTTAGTAATAATTAGTTTTTAATTTGGACTTCCTCGCTCGCTCCAAGAGTGGCTCCCGAACATGGAGAAAATGTTTAACTTGCGGGACATTAATCACTGTGGAAGAAATTCTACAAACGAATTTTTATTTTGCCATTAAGAACGTGTATCCGCGAAACTCACTTCTACCGCTACAAATGTACCATCCGCCGATGATCATTGCAATGGGTATATATTTTGACATTGATAATATTTAGTGCTTAGATTTTTTTAAAGGCTGTAAGCTAAGCACGTGACTTTAAGATGAAATCGCTCTAGCAATAATAGCCTTTTTTCACTTGTTATCATTATCCATAAAATGACTTTCCCAAAAACTTTTTCAACCTGCCGAGCACAACGAAGTCGGACATCGAAAGCAAATCCGCTGACCGGTTCTTATTGTATTTTTTGGAAATATAGCTTAAAATAATAAAAAGTATTTTATTTACCTTTTCCTCTATGCAACAATTGCGTATAAGCATTGTCAGTTAAAATTTTTATAGTTAATGTAAACAAACATTTGCTAAAATATTCACTTTAATTTAATTTTTTTTTATTTTATTTTATTTTATTTACTCAAATTCCAAACAATAGCAATACAGCCGGTGGATGAATAATACCTTGCGAGCAAAAATTATTTGCATCAAATAGGGCCTTGCATCTAAGAACGCCATGCTTAGTTGTAGAGCTTAATACTTGTTGGGTGACAGTAACTACCTGAATTAACAATCAATCAGTTATTCCGTCATCTTTGACAGTCGTTACAAGTAATTTGACTCATCGCCAATTTTTCCAATTTCTTGAACAATTTACACAATGGGCTTTACGGAACAGCACAAAACGTTCATGGTTAAAGCGTGTTTTCGATAAGGGGTTAGACTAAATGGTGAGTGGCAATACAATCCGGGTATGTGCATGGACGATTTTTACGAACATTTTCCTAACGTTGCTTTTATTGCTGGGGATGGCTGTGTATAGGGAAACACGTTCAATACCTACAACAAAAAAAAGGAGCAAGAGAACCATCTGTAAGAACAGAAGAAAAGAACTTGCTGCAAACGTTCGTGAAATAATGCAAAATACGCCAACAAATTGTATAAGACGCCTGTCCCAAGAAGTAAGAAGATCTTATGGAACATGCCGGACTATTCTTAAACAGCAGCTAAATTTATTTCCTTATAAAGTGCAAGTATTCCAAGAAATACAAGCCACAGATTTTAAAAGACGCAGGAATTACTCTCAACGCTTTACCCAAAATGTATTGGAAAGTCCACATTGCACCCTCAAAAAATTGGTGTCTGGTTAGTTGTTTCCCGAAGAAGAATTGTTGGTCCTATTTTTTTCCATGACACAGGTACAGCACAGCGGTATAGAGACAATATTTTGAATCCATTTGTGGAGCAATTACTTGACGACGACCCACGTTTTGGATATTTTCAACAGGACGGTGCAACCGCCCATCAGCTGCCGAAACTATTAACTACCCTTATGCAATTTTTTCGACGACAGATAGATCAGTTTTTGATCAGACATTGAATTCTCACCTAGATCACCTTGTTTAACGGTTATGGATTACTTCGTTTTTCCTTATTTAAATCGGTGCATGCAAGAAGGGTCCTTAGTCCATTTGGATAGTTTTGAGAAAATCGAAAAAAACCTCATAACAAAATTGCATAAGAATTATTATTGTTGAACCGGCTAGCCATGAGTTATCCATCTATTATCTAGCTTCTAACACCAAATAGCAGTGGAGAAATAGACCTATGGTAACCTTGGGAGGCAGAAAAATCATCGGACTTAGGTACTTTCTTGCATGAATGGTGTTAAGACAACCAAATTAATTCTAAGATTTTATTACATAAAAAAAGTAGATAGGTACAGCAGAAGAATTTTTAATTCATTCGTATTCCAGAAATCAATTAAAATGGCCGACTTAAACAGAGTTGCGAGACAATGCTGCGCGGTTGCCGTCTCTATATTCAGTTACGTGTAAGAAGGGACCTAAGTCCCAGACTTGGGTCCGTTCTTGCATGAACCGTCAAAATTCTTTATTTTATAATTACATAGGAGAAACCCACATAAGGTCCGTTCTTGCACAAATAATTGAGTTTACCTTTCTAAATGTCAAATATCACCATCTGTCATTTTCGGCAAAAATGGACTAAGGACCCTTCTTGCATGCACCGATATATTTAAAGAACACTATTTTTAAAACACCAGTTGCAAATTTAGAACAATTACAAGAAAGGATTATCCAAGAACGTGGTAACATTTCTCCAGAGATGCACTTTCGAAAATTTGAAGAGGCGTGTGAATTTATGCTTGGAGCATTTTTAGCATTTTTATACAGGGTGTCCGGAAAATACGTGTACAACGTTTGACGACAGACTCCTGACGTCAAAATAGGTCGATCTAAGCCGACTTAGTTATATCAAAAATTGTCTCGTTAAGACGGTAGAGGGCGTCAAAAATTTGTAAAAATATTGGTTTTTCCTAAATTACGTGAAAACCTGCTAATCGATTTTAATGATTTTTAGTATATTATATGTAGACTAATACTATAAAATGACGTTTTTTAGTAGTATAGTCACCGGCTGTAAATAAGTGGAAGTGTTATAAAAGTGATATAATACGTCAACATTTCTCCTCATTTTTTATATGAACGGCGTTATGACAACCCATATATTTTTGTAGATTGACTGGATGTATTTGGAAGCTATTTTACCTAAGATTTTTCGTTGAATGAGCTGTTTTGCCAGAAGAAAATATTGACAATTACCTGCATACATCAATTATTAACAATAAAAATAAAACAAAGTACAACAAAGTTAATAAGTGTATTCAGCAAGATGGCGGTCATTTTACACATTTGCTTAAGTTATGTTTCTGTTTTACTTAGTTTCTTACAATACATACTTTTAACTTTGTTGTACTTTGTTTTATTTTTATTGTTAATAATAATTGATGTATGCAGATAATTGTAAATATTTTCTTCTGGCAAAACAGCTCATTCAACTAAAAATATTAAAGAGGTAAAATAGCTTCCAAATACATTCAGTCACTCTACAAAAATATCTGGGTTGTCATAACGCCGTTCATCTAAAAAATTAGGGGAAATGTTGACGTATTATCACTTTTATAACACTTCCACTTATTTACAGCCGGTGACTATACTACAAGAAAACGTAATTTTATGGTATTAGTCTACATACATACTAATAATCATTAAAATCGATTAGCAGATTTTCACGTAATTTAGGAAAAACCAATATTTTTACAAATTTTTGACGCCCTCTACCGGCTAAACGAGACAATTTTGGATATAACTAAGTCGGCTTAGATCGACCTATTTTGACGTCAGGAGTCTGCCGTCAAACGTTGTACACGTATTTTCCGGACACCCTGTATATTTTTTTCTTTTTCTTTCTATATATTCTTACTTTGTTAATTTTGTAAACAACAAAAATAAATTTGTATTTGTCTACTTATTTTATTACTCATTAGTTTGGCATATCATGTCATAATATGAATTTGACAAAATTTTAACCTAGATTTGGTTAGATATATCGTCCCCATATCATTGTGATCTAAACCATGCCCTACGTTTTTTAATCCAAGCCCTCTTTGATGCAAATAATTTTTGCTCGCACGTTAGTTACATAAAGTTTCAATAAAACATGGTGATCCACGACGAGTGGACAGCGGCTGTATCTCTTAAACCATACATACTACGACTTTGGGGTAAAAAATTCATTAAAATATGAACAAAAAAAATAACTAGAAATAATTTTTTAAGTTCCTAATTTTACCGTTAGAGTGCGTAGTCGCGATGCTGTGATACAAAGTCCTTAATTTCTACTAATAACTGCAATACAATGCAGGTCAGAAATTAAGTTTTTATATGCTCTGCAATATCCTCTATTAATTTTGTAATAAATTTTTTTTTGTAGTTACCATGGTTAAAGCGTCGCGAAGGGTAACGACTAAAAGTGCTTAAAAGGCTGTAACTTTGACCTGCGTTAACCGAATTTAACAAAGTATGGCTTATTTTAAAGAACGTTTTATCCTGATTGAACATTGATATAAATAATAATAAAATTAATACGTGAGGTTAATAATAGAGGGCACTTTTAAAATAATATATTTTCAGCTCGATTTCTTAATGAATTTGAATCCAACCATCCAACTATTTTAATTCCATTCTACAGCTAACTAGTGTTACTAAAGAGAACTGTTAAAACAGCGTTTTCTCTTTTCTCCTAAAAGTTATCGCAAAAATTGTGAAAGAATGTAATTCTAATTCGGCTTTTAGCAAAGTTTTACAATTTTTCTTTTATTAAAACGTTAAAATCCTACAGGAACAGCTTTTATAACTATATTTATTAATTTTAGGCTTTTTAAAAAAAATTATGATATTTTGTTAATGATTTAGCTATTTATCTAAAAAAATGCAATAATAATGTTACATTTAGTACCAAGGTGACCCCTTATATTCACAGTGGATGGAACGTTAGACGTTTCTGATGAACCAGCAAAGGAATCGTTCTGAAAATTTTGTCGCGTACATAAACGGACATGCTCTACCAACCTAAAATATGTTTGACAATACAGTGATGCCGCTTCCACACAAAAATAATAGTAACTTATTTTTTTTTAAATGCAACACCATATATTTTATTTTATTTTCGAAACCCCCATTACTTTTCTTACAATTTTTGTTAACTCTACTCTATACTTATCTCTTACCGTTTCTAAGATATAAATTAATTTCCGTTTTTTCTTGTCCGAAAACGTCACTCTTAAAAATGCTGATAATTTTGAAGTCTTAAACACTGGAACCCTGAAATTGGGTAAATAGTTAAATAATACCATATAGGGTTCTTTGCCTTTTGAAAAAAAGGACTTATGGTCACTTTTTCAAGTTACCAGAATAAGTGTATTTTTCAACCATCCTGTATATTGCAACTAAGATTTGGGACTAGGGCAAAGAGCCCTATGGTATTATTTAACTATTTACCAAATTTCAGGGCTCCAGTGTTTTAGACTTCAAAATTATCAGCATTTTTAAAAGTGACGTTTTCGGACAAAAAAAAACGGAAATTCATTTATATCTTAGAAAGGGTAAGAGATAAGTATAGAGTAAAGTTAACAAAAATTGTAAGAAAAGTAATGGGGGTTTCGAAAATAAAATAAAATACATATATGGTGTTGCATTTAAAAAATCGAAGTTACTATTATTTTTGTGTGGAAGCGGCATCACTGTATTGTCAAAAATATTTTAGGTTAGTAGAGCAGGTCCGTTTATGTACGCGACCAAATTTTCAGAACGATTCCTTTACTGGTTCGTCAGAAACGTCTAACGTTCCATCCACACCGTGAATCACCCTGTATAAAAGTAACATTCATTTTGGACATTATGTACCATATTCGGGGTTATTTGGCGAATTTTGTGAAGAAGTCCTTGCTTAGTTTCTCTAAGTTTTCTGGTTTTATTACGTAAACTTTTGTTTTTAGGTGAACCCCAAAGGAAATAATCTAGAGGATGAAGGTCCGACGATCGTGGTACCCCTTCGTTCTATCCATCAGCGGCTTGTAAAAATTTCACTTAAATATTGTCGAATATATGCTGTAATTCGATCATCATGAAGGTCTGCTTCTGCATGGTGAGGCAATAAAGCAGTCAAAGCTGAAATAAGTTTTTCTGGCAAAAAAACCAGATAGTATGGTGATTTAAGTTACCATCAAGAAATAGTGGCCCAATGACGCTGTCGCCAATAATTATGCCTGCCCAAACATTAAGTTTTTGCTGAAGCTGGGTATGTGTTTCTCGCATCCACTGAGGATTTTCTGCGGACCAATATCGACAGTTCTGTTTATTGACTTGACCATTTAGTCACCATTTTAGTAGTATATCCATCTGTAAAAAGTATCAAGTCCAAATCTACTAAATGCTGGTCAAGTGCAGTCATCATCACTTCATAAAACTGAAGACTGCGGTCTGGATCATCTTATCAGGACTCATTTAACATGATTTCACTAACTTGAATGCAGACGTATGGCATATGTTATTTTCTTTTGTCAGTTGACGAACTGAAGTAAGAGGATTTTCTTGAGGAGAAAGTAAAACGTTTAATTGCATGTCATCATTCATTATTCCATTCTGGCTTATTCTTGGTATGTCCCTGACGTGGCCCACTCATGATAACGTCTTTCAATTTTGCTGATGGTGCCTTAGGAAACTGGTGGTTTCTACCCAAAAAAGAGAAGTAAATTTTATGAAAACCCGAAAAAAGTATTACAAACTAAAAATAAACGCAGCCGTAGTTCTGTATTTTTGCAGCAAATAAAGAGGCTTCCTGATATTGAAATTATTCCACCCTGTATACAATTAACGCCCAGTCTAAATCCCTAATCCTAGGATCATAAAATTTCGAGGATGTCTTTTCCTCATAAGGTAGGCATCTAATAAGAAGGGACTTTTCGAAAATCAACCCCTAAGGGGGTAATAGTGGGGATTAAAAACTTTAAAGGAATTTCTGTATCTCAGAGACTGAAACTGGCGGAGGTCTAAAAATTGGTAAAGGAATTCCTTTATTTTCGTCGTTTTTTCAAAATTAACTCAGAGGTTGAAAAAAGGGGTGTAGACTATTTTGAGTCTCTAATTTTAAGCTCTATGGGAAAGTGTCTGAAAAAAAGTTTATCTTTGCATAAAATATTTTTGGTCCGAATTTCCTAAAACTCGGTATAAATACTGTATAGGTACTATATTATTATCATAAAATTCATAAAACACTTTTTTAACTTTTTTTGTAAATTGATCCCTAAAGTAGTGAAAAGAGGATATAAAAGTAATAAATATAGTTTTTCTATTTCACGTTCATAATGAGTTCAGTACGACCCTCATTTGCGGATCGTAATGAAGCTATTTCGATACTCGTTTTTTCTTTATTTGATGTTGGTAACATTTAAATGTTTTATTTCATTGACTTGCGCTGCCTTTGTGATTTACGAGAAAACCCATTTTTCGCAGAGGAAAACTAGCTTGATAACTTACTTTTTTATTCTGTGTGGATAACAGTCATGTATGTTGGTTGCATAAATCTATAAATCAATCTTTTGTAGATGCTTCAAGCTATCATTTTCTGCCAAATCCTATCCAAAATTCAATCTACTAACCTTCTACTAATGTCGATTTTAACTTCAACTTTATTTGAATTTTCCATCTTCCCTATACTAAATTGCAATGCCGTGACGTAAAATCACGTATTTTGAAATTCGAAAAAAAGTAGCAAAATCTCCCGAATTTCCGAACGCTCTGTATATGTACCGAATGTACAAGGATCACACAACGTATTCCGTCCAATTTCAAATCTCATATCGCTAAAATAACTTTAGAATCTCGTGGTGAAATTGGGTCAATAAATCAAAAAATTACAGTTTGCAAAATAATTTTTGTTGTCCAGAGGCTCCTATGATAAAAAATAGTATTACCAACATAAAATTTAGACATAAAAATTTACAAAATTTGAAGGATTTATTTTCTTTTTAAAATATATTTTCCTTGATTATAAAAGGTGAAATAGAAAAAAATGTATAAAGCACATGTTTCATAAGGCGTTTTAGCGCCCGTGTCAATAAAAAAACTCGCCACTTCGTGGCTCGTTTTTTAAAATAGACGCGGGCGCTAAAACCGCTTCTTATGAAACTCGTACTTTAATATACTATTAAAAAAACTAAAAAACACGCTTTAATATAATTATTTATCAAACTAAAAAGCAGAAAATAAATATAGTTTAAAATAATTCTTGCAATTCTTAATATAGGCAGAAAATAATAATGAACAAGAAACATTAGTATTATTGTGAAAAAACGTGGGGTGCTCGATATACGAAAAATATAGCACAATGCGCCCCACGCTTTTTTCTTTCACAATAATACTAATGTTTATCGTTCATTATTATTTTCTGCCTATATTAAGAATTTCAAGAATTTTTTTAAGCTATATTTATTTTCCGCTTTTTAGTTAATTATTATTAAAGCGTGTTTTTTAGTTTTTTTAAACTATATTTATTTTTAATTTTTTAATTTGAGTTATAGTAGAGATGGAATACTGTCACTAATTTAACAATGACTTTTAAAATGGCTAGATTTAAAGCATTGTATCAATTTTTTCTATTAAATTGCTAGATTCAAAGCATTGGATCCACAAACCCGAACAAACCCGCTCGACCAACGGACCAACTGATAGCGAAAGAATATACCAACACTATTAAGCCGAGTGCTCGAGCAGGAACGTAGGTAGATAGTACGCATGCGCATACGGTGAACTCTATCTCTCTCACTCTTATACAGAAGATCTGAAAAAAAAAATGATTTAATTCCGGCGATCCTGATCAGGATAATGAAATAAACTTATCAAATTATTGTATTGTCAGCGGTTCTTGATAAGTCTACAAAATTTAAATTAAATCTTACCGTTTAAAGTGGGTCAAAAATCGGGTTCCAAGAAGTCGGTTACAAACAAACATACCTACAAACATACAGGTGAAGCTAATAAAAGCGTGTTAAAAATAGGTAGGATTTTGATTAACAATTAATCAGTCTTCCGTAAGTTTTATATTTTCCTTTATGACGTACTGGTATTTCCAAATTATTTTCATTTCTCGTGTTGTGGATAATTCTATATTGAATTTTATCATATAAATAAGCTGGTTTTTAATAAAACTTATTTTATAAAATAATTTTTTTAAAATATAATGTTCAAAGATGCCCACTCTGAAAAATGTGTATAAACGTTTATGCTCTTGTTAGTTATGCAAAAAACCATAATCGGTTAATTTAAAAACATTCTAGAGACATGTAATAAATTATTGCAGTGCCCTATTTATTACGAATAAATAACATTTATAATAAAAAACAAATAAACGGGTTTATTTAAAATGTAAATTTGAATAAAACGAAATAATATTGCACAAATAAAAGAACCTTTTATTCCTTTTTTACTAGGGTAAAAACAGTATAATAAAAAATAAAAATAATTCTGTTATTTAATGTGTGTATAGCATAAAATATTCATCACAAAATAAATAAACAATGTTTCCATTGTTCTTAAATTTAAAACTGACTATTTTACCCTCAATAATACAAATTTCCGCTTCAGAGTATTTAGGTCAAACAGGGAGAACTTTTGAAAAACGAATTAAAGAACATTATCTAATCGTAGATTACAAAAACTAACCCAAAATAATAAATCCAGTTCTGGAACACATCTAAAAGCCGAAAATCATTCTATTGACCCTGCATCTAATTTTACAGTTCTTTAAACTCTAAAACTAAATATTTTTCCCCAATGCAATTCCTTTGCCACGAACCTACCTTAGTAGTAGTAGTAAAGGGGAGGCTTAGCGCCAAGCAAGTAGGCCAGTGCGACCCTTTTTGCCAACCCCATTTTACGTCTGGGTAATGTCAGCCAGACGGGACCTACAGTTTTACGTGGGTTCCGAACCACAATTTTACTGGCAGATGTTATTCTCGGCACAGTTTTTATGGTCCTGTTGTAACACCTCTTGTCCACCACAGACCTCGACGGGGGAAGCCTATTGCGTCTCCGTGGTGCGACTTGAAGGATGTTGCCGCAGAGCCCCCTAATCCGTCGGGATCCAGTATCACTCCACGGGACACACCGTCTGTATTACCAAATCCTCTGATTCGGGGCGTCCCCCAATCCGTCTGGATCGGTAACAGACATGCGTCCCTTTTGTGGGTCACTAGATCCGTTACTTGGTTCAGGAGTAGCTCACTTCTAGACAACATGCCGAAGGGACACCCGAATGATACCGGAGGAGCCCGAGAGCTCCACAGCTGTATCGTATCGAGGTCGCCTTTTACTGCAATGTTTATTTTTGCGATTGAGAATGCCAGTGTGTGTTGTACAATGCAACACTACGAAGTACGGTGGCCTCAGGGGGGTGTCACTGATATAGGAGGCCACGACAAGACCTGGCCAGGACGAATCAGTGGGGCAGGGGGGCATACGTATCAACTAGGGACTTGTGTTTTTACACTAAAAGTTTAGTTTTATTAATAATCCTCGTTGTTTATGCAACTTTTTGTAAAATTATTATTATTGACGTTATTAGAAATTATAATTAATTCTTTTTAGCGAATTTACAAGATTTCTGTTGTAAATTTTATTAAAATCCCAACTTCTTAGTGACAAAGGTGTTGGTTGGTCACACTGTTTTTAGCATCGCCTTTATCGATCGCCTTGCCAATGCCTTCAATGCCATTCAAATTCAAAATTCCGTTCAGCCATTTTCTTAGTTTGTTTATGGTGTGTTCATGTCCGCTGATCGCTTTTTTGTTGGAATAAGTAGACTGTTTTAAATGGAAGGAAGTGTTATGTTTACACGTAAGTTAAGGTGACAATTTTTTAAAATTACTTTTTGGTAATTGAAGTTTAACTGTTGTAGGTCAATGTGTGGGTCAATGTTAAATGGAATTTTTATGGGAGACGCTACGCCACGCCACGCCATCCTGGGTCTAGTTTTTGGTAGTTTGGATATTTTCTTGGACATGCAATGTAAGTATACCTTGTATTTATTAATATTTTTAAGGGTTTTCTTCGCTACCCTTCCACAAAATTGCTTATACCTTCAAGGTCAGTGGGTCAAAGTTTCAAAATACATAACAGGTATACCTCGGCCTTCTTTTACTACATAATATCACCCATATCATCACAATCTAATTAACAGTTTCTCAACAAAGTTTCCTTCACAATTTATAAATTATTCATACAATTTTGACCGAAGAGACACTTGGGTAGCATTATTCTATTATTATAGTTACTTCAGTATAGACATGGACAAACTGAGGTCTGATTTATGGCTGGTATACTTGGTACATCATAGTAGTAGTTATTATTATTGCAATTTATACTCATATAAGTCATATACATCAATTCATTTGCACAATAACAAGTAATTTGAAATTATTGTAATAAGTGTTTTTTATAATTCATTTGGGGGTACCAGTCAGGCAAGGCTATTAAAATGAAGACCGTATAGTATCAAAACTGCTGGGTTTACCAGTATAAATAAAATATATACTAAGGTACTTTATGGTTATAACAATCTGGGCCGTAACTTCTTATTTCATTAATCTTTTATAATCAATGTATCGTCTGGGGCACCCCATTGTTGCCGTTGCATTAAATTGGATCTCTTTGAAAATAAATCAAGTCTGGCATGTTCACTGACCAGTCAGTCTGCCTGAGCTTGATATAAAATTATTTTGGCCATAGTTAGTTCTATGAGGAAATATCGAAATGGTATTCCTGAGATGTGTTTCTCTTGAAGGCAACCCTATTTCATCGAGCAAAAGAGGGCAGTTATATTTATTATGTTATATGTTATAATTTCAAGATCTTTTATATCTATCCCGTCGTTGACAAAGTGTTCTGATCTGAATGTTAGATTCCAGCTGAGAACAGGTCAGTTGTGGTGCATTAAGTATGAAAGTTATGTAGGTATTTTATGAATTTATGTTGTACCATTTCTAAATTCTGAATGTGTTTACCCCGTTGTAATAAAACTTACAAATTATTTAATTTTTATGTTACATTGTACATTTTTTAGCATGGCACCTGTGATCTCATTAAACTATTAAATGTTACATATATAATAATCATTTTGTCACTGACTTTATAGATATGGTTGGGGATCTTGCATGGGTTGAAGCGGGATAGGTTGTATAGTAATAAGAATAAGATATTTGTGTACCTTTTAAGCAGAATCTTAAATAATCTGAATTAGCATTGATTTTGGTTTCATCAAACTTTTGCATTTACTTTGGGGCTATGTTAACTTACATTTTGCATAAGAGGCACACAAATCTAAAATCAAAAGTTTTAAAATTATGGCGAAGGTAGGTAGAGCCAGGTATTCGTGCAAATTCCCAAATTGTCTGAGTAATTATTTAAGTTATTGCCCAATGTTTATTGAAAACTACGTTCATATAAATTTGTTTTCTTTTCCTGAAAAAAATAAACAGCTGTGTACCTAAAGCCTGGAAAGATATCTGTAAAATTAATTATGATGTAAACTGTGTAAAGTTTTATGTTTGCGAATACCACTTTTTGCCATCTGATTTTTACAGCTCGATACGAATAGATACTGCTTTTGTTTTCCCTTTTTTTCAGGATACTTCCACTGCCCTGAGTGCCGCTGCTGCTGGCCCCTGGGACCATTTGGTGTCTGGTGGCTGTTGCAGTCAACAGAACTGCATGATTTTGCATACTTAATTTTTGATCTCAGATTAGACTTTAGGAATGGAATTTCTAATATACATAGTTGTAGTTTTTAAAATTTTAATAAATGTTTTTCTATAATAATCTTTGTTTCGTTTAGGATGTTTGTAAATATATTTAAGTAATTTATAGTCATAATAATAAGTAAAATAGGTTTTGTTTGTAATATCATAATTATTGAATTTTGAAAAATATTTCTTTAAGTAATTGTTTCAAAATAAGAAATGAGCACGCCTATACATATTTTAAAGAAGAAAAAAATTAAATTAACATTTAATTTTTTTGTTTTATAACGCATAATATGTAGTCTTGTCCATAATTATTTGGAAACAATTACTTAAAGAAATATTTTTCAAAATTCAATAATTATGATATTACAAACTAATCTTTTTAAATATTCCCGCCAGTATCGTTCGATAAAAACGCTATCTTTTTTACCGATACTGTCACCTGCTAAGTCGGTAAAGTCATTTGCCATTGTACCGATGAAACCGACAAAATTAGTAATGCCAGGTGGCTCATAGATGGCTCATGATTCGACGCAATGGCATTAACGCGACATTTCTTAAACCCTTTATTTTTCTGTGGGTGGCCTGGTCAAGCAAACTAAAAAAGTCCGCCGAACCAGGTACCTTCGGCATGCGATGCGATAACGCTATCGCTACGCTAGGCTGCCACCTCGAACCTACCTTAAATATCCTTAAAAGTTAGACCAGATTGATTGGTAATTGTTTCACTATTATCATTTCTATGTCCCTTCTTATCTCTTATTCGATATATAATTTTTAGTTGCATACCAACGCTTTAAATTTGAATCATGTTTTTAGGGTTGCATATGTATACAAAATTAAATTTTAAAATATTAAAAGTAAGATAGACCATTTTTGAGTATTCAAGGTACAAAACAGCAACGTTAGTTGCTTGCAACTAGTGGAACAGAATGCAGGCAAGTGCAAAAATAGGTCAGTTACCGGCGTCAGACTTCTAAAAACAAAAACACACTTCTATTTTGTTTATCTGTCTTTTTTTTTTGGTAAAGAATGTCTAATATATTTTACATATAATGTAAAATATAGTTTAATGTTGTTTTAACTGGATAATTAATAAATAGGGACGTTTTCTTGTGTTTTTTTTTTCTTAAACCATTGTGGAAAAGTTTTTATTGCTCGTTGTAATATTTGTTTCGTACTTGTGTGTGTGTGATAACCTAACAGCAAAAAACAATGTCGGTGTTATAATATTATTGTAGTTTGCGATAAAATTATTGTCTGTATGTAAATAGCGAAAATGACGCTAGATTGTTTTGATTATTTTAAAATAATCAAACCGAAAACAAAACTTGCTGTGTTAAACGGCGCAAATCAAATTACTGTAGCTCCTTTTTTTTTGCTTTGGCAGGTCTGCCATCAAAACTAAGTAGAATTAGAAACTTTATCTAACTTAAAATTTCCGGCCAGTTATGATTTATAAAAAAAAAAAAATAATTCCCAGAGACAACTATCGTTTATCAAATGGTTCCTTGTATCAAATATTTCGACAGAAAGTATTAACGTTATAAAAAAAAAGGGTTTAATTTTTCTTTTGGCCCTTTTTCTATTGTTTTTCGGCGGTAACGTGTCCCGATTTTTCCCTGGCCACCTTGCAATATCGGTAATAAAGATAGCTTTGTTATCGAGTGATACTAACTGAATTATTTTTAAAGTTTATCGCAAATTCGGATAAAAATCTAAAGATTTTGCGAGATTTCTCGTTCTCGCATATTTTTGTCTCATCTTACGAGATTCTCGCAGAAAAAACTCTCGTCTCCCGAAAACGAGACGAGAAAAGGCGAAAAAAGGCGAGAGGAGAGTGAAACACTAAGTATGGCGGTGCACCCCGTATAATATTTATGTATTTCAATATCTCTACTGGAGCAATTCATTTTGTTTTGTTAACATTTTGGCCGAGAAACAAAATATTTGGATTGTGAATAAGAAATATATGGAATAATAACTGCACGATGAGAAAATTGAGTTGGTAGTTTTGCATTTAAAAAATCGAAAACACTGTTTGCAAAAACCGTCTGAATTGTCAAATTCGGGTTAAAATAAATCCGCAGCACCCTATACTCTTATCCTGCATCAGAGTGTATTCCCAGAACAATCCTAGATGACCCCTGCAGCACCATAATTCACTGCAGGAAGTTACACATGACGCTTCTGCAAGCATATCTTAATATGTACGTTTCCGTGACAACAGAGGGTGGATCGCCTCCAGTGAGGATTTTCGGCATAAATTATCTCCGAACACTTTACAAAGTATGGAGATATGTTACGGATCGTCCCCGGGCACTTGGAGCTTGCACAAGAAGATAACGGAATGATCTCAAAGCTTTACACAAATCCCCATGTTGCTTGTTCTGCTTTTTGATGAGAACATTTTGAGATCAGAAAAATATTTTGACCTCTCGTTTCTACGAAGAAGAGCGTGTTTGCATTTTTTTACTTCCCTTGCATCAAGAGAAAGTAATCGCGAAAAAAATTGAGATTATTGGAAGAAATCGTCCATTTTTTCTCTAAGAGGCCTAACTTAAGTATAATGTAATATGAAAAGGAAAGAAAAACACGAAGTCTTCCTCCACAAAATGTAATAGAATAAAAATTCTTAGTTAAAAGGGTATCTACATGTTTCGAACGTAGAAACGTTTATCATCAGGAGACAGAATGTATGTTGCTGATGGTTGTAGCAAAAGAGAAAAAAATAGTGGTAGGTGTCAAACCTTAATGGAGCTTTTATGGCATTAAAAGTTGTCATGATAAAATAGCATTTTGGAAGTGTTTAATTGAAAGAAAGACAAAAACATATGGGGTATGTAGAAAGACTTATAAAGGAGTCTAAATAGACCAAAAAGAGGAAAATGGCATGCCCTTGCTTGTGGAATGAATGAACTACTTTTAATACAGCAATTTTGTTAAGAAATAAATTGTATTTCCTCAATGCGAGGCATTTTGTTCCCGGTAAAGCGTGTTCTCTACAATTAAGAAAGCAGAACAGTGTCCCCAAAATGAATTGTATCCGTTAGAACCTATAATCCCCAAGACGTTGGTAAGGGTTCGTAGCTATCGGCAATCGCCGCGCGTTGTAATATTATTGTCAACGTATTTGTTGCGCAGGTCACATCGTTGTTCGGAGTCTTCTAGCTGTCCAGTCAGAATTTAACCTTTATTGATGATACCAATACCTGTTTTAATTAATTTCTTTTTACTTTGTATTTAAGTTTTTTAAATTTGGCATGTTAGATTTTTTTTTTTTTTTTTTTTTTTTTTTTTTTTATGATCGAGCACAAGCACTATAGGAAAATCCTTTAAGGCGCTCTGGGAGCGGTGCGTGTGCGAAGAAAGCGATTCACGTTTTTCTTGAATCGTTGGAGGTTATATTCGGTTGGAAACACGGTCTCAGAAAGGCCGTTCCACAAAGATGACGTCCTCCAAATGAAAGAGTTCTGAAACAATGATGTTCGGGGTGTACTAAGTTGAACCACATAGGGATGGGCGGCAGTGGTTCGTCGTGTGTTTCTGCTATGCATTACTCTAGGTGGAATCGAGCGGGCAATATCTGTCGAACACTTGCCATGAAAATATCTGTAGAAGAGAGTCAAATCACCAACCTGTCTTCGATGTTCTAAGCTGTCGAGGTTCTTAGTCAGCTCGTGGTCGCCGATTAGACGAACGGCTCTCCTTTGGATGGAATCCAACAACCGAAGGGTATGCTTCGGTGCAGAACTCCAGATATGAGAGCAGTATTCCAGTGATGGTCGAATCTGGGCTTTATAAAGTGTCAAAAGTTGTTGAGGTGTATACAACTTTTTGGTACGGAAAAGTATACCGAGCTTCTGAGAAGCTGCCCTGGCGATTGCCACTACGTGATTATGCCAAGACATATTTCCTCCCAGGTTGACACCCAGCAAATTAATAGAGGAAGTCAATGGAATTGCGTGTCCTGCCATAACGATATCGGGTTCTGCAATGTTGACCTTCTTAGAGAAAACTGCAGCCTGGGTTTTTTGAGCGTTAAATTCGACTTGGTTACTGTCACCCCAAGACAAAATTTCTTCCAGGTCTTTATTGAGGCGTGATACCTCATGTTGTCTGCGAAGATGTGCGTCAGTAGCCGATGTTTGAGGTTTCAAAGTAAAAGATGAGATAAGTGTGCTGTCGTCAGCAAAGCAATATAATGGATTTTCTGTTTTCGCTAGAAGGTCGTTAATGTACAGTAAGAAGAGAGTGGGAGATAATATGGACCCTTGAGGAACACCAGCATTGATGGTGAAGGTGTCTGAGAGAAACCCGTCAATCGCCACTTGCAGAGAGCGGTCCTTGAGGAAGCTAGACAACCATGAACAAAATCGACCGGGCATACCATAAGAACGCAGTTTGCTTAGGAGCCCCTCGTGCCAGACACGGTCAAAGGCTTTAGAGATGTCCAGTGCAATAGCCCGGGACTCCCCATGATGTTCGATTGCGTTGCTCCAAAGATGAGTGACATAGGCTAGCAGGTCTCCTGTTGATCTGGACTTACGAAAACCATACTGATGGTCGCTGATAATTTTAAGGCCTTCCAGGTATTTTATAAGTTGTTGGTTAATAGCTTTCTCCATCACCTTTGATATAACTGAAAGCAATGCGACTGGTCGATAGTTGTTTGGCAGGGTTTTCTTGCCTTTCTTTGGTATAGGCTGGACTCGCGCCTTTTTCCAGCAAGATGGAAATATTCCTTTTTTGTAGGATAAGTTAAAAAGTCTACAAAATACTGGTGTGAGTTCATCGGCGCATTTCTTGAGCACTATAATAGGAATTTCATCTGGACCAGAAGCTTTTTTGGCATCGAGCCCCTTCAGAATTCGTTTGACAGGACGCTGACGGAATACGATATCAGTCATTTCCGATCGAACTGCTGGAATGTTCGGGGGTGTTTTTCCCTGAAAGTCTACCGTGGAGTGTGAAGCAAAGAGTTCTGCGAGTAAGTTCGCTTTATCTTCAGCCGTGGTTGCTATTGTGCCGTCAGAACGTGTTAGCGGTGGAATATTTGATTTGGTAAAATTTTGACTGACGGCCTTAGCGACTGACCAAAAGGACCTAGATCCGTTAGGACTGGCGAGAAGTTTATTTTTGATCCTCATGTTGTGAGCCTCTTTGTTTTGATCTATCGTTTGCTTGCACTGGTTTCGAGCGGTAACAAAGATGGTGCGATTCACATCGTTAGGATTTTTACGCCATTGTCGGTAAGCTAGATTTTTAGCTCTGACAGCACGCTCGCAGTTCTTGCTAAACCAGGGCTTGCCATTTGAAGGGCGCTTCTTGGAGAAAGGAATAAAGGCTTCCATGCCAGTAAGAATGACATCGGAGACCTCTTGAGCACAAGCGGATGGATCATCTGAAGAGAAGCATACTTCCAGCCAAGGAAAAGTGCGAAAATGGTCCCTTAGGTCTTCCCAACTAGCTGATGTGTAGTGCCAAATTTTACGAGGTTTAGGAGGTTGTTCAGAACAAATTGGCAGCTCGCTTAGAGTTGAAATAAGTTTGTGATCGGAAGATCCTAATGGAGGATGAACGGTGACTGTGTATAGGTCAGGGTTGGATGTCAAAAGAGATCTAAAAGACTAGCAAAGATAAAGCAATAAAAGATTCTTATTTCGCACAACCCATCATTAGTATTGGACTTTATAATCTATTTACGAATTTTACCATTGCAGTTAACCATGTTGCATATAATAGATAATCAAATGCAATGTTAAACAACAAGAATAATATCACACTATAACCTATTTACATTTTTCAGAACTACAGTACTGATTTTAAGTGCTAAGTTTATTAACCTTTGCAAGTAAATATTATTATGAATAATGTCAAGTTTCATTACAACTGTCAGTCGGAACTAATACAGTATATATAACCAGATTACACCCCCAATAGAACTTGATAATTATTGTAAGTATTCAAATCAGTAATGGCTATGAACCTTTCTATGGTAGCATTAATTCCTATTTCATATTGGCTAAATAACGGTTATATTATCACTACACTACGGTCTGACAATTTTCGTTATCATAGAGTAGGAAAGCGCGTTGCTGTCACATATAGTATTAAACAGTTGTATAAAGTGTATGTGAATTCTTATAAGGAATGGAAGGCGATTTTTTCTCAGTGTAGTAATTTCCATTTTTTAAAGCAAATCAATTTTTTTACCTTTCGTACATTGACGCTAAAGTGTAATATTTTAAGTGTAGAAAAACTGTGCCCCGATGTAAGCAAATGAGTGGCAAAAGCTGACCTAGTTTCCGTTATGTCTGAATCTTTATATTTGTTAAAGAGTCTTAGATGTTTACTCACTATATGGTAGATATTGACACCTTAGACGGGATTCCCCTTCTTTAAAATCCCTCTGGGCGTCAACTCTGTCTCTCAGGGCCGGCCGCACTATATTTCTAGTCGGCAGTGCCTTTTTCGGAGGGTCGATTTTGTACGAAAACAGAGAACATGTCGGAATCGGGTCATACTCTTCATTTGGGGATCTGTTCAGTTTAGCAAAATTTTCTGGCTTTAGAATATTCAAAATTCTAGCTTTACGGGCCTTGGCCCTATCCTCTAATGTTAACAATCCCGGGGCGGCTTGCGTGAATTTTCTTGGTTTTCCGCAACTACTCTCAGAAGACGCTACCTCTTGTTTAACAGAGCGGCACGGCCGGTTAAGGCCGGTGCCAGCCCTAGAAAACGCCGACACTCCCCCTAGTGACGTTATGGTTCTACTGCCGAGCTCCATTGCACGCAAATAAAAATCAAAATTTTTAAACAACAAATACAAAATCTATTTTTCAAAACACAGTAATGGTTCAACTTACAAGAATCAAAAAACAGAAAAAACTTGCATTATGTAACAAACTTTTTTTACACAGTAAACAAATAATTTTCTCACTAAAAATTATTGGCATGAAATAAAACTTTAAAATTTTCCCGCCGAAAATAGACTCTCTTTAATTTTCATAAAAAATAAAAATTCCCAAAAATTCTCTTAATCCCTTATTGTTTTTCCACTGAACCCTGATCCCGATATTCCCATCTTTCCTGAAACACGATACCTTTTATCCAGGCGCCCTGAACCCAGCCACGGTCAAACTTATTTGGCAATTAACCTGAAATCCCACAACAACGTGTTGCCCCGCCCTGACGAACGAGTCCCGTTATTTCCCGTATCGTGCTCCCCTTTTTGACAAAGAAACACCCCTGAACCCTGATCCAATAATGAAAAACCAATAAACTTTAAAACCCAAAAAATAATTTTCAAAAAAAATATTCCCGGAATATTTTTACTCAAATGACATCAAAACCCCTGACAAAAAAGCATACAAATCGCCCAGACAGCCGAGATTCAAAAAATTAGAAAAACTTTTCTTAAGTCGCAAAAATGAAAATAAGTAATGGTAACTGACATGAGTTTACGTTAATTTAAAATCAAAAATTGAACCGCGTTGGCAGTAGAACTGTAGAACCGTCCCGGCACGGCTTTTCCGGAAAGCCAGTGTACCCTGCCTGGGAGTGCTACTGGTGTTGCCAGGTGGAAAAAATAAAATTCACCAGTAATGGCTATAAAAATTCCATTCAAGATCCTATGGATTTGTGCATTTCTTACAAACCATGGTCATTTCGTTTTATATGTATTTGCTGCATAGCCCCATGCTGCCGAGCCGTAGGTCAGCTGTGAATATATTATATTTTAATGCAACATAGATATTTTCGCGAAAATTAAGTTCATAATAAACCGTATTCGTATTAGTCAAAACTGACAGGTAATCATATACTTTGATTTGTTTGCTAGAGGAACTTGATCCAATTCTGTCTGCTTTAAATAAATTAAAATGGAATAACAGTAATAGCATCAATATTAACTTCAACATACATTACTTTAAAGTAAATATTGCTCACGAATCCTGCACGTTATTTATCTGCGTATCTAAGCATGCACATTTCCAAGACAACGAGGGGCTGGGGACACAACTCGGAATCCGAATCGTAAATTAGTTGTTTCCACTTTAGAAGTACAATTCCCGAGATAAAATGCAGGAGCCTCGGGTGTGTGGATAACTTGAGTTCCTACACTCTGTTTCTTCTGATAGTATCGTATATTATTGCTTTTCAAAGAAATACATAATAATATATTATACCTTCGTCATTATCATGCAATTTATTAGAATGTTTTATTCAAGCAGGGAGTAATTTAAAAAGGAAATCGAAACAACTGACCAATAAATCATTAATCACCAGCATTCTTTGTAAGAGAGGATAACAATTCCTCCGATAATGGAGAGACTGCACGGAATAGTTCTATCCTAAAGGTATTTTTAACTGGAAAAGTTAAAGCCTTTTGTTGTCTCATGTGGTATGCTGATCACCAGGTGTCGCTACTACCATTCAAAGTAAGCTGTTTTTTGGGAGATTGTCAAATCCATTTAAAAACAAGCGCAGATCTAAAACTTCAAGTGTGAAAGTTGTTATAATGCCTGCTTTATACCTCCCATTTAACATTTAATTTAATTTAAGATTTAAACTAAGCTAAGAATTTAAAAGTTGAAAGTTAATTCTCTCATGCATTTGTTTATACCTCTCATTTAAACTAATTTAACACTTAATTTAATTTAAGAGTTGGTCAACTTTCAACTTAAGGTAAAAGATCGTGGCCAGATCGTGCTAAATCGCGTTAAGTCATTCTCCACAACTCAGCCGCGATTGGCCAGGAAGATGATAAGAATATTTTGATCGGTGACAATAACCTAACATTATTATTGGCATTTTTATTTATCAATAAATAAAGTGGATTTTCTATTGGTTTTTCTATATTTATTTTGACTGATCCAAATTCTTGTGATTTGTTATGGAAGACGACGATTTGATTTTACTACTTGTTTTAATTGTTGTAATAACAGCTGGATTTTTTTGCACTTCATTTAATTTAATTTAGTGGCACGTTTTCGAGGTATAAATTAACAAAATTATTTCTTAGTTTAGTTTAAATGTTAAATTAAATCTTAAATTAAATTAAATCTTAAATGAGAGGTATAAAGCAAGCATATAAAGACTTTTCAAACAATTATATTCTAAAATGTGACATTCATGCGACACAGGAACCAAATTGAAACGAAAACGAACGACCACGGTGTTTTTCGCGGTTCGCGATGATACCTATATATATTTGAGTCATGTTTTTAGGGTTGCATATGTATACGTAAATGGAATTTTATAATATTAAAAGTAAGATAGACCCTTTTTGAGTATTCAAAGCACAAAAACGAAAACGCTGGTTGCCTGCACGTGGCGGAACAGAATACACGCAAGTGCAAAAATGGGTCAGTTACCAGCGTCAGAATTTTAAAAGTACTTATCTTGTTTATCAGTCTTTTTTTTTGTAAAAAAATGTGTGTAATACTTATGTTTTAATTTTAAATATAGTGTAAATTATTTTTATTTTTAACTGAATAATTAATAAACCAAGACGTTTTCTTATCTTTTTTTTTTCCATAAACCATTGTGGAAATTTAAGTTTTTATTGCTCGTTGTAATATTCCTTTCCAGTTTATGTGTGTAATGACCTAACAGCAAAAAACAATGTCGGTGTTATAATATTGTAGTTTTCGATAATGTTATTGTCTGTATGAAAATAGTAAAAATGAAGCTAGCTTGTTTCGATTGATAATGGCATTATTTTAAAATAATCATACCGAAAATAGCAGTATTCCAGGTTATCGGTGAAGTTGCTTCGGGTTGTGGCATTCTGATCAGTTCCTACACTGTTAAAAGAAAAGAATCAAATTTAACTTTTTTTTTATGTCCCAGAAAGTCCACTCCCGTTTTTTTGTCAATTTAACTAAAACCGCTTCAGTCAATCAGTAACTTATAAAATATGTTATTACTATTTTGACATTAATCTGATTTTATTGTGCAGTAAAAATTATAACTTAATTAGTTAATTTGACACATTTTTTATGTTAGTATTAACTTCTTTTAAAATTTTAACTAAAAAAGATATTGATAATGATTATAAACTTTATCAAAGTTACTAGTATTTGATTTATTTGAACCGTAAAAGAATTGCATGTTAATTTTAGTTAGCTGTTATGTTAAAACGACTTCCAGAAAAGTTAGTTCTTAAAATCTGATTTTTACTAAACACAAAAGAGTTAAAATAACTATACATTTTAAGTTAAATTTGATTTATTTTAATTGATTATAAATTTTTTTGATTCTCACGTCCAGGATTTCTAACAGTGTAACAAGGACGAAACAGCTGTTAATGTCTACTCGGCCCCAGGGAGTTTATTGTTTTTGGCATCCCTGGGTACTTTAAGGCAAAATGCAGGTTTTTTCACAGTTTAAAGTCCGCCAGCCGAGACTATTTTTCATTGATTAAAGTTAATATTTTTTTAAAGGAGTAAACAGTAAAAAAACTATTTTGTTTGGCGAATATTTTGTCTTAAGACCTAGCCGATGCCGTGTAATCGGAATCGGTGAAAGTGCAAAAAGTCACAGCGATAATGTTGTTTTAAAACAAAGAAGTCTTTTTTATCATCATTTCTTATTTAAAACGACGTCTTGTGCATGCAGCCAACTCCTAAATTGAACCAAACTAGCCTTAATTAAATAATAAACCCCTTTTTTCCATTTCCTTTTCACAATAAACCTGACTCAGTTCATTTCGCGGATTTTAATTGAATATTTCCACAGAACGATGTTATCACGTGATCTATATGAATTCAGCTGCGAAAATTGCCGGTTTTTGTTCGAGATTCGTGCTTGGAAAAAGCAATTTGGCCGCGATTGTGCTCCGGGAATCGGTTTGAAATTTGTAACGCGATTTCGTCGTATGTGTGCATATAATACCCGGCCTGTTGTGGTTTAACTTGTTCGTTCTTTGGACTACCTAGACGCGATATTAAACCCGCACAACTCGATAGAAATTGTGGGTTTATTAAATTTTAATATCGCGATTTATATTTTACAAATTGTCTAGATCATGAGGGAATTGAATGCTACAATCGTGTTAGAGAAAGCTGGTATTTTATATGGAAAACTAAACTTTAGCTTAGTTGTCTGTAATAGTTATATAAAAATATTTTTAATTCCTTGCGCAAGATGGATTTCAAGTCACGTGACACCCTGCCAGTTCTGGTGCATTGAATTTTTATAGGTTGGTATGAATTCCAGGGTTCTACATTTATTTTGTTTTGTAAATATTTTATTTTTAATAATAATAATCTCTTTATTCCAAAATTGTTACATGACATATAACAAGCGAAATAACGTGACAAAAACAAAATCCCAGATACAATAACTTATACTAGATATATTCACATATTGAGATAATTTTTCAGTTCATATGGTTCAAGTTCAATTGGGCCCTGTTAAGCAAAAAGCAACCAACCCTCAATATGTAAATTTGGAGTAAATTAGCATTTAATCATTTTCCTAATTATTTAATTTTCCATTAATTTTTTCAAAACTATAACTTAACTATCCAGTAGTTGAATTTTAATGTAGTTTTATTATCGTACGATCAAAAAAATAATATACATTTTCACCCAAAAAAATTAGATATATTGAGGGTTGTTTTTTTTCACTGTTCAACAAATTACAAAAAAAATACGCTTTTAAAAAAAATGTTTTAACTTAAATTATATTGTTTACAAAATCATCATTAGGAAACCTAGATAAATAGTGGAACACATCGATTCTGTTATTGATGCATTTCACAAATTTTATACTCCTTCAATACCAAAATCAAGCAATTCTATGTCAAAACCATCTACATCCTCGATTCAGCACAATAATACCAACCCACTTGGTTGGTAATTTTTGAGAATTAAATTAACAAATATCGATCACACAACAATCCAAGTGGTATGGTTGTTTTATGCGAAATCTGAGAAGTCCTGTTAACGAACAGGAGATAAGTGGGGAAGCATTTTTCAGGGTTTGTTGTATGGGATGGCTGGGTAGCTTTCTGCAGAATGTAGTATGGACATTTCTAGACCAGAATATGACATTATCTCGTTTTTTAACAATGTGTGGGTTGGTTGCTTTTTGCTTAACAGGGCCCAATTAGCATTTTCTTGATTTCCCGCTTAAACACACGTTGGCTTTTAATTCTTTTAAGTTGCGCAGGTAATGCATTAAATATTTTAACACACATATAGTGTGGTTGTTTTTCGGTTATTTGTTTTTTATTTTAAAAGCAACAAAGTAGTGGCATATCGAACAAAGGTGCAATTGTATTTTGTATTGGAATACATAAGGATCCAAGCATAATAGATACCCTGGGGCGGATAGACCACGACGGCCGTTTCGTCCTTATTAAGACTGTACGGGCAGCCATAACCCAAAGCAACTCCACATAAAACGGCACTGATCTGCAAAAATGCAGACTGTTTTTGGTGAAACGCGTATGCGTTCTTTATACTTGAGTGTGTTGCACTTCCGAGTTTTATTTACTGGTCTATCTTTCGATTTATTACGAGTGAAACTACCTTTTGTATTGGAGTTAATTCCGCTGGGATTGGCGCTACGGTGTATTGATGGCCGCCTTGATTTTGCAACGACGCTTTTACTACATTTTTCCATCGTTCTTGGAATTGCTTGGGTTATGACTGCCCGTAGAGTCCTAACAAGGACGAAACGGCCGTCATGGTCTATCCGCCCCAGGGTGTCCATTATGCTTAGATCCCTATATATTTCAATACGAAAGACAGCACATTGATTTTAATTGTTTTTGCGGGCTTAAATTATTTCTTATTATATAATTATTAAGTTTTATATGATGATGAATTTGGTGTTCGTGTCGGGATTAAAGTTCGCAGGCAAAAGATATATTCACACTTATTTGACTGATTTGTTCGCTAGCCGATATATTAATTATAAATAGTGGGTCGTATTAGCTTTAGCGGTTTCTACCCCCAAAAGGGGGTAAATCTCATAAAGACACGAAAAAAGTATGCCAATCTAAAAATAAACGTAGCTTTAGTTCTGTATTTCTTCAGCAAAAAATCAAGAGGCTCCCTAATACTAAATTTACTTTAGTTAAGAATTCCACCCTGTATTAGGTCTTTTAATAAAATAATAATATACTTATTTCGTCATTTTTTCAAAATTCACTTGGAGGATAAAAAAGGGGTATAGGCTATTTTGAGGGGGGTACCTCTAACTGTCTATAATTTTAAGCTATTTGCTGAAAGTTGGTAACAAGTTTACTCAGTTACAATAAGCCAGTACGTGTATTGATGTTTTGGGAAAATTAAACCCTAGGAGTAGACATAAAGGGGTTAAGTTTCTTCATTATTTTATTTTAAATCAGATTAATCTGAAGGGTTTTAGACATTAAAATTATACATCAGCATAATTGTAATTTGCCCAGAAAGGTTACGGTGGATTTGTTCGGGTTTGTTCATCACATGTTAGCTTTATTTTATAGAATTTTGGGTATAAAATACGTTAAATTTTGAAGCCAGGACCTGTCTTCCCATTCGTTCAATGAGAATTTTGCAGGGCGCATTCCCTTCTTTACATGCGCACGGCCATAAATCTACCATTTTCGTGATTATTGTATGCCGATTAAAGGTATATGTACAGTGTGGCCCAAATTGGGCCTACATGTATGGGGATCTTGGAAACTATAGAAGATAGAGAAACGGTTAAATGGGGAAAGTTTTGCGCAATTGTATTTTTAACTGAAAACCGCTTAGTACATGGCCCTATCTTTTTTGGTTTTTAACATATTTTTAAAAAACCAAAAAGATGCATTTTCGAAAATATGCTGTAGGATTCTTATTATTCACTATTTTGACAATCTGTAAAAACATTTTTAAAGCAACTTTTTAAGTAGATTTCAGTTCTGCCATTTAATTTTGAACACGACGTTTCAGTTACTTTATAGCATCATCAGGTTCATTTTTTCTTATGGGCGCCATATTGTATTTTATACTTAAAAGGTAGCTTATGACGTCAGCTTTTCAACGATGTATTATTTGTTGGAAAATAAATGAAATTGACTTGAAAAATAAAGAAAATTAATTTTCGCAACACGTCAAATTTGACAACTGCACTATAACTCCCAAAATTGAATACCAATTAAAAAGTTTACATTTTGTAGTATTCGCAAAACACTGCTTGCATTGTTTCAATCAACAATATTACAATAACCTATGAATCAAAAATAAAATCCAGTAGCCTATGACCAACCACTACCGTTTGAAAATGAAACAAAAATATTACTTGTCAAAACGAGTAAAATTATAATAGTTTTTATTATTATTATCTAATAATAACGATTTATTTGTGTATTCTGAATTTAAAAGAAAACGGCATTGCATTTTTCTCACGAAGAAAAATTTGATTTGCTAGAATGTTACATTCTTTGCAACAGAAATGCAAACCTTGCATTAGAGAGGTATTTTGAAAATTTTCCTGAAAGACCGCAGCCAAGTGTCAGACTTTTTCCAAAAATTGTTATGAACCTGAGAAACCATGGAAGTTTTGAAGAACCGCGGCCCAAGAGTTACGAAAAAGCAGGTAATAACGAGCGTGACGAAAATGTCAGAGCTTATTTTAATGCCGCTCCGACATCATCCACAAGAGCGTCGGCAAGAGACTTACCAACCTCGCGAAGTACCATACAAACAGTCCATAAGGAAAGTAAACATCGACCGTACAAGCCAACTATAGTTCAGGGTTTACGAGAAACGGATTATCCAAGAAGAATGCAGTTTTCAAATTGGTATGTGAACTAATGCGAACAAAATCATGATTTCAGTCGTCTTGTAATTTGGACCGATGAGTCACATTTTACCAACTGCGGGGTATTTAATAGACATAACCATCATTTTTGGGCAACAGAAAACCCTCACCAATTGGCTCAACGAAGACTGCAAACCCGATTTGGTTTTACTGTATGGTGTGGTATGTATAGTAAGTAATGTCACCTAGCTTGCTAAATACATAGCAGGTATTAAGTAACCCAGCTTTACTTTTCTCCTTACATTTTAGACAACCGACTTATAGGACCATTCTTTTATAATCATACGTTGAATGGCCAAAGATACTTGAAGCTGTTAGAAGATCAAATATTACCGGCAATTAGAGCAAGAGTTCCTCAAGATCAATTGAATAATATTTGGTTTCAACAAGACGGTTGTCCCGCACATAATGTTCGGGAAGTTCAAACGCTCTTAAGACATATATTTGATGATACATTAATTTCAAACGGCGGACCAGTTAATTGGCCTGCTAGATCCCCTGATATAACTCCTCTAGATTTTTATTTATGGGGTTATGTAAAAAATGAAGTATATGAGTTTGAACCCCCGGAATCTGTACAAGAATTAGAAGAGAGAGTGAGGAATGTGTTTACCAGCATAAATGGCAACACGCTTCGCATGGTCATCAATACTGTGTTAAAAAAGTGTCAAAAATGTATTAATAAAAACGGCCAACATTTCGAATAAGTATAGTAAGTTAGATATTTTTTCTTATTTTCTTTTCAAAACAATAATTATTATTCATTGCGTTTTTAGTTTTCTTTATTTGAAATGTTAATATGAGATTTTTAACCATAAGGAAAAAATAAAATAATGTAGGTATTATAATATTATGATATTTTAAACAAATTTAACCCTGCCTAATGTGTTTTTCTCAAATTTGACGTGTTGCGAAAATCAATTTTCTTTATTTTTCAAGTCAATTTAATTTATTTTTCAACAAATAATACATCGTTGAAAAGCTGACGTCAGAAGCTACCTTTTAAGTATAAAATACAATATGGCGTCCATAAGAAAAAATGAACCTGATGATGCTATAAAGTAACTGAAACGTCGTGTTCAAAATTAAATTAAATAACTGAAATCTACTTAAAAAGTTGCTTTAAAAATGATTTTAAAGATTGTCAAAATAGTGAATAATAAGAAAGCTACAGCATATTTTCGAAAATGCATCTTTTTGATTTTTTAAAAATATCTTAAAAACCAAAAAAGATAGGGCCACGTACTAAACGGTTTTCAGTTAGAAATATAATTGCGCAAAACTTTCCCCATTTAACCGTTTCTCTATCTTCTATAGTTCCAAGATCCCCATACATGTAGGCCCAATTTGGGCCACACTGTATATGATTTAATGTCATCGTAGTCCCCCTTCACTTATCCAGGTTTGGGATTGGTCTAAGAAATCATTGTTATAACACTGTAGCTATTGAGACCGTGTGATCGCGGCTTAAAAAAAGTCAAACACCATCATGGGGTATCAAACATTGTAGATTTTGTATTATTAACACAATCATTAAAACTTAATAATCTCAATAGTTGCATATTTAAACTTCATAATATTCCATTACTACTCCCATCAATAATTAGTGTTTTCAATCTCAGCAATAATCGAAATAGATAGAATTCCCGGTCTCCCGTTGCTCCAATTTTCGTTGATTTCTCGTAAATCCTTATTCTATTAATGTATTAACTAATCCAATCCCATCAATAGCGCGATTATTGATCTGTAGCAAGAGCAGTAAACTCTTCCTCAATTAGGTTAACGATGCGCGATGACTTTGGTATCTGCCAAATCCGACGGACGCTATGTACGGAAGACATGCGACTCGTCCCGGAATAATATTTTATGTTTACGGGGGCAAATTTATGTTATATGTAGTTAAACGGGGAATGGGGGTGTCACTCGGTACATTAGCTTCGTGTTTACGTGTATTATGCTACCTAATATAGTTGCGTAATGGCCTATTGGCTTTCCAAATATCTTCTAAAATTTATACTAATAAATTTAAACTTGGGAAAACAGGTGACATTCCAGAGATATACTTGTATTTATATTGGATGTAAACTTCATCAAATGTTATTTTCTGATCTTGGAGGTCAAGGTTTCCTTGTTGACTAGTTTGTGCGAATTCATCTGGACCCAAGCCATTGTCCATTTATTGCTTGGATAGCAATTTCAGCTTTAGCATTTTTAACAAAGGAAACAAACGCATAACCTTTTGGCTTTAGCGTTTGGGGGTTCCTAACGATCCTACATTGTGAAATGTCTCCAAATGAAGCTAAGGCCTCTGCCATTGTTTCAGTCTCGGAGATTTAGAAATTAATTGATGCAATTATTGACGAACTAAAGGGTTATAAAGATTTCTTTATACTCAGCATAAATACTCTAATATACCGTGCGAGCAAAAATTATTTGCATCAAATTCAAAGAGGGCCTTGCATCTAAGGACAAAATGCTTAGTCGTAGAGCTTAATACCTGTTGGGTGTCAGTAATTGAACCTGAATTAACAATCAATCAGTTATTCCGTCATCTTTGACAGTCGTTACAAGTAATTTGATTCATCGCTATTTTTTCCAAGTTCTTGAACAATTCACACAATGGGCTTTACGGAACAGCACAAAACATTCATGGTTGAAGCGTATTTTCGAAACGGGGTTAGAGTAAATGGTTAGTGGCAAAACAATCCGGGTTTGTGCATGGACGATTTTCACGAACATTTTCCTAACGTTGCTTTAATTGCTGGGGATTTTTATCATTGCCTGAACAGAACAGTGGCTGTGTTAAGGGAAACAGGTTTTATACAACACAAAAAAGGAGTAGGAAGACCATAAGTAAGAACAGAAGTACTTGTTGCAAACGTTCGTGAAATAATGCAAAATACGCCAACAAATTGTATAAGACACCTGTCTCCAGAAGTGGGAAGATCAATGGCCAATTACAGCAATTTAAGTAATTATTTTTCTTTTTCTTTCTGTATATTCTTACTTTGTTAATTTTGTAAACAACAAAAATAAAATTGTATTTGTCTACTTATTTTATTACTCATTAGTTTGACATATGGCATAATATGAATTTGACAAAATTTTAACCTAGATTTGGTTAGATATATCATCCCCATATCATTGTGATATAAATCAAGCCCTACGTTTTTTAATCCAAGCCCTCTTTGATGCAAATAAGTTTTGCTAGTACGGTAAAATTAATAAAAAATGGAATTTTTATTTTTGAAATCGGTCCCTTAAGGCCAAGAAACAATTAAAAAAGAAGCATTTGGCGATAAGCAATAAGCAATAGAAATAAGATTTGATACGAAGAAACAAATTAATCTCGACACAATTAAGTTTTACGTATCTAACAAGCAACAAGAAACAAAACCAAGATATGGAAATGGATTTTCTGTTTCTTATTACTGGCCAATGAAAAGCTGTATAGAATATGCCAGCCCCTAATAAATATTTTGACGTTTGTCGGTTTGATTTTCAGGTTAGAAAAATATTTTTAATTTAATTTTAACAGTTTATGTGTTTGTGATGAGCTTACAAAAATAATCATATTTATGAGAATCGGCAAAAACAAAAAAAAAAGTACCAAAATAACCTGTTCTGTCGACTAAACTAAAAGTTAAAAGAAGATTTGTTGTCAGGTTCAGCAAATAAATTCAACCATTAATATGTATACTGTATTGTGCTATCATTAATTTATATTTCTTATTACCTATTTCTTATTGCATATTGCTTGTTTTTTAATTGTTCGACCTTAAAGGGGTTCAAAAGTTTCTATTAAATAGAAGATCCGACATTTTTATTGAAATAGAAAGAAATAATGTAGAGAAATTTATTTTTAAGAATAGTAGGGGTAATAATCACGACACACCAGCAACGGTATGCTAAAGAAATCCGTAATAATGAACTAAAAGAAAGCAACTTTCAGCAAACAATAAACAATAATAAAATCGCTAGTGCGCGGCTTGCCTTAAGATGTACATCGAGTGCGGTCTGCTCGCTTGGTCATCCATTGTCTTCCTAAAACCGTCTGCCCAATAGCGGGAATGCATTTCCCAATCACGCGCGAGGCACGCGTTAGTCCTGTCTCGAATATTTGTTTACGGTATCTTATCTTTGGAATGAATTTAGTATAGGACATCCAACTAAGGAGTCAACAAAGTCATTTTTTGTTGTTTGGAAAACTTTCAATCACCCAATAAATAAACAACCAAACCTTTTTGATTGCAAAGACCAGACCGGGACGACTTAAAATGAAAAAGATTGCACCGCTGCACTTGCCGTTCGATACAAGGCTTTATTAAAATGATACTTTTTCCGGGACCTTTGCTTTGCATACAACTGCATAACCAATATTTTTACTATGCGCATATAAAATTAGAGAATTTCTCTTACGATTCCAAAATTGATATGCTAATAATATGCGAAGAAATATGTTAAAATAGTTATAACCTATAGAATAGTGAAACTTGCATTGTATCAGTCACTATTTTAAAAACAGTATTATGTTGCATTTTATTTTACGAAGCTGTCACCTACTCCGTCAATTCATTTTAAAAATTGAGTGGTAGTACCGTGCGAGCAAAAATTATTTGCATCAAAGAGGGCCTTGCATATAAGGATGCAAAACCTGCATTGGCGTCTATTACTGACTTTCCTTAGACCCAACTATTAAGTCAATTTACAAGGTAAATATCTACTATTTTGAACCATCTCTTGGGCCTCTTATATTTTCCGACTTTGAAGATGTAAACGTAATACTAAGTTCGAATCACTTTCTTTTGACCAATTAGTTAGTCTCTTTGGCTGTTTCGTCCAAAAAGCCGATTTGAAAGTAAAAAACTATTTTTTACTTAAATAGGTCATTTTCTCCTAATTAGAGGTCGCTAATGCTTTAAATATTTGTTGGGTGTATTCTTATACCCATATTAATACATAATTTTTAAAGCGTTTTTGGAGTAGGATTTTATAAAATATTGCTCATTATCACTTACAGGGACGGAGTCATGGGGGGGGCTGGGGGGGGGCGACGCCCCCCCCCAAAGTTATCTTAAACATCAAAAGTTGGGAAAACTTGGGTAGACAAAAATGTGTGCAGCTTATTTAACTTCCATTAGTTGCCCCGGTAAGACTGACTGTAATATAGATAGACACTTTTGGCATTTTCAGTCATTTAAAGAGTGTTGTGTATCGTACACAACCTAAGTCTTTGGAGGACCTTAAAAACAGTATTTTAGATGCTGTGCATGTTATTTCTCGTAAACATTTGCAAAACTTGCTTTCCCAATTTCCCGAGAGGATTGGACACTGTCAGGTGTTTGAAGGACGACATTTTTAACATTTAATTAAATAACTTTTTTTTTATATTATTGTTTATTTAAAAATTATTACCAATTTTGTTTAAATAATCAAATGTACTACATTCATTTGCCCGTAATTCCGAAACAGTTGAATTTAGTCATATGGTATGCTATACAAAAAATATTTTAAAGTTATTGAAAATTTAGAATATCTGATAATATACAGGGTGTTCCATTTTAGTCCTATACCGGGTGTCTACGGAAGATGGTTCGCCCCTCTAACTTTTTTGTTTTTCAAGATAATGAAATATTCTTAATATAACGATGACACATTTGTCACTTTTTGTTACCAAGAAAATATTTTTTTCCAAATTTATTGTTTTTTCTAGAGGGCTATGAATACCTTAAAATCCTTATTGCACTTCTTTAATCTTGGGAAAAATACAATTTTACTATTTTTGGTCCAATGCTATGTGCTGTGTAAAATTGAATCTTTAAAGTTGTATTACCTACTAATTTTTTTTTTAAACGGCAACATGGTGGCTCGTCGGGTTAAGAAAAAAGAGGATTTTATTACGATTATTTTGATACGACACTATTAGGTTTTAGAAAAGCTGCAACAAAAAAAAAAAACTTGAAAAAGTTAACTGAACCAGTTTTGGGCAATGGCACGCCGATTAGGATATCTTTGTACGTCGTGCAGCATCGATCGGTTGAATTCTTTCTATATTCTCCAAACACTTATAACATATCAACTTTTTCACTCCTTGTAAAACTATTATTTTCCATATTTTTTAAACAACAAACTAATTTACTTTGGCAGAAGCTGTCGGCATGTCAATTTTCTTCAAGGCATGATTTTGTTTTATCAGTTTTGCTGGTCACAGAATACTTGATGCATTTAAATCTAAATTTATTCTCAAAATATGCTTCCTTTTAGGAAAGTTTCTAAGTTAACTTTTTAAAGTTTTTTAATGGCAGCTTTTCTAAAACCTAATAGTGTGTGGTATCAAAATAATTGTATTAAAATCTTCTGTTTTCTTAACCCGGCGAGCCACCATGTTGCCGTTAAAAAAAAATGAGTTATACAACTTTAAAGATTAAATTGTACACAGCACATAGCATTGGACCAAAAATAGTAAATTTGTATTTTTCCTAAGATTAAAGAACTTAAAGAATAAGTGATTTTAAGGTATTCCATAGCCCTCTAGATAAAACAATAAATTGGAAAAAAAATATTTTCTTGGTAACAAAAAGTGTGACAAATCGTTATATTAAGAATGTCATATGGAGTCAGATAAACGAAAAATATACCATTTAAAAATCGAAAGTTTTATGTCACTTCCAGTTAAACCGGAAGTTTCATAATGTTGAGTAAACTATCAAAAAATGCAGTTTTATGTCATATACCTACAAATCCCCCAAATTTTATTCCATTATCTTGAAAAACAAAAAAGTTAGAGGGGCGAACCACCTTCCGTGGACAGCCGGTAGATTGCCCAAAACCCGGATCCGATATCACTTTTAGTTCGCCTGTAATTAAGCCGTTCCGGAACATTTGCTCAACCCTGTATATGTTTTTATACAGTTTATTTGATAATTATGGGTAGGTCTGAAATAAATACTTTTTGAATTGTGTTATTTGTTTTATATTTTGTAAAGTTGGGAAATTTAGGAATTTCACCCCTCCCAAACCAGAGGCCTTCGCTACGTCCCTGATCACTTACCCTTATCACTGATCATGCATTCATTAGGTTTTATCCTACGTACAAAAGCAGAAAGACTTAAGAGTGAGCAAGAGTAATAAACCAAAAAACCAAAATTTAGTGCATTCATTCATTCATGGGCCAATTTATTGAAATATTACATTTGCAGACATTCAAACAATCGAATAACCAAATTTACGAATCTTGTGAAACACGGCATCCACTCTGCGAGAAGCGCCACCGAGCCGCGCTGCATTTGCAGGCGCCCCAGTTATTTTATTTTTCCTAAAAGACGGTATTTTCTGAAACTAGGAGAAGGTCGGGTAAGTAAGTATTAGCGAGGTAAAGACCGACACTAATATCGGTTTCAGAATTTATCGAAAATCTTTTTGTATTACAGACATTACGAATGTGAATTACGATTTACCGACCCCAATTACATATGTACTGAATTCGAAAATCGAAAGTTATTTATTGTATTGCCTGGAAAATGAAATATGTTTTGATACAATTACCTCAAACACTATAACGAATTTTTTTTTTTGAATTTTGTGTGTATTAAAATGTCAATTTTTGATGAAGGACTGAGCCTTAAGGTTATACCGTATTGACAATAATTAGTGTTTCACGAGACGAGAAATCGCGCGCTTTTTAAAAAATTCTCGTCTCATCTCGCAAATCGAGACGAGATTTTTTCAAAATCTCACCTCCCTAACTACCTACAAAAAAATTGTTTAAGTCTTATTTTCTGTTAAACAGTCACATTTTCCTTCAGGCTTTTTAGGCAGTTTGTTTATGATTGTGTGTTTTGGCTGCCTTCCGATTGAAATTTCGATGGCAGCTATTAGTTTTAGGAGTAATGCAGTACAAAATTGTAAACTTTAATTTGATATTTACCTATTTAATAAGTTTCTTTTTAACATAAGTCTGTGATATTATATTCCTTCCTATAAGCACATACAGGTATTTTATACCTAGGTGCAACCATGAAAACAAGAAAGTGAAAGGTTAAATTCTGTGATAAGAGAGTTCTCGCAATATGACGCCATAAAAAATATTCTGCGAAAGCTCCAAGTACATAAAGGTTTTTATTATTACCATAACCATTGCATCCATCTGAAACGATTTTCAAAAGTGTTTCTAAAGTTAAAATCTGGTAGTTCTGGCACAGTGTTGCTATCACTAAAATTACGCTTGTCAAAATATTAGTACTTATATTACCAAACAAATACGCATGCGTCACTGGAACCGAATTGAAACGAAAACGAACGACTACGGTGCCCTTCGTGGTTATCGCCGTTGCCTTCAGATTTCAATAATTTTCTTAGGGTTGCGTATTATGTATATGTCGTAGGCTGATAGTGAAATCCGTCATTTCATGAAAAGCCTATAGTCACTTCATGAAGCGTCGGCAGATTGTGTAAAAACATGAAATTACACGATCTGCCGCGTCACTTTATGAAGAAACCTTGACGTTTCGGCGTATTATGTATAACACAATCTGCCTAATTTTAAATATCGTCGCTCAGTGGCGGCTCGTGACTAGCGAGTCACGGGGGGCGCTGGCTTTAAATTAAAAAAAAATTTAAATGTCTATTGTTTTCGAAAGTACGTGTCTGTTTTTTCTAACTTTCTCGTTGTGAATTTTAATTTCATCAGCATGAGCACTACTTAAACAAGTTAAAATATTAGTTTTTATCCTAACATCTCAAAACTTATCACATTATGACGATGTTTTGCAATATTTTCATGTTTTTTTTATTTTCTCTGAAAGATGTTTTAAGTACTTCACCCCATTTATAGTCCAATTATCATCCCCGTCAAAAAGAAGACACACAAAACAAAAAAAAAATAATTTTTGTCCTCACAACCGTATATCCAGGATTTTTATTATATATGTCTTTCTTTGTCAAACTTACGCGTAAACTGTGCCTTACTTTTACATTTTGATTGCACCTGTACTATGTTCAATATTGGTAGTGGCCGCCCTGCATTTTTTAAGTCAAGTTTTTCACTGAAGCTCAGAGAACTAAACAAAAGCTTCTGTAAATCACTGACCTTTATATTACACGAAATTTTCCCACTTTATAACGTAACTAATAAATCAAATGAAAACAAATAAAAAAATCATCAGCCGCATCGACAGGTCGCCTTGTCAGAGTACATAATATATCGATTATTCTATCGTGGCATCGCGATTCGCGAACAGCTGTTGTTGGGCGCGGAAAATTGGAGCTCATCCGTGGCCGCTCGTTGTGCGATGTGTAGGTGACGTTACGCCTACGTCGTCATGGCAACTCATCGAGAAGTCGCGTTGCGTCGGAACGAATAATCGGTCGCCCGCGCTTAGTATAACCTTAAGAGCGCGCAACTCGCTTGTCTATGAGTATAACCTGCCTGTTGGAATAGGGCTATGTTTGGTTTGAATAATTTATTATGCCCGCGCTTAGTATAACCTACCCGCTGGAATAGGACTATGTTTGGTTTGAATTATTTTAATGGATTGCTTATATACATTGCTTTATTGGTTTTTTTAAGTAAAGTATTGTTGGATTCTGTTTGAAATAATTTCAGGGAGGGCGGCGCCCCAGAGCCCTTCATTAACGAGCCGCCACTGTCGTCACTTCATGTAGTACCTAACGATGTCATGTCAGTCGGCAGATTGTGTAATTTCGTCTAAAAGGTATATTGGAAACTGGTTTGTTCGTTGTTCCCCAGAGCATTTTTTTTTAATTAAATTTTTTCAACTAATATTATTTTATAAAAATAAAATAAATTCTCCGACAAACCCGAACAAACCAGTTGCCAATATACCTTTTAGACGGAACTACACAATATGCCTTGTTTTTTTGGCATTTTATGAAGTGACGATATTTAAAATTAGGCAGATTGTGTTATACATAATACGCCGAAACGTCAAGGTCTCTTCATGAAGTGATCGTGTAATTTCATGTTTTTACACCATCTGCCGACGCTTCATGAAGTGACTAGGCTTTTCATGAAATGACGGATTTCACTATCAGCCTACGACATATACATAAATAGAATTTTTGAATATTAAGAGTAAGGTAGATCCTTTTTGAGTATTCAAGGCACAAAACGGGAACGCTGGTTGCCTGCACGTGGCGGAACAGAATGCACGTAACTGCAAAAGTAAGTCAGTTATCGGCGCCAGACTTCTAAAATACTTCTGTTTTGTTTATTTGTATTTTTTTGGTAAAAATGTGTGTACTATATTTTAAATATAGTGTAAATTATAGTTTAATGTTGTTTTAACTAAATTGATAAGCCGGGCCATTTCCTTGTGTTTGTTTTTCCATAAACCATTAAGGATATTTAAGTTTTTATTGCTTGTTGCAAAAAACATTGTCGCTGTAATAATATATATTGTAGTTTGCGATAATATTATTGTCTGTATGTGAATAGTAAAAATGAAGCTAGATTGTTTTGATTGAAAACGGCATTATTTTAAAATAATCATACCGAAAACAAAACTTGCAGTGTTCCAGGGTGCAAATCAAATTAACATAGCTTCTTAAAACAAGGTAAGAAACGTTATCAACTTTAAAATTTCCGGCCACTTATGTTTTAAAAATGAAAAATGATTAAAAACAATTTCCATAGGACTTTCCCAACTGGACACACAGAATTTCACGAATAATGGGACGACTTGCTGTTCTCATATTTTAAAACTTTTTGCTTTCGCGGAGTCTTTTTAATTGTTTCTAGGAATGGTTTGTGACACTCAGGGCAGACAGAAAGATCTTTAGGTATACTAACGTATTGTCAATAGCTTTAAATTCAGGATGCTGATGCTGATGAATAGATAGATAGATAGAAACGTCTTTATTTTCGACTCGGCGAAGTTTTACAGTTTGCTAAACCGAGCATGTATAATACATTTACAAAAATTTGAATTTTACAGAGAAAAAATACTAAATTCGAGTAATATTACCTAAATCTAATTATAAAAGAAAATTAAAAATGGCAACTTAAAAAGTAATAAGACATTGATCTTACAATCTTACACATCTTCAAACATAATTCAAATATAATTTACTAGCAAGAATCTACGATATTTGGTCCTAAATGAATTTGAACTTAGGTTAAGGAATTTGTTACATATATCAGCATTGTAAACTTTAAGAGCTATATATAGGAAAAACTACGTTGAAAAAGGGCGGTTCGGTGATTCGGTACATTTAAGAGACTGTTGTAACGAGTTAAACGATCATGTGTGGAATGCCGAAAATGAAGCTTTTCACGTAGGTATTGGGGTATACCACTTAAGAGCAAACGATAAGAAACATGCAAAATGCAGTTTTTGTCGTTCTACTATTTTAAGCCATTTCAGCTTAGATAACTTGTAGCTGACATGGTCTCTTGTTCGCAGTCCATAAATAAGACGAATACAAGAATTTTGAACCCTTTGTAATCTCGTATTGCATTGAAAGTCCAGACAAGGCCCGTATACATAACTACAATAATTAGAGCGAGAGAACACCAGAGTTTCAAACAGTGCCTTCTTTAATTGAGGTCTTAAGACGTGATTACTTTTATATAAATTTCTAAGAGAGAAATACGATTTCTGAATAACTTTACCTACCTGACTTCTAAATCGAAGCTTGTTATCAAAAATAACCCCCAAATTTTTATATTCCTGCACAACGGGCAGTACCGTATCAGCCATAAACACATTCATGTTTTCAGCTGCAATTGATTTTACAAAAAGTTAGTTAATGGTCTGTAACATCGTGCATGTTAATATGCACAACATCTCCATCTAGCCGATTCCCATTGGATAACATAATTACGTCAATAAGACTACTCTGTGTACCAGAATAGCGTGTCGGTGCCTTTACAACTTGAAAAAGCGAATTAAAAAGTAAGGAAAGCATCAGACATGTTGCTCACCGGCCAATCATCTCTTATATAAACTCCGATACCTCACCCCCGTGAGCCTCGATCTGCTCTGTAAAAATTAAATCCAGCTATTAACACCGCGGAATCTGATATGTGTGACAGGCTATAGTGAAAAGGCTCATTCCTTTTTAAAAATCCTCCAAATTTATACCTATTAAGGATTTTCTGAACGTAAATATTTTTATTATTTACATTTGATGAGCAATTCAAGTAAACATTTGGTTCAATCAATGGAATATCGTATAACAAAAATATAAATTAGTTAGGAAATGTTTTACTAAATATAAATGGAAGAACTGTAAAATGTGTACCCCACCATCCCCCAATATATTTTCCCTAAAAGTACGTATTTTTTGAAAACAAGCGAGAGCGAGAGGAGCTATATCGACAGTTCAGCAGTAAAAATATCCTGTAATTCGATTTATTTGCTTTGCAGCAATTTGCTTCTGCCGATGTTCGTCGAGGTACGGAAAGTGCAGCTAAGCGAGACATAGTCGACTTATCACTGAGAAAAAATAACACCTAAAGGAGTAAAATGGGAGCACTTGAATTATAGATCAGACAGAAGACAAGCCAAGCCGAGGATAATAGAATTTTATTTATTAAGTAGTATAGACCAATCTCAACGATTAAATTCTCAATATGTATTTTCTTTTTTGAAAACAAATTCAAATTGGAGTCTACTAACTGATTGGGTTTTATGTTGCACTTATAAAAAATTCATTAACTTATACAAGGTGTCCAAAAAAACTACCACAAAAGAATTAAAAGTTTGAAATGATAATAACTTGTTTAATTTAAAACTATTACCCTGTATTTTATATCAGCAATAGATGTAAAATTTAATTGTCTATCAAAAAGTAAGCTTTTCCATAGCTAATTGCTCACGTTTTTATGAAAAATGATATAGAACTGATTTTAACCAATTTAACATTAATCAAGTTACTGATGATGGCATTTTGACAACTCACATAAATATAATTTGTATTTGTCAGTTATTTCTAAAAGTGTTTCGTTGTAAATTGTCATTTAGTTATAATAGTGGTAGTTTCTGTTTTTTTTCTGTAGGTAAGTTGCGTCTAGCGGGAAAGAAAAATCCATCCCAAAGATGCAACCCGACGATCACTGCTGGCAAGTACGGAAAAGGTAAATCCATTCCCAACGAGCCAGCGAAGGTTAAAAAACGCGTCCGCAGTAACAAGGACAGTAAAGCTACCAGCAAAGAAGGACAACCGCCTTCCGGAGGAGCTAGTAACATAGGACCGTCCACCGGTCCTGTTTAAACAAGTAAAACCACCTTTCTCATGACAAAACCCCGACAAACTAGGTAAAACTGCTGCAAGTAATCTTACAGCATGCTAAGGCATCTACGTATAACCTTAGCAGAGAAGATTTGTCAAAGAACTAATAGACATAGCCTTTATACAAGATCAATTTCAAGTTAATATTTTCATAGTTTCAAGTTCAAATGACACAGTTTTGGATAGAATGATAGAAATTCTAATTCCTTCTGTTTCAGCATGTGGCTGCTTTCCAACCAATTCAGTGACATTACCCTATGTGCATTATAGGGTAATCACCATGCAAAGCTTTCTTTTGGCAAAATATATACAAGCTGTTGAGTTGGTGGCGGGCGGATCATGTTGGGTAATACACAACATGATCCGCCCGCCACCAACATGGGTAATCCATTTTGCTGTACTATGCTATATTGTGCTACATATCCAGCTTCTGTTGCTACCTCTTTTGCAGAGTTTCGATATTCGATTCATTGATCGACGCATTTTCTCTCTTGTGTCTTGGACAAATTATATATATTAATGAGACATCTTCCTTTCTCCTTTCGTTTTAAGTAGATTCTTTCAAGTGTTAAATGCGGGTGGTGGAATGTGGAATATTATCATTATTAGTATTATTTATCCAATCTCAGTTTGAGGACATTCCAATCATTCCATACGGCGGTAAACAGTCTCAAAGAGACCGACCGCACAACCAGGGTTGTCAGATCTTTCTTCTTCAATTCTTTAAGTTTTTTTATTAAAGATATTTCATTTATATCAGTATTCAATTGTTAGTCAGTAACTTTCTTTGAAAGCTAGTTTGCAAATATACTTTAAACCGAGGAGTTTTGAGTGTGACAGAAAAAAATAACAAGCCATTCATTGTTATAATAATGCATTCTTTAGTCCTTAAGAAACAATATAACTGAAATCAAGACAAAAAGTGTTTTCAGTGTTTAAAAACAACTAATTAACAAACCCTTGTTTCTCGTATATACTTATTGTGCTTACAAATCCGAAAATTTTGAAGAATTGGCAACAGCATGTAATTTGTTGCGATTGCAAGCGCCAGGATATAAGCTGAATCGGTACCCGGCCCGTCTGACGATCGATTCTGCCAGACAGAGATAGGCCAGTGACCGCCGATGGCGTGGAAGAGACGGAGATAAAATATACGTGGTTATACCTTGATGAACGGGCCGGAGTCTGGTTGACGGGAATGAAGTTCTGGTAAAAAAATTAAAGCATTTTCTGAGCAGTATCGTGCCGTGTCAGGTTTATTTTTCTGATTTTAGTTTTGTATATAGAATCTTTGAGTTACCTTATATTTATTATTTTAATATAATATAATTATATATACAGTGAGTTTATAAAGTGTAGTATGTACAAACACCTAATGTAAAACAAACTTATAAGTGTGTAAACGCATATTAATTATTTGTGTGGGACGCCTATGGTTAGGAAATTCCCACAGTTTAATGTCATTAAATTGACCTAAGAAACACTATACCTACTATTATTGATATATTAGCTATTATAGTAACATAACGACAGTTATATTAATATTATTTTGACTTTTGCTACATATTAATTTATTTTATTGTCGAAAGTTCTAATACCTGCCCCTGTATATACCCTGTACCTTTTTATTTCCTTCTAAAATCTGAGAACATATTTTCAACCCAATTGTATGCAAACAAAAAGCAGAAGTCGAAAGGAAAATATTTCAGCGAAAACTTATTCGAATTGCATATACGGTAAATATTTCATGCAAGTGCCGAATGAATAGTCTGCTGCTTCAATACGATCAAGCTGCACCGGAATCAAAAGGATACACTTTTTTGAATTGATCTTTTCATGACAGTGAAAAACGCTGTTATCTGCACGACTTTATGCAGTGACGTAGGAAATTACAAACGATTTTAAAAGCAAAAAAATTAAATAATCAAGAACTTGACAACATCTGAATGACAAATTTCTACACTGGAAAATAAATCGGGAAAACCTATAAACACTATTAATTGTATTGCTATTTCCATCAGTTATCTATAAGCGTTTATGTGGAGAAATGAGCTAATAATATACATTTATTGTTATTCTTCAACAATATTACATTGTTATAGGAAATATAACAAATTGAGTGGGCAACAATAGGCCTTAGTATGGCAGCCATCTAGATTAAATCCAGATACTGTTTAGGCCCTAATTTATACTGAATAATTTAAAATTTATCTAAAACTAGTAAAATAATTTAAATAGAGAAGCGCTAATGTTTTAATTAATATTATATGAGTGAAATATTGCTTGTCCAGAGGGAAAAAGCATGGGAAAGGAAAGGGGTATAAACTGATAATCAACTGGTATCAACGCAGAAACGCCACTCACTACTGTGATCGCAGGTAGTGACCGTTTTTAAATGATAATGTAGACTTATCTGTATTAAAACAATCAATGGCGTTAAGGAGTACACGCATTGAATCGACTCGGACCGGTCGACTCGGAAAAGAGCAGTCGGAAAAGAGCAGTCGGAATATCAACGCGCATTGAATTGACTCGAACCGGTCGACTCGGAAAAGAGCTGTCGGAATGACAACGTCAGCCGCGAATTGAATTCGCTTTGCCGGCAGTCGTCCACTAGTAGTCGAGTATAGAGGAGCAGGAGAAGATAAAAATGACAGATTCTTCAGATTCTGACGAAGAAGCGTGTCATGAAATTGAAACAGAAATGCGGAGGCCACGAATCTGGGTCCATGAAAAATACTAGGGTTTGTAGTGACATTAAGTAGTAGATGTAAAAATAATTAAAGGAATTATTTTTACGGTGTGTTAGCGTGAAAAATCCTTTAATATTTATAATTTTCATAAAAATAAATTAAATTTTTTTGTAAGCTGTAAATTTAAATTGTATGTCTTAATTTTCCATAACTTTCCTAAAATTTACTTATATAAAGGTGTTCATCACTGTTAAAAATATCTTGTTTTATTGTAAAATTAAAATAAAATTTAATATTACAAAAACATTAATGTATCCTTATCTACCACATGAAAGTATGTGTAAAATTTATATTTTTATATTTTTTAAGGAACTATCATGTAAAATTTAACCCACTTTTTACAGTGTGCAATAAAAAAGTTACACTTAAGTTTGTTTTACTAAAACTAAGGCCCGATAATTTCGATATCAAGGTAAATTAATATGTTGACATTTAAACTTTTTTTTAAAATCACGGCGGCATCGATCAAGTAGCACAATTATAACATTTCTCTTTATTAGTGTTTTTCCGCTACACTAAATTTCATACAAAAATTGTAGTTCGCCGTCAGAGCATTCGGCAGTTTTTGCCCCTGCATGCAATTCCGGGCCGAGTCGACCGATCCGAGTCGACCGGTCCGACTCAGTGCGCGGGGTCTAATTTAATTACATGAATATCAAAAATTTCCGACCGCTCTTTTCCGAGTCGACCGGTCCGAGTCGATTCAATGCGTGTACTCCTTTAACGGTAAAGGCAATGTTATAAGGACCTTTTAAAACTTGGCGGGGCATTGTAAGAAAATTCATTTATTTTTAGTAATAGGGTAGCTTGATATATACAGGGTGTTTTACGGTGAATGAACGTCAGACGTTTATGGTAAACGGGTGATAGGTTTTTTTTGAAAATTTGGTTACTCCAATAAACGACTATGTGCTATCGTTTTAAAATAGTTTCAGTGAAGCGGCGTTGCTGCTTCTACACAAAACAGGTGACAACATCGTTGTTTTAAAGGGAACACACTATATATTTTTTAATTTTCAGATTCTACAGGTATTTCTGAGCAACTGTTTTAAATTATATACTTATCTGTAGCCGATTTTTATGTATAAATTAATTATAATTTTTTTTTAACGAAAACATGACTTTTAATAAATCTGTTTTTTCCAAGCTCTAGAACATTACCTACTAAGTTGAAATTTTGTGCACGGTTAAAAAATACCTTTACAAATTTGATTTTTTGGTCATATCTTAGTTCCAGCATACAGAGTGGTCTAGATATATATTTTTATAGCTTATTTAAAAACATGGATATAAATATTTTTTTCTTTATTTATTTATAAGTATCAACAACATTGGTACCAATTACAGATACATCTTGCAGCTAGTAAATATAAAAATAAAATAAAACAAAAGGTAAGCCTATGAGGCGAACAAGTATCAAAACCCCATAAGAGAGGGTACTCAACTGAGCATCACAATGTTCCATCTGTTAATTGGTCCTCAGTTTTCTGTCGACCAAATCCTTGAACTGACCAAGACTAGTTGTATCTACATCAATATCAGATGCATACAGATTAAAAAAAGTAGCACATTTTGTAAATTGGAGAATTTCTGTAAATATTTGTTCGAGGATAGGCCAGATAAAAATATTTGAGGCTCGCGAGTTGACTCTATTGACAGCAAATGGTAGTTTACCAAGAATACCGTGGCAGTCAATTTCACCTTTCGAAATTCTAAACAAAGTGCATAGTGAAATTTTGATTCTTCTTTTATTCAATAAAAGCCCCCAAAGACACCCAAAAGGTATTCGTTATCTCACCCTTTCTCAACGGCGGTCCTAGAACGTCTTTTTGGGGGGGGGGTACTTTTAAGGAATTGCGCCGAAGGCGCAAATTTTTATTTTGGGTGCCACGCCCTTTTTTGGGTAAAATAACCGTAAAGCTTAATCTGCGGCGATATGCAAGACTTTAAAACACTCTTTTAATTTAAAAGAAATTTGAAAGGGCAACAAAATAAACAAGTTTTAAAAGCTTCGAAGGCATTATCCGTGACAGATGAACTTTGTGTATACAATTATACTATACATATCTGGGGGGGGGGGGGGCGAGCCCCCTCGTAAATACGCCACTGATGTAGTATGTTTCAATATTGTAACGTAAGTCACACTAAAATAAAACAAAACTTAAATGTATATGTATAATAAAGAAATCAGAACATGAAAATAAAGCTAAAAAAAATTACAATTGTTTTTTAATATATTTTGCATTGGATGCCGCTGCTTTTAACATTTTTATTAGGTCATTAGAAAACCGGACATTTTCGGTCCGGTTTACCAACATTTTCGCGATATTATATCGACGGACTATTATTATAATAGAATATATCTTATAATATTAAGATGTTGATATTTTTATATAAAAAATGTTTTTTCAAATTTATTGGTTTTGTTTTTTATTTAAAAATAATAAATATTTATAGTTTTTTGGACATATTATTTTTAGTTTTTGCGTCCTCAACCTGGTCTTTTGGGGGGGGGGGTAATTACCACCAGTACCCCCCCCCCCCCCCCGTAGGACCGCGCTTGCCCTTTCTGAGGATATATACCGTATTTTCTATAATTAAATACATACTTTTAACAAACTTTCTCTGCACTCTTTCAATGAGTGTAGCCCCCAAACCAAATTATGCTTCCGTACTCTAAAACAGGCAACACTGGGCGAATAAAAAGATGCCAGCTAACATTAATGCTAAAGTCTTTTGTGTTCCTAACGATAAAACCTGCTATTTTTGTGCATTATTAATTTTATAAATATATGGCTTGAGTGTTGGGTCAAAGACCACACCGAGGTCCGTATGTTGATTCACCCGCTGCAAATTGGTTCCATTTAAGAAATAGTCATAGGCAATAACATTACGATTCAATGTAAAAGACATACACGCACATTTAGGTACTCACATTCAAATTAAAGCTTTTTAAATCACACTAAAAAATGAGACACCTATAAATACTCGAATTAATAAACAAAATGTTGTATATCCAACATGAGGGTCAAAAATTAAAAACGGTGTTATAAAAGTTATATTATGTTCAATGCTCAAGGAATATAATATGGTTAACAGTTAAATTGATGATAAGCTTCTACTTCCGAATGGGTAGTAGCCACAAAATATAAATGTTGTAATTGATGCTAAAAAATTGGAATTAGTAAACTGTTTTAAATATTTAAGGATAATCATTGATTCAAAATTAAATTTTTTTATTTATTTTGAAAGTAGGTATTATATCGAAGATTGCCGGAAAAGTAGGTTATTTTAAAAGAATCAGTTCTAATTTAAGTTTGTTTTCTAAAAAAAACAGTATTTAATACTATTATATTACCACATTTTCTTTATTGTTTTTTCATTTTATATTGTGCTAGTGAGAAAATATTTGATAAATTACAAATTTTACAAAATAAGGCAATGCGGATTATTTTAAATTGTGACAAATATACAAAAATTAATTTTATGTTGAAAAATTTAGATTGGTTGAATGTCAGAAATTTAATTTTTTATTTAGTATCTATCTTTATACATAAAATTAAAATAAATTTTATTTGCCTGATTGTTTAAAATTTTTCTGTTCTTGTAATTAGGTATGACCATCATAATAATGATAAAACAAGAACTAATCAAAATTTTTATGTGGATAGAGTGTCTAAAATATTAGCTTATAAATCTATTTTTTATAAAGGTTTGATAGAATATAATAATTTAGAAAATTCTATTATATCTCAAAAATTAGTAAAACTGTTTAAAAAAACTTTAAAATTTCATTTAATTAAAAAACAAAATGATACGTTATATTTGATACAATTTGCAAAATGTTTAACTTTTCTGACTGTTTTTATTAAAAGAAGGTTGCGTTTTAAAATTTAAAAATAAATCTATAAAAATGTGTTAAAAAAATTTATTAAAAAATATTTAATTCTAGCTTTTTGCTAAATAAAACATGTTACTACTACTACTACTACTACTACCCTACTCGGAAACGCCATTTCTATTCAGGCGCCACTGGGAAATAGGAAACATGCTTTTTCACTCACAGAAATATTATCTTTAAATTTTTTTTTTAATGAAAATTCAATTACCATCGTTTACCCGACAAGATTGCTAACTCTTAATTACTTATTCTTTCTTTAATTAAAGTTCTTAAAAGCCTGTTTTCTCGGATTGGTTCTTGATTGTGTCTCCTCCGGTCGATTACACGACTTCCATTTTTAAATGGCTTTTTAAATACCCTCCATCTCCCTATTGAAAAGTTCGTATAATAGAAAAGATAACGAAAATTAAAAATTGATTTTTTTAAAGGTGATATTATCTATAAGAATTAATTAAGTCACTTCAATGGCCTTTTTAAGAGATGGCAGACTCCATAGTGAGTTATAGTTGTTTTTTACTACCAAAATTTTTACAAACGATTTTAGATATACATCGCAATGATAATGAAACAGAACAGCCATTTTTATAGAATATTGCCCACTTATCAAAGTCCAACCTTTTTTTCTCAACTAGTATGTTACTGTCTGTCACCAATGGTTGTTATATTTTAAAATAAATATCTAGATTTATTATTATTAACATATCGCTTTCCGCGATATGTTATTCGTCGCCTTCACGCGGAATCACGGCAACCCCGACTGCTTCCCGAAAATTTTGCACTATATCGTCTGCTTCATTTGAAATATGTGCGTATGTTGTCCGTGTCGGCGGCGTCGGCGTAGTCGTCGTCAGTTTCGACATTTTCACATTTGCGATTTTTTTTCTCGGAAACGGTTAATGTGGGACAATTGAAACTTTTTGGGTTTACAAAGGAATAGTGGGGGTACGTTGTGTGAAAATTTCGAATATACAGGGTGTGCCGGAAAAAAGTTATTAATTTTTAAAGTCGAGAAATATCGGGATCTCGTTGGCATTCGATACAGGCTACAAAAATTAGTTTTTTCGATTTAAACTTTTTCGACGCGTAGACGACCGTGGGCTACAGAACCCTATTGTTTGTGAGCGCGATCGAAAGTTTGGAAGTAATTTTTTTGATTTTTTCAAAGTCAAAATTTGGTCGAAAATGGTACCTCTTGGATCGCTAATAAGTCGAATTGGGTGCATTCAATCGACATTCGGTTTGGATAATCGGTTAGGCCATCTCAAAATCTAACTTTTTCCAATATATCGTTCTATACCTAACTGGAATGGAAATTGCCGAAAATTGTAAGAAAGTGGAAATCATAAAGTTAGGCCTGATTTTTTCACGGTTTTTATTTTTTTTCGTACTGAAAACGACTTTTGATCGAAACGTTGTGAACTTTAGCGGATAGAGCTCGTCAAATTGTATTTAAGAGATATCTTTTCGTTTCTTTATCTTTAATACGGAAAAAACGGCAGCTTTTTTTTTACTATATCGACTGTAGCTTATTCAATTTTTAACAAAACCGTTTTATTTTTTTCTCAAAAAATGCGCTGATTACTTCGCAACACCTCTACATATTCAAAATCATTAAAATATATTCGCAAAATTGAGAAAAGTCGCTTTTTTGGGTGCGGAAACAGGCAATCTTTACAAATTCTAACACCATTCACTTTTGACTAAGAGTGCCTTGATATTGATTTATCTAAATTAATTATTAATTCTAAAAATCCGGCTGTCAAAAATGGCGAAAAATGGGTGTTTTCAGCGTGTTTTGCTAGAATAATAAGAACATTTCCAGATTTTAAATCGGGTGAAATATCTACCTTGAACCTTCTGCTAATTTTACTGACCAAAATATTTGCTCAAAATGTTTCAGAAATGGTTGTAATCTCGATTTAAAAGATGGCGTTTCGACATTGATAATCCGTCGCCACGTGTTAGAAGGTTATACGACATTTCGATATTCGCGAATTTTTTTTTCGGAAACGGTTAGAGCAAAACGATTTAAACTTTCTGGACGTAGAGAGGAATAGTCGGGGCACGTTCTGGGAACAATTTCAAATATACAGGGTGTACCGGAAAAAAGTTATTAAAGTCAAAGTTAAAAAATATGTTTTTTTTCGTTATAGGGCGATACAGGTGGCAAAAATCATTTTAATCGATTTAAACTTTTTCGACATGTAGACGACGTTGGGCTACAAAACACTGTTGTTTGCGAACGCGATCGAAAGTTGGGAAGTAATTTTTTTGATTTTTTTAAAATCAATGTAGGGTCATATTGGATCGTTAATAAATCGAATTGGGTGCGTCCGATATAATTTTGGTTTGGATATTCGTTTAGATCATCTCAAATACTACTTTTTTCAAATATATTGTTCTATACCTAAACAGCATAGAAATGGTAGCAAATTATAAAAAATAAGAATTACTATTTAAGTATATATAATTTGACAGCTGTCGTATAGAACTTTGTTATTTTGGTACTGAAAATTTTTTTAATTTAGTTTTATTACAGCTTTAACCCTCGCTACGAAAAAAGTTAAAATAAATTGACACTTACCTGTCAAAATCTGACAGGTTTCGTATAAAACTTTGTTATCTAGGTACTGAATTTTTTTTAAATTTGGGATTCTTACAGCTATAACCGTCGCTACGAAAAAGCTAAAAAAAAAATTACACTTACCTGTCAAAATCTGACAGTTGTCGTATAGAACTTTGTTATTTAGCTACTGAATTTTTTTTTAATTTCGGATTCTTACAGCTATAATCCTAGATACAAGAAAAGCTTAAAAAAAAATTGCAATTTACCTGTCAAAATGACAGCTGTCGTATATAACTTTGTTATTTAGGAACTGAAAAATGTTTCATTTGGGATTCTTACAGCTATAAATCTCGCTACGAAAAATCTAAAAAAAAATTGACACTTACCTGTCAAAATCTGACAGCTGTCGTATAGAACTTTGTTATTTAACTACTGAATTTTTTTTAAATTTTGAATTTTTACAGCTTTAATCCTAGATACAAGAAAAGCTTAAAAAAATTGACATTTACCTGTCAAAATGACAGCTGTGTTATTTAGGAACTGAAATATTTTTCAATTTAGGATTCTTATAGCTGTAACTCTCGCTACGAAAAAACAAAAAAAAATTGAAACTTACCTGTCAAAGTCTGACAGCTGTCGTATAGAACTTTGTTATTTAGGAACTGAAAATTTTTCACTTTAGGATTTTTACAGCGATAACCCTCGCTACGAAAAGGATAAAAAAAACTGACTCCTACCTGTTAAAATTTGACAGCTATCGTATAAAACATTCTTATTTAGGTACCTGAAAATTTTTTAATTTCGAATTCTTACATCTATAACCCTCGCTACGAAAAAGCTAAAAAAATTACACTTACCTGTCAAAGTGACCTCTCGTATAATTAAACGAACGAACTAGAACAGTGCCGTGCCCGAAGGGCTCGGCACAATAATATTTCTACAAATTTATTAGCTGATAATTGATAGCTTCCATATAAGAATAATTTTTTGCTTATGTTTTAATCGATTGAATACTTACATATTTTTATAGAGCAAATATGGAAAGTATATCCCACATTGCACAAAGGTGTGCGAGTTTAAAGAGCACCTATACGGCGCCGTCTCAGAAAACTACCTATCTATACGAGAAAACGGAAATTTTGCACCATTGTGTAGTTTTGGTCAGTTGTTATAATGACAATTTGGCGATATGTTTTCCCTTCACGTTCCGCAGGAAGGTGAGGCAAAAAAAGCAATAGTAAATAGAAAAAAAAAAGTATTTTTTTATTGTAAATTTTTGTAAATCTATTTAGTACTAATATTAGATGCACTCTCGGCTGACGATTAGCGATATGTACCCAGTCTAGTATTATATACGGCGGCTACATTTAAAATAAGTTGTCGTCGTCAGTTTCGACATTTTCACATTTGCGATTTCTTTTCTCGAAAACGGTAAGAGTGGGACGATTGAAACTTTTTCAGTTTAAAGAGGAATAGTGGGGGTACAATGTGTAATAATTTTGAATATACAGGGTGTACGGGAAAAAAGTTATTAATTTTTAAAGTCGATAATTATCGGATTCTCGTTGGGATTCGATACAGTTCGTAAAAATGAGTTTTTTTGATTTAAACTTTTTCGACGCGTAGACGACCGTGGGCTACAGAACCCTATTGTTTGTGAGCGCGATCGAAAGTTTGAAAGTAATTTTTTTGATTTTTTTAAAGTTGAAAATTGATCAAAAATGGTACCTCTTGGATCGCTAATAAGTCGAATTGGGTGCATCCGATCAACATTCGGTTTTGATAATCGTTTAGGCCATCTCAAAAACTACCTTTTTCCAATATATCGTTCTATACCTAACTGGAATGGAAATGATCAAAAATTGTAAGAAACTGGAAGGCGTGATTTTTCGCAGTTTTTATTTTTTTTCGTACGGAAAACGACTTTTGATCGAAACGTTGTATACTTTAGCGGATAGAGCTCTTCAAATTGTATTTTAGAGATATTTTTCGTTTCTTTATCTTTATTACGGAAAAAACGACAGCCTATGAATTTTTTCCAGTAATTTCTGTTGGCGTCGCACTGGTTTGTTAAATACTTCTGCAGTGTCTATAAATATAACTTTTTAAATTTTTTCTTGATCCACCATATCAACCGATAAACAAGCTTAAGTTTGCATAGTAAACGCGCTCTGAAAAAACATCATTTGTGGCTCAAAAAAATTAATTTATGATTTATCAAGAGATATTTTTATCCGACGTTTTACTATATCGACTAGCTTATTCAATTTTTAACAAAACCGTTTTATTTTTTCCCAAAAGACGCGCTGATTTAGTCTCAACACCTCTACATATTCAAACTTATAAAAATATATTCGTAAGTTTAAGAAAAATCGAGTTTTTGAGTGCGGAAACAAGCAAAATTTGCAAATTCTAATATTCAATTTTGACTAGAGTGCTTTGACTGCTTTGGTTAATGTAAGTAAATTAATTCTAAAAACCGGCTGTCAAAAATGGCGAAAAATTGGTGTTTTGAGCTTGACTTGCTAGACTAATAAGAAGATTTCCAGATTTTAAATCGGATGGAATATCTACCTTGAACCTTCTTCTAATTTTATTGACCAAAATATTTGCCCAAAATGTTTCAGAAATAGTTGTAATCTCGATTTTAAAGATGACGTTCCGACATTGAAAATGCATCGCCACGTGGTGGGAGGCTGTTCGATATTACGATATTCGCGAATTTTTTTCTCGGAAACGGTTAGAGCAAAACGATAAAAAATTTCTGGACGTAGAGAGGAATAGTAGGGACACGTTCTGGGAACAATTTCCAATATACAGGGTGTACCAGAAAAAAGTTATTTAAGTCAAAGTTGAAAAATATGTTTTTTTTTCGTTGTAGCGCGATACAGGTGGCAAAAATCATTTTAATCGATTTAAACTTTTTTGGCATGTAGACGACGTTGGGCTTCAAAACACTGTTATTTGCGAACGCGATCGAAAGTTGGGAAGTCAATTTTTTGATTTTTTTAAAATCAATGTAGGGTCATATTGGATTGTTAATAAATCAAATTGGGTGCGTCTAACACACTTTTGGTTTAGAGATTAGTTTAGGTCATCTCAAATACTACTTTTTTCAATTATATTGTTCTATACCTACTGGTAATATAAAGGGTGCAAATTATAAAAAAGTAAGAATTACTATCTTTTAATCCTAAATTGAAAATTAACTGTCAAAATGACAGCTGTCGTATAGAACTTTGTTATTTAGGAACTGAAAAATTTTTCAATCTTGGAATCTTACAGCGACAATCCTTGGTACGAAAAAAATCAACTAGGTTTGTGAAGAAACTAAATTTATTTTTTATCATGAATTGAAATGTTTCAAAATTAGAGGTTGCTAACAAATGGTTTTGTCAAAAGTATAAAATGAAACGAACGAACTCCAACAGTGCCGTGCCCAAAGGGCTCGGCACAATAAAATTTTCACCAATTTATCAGCTATCTATGTAAGAATAGTTAATATCATATATTTTAGTAACGAAAAGTCGTAGCGAATCGAGCGAGACGGCATTGGAAATAGGACGTCGACCACTATACGATGCCGTCTCCAAAAACGACCTATCTATACGAGAAACCGGAAATTTTGCTCCCGTTTTTTATTTTTTAGTTTTTGTCAGTTGTTATAATGACAATTTGGCGATATGTTTCTCCTTCACGTTCCGCAGGAAGGTGAGGTATAAAAGGCAATAGTATTATATAAATAATTTTGTCAGTTGTTATAATGTCAATTTGGCGATATGTTTCCCCTTCACGTTCCGCAGGAAGGTGAGGCAAAAAAAGCAATAGAAAACATAGAAAAAAAAAGCTAAGAAAAAATTTTTTTAAATACAAATTTTTAGTACTAATAATAGATGCACTCTCGGCTAACGATTAGCGATATGTACCCAGTCTAGTTGAACATACCATTGATATGATATAGGTACTACACAGTAATATTGGCTCCTCTATAATCTTCTTATTACATATCGCGCGAACACGCGATATGTTATTCGTCGCCTTAACGCGGAATCACGACAACCCCGACTGCTTCCCGAAAATTTTGCTCTATATAGGCTGCTACATTTGAAATATGTGCGTATGTTGTCGGCGTGGTCGGCGTCGGCGGCGGCGGCGGCGGCGTCGTCAGTTTCGACATTTTCACATTTGCGATTTTTTTTCTCGGAAACGGTTAATGTGGGATGATTGAAACTTTTTGGGTTTACAGAGGAATAGTGGGGGTACGTTGTGTGAAAATTTCGAATATACAGGGTGTGCCGGAAAAAAGTTATTAATTTTTAAAGTCGAGAAATATCGGGATCTCGTTGGCATTCGATACAGGCCACAAAAATTAGTTTTTTCGATTTAAACTTTTTCGAAGCGTAGACGACCGAGGGCTACAGAACCCTATTGTTTGTGAGCGCGATCGAAAGTTTGGAAGTAATTTTTTAAATTTTTTCAAAGTCAAAATTTGGTCGAAAATGGTACCTCTTGGATCGCTAATAAGTCGAATTGGGTGCATCCAATCGACATGCGGTTTGGATAATCGGTTAGGCCATCTCAAAATCTACCTTTTTCCAATATATCGTTCTATACCTAACTGGAATGGAAATTGCCGAAAATTGTAAGAAAGTGGAAATCATAAAGTTAGGCCTGATTTTTTCACGGTTTTTATTTTTTTTCGTACTGAAAACGACTTTTGATCGAAACGTTGTAAACTTTAGCGGATAGAGCTCGTCAAATTGTATTTAGGAGATATTTTTTCGTTTCTTTATCTTTAATACGGAAAAAACGGCAGCTTTTTTTTTACTATATCGACTCTAGCTTATTCAATTTTTAACAAAACCGTTTTATTTTTTTCTCAAAAAATGCGCTGATTACTTCGCAACACCTCTACATATTCAAAATCATTAAAATATATTCGCAAAATTGAGAAAAGTCGCTTTTTTGGATGCGGAAACAGGCAATCTTTACAAATTCTAACACCATTCACTTTTGACTAAGAGTGCCTTGATATTGATGTATCTAAATTAATTATTAATTCTAAAAATCCGGCTGTCAAAAATGGCGAAAAATGGGTGTTTTCAGCGTGACTTGCTAGAATAATAAGAACATTTCCAGATTTTAAATCGGGTGGAATATCTACCTTGAACCTTCTTCTAATTTTATTGACCAAAATATTTGCCCAAAATGTTTCAGAAATAGTTGTAATTTCGATTTTAAAGATATCGTTCCGACATTGATAATCCGTCGCCACGTGGTAGAAGGTTATTCGACATTTCGATATTCGCGAATTTTTTTTTCGGAAACGGTTAGAGCAAAACGATTCAAACTTTCTGGACGTAGAGAGGAATAGTCGGGGCACGTTCTGGGAACAATTTCAAATATACAGGGTGTACCGGAAAAAAGTTATTAAAGTCAAAGTTAAAAAATATTTTTTTTTTCGTTGTAGGGCGATACAGGTGGCAAAAATCATTTTAATCAATTTAAACTTTTTCGACGTGTAGACGACGTTGGGCTGTAAAACACTGTTGTTTGCGAACGCGATCGAAAGTTGGGAAGTAATTTTTTTGATTTTTTTAAAATCAATGTAGGGTCATATTGGATCGTTAATAAATCGAATTGGGTGCGTCCGATATACTTTTGGTTTGGATATTCGTTTAGGTCATCTCAAATACTACTTTTTTCAAATATATTGTTCTATACCTAAACAGCATAGAAATGGTAGCAAATTATAAAAAATAAGAATTACTATTTAAGTATATATAATTTGACAGCTGTCGTATAGAACTTTGTTATTTTGGTACTGAAAATTTTTTCAATTTAGTTTTATTACAGCTTTAACCCTCGCTACGAAAAAAGTTAAAATAAATTGACACTTACCTGTCAAAATCTGACAGGTATCGTATAAAACTTTGTTATCTAGGTACTGAATTTTTTTTAAATTTGAGATTCTTACAGCTATAACCGTCGCTACGAAAAAGCTAAAAAAAAATTGACACTTACCTGTCAAAATCTGACAGCTGTCGTATAGAACTTTGTTATTTAGGACTGAATTTTTTTTAAATTTCGTATTCTTACAGCTATAATCCTAGATACAAGAAAAGCTTAAAAAAAAAACTTGCAATTTACCTGTCAAAAGGACAGCTGTCGTATATAACTTTGTTATTTAGGAACTGAAAAATTTTTCATTTAGGATTCTTACAGCTATAAATCTCGCTACGAAAAATCTAAAAAAAAAATTTTAATTTACCTGTCAAAATTTGACAGCTGTCGTATAGAACTTTGTTATTTAACTACTGAATTTCTTTTAAATTTTGGATTCTTACAGCTATAATCCTAGACACAAGAAAAGCTTTAAAAAAACTTGCAATTTACCTGTCAAAAGGACAGCTGTCGTATATAACTTTGTTATTTAGAAACTGAAATATTTTTAAATTTAGGATTCTTATAGCTGTAACTCTCGCTACGAAAAAACAAAAAAAAATTGAAACTTACCTGTCAAAGTCTGACAGCTGTCGTATAGAACTTTGTTATTTAGGATCTGAAAAATTTTTCACTTTAGGATTTTTACAGCGATAACCCTCGCTACGAAAAGGATAAAAAAAACTGACTCCTATCTGTCAAAATTTGACAGCTATCGTATAAAACATTCTTATTTAGGTACCTGAAATTTTTTTAATTTCGAATTCTTACAGCTATAACCCTCGCTACGAAAAAGCTAAAAAAAATTACACTTACCTGTCAAAGTGACAGCTCTCGTATAATTAAACGAACGAACTAGAACAGTGCCGTACCCGAAGGGCTCGGCACAATATTAGCTGATAATTGATAGCTTCCATGTAAGAATAATTTTTTGCTTATGTTTTAATCGATTGAATACTTACATATTTTTATAGAGCAAATATGGAAAGTATATCCCACATTGCACAAAGGTGTGCGAGTTTAAAGAGCACCTATACGGCGCCGTCTCAGAAAACTACCTATCTATACGAGAAAACGGAAATTTTGCACCATTGTGTAGTTTTGGTCAGTTGTTATAATGACAATTTGGCGATATGTCTTCCCTTCACGTTCCGCAGGAAGGTGAGGCAAAAAAAGCAATAGAAAACATAGAAAAAAGAAACTAAGAAAAATACTTTTTAAATACAAATTTTTAGTAGGTATAATAGATGCACTCTCGGCTGACGATTAGCGATATGTACCCAGTCTAGTTTATTACATATCGCGCGAACACGCGATATGTTATTCGTCTCCTTCACTCGGAATCACGGCAACCCCGAATGACTCCTGAAAATTTTGCACTATATCGTCTGCTTCATTTTTGAAATATGTGCGTATGTTGTCCGTGTCGGCGGCGGCGTCGTCGTCGTCAGTTTCGACATTTTCACATTTGCGATTTTTTTTCTCGGAAACGGTTAATGTGGGACAATTGAAACTTTTTGGGTTTACAAAGGAATAGTGGGGGTACGTTGTGTGAAAATTTCGAATATACAGGGTGTGCCGGAAAAAAGTTATTAATTTTTAAAGTCGAGAAATATCGGGATCTCGTTGGCATTCGATACAGGCAACAAAAATTAGTTTTTTCGATTTAAACTTTTTCGACGCGTAGACGACCGTGGGCTACAGAACCCTATTGTTTGTGAGCGCGATCGAAAGTTTGGAAGTAATTTTTTTGATTTTTTCAAAGTCAAAATTTGGTTGAAAATGGTACCTCTTGGATCGCTAATAAGTCGAATTGGGTGCATCCAATCGACATTCGGTTTGGATAATCGGTTAGGCCATCTCAAAATCTACCTTTTTCCAATATATCATTCTATACCTAACTGGAATGGAAATTGCCGAAAATAGTAAGAAAGTGGAAATCATAAAGTTAGGCCTGATTTTTTCACGGTTTTTATTTTTTTTCGTACTGAAAACGACTTTTGATCGAAACGTTGTAAACTTTAGCGGATAGAGCTCGTCAGATTGTATTTAAGAGATATTTTTTCGTTTCTTTATCTTTAATACGGAAAAAACGGCAGCTTTTTTTTTTACTATATCGACTGTAGCTTATTCAATTTTCAACAAAACCGTTTTATTTTTTTCTCAAAAAATGCGCTGATTACTTCGCAACACCTCTACATATTCAAAATCATTAAAATATATTCGCAAAATTGAGAAAAGTCGCTTTTTTGGGTGCGGAAACAGGCAAAATTTACAAATTCTAACACCATTCACTTTTGACTAAGAGTGCCTTGATATTGATGTATCTAAATTAATTATTAATTCTAAAAATCCGGCTGTCAAAAATGGCGAAAAATGGGTGTTTTCAGCGTGACTTGCTAGAATAATAAGAACATTTCCAGATTTTAAATCGGGTGGAATATCTACCTTGAACCTTCTTCTAATTTTACTGACCAAAATATTTGCCCAAAATGTTTCAGAAATGGTTGTAATCTCGATTTTAAAGATGGCGTTTCGACATTGATAATCCGTCGCCACGTGGTTGAAGGTTATTCGACATTTCGATATTCGCGAATTTTTTTTTCGGAAACGGTTAGAGCAAAACGATTCAAACTTTCTGGACGTAGAGAGGAATAGTCGGGGCACGTTCTGGGAATAATTTCAAATATACAGGGTGTACCGGAAAAAAGTTATTAAAATCAAAGTTAAAAAATATGTTTTTTTTCGTTGTAGGGCGATACAGGTGGCAAAAATCATTTTAATCGATTTAAACTTTTTCGACATGTAGACGACGTTGGGCTACAAAACACTGTTGTTTGCGAACGCGATCGAAAGTTGGGAAGTAATTTTTTTGATTTTTTTAAAATCAATGTAGGGTCATATTGGATCGTCAATAAATCGAATTGGGTGCGTCCGATATACTTTTGGTTTGGATATTCGTTTAGGTCATCTCAAATACTACTTTTTTCAAATATATTGTTCTATACAAATTATAAAAAATAAGAATTACTATTTAAGTATATGTAATTTGACAGCTGTCGTATAGAACTTTGTTATTTTGGTACTGAAAATTTTTTTACTTTAGTTTTATTACAGCTTTAACCCTCGCTACGAAAAAAGTTAAAATAAATTGACGCTTACCTCTCAAAATCTGACAGGTATCGTATAAAACTCTGTTATCTAGGTACTGAATTTTTTTTAAATTTGGGATTCTTACAGCTATAACCGTCGCTACGAAAAAGCTAAAAAAAAATTGACACTTACCTGTCAAAATCTGACAGCTGTCGTATAGAACTTTGTTATTTAGGTACTGAATTTTTTTTAAATTTCGAATTCTTACAGCTATAATCCTAGATACAAGAAAAGCTTAAAAAAAACTTGCAATTTACCTGTCAAAATGACAGCTGTCGTATATAACTTTGTTATTTAGGAACTGAAAAATTTTTCATTTAGGATTCTTACAGCTATAAATCTCGCTACGAAAAATCTAAAAAAAATATTTTAACTTACCTGTCAAAATCTGACAGCTGTCGTATAGAACTTTGTTATTTAGGTACTGAATTTTTTTTAAATTTCGAATTCTTACAGCTATAATCCTAGATACAAGAAAAGCTTTAAAAAAACTTGCAATTTACCTGTCAAAATGACAGCTGTCGTATATAACTTTGTTATTTAGGAACTGAAAAATTTTTCATTTAGGATTCTTACAGCTATAAATCTCGCTACGAAAAATCTAAAAAAAAATTTTTAACTTACCTGTCAAAATTTGACAGCTGTCGTATAGAACTTTGTTATTTAGGTACTGAATTTTTTTAAAATTTCGAATTCTTACAGCTATAATCCTAGATACAAGAAAAGCTTAAAAAAAACTTGCAATTTACCTGTCAAAATGACAGCTGTCGTATATAACTTTGTTATTTAGGAACTGAAAAATTTTTCATTTAGGATTCTTACAGCTATAAATCTCGCTACGAAAAATCTAAAAAAAATTTAAACTTACCTGTCAAAATTTGACAGCTGTCGTATAGAACTTTGTTATTTAACTACTGAATTTTTTTTAAATTTTGGATTCTTACAGCTTTAATCCTAGATACAAGAAAAGCTTTAAAAAAATTTACATTTACCTGTCAAAATGACAGCTGTCGTATAGAACTTTGTTATTTAGGATCTGAAAAATTTTTCACTTTAGGATTTTTACAGCGATAACCCTCGCTACGAAAAGGATAAAAAAACTGACTCTTACCTGTCAAAATTTGACAGCTATCGTATAAAACATTCTTATTTGGGTACCTGAACATTTTTTAATTTCGAATTCTTACAGCTATTACCCTTGCTACGAAAAAGCTAAAAAAAAATTACACTTACCTGTCAAAGTGACAGCTCTTGTATAATTAAACGAACGAACTAGAACAGTGCCGTACCCGAAGGGCTCGGCACAATAATATTTCTACAAATTTATTGGCTGATAATTGATAGCTTCCATGTAAGAATAATTTTTGCTTATGTTTTAATCGATTGAATACTTACATATTTTTATAGAGCAAATATGGAAAGTATATCCCACATTGCACAAAGGTGTGCGAGTTTAAAGAGCACCTATACGGCGCCGTCACAGAAAACTACCTATCTATACGAGAAAACGCAAATTTTGCACCATTGTGTAGTTTTGGTCAGTTGTTATAATGACAATTTGGCGATATGTTTTCCCTTCACGTTCCGCAGGAAGGTGAGGCAAAAAAAGCAATAGTAAATAGAAAAAAAGATAAGAAAAGTATTTTTTTATTGTAAATTTTTGTAAATCTTTTAAGTACTAATATTAGATGCACTCTCGGCTGACGATTAGCGATATGTACCCAGTCTAGTTATTATATTATACCGTGTGAGCAAAAACTATTTACATCAAAGAGAGCTTGGATTAAAAAACGTAGGGCTTGGTTTAGATCACAATGATATGGGGAAGACATATCTAGGTTAAATTTTTGTCAAATTCATATTATGACAGGATATGCCAAACTAATGAGTAAAAAATTAAATAGACAACTACAAATTTATTTTTGTTGTTTACAAAATTAACAAAGTAAGAATATATACAAAAAAAAAAAGAAAAATAATTACGTAAATTGCTGGAATTGGCCACCGCCATGCTCCAAGCATAAATTCACACGTGTCTTCATATTTTCGAAATTAATTTTGAGTAAACCATTGAGAGTAATTCCTGCGTCTTTCAAAATATGCGGCTTGTGTTTCTTGGAATACTTGCACTTTATAAGGAAATAAATTTGGCTGCTTCTTAAGAATAGTCCTGCATGTTCCATAAGTTCTTCCCACTTCTTGCGACAGGCGTCTAATACAATTTGTTGGCGTATTTTGCATTATTTCACGAACGTTTGCAACAAGTTCTTCTGTTCTTACAGATGGTCCTCCTGCTACTTTGTATAGAACCTATTTCCCTATACACAGTCACGGTTCTTTTAAGGCAATGATAAAAATCCCCAGCAATAAAAGCAACGTTAGGAAAATGTTCGGTAAAAATCGTCTATGCACAAACCCGGATTGTATTGCCACTCACCATTTACTCTAACCCCGTTTCGAAAATACAATTCAACTTGTGCTGTTCCGTAAAGCCCATTGTGTGAATTGTTCAAGAAATTGGAAAAATTAGCGATGAATCCAATTACTTGTAACGACTGTCAAAGATGACGGAATAACTGATTGATTGTTAATTTAGGTAGTTACTGACACCCAACAGGCATTAAGCTCTACGGCTAAGCATTACGTCCTTAGATGCAAGGCCCTCTTTGATGCAAATAATTTTTGCTCGCATGGTAGATAATAAAATACACAATTAGATTACGGAAATTCCCCATTATTAAAATTATTACAGCACAAATAATACTCTAAAACACAAGTAAAGAAACATGTATGGTAGGGTGGAGCGAAAACTTTTTTTTTCACAATTTTGATATTGGCTAGGAGCCAAAATGTTCTATCTATAAACACTATTTCCTGCGCAAAATTGAGGTGAAAAGGAGGTATAAAGGTTTCTATTGGAAAAATATTATTATTTGTTTTTATTGCTTGAAACTTAGCAAAAATACCCTGCAAATTACATCGTATTTATAATTTTTTTGGAAGTCGATCCAGAAAGGGATAAAAAGGGTGTAAAAAAGCCTATATTGGAAAAATATTTTTTGGTTAACTTTCTTTTCGTATTTCACTGGTTTAACAAATTTTACCCCTAAGATGTTTATAAACGTAAAGTCAACAATGGAAATCTTCTGTGAGTGTCATTAACGATATGTAATTAAATAGATAATATATTTTTTAATAATGAATCTATATTTTTGGTATTATTTTCATGAAGAAAGATGGGAGATAAATGTCATTTTTATTGAAAGGGAAAGTAATAATAAAAGAAAGCACCAACGAAATTTCTTTTTAATAAATATAGTTTAAAAAATCTAAAAAACACGCTTTAATAATTATTAATCAAACTAAAAAGCGGAAAATAAATATAGTTTAAAATATTTCTTGAAATTCTTAATACAGGGTGGCCCTTTAGTGTGGCAAAGTACAATAGCTCCGTTACTATTTCAAATACATTAAAAATAGTAATACAAAAGTTGAAGGGCAGTAAGTGACTTATAACGTAAAATTATTTTTAACTCTATAGGGTGGCTCAAAAAAGCGGAACAAGAAAAAATGTCCTTTTTTCAAATGGAACACCCTGTATATTTTTACATTTTTAAATTCCACATAAAATGACAATTATTTTTTAGTAAATAAATTATTAGTCTATACTTTATAGTTCCCGAGATATTGACTCTCGAAAAGTGACATTTTTCAACTTTGACAGCTTCTAACTTTCTAACAGTACGTCTTAGAGCAAAACGGCTTACATGTCCCTATCTTTAATTTTTATTATCTTCCCAAAAAAATCAACTTCCAGTTAAACCGGAACAACTGTATTTCCTGCTTTCGAGTAAAATCCAGTTTAACCGGAAGTTGATTTTTTGGGAAGATAATAAAAATTGAAGATAGGGACATGTAAGCCGTTTTACTCTAAGACGTACTGTTAGAAAGTTAAAAGCTGTCAAAGTTCAAAAATGTCACTTTTCAAGAGTCAATATCTCGGAAACTATAAAGTATAGACTAATAATGTATTAAGTAAAAAATAATTATAATTTTATGTGGAATTTAAAAATGAAAAAATATACAGGGTATTCCATTTGAAAAAAGTACATTTTTTATTGTTCCGCTTTTTTGAGCCACTCTATAGAGTTAAAAGTAATTTTACGTTATAAGTCACTTACTGCCCCTGAACTTTTGTATTAATATTTTTAATGTATTTGAAATAGTAACGGAGCTATTGTACTTTGCCACACTAAAGGGCCACCCTGTATAGGCAGAAAATAATAATGAACGATAAACATTAATATTATTGTGAAAAAATCGTGGGGTGCGAACAGTGGCGTAACTAGCCCTCTGACCTGGGGGGGAGGCATGTGATTTGAAGTGACGGCTCGCGTAGAGGTCAAGAGCCCGCCGCAGGCGAAATGCACCGCAGGCGAAATTTTTTCTGGACCACGCCCAAATTTTAACAAATTTGGTCAATAATCAACAGTAATATCACAAGACCTCGTTTTTTATCGGTTAGATTTTCCAGCTGTCACGAAAATTTTTTTTGAAAATTTTTCGAGTTGGATTTGGGCATGTTTATTCTGATTAGATCCGCGCCATATTTGAAACAAAATGTTTTTAGGAATTTTATCATATAATTTAAGATAATTAAAACAAATAATTTAATAAGGTTAGGTTTAGGATCACGATTCCTTTCTCCAAAGAACTACATAATATTTTTTTCAGTAAATTTAAAGATTAACTTGAAAAATATAATATTTAAAACAAATTCAATTAATCAATTTGTCGTTTGACTTATCGTTCGCATTTGGGTGGTCTGGCAGAATAAATTTGTTTCTCGCCGATTCTGGGGGGGGGGGGGGGCAGGCAGACCTCTGGGGGGGCCGGGCCCCTCCTGGTCCTCCCTAAATACGCCACTGGGTGCGAACAAGCCGGAACAAACAAACATACATACAAACATACAGGTGAAGCTAAGAAAGCAAGCAAACACGGCTCGATATACGAAAAATATAGCACAAAGAGCCCCACGCATTTTTCACAGTAATACTAATGTTTATCGTTCATTATTATTTTTTGCCTATATTAAGAATTTCAAGAATTATTTTAAACTATATTTATTTTCCGCTTTTTAGTCTGATCAATAATTATTAAAGCGTGTTTTTTAGTTTTTTTAAACTATATTTATTTTTCATTTTTTAGTTTAAGTTGTTAAGAAAAAATTTTTTTTTGAGTAGATTGAGCTAGATTAGTAGATTATTGTATTGTCAGCGGTTCTTGATAAGCCTACAAAATTTAAATTAAATCTGACCATTTAAAGTGGGTCAAAATCGGGTTCAAAGAAGTCGGTTACAAACAAACATACATACAAACACGAACAAACCCGATCGTCTATGCCGAATTATAAGAAAAGAACGATATTTGCAAATTTTTAAAAAATTTTAATTTTCCAACAGGAAAATTTTGTAATATTTATAAATTGCCATTTTTCTCAGAAAGTATAAATTTTGCAAAAAAGTCTATAGATCTAAAAAGTTGTATCTCGAAGAAATCTACATCTCAGCTCGTTATTCTTTTTTCGTATCTCTTACGGTTTTTAAGATATTGGCCAAATTATGATTTATATATTTTGCCTCATATCTGGAAACTGATAATACTTAGATGAAAATTTTTAATATAAAAAAGACGCGTCTTCGAACGTTCCATAAATATAGTAATAAAATATTTTTCTCTCAAACTTACAATAACGGAGTTATTCGCAAGAAATAAAAAAACGACAAAAAATTTCAAAATTTTACAAAAAAATTTGTCAAAATTTTATACGACTCCATAATTTGTTTCGTCAAAATCGCATCTTCGTTTTATACCTGACAGCTGTCAAAAATTGATAGGAGAATTTTTTAACTATTAGATTATTGTATTGTCAGCGGTTCTTGATAAGTCTACAAAATTTAAATTAAATCTGACCGTTTAAAGTGGGTCAAAATCGGGTTCAAAGAAGTTGGTTACGGACAAATATAATACAGGTGAAGCTAATAATAGCGTGTTAAAAAATAATAATATGGACCTATTAATATTCTACTGGGTATTATGTATGTTACCCGCTACTTTGTTTCGAAAGCGAATTTATAACAATTGCCTTTTTAAACATTATTATCGAATACTTTTAAACTCTTCAATCTTAATCAAAACATAAACATGTTATAAAGCGTTTTATTTCAATCTTTGTCGCACAAGTCGAAGATAAATTCCTATCCGGGTCTGGAGGTAATTTAATATTCCAAACAGAGAGACTGGCAAAGTCAAAAAGCCTTAAAAATTCAAGATTCTCGTTTCCTGGCAGCCTGCTTTACATAATCCGATGCAGGTTGGGAATATGGGCCACGACCGCCGAGAAGAAGGCCCTTTTGGCCGCTCGCGGTCCCAAGTCGTCTCACGGGTTGCATTACGATGTGAGAAGGAGGTATTTTAAGCAGCCGGCGCGGCGACGGATGGCCCTTTTTCATTTTAAGAAGCCGTTATAACGGGGAATAAATATGCGGGACTAATTTTGTAAACGGTGTGTTATTATACCCAAGTAACATTTTTTAGTAATTCTTCGACTTACGACTTATTTTTGACAAAATTTAACGTTGTCCTGCCGACAAAATTAGTTGCCCAAAAGGGCGTATACTACCCGTCGTTGTATCAACGTCGTATTTACGTAAATACGTTTTAGTTTATCACCAACAACGTTTATTATCGGCAATTTATGTTCTCGCTTAAAACGTCACCCAAAAAAGACCATTCTCGACGTTAAAATTCCTTAGATTAGGAAACGTAGTACACTTCAACGTTATCAAACGTCACCTGTTGCTACGGAGAAATATCCAATGTACAATAACGTTGTTAAACGTTATAAATGCCAACTAAAAGGACTCTTCTTTTTTCTGTCTGTCAGTGGTTGATTGGTTGTCATTAAAGTCAACTGACAAAAGTGAGGTTTGAAAGGATCTGGCACAGAAGTAGCATCACACTGTTTTGTCCTCGTCTCACTTTTCGTTGGAGGCCAATATAGTACGCCATCCTGTTCCCAAGAATGGGGAACAGGCTCAATTTCATTTAGCTGCATTATATATACTACTTTAAAGTTTGGCATATTAAATTGTAACGGAAATTGTTAAACTGCCGCACTTTCGAATTTGTAGGGTTATGTTGTTTTCTTTCCTGGATTCTTCTTTTCTTTACAAAAATAAAGTTTTAATCAGTGGTGAATTTTGACCTCTTCTGGTAGTTTAAGGTTAAGTTTGCACTAGTTAGCGCCACCTAATTAAACTTCAAGTTAAAAAAGTTATCAAATATTTGCAATTTTCCAAACTTTTAAGTCTTAAAGTGTAGACTTTTCAACTTAATGCGTGTTCTTGTTAAAATAGGTGATATTTTAGAATAAACTGCGGACTTCTCCATTTTTAATTTATTAAAGGACGAGATCAAAATGTCGCCATGTTTGACTACTTTAAAATTTATCAAATTTTAGTGTTGTAACATTATTTTTAACGCTAACTTAATTTAGGTCGACAATAATAAATGTAGATTTATTTTAACTCACAATGGAAACCAAAACGATTAAGTTTTTTTTTTAACTTTTTGCCATTTTTATTAAAATTTTTATTAAAAAATCATTATTTATAGGGCGATCCCTAAATTTTGAAAGTATTATATTAATATTTAACAGTAAAGTGGCCATTGTTGTAATTTTTAATACATATCTTTGGCAATTTACTTCATTTAAGCAAAAACTGTATGTGCAGTAAATACTTAAATATAATAATACTTTTTAGAACAAACACTCATTTGCTACACTAATTCCGATGTATAGTTTAATTAAATAAACCTAAAGTTAATAAATAGCTGACGTTAGAAAATTTTAACCTAGGATAGGTTAACTAACTAAACTGAAAAACTTGTTTTAAATTAACGTTAAAAATGGTTTACAAAATAACCCTAAATAAACTTTAAGACGTGGGGCAACGTCGTAAAAACCCGAATTTTATTCCCCAAACTGGTATAAATAAGGGTCGCAAGGACATCGTGTTAACGTTATGCGTTAACGTTAAGTCGGCGGCACCGATGTTTGCCCAACGTTAAAATGCTACTTGGGTAGTTCTACGTATCGTTTTTGAGCTACGACGTTTGAAGGTGCAGGGCGGTAAACGCAAAATAAATATAGTTTAAAAAAACCTAAAAACAGGGTCATAATTATTTAAATTGTCAAAATATAAATGTTGTAATTGTTGGTGAAAAATTGGAATTAGTAAACAGTTTTAAATATTTAGGGATAATCATTGATTCAAAATTAAAATTTTTTAATTATTTTAAAAGTATTATATTATCAAAGATTGCCGGAAAAGTAGGTTATTTTAAAATAATCAGTTCTAATTTAAGTTTGTTTTCTAAAAAAACTGTATTTAATACTATATATTACCACATTTTCTTTATTGTTCTTCCATTTTATATTGTGCTAGTTAGGAAATATTTGATAAATTACAAATTTTACAAAATAAGGCAATGCGGATTATTTTAAATTGTGACAAATATTAAAAAAAAAATTATGTTGAAAAATTTAGTTTGGTTGAATGTTAGAAATTTAATTTTTTATTTAGTATGTATCTTTATTTATACATAAAATTAAAAATAACTTATTGCCTGATTGTTTAAAAAATTTTCGTTCTTTTAATTAATGACCATCATTATAAAACAAGATTTAATCAAACTTTTTATGTGGATAGAGTGTCTAAAACATTAGATTATAAATCTATTTTTTATAAAGTTTTGATAGAATATAATAATTTGGAAAATTCTATTAAATCTCAAAAATCATTAAAACTGTTTAAAAAAACTTTAAAATTACATTTAATTAAAAAACAAAATGATACGTAATATTTGATACAATTTGCAAAATGTTTAAATTTTCTGTCTGTTTTTGTTAAAAGAAGGTTGCGTTTTAAAATTTAAAAATAAATCTATAAAAATGTGTTAAAAATATATTAAAAAATATTTAATTCTAGCTTTTTGCTCAATAAAACATGTTTACTACTACGCTTTAATAATTAATCAAACTAAAAAGCGGAAAATAAATATAGTTTAAAATAATTCTTAAAATTCTTAATATAGGCAGAAAATAATAATGAACGATAAACATTAATATTATTGTGAAAAAAGCGTGGGGTGCTCGATATACGAAAAATATAGCACAAAGCGCCTCACGCTTTTTTCACAATAATACCAATGTTTATCGTTCATTATTATTTTCTGCCTATATTAAGAATATCAAGAATTATTTTAAACTATATTTATTTTCCGGTTTTTAGTTTGATTAATTATTAAAGCGTGTTTTTTAGTTTTTTGAAACTATATTTATTTTGCATTTTTTAGTTTGAGTTATTGTTAAGAAAATTTTTTTTTTGAGTAGAGATAGTCATAAAGAGGTCCGGAGTAGAGATGGAATACTGTCACTAATTTAACAATGACTTTTTGAAATGGCTAGATTTAAAGCCGTGGATCCACTTTTTTTTAAATGGCTAGATTCAAAGCATTGGATCCACAAACCCGAACAAACCCGCTCGGCCAACGAACCAACTGATAACGAAATAATGTTTCAACACTTAAGCCGAGTGCTCAAGCCGAAAAGTTAGGTAAATAGTACGCATGCGCATACGGTGAGCTCTATCTCTTTCACTCTCATGCAAATGATCTCTAAGGAAATTATTTAATTCCGGCAATCCTGATCAGGATAATGAGATAAACTTATCAAATTATTGTATTGTCAGCGGTTCTTGATAAGTCTACAAAATTAAAATTGAATCTGACCGTTTAAAGTGGGTCAAAATCGGTTCCAAATAAGTCGGTTACAAACAAACATACAGGTGAAGCTATTAAAAGCGTGTTAAAAATTAAGGTTCCAGCAAAAATCGTCCATAATATAAATAACCATAAAACATAAAATCATGTTACTCCGACACGGGCAGACAGATTATTGGTGTGATCGTATAAACAATTAACGTGATATATTACTAAATCGTGTATATTATGATAAAAAGAGACAGAATAGTAACCGGGAGAACTTAGCGCATGATCTCGACTCTGATACCGTGAATATAGCTGGATTGCCAGATTTAACAAAATGATCGGTTCTGTCAAGATTTCCTTAAATTAATATACTATTGGGTCCATCGCTTCGTAAATTTACTTTATAAACGAATATAATTATTTTGTATGAAAAAATATAAACAGCGTATGTTATGGGCGGAAGAGTATATTATGTACCTTAGTAAGATAAAAATGTTAATGAACTACTTGTAATTAATATTATATGGAAATTTGAACTGAGCACTACGACAACAATGCAAATTTTTTTCCCGCATTTCTTCGGCAGCCTAAAATTGTTGCCGCGGATCTTACACAGGGTGTTTATTTTATCATTTTGGAAATTTTAGATGCCATCAAGCTAACTTTGTTTACATGTGATTTTTTCTACTAATTTCGCTTTTTTAAATCACTACTCAATAACTATTTTATTAACGGACTTCCTTTCACTACTGTTACATTCCTATTTAAATTTTAATTAAACCCACTTATGATTAGTGTTTCAAGAGACGAGAAATCTCGTTTTATAAAAAACTTTCGTCTCATCTCGCAAATCAAGACGAGATTTTCCCAAATCTCGCCTCGCAAAACGGTTTCTCGTCTCGTCTCGTCAGTCTCGTTATTTATCGTTCTCGCAATATAACTCCATTAAAAAATTCTGCAAGAGTTCCAAGTACATACGGGTTTTTACTATTACCATTACCATGTGAGTATTATAAACGCATATTTCTGAAACAGAGTGTTGCTAACACTCAACTCACACATGACCAAAAGAATAGTACTTATATTACAAATACTCATGCGTCGCTGGAACCGAATTCAAACGAAAACGAATAACTATACGGTGCCCTTCGCGGTTCCCGCCGTTGCCTTTAAATTTGAATTTTGTCTTTAGGGTTGCATAATATGTGTACAAAAATATAATTTTAGAATATTAAAAGTAAGATAGACCCTATGTTAATATTCAATGCACAAAACGAAACTCCTGGTTGCCTGCACCTAGCGAAACAGAATGCATGCAAGTGCAAAGATAGGTCAGTTACCGGCGTCATACTTCTAAAAATACGTATCTGTATTGTTTATTTGTCTTTTTTTGGTAAAAATGTGTGTAATGCGTTTTAAGTATAGTGTGAATTATAATTTAATATTGTTAAAACTGGAAAATTAATAAACCGTGTTTTTTTTCAATAAACCATTGTGGAAATATAAGTTTTTATTGCATGTAGTAATATTCGTTTTGTATTTGTGTGTGTATAATAACCAAATGGTAAAAACAATGCCGGTGTTATAATATTGTAGTTTGCAATAATATTATTGTCTGTATGTAAATAGTGAAAATAAAGCTAGCTTGTTTTCATTGATAATGCCATTATTATCAAATCATCATACCGAAAACACACTTAGCAGTGTGAATAATATTATACGCGATTCGCGAAAACAATTATTAATTGTGTTAAATAAATGGTAAAAAAATAATAATTTTACACTTTCAACCTCGCTTTCAACAGATTTTTATTTTGACTCGACATGTTTTGCAACACGTGTTATTAGAGAGATTTTGGAACTGTTATTTTAGCCTGTCGTTATCGTTATCCTTATTCTGAGCATGCGCAGTACTAAAACGAGGCAGCGATTCCTTTATTAACGATAACGAGCTTCGTTAATTACGGAGATATAAGGAAGGCTATCGTTATGGTTATTCTTATTTTGCTTAATTTGTCATGTTGCCAATACTTACCTATATAATTTAATAAGAATATATTTCGGACACGATCATTTTTCGGAAAACACTTAAAAAAATTGAAATAACTTTATAACTGTAGATAGTTTAAAGGTGTTGGGGAAGAAAAGTCCTTTCTACCTTCTTACATATAAAATATAATTGCCTACGCGTTTCGGCTCACATAAGCCATCATCAGGGCGCAGCTGTAAGTAAAGAACATGATGTTATGTAATAAAAATTTTTTTAAAAAATTTTGAAAATAATGAACGTCAGTAAACAAATATAAAATATTTCCTAAAACTTACAGGTATGAAAAATCACATACAGGGCTACACAGCGAGACGCAACCAGTCAACACACAAACATATAACATCAAAACAATATAAAACTTACGACACAATCATGATTTAAAAATAATAAATAAATACAAACTAACGTGTAGAGCAACAAAAGGTACTGAATGTTGACAGATGAATCAGATGGTGACTGAAAAACCCTTTTACTGGTGCATTTTTCGACAATTGAACTCTCTAACTTCCAGGATAACCTCAACGAAAAGCAAAAGAAGGAAAGAAGATACATTTCCAACGACTCAAATCAAAACTAGCTGCCCTACATCGCCTTAATTCTTCTCCAACAACCAAACCTTTTCCTGAGTATTTCAAATTTCATCCACGGATCCTGAATTTGACAAAATGTAATTTCGACCCAGAAGAGACAGCATTTCTGGAAAAAGGCCTAAAGTTCTGCCCTACTCAAGAACTTTCACAAACTAACATAAAATCTCTTATTGCAGACGTAGGACTATCTTTACAAAATAACCCGAGTTTCATGTCAGATGTTGTCAGAGGAAAGTTTTCACTTACCTTAAAAAAATTTTCAAAGAATTATTTGAATAAGAAAATAATTTCTCACAAGGGCCTAATTAAGAGCATAAAATCGAAAATTAAAAATTTTGACTTGATTTTAGGGAAGGCAGACAAGGGCAATTGTTTGGTCATACTTGATAAACAGTCTTATATTAACAAGGTTAATAACTTTTTGCTGAACAACAACAGTTTTGTCAACCTAAATAAAGACCCTTGCAAAAAATATACAGAAGAACTTAAGACACTAATTTCCCAACATCAAGATGTTTTTGACTCCTTTAACTGCTCCAAACCAAGGATTCCTATGAATCCTATCACCCCTTTTTTATATGGTATGGTCAAAATTCATAAAGACGACAAGCCCATTCGTCCTGTCGTTTCTTTTATTAATTCTCCCGCTTATTCTCTCGCTATCTGGCTTAACAGTTTTCTAAAAAATAATTTAAATTTAAATTTTGTCTACAGTATAAGAAATACTTTTGAATTAGTTAAAAAATTACGTAATACAACTCTTCCTGATAACTTTATCCTAGTCTCTTTCGACATTGTCAACCTTTTTCCCAGCATTCCAAGAATGCAAAGCTTTAGAATCATAGAAAAACTATTGAAAGACTCAAATAAATTTAACTTGTCCCAAAATTCTTGCATACTGTCACTTTTGAAAAAATGTCTAGATTCTGATTTCTGTAGATTCAATGACAGGTTTTATAAACAAGTTGACGGTCTACCAATGGGATCTTCGTTGTCACCTCTGGTAGCTGAAATCTTCATGAATCACTTTGAAACAAACCTTATTTTTAATTCCGGCCACCATCTTGTCAAGAATATATCATTTTGGTACCGCTATGTAGATGACACCTTGGTTGGTTGGACGGGTACCATGGATGAACTAAATTCATTTCTTTCTTTTCTTAACAGTCTTCACTCAAACATAAAGTTTACTATGGAAGTTGAATCTAATAACACCTTAAATTTTCTGGATCTCACTTTGGAAAGAAGAGACAACACAATAGATTTCAGTATCTTTAGAAAATCCACACAAACTGACCATATGATACCTTGGGACTCCTGCCACCATTTTTCTCAAAAATTATCTGCTCTAAATACCTATTTTCACCGTCTCTTCATCATTCCAATAAAGAAAGAATCTTTGAGAAGGAAAAAAACATTATTTTTCAGATGGCACTTAAAAATGGTTTACCATTTCATATCATAAACAACAATTTCCAGAGAAAACTACGACGCAATTTATGTGAGAACGCATATACTAGGTTTAAGAGTGCCGAAAAGCTTTTAACTAAGAAATTCGTTTCCATCCCCTACCTTGGAATTATATCAACCATTATGGGCCGCTCCTTAAAAAACCTTAATAATAATATTTTTATTTGCTATAAATCAGTTGGTTCTGTTTCAAGCTTGTTTTCTAGGCTTAAAGACAAACTGGAAATGTTGTATAAAAACGGCATTTATTTGCTTTCTTGTGACTCTTGTCCAGCAGAATACGTAGGACAAACGGGACGATCTTTTCAAACAAGAATTAACGAACATTTGAGATCAAGCAGATTACAACACGATAATAAATCAGCTTTTGGAACACATCTTAAAGTGTCTCAACATAATTTTAATGTTCAGTCCAATTTTCAAGCCTTACACCACCAAAATAAAGGGAAAAGGTTGGACATTCTTGAGAATCTGGAGATAGCTTTGTCACAGTCAAGGTCTCCAAGAAATCTTAATGAACAAGATTACACCGCCTACCGTAACTACGTTTCTGCCATTAAACTTTTTAAGGAATGATCTTTATTATACACCACCCTTTTTCTTTTCGACTCTGGGACTTCGAACTCGTTTCTCATGATGGTTTTTGCTCTTGTTTGGGTTTTTCAGTCACCATCTGATTCCTCTGTCAACATTCAGTACCTTTTGTTGCTCTACACGTTAGTTTGTATTTATTTATTTTTTTAAAATCATGATTGTGTCGTAACTTTTATATTGTTTTGATGTTATTTGTTTGTGTGTTGACTGGGTGCGTCTCGCTGTGTAGCCCTGTATGTGATTTTTCATACCTGTAAGTTTTAGGACATATTTTATATTTGTTTACTGACGTTCATTATTTTCAAAATTTTTTAAAAAAATTTTTATTACATAACATCATGTTCTTTACTTACAGCTGCGCCCTGATGATGGCTTATGTGAGCCGAAACGCGTAGGCAATTATATTTTATATGTAAGAAGGTAGAAAGGACTTTTCTTCCCCAACACCTTTAAACTATCTAAACAATGACCCTTCTAGAGAGCAGCCATAACTTCGTTTATAACTGTAGTTTAGATAAAACCGAACAGAAAAGGTTTTTTTATACATAATTTAAAATTTTATTTTATGTAAATCATAAAATACCGCTGCAGCAAGAAATGTAATAATATTTTTTTGTAAACGACTTGGCAACATAACTCAGGAATCCAAAATAACCTTACATTTTTGTACCTTTTCCATTGTTGATTGACTCATGTCATGACTTTGATTGTTTAAAAATGAATTGTTTAGAAATAAAAAAAGGTTATGTTTGCATCTTTCAAATTATTTATTTTTAAGACGTTCAAAATCTATTCTTGTAATTGTCACCGTAATCGTTATCGTTAATAAAATTAACCATAACACTGTGTTTTACTGTTGTTATTTTAAGCGTTCCAAAATCTCTCTAATATATATACTATAATTTTTTTAAATTTTTTTACCATTTATTTAACACAATGGATGGATTTCCACCAAGTAAAAGCCGATTCAATTCTAAAACAATTATCGTTTATCAAATAGTTCTCTGTATCAAACATTTCGACAAAAACTATAAACGTTATAAAAGAAGGTTCATTTTCTCTTTTGGTCCTGGTTTCTATTGTTTTTCGGCAACGTGTCCCGATCTTTCCTTGGCGACCTTGCAACATCGGTAATAAAGATAGATTTATATATTATGCATATCGTCGCTCGCATTACGTAGGGGCCTATCTCGATTTTTGGCAAAAATGAGTTATACCCATATAAAGTCAGGGAAAGACTGCCTTAACGTTATGACAAACTGGCATATCCTAATACTACATGGTTTTTGTTTTATAGTATTATTATAGTCAGGCCTATCTTAAATTATCGATAAAAATACTTTTACGTAAAGACCAAACTTAAGATTGGCCCCTAAGCTATATTTTTTGTATGGGTCTTACTGGGCGAATCTCAACATATTCCTTTACGTTATAAAATATTTTTAAAGGATGAACAGTACTTTGCAGATAGGCTATATTAATTTATTATTAATTGCAATTTTATTTAACACATAAAAGACAATTTGTAAAAAATAAAATAAATACCAATCCCATTTTTAATTTGTTATGCCTCTAGAGCAGCTATACTCTAAGTGTGTTCCGCGGAACCCTAGGGTTCCGCGATACCTCTGTAGGGGTTCCTCAAGAATTTAGAAAAAAAATCAAAACACCTCTCTCTGGTCGAACGTTTTGACTCCGCGGCCGCGCGTAGGTATATTTATTTATTTATTTGTATTTGTATTAACATGTGTTACAATAGCTGGTACAATATCTCATAAGTTTGGTATCAACATGTATACTTGTATACTTGTGAGCGCGCAGTCCCTTTAATAAAAGCCGCCTCTGAATTGTTTACAACGCAATTTTTATATTTCTCTTTTTATTTTTGCTTTTTGTTTATCAAAGGCGCCGACTCGAGTATTTTCGAGAATATTCGAGATCGAGTCTAGGACTAAGTATAAAAGCGGCGATCGCGCGTCGCGCCTCGTCAGTCAGTTGACGATTAGCGTTCGGAGCGATAAGTTCCTACCTACCTACCTACTTACAAGCTCGCTAGCGAGAAACTAGTGTTCATTGTTCTACTGCCTGCTGTATTCTGTTGTCTCAGTTTTATACATTTCTTCATTGTACTAAACTTAGTCTCTTATACGCAGTAACGATTGTGCATTATTTAGACCCCACCAACCTGACGTGTAACATTATAAATAAAGAAGAATGGAACGTTGGATTAAAGGGTTAAACGTGTTGCAACAACATCTTCTAATGACGCTGAATGTTCAAAAGCAGTACGCGCGGAGAATATAGCAATCACCGATCCAGAAGATAATGCCACGACGTCAAGCTCGACGGTTTCAAAGACGAAAAAAAGGAAGTATGATGAATCATATATCAATTTCGGATTTGTTGATTCCAACGGCTCACCTCTCTGCATGCTATGTAGTAAACTGCTTCCTAATAGTTCCATGGCACCTGCCAAATTGCGCCGACATTTACAAACTGTACACCCCGAGTCTAAAGACAAGAATAAAGAATTTTTTGTTCGTAAAAAAGATCAGTTATTGGAAAGTCAAAAAAATATGATGCATGTAACAAAAACTATCAACGAAAAGGCCACGGAGGCATCATATTTAGTTAGCTATCGCATTGCACAAGCAGGTGAAGCGCACACTATCGCTGAGAATTTAATAAAGCCATGTGTATTAGACATAACAAAATGTATGCTCGATGAAAAATCTGCAAAGCATCTTTCTACTGTGCCGCTATCAAACGATACTGTTTCACGGCGAATTTATGATCTGGCAAGCTACGTCAAACAAGAACTAGTTACACGTCTACAAAAAACACGATTCGCCTTGCAAATGGACGAGTCAACTGATGTCGCTGGTTTGGCTATCTTGCTGGTTATCGTGAGATATCCATATGAAAGTTCTTTTGAAGAAGACATGCTTATGTGTTCACCGCTGCTCACAAACACTACCGGGGAAGAAATTTTTAATAAAATAAATATATTTTTTGAAGAAAATAATCTCAGTTGGAACAATTGCATTGACATTTGTACAGATGGGGCCAAGGCGATGACAGGTAAAACAGCAGGAGCAGTGTCACGAATAAAAAATAAAGCGCCTAATTGTAGTTTCAGCCATTGTATTCTGCATAGACAAGCACTTGCGATGAAGCAAATGCCGTCAAATCTAAAATTAGTTATGGATGAAGCGGTAAAAATAATTAATTTTATCAAATCACGACCACTACAATCCCGATTGTTCTCATTATTGTGTGAAGATTATGGCAGCAAACATAAAACACTGCTGCTCCATACAGAAGTGCGATGGCTGTCTCGGGGTAAAACTTTAACAAGCCTATTTGAACTTAGCCGAGTTACAAATGTTTCTTTCAGCAGATACTTCTTTTTATTTGAAGGACCGTTTGTATGATAAAACTTGTCTGTTCCGATTGTCTTTTATGGCGGATATCTTTCAAAAACTGAACGAATTGAATTTATCATTGCAAGGTAAACAGACAACAGTGTTTCAGGCCTATAACAAAATAACTGCCTTTAAAAGAAAATTAGATTTTTGAATTATTTGCGTTGGTAAGAAAGAAATAGAAAGCTTTACGTCACTCAGTGAGTTTGTTAGCGATAACGACTCAGAAATGTTTCAAGATGATGTGTTTGAAGAATTGGTCCAATATCTCAGTTCGATGCGCGCATCTTTTGAAAAGTATTTTCCCGAAGAACAGAATACAAAAATGAAACTGAATTTATGGATTCATAATCCTTTTTTACCCAACTTGGAAAATCCCGAAAGTATGTCAAACGAGATATATGAATCTCTTTTAGAAATGTCATGAGACACAAGTATGGAGTCACTGTTCAAAACGACGCCTCTCAACGATTTTTGGTGCAGAATCCGTGATGAATATCCAATGCTTGGCAAAATGGCTCTGAATATTCTTCTCCCGTTCCCAACAACATATTTGTGCGAAACAGGATTCTCAACCTATGCAGCCACGAAAACAAAATATCGCAATAGACTGGACGCCGAACCTGATATGAGACTTCAACTGTCTTCTATCAAACCTGATATCAACCAATTGATGAAAAATAAAAAACAGTTTCATACCTCCCATTAGTTAGATTTTTTCTTTTTTAATATCTTCTATTATTGTACTTGCCATGTGGTAAAGTAAGTAATAATTAGTAACTGTTACATTGTACTTTTATTATGCTTATTAATAAATAATAAGAATACACTTTTAAAAACTATTGTTTTATTGTAGGGTTCCATCAAGTATTTTGCTTCCCAAAAGGGTTCCGCCACCAAAAAAGTTTGAGAACCGCTGCTCTAGAGAATAAATAATTAAATATGACACTAGCTGTTTTTAATTCTTTTGAAATTATATGTTTATAATTTTTTTTTACCGTTTTTATAAAATAAAGATGTTTAAAGTTTAAAAATTTCGTTCCCTTTTCTTTGAAAACAAAATGCTTTATTAATATCACAGGGGCCTGTCTTATTTCATGTACAAATCAGAATTTGTTATTGTTTTTACGAAGGGGCCTATCTTGATTATTGTTTATTTTTTACAAAACCCGTAAAACTTCATTAAAAATTATTATGTCTCATCATTCTAGATTGATTTATCTAGGAAACTGTAAAAAAATAAACCTAAATAAAAAATTGCTGTCAATGCTGTATCCAAAATAAGCACCATTGATTTCTTTAAATCGCTCTACTAAAAAACTACAAAAACCGAGTTAGGCCCCTACGTAATGCGAGCGACGATATAACTTATTTATATCTAGGTATTTATTCGGTTTCTATAAATTTGTTGTTGGTTCTAAGTGCGAAAATCTATGAATACATTTACCTAATAATTTTATTTTGTTATTTCTTTAAATGTTTTATTACTATCGAATTAGCTAAACCCCAAATAGAAATAAGATACTGAATTTTTGAATGATAAATATTTTTTAAATAATTTAAAGATATACAATGAAGAATTTTAAAGAATATCTGAATTAGCAGAGAAATGTAAATTTGAATAAATATGTTCTACGTATTTTCTTCAGATTGAATTTTGATGAATTAATCAATCAATTAATATTTTTCCCATTAAATATTATTGGTTGCTTCTCCATATCTAGTCTTTGTTTGGCAATGTACATAAATATGAAGATTTATTAAAATTTAAAGTTAATTTATAAGATTCCAACCAGCCAACTATAATTTTTAAATCTTTTTTGCTATTTAATTGGATGTCCGTAATATTTTTAGCATAATAAATAATTGTTCTGTCGTCGGCAAAAAGTTCAATTTGTCCATATCATTTTATCTTTGAAATAGATGTGATATTTATAAGAAACAATGTGGGTCCTAGAATGGAACCTTGTGGTACTTCACATCTAATTGTTTGATAGGAACTAATATTACTTCCTATTTTAACGCATTTTTTTCTATTTTTTATATAACTTTAATTTATTTAAATATAATCAGTAATGATCTTACATTAATAATTTTTGATTCAGACAGCTTAATCACTGACTCATTTTGTTTAAGTGTGTATAATTAATTTTAGGTCAATTAAATAATACCTACAAATTCTTTAAGCATATTATCTCCCACTGTGGAGCAAACAACCAATATCGCCGGCATTATTCACGGATGTACTTTATAAATGAAATTTCTAATTTATCAACCCTTCATCTACAAGTAATCCCACATATCAAGCGATCTACAACAAGCGTATACTCGATTCCAAACTCGTAGCAGTGCTACGTTCTCCATTAAATTTTCCCATTTGGAAATTGCAGACCGTATAAATCAGCGTAAGCGAAGTTAATTCCAAGAAACTCCCTTATATTTTAAGCACACTCGGTATTGGAAAACAACTGGATTAATGTTTGATAAACGCTGTATTAGTTATAAAGCTCAATGACGTTTCAAGAATAACAGTAGGAAAGGGGGAGGTCGAGGCAATCCAACAGTGTGAGTTTGTAACTTGAATTAATTCCAGTAAATCCAATACAGTTTTTTTTTGTAAAAATGCTTGGTCTCGGATACTAACATTTTAAGTTGCAATCTTGTCTTCTTTATAAAAAAAATTGACATAGTGTGTTCCAAATTAGAGATAGGTATGGCGATATCGATAATTTTTTTAAATTGCAACCCTAGTTCTTTATTGAGTATTTTTAGCACGCTTTTATTAGCTTCACCCGTATGTTTGTTTGTATGTATGTTTGTTTGTAACCGACTTCTTTGAACCCGATTTTGACTTGCTTTAAACGGTCAGATTTAATTTAAATTTTGAAGACTTATCAAGAACCGCTGACAATACAATAATTTGATAAGTTTATCTCATTATCCTGATCAGGATCGCCGGAATTAAATCATTTCTTTACATATCCTCTGTATGAGAGGAAGAGATATAGAGCTCACTGTATACGCATGCGTACTATCTACCTACTTTCCGGCTCGAGCACTCGGCTTAATAGTGTTGGTACATTCTTTCGCTATCAGTTGGTCCGTTGGTCGAGCGGGTTTGTTCGGGTTTGTGGATCCAATGCTTTGAATCTAGCCATTTAAAAAAAAATGGATCCACTGCTTTTAATCTAGCCATTTCAAAAAGTCATTGTTAAATTAGTGACAGTATTCCATCTCTACTCCGGACTTCTCTATGACGATCTCTACTCAAAATTTTTTTTTCTTAACAATATCTCAAACTAAAAGATGAAAAATAAACACGCTTTCATAATTAGTCAAAAAGCGGAAAATAAATATAGTTTAAAATAATTTTTGAAATTCTTAATATGGGCAGAAAATAATAATGAACGATAAACATTAGTATTATTGTAAAAAAGGCGTGGGGCGCTTTGTGCTATATTTTCCGTATATCGAGCACCCCACGCTTTTTTTACAATAATACTAATGTTTATCGTTCATTCTTATTTTCTGCCTATATTAAGAATTTCAAGAATTATTTTAAACTATATTTATTAAAGTAAGTAGTATTTTCATTTGTAAGATATTAAACAAACAAAAAATAATTTAATTCAAAAATAAAAAAAACCTTCTATCTATTTTTAATATCTTTGAGTCAATAAATGCTCAAAATGTTGTCCATTCACTATTTTAGGGATCTACCGAAAACTGTTTTTTAAAACTGTTGGGTACCGAGTACCCCGCAGTAATATTTCTGAACGTCCTTTGGTGACTGAAAAAAAAATGGCTTTGTATAATGTATAATGTCGTGTTGCCTAAAACTACAAATATAATTACAACATATTCGGTTATTCCCCTCCCCGGATTCGTACCGTTGACAGACGTATTCTTGTGACGAACCCCCGTCAGCAAATGAGCTATTTGGCAGTAGTCAATTGAAAAACTAAAGAAGATAATTTATTTTTGTTCAGGGTCAGTGTTCAACAACTTAAAGAGTTTTTAAAATTAAAATATGAGTTTGCCTCAAAAAAGTAAAGTGTGGAAATATTTTGGTTTATGTGATGAGGATGATCGATTTGCAATTTGTGTTTTGTGTAATGCTAAAATATCCAGGCAGTCCACTTCATTGTTACTGAAACAATAAAAATTTAAAAATTTCAACAAGCATGCAAAAGTTATTGACAAGGAACCCGCAGTAAGAAATGGCCGATTAAAGTGCCTGATTTAATAACAAAGTGGGGAATAACTTTCAACCAGATGGAATTCTACATTTTATATGTTAGAAGGGAATTTAGAATTGAAATACTCCTTATGATTACTTTTTACACAGAATTCCGAAGTTGCATCTTTAAACCAACGGCTTTTTAAAAGCCTCTTAAAATTACTGAAGTCATAAGAAACAACAAAGCATTTTAGCTCGGAGAAGGCATCAATTTCTGAAGTTATACATAACATGATAGCTTTGAAAAAATACCTTAGATGAATTGATGAAATTTAGTGAACAGATTTGATATCGAATTAACCTAAAGCTTGAGGTCAGACGATGACTAACATTTTAAATCTTCGTAACCCCTTCCTGTAGCAAAGAATTTTAACGTTGCTGCCAGTCGCTTATGTCATTGTCGTGTAATGTCTTGTCTTAACTGCGTGTCTTGTTTGATGAATACTTATTTTAAAAGAGTATAATAGGTTTTGTAATCCATTCGCATATTTTTATTATCTTTAGACCTTTGTAAGGCATTTGACACAGTTAACCATAATATTTTATTACAAATAATTCAGACCATTGGTATAAGGGGAAATATTTATATTTGGTTTGAAAGTTATTTAAGCAATAGAACCACACTACGTTGAAATTAATAAGAGTAAAAGCACTCAAAAAAATAATAAATGTGGTGTTCCGCAAGGGTCAATTCTAGGTCCAATATTATTTCTAATATAAACACACCGCCATAATTAGAGGAACGGTCCAAATTTACCTTACGTTTGTAACCTTACGGCCCCCGGCTCATATGACCGGAGTAAAAAGCTGAAAGAAATATTAATTAGTGGGTTATGAAAATAGGTTAATTAAATTAATAATAACCTGAAAAGCTGAAAAATAAAAATTACTTTTTTATTATTATTATTACAACAAAAAAATTGTGCCCTTGGAGGTCAGATTTAACACAAAAGTGTTATTTGCACGACTCATGGTATTGAGTCTATTCACCTATTCCAGAATTCCACATGTGACATTCAAATACATAAAATAATGCATTAGCATGTCTCACATACAATAGAGAAATAGGCTCGGACGTGACCGTCTAGATTCGGGCAAGAATCTATGGCCGACCCTACGTTGTGTTCGTCAGGTTCGCTGAAAAATACTAATTGAAGTATTATACTGAGTGGACAAAATTTAACCAAAATCTATTATGGCCGTTAGTTAAATAAACACTATTTTAAAGAAAACTTTGAAACACGACAGGAAGGCAGAATTCTTCGCTATTAAAAAAATAATAAAAGAAAATTTAAAACAAAAGTTGTCAGTTGTGCAAAAGAAAGCTCCTGTAACGCACTCTCGACCACGTTTCCAAAGGTTTCCCTACCCTGTGCACCGGACGAGACTATGGGGCTGTCGCCCAGGGCAGTAGCCCTTCTCTATAGGTTCCCCTCATACAGTTGCTGGTCCCGGCTGTCGGCGGGCTGTCCCACGTTGAAGGAAACATTGTGAACCGACAAGTCTGTATCAAAAGAACGAGTCATTCACTGTTCCCTGTACAACCTCCAACAGAATTTAAGGTTAAGTTTTAGTTTTTAAAGTTACTTATAAAAGAAGCAAAAACTGCCACCTGTTGTTTAAACATCAGAACGCTGGTATCGTTGCTTCAGACTAGCACATAACATAAGAAAATGAGAGGGCTTTTTCCTGCCTGATAAAAATCCCCACATCCCCACGAGATTAATCTCGTTGCTACGTCCAGCGTGAGGCTGTCGGCTCCGTAACAGCGCGAAGGGAGAGCATGGTAATAGGATAACCCTGAACTTAAATCATTTAGGAAAACTCACATAAACTCAGTTATGAAAAAAAAACAATTAAGGTTCTTTTGGTTTGTTAATCGTGAGGTTTGTTGAGTTTTATTTCATTTGGTCTTAACAACAGATACCAAAAAAAAAAGTAAATAAAACTTTGTTACTGTTTTAAAGCCATAATTGGTTTTGGGTAGAAATAAAGGATAACTATCTTAATTGTCATTTAAAATTGCTAACCTGGAAGGTCAGTAAAACTGTTTCGCTCCCTTTCACCTTCTGAAGTCATTTTAATAACTTAAATTTTTGTTACTCTCTAAAAATTAAAATATAAATTTTAAAATAGTTGTGAAATAGATAATTAGTATCAAACTTTCATTATGGTATTATATTTAATCTTTTCCTCCCCTTTTATTTAATTTAATTTAGGTTGATATAGTAAACAACGTAAAATTGATAAAGAATTTTGTTGCTATAGCTTGATTATTTTTCTCCTTTAAGAGTGAGAGAAAATATTAGAATTCTTTATTGTTTATTTAAAGACATAAGCGGTGATATCCAAGACAAACGGGATAACCGAGCAGATGTCGTAAGAAAATATGAGATTTATTTATATTTTGTTTAGTTAAAGACATAAGCGGTGATATCCAAGACAAACGGGATAACCGAGCAGATGTCGTGCAAGAAAATATGAGATTTATTTATACTTTGTTTATTTAAAGACATAAGCGGTGATATCCAAGACAAACGGGATAACCGAGCAGATATCATGTAAGAAAATATTAGATTTATTTATACTTTGTTTATTTAAAGACATAAGCGGTGATATCCAAGACAAACGGGATAACCGAGCAGATGTCATGTAAGAAAATATGAGATTTATTTATAATTTGTTTATTTAAAGACATAAGCGGTGATATCCAAGACAAACGGGATAACCGAGCAGATGTCGTGCAAGAAAATATGAGATTTATTTATACTTTGTTTATTTAAAGACATAAGCGGTGATATCCAAGACAAACGGGATAACCGAGCAGATGTCATGTAAGAAAATATGAGATTTATTTATACTTTGTTTATTTAAAGACATAAGCGGTGATATCCAAGACAAACGGGATAACCGAGCAGATGTCGTAAGAAATATTAGATTTATTTATACTTTGTTTATTTAAAGACATAAGCGGTGATATCCAAGACAAACGGGATAACCGAGCAGATGTCATGTAAGAAAATATGAGATTTATTTATACTTTGTTTATTTAAAGACATAAGCGGTGATATCCAAGACAAACGGGATAACCGAGCAGATGTCGTAAGAAATATTAGATTTATTTATACTTTGTTTATTTAAAGACATAAGCGGTGATATCCAAGACAAACGGGATAACCGAGCAGATGTCATGTAAGAAAATATGAGATTTATTTATACTTTGTTTATTTAAAGACATAAGCGGTGATATCCAAGACAAACGGGATAACCGAGCAGATGTCGTATAAGAAAAGATGAGATTTATTTATACTTTGTTTATTTAAAGACATAAGCGGTGATATCCAAGACAAACGGGATAACCGAGCAGATGTCGTATAAGAAAAGATGAGATTTATTTATACTTTGTTTATTTAAAGACATAAGCGGTGATATCCAAGACAAACGGGATAACCGAGCAGATGTCATGTAAGAAAATATGAGATTTATTTATACTTTGTTTATTTAAAGACATAAGCGGTGATATCCAAGACAAACGGGATAACCGAGCAGATGTCATGTAAGAAAATATGAGATTTATTTTTAATTTGTTTATTTAAAGACATAAGCGGTGATATCCAAGACAAACGGGATAACCGAGCAGATGTCGTATAAGAAAATATTAGATTTATTTATAATTTGTTTATTTAAAGACATAAGCGGTGATATCCAAGACAAACGGGATAACCGAGCAGATGTCGTATAAGAAAATATTAGATTTATTATAATAAAGAAAAATTAATAATTTAAAATTATATTCCTATATCATTAAAATAAATTTTGTTTTTTACCATACCTACAGTCTGAAAAATATATTTTGCCCTGTGTATAAAAAAACCAACCAGTATTCCCAAATTAGAGTAACCCAACAAAAAAAAAACTAAAGAAAATAAACTTGGTCTTTAAGAACTTAACACCCTTTTTTTTAAAAAACATCCCCTGAATTTTAAATTGTTACACAAATTAAATCAATAAAAATTAACAAAGTAATACAAATAAAATTAAACTTATTTAACCCAATGCCATTTGTTTTGCTATTTGAATTTTTGTATTTAGAAAAATTAATTTTAAAGAAAATCTGCAGAAAATAAACTTATGATGACTCTTGAATTTAGGTGCTTACCGTACCTATCGAAGTTAATAAGTGTCTCCTTAGAAATTATCTGTTTAGCAGCTAACCCATCTTCTCCCCCACCAAAGTCTTCGTTTGTGTGTTTTAACACCCTGCGTCGTTTGTAATACGAAGTACGACGTTGGCTGCTATAAAAAATCAATAATGGCGGCAAAGATGTGAACGGTCCAAAGTTCACGCGTCCTCCTAAATATCATCGGAAATATACTGAGGATTTTCAAGATTGGCTACCTAAATAGATTTATCAGGGCCTATATTTGGAAATGAAAAGTTATTACACTTTTAATAAAATATTTTTCCAGTATTGCAGGGTAAATTAAAATCATAATATAATTTTAATTAAATATAAATAATAGAGTAAAATAATTAAACCTCAGGGCGTAACATGGGGGAAAGAATAAGTTTACCAAATAAATAAATTAACAAAAATAGTGAAAAAAAATTCAAATAAGGTCACCTGGGTCTGCTCTGTTACAGTCACCCCCTATTATTTTGAGCGAAAAACAGGGTTATGAGCGAAAAATAATACCAAACAACAGTACAATTAAAAAAAACTTCAATCCTGAAAAGAGATAAATCAACCACATCAGTACAATTTGAAAGAACTTCAATCCTAAACAAAATAAAGCAACCACATCAGTACAATTTGAAAAACTTCAATCCTGGTCACGGCACCACTGTAACCTTACGGCCCCCGGCTCATATGACCGGAGTAAAAAGCTGAAAGAAATATTAATTAGTGGGTTATGAAAATAGGTTAATTAAATTAATAATAACCTGAAAAGCTGAAAAATAAAAATTACTTTTTTATTATTATTATTACAACAAAAAAATTGTGCCCTTGGAGGTCAGATTTAACACAAAAGTGTTATTTGCACGACTCATGGTATTGAGTCTATTCACCTATTCCAGAATTCCACATGTGACATTCAAATACATAAAATAATGCATTAGCATGTCTCACATACAATAGAGAAATAGGCTCGGACGTGACCGTCTAGATTCGGGCAAGAATCTATGGCCGACCCTACGTTGTGTTCGTCAGGTTCGCTGAAAAATACTAATTGAAGTATTATACTGAGTGGACAAAATTTAACCAAAATCTATTATGGCCGTTAGTTAAATAAACACTATTTTAAAGAAAACTTTGAAACACGACAGGAAGGCAGAATTCTTCGCTATTAAAAAAATAATAAAAGAAAATTTAAAACAAAAGTTGTCAGTTGTGCAAAAGAAAGCTCCTGTAACGCACTCTCGACCACGTTTCCAAAGGTTTCCCTACCCTGTGCACCGGACGAGACTATGGGGCTGTCGCCCAGGGCAGTAGCCCTTCTCTATAGGTTCCCCTCATACAGTTGCTGGTCCCGGCTGTCGGCGGGCTGTCCCACGTTGAAGGAAACATTGTGAACCGACAAGTCTGTATCAAAAGAACGAGTCATTCACTGTTCCCTGTACAACCTCCAACAGAATTTAAGGTTAAGTTTTAGTTTTTAAAGTTACTTATAAAAGAAGCAAAAACTGCCACCTGTTGTTTAAACATCAGAACGCTGGTATCGTTGCTTCAGACTAGCACATAACATAAGAAAATGAGAGGGCTTTTTCCTGCCTGATAAAAATCCCCACATCCCCACGAGATTAATCTCGTTGCTACGTCCAGCGTGAGGCTGTCGGCTCCGTAACAGCGCGAAGGGAGAGCATGGTAATAGGATAACCCTGAACTTAAATCATTTAGGAAAACTCACATAAACTCAGTTATGAAAAAAAAACAATTAAGGTTCTTTTGGTTTGTTAATCGTGAGGTTTGTTGAGTTTTATTTCATTTGGTCTTAACAACAGATACCAAAAAAAAAAGTAAATAAAACTTTGTTACTGTTTTAAAGCCATAATTAGTTTTGGGTAGAAATAAAGGATAACTATCTTAATTGTCATTTAAAATTGCTAACCTGGAAGGTCAGTAAAACTGTTTCGCTCCCTTTCACCTTCTGAAGTCATTTTAATAACTTAAATTTTTGTTACTCTCTAAAAATTAAAATATAAATTTTAAAATAGTTGTGAAATAGATAATTAGTATCAAACTTTCATTATGGTATTATATTTAATCTTTTCCTCCCCTTTTATTTAATTTAATTTAGGTTGATATAGTAAACAACGTAAAATTGATAAAGAATTTTGTTGCTATAGCTTGATTATTTTTCTCCTTTAAGAGTGAGAGAAAATATTAGAATTCTTTATTGTTTATTTAAAGACATAAGCGGTGATATCCAAGACAAACGGGATAACCGAGCAGATGTCGTAAGAAAATATGAGATTTATTTATATTTTGTTTAGTTAAAGACATAAGCGGTGATATCCAAGACAAACGGGATAACCGAGCAGATGTCGTGCAAGAAAATATGAGATTTATTTATACTTTGTTTATTTAAAGACATAAGCGGTGATATCCAAGACAAACGGGATAACCGAGCAGATATCATGTAAGAAAATATTAGATTTATTTATACTTTGTTTATTTAAAGACATAAGCGGTGATATCCAAGACAAACGGGATAACCGAGCAGATGTCATGTAAGAAAATATGAGATTTATTTATAATTTGTTTATTTAAAGACATAAGCGGTGATATCCAAGACAAACGGGATAACCGAGCAGATGTCGTGCAAGAAAATATGAGATTTATTTATACTTTGTTTATTTAAAGACATAAGCGGTGATATCCAAGACAAACGGGATAACCGAGCAGATGTCATGTAAGAAAATATGAGATTTATTTATACTTTGTTTATTTAAAGACATAAGCGGTGATATCCAAGACAAACGGGATAACCGAGCAGATGTCGTAAGAAATATTAGATTTATTTATACTTTGTTTATTTAAAGACATAAGCGGTGATATCCAAGACAAACGGGATAACCGAGCAGATGTCATGTAAGAAAATATGAGATTTATTTATACTTTGTTTATTTAAAGACATAAGCGGTGATATCCAAGACAAACGGGATAACCGAGCAGATGTCGTAAGAAATATTAGATTTATTTATACTTTGTTTATTTAAAGACATAAGCGGTGATATCCAAGACAAACGGGATAACCGAGCAGATGTCATGTAAGAAAATATGAGATTTATTTATACTTTGTTTATTTAAAGACATAAGCGGTGATATCCAAGACAAACGGGATAACCGAGCAGATGTCGTATAAGAAAAGATGAGATTTATTTATACTTTGTTTATTTAAAGACATAAGCGGTGATATCCAAGACAAACGGGATAACCGAGCAGATGTCGTATAAGAAAAGATGAGATTTATTTATACTTTGTTTATTTAAAGACATAAGCGGTGATATCCAAGACAAACGGGATAACCGAGCAGATGTCATGTAAGAAAATATGAGATTTATTTATACTTTGTTTATTTAAAGACATAAGCGGTGATATCCAAGACAAACGGGATAACCGAGCAGATGTCATGTAAGAAAATATGAGATTTATTTTTAATTTGTTTATTTAAAGACATAAGCGGTGATATCCAAGACAAACGGGATAACCGAGCAGATGTCGTATAAGAAAATATTAGATTTATTTATAATTTGTTTATTTAAAGACATAAGCGGTGATATCCAAGACAAACGGGATAACCGAGCAGATGTCGTATAAGAAAATATTAGATTTATTATAATAAAGAAAAATTAATAATTTAAAATTATATTCCTATATCATTAAAATAAATTTTGTTTTTTACCATACCTACAGTCTGAAAAATATATTTTGCCCTGTGTATAAAAAAACCAACCAGTATTCCCAAATTAGAGTAACCCAACAAAAAAAAAACTAAAGAAAATAAACTTGGTCTTTAAGAACTTAACACCCTTTTTTTTAAAAAACATCCCCTGAATTTTAAATTGTTACACAAATTAAATCAATAAAAATTAACAAAGTAATACAAATAAAATTAAACTTATTTAACCCAATGCCATTTGTTTTGCTATTTGAATTTTTGTATTTAGAAAAATTAATTTTAAAGAAAATCTGCAGAAAATAAACTTATGATGACTCTTGAATTTAGGTGCTTACCGTACCTATCGAAGTTAATAAGTGTCTCCTTAGAAATTATCTGTTTAGCAGCTAACCCATCTTCTCCCCCACCAAAGTCTTCGTTTGTGTGTTTTAACACCCTGCGTCGTTTGTAATACGAAGTACGACGTTGGCTGCTATAAAAAATCAATAATGGCGGCAAAGATGTGAACGGTCCAAAGTTCACGCGTCCTCCTAAATATCATCGGAAATATACTGAGGATTTTCAAGATTGGCTACCTAAATAGATTTATCAGGGCCTATATTTGGAAATGAAAAGTTATTACACTTTTAATAAAATATTTTTCCAGTATTGCAGGGTAAATTAAAATCATAATATAATTTTAATTAAATATAAATAATAGAGTAAAATAATTAAACCTCAGGGCGTAACATGGGGGAAAGAATAAGTTTACCAAATAAATAAATTAACAAAAATAGTGAAAAAAAATTCAAATAAGGTCACCTGGGTCTGCTCTGTTACAGTCACCCCCTATTATTTTGAGCGAAAAACAGGGTTATGAGCGAAAAATAATACCAAACAACAGTACAATTAAAAAAAACTTCAATCCTGAAAAGAGATAAATCAACCACATCAGTACAATTTGAAAGAACTTCAATCCTAAACAAAATAAAGCAACCACATCAGTACAATTTGAAAAACTTCAATCCTGGTCACGGCACCACTGTAACCTTACGGCCCCCGGCTCATATGACCGGAGTAAAAAGCTGAAAGAAATATTAATTAGTGGGTTATGAAAATAGGTTAATTAAATTAATAATAACCTGAAAAGCTGAAAAATAAAAATTACTTTTTTATTATTATTATTACAACAAAAAAATTGTGCCCTTGGAGGTCAGATTTAACACAAAAGTGTTATTTGCACGACTCATGGTATTGAGTCTATTCACCTATTCCAGAATTCCACATGTGACATTCAAATACATAAAATAATGCATTAGCATGTCTCACATACAATAGAGAAATAGGCTCGGACGTGACCGTCTAGATTCGGGCAAGAATCTATGGCCGACCCTACGTTGTGTTCGTCAGGTTCGCTGAAAAATACTAATTGAAGTATTATACTGAGTGGACAAAATTTAACCAAAATCTATTATGGCCGTTAGTTAAATAAACACTATTTTAAAGAAAACTTTGAAACACGACAGGAAGGCAGAATTCTTCGCTATTAAAAAAATAATAAAAGAAAATTTAAAACAAAAGTTGTCAGTTGTGCAAAAGAAAGCTCCTGTAACGCACTCTCGACCACGTTTCCAAAGGTTTCCCTACCCTGTGCACCGGACGAGACTATGGGGCTGTCGCCCAGGGCAGTAGCCCTTCTCTATAGGTTCCCCTCATACAGTTGCTGGTCCCGGCTGTCGGCGGGCTGTCCCACGTTGAAGGAAACATTGTGAACCGACAAGTCTGTATCAAAAGAACGAGTCATTCACTGTTCCCTGTACAACCTCCAACAGAATTTAAGGTTAAGTTTTAGTTTTTAAAGTTACTTATAAAAGAAGCAAAAACTGCCACCTGTTGTTTAAACATCAGAACGCTGGTATCGTTGCTTCAGACTAGCACATAACATAAGAAAATGAGAGGGCTTTTTCCTGCCTGATAAAAATCCCCACATCCCCACGAGATTAATCTCGTTGCTACGTCCAGCGTGAGGCTGTCGGCTCCGTAACAGCGCGAAGGGAGAGCATGGTAATAGGATAACCCTGAACTTAAATCATTTAGGAAAACTCACATAAACTCAGTTATGAAAAAAAAACAATTAAGGTTCTTTTGGTTTGTTAATCGTGAGGTTTGTTGAGTTTTATTTCATTTGGTCTTAACAACAGATACCAAAAAAAAAAGTAAATAAAACTTTGTTACTGTTTTAAAGCCATAATTGGTTTTGGGTAGAAATAAAGGATAACTATCTTAATTGTCATTTAAAATTGCTAACCTGGAAGGTCAGTAAAACTGTTTCGCTCCCTTTCACCTTCTGAAGTCATTTTAATAACTTAAATTTTTGTTACTCTCTAAAAATTAAAATATAAATTTTAAAATAGTTGTGAAATAGATAATTAGTATCAAACTTTCATTATGGTATTATATTTAATCTTTTCCTCCCCTTTTATTTAATTTAATTTAGGTTGATATAGTAAACAACGTAAAATTGATAAAGAATTTTGTTGCTATAGCTTGATTATTTTTCTCCTTTAAGAGTGAGAGAAAATATTAGAATTCTTTATTGTTTATTTAAAGACATAAGCGGTGATATCCAAGACAAACGGGATAACCGAGCAGATGTCGTAAGAAAATATGAGATTTATTTATATTTTGTTTAGTTAAAGACATAAGCGGTGATATCCAAGACAAACGGGATAACCGAGCAGATGTCGTGCAAGAAAATATGAGATTTATTTATACTTTGTTTATTTAAAGACATAAGCGGTGATATCCAAGACAAACGGGATAACCGAGCAGATATCATGTAAGAAAATATTAGATTTATTTATACTTTGTTTATTTAAAGACATAAGCGGTGATATCCAAGACAAACGGGATAACCGAGCAGATGTCATGTAAGAAAATATGAGATTTATTTATAATTTGTTTATTTAAAGACATAAGCGGTGATATCCAAGACAAACGGGATAACCGAGCAGATGTCGTGCAAGAAAATATGAGATTTATTTATACTTTGTTTATTTAAAGACATAAGCGGTGATATCCAAGACAAACGGGATAACCGAGCAGATGTCATGTAAGAAAATATGAGATTTATTTATACTTTGTTTATTTAAAGACATAAGCGGTGATATCCAAGACAAACGGGATAACCGAGCAGATGTCGTAAGAAATATTAGATTTATTTATACTTTGTTTATTTAAAGACATAAGCGGTGATATCCAAGACAAACGGGATAACCGAGCAGATGTCATGTAAGAAAATATGAGATTTATTTATACTTTGTTTATTTAAAGACATAAGCGGTGATATCCAAGACAAACGGGATAACCGAGCAGATGTCGTAAGAAATATTAGATTTATTTATACTTTGTTTATTTAAAGACATAAGCGGTGATATCCAAGACAAACGGGATAACCGAGCAGATGTCATGTAAGAAAATATGAGATTTATTTATACTTTGTTTATTTAAAGACATAAGCGGTGATATCCAAGACAAACGGGATAACCGAGCAGATGTCGTATAAGAAAAGATGAGATTTATTTATACTTTGTTTATTTAAAGACATAAGCGGTGATATCCAAGACAAACGGGATAACCGAGCAGATGTCGTATAAGAAAAGATGAGATTTATTTATACTTTGTTTATTTAAAGACATAAGCGGTGATATCCAAGACAAACGGGATAACCGAGCAGATGTCATGTAAGAAAATATGAGATTTATTTATACTTTGTTTATTTAAAGACATAAGCGGTGATATCCAAGACAAACGGGATAACCGAGCAGATGTCATGTAAGAAAATATGAGATTTATTTTTAATTTGTTTATTTAAAGACATAAGCGGTGATATCCAAGACAAACGGGATAACCGAGCAGATGTCGTATAAGAAAATATTAGATTTATTTATAATTTGTTTATTTAAAGACATAAGCGGTGATATCCAAGACAAACGGGATAACCGAGCAGATGTCGTATAAGAAAATATTAGATTTATTATAATAAAGAAAAATTAATAATTTAAAATTATATTCCTATATCATTAAAATAAATTTTGTTTTTTACCATACCTACAGTCTGAAAAATATATTTTGCCCTGTGTATAAAAAAACCAACCAGTATTCCCAAATTAGAGTAACCCAACAAAAAAAAAACTAAAGAAAATAAACTTGGTCTTTAAGAACTTAACACCCTTTTTTTTAAAAAACATCCCCTGAATTTTAAATTGTTACACAAATTAAATCAATAAAAATTAACAAAGTAATACAAATAAAATTAAACTTATTTAACCCAATGCCATTTGTTTTGCTATTTGAATTTTTGTATTTAGAAAAATTAATTTTAAAGAAAATCTGCAGAAAATAAACTTATGATGACTCTTGAATTTAGGTGCTTACCGTACCTATCGAAGTTAATAAGTGTCTCCTTAGAAATTATCTGTTTAGCAGCTAACCCATCTTCTCCCCCACCAAAGTCTTCGTTTGTGTGTTTTAACACCCTGCGTCGTTTGTAATACGAAGTACGACGTTGGCTGCTATAAAAAATCAATAATGGCGGCAAAGATGTGAACGGTCCAAAGTTCACGCGTCCTCCTAAATATCATCGGAAATATACTGAGGATTTTCAAGATTGGCTACCTAAATAGATTTATCAGGGCCTATATTTGGAAATGAAAAGTTATTACACTTTTAATAAAATATTTTTCCAGTATTGCAGGGTAAATTAAAATCATAATATAATTTTAATTAAATATAAATAATAGAGTAAAATAATTAAACCTCAGGGCGTAACATGGGGGAAAGAATAAGTTTACCAAATAAATAAATTAACAAAAATAGTGAAAAAAAATTCAAATAAGGTCACCTGGGTCTGCTCTGTTACACGTTGAAAATCAATTTTCTCTTTCGATTTTCACTCGATTTAGATTGATGTTTTTTTTTTTAATTTTAGTTTGATTCTTCAGGAATGCTGTTGGCCTATTAACATTTTTTAACGATTTGTCTTTATATATGATACAGGGGCGGAAACAAAGTAATGATTTTTCAGTAATTTTTGAGACACCCTTTGGAGTGACCAAGTGACAATTGGAAACGTTTTATGATAATTAATTGTGACCTGATCTTTTCTGAACATTTTTTGTATTTATTCACTTTGATACCTTAATTATTACGGAAAATACAGGGTTTGAAAAAAAAAACGACAAAAGTAACGCTTTTTAAAAAAATTAATTCTACGTTTTGATTTGTTTTAAACATTTAATGATAAAAAATATTTACAAGAATTATTTTTTTCAATATCGTGTATTTCCTCCACGAGCCCTTATGACTGCAGTCATCCGACGTCCCATACTTTTGAAGACGTTGTCGATCATTTCCTAAGGCAAATTCTCCCATATTTCAATAACTGCAGTTCTTACCTCGTCTGCGTTTTGGACAGCAGGAATTCTTAACCAAAGTCGTTTGCCTAGTGCCTAGCATATCCCAAACATGTTCAATCGGATTCATGTCCGGTGAACATGCAGGCCAAGTCAATTTTGGTATCGCCACTTGATTCTGAAAGTGAGTTACACAATGAGCTACGTGCGGGCGAGCATTGTCCTGCATTAAGAGGAAATTGGCTCCGATATGTGGGGCGAAAGGTATCACATGGTATTGAAGAACATCTCTTATGTACCTATCTGCAGTTAAAGCACCGCCATCAATAACTTTTTGCTGTCTAGACCTGTTACAGTTGTTAATCCGATTCTACTTTTTTCAAACCCTGTATTTTCCGTAATAATTAAGGTATCAGAGTGAATAAATACAGAAAATGTTCAGAAAAGATCAGGTCACAATTAATTATCATAAAATGTTTCCAATTGTCACTTGGTCTCTCCACAGGGTGTCTCAAAAATTACTGAAAAATCATTACTTTGTTTCCGCCCCTGTATTATATATAAAGACAAATCGTTAAAAAATGTTAATAGGCCAACAGCATTCCTGAAGAATCAAACTAAAATTAAAAAAAAAAACTATCGAAATCAAGTGAAAATCGAAAGAGAAAATTAATTTTTAACTTAAGATAAATTTGGACCGTTCCTCTAATTATGGCGGTGTGTGTATATTAACAGCATATCTAAATTAAAATTAAATGACAAGATACAATTATTTGCTGATGATACAACTAATATTTACTTTGGCGATGATTACTTTGACATTCAAAATCAAATAAAAATTGATTTGAACATAATTTTTTCCTGGCTTCAATCATAAATATCTATTAATTTTACAAAATCTTCTTTTACATTTATTACTAAAACAAAAATAAACAACTTGCTACCAAAAAAAATATTATTTGATAATAAAATCATAAAATATGCTAATTATATTAAAATTTTGGGACTATATACCGGGTGTCCACGGAAGGCGGTTCGCCCCTCTAACTTTTTTGTTTTTGAAGATAACGGAATAAAATTTGTGGGATTTGTATATGACATAAAACTGCATTTTTTGACAGCGGACTTAACATTATGGAACTGCCGGTTTAACCGGAAATTACAAACTTTCGATTTTTAAATGGGACACCTGGCATATTTTTTCTTTTTTTGACTCCATATGACATTGTAAATATAACAATTGGTCACTTGTCACTTTTTGTCACCAAGAAATTTTTTTTTTAATTTATATTTTTATCTAGAGGGCTATGAATACCTTAAAATCACTTGTTTCAGTTCTTTAATCTTGGGAAAAATACAATTTTACTATTTTTGGTTCAATGCTATATGCTGTATACAATTTAATCGTTAGAACTCATTTTTTATAAACAGCAAGATGGTGGCTCGTCGGGTAAAGAAAAAAGATGATTTTATTAGGATTATTTTGATATCACATATTATTAAGTTTTAGAGAAGCTGTCATTAAAATTTTTTAAAAAGTGTGCGTAAAGTCGTGCAGCATCGGTTGAATTCTTGCTACATTTTCCAAACACTAATAACAGTAATAACATATCAAGTTTTTCACTCCTTGTAAAACTAGTATTTTCCATGATTTTGAAACAACAAACTAATTTACTTTGGCAGAAGCTGTTGCCATGTCAATTTCCTTCAAGGTATGATTTTGTTTTATCAGTTTTGCTGGTCACGGGCTACTTGATGCATTTAAATCAAAATTTATTTTCAAAAGATGCTTCATTTTAGGAAAGTTCCAAGTTAACTTTTTAAAGTTTTTTAATGGCAGCTTTTCTAAAAACTAATAGTGTGAGGTATCAAAATAATCCTAATAAAATCCTCTTTTTTCTTTACCCGACGAGCCACCATGTTGCCGTTTAAAAAAAATGAGTTATACAACTTTAAAGATTAAAATGTACACGGCACATAACATTGGACCAAAAATAGTAAAATTGTATTTTCCTAAGATTAAAGAACTGAAATAAGTGATTTTAAGGTATTCATAGCCCTCTAGATAAAACAATAAATTTAGGAAAAAAATATTTTCTTGGTGACAAAAAGTGATAAGTGACACATCGTTATATTTAGAATGTTGTATGGAGTCAAAAAAAGGAAAAATATACCAGGTGTCTAATTTAAAAATCGAAAATTTATGTCACTTCGGGTTAAACCGGAAGTTCCATAATGTTGAGTCAACTGTCAAACAATGCAGTTTTATGTCGTATACAAATCCCACAAATTTTATCCCATTATCTTGAAAAACAAAAAAGTTATAGGGGGCGAACCACCTTCCGTGGACACCCGGTATAGATAAAAATTAAAGTTGGAAAACACATATCGAATATATTAGAAAAATATATCTCCTTTGATTGGAATTTTATACAAAATAAGACATTATGTACCAATTACACTTCTGAAAAATATTTATTATTGTCTAATTTATTCTAAAGTGCAATAATTCATTTTAATATGGGGATCTACTACCTCTACAATAATAAAATCTTTAAAAAAATTTCGAAATAAACTTATTAAATGTATATACAAGCTTATCTTTTTGAAACCCACAATAAATTTATACAAACCATTGGGATATTTAAACTTAGAAAATTTATATAAATTAAAAATATGTATTATTATTCATTCAATAACATTAATCAAAAAAAAAATCAAAAATCATATTTAAAAAAAAACTAATACTTTACATAATCATCATACCCGGCAAACTGAAACTCTTTTGGAAGTAAATATTAGAAGTAATTTCGGTAAACGATCATTATTATACAATGGGATTATGATCTATAATAACCTACCAAATAAATATGAAAGCATTAAAAAATTAGTAGGTACTATTTAAAAATCAAACTAAATTGTATTTTTTAACAAAATAAATGATTCCGTGTTTTTTAAATCGAATAATATTTGACTTTTTTATTAATTTCGTTAAATATATATATTTATGTATTTTTTATAAAAATTGTTAATTTTTAAGTTTGTTATTGTTTATAATTTATATTCCTCGCAATGGACTTTTAAAGTTCGTTGGGAATTTGTTCATAAAATTAAAAAAAAAAAGGTAAATTTGTTTCTCATCAAAAGCCATTCCTTCACCCACTTTCTTCTCTCCTTTTTTGTTTTTATAGCTAATACCGCCGCCACTGCCCACAAATATATTGTCTTCATAATTACGTAGTTTTTTGTAGAACTGGTGAACAAAACTGCAGTCTCGTTTTTGCCATTTTGTTCGTCGAGTGGCTCGTCGAGCATAGATGCCAACAAAGCCATAGTCTGTGCGCTACTTAAAAGCTTACCTATCGTAAGGAGTTAACTCTTACGGTGGCCGGTCAGAAAGAAATAAACTTGTTATTTGCTCTTTTTCGTTTGATAATGTTGTTAAACGAATACTTTTTTTTGATCCATCAGTGTTTTAGAGTAACCGACATTTCCAGGTGGTTAGAAAATTATTAATTTATTAGCACATATTTTTTCTATATTCCCATCACCTGACAAGCAATTTTTCGTATTTTTACGTTACCGACAATAATTAAATGTTTGTTGAAAAAAACTATTATTATTCAAGCAAAGTCAGTATTTTTTAAAGGAAAGAAACGAACATTTTTATAAAAGTATTAAAATTCATTTCGTGAAGTTCTGATCCTCGTTGGCACACTGTTTTCCATTTCGTAATTTAAATTGGTTAAGCTATACCGCAAAGAATACTAAATTTCTTTGTAATAATGCCCGCGTTACTCTGGTCTTTATTTTAATAAAATTTTCAGTCAAATTTTATTATCCTGGCTTTGAAGAATTCGCTGAAGGACCAAAGGAAAAAGAGAAAATGTTATTACTGGATTTTTGTTTGGCAACGAATAAGCTACTGGTAGTGTTGTTTAAGGGGAAGTTTAAGATATACAGGCTGTCCCAAAAGTGATGGTAATTAAGTCGATAACTTAAAAAATAAAAGGAATATTAGATGTAAACTTTAAATTTTGAGGTATTAACCATAAACCTAATCCTAGACGCATGATGTTTCAAGGATGCATCCTTCTTCACTAAGAAGGGATTTTTCGAAAATCAACCCCTAAGGGTGTAAAAACGGGGGTTGAAAATTTTATAGGAATTTCTGTATCTCAGACACTATAACTGGTGAAGGGCTAAAAATTGGTATATACGTTCATTTAATAACATACCAATATACCTGTTTCATCATTTTTTTAAAGCTTATTTAGGGGTTGGAAAAAGGGGTGTAGCCTATTTTAAGGGGGGAACCTATAACTAAAATTTTAAGCCATATTGCTGAAAATTGGTATTATGCTTACTCTGTTAAAATCAGCAAGTACGCGTTTTATTGTTTTGGGAAATTTTGGCCCGTAGGAGGTAGAAACAGAGGGGTGAGTTTCACAAGCAACCGCTAGAGAAAAATATATAAATAAAAAATGTTTACAAAAATATTCACTTGGAACGGATAATCATTTTATAAAAATTTTGCCCTTAAGGTATCAACATGCTTGCCAACCTATAACCTATTTCGCGTGAATTTATTTATGTTTTCTAGCTTTTATACAAAATTTAAAGAAAATCAGTATCGACATGATATTCTATAGGTATTAATAATTGACATATTTAATAAATATCAAGGAATTTCATAACTTATTTTAGGAGAATTGTATATCGAAAAATATCGGGTAAGATTTTTTTAGCATTATTATGTCATTGTCACTCATTGTTCTTTCACTATACAATTCTCCCAAAATTAGCAATGAAATAAATTGATATTTTGGTAATATATCAGATACTACCTAAATAATGTACCGACAATATTGATTTTTTTTAAATGTTAGTTATTAAAATAATAAACTCAAAAAATCAACGCGAAATAGGTTATAGGTTGGCAATAGATTAAATGATGTTGAGAATTCAACCTTAAGGGGTGGAAAAAGGTGTGTAAAAGTATATTGGAACAAATATTTATATCCGAATTTCTTGAAAGTCTACATGCATACTCTAAACACAGATAATAAACTAATAAGTTCTTATTTCTTTTAACGTCTGCTTCTGAAGGGACAAACAGGGGTTGCAAAAGTTTAGATTGGAAAACCTATTTTTTGACTGACTTTCTCGACATAGTTTAATAATTTCTACCCCTAAGGTGTTTATAAATGCAAAGTCCATGGGAAATATCTGAGAGAGAGATCTTAACGATCTGTATTTTTGGTATTCTTTTCATAAATAATTCTTTTAAAAAAAAAAAGAAATAATAAAAAAAAATCACAAGAAATTTCTTTTTAAAAATAATATGGGCACCCATTAAAAGTTCTATTGGGTAGTATGTATGGTACCTGCTGCAGTTCCAGTAATCTTTTACGGCTATGAGGGAATTACATTAAATTTGCTGGAACTTGAACTATTTATTTCTGTAGAATTGAATTTTTTAGACTGAAAAGTGTTAATCGGCGTGCAGACAAAGTTTTTAAAATTGAAAAAAGTTCTACACGTCCGCCGGGATTCGAACCCAGAACCTCTCGATTCCCCAACCAAATCTTTTTTCAGTTTTAAAAACGTTGTCTGCTTAACATTTTTCATTTATATTTATTAGAGACATTAAAAACCACCATTTCTAAACTTAATGTTGAGTTTAATCTTATCTGGAATTATAATTAAATTTCCGATTAGAAACATTTATTTAAGAAAAATTCATCAATCAAAATCCAATTTATCACTTAATTTCCTTTCAGGCGGCAATTCCTTTAATCGGATTTTTATCTTTATTCTCCCTTAGTTTTCTTAACCCTTTCGATCCTAAGCAAGAGATAATGCAATTTGAACGAAAATTTTAATAAAATAAGAAGCTTGAAAAATGCGGATATTACCAAAAAGAAGTGTTTCGGTATTCTCTGTGGTATACACCGACTAATTTAAATGCGAAAAGGGAAACATTCTTTATAATATAAGGAAAAAAAATCAAATTGTTATATTTTCTTGAAAAATATATAATATACCGTGCGAGCAAAAATTAGTTGCATCAAAGAGGGTTTGGATTAAAAAACGTAGGGCTTGGTTTAGATCACAATGATATGGACGATATAATATCTAACCAAATCTAGGTTAAAATTTTGTCAAATTCATATTATGACATGATATGAGAAACTAATGAGTAATAAAATAAGTAGACAAATACAAATTTATTTTTGTTGTTTACAAAATTAACAAAGTAAGAATATACAGAAAGAAAAAGAAAAATAATTACATAAATTGCTGAAATTGGCCACCGCCATGCTACAAGCATAAATAAATACACACGTCTCTTCATATTTTCGAAAGTGTTAACCAGCATCTCTGGAGAAATGTTACCACATTCCTGGATAATCCTTTCTTGTAATTGTCCTAAATTTGCAACTGGTGTTTTAAAAATAGTGTTCTTTAAATGTGTAAAAACGAAGTAATCCAAAACCGTTTAACAAGGTGATCTAGGTGGGAATTCAATGTCTGATCGAAAACCGATCAATCTGTCGTCGAATAAATTGCGTAAGTAGTTAATAGTTTCTGCGGCTGTATGGGCGGTTGCACCGTCCTGTTGAAAATATCCAAAACGTAGTTCGTCCTCAAGTAATTGCTCCACAAATGGATTCAAAATATTGTCTCTATAACGCTGTGCTGTAACTGTCATGGAAAAAAATAGGACCAACAATTCTTCTTCGGGAAACAGCTAACCAGACACTAATTTTTTGGGTGCAGTGGGGAATGTGCAAAAAAATGGGGATTTTTACTACTCCACATGCGTGTATTCTGAGAATTCACATAACAGGAGAGGTGGAACCAGGCTTCATCCGAAAAAAATGTCAGGTCTAATAAATCATTTCTTTCCAATAAATTTTGGGTAAACCATTGAGAGTAATTCCTGCGTCTTTCAAAATCTGCCGCTTGTATTTTTGGAATACTTGCACTTTATAAGGAATAAACTTAGCTGCTTCTTAAAAATAGTCCTGCATGTTCCATAAGATCTTCCCACTGCTTGGGACAGGCGTCTTATACCATTTGTTGGCGTATTTTGCATTATTTTAAGAACGTTTGCAACAAGTTCTTCTGTTCTTACAGATGGTCTTTCTGCTCCTTTTTTGTGTTGTATAGAACCTGTTTCCCTAAACACAGCCATGGTTCTTCTCAGGCAATGATAAAAATCCCCAGCAATAAAAGCAACGTTAGGACAATATTCTTGAAAATTGTCCATGCACAAACCCGGATTGTATTGCCACTCACCATTTACTCTAACCCCGTTTCGAAAATACGCTTCAACCATGAATGTTTTGTGCTGTTCTGTAAAGCCCATTGTGTGAATTGTTCAAGAAATTGGAAAAATTAGCGATGAATCCAATTACTTGTAACGACTGTCAAAGATGACGGAATAACTGATTGATTGTTAATTTAGGTAGTTACTGACACCCAACAGGTATTAAGCTCTACGGCTAAGCATTACGTCCTTAGATGCAAGGCCCTCTTTGATGCAAAAATTTAAGATTATTTTCACGAAAAACAACAATAATTTTACCTAATTTTTTATATTGTTCACCTATTTTATACACAGCAAATAATGGGGTATTTAATAGAGTTCAAGTTTTGCAAAATAAAACGATGCATATAACTTTTAATGTGGATAAATATACGAAAATAAATTTAATGTTAGACAAACTTCAGTGGTTAAATGTTAAAAATTAAATATTACTTTTAATTTGTACTTTATTTTTAAAATGCAACATAACTTAGGTATTGCCTTCTCATTTGAAAGATTTAATAACTAAAAACTATTCAACAAGGTATAACAAATTTTTTTGTCTACGTTGAGTAATAAAACATTTGACATATAAATCGGTTTTCTTCAAAATATTAAGATAACAACTTGAATGTTTCAATTAAATCTGAGAGCCCTTTGAAAAATTTTAAAAAATCATTAAAAAATTATTTATTTAAAATACAGGATAATGACTAATAAAACTTTTTTAATACTTTAAAGATGATATTAATGAATTTTAATGAGTTTTAATATTTTATAAAACTTGTTAAATTGTAGCACATCGCTAAATAAATCTTGTAACTACTACTATTTGATTGAATTTTTAACCTCGACCTAACGGTCTCAGTGAAAATGGACAATCTCATGTGCCGTTAAAAAAATCACCTATTTTTCGCACTTAATACAAAAATAACTAGTTTTTTGAGGTTTAAAACGTTTAGGTTTATTATTTTAGGGATTGCATTATTCCATTAAAAATTCAAATATTGACAAGGAAAGTGCCTGGAAAATGTATTTTTCGATTTTAAATAAAAGTAGAAACTTCTTAATTCATTACTTCATTTAATCCTCCAGTTTGTTTCTGCTTTGTGCCATTAATTTGTGCTTTACCAAGCGAGACGACCTCTTTGCCGCTTCATGTCAAATCATCATCTAAAACCCATTCTGTGTTTACGCAAATCAAACTAATCGGGTTTAATTTTATTCAAATTTGAATTTTTAATGAACTTCCAGGCCAAGACGAATCGTGGGAAGTTTACGAGAGACTTGGAAGTTATGCCTAAATGTCAGGCAATGGGAGAATTGTTTAAATTTGTGTGGATTATAAATTAGTCGACTGGGGTGCGCCGAACGGGTAAAGTGTTTACCAACTTTTCAGTGAAAATATTATTTAATATTGGATCGTATTATTTAATTAATGTTTCATTAAATTTGTAGGATTTAGTATCCCCACACTGTTTCAAGAGAAAAATTTTGATTTAAACAAAAAACGATCTCGCTAAACCAGCGATCTACGTCATAACAAATTGACCATTGGACTGAAGGTCGACACTCCGGTGACTCCGGTATCTAACTGAATAAGGGAAGGTTGCCCATATTGGACCAATTTCCAGATTTCTTATCATAGATCCTGATAATAACGCAAAATCGATCTTGAAGGTACACCTTAGCATACTTTAGTATGTTGTTCAACTGCAGGATTTTTTGCAGAATTTTATTTCAAAGTATCTATGATACACCAGGTTATGAAAAACCTCTGCAAGTGGTTCAATATAGGAAACCGGTTGCCTAAATTGCACCTGGGGGTTCCAAAATTGGACCACATGATTTAAATCGGAAGCTTAGGTGTTAAATAAATAAATAAAAAATAAAATTGTTGGTATAGCAAGTTTTATACTTATATTTCAAAAAAACATCAAAATTTCGGTAGAAGACATCCTAATGCAAAAAAAAGTACCTATTAGTTTCCTATATTGGACCAGTCATAGTTTCATTTTTTAACTCAAGGAAAAAGATTTTAGCAATATTGAAATGGTGTTAGTTCATGACATTAACTTATTTAAAGAGAAAAATTATTTTTGCACAATTTGGAAAAATTGCCTAAATTGGACCGGTTCAATTTTGGCAATCACCCCACCCAGTGGTCCAATTTAAGCAACTACCACATGTTTTACCAAACCACCCAGGAAAGAAACAAGAAAAAACAAATATGGCATGGTAATAGGAGAAATAGAAAGAGAAAAACTTACTTGAAAACCATAAAAAATATTTTGCTTAGAGTTTTATGGTTCTAAGGTAAATTCTTAGGAAAATCGTAAAAATAATACATTAAAATTGTGTAAATTACGTTTTGCTCTGTACACGCCAAGCACTAACGCAACGAATACTTACACCAGGAAGAAGACAAACAAGCATGTTAATTGGTCGAAGCAAAAATGTCATTAAGGAAATGTCAAAACTGTCAAAAAGAGCGCCACCATCGGGTCTGGTTGGAACCTCGAGGCTAGAGGCGGGACGTTTAAACGCCCATAGATAGTTTTGCTATTTTTTTCTGGCGAAATATTTTAAAGTAATATTTAAGCCAAAAAAACTATTCAAAATCCCGTTAGTTGATTTTATATGTAGTAAAAATCAAATAGCAGCATTCTGAATAACCTTTTCGACTAAATATCACTTTAAAATAAAATACTCTATATTGTTGTTGGTCTAGCCTCGAAGAAAATAAAAAATGCACATGACATAATTTTATTAAAATATTAAATGAAAATCACAATAATTACCATTTGAGTATGTCTTATAATTTCTGGTAATCTGCTGATCGAGTTCCTCGTTAACTGGTTTTTCATTCATTCTCTACTTAGAGCTTTCTAAGCAATGTGTAGGTATTTTGAATAAGAATACATATTTCCATTGTCAGCCTGGAAAAGCGGAAAGGCCTGGGTAAAAACTTTTTATAGCTAACCTTAAGGTGAAGACAAAATCTTGTCTCCAAAATTCATTCTTTCACATAACGAACAGCTGATCTAAAACAAAAATACCACAATGTAAGAAAACCAATGATCAGATCATGGAAAAAACACTTTCGAGTGGGTTAAAATAAAATTATTTCCACTTGAGTTTAGTAGGCAGAGAATCTACAAAAGGTTTAAAAAAGATCAAAAAAATAGATCGTATAATATACATACATAGTAGGCAAGAATCAGCAAGATTTAAATTAGTATCGTAGGGTTTAGTAATTATATGCGTATTTATAGATTTACCAAAATTTAGGAGAAAATAATCAAACAAGTGTTGGCGTATTTTGGTTAATATTCAGTTTATGTTATGGTTTTGATTTGTATAATCATAGAAATAATTAATCAAAGTTAGCAAACTTACCTTTAGCAGAATGAAATGTAAACAGGCTCGTGTTCATAAACAATATTAATAGAAAAGATCAAGTTAATAAGTTAAACAAACTCTTTCATAAACTTTGTCGGCCATTATCATTTTATTTTATAAAGGCGAGGTTGGGCTGGGCCGCTGGGCGATTCTATTATTTGTGGCCGAGTTCAAGAAGACACTGAACGTTTAAAAATAATTTAATGGCTCGGGTAATTTGTAGCATAGATCTGTCCCTGTCTGCATCAAGTTACCGTCGCTATATATAAAGAGAGACAAGTATAGCTCGAAAGAAAAAAGGTCGCGTTTCTTAGTAAACACATTCAGTTTAAACAAATAACGACGTAGGAGTTATATTAACTCATAAATGATGAGGACCTTAGACAAGGATAGACGACAAGGATGGGGACGGTAAACGTAGGGCGGTTCTATTGACAATTGTCTGGCATGTGACGTCACACTCTGACGTCACACTCTGACGTCACATGTTTCCATTCCGCCAATCTTTGTCTCACCGGGCTGCACTAACGGCCAACTAGTTGAGTTTGTTGCCGATCAAAGGTTCTGGGTGGAAGTATGTTACAGTGTTGCCAGCTGATATGGCACTTGTTAAGTTTCGGATAAATGTACTGTGGTCCAATTAAGGTAGCGGTTCAATATAGGCAACCTTCCCCTAATATATCGCGTCTAGTCTCCTATTCTTGTCTATTTAAGTTATCGAAACAAAGATAACGATATAGCCGACTTCAACAGTGGCAAATAAAAAAATTGCTCGGATAATGATCTCACGCTTTTAAACTATCGCTTTTCAATTATTTCTATAGTCACATTTCTCTAAGAATATGCCGCAAGTCACTTGTCATTTATGATACCCTCAAGTCTAGTTTATTTTACGTTAAGATGTTGACCACAGAGACAGGACCGGACTAACTTCATTTACCTTCGCGTTGTGGGTGTTTAATATTTACGCATTTCTAGTTTTTGTGTAGTTTAGTGAATTGTGTCTGATTGTCAGAAAATTAATTTGGTCAAAGTTGCTGGTTGGTTAATTTTTTGGTTAAAATATGCATTAAGCTTTTAATAAAGCCAGTATTCCACGGGTCAAGTTCTCGGGCAAACACTTTTCAAATTCTTGAATAAGAAATGTTGCTTGAAAATGTTTTACACGTACCCAAGTTTTTGCCAAATTGTAAAAATCAATACAAGTTAAATACCTACCAACTAATATTTGACTTGAGGTTAGGCAAGCTATAACATCGTAAATTGGTTATTTTGCTGGTTTTGTTTGTTTTTATATTCGATTTTATAAGACTAGTTTAATTCACTCGTTCTTGGTCTCTTCCTTTTTAAACTAAAAACACGACGACGAATCATTTTTAAACAAATTTTAAAAACAATACCTTAAAGACAATTTTCTATCCTTAAAATCTGATTGGTTTGCTACTACTAAAAATGCCAGAAATCACTACCTTTTTCCCAACTTGATCAAAAATTGAGAAGAAAGTCCAATTTTTTGGCAAGAATTTAAATTTTAAAGCCCGGACCTGTCTCTTTTCCCATTCGTCAAACGATAATGTTGCAGTGCGCATGTCTAATAGTGTGTAGCTTTGTTGACATGCGCGAGGCCATAAATCTGCCACTTTCATGATTATTGTTTGCTTATCTAAAGGTAAACTGTCTATGTTTCGTACTCATTAGGACTCTACGGGCAGCCATAACCCAAAGCAACTCCACAGAAAATGGCACTGATCTGCCAAAATGCAGACTGTTTTTGGTGAAACGCGTATGCGTTTCTTATACTTGAGTGTGTTGCACTTCCGAGTTTTCTTTACTTGTCTATCTTTCCATTTATTACCAGTGAAACTGCCTTTTGTATTGTATTGTACGGTGTAATGATGACTGCTGGACATTTGCAAGGCGGCTTTTAATGCATCGTGCCGTTTTCACTCAGTGGAGTTGCTTTGTGTGCTGCCCGTAGTGTCCTAATAAAGACGAAACGGCCATCGTGGTCTACTCGCTCCAGCGTATCCATTCAATACCCTCTGAACGTGTTTCAGAGGGTATTGATCCATTACACTTGGATCCCTGTGTATTTTAATCCAAAAGACATTTGCAGACTTGTCCGGTATGCCACTGCTTTGTTTCTTTTAATTGTTTTTGTGGACACAAATTATCTCTTAGTAAAAATTTATTTTTGCCACGAAATATTATTTAATAGACAATTTTTAAGCCGTTTAATAACAATCAGAATGATCTTTTTCTCTGTGTAGGAAGATTTGTATTATTGGGATATATTTTCAATAGGTTTCAGTTTAAGATAATGTCAATTCTGAATATTATGTTATATTCTATTACAGTAATAATAGTATATTATTTAACGAGCGGTAATGCAGATCATAACTCACGCAGATGAAGTTTGCAGCATGAGCCGCAGGCGAGTGCTGTAATTCATCAAGTGAGTTATGACCATTACCGCTACTAAGTATACTTTATCTACGACTATAAATAAATATGAAGATAGAAGTACAGAGAAAGAACTTTATTCACATTATGTAATTGACTTATTGACTAGATGATAAAAACGAACGATTGAATTATTATGAGATCTACTACCTTTGTCATCACTGTCGCCAGATATTTCTCATCAGGAGCTTCGTTTATGAAATTATTAAGTTTTTCTGGCATAAACGTTTTTGCCTTTTTAGCTACATTACTGATTGACGTTTAAGAAACGTACATAATTTTAAATAATTCTCTATACTTATTGATTCCATTATTTATGTTGAGTGCGTGCTTCTGAGCATGGAGTAGAAAGTCCATAGAGACGCTTTATATTTAGTCTTAAGTTCGTTAAAATATGCCAAGAGTATACATTTTTTGTAAACGATGACTTAATGTTCTTACTGCTACACCAATCTTGAAAATTTTTGTATACTTATATTTGTTTTTTGATTTTTCATGCAATAAATTCTGTATGGTTACATTAGCTAATTGTCTTATTTCTGGAGGTGTACTTACTAGTTTCTCCACTATCTGAATTCATCTTTTTCAGCACAAAGTTTACAATAATTAGGTATTAACTTTATTTAAAAACGTCAAAATTATTCAAGTGACAGTACTCTCAATAACAATAATGGACTCTTTTCTTTCGGCCAATCGGCTTACAGAAGTAGGTACATAGCCACCTTGATGGTTCGTAAATCATTCCAATAATATTTTCTGATTTATTATTATAGTGAGTTATAGTAGTGAGTTATTATAACTCACGTTGTTTGTTTATAGATACTATTAATTTCTCAAAAGCAGTTGAATAATTAATATATAATTTAATAGGAGTAGATAAAGCCCATTACAATGTAGCTTAAAATTCCAATTTTCAGGAAAAGATATAAAATAAAAGAAATTTAAAAACGCACGTTTTTGTCTCTTTGTGACAATAATCTTTATTGTCTTGATTGGAGCCTATTGCAACAGATGTAGTAATTACTAAATATTCCTTTAAGGGAATTGGCAATTAGGAAATTGGTATTGTAGCCGCTTGTATCGCGTATTAACATTCGACTCGAGACTTAAGTTGCTGAACATTGCGGTCGCTGTTTGTCTTAGATTAGTTCGGAGAACAGTAATTCTTGCTGGGTTTTGTGCTGCATAACTGGATATACAGGGTGGTTGTTTAGTGCGAGGAAGTCCAATATCTCCGTTGTTCTTAGAAATATCAAAATTTATTAAATACAAAGGTTCTAGGATAATCAAAAGCGCACATTTTAAAAATATTTTTGGATAAACAGGATGCGCCAAAAAAGCGGGGCATCATGAATGTTTTTTTTTAAATGGCACCCATTTTTTTTATCTCATTGAATTCGGCATAAAATTGTACATAAGATACGCTATTTTATTTTGGTGATTTATATATATTCAATTTTTCCTAAAATTTTCGCGGAAAACATCATAATATCGATGGGTTTTTGATAAAACATCGTAAGCGACGAATTTCTCGAAAATGATATTTTTACACCAAACTGTTGCTTACGATAAACGGCACATTTACAAAACTTAGGTCAGGCTGTAATTATTTTAAAAGGTATGAAAAACTCGTATTAAAGTTATCGTATCCACCAGTAAATTTGTAACGGCGTTTAAAACAGCCATATTTACATCGTAAGCGCCAATATGACCCTGACAAAACGTCGTATGCGCCGTATTCTCGGGGTGGTTACGATTTATCCCAATGTCGCTTACGATAATGTTTTGCCTCCACCTGATGCTGAACGGTAACAAGCCTGCATCGACTTGTTTAAGAGTAAACTAAATTTCATTTCAGTTTGCTTTCAAGAGTCTTGAAAAGTACATCGTGTGCTATTAATAACAGCATTAGAAATAAAAACGTTAAAATTATTTATTTTATTGTGAATAAAGATCTGTGAAATTATTTTGCTGGTAAGTTGTATATTATTTTTTCTGTTTTATGTTTAGGTAATTACTGTTCTTTAATTTAGATGGCTCTTTCAAGAGGTTACCGCAATTTTTATTTTGCGGATTTCTATTGGAGCTCCTAAAGGTTTGTTAACGTTTTCAGAAATTACGACATTTAAAGCCCTATATTTTTTTTATAATTTCAGGTAGAAGATCAAAAAATCCACAAAAATCACTGGAACCTATATACAAATCTCCTTTAGAAATATCCCTTCTAAAGTTTCAAAATCTAATGGAACTTTGCAAGAAGCACGTTATCCCAGAAAAAATTTATAACGAGTACCAACAATTCCAAGGCAGGGCAGAAGCTCCGGATATTTTAGCAAAAACTGATGAGGAAGGTCCATACTTAATTTAGAAAAAAAAAAGTTAAGATATTTTAGAATGTTATTAATTATTATCATTTTGAATACAAAGTTTCAATTTATGCAATGAATTTTATTTAAAAAAAAAGATGCCGACAAAACATCGTAAGTATATCTTAAGCGACAAGAAAATATACATGACTTTTAAAAAATGTATTGACAAAGTATCATAAGCTGCAAAATTAGCTGATTACGTTGACGTTGATTTAAATTGACTAGTCGAAACTAAACTATAAAGATACAAAAAAATTTAAACCGATTTATGTTCAAAAACAAAATAATGGGAAGAAAAAAAGCCCTACTGTAAAATTTGACCTACGTTGCTTACGATCTTTTGTCAAAAACCCATCGATATATCAAAAAAATGATTTTAAAATATTACTAATCTGAACTAAAAAAGAATATTTTACATTTTTTTAAACCTTAAAGGTGTCCGAATAATTCTAACAAAACAATGCATTAACATCGTATACAGGGGTCTTTTACATCGGTACAAATGTAGCAATCTTGAAATAACTATTACTCGTTTTTTTCAAATGGATCCCCCTGTATATTATTGTGTCAGTTTACAGATAATTTCAACCTCTTTAAATATGCAATTACAATAAATGCTCTAAAACCCAACGTTCTTTTAATTTTTAATATTTTATGTTTTATTTAAAAAATGCAAAATATTGGCACTTTCATTAAGATGGCCATAAGTTGAACAAAAAAATAATAAATTATAACAACTCAATAAAAAAAAAACTATAAAAAATGTTCAATATGACCTCCGTTAACATCTAAACAGATCTCTACGCGTTCTTGAAATGATCTACTAACTTCATCTTCATCCAATACATTGTTGTTGATATTCCGAAAAACTTGTATGATGCGGTTCTTCATATTATCTTTTGTGGTTGGAGGAACTTTATACACTTCATCTTTGACGTATCCCCAACAAAAAGGAGTCCATTTTTGTTAAGTCTGGAGATCGAGGTGGCCATTGAAATGGTCCACCTCTGCCTATCCATCTATTGGGAAACTCATTCTTTAAATGTTCATGGATTAGTGCCGTATGGTGGACTGGAGCTCCATCATGCAAATACCACATTCTTTCTTTTAGAAAATTTGGTAAATTATTTAACAAGCGTGGTAACTCATTTTGCAAAAAAATCAAATGAATCGGTTATTTCAGAAAGAACCTAAGTCACATTTTATAGTTTTTCAGAAAACAAGAAAAACGTTTTCCAACCATATGACTTTTTTTAACCATACTATAATTTTTCGATGTGAAGTGGTACATATTGGGCAATAAATTAAAATAAAAAATAATATTGCATTTGTTATCATTAATCCTTAAATAAATAAATAAAAAGTGAACTTAGGTTGTTTCTGAAATAAAATCGTGGACTTAGGTTGTTTCTGAAATAAAATCCCTGAAATCAAAGCATATAATTTTTAAATAAGGCCTTTATTCGTTACAATAGGAAACACAGTATAATCGTTATTTTTTTTCCTTTGGTTGTCGATGTTTTATAGGTAAATTGGCGATTATGTCTTCATAAAATGCTTTATGTGGCTGTGTTGAAACAACCTAACTCCTGAACTTAGGTTGTTTCAACACTAAACGCGAATTTTGCCGCGTCGCTACATCGATACGAATAGCTTTACTTAGGTTTTTTCTGCAACAAACGATGCGTGACCTCCAAAAGTGACTGCCGAAACGGATAACTCGAAATGGCCCAAATGTGACTTAGGTTGTTTCTGAAATAACCGATTCAAATAGACTTGTCCAGTTACTCGTGTTTCAAAAAAATAAGGACCAATGACATAATTTCCAACTATCCCATCCCACGCATTTAGTGACCATCTGGTTTGATTGTGAGTTCTAATAAAATGTGGGTTGGCGGTTGCATAATAATGGAAATTATGTCTGTTGAGATTTCCATTCTTATGGAATGTAGCTTCGTCAACGAACAATACATAATTGAAAAAATACCTGTCTTGCTGAATTTTTTGTTGAGCCCACTCACAGAATGTAACTCTGGTTTCATAGTCTTGATCGTTCAGCTCATGCATCAGTTAAATGTGATATGGGTGCATTTTATGTTTACTCAAAATATTTTGGACAGTACATCGTTTTATATCCGTTTCATTTGAAATTATTCTTTGGGAGATATGAGGATTTTCAGTTACTTTCAGCAGCACGTTTAATTAATTTTCTTCTGTATAAACACTTTTAGTTCTTTCAGTTTTTTCATATTCGACTTTCCCTGTCCGAGAGAAACGATCCATTAATTTATTAAATGCCCCTTTTCTTGGTTGCCTTCTATCAGGATAAGTTCCCGATAAAGCCTTGCAGCAAGTAGACAGTTTCTGTCACTTGCTCCTAGTATGAAAACCATATCCACTAATTCGTTTGTAGAAAAATTCATAGCGTTTTAACAAAAAAAAATTTTATAATCTTAACATCATAACGTTGTTAGACCAAATATGTCAGAAATATAATTTCATTATGATTTTGACAGTACGAAGTCTAGATTTTTGTTCAACTCATGGCCAACTTAAATGAAAGTGCTGATATTTTGCATTTTTTAAATAAAACATAAAATATTAAAAGAACGTTGCGTTTTAGAGCATTTATTGTAATTGCATATTTAAAGAGGTTGAAATTATCTGTAAACTGACACAATAATATACAGGGGGATCCATTTGAAAAAAAACGAGTAATAGTTATTTAAAGATTGCTCTATTTGTACCGATGTAAAAGACGATGTTAATGCTTTGTTTTGGTAGAATTATTCGGACACCTTTTAGGTTTAAAAAAATATAAAATTTTCTTTTTTAGTTCAGATTAGTAATATTTTAAAATAATTTTTTTGATATGATGTTTTCCGCGAAAATTTTAGGAAAAATGGAATAATCTGGCAACGTTGTATAAATCACCAAAATAAAATAGCGTATTTTATGTACAATTAAATGCCGAATTCAATGAGATAAAAAAAAATGGGTAGTACCTTTTAAAAAAAAAAACATTTATGATGCCCCGCTTTTTTGGCCCATCCTGTATATCCAAAAATATTTTTAAAATGTGCGCTTTTGATTATCCTAGAACCTTTGTATTTAATAAATTTCGATATTTCTAAGAACAACGGAGATATTGGACTTCCTCGCACTAAACAACCACCCTGTATAAATGAAGTCGGATAATTATGTGGGATTAGAACTTAGATGCTTGTTTTCTTATGGAGGGAAAAAGATGAAGTAAACTAACAGAAACTGCAAGCCAAACACTTTCCGGGAAAATCAGCAAATGAATACCCAAGACCGCTCGGCAATTTCCCTGCTATCAATATACTATTAGACTGATTTATTAACGTCCATCCTAAACCCTTAATCCTAGAATCGTGAAATTTCGAGGATATCTTCTCCTTATAATATAGGCATTCACTAAGAAGGCATTTTTTGAAAATCAACCCCTAAGGGGGTAAAATCGCGGGGTAAAGTTTTTCTAGAAATTTCTGTAAAGAAACTTAAACTGATGGTGGAGGCCTAAAAATTGATATACAGTGTGACCAGTAAAGTACGCATCATATGAGATTTTTTTTTATTAATAACTTTATTCGAAATTTGACTTTGGCATCAAGTTCTGCTTTGATCGAGATGAAAATTAAGCAAAAAATAGTAGTCACGTGATTCGCATTATCTGTCAAATTTTAATTTTTTCCAAAAAATAATTCAACAATTTCTGAAAATATCGAAAAAAG